>OY992768.1:25548300-27948300 GCA_963921325.1 Logfia minima
GAAAACCGAAATCATCTAAAATATCTTGTCTATTTTGGTGCACAATCACTTCCCAACTTTAGCGTATACTTAAGTTAAAGTTCATCTTTTGTATTATAATTGTTGAAGTTCCTGTTTTTTTTCACTTGTTTTTTATCACTTGGTATATGTTTGTCAATCATCAAATTTGAGGCAAGTAAAATGCATGTTTTTGCATTTGTATAAAAGTTTTACACTTCCCCTAACAAAATTAAGTCTTATCTCTCTTTTTTAACTTAACGAACTTCATCTATATTTTCTGATCGGATAAGAAAGCATAAAAGTATAAAAACATGATTGTCTAGGTGTAATCATTTTTTTTAACTTTTCTTTTTCAAGTTCTATCTTTCAGGTATCTTGTATCATTAAAATGTCTGGAAGGAATCGTATGCCTCGAGGTCCCCGTGATGGTCCTATGCCTGTGGTGCACCGAGGACCCGGGCCCCTCCCACCTCACCCTGCTATTCTTGAAGAGGAACTTGAAATCCAACATCATGATATACAACGAATTGTAGCTGACAATGGACATGTGGTTGAAGAAAACATTAGTCTTCAGAGGGAATTGACTGCCGTCAAAGATGAGATTCATAGGTTAGGTCAAATCATTCCCAAATTACATGCAGATAGAGAAGCAAGGGCCAGGGATTTAATTGATAGAGGAATGAAGCTTGAGGCTGAGCTTCGTGAGACCGAGCCGCTGAGGGCTGATGTTAGTCATTTAAGAGCCGAAGCTCAGAAACTGAATTCTTTGAGGCAAGAACTATCAAACCAAGTTCAAACTCTCACAAAGGATACTAGTAGATTGAAGGCTGAGAACGAGCAGGTGGTAGCCATCAAGTCTGATATTGATGGGATGCGTAAAGACCTTGTTGATATGAGGTTTAAAATTGATTATGTTCTCTTCTCTATAAATTTGAGATATAACGTTGATTTGTCATGGAATAATATTTGCATAATTTTGTAGGAGAGATTATGAGATGATGAAAAAAACGAATGAGGAGCATTTGATTCAAAAGGAAGCAATGGAGAAGAATCTTATTTCGATGGCTCGTGAAATAGAGAAGCTTCGAGGGGAGCAGATGAGAGCACGTGGACTTGGTACGTCATCTTTTATATTCCTCTATATCATGAAAAACAAAAAGAGGAGGTTTTTCCCTGTTTTGACCCTTTCCCTGGCCACCCCAAGATGTGCACCTAGTGAAGTTTGAACCTGAGACCTCTTGTGAGGATATCATGAATGAAAAGCAGTTAATGCTTAAAAAAAACCCTTCTTAAAGGATTAAGTAGGAGAATATAAAATCTATATCAGAGGTTGTTTGGGATCACATATTTTAATGTGATTATGTCTTTTTTATTTTTATTTTTTTCTAATGCCCTTTGAAACGTGTGTCTTTTAGCTTATTTCAGACGCAGTTTTGTCAAGGATAAGCTGAAAATATGCAATTTTAAACACCCTTTGGATGTTATCAATTGGTACAAGTAAATTTGGATTAATAGCTTTGTAAAAGATAATTTATTGGAGTAGCAGATGTATACTGCAACTAAACAAACAATAAAAGGAAACAAAGATGATTGTAATGTGATTGCATATGAATGTAGGTGGTGGGGGATATGGAATGTTGAGTGGAAGCCCGGATATGAGGCATCCTGGTGGTGGATATGGTGATTTATATGGAAGTGGCGGCGGCGGTGGTGGTGGAGGTGGATATGGTGATCTATATGGAGGAGGAGGTGGTGGTGGTTGGGGATCTTATGACTACCGAGGACCTCCACGTCATTGATCTCCGTTGCAATAGGTATTTCATCTCTTGCATGTTGAATACTTGTCAAATTTGGACAACCAGATACGGATGATTTCACGATGCCAAAGCTACAGTTCATCTAGCATGTGTAACAGATGAGTATCTCAGATCCCTTGGGGTTGACTGTTGTAGTTGACCTGTGTTAAGATTGCTGGTGGGTTAGTACATATTCACTGTAACTTCATCTTACTGCATGTTTATGGCAATAAATATCTGTTTATATTTATTTTATGGTTGAGCTATATAAAAGCAGGCTAAACAAACTGACTCTTGATTCTGATGGTTTCAAGCTACATATGAATGGGGTACTTATCGATACAATCAAAACATGGTCCATTTGATGACGTTTTGATATTCATATTACACTTCAAAATAGCACTGTTGCATTTAAATCTACTGCAGATAGCTATTTGCCAAACTTTATCTCCTTCATCTTCCCCTTTGCTTCCGAGTAACTAAGCTCGTACCAGAAAGAAGACGACAATGTATTCCCAAACCTATGCAATGTCATCCTTGGTGGCTCAATGTCTTCCCAAGACAACCCTAATGTCTGCATATCGTTTATCACACCCCAAACACCCGCTTGAACACTCGCTTAAAATCTGGGATGTAATTTTTGTATCTTTTCGGTTAAACACCTTCTTTCTTTTACGGTTTCAAGATAGAAGAACAAATCTGTTAATGAGAGGACTTTCACGGCAAATGCATGAATATTTGCTCTTCAAGCTTGACTTACAATGATGGTCAAGTCTTTCGAAAGCGAAACCCCTAATTTACCCTCCGAATCCTCCTTTTCGTGTATGAACGTATAGGCTTTATTCGACACGCCTATGTGGGTTTGTACCGCGTGAAATTAGAAGATACTTTGATTGTTTGCGGTAAAGTTTCTTGTTCGACAAGAAAAGACTTGCACCACCCATCCAGAAAAGGCAGTTTGGTAGATGCATGGAACGATCTTTTCCAGTGTAGTATTTTTGGGTTATGATTTCAGTGCTGACAATGATGGCGTTTGAGTTTGAATTTGTTCTAAGATCGTTCACTAGGTTAATAGATATTAATCCAGCACTACACCACATGCCAGAAAGATTAAAGCTTTTTACATTTTCTCTCATTTTATACTTTGCTCAAAATCATGCTTGTCAATGAAAGACCTGGAGCAAAAGCACTACAATTCACAACAAGGAAGTCCACATCATGTGGGTCAAGCCCCATTTGTTAAAAAGCGAATCAAGAGATGAGAAAATGGCGAGTTCAGCTTCTGGCCGAGAAGCTTCAAGGGAATGAGTAGGGGGGAGATTGTGAATTGCTGGTGGCAAATACGTCTCTTCACCTAAACCAGATCGGGCCAAGACTTCCATCTGGAAATCGACACTTTCGGGATACGGGCTGAGGTTGATACTAGAGTGTTTTAAGAAGTTGTTGGAGGGTGGATGCAGAGTGTTTTGAGGCTTGCAACAAGTGTAATCAACCAAGTAAATTGAGGGGTGTTTGGAGATGAAAGATGGAGTGAAGAATGTGAAGATGATTACCACGATCGTGGAGAGTGATAGAAAGACGATAGATTCAATGGGATCATTAGAAAGAGAACTGAAGAATCGGAGAAGGGTTGTGATGATCATGGTAACTGAAGAATGAGAAAATGGTAAAACTGTTGTTGAAATCGTGGATTTAAAGAAGAGGATGAAAGTTATAAAGTAAATATAAATTAGTATATTAGCTAGAAGAAGGGGAGTTTCTTTTTTTTTGGTCAGAAAGGCGAGAAGCATTCATGAATCAATCGTTTATAGGCTTACCCATTGGTCCATTACACAGTTTTTATAAAACAAAGTTTTTGTAAAATAGTCGTTTTGCCCTGAATCATTTATAGGCTCACCAATTGCTACACCCAGATTTTTTAACTACTTTTTTTTTTTTCCTTTTTTTTAATAATTTTATAAATTTAGATAATAACCAAACAACCTATTTTAAGTTTTACATATCATAGCAGCGAAAAAAGTAAAGTAAGTAGTTACTCAAAATCCGGTGTAACCAACACTCACTACAATAATAAAAAGTCTATACTAACTATGGCTAGTTACATATATAAAAACTATCTTCTAACACGTCAATCCCGCACTCTAAGCAACTTCCTTTCCTTTGCCACTTGGTCCAGTTACATCATTGCCTAAGGACACATATCACACAAACGGGGTTAGCTAATAAGCTTTATGAGTACACGGTTTTATCACTGAAATCTCAACATTAGTACCACAAAATATTTAATTAAACAAGAACTAGCACTTTAAATAACATTTCTATACCAATCATTTGCCCGGTGAGCAGAAAAGCTCACACACGCATTCTAGTCCGGTGGGGGAGGCCCACATATGCTATAAACATGCTAACACGTATGCAATGGATCCATGTAATCTAAACCACATAGCTAAGTCATACTAAGCACTACAAATACAACAAGTTCACAATAACAAATAACCAAACGAGATCGTCAACTTGTCGGGCTCGAAAGTATTTAGTACACTAATATTAGATCACACCAAATGCACTCAAGTACAAAAAGTTCATAACAATAATAACTAGAGCAGTTGTAAACTTTCCGTACTTAATTGCACTTAGTGCTACCAAAACAATATCTATGTAATGAACTTTTAAAAATTAGCTATATAAAACACGTTTTGATATGTGCCCCCGTTTTGGAAAATATTCGTCTAACTCACCTTGCAACTTCTTAGATATTCTTTGAGTTGTATCAAGTGCTAGAGAAATGCGTTCACCTTAAACGTTGGTTAAACAACTTAAAGCTCGAGATCCACTTTATTGGAACTTAAACTCACCGGAAGACTTTTCTTGAGCAGACTTTCTCAACCTAGCTGTTATATCCTCGTCATAAACTATGGAGTTCACCGGAGACACTTTCACAACTCCAAGGTCTTCGTTCCTTTCCACAGTTTCTAGTTCTAATTTTATTTCCTACTCAAATATAAGTGTAAGAGCACTAGTATGGATGTGTGTATGTAAAGTGAGTTTCTTTGTGTGTGTGTTTGGCCAGAAATTGACTGCCGGAAAACGGCTGCCATAATTGGTGGTTTCAGATTCAGCCACTACTTTTCATTAGACTCACATATTTAAATCTTTTATACTAGCATTATTAGGGTTTCAAGAATATCTCTATATACTTTAAGGTGTTATAATAATGGGTAATATTCCATTTAAATTATATTTGTGGTCTTTAATTTAATATGCCCAACACCCAAATTAAATTAAACAAATTTATCTAACAAGTCTTAAAACATCAAATAACTCATATATAATAACTTCATAATTATATAAAAATTGGGGTGTTACACCCATTAATTCACATCTATTTTAGTTTATTTATATTGACCAGTCAACTTAACCTTACAATATCTATAAATTCAAGTTCACCTTATTAAAACTTTTTCTAAATTGCAGAATTCAATTGGAAACGAAGGAAATCAAGTAAGTCGCTATAGGCAAAGTACAAATTGAACGATCAAATAGTAGTTGGCTACTTGGCTAGAAATTCAAACGGATTACTGATCGGCCAGGACTTTGGAGTGTGGTTGGTTCTGTTAGACACCAATTACTTGTGACATTGTAAACTCGAAGGGATAACTTGTGCACAATTGAAAGCTTTGAAATTTAAGGAGTTTGTCAAATGTAGAGCCTAATTAAGGAATGGTCGTCGTACCTAAATTCAAAATTTTGTTAATTTTTCTTACGTAAATTGCTTTTAGCTGTGTTATTAAAAATATACTATTTTTCTTAATCCAACCTTTTCTAATCTAAGTAAGACTTAAATAATGATGTGTATTTGTATTGGATATTTGGATTGCACATTTCTATTGACTCCTGTAATTACTATCGAGATGGTTACAAATAGTTCGATGTCTCTGTCGAGATTTTTGTAATATCGTCAACGGTAACAACTTGATGTAGTCGAGATTCTTTGCTTCGAAAAGGTTTAATACATGAGTCCAAGTAAAATTCTTCATGTCATGTTAAGTAACGAATTTGATATATAATGTAGTGCTCAAAGGGAGATATTCACTATTGTAGTTAATGATTTCACAGTTTCACCAAATTTCTGGCTGTACATTGGTACATAATTTGATTTGAATATGTACGTGTAATAATGTAATATACTACTTTATTTACTCCTCGATTACGCGATATTACACATCAAATTTTTAACAACCGAATCATTCATATAAAAACACTTAAATCATTATTGTTTATAGGTAATTAGTCATTTTCAAAACCCACTAAAAAATGAAAAAATATAAAAATTCATGGAAAGTATATTATTATGTGAGATGTCTTATTTTTATACTTTTTTGACTAACCGTTTTTAAGGTATTTAATTTTAAAGAATGCGGAGAAAAGTGAGTTTTTGACAAATGAAACTCTCTTATTGGTTATCTCATTCTATAAATAACATATTCTCATTTTATAAATAACATATTCTCATTTGAACTTCCATCATTCAATGGATTATCAATGACATCATCAGTTTGTAAGTAGAGTGCCACCTCGTTGGGCAATCTTTAATCAAGTACTTTGTGCTTTTACATTTTAGAAGTGTGGCATATTTGTGAAATTTTTTTATCCTATAAGGTGAAAGTCTGATCCACTTAATCGCATATCTAATGTTTCCAGTAGCTTTACCAACATGTTTAATACCATTTTGCACAACCAAATTCAAAATGTGAGCTACACATCGAATGTGAGTCCATTTTCCTTTCAATAAACAATTGTTGGAAATTTCAAATCTTTTTCCCCATAATTCAATGGCTACATCATTAGCACTTGCATTATCAACGGAAATGGTCAAAACATTTTCAATCTCCCAATATATTAAACATCGCCCTATTTGTTTCTCGATATCAACTCCCTTATGACTATCAATAAGACAAAAATTCAACACTTTTAGCCAAGTAACCAACACAAGTTTTTAAGTGAGTAGTAAGATTAGTAGTACCATAACCCTTTGATTTACACTTGTAATTGCAATCACAATAAAGACACTTGCATCTTTCGTTGCCCTCGCTGTCAGTATACCTCACAAAGTGTTTCCAAGCCTTTACTCTTGGTTGATATGCTCTAGTCTTTGTCTCTGATGTCTTTGGTCTTATCTCACTGTTTTCACCTTCCACCATATCTTGTTCGATAATTTCATTTGTTTCAGATATCTAGCAAAAAATTTAACATACTAAAACTTAACGAACTAAAAAGTAATAAAAATAAAGTACATGACATAATAAACATAAATAATCAGATAACACTTCTAATATTATGATCCAAGATTAAAATTTGAAGGAAAGAAAAAAAATTACCGTTTCAAAATACGTGCTTGATGTTGAAATAAGTTGAATGGGTTAATGGGAAAAGTTTTCAAACTTTCATTTGTGACATGGGATCTTGCATTCTTGTCATCTTGTGGATCAATTAACTCAGTGAAGATGAAAAAGTAAGTGTAAAAGTAGGTGCAGTAGAAATGTAAAGGATGAGTTTAACTTTTAGCTTGTTAGGGTTTTAGATATTTAGTTTTTAATTGGATAATTGATGTTAAGATATTTTTTTATTGGGTTAATGATTTCATACATTTGAGCCTACGGGCCATTGAAATTGAGTTTCAAATTTCCAACTGTTATGTACTTACATTATTATACTTATTGAAAAACAATGCAAAATTTTATTCGGGTTATCCAGGTAACCCGAATAAGATAAAATCATCCGAAACTCGAACTAATTAAGATTAAGTTATTCGATTTACTTGAATAACATACCTCAAATCCGAATAAGTTAACCCAAATAACCCGAAATAGATTCAGGTCGAGTAAGTTATTCGGGTTCAATTTTTTGTGACACCCCTATTGATTGATTATTAGCTTTCTTTCAAATAAGTTAAGTTAAAGTGTTAGACAAATTTATAATAATATTAATATATTAAGTTAAATTATTATCAAACTATCAAGATATTTAAATCTCCAAATGAGTTAATTTCAAATGTTGACAAATTCATATGAATATATAAATTCAGATAATTATCAAACTATCAAGGTTTTTTAATATCAACCAAATGATACCATTAAACGAGTTTTGTTAATTGTGGCTTGGAGTTATCAATAAGAATAAGCTTTATGCATTAATAGTGATAAGTTAATCGTCAAATCGTTGACCATATAAACAAATACCCGTAAATTACAAGTTTACACACGAAATTCATTCTTATTTCATTATAATGCTTCTACTTAAATAACAAAAGAATATTCTAATAATATGACATGAACATGGAAAAATAGGGGAGAAAATACTAGACAATAATGCTAAGGAAGATAAAAGATAATTTAATATATAAAATTATCTTACCAAATAAAACAACGAAGATGGTGACATTATGTCCACCGCAATATATATAAATATATAATTGTAGATAAATTATTCAAAGGGAAAAAGTAATTTTGAAAGAATAAAATAAATTTTTATATTAATTGACATTTATCACGATAAATGTTGCTTAAAATCTACTGTAATGAATGTTAACGGATGGCTCAGATTTATTTCTCCCCTCCCTTTGGATCATCCCCATATCTCACTTTTGGTATCTATCTATATATATACTAAAGGAAAATAAAAAGTTGTTTTATATTTTGCCACATAGAAAAAATGACACGTGGCGACCTCTTATAATTTAAGAATAAATAATTATTTAAATTTAAAAAATAAACTAAAAAATAGAGTTAGATAGAGTTAGATAATATTTGAATATAATATTAATTAATTAAAAAATTTATGAATCGTACTCAAATACTAATTAAAAAATAATATTAAATTATTAAACCTATAAAAATTGTGAATGTAAAAATTGCTTAAGTTAAAAAATATCAATAATAAAACAATAAATATTACATAATCTATATTGTTGTGCATCGCACGGGATTGAAACTAGTATATATATATATGGGAATGATCCACATGGAAGCTTCAAATTCTGGGGAAGGAGAGAAGTAAATCTCAACCATTGATTTCAACATTTATAACATTCATTCCAGATGAATATTAACTCAAATTTTGTTATTATACATCCATGAATGTTACTTAACATCATTTCTGGATAGATTTTTATTGATAACATACACTCATGAATGATATAACCGGTGTATAATAACATATATGAGTTAATATTTATCATAAATTAATGTTTTAGGAATATTAAGTTGAAATTTTGATTAACATTCATCACAAATGAATGATAAATGTCGATTTTGAGAGTTTTTTGTTTAAAACGTAAAATTATAACAATATTGTTTGATTAAATGATGTATATAATTGATTCATTTATATTTCAAGCTTTAATTTGATGAATCTTACTTGAAAATCATGTTTTAATGTTAAATTGGTATTTGCTTCTTTACTTCCCCCTTTTTTTTTTTTCTTGTTAATCCCTATTCTATATATATATATATAAATCTCAGTTTTGGCAGTCACACAGTTATATATTATTCTAAAAAATTAGACACAAGCCAGCACGAGTAATACGTGCTACCATTCCGTTGGCTTCATCATGAATCCGCCCACGTGTCAAGTTCATTTGTTGATTAAAAGTATTAAAAAAAGAACCAATTAAACACTCACCTACCCACCACTCAACTCCAAAATCTGAGTTATTTACTTAATTTCATACAGCTATTGATGCACACTCGGTTTACAATATATAAATATCCCAAACCAACTGATATTTGAATCGCAAAACATATAGTCTAACGTTGCATATGCACAAGTAGTAACAACGAATAAAAGAGTAGAAAAAAAAAAATGCCAGAATATTGTGTGACAGGTGGTACCGGATTCATAGCAGCATACATTGTCAAATCGTTGCTTGAACAAGGTCACACCGTTCGAACCACTGTCAGAGATCCAGGTACGCCATACAATCATCAACACCGCCATTTTTCAGTTGACCAAAAATATGATCAGTTTGGAAAGTTTAGGTTGAAGCAATGGAACTGGTCACATTTGTGAATTCACAAATCACTAGTCTGTTCTTTAAAATCAATTAAGCATTACTAACCATGTAAATTGTTTTCGTTTTAAACTATGCTACAGCTTCAATCAGTTAAGTCAAATGATATACTTCAGTGATAAAAGAAGCTGTTAAGCCTAAAAAATCAATTTGCAATTACTACGTAATACATTTACAAATTAGTATTTTTATGTAAATTAGGAGTCTTGTTTGATGTCACAGGGACGGACCTACTGGGTTGAGTGAACCCACACAACTAGACTTTTTATTTTATTTTATTTTAATTTATTTATTATGTAATATTAATTAATGTAACTTTAGTAATATAACATTACTTATGATCCTGCGAACTTTATGAACCCTCTTGAGAATTTTTCTACTTCATCCCTCATTTGTGACATAGTTAAATAGGTAAGAAAAGCTGTCTATTAGTCATATAATAAAATGACTAATTACAACTAATTAAAACTAGAGAATTAGAATCAATACTCAATTACTCAGTAAACATTAAATGCAAAATTAGTTTTAATTTCTTTTAAAAGCTTCGAAAGACCCGTAAATGAAAAGTTAATCTTACAAGCTTTTTATTCTAAAAAAGCTTTTGGTCAATAAAATTATATGAGTGCCGTCATCAATATTACAATTTGACAACGATTGATTTGATTAGTTTATCGGTATTAGTTATTCAAATGATTTATTAAAGTTAGTGTCCTTTTTATTTTTAATAATTAATAATTAATAATATTAACATCTCTCGTAATATTAAAAATAATTAGAAAAAAAAATAGTGAACAAGTTTATGAACAGTATGGATTGAAAATTTTTATATATATAAGTGCTAAAACAAATATATCATATCCTAATCCATTAATTCAAAATCATTTTTGTATCAAATATATAATAGATATAATTATGATATTAAGAGTTGATATTTGAATTATGATTGTTATTACATTAAAATATTATTTGTTAAATTTATTCTTAGTTATATTTTATATTGATGTCCTTTTATGTAATCTTACACTTCAAAGTTACAGCTATAGCTAATTCGCCAAACAGTTTAGAACAAATAAATTTACAGCCTACAACTATCTTACCAAACAAGTCCAAGTGAAACTTTTGTTGTTTTTTATTTTGTATATTGGCAATGGAGCTTTTATTTTTGTAAATAATTTTGGCATATCAGTTGAACTATAGATGACATATATAAAACATAATAAGACATAACTTAAAATAACAAAACAATTAATTAAGAACATAAAATTATAGTAGCAAATAAATTAATAAAATACAAGAACTTTGATACAATGTAGACTATTTTCAAGTTACAAAATGCTGGTTATAATTTTTTTTTTTATGAAATGAAAATGTGACTAGAAATAATTAACAATTTGACATTTAAATATACAACAAAATCAAATAAGTTGTTATTGTCTCGATTTTCAAGGATATTAGAAAATAAAGATCTATGATTGATTCACATATTTATAAGCATTGTCTATGACTCTGACTATGTTCTGATTTTTCAATGAATACCATTGTGTTGTTTAAAATATAGTCCTAAAGAGTAAAGATATGATTCATTAAAATATTTTTTTGACACTTGTTTCAAAAAAAATTTATATCCTTATCTCCACTAATAATTTTGATATCTATATCGATCATAATTTTTAGGCACATCTTTAGGCATTTATGTTTAAGCATATGTATCAGTTTTTATTTATAATATCATTATGGTAATAGTTAATGTTGGGGGTGCTTGAGATTGCTTATCTAATTACTTATATTTGCTTATTTTGATAACATATAAACAACACCAAACACCATTTGAAAAACTATTTATCTTCTTATTTAAAAAGAAAAAGACATCTAAAAAGCAACAATTGTTTCTAAAAGTGATCCAACAAAACAACATACCCTAAAGGCCTATATATGTACCTATATTTTAAGTGCATTTGTCAAGCTACATATAGCTAAATGATGAGGTGAGAAAAGTATCTTCCTTAATTGCCTTCGAATGCTTTTATATGTACTTTGAGATTACATAAAATTAAGTAATTATATCTTCAATATTCCAAAAGGAAAGGTGTAGGAATTGTCATTAGACATACCAAATTGGAAATTATCTTTTTGGAACTGCAAAATATCATTAGAACTCAAACTGACAAAGAGGCAAAGAGAAGAAAAACAGTAAATAAGGGGGGTCTCCAAAAAGCAGAGCACCCACGAAATGCACCTACCAAAATTAAGCAGGAAAGCAGATTAACAAAATTCTGTAGGGTATCTTTGTTCTTTAGGCATTGTTAGTAACACCAACTCCTAAATTACGACATTTGCTTTATATAGAGACGAAAGCACTAAGAAGGGTGCAAAGGTGAAAATTGAAGTAGAAAAGCACTATTGACCTCCTAAATTTAGTAAAATTATTGTAAAGAAACTTGTGTGCTTCTCACATAGTTTCATGGAATTAAGCCACGTTGGTACTAATGGAAGTCAACTCATAAGGATCAGCGTTATCAAAAGTCAAAAGTACATAATGGTTCTTAATTTTCTTACACAACGGTTCTTAATTTTCTAGTAACAAACATAAAAGAAGTTTGGAAAGAGGCAGTGGGTTCATTCAAATTCACCTTAATCATTCTTTTTAGGAAATAACGTGACTTCGAAACCAAATCATGAACAAATAAGCGCTAACATAATTCCAATTGAAGGTAACTGCAGGGCATCTAGACCTTTCGGTCAAATTCAGTTTCAAGTTTTCCAGATAGTCTGATCTGAAATTTGAGAAAATCACTATCTTACCAACGTAGGTGTTGTTTTTATTAATGTATGTTCTGTTAAGGTAGTCTTAACAGTTTAACTAGTCAAATATTAGTCAATCCAAACAATGAGGTTTTCAAAGGTTGACATGTCATTCAAATGTTAGTCTTGACATTTAAAACTGTTTATAGATTTGTTTGTGCAAAAATGAAAGCATTATGGCAATGTGATGATATTAAAGCAACTTTTTTCTTATCTCTTCTGCCAGAAAATGTTGAAAAAGTGGGGTACCTGTTGGAGCTTAAAGGAGCGCACGATAGGCTAAAGCTCATGAAGGCCGACCTCATGGTAGAAGGAAGTTTTGATCAGGCTGTAGATGGTGTTGATGGGGTTTTCCACACTGCATCCCCAGTGATCTTTGTAAACTCTGACAATATCCAGGCAATTATACCTTCAAAATAGCAATCTTACTAAAAACACATCTGTTTCTCGCAAAATATTTGTATTATGCTCGATTAAGTCCAATATAGTATGTACACTCTGATTTTCATTGTCAAAAGGCAAAACCGCCACTTCAAAAAATATCAAAATCGACCTAAATTCTCTAGTAACATTTTAACACCTCCATGTCCCATCTTTAATCAAATGCATACTTTCTTGAAGTCAAAAAAATATATTTTTAACCACAAAAGTCGAACTGCATCTCTTTTTTATAGAAACGGGAATTAAAAAGATATTAAGAACATAACAATACCATTTGCAGGAAACACTAGTTGATCCATGCATAAAAGGTTGCATGAACGTGCTAAGCTCGTGCAAGAAAGCAAATAGTGTGAAAAGGGTAGTGCTCACCTCATCTTGCTCCTCGATTAGATACCGTTATGACGTCCAACAAGTATCTCCTCTTAATGAATCGCATTGGAGCGATACCGAATACTGCAAAGAATACAATGTAAGGGAACACTTACAATATTAAACATGATATAAAATTATTCTTCATCGTCAATATCTTAGCTCTTTTAATTACATACAGCTTTGGTATGCATACGCAAAGACAATTGCAGAGAAAGATGCATGGAGTCTAGCAAAGGAAAGTGGGATTGATCTAGTTGTTGTGAACCCTTCTTATGTTGTGGGCCCATTGCTTGCACCGCAACCAGCAAGTACAATTCAAATAGTACTTGATTATGTTACAGGTACTAAAAAGGCAATCCTGGGCTCGTAGTTACATGTACATGGGTTGATAGAAATTCTCAACCAACATACTTGACTTTGCTTCGCAAACCAAACATCATGGATCTATAAATGTCCTAAAAGGGGGTAATTACATAAAAAGGTGTACAGCTTTATTTTAATCGATTTTTTAATAAAAACCCTCAAACTTTCAAAATAATTGAGTTAAGATAATCGATACAGTTACCAGGTCAAAATGCTGATGTGGCAAATGACGTGTTGGTACCTCTGAAATGTTGACCTTTCTTACATGATGCTAAGAAACCATTTTACCCATTCTCAAGGTTAGAGATTATCAACGCTATATGTTACCCGAAATTGAAGTTGAGTAAGAGTTTATAAGTTTTATACAATTAACTCATTTATAAGACACAACAGTCTTTTATAATAAAAATGAGTAATTGACATTTAAGTCACTGAGACTTCCACATATCAAATCATCCTGTGCAAGCCATTAACCAAATAACTCAACTTTAGATGCAAAAAAAACCCATGAAAAAAAGATTGTACCTGGCACTATTTGTTCATAGATGCTTCGTCTTGCAAATTGTAGTGTATATTCTGCGATGAAAATGGTGGTCTATTTGTTACCAAAAGTGAACACCTTCAACTATATCATATATTGAGTTTCACGAATACTTTCATATCAGGGGCAGTAGAAGAATACATGAACACCGTGATAGGATTTGTGCATATAGATGATGTGGTGGCTGCTCATATCTTAGCAATGGAGAACAAAGAGGCCGCAGGCAGACTCATATGTTCAACCACTGTGGCTCATTGGTCAGAGGTACTTCAAATGCTCAAATCGAAATACCCATCTTATCCTTATGTAGATAAGTAAGTACACATGTAGCTCTTTTTAATTTCCAGAATCAAGTATTAGATGTTGAATGATACTTACCAGATATATGTGAATCTCATTAGCTGTAGCAGCCGAAAAGGAGATGCCAACCCACATAGCATGGATAGCAGCAAGATATTAAAGCTGGGATTACCTCCACTTAAAACACTTGAGCAAATGTTTGATGACTGCATCATAAGTTTCCAAAACAAAGGGTTTCTGTGAGGTTCATCATATTCATAACTAATATATGTATAACTTCCTACAAGGTCATACTGTTCTTGGTATAGATCTTTTCCCGAATGATATTAGAAGGCTTATATCCAAGAACATACTAGACTATCTTGGTAATCGTACTAGAAATGCTATATTTTAAATCCTGAAAGTTTTTCACGATGAGTCCATTTCTTAGGCATTCCATGATTTGTTTGCTATAAGTGGTCTGTCATGTTTATCCAACCTGTTATGTTCTTTCCAACCTTGTCTGCGGTTTTTTCTTTAAAGATGGAAATTTGGAGGATGAAAATGAAAGGATTACCGTCCAACGTTTGCTCCAAATTTGAAAATATTTTTAGGAGACTAAGTTTCTTTGGTATATGAAGAAACACTATTCACTTCTCTAAAATTTATTTATCATTTGAACTCAGTTACTTAATTTAATATTATTGTTACACTTGCAGTTAATGAATGATATAATATTAGTTATTATTAAACAATTAGACAACATAATGATGCTTAATACAAAAGAATACTGATTTACAAATATAAGCCATTACAAGCATAACAAATTAGTAGCGGTAAAATGCACAAGCAACTGTAGAACAGCATAACAAATTCCTGTAATCTATTCTAGAAGTGAAATGCATAAGCAACCGTAGGAACTTATGTAATCTATAATTAAGCTATCTCTCTTGATGTTAATTATCAAGCAATATTAAGAAAGAAGAACTTAATAATACTAGTAACCGATACTTCATAATAAGAAAACCCAACAAAGATGGTGATTTGGTGGTCTGATGGTGTCTGCCACTATAAAAGTCAATAGATTTCATCTTCGACTGTCATAATTCTTTTTATTCAAATACATGCCATTCGGAAGGGGCCAACTGGATTAAATATTTGGACTTTTTGGCCATAGAAATATATATACTATATGAAAGTTGAGCTGTCGTCTTTTTCAAAGCATAATCTGATGACAAAATAATGATATACTCCGAATAACAAAATGTAGCCATGTGAAACTCAGTCTTACTGAATAATTAGTAGTTTAGTTGCAAAAAAGTAAAGACAAATTAAACACTCACCCACCCACCACTCAACTCCAAAATGTTAGGTATTTCCATATACACTCAGTGTACACTGTATGAAAGAAGGGGTCCCGCCTAGAGCTGGAAATTCAAATATATCCCAAAACAACTGATCTTTGAATCACACAATATATAGTCTCAGGTTGCAGATGCACAAGTAGTACCAACAAATAAAAGAGTAGAAAAGAAAATATGCCAGAATATTGTGTGACTGGTGGTACCAAATTCACAGCAGCATACATCGTCAAATAGTTGCTTGAACAAGGTCACAACACCATTCGAACCACCATCAGAGATCAGGTACGTCATATCATCATCAACAACACCTTTTTTCAGTTAGACATTGAAATTGTCCAAAAATAGAATCATTTTAGAAAGTTTACCATGAATCCACGGATCTTGTCACATTTTTCGAGGGTTCACAAACTAGTCTGTTTTATAGGGGGTGTTTGGATTTTCTTAGTTTTTAAGCCCATAGCTTAAGTTTCATTTTGTGTTTGGATAAGCTTATTTTGTTAAGCTTATAAGCTCTTGCGTGAGAGAACAAAGGTAGAGAAAATAAGTTCCATTTTTGAAGCTCATTGGGCTTATAAGCTATAAACTAAAGCTCCAAAAATAAGCTAATCTGGACACCCCCTTAAAATCCATCGAGCAGTGTTTTGGCTTTCAACTATGCTAAACCACTACAGCTTCTATCAGTCAACTCAAAGAATATACTGATTAGTATTAGTATTTTTATGTAAGCTACTACCTTCGTACCAAATAATTATGCATTAAATAAACGCATAGTTTTAGAAAAGTATAATGATTATATTGTTAGCCAATAGATTTCCATATTTACCCACTTAAACACTTTTTGATTGATTGAAACTGAAACTTAGACAATTAATTTGGGACATTAAAAATGAAAACACAGACAATTAAATTGAGACAGAGGGAGTAGAAGTCTTGGTTGGAAACATTGGTAAATAGGTAGCAGAAGACTATTTTTATCTAACTGTGATGTATAATCAATTAATTTTATAGTAGGAGACTAGTTACAACTAATCAAAACCATAAAATTAGAATCAATACTCATTAAACAGTAAAATCAACATTTGTTACAAACTTAAGATGTAAGAAACTTAAAATTATCACAGCAAAGTTCACATAAAGTAATTGCTTAACATAAACTAATTACTGATGGACATAAAACACGATACCATCACCATAATGGCACAATCTGATACTGTGAATAGTACCTCATTTTGAATACGTAAGGAGAATAAAACATTCGCTTAGTAAATGGTAGATACATTCCATTAAAAATATTCTCTCTCTAAAACTAACAATCACATGGAGAAGGTAGATTTGTTAAGATATGAGCGTCTAACCTAGCTCCATTTATCGATTTGTTGAGCTATTGTGCTTTCAGTTGATTTACTACTACCTCTTCAATCCCACAAAAATTACAAAATTAAATAGCATATTGTTTTGTACGTATATGACTAATTGAAAATTTATGCCATGTTCTTCAATAATGTGACAAAACAATAGAATCTTGTTGATAGGACTGTAATCACGGTGTAAATTAGTAGTTTTAAGAAACAGAGAAAGTCAAAACACGGTGACCAAACAATTGAGCAATTTGCCTATATCATAGGTACTGCTAGATATTATATAATAATTGGTGAAACCTCATTGTCTTGTAAGATGAAAACGAATTGTGGTTAATCTTCATGACTAACTACACGTGTAACTTATATAATGAATAATTTAATACTTTTATTCTACTGGTTCTTTCTCCTGTTTTTCACCATTAATTCTTACAATGTACCAATCACAATGTTTAATTTAACATTTGTTCCACTTGTTCTCTCTCCTATTTTTCAGCATTTATTCTTACAAGTGTACCAACTAGAGGTTTTTTCATGATAATAAAAGCTCCCAGCTAATACAACCAAACAAACGTAACTTTTATAGTTTTATTTTAGTAAGAGCTTACTTTCAAAACTAAAGAGCTTCCCGCTTCTAAAAGCTTCAAAAGGCTTGCCATCAAACATACTCTAATTTTTAAGGCACATAGCAAACAAATACTTCAGAGTTTAGACACATCTTTGAACATATAATTTAGGCACATGAATCATTTTTCATACTAGACATAGCGAAATTATAAGGTGGGAAGACTATCTTCCTTGATTGCCTTCAATGAGTTTATATGTTCTTGGAAAGTACAAAAAATGAAGTAATGTATCTTCAACACTTACCAAAAGAAAAGTTGTAGGAATTATAGACATCTGAAATTGGAAATTGTTTTCTGGAACTGCCAAAAAGGCAAAGAGAACAAAAGAAAAGAACAAATAGGGGATTCGAAGGTGAACACGTACAATTAACACCCACGATTAACACCACGAAAAGAGAGAAAAAAAAACTCAAAACTAAGCAGGTGAAGCAAATTGGAAATTGTAAGGAGTATATTTGTTCTTTATGCATAGTTAGTATGACCAACTCTTAATTTACTATATTTGTTTTATATAGAGACGGAAGCACAATTAAGACTGCAAAGGTGAGATATGTAACATGTTCAACATGGTGAAAAAGAACATACTAGTAGATAAATCATCTTATAAGTAAAGTAAAATAGCACCATTGACTCCCTAAATTAAGTAAAATTATTTTGAAGAAATCTTTGTGCTTCTCACATAGTTTGGTGGAATGAAGCCATGTTGGTACTAATGGAAGTCATAAGGATCGGCCTGATCAACATTACCAAACCTCAAAAGTAAATGACGGTTCTTATTTTTCTAGTAACAAATGTAGCAGA
This sequence comes from Logfia minima, assembly GCA_963921325.1. Taxonomy (NCBI): domain Eukaryota; kingdom Viridiplantae; phylum Streptophyta; class Magnoliopsida; order Asterales; family Asteraceae; genus Logfia; species Logfia minima. The sequence goes on from OY992768.1 coordinate 25,567,112, forward strand.
AGTTTGGAAAGAGGTGGTAGGTCCACTTACATTCACCTATATTATTCTGTCTAGGAAATAACGTGACATCAAACCAAATTCATGAACAAATAAGCGCTAACATAAGATAACAACGTGAGGACATTCAGGATCCAACTTTTGTACAAATTCAGTTACATGTTTTCCAGACAGACTGATCATACGTTAAAGCATAGGGAAATCACTATCTTACTAACTTCAGTGTTGTTTTACATTAGTATATGTTTTATTAAGGTAGTCTTGAGATTTTAAGTTGTTCAGATAGTTCATATTAGTCATTAGTCAATCCAAACCGTGAGGTTTCCAAAGTCAGCACATCATTCAGGATGGAAGATATGTATAAACTCAACTATATTTTTTCACATTTTTCAATTACAGGTTTAAATATAACTATTTATTATCACATACTCATACAAAGACTCATACCACTTGCATCATTTTCTTTCAATTAGACTCCAAATATATACTGTAAGCTATCAATTCACGATTCAAATGATTCACATTCCAAATAATGCAGTAGTAGAGACATCTCTATCTATTCTGCCATCAAGATGAGCAGATGTTTGTTTGTGCAAAAATGAAAGCATAAAAGTGATGACATTAAAGCAACTATTTCTTCTCTCTTTTGGCAGAAAATGTTGAAAAAGTAGGGTACCTGTTGGAGCTGAAAGGAGCGCGCGACAGACTAAAGCTTATGAAGGCCGATCTCATGGTAGAAGGAAGTTTTGATGAGGCTGTAGATGGTGTTGATGGGGTGTTCCACACAGCATCCCCAGTGGGCGTTCTATATGATAACAATATCCAGGCAATCTTACCTTCAGATTAGCAATAGCATTTAAAAACCATATGTTTCTCTCACAAGTTTAATACTTTACTGCGTCCAGTTCATTATAATAGATACACTCCAATTTTAATGGTCAAAACTACCACTTCAACAAATCAAAAGAGACCTAAATTCTCCAGTAACTTTTTAAATCCGACACCGTCCCATCTTTAATCAAATGCATACTTTCTTGAAGTTGAAAAATAACTTTTTGACCACCGAAGTCATATTGCACCTCTTTTTTCAAAAACGGGAGTTAAGAAGATATTGCAAACATAAGAGCATCTCTAGTGAAGGGTTCTTTTAAAGCATTTCTAGGCAAACAAGCTTTTGAAAAGCCTTTTATCATTGGAGTGAAAAGCTATTTTGAGCAAAAGCCAAAGATTTGTCAAATCTTTGGCGAAAGACTTTAACCATCACCAAGGCGGTCTAGTGGTTGGCGTCCTGATATCCTCACAAGAGGTCTAAGGTTCAAACCTCACTAGATGCACATCTTGGGGTGGCTAGGGAAGGGTCGGAAACGGTCACGGGAATATCCGGTTAGGCTGCGTACATCCGGGTAAAAATACTCGCCCTCCAAGGTAACCTAAATAGGAAAAACCTCATCCGTTTACCGTTTGGTGAAAGACTTTCTTGAAAAATTTTGTGAAACAAAATCTTTTAAAAAGCTATTTCTCATTGAAGTACGAAGCAATTTTGAGAAGCTTATTAAGTAAAAACGCTTTGTGGGTGACAAAACAGCTTTTCTCATTGTGCATGCTCTAACAATAGTCTTATTTGCAGGAACACTAATTGATCCATGCATAAAAGGTACCATGAGCGTGCTAAGCTCATGCAAGAAATCAAATAGCGTGAAAAGAGTAGTGCTCACCTTATCCTGCTCTGCAATTAGATACCGCTATGACGTCCAACTAGTTTCTCCTCTTAATGAATCGCATTGGAGTGATACTGAATACTGCAAAGAATAAAATGTAAGGAAACACTTGCAATGTTAAATATAGTGTAAAGTTAATCTTAATCGTCATTATCTTAGCTCTATTAAGTTCTTGATTAAATACAGCTTTGGTATGCATACGCAAAGACAATAGCAGAGGAAGATGCCTGGAGTGTAGCAAAGCAAAGTGGGATTGATCTAGTAGGAATTGATCTAGTAGTTGTGAATCCTTCTTTTGTTGTGGGCCCATTGTTTGCACCGCATCCAGCAAGTACACTTCAAATGATGCTTGCTTGTGTTAGAGGTACTAAAAAGTGCCTTCGGTTAGTAGTTAGTAAATGTAAATGGGGTGATAGACATTCTGAACCAACATGACATTGCTTTGCAACTAAACGTCATGCCTATATAATGCCCAAGAAAAAGTAATTGCATAAGAAGGGATCCAACTTTCTTTTATTTATAAAAATAAAAAACCTTAAACTTCCAAACACGAAAACCGTTAAGGTAATCGATACAGTTACAGCTCAAAATGTTGATGTGGCAGATGACGTATTACTACCTCTGAAAATGTTGACTTTTTCTACATGACGTTGAGAAACTATTTACCTGTTCTCAAGGTTAGAGATTACCAACAACATTCGTTAACTGAAATAGAAGTTGGATAACAATTTATGAAGTTCTATAAAATTAACCCAGTATATGACAACAGTTTGTAATAATTAACAAGTATGGCCATACATGGTAATGAAAATTTAGTAATTGACATTTCAAATCACTTATATACCCACATACTAAATCATCTCATGAAAGCCAGTAACCAAATAACTCAACATCAAATGCAAAAAAGACACACGAAAACAACAACTGTACTTGGCACTGTGTGTTCATAGTTGCTTAGTCTGACAAATTGCAATGTATGTTGACATATTCTGCAAAATGGTTAATTTGCGACAGATAGTCAAAAACTTCTACTATGTTACATATTGAATTTCACGAACGCTTTCATGTCAGGGGCCACAGAAGAATACGAGAATACTGCAATAGGATTTGTGCATATGGAAGATATAGTGGTTGCTCATATTATAGCAATGGAGAAAAAAGAGGCTGCAGGAAGACTCATATGTCCAAGCACAGTGGCTCACTTCTCAGAGGTCCTTCACAAGATATCCGTCTTATCCATATGTAGACAAGTAAGCACACATATACCTCTTTTTTATTTTGAGAATCTAGTAGATGTTGAATGCTACTTACCTAATATATGTGGATAACATTAGGTGTAGCAGCCGTAAAGGGGATGCCAATCCACATAGCATGGATAGCAGCAAGATATTACAGCTGGGATTACCTCCACTAAAAACACTAGAGCAAATGTTCGATGACTGCATTACAAGTTTTCAAAAGAAAGGGTTACTGTGAGGTTCATCATAAATAATAATTTTATAGCTTCATACAATGTCATATACTCATATTGTTGTTAGAATAGATCATTTTGGATTGATATTAGAAGGCCTATATCCAAGAACATGATAGACTAATGTAATGATTGTACAGAAATCCCAGTTTGCACATCATGAAAGTTTTTCATTATGACTGCATTTCTTAAGCATTCCAACAAACTGTTACTATTAATATCCATTAGCATAATGCACTGTAACCAATTGCCGTTCAAAAAAAAAAAAGAGAGAATTGTGAACAATTATCATTCATTATAATTAGAAATAACGAATAACAAGTTGTCTTCCTCGCTATCAAGGATTACAGACTAATGACAACATACCACAGTGTTGGATGTGCAAAGTAGAGCTCTGGTGTATGATCGAAAACAAGCTCCACGTCCAACAATAAATGACATCATTAGATAATAACAAAAAAGAAAACCAAAGCCACATGAAAGATATAACATAAATTATAATGGTCACTTGAGACTGCAACATTTATTCCCTTTCAATGTATCAAGAACACTATATTCAAGTCAAATAGACTTCCCAATTCACAAAGTTAAAAAGAATATAAATTTGCAAAACCAAAATAAAGAAGTGAAACAATGTAAAAGCAATAGTCATCATGTCATTGACTACATGAAACATCAAAGAAAAGAAAAAAACAATGTCATTTGAAAAAACAAGACAGACAGACTCAACAAATAATTGATAAACCAGTGACTGTTGCAGGATTAAAATGTACAAATGCTCAGTCAGCAAATGGTTATTACTTATTTGTTCATAATTGGGAAGTCAAGTAACAAAACAAACATCCCCTTTTTTGTCATTCATTGTATTATCACATCATCATCCACAGATCCAGAGGTCATCATCAAGTCTGCTAAATTGACCCATGAGTTTCCCATGATTATCTATCCCAAGCATATCAATCCCTAAACCTACCCATGGTGGCTTGTTTCCTTCTTCTCTAGAATCTTCCATGGAACTTGTTGTAGTGTTAGTATTTGTATTAGTACTGGTCCCACTAATTGTTTCACCAGTAAAACCACTAAAAGGTTCAATCTTTGGTAATTTTAAAGGTGACCCACTTTCAGATGGAGCCCTATAACCCGACCCAAATCCCTGTTTCATTGACTGAAGAACCCTAGAAGCTTCTTCTTCAAGATCACAAGTTTCAGAATCAGACTCCACTTCCGGTTCCTGTTTCTTTACCAATTCACGATATCTAGCCGTTTTCTTCCAATGTACCGGCGACCCGGACCCGGCTTTAGCCCGGCTTTGGGCCGACAACTTAGTTTGAAACTCTTCCTTTTTAGCCATATAAGCTTTAGAAGCTTCTTCAGCAGTTGTATACGTACCCAACCATATCCTTTTCTTGCTAAACGGGTCACGGATCTCCGCGGCCCATTTGCCCCATTTTCGTAACCTAACTCCGGTCAATTTCTTCCGTTCGGTCAGATCTTTTAAATCCTTCCGTTCCTCCGGTTCAGCCGGTTCGACCGACTGCACCGGTTCACCGTTATCTTCCGGTTTGACTCCAATCACGATCTCGCACACAATTCGACGTGTTGATGATCGATTTCCGTCATCAGCTTCATCGGAAGATGAGTCGGTGGCTTCCGGATCGGAACAAATGACTCGAATTTTGCGTAGGTTTTTGCCGGTGAGTTCAGATTGTTGTTGGTTGAGGGTTGAATTTCGGAATCGTTTGCTTACACGGTGGTCTGCCATGAAAATTAGGGTTAGGTTTTGTGATTTGATTTGTTGAGCTGCCTTGTTAGACACACAAAAATAGATATAGATACAGATACAGATGTATGGATGGTTGTGAAATTGGGAGATTTATTAATTAATATATATAATATATAGTATATAATATAATATATATATTGCTTCAAGGGTTTGTAATAAGAGTATTAAACTATTTCGACTAATCGAATATTCTTGACTTTGGGCCATTTTTAAATTTATAGCCCATTGGACTTATTAATTATGAGGAGACGTTGGGGTATAAAGTTAATTTTACAAAAAAAAAAATTGGGACTTCAGTAAATAAATTTTATTATTATCAGTCCATCAATTCGATCACAATATATGTATCGATGTGACTGGTTGAAAGTTTCGACTTCTTCTAGAGGAATTAAAATTTCATTACAATAATTAAGAGCTAACATGAGAAACCTCAACGTTGTTTCATCATAATAAAAAGAACTGAAAGACATAATAGTGGATTATAGAGTTTTTTAATTTTTGAGTTTTTGAAGTGTTTGAAGATGACAATGAGTGTTTTGATGTGTTTGAATTGTGTTTGAAGTATGGTATTTATAAATATGAAAATAAGGTCTTTTAAAAATAAAATAAAATGGTTAGTTTTTTCAATTTATTATTTATTTTAAAAAAACAAAAAAGTAGTCGTTTCAATTATAAAAAAAAAAAAAAGAATTGAAACGGCATCGCACGTCGGACACTATCCGGAAATATCGTTCGAAACGTTGATGGGGTGTAAGTGAACTTCATCCAGTGTCATTTTTGACCAGGAAATTGACAAAAACGTCCACACTCCGAATGCGCTTAGTAAGTTGATTAACAAATGTTAACCGAGGGATAGTTCACTTCACAACTCCAAGTTTTGGATAAAACAAATTATTCTATGGTGGAACAATTTTGTAAAGAGTTAACCGAGCTTTTATGTACATTTTACAATTGTATAAGAAATAAATTAAATTTAAGGTTCGATCAATGACAACAGGGTCACTTTGACCAACGCCCAACAGTAAACTAGTAGCACAATACGGTCTTGTTTCAAATTTACTTGGTTATGATCCTTTGTACAAGTTATAGCCTGCTTACACTCACATTTTATTGGTCAATAAAAATGTTTAAGTGGTTGTGGGTTAGCATTTTGAAAAGGGGTTTGAGTTCAAAATTAATGTTTATATATATATATATATATATATAGGGATGATCCATAGGGAAGAGGGGAAGCTAATATGGACCACATGTTAACACTTATCACGGTAAATGTTAGTTGTCATTCATCACGATCTCAGTAAATCTTGCATCTTAATAGGGTTTGGGCAATACGGGTCGATTTTGTGAAGGTCAAATACGGTTCGGATGGTCAAAATACGGTTCAGAAACTTGTCTATAAATACCAACCTCCTCATCCAACATTTGACACACCTTTTTCATACATTACACACCATTCTATCTTTACTTGCTCACTCTAGTTTATCTCTCTAGTTTAATTACTAATTAACTTTAATTAGTAATTAACTAGAGGGGACTTAGCATTAAATTAGTGATGTTAGAATAGCAAGTACGTTTGTATTCAAGAATGTTCGTTATACGTTCATACTTAAGTATAATTAATGTAAGGAGAATGTATACACTTCAATTACATTATTACTTACTGAACTACATGGCTTGCATATGAAGCAATGCTAAAACATTGTGAATAATCCAGGGATGTATAATTGATCGTAAAGGAGAGGTTTTGGTTACGACATGCAATAATGTTATGGAGAATCATCTATTAAGTAAATCAAAGCTTTACGTAGCTTTTAATATTTACAACCCTATGTCTTACTTAATAGTTGAGACAAACAAAGTTAATTATTATGATTTCTTAAAATAAACTTATATCGGTGTCAGGAAAGACCAAATTAATCATTAATGTTTACTACTTTATTCATGAACCTAAATAGGTCACTAGTTCTACATAAGAACATTGTTAGGAGTCGAGCAAACTTATTTGGTCAGTATCACGATAATCTAGTTCCTGGTGACATGCCACATTAGAATCTAGACTAATATGGTAGGGCTCAAGTTTCACACCAACTATGAGTAAACATAATATTTTAAGAATACTTATAAGTTCATCATCCCGAAAACCCTAATTGTTGCTACGCTGACGAATCACATTCGACCTACATCTACTTTATCCTAAGTCATTTAACCTTGCATCGTTTATTTATTTTATTAGAATTAATAAAACACCAAATCTACCTACTTTAATATCCTGCCGAAAGAATTATCTCTTGTAAATCATCATTTTCATTTCAATTCGTTGCGATTTTAAGAACGTTCTTATGTTATACTTACCGCTTACTAACAAGTAGGTACTACATATAATTTTTCCCCATCTAATTATAAATATTAAACCACTGATAGCGCCCTACTCGGTCACTGTCCAGCAACCCTAAACCAACGACGATACGCCGCAACATAACCGACTGTTCGGGGTGACATCAACCCTGTTAATTGTATGTAAATAAATCTTTTTTAAAATTACAGAATGTGTAAGATTCTATAAACGTACCTTCCCAAGCAAAATAAACCTCCATTAACATTGAATTAAAGTATGTTCCACTTGACCAGGTTTCGTGACATCATTAGACAACGGCACTGGAAGTTCAAAGGATTCATAATCTTTCATGATTCCATCTATTTGCACATTTATATGTCTGGTAGTATTAGCCTTTCATGTATTACCTGCCCAGGCTTATATGGATATACCATCGCTCAAGAAAGAACGACTTGCACTGGACCGTAAGGTTTCAACAAACCGCTTGGGCTAGGCCTCCACAAAACATATACAACATATAACATTTTATTGTGCGCTTGTACTTATATTCTTATAAGTATGTGAATATGATAAAAAAAACATTTACCACTATTGCGTCCAAAGGATCTACTTTTGCCGGTGTCGGTTCTATGTTAAGGTCGGAATCGGTGTCGGTCTTGGTGCCAATGTCGATGTTCTTGTCAATGTCGGTGTTGGTGATGTTGTTGGTGTTGGGGTCGGTGTCGATGTGGATGGTGATGTCGCATCTTCCCTTGAACTCAAGCCTGTAACTTTCTCTTGCAAGACTTTCGTACCACTCTTTAACACTTCAATTTCTTTTTCCATTTCTTTAACACTCCTTGGTTTCCTCTTCTTCTTAGGGTATCTTTGCATTCCTTGCTTTAATCCGACGGTACTTCCAACCCCCCAAGTATGACCTGAGTGCTCCTTTCCTATAACATTGGATAACAAATCGTTTTCCGAATCAAGTGCACATGTCCCTTCCAACTCTCGTTTCTGCAATTATAACTGTATATACATTGATTACCAAGTGTTATTCATATAACAACACTTTTACGTAATTACATAATAGGAATTTTACATACTTGCAATTTTACATGATTACATATTAGGATTTTTACATAATATAACTTTTATTAATTACATATTAGTATTCTTAGATGATAATGTGTTTGTATTTGTTTACGAAGTGTTGTGTGTAATAAACACATAAGACATAAATTATGTATAGATATATCCCATATATACACACACACACACACATATAAATAATTAACAAAATTAACACCTTTTGCGTTTGCTTAACAATTTTCAGCCCAAACTAATCACTTAAACACACAACAATTTGCAACTCGTACTAATGACATAGTCTTACCAATTTTTGAACTTTGTCCCTCAACTCATCAGGTAAGTGCTTAGTTCCATCTTTACCAGCTGACTTAGAAATCAATTTCATGCACGAGGGTCCAAGAGCTTATGAATTTCTGTTGATGTATCTTTTGACAATGCTTCTTCATCCCAATTACGCGTCTAACCACGATACCCTTTTGGTCCAAGACGGGGAGGGTTCTTCTTCAACATTTCCTTCGCCGTCATTGCTTCACGCACAACCTTTTTCACATACAAAAAAATTAACAAATTAGAAAGAATGAAACAAAATAATATATAATAATTAATAATTTAGTATAGAGTAAAGAAGTTACCTTTCTTTCTTTCTTATCTTCTTTCGCAACAAAATATTCCCATACGTCTTCTTCAATAAATGTTTATATATCACAGGGACTCAATCCTTCATCCATATATTTCTTGCGGAGTTTTATTTTAAATTTCTTCCAAGCATCATTGCATTGTATTAACACTTGCTGTTTGCAATCATCCATTTTAATTATCCAATAAGTCTGAAGAATATCACATGTTAAGCCATAGAATAATTCATGAAAGTAAGATAACTACCTTTCTTATATCTTATTTATACCTTGATTTCCAACCGAAGTTGATGTTTATCACCTTTTCATACGTCTTTCCAAGTACCGTGTTTGATAGAAATCTTAGCTCTTGTTAATGAGCCACATTTAAGGGAAAATGTAACTTTCTTTTCTCTAATAACTTGTTTATTATGATCAAACTCGATTTCTATTGCCTTCAATTTTTGCAATGTAGTAATGCCTCCCTTACTCCTCTGTTGTTGTTGTTGTTGTTGTTGTTGATCTGCTTCTTCCTCCTCTTCATCAACATCGTCATTGATTTCATGTTCATATTCATAATCTTGAACATGAAGATATTGATCAGCATAAGTTGTTTATACATATTTACTAATATATTTCTATATATATACATATATAACATCTACACATTATAAAATTAAGACCATATTAATTAACCATACGATATACTATTAAAAATCAGAATCAGCTACAAAGATTTAAATCCACAAAAAACAAAAGCAAGAAAATGCATAAACCATAACCAAAACAAAAAATTTGCAGCCCTCATCTTAATAGCATAAATTAACACACAATTAAGCTTACCATTGTGGTTGCAGTTCGAAGATGTTGTAAGCGACGAAAGCACCTAAAAGTTTCAACACGTGGTCAATAATTAACACATTAATACCATTATCAATCACAACACATAAGCTCATTAGTACCATTTTACCGACTAATTTGACCTACTTTGACCTACTCGAGTCGGACTAGGCACAAAACCCGACTAGTCGGGGACTAGTTGGCAAAGTCGGATGACTTTTACAACACTAGGGGTAACTCAAATACTGCACTTACTTTTTTTGGCACATATGATAATGTATCAAAACAAACTGCAAGTCAAGATGTCTACAACTATGTTTACAGTAATATCTTTCAGCACCAAAACTTTTGTTGCGTTTCCAGTAAGTATTGTCAACTATGATTAACCACAAATCTATGGGTATAATATTCTACAAAGGGCTAGGGAATTAACTCCATTTATGATGAGTGGGGACAGAGGACTATTACTTTTTATATAAATTATTATTAAGAAACATACATGAGACTGGTAATCCCAAATACAATAAGTTCCTGAATACAAACCAATGAGAATCCTATACAAATATTCGTTAATTAATCTACTAAAATCATAAACCACTTGCTCAATGATGAACTTCCCTTAATAACAAATAAACACACTAGTCATTAGAATTTACTCAAAATTTTTGTTGTGGTCAGGGTCAAACAGGTACTACTTTAAAAAATTAATTAGAAAGTAAAGATGTCATACTTGCAATGTAACAGTTTAACGTAACTTGACTTGATCCAAACTTGTAGTAAACCTATTGAAGACTATTTTCTACGTATACTGCAACGATAAAAGCAATTCAACCCCTATGTTCTATTATATAAGCATATACTATATTTGTTGGTAGAAAATATATTCGGTTGGTATGAACTGAAACAAGTCGAACTACGTTGTTATTTTAGTTCAATATATACAATTAATTTTTTGAATATGAATATAGAAATTGTAATATTACAGTATTAATATTCTTACTTTTGAACAAAATGATTATATGGTTTTATTCATCAAAAGACACATTGGGCAACTTTGACCCATCAGTGATAGAACACCAACCAAATTGGCCCACTCATAACTAAATAGCTTGAAATTTTCACCTATACTAAACTGATAAGGGACCACATAATCATAGGAGGTGATTAAAAATCAAAAAACAAAATATGGAAATCATAAAAAATCAAAACCTATATAATCACTCGCGAAGTTTACTTCTAAGGAATCTTCCTGTAGAATGTTGGAAATTATAAAAATCAAAACTTTAAAGCACTTGAAGTTTACCTGTAAGAAACCCAGAAGACAAACAACCACCATTCAATCCAATTGCATAGATTAATTATATAATTAACAAAATTGTACATGGGAGGTGAAAAGGAGTTGTGTGGGCAGTGAAAAGAAAGCCCTAGAATGGGGGAGTTATATTTTTGATTTCATCTATTTATGGAACACCAAATATTTAACTCAGCGTGGCCCGCCAAAATTTTTGTGAACAGAGTCCGATTTTCATGAGTAAATTGGACTCTAATCCATCCAACCCACCAAAATTTTAGGCCTATGAAATATATATAAATAAAATAACAAAACATACTAGTTATTTTGCAACAAACACTTTTAAATAAATATCTTATATTGCAAAGATAACGAAAAATAACAAATTTTTAGTTTTGGGTAACGAAGAAGAAGAAACCTGTTAGGAATATAAATAGGATTTGCATGTGTATTATTTGTATTAAGTGTGAGATTAGTATAAATAGGTGGTTAACCTTTGTCATTTGTAACACTTACATTGAAAATATTCATTTGTGTTTAATAGAAAATCATTCAACCAAAAACTCTCTCAATCATTCATCATAGGTATGATGTCTTGTCCACATTTCTTGTCCACATTTCTTGTTCAATCGGGATTTTCAAAAGGTACAATTGACACTACACTATTCATTAAGAAACAAAAAGAAGATATCATTATAATACAAATATATGTTGATGACATCATATTTGGATCCACTAATGCCAAATATTGCAAGAATTTTTCGGCATTAATGGTATCCAGATTTGAAATGAGCATGATGAGTGAAATGAATTTTTTTCTTGAATTACATGTTAAACAACTACCAAATGGAATTTTTATCAATCAATCTAAATATATTTTGGATATATTGAAAAAGTTTCAAATGGTAGATTGTCAACCTATGTCTACACCCATGGCTGCTCGATCATAACTTCATGTTGATCCAACGGGAAAATCAGTTGATCAAACACTCTATAGAAGCATGATTAGATCCTTGATGTATTTGACATCAAGTCATATCATGTTCTCTACATGTATTTATGCACGATACCAGGCAGCTCCTAAGGAAACACATCTCCAAGCAGTCAAACGAATTTTACGATATTTAAAATTTTCAATTGACTTGGGATTGTGGTATCCAAAGGATACTGGTTTTGAACTCATAGCCTATTCAGACGCAGATCATGCAAATTGTAAGTTAGACCGAAAAAGCACATCTGGTGGATCTCAATTTCTTGGTGATAAGCTAGTTAGTTGGTCTTCCAAGAAGCAAAACTGTGTTTCAACATCCACAGCCGAGGCAAAATATGTTGCAGCTGTTGTTTGTTGTTCACAAGTTTTGTGGATGAGGTCTCAACTTATGGATTTTGGTTTCAAATTTGAAAAGATACCTATCAATTTTGGTGTCTCAGTTAGGCATGCTTTCACTTATGCAATAATCTTTCTATTTCAACTCAAAATGCAAAATACTATCATATTTTGAAGGGGGGGGGGGGGGAATGGATTAGTGTTTGAAGATAGTGAAGAAAAGAAAGTTAGAAATAAGAGTTGGTAAAAGTGAGATTGATAGAGGACATTCATAAAGTGATTGAAATGTTGAAAAGCCTGATTTTTCGCTAATAAGAAGATTAATATTCATTTAAGGGGGAGCAAGGGAAAAGAAGCTTCAAGAGTGTTAACGAAAGATCAAGATTGTAAAGATAAGTTCATATATCTTTCATACATCAAAGGTTAAAAGCTCTAGAAGATTAGATGTCAATTTAAGGGGGAGTGAAAAGAGAATTCTAGAACTCAAAAGAAAGTTCTAGATCTCAATACCAAAGAATTCAAAGAAGATCAAAACAGAGAAGAATCAAAGAAGGATCAAAGGAAAGAGAATTATAGAACTCAAAAGACAGTTCTAGATCTTAATACCAAAGAATTCAAAGAAATTATTTTAAGATCTCAAGCAAAGAAAGCAAAGAAAGCTCAAAGAGTTAAAGCAAAGAAAATTCAAGAGTTTAAAGCAGAGGAATCAAAGAGAATTAAAGGATATATCAAAGAGCTAAACTACGAAGACAAAAAGAGTCTGCTTGATAAGGAAAACCTGTTCAAAATACAAGATGCTAAATCCTAGGGGGAGATTGTTAGGAATATAAATAGGATTTGCATGTGTATTATTTGTATTAAGTGTGAGTTGTATGAGATTAGTATAAATAGGTGGTTAACCTTTGTCATTTGTAACACTTACATTGAAAATATTCATTTGTGCTTAATAGAAAATCATTCAACCAAAAACTCTTTCAATCATTCATCATAATATTGCTTGAATATGTTTAACAAAACCCAATAACGATTTCTTCATTATCAGGAAAAAAAATCAAATCAGAAACATAAATGATGTGTCGCATATCCAAATATAAGGAAAAATAATCTAATATAAGAATACATAAATAACGTATTGCATATCTTCATTTCCCATCATCAAATGTTCTTGTAAAAATTATATATATTAGGATTAGGATATGGTGTAGGATATAACAAAGTTATAATAAGACTATTTCATTTAAAATCGAATAAAGAAAATACCTTCACGTATCATGAGGTTTATCAACCTATAATCCATCATCGTGAAAATAATATCATCAATAACGTCATTTGTTGGTGTAATAGCAATAGAAGATGGCGGTAATTCATCAAACCGATCATATTCTTCTTCGTCCACAACCTTTTCAATTCCAAGTATACGTTGTTTACCATGCAGTACCACACGCCATATTGAATCCTTTGGGTCTTGAACAAAGAATACTTAGGTGGCCTGCTTTGCTAGAATGAATGGTTCTGATGCATAACAGTTAATGGAAAGGTTGACAATTGTGAAACCATCTTTGTCAACTTTAACACCTTTTTAGTTTTCAACCCATTTACACTTGAACATCGGTATAGTGAAGGTATGATAATTCAATTCCAAAATTTCTTGAATGACACCATAATAAGGGCTTTTTGTAATTTTCTACCTTCCAGCATGATTCCCCTAAGAGAATTCCGTTGTTGTGGTGACTAACGTCACTCCGTTATTTTGCACAGTACGCTTTATATCTTGTTGTTTGGTTTAAAACGTATACCCGTTAAGGTCGTATCCTTGATATGTTGCCACCACATAATCTGGACCTGATCCCAGCGTTTTCACTAATTGATCCACAACGTTTGCGTCCTTTACCCCCTCTCTCAACCATGAAGAAAATTTTTCTATCATGCTCGGTAGCCAACCATATATCGTCCTTGTCAAGGTTAGTTGCTTTTAACAATGTCACGTGCTCATGTATGTATGGATAAATGGAGGCCCTATGTTGTAGGACTGTAAAATGTCATTGGTGATTATCATCTAGTGCTACAACAACTATCTTCCTTCCAATCGTCCCAACTACTTGAAGTCTACCTTCGTGTCGAGGTTGTGGGAGGCCAATACTCTATACACCTTTTAAATAGTCGGTACAAATTCAATTACCTCCTCGGAAGCATATCCTTCAACAATATTGCCTTCTGGTTAGTTTTGGCTCCTTACGTAACCTTTTAAGAAACGCATATATCTCTCAAACGGATACATGTATCGTAGGAATACAGGACCACAAGCGTTCAATTCATATACAATATGAGATACGAGATGAGCCATAATATCAAAAAATGAAGGTGGAAAATAGATCTCAAGTTGGCACAGAGTCATGATAATATCACTTTGCCATGTATCCAACTCCTCGGGATCAATCACTTTCGAATAAATCATGTTAAAATATAAGCAGAGATTTATCATTAAATGTAGTTTTTCCGTCCAATGGTGGTTGAAGATGACCATCCTCAATAATACCGTGAAATATATTCTTTTTTCGACGATAGGGATGGTATTTGGAAGCGATCTTCGATGACCCTTGTATATGCCTTACTACCTTTCGTACTGTATCCGGACAAATCCTAAGCTGAAATCACTAATGGTGCAAAAATTCATGGCCCATAGTTTGAAGTTTTCCTTTTTATACGCATCATGTACTTGAACACCTTGACTCCATAATATTTTTAGCTCATCAAACAACAGCTCTAAATAAACATCAATGTCATTTCCGAGGTACTTTGGACCTTGGATTAACAATGACATTATGATATATTTACGTTTCATACATAACCAGGGTGGTAAATTGTATATGCATTAAAGAACTGGTCGAGTGCTGTGACGGCTGCTCATATTTACAAATGGATTAATTCCTTCTAAACTTGGGCAAAACCGTAAATTTCTAATATCTTCTCCAAATTCATCACATTTAGAGTTAATATTTCTCCATTGAGGAGAGTCGGCCACGTATCTTAATTTTAATATCTTCTTTACGCTCTTCCGCATGCCAACACAACAATTTTACATCTTTAGGATTTGCAAATAAACGTTTTAATCGTGGTATGATGGGTAAATACCATAATACTATAGCAAGGGGCCATTTTTCGACACATCACAATCAACATCCATTTGGTTTTTTTGCTTATATCTTGATATACCACATGTAAAACACTCATGTGGGTTTTGTCCTCATTTCTATACAATATGCAATCATTTGAGCATGTTTTTATTATTTTAACTTCCAATCTCATTGGACACACAATCTTTTTGGCTTGGTATAATGAAATGGGTAACTCGTTATCTTCGGGCGGCATTTCATGCAACAACTCTAGAAGACTTGTGAAACTCGTATTACTCCAACCATTATTTTCTTTTAAGTTTTAAAATGTTAGCATTGCGGAAAGTATTAAAAATTTCATACAACCGATATACAGTGGATTTTCTATGTCGGAAAACATTTCTTGAAATTTTTCAAAT
This sequence comes from Logfia minima, assembly GCA_963921325.1. Lineage (NCBI taxonomy): Eukaryota > Viridiplantae > Streptophyta > Magnoliopsida > Asterales > Asteraceae > Logfia > Logfia minima. The sequence goes on from OY992768.1 coordinate 25,583,091, forward strand.
TCATCTTCATCAACTTACCCTCCAAATCATTGAACATCTCATTAAAATTATCACAATACTCATTATCATCGTTTTTATCATCTCTGTTATCGTCATCATTGTCATCATTGTTACATTGATATCATCCCTTGTCGTATCAACTAATAATTCACCATGCCACGAACAACAAATATAATCATTCATAATGTCGTTTACTAACGGATGACTTTGAATTACATTATGATCATTATAGTTGACGATATTTTGACCCTTTTTACAAGGACAAGAAATCTTTTGTTTCCCTTTATTCACCAGATCATCGTCAGCAACTTTCATAAAATTAGACAATACTGCAATATATTCTGGAGTACTTTATGGGATCTCGTATATCCATCTACTACGATCCATCTGAAAATATATAGAGATAAAATATTTTAATAAGATATATGCATGGTTGATAGGATATGAGTACGTACCCATATTGTTTCAGGTATCCAACTAACCTACTTTTTGAATACTTTGTCTCATATGTGAATGCATATTAAGAAATTGAGTATCTAAGCAAATATTGGCATTATTTTCCTTTAACCCCCCAAGTATGTACATACAATTCTAACTCATAGGAGTAAGAAAACAAATGACAATATTTTTCTTAAACACTCAATTTATTAATACACATTCACATCCTAAATGAAACAAAGTATTCAAAAAGCATCCCAATACGGGGATAATCCGAAATTGACCTCTATTAGATTAATTTTAGACGGGTATGAACCTATGGCGTATGATTTGGACCATATATTAAATGAATATAATGATAAAAAAATATTGTTACCTATAAATGGATTGAAGATGCAATAAATATCCATTACTTATATGTCTACATATTAATCAAGCTAGCAAATAATGTAACTTTTTTGTGTCCAAATAAATGAAGTCTTTCAAACGATCAACCTGTATATATTGAAAAAAAAATTAAATTAGAGATATTAACTATACAATATGTAGACAAATATATATTATATATATAATATATATAATATTATTCGTTATATATATAAGATAAATAATATACTCCTGTTATATTTTTACCTTATAGAAAATAGTTGAAGAAATAGTTTTAACCACTAAAAATATTAATGTTTTATGAATCACTTTTAATTATTGAATGAACTGATTCATTACTAGTAAGGAATTGATTCGTTTATGGTAATTGAATATGAAGAATATGTTGGAGAAAGATGTAGATGAAATTAAGTAGTGAGATAAGGTGTGGATGAAATAATTAAATTAATGAGATAAAGGTGTATTTGAACATTTTACGTTGCTAGGGGAAGTACCTAGGAACTTACGACCGAGTTTGCGGAGGAGAGTTAGGAATTTGTTGGAGACAAAAAGAGTATGTTTGAAATAAACATTTGGACTCTATTATTGGGACAAAAGAGTTAAAAAAAAGTGCGGCTAACTTATAGATAACCGGACTCTTTAGGATACACAAATGGAGTCCAGTTACGATAAAGGAACCAGACTCTAAAATAGAGAAAACGGTCCCATTAAATGATAGGTAACCGGATTTATAAAAAAAGGGACCACCATATTTTTGTACTAACCAGACGCTATTCTTTTTAGAGTCCAATTTGTTTTTAAGGCATGTAAAACCGGTCTCTATCACAGGTCCTATTTGTATTTGTGTAGTAGTGTTAATTATATATACTCGTACATATATATGACATTTTATATGCGCAAACATATTATATATTTCAAGTTGAGCGAGGCGGAGATGATAACAGTATGTCACGCCTCATACCTTACAAAAAAATTTCGTTGATGATTCGAAACCCACCTCGAACCAGGTTATCCTTAAATCTGATCTAATTAAAGTTGCGGGGATTGAAAAGACTTGTTAGAATGCAAAGAAAAATTGAATTACCGGATCAACATGGCATTGAAGCTTATTTTTTTACACAGATAGTATCAAATTAGTAAGTTCGACACACATAATATACGTTGAGTAATTGGATACACACCATAAAATCAGAGACCCTAGTTAGTTATATTTTTGCCCAATTATCTTAATCTTATTTGTTTGTCAATGACGCAGTAGCTACAATTAGAATTTTGGTTGGTTATATCTCTCCTGTATACTACTAGGATATCTACTTAGAATTTTGGTTGGTTATATCTCTCCTGTATACTACTAGGATATCTACTTAGAATTTTGGTTGGTTATATCTCTCCTGTATACTACTAGGATATCCCCTTTGCCCATGTAGCTGCCCTCAAATTTTGCCACGTATGCTAAATTTGATGTGTAATCTTCATGAATTTTTTCATCGGTTTCTTGCACACCTAATCGTATCTGATATGTCAAAACTTTATAAAGGTCTAATAATCTTTCATGTATACTACTAGGATATCCCGTCTGCCCATGTAGCTGCCCTTAAATTCAGCCACGTATGCTAAATCCGATGAGTAATTTTCATGATTTTTTCAGTAATTAGTAATAAGTTGATAAGATTATCGATCAGTTTCTTAAGAGAAAATAATGGCAACTCATCACTTTCTCCAATATCTTGGGATTTCAATTTAGAAACCTTTTTATTCTGCCACGTATGCTAAATCTGATGTGTAATTTTCATTATTTTTTTCAGTAATTAGTATAGTAATTAGTAATAAGTTGATAAGATTGTCGATCAGTTTCTTAAGAGAAAATAATGGCAACTCATCACCTTCTCCAATATCTTGGGATTTCAATTTAGAAACCTTTTTTATCTCAAACTTTTTCATCCGCTCATTTGTTGAAGGGTCAAGGGTGTTACTCAAAGTTCTCAATATTCCTCATTTGAAACAATTCCTCGATATCAAGTGAGAAGATCATTCTTTGTTTTTAGTATATTTTTATTTATTGCATGTTAAGTTTGTCATGTAATTGGAGTTATTGCCGAATTTTTAGAGGATATAGATTTCTGTCCATAAGTGTTTGATCAAATTCCAAAGAGAAAAAGAGATTTTTGTAACTAATTGTTTGTTTCTTTGTTTTGGTTAAAGGAAGTTGGTCTACTTGAGATTGATTTCTCAAATCTAACAGAGGTTTTACGAGACTTGCTATGGCAACTACTATTGGGATAAATGCCCAAGGCTACGACAAGTTACCAAGAATAACGACAATGGACAAGTCTATAGGGTCACACACAATGTGTAATGAGACACTACTTACATATAAATCAAATATGATTTTGATTTATTTAGTCTCCTTTATTTTTTTGGATAATCACAAATTTGATCCATTAACCAACTACAATTAATAGACTAATCCTTTGACCAAGGAATTTAACAAACTAATCCACCTTTGATCGAACAAACATTCGATCTGTTCGATCATCAAGTCATTTTCAAAATCTATCCGTTAATTACGTAGTCAAATACTAAATATTTGAAAAGAAAAAAAATAATAAGAAGATTGAAGTGGGCCCTGTTCAATCAAACCATTTACACCAACAGATACGTGACACGTGCCATCCATGATCGAATTTCGATCAAACCATTTGTAAGTAACTAATTTAATTTTGAATAATACTTTTGAATAATATAATAATCAATCTAATGGCCTGATTTCCATATTAATTCTACACAATACATGTTCGAAAGTATTATTCAAGGATGATCGTAAAGTTTTAGTCAAGGATGATTTGGAATTGATATGGAAACTTTGATCATGTATATTATATTATTATATTATTATTTACATGATTACTTGCAAATGGTTTGATCGAAATTCGATCACTAATTTATTTTTTTTAAATTTTGATCATTGATGATTAAAATTTTGATCACGGATGCCATGTGTCATGTATCCGTTGGTGCAAATGGTTTGATCGAACATGGCCCACTTCGATCTTCTTATTATTTTATTTTTCTTTTCAATTGTTTAGTATTTGACTACGTAATTAACGAATAGATTTTGAAAATGACTTGATGATCGAACAGATCAAAAGTGGATTATAAATTCCTTGGTCAAATGACTAATTGTTAATTGTGGTTGGTCAATGGATCAAACTTGTGATTACCCCTTATTTTTTTATCACCCAATCATTAGTGTGTGTTTAGTAATGTTTTATTTTATTTTGTTACAATTGTTTTAACAAATAAAATAAAAGACTTTTTACAAAGATAAACAATACTTGCAATGGTAAATGTACAAGTATTGAAAAACAACACAACCACCCCATTTGTCTTTGTTTAATGCACTTTCTTCTCATTGGCTAAAAAGGGTGGTTCCTTCAGTTTTTAGTGATTATATTCTTCTTCTTCCTAAGTGTTTTGGCAGATTTTTCACTCATATCTCTCTCTATCTCTCTCTCTCTAACAGTTTTGATACACACACAACAACAACTAGTTTTTGAAACCTCTTCTAATACTTGCTTTTAAGCATCAAATAATACATATACTTTGCGGGTTCTTGTACAAAATATATCCCCAAGAGTGTGTACTTGTTAGGTGTGGTGTGAGAAGAGTTTCACTCGTGTCATCTTGGTTTGGAATCAAGAAGAATAAGAAAGTGTGGGCTAGCACCCGGGTTGTGTCAAGGTATTACACGCGTGGATCACCGATTGAGGACTTCTACCTTGAAGTTTTGGTCATCATTTTCAATCTCTATAGGTATAAAGCTTCTGCCCCTGATTTATCATTTATTTTTTTTCTATAAAAGTTTCAAGTGCGATCCATTGATGCGATTTTATCCTTGCATGCTTCTTATTGTTTGTATAACTCATTTTTACTTCCATTGCTTGCATGCATGGTGTGCTAGATCCACAACAACTACTACATTGTTTCTGGGTATGCTATTGTTTATTTGGAGTTAAAAGGATTTTATGATTCAATTTATATTTAATATTGTTGTTGTATTTATTGTACTCCTAATGAATCTAAACGATCTTGCTCTTGTATTGAGATAGTCAAAGACAGATGCAATTGTGATCTCATGGTTCAAAAAGTCTAAGTTTTCTTTCAAACTGTTTCACTTTTCTCTATTTACTCTTGGCTAAATTTTTTCTTTGGATCATGATTGGTGTAAGTTATATTTATGTTTGTTTAAGCGGGTAGTCGGAATCAATGACAAGCATGAGTAGTAGACGATAATGCCTAGGCTGAAAAGGTCAAAGTACCGATATATACGATCTTACGATCTGCTGCAATTAACATTTGCGTTCATTTTTGAACCAAAAGAAAAAATATATACTAGATATAGATGTAATCTAATTTCCGTCTTTTCTAGATAATCGAATTTTAAGCCAAAAAGCCTATGAAACTCAACAAATCAGAATCAATGCAGGTACTAATTTATGTTCATACCCTCTTTATTTGAGACTAAGCACATAAGATATACTTGTGCAGTTATGTCAAGAGCCAAAAAGTTAAACAATTGTGAAAGGAAACTTACTTGAAATTATTCAAGCTAAGGATTGCACATGGTATCATAATTTATTCATTGATATATCGATTAAGATTGTTTGAGAAATATTCAACTATTGTATATGTTAGTGACACTATCTATTCATATACTACTATTTTTATTTTTATGGTTGATGTCTATGTAGTTTATAGTTTATACTTATGTGCAGTTAATAACGAATTTGGTATTAAACCAAAAGATACACCGTTCAGCTACACGTTATGATAACTAATTTCATGCATTAACCATACTAACAACAGTGAATGAATTTAGATTCAACCCCATAATATTTTGAGTACCTGCTTTTAGTAATGAGTTTTTTTTATTAAACCAAAAGATGTGAATATGAATGGATGGGAAGGGATAAGTACAGCTTATCAATGGTAACTCTAAATCCTAGCTTACATTTGAGTATGTGCTTTTCAGTTCAACAAATACATCATTATAGGAATCCTACCGCTTGTAATTCAAGCTTGTTTGGACCATCCATGGACAAGGAAACTTGGGATTGTAAACTGATAGACCATAGTTGTTCACAAGTATTGAGATTCATGAAATAAGATTGATCATCTTCCCAGTTAGGATTCCACTGTTGTTGAGCTTTATCTTCCTCATTACTCTTTTGATAACCTCGAAGTTTCACATTTGATCCCTTCCAATTGAACTCCAAAGTGAGCATACTGAAATTACAACGAGTATCTCCCAAAGAAGAGAGCCACTGAATTCCAAGTACGATTCTATATCCCCCAATAGGCATTACCAAGAAGTCATTAGAAAATGTAGTTCCCTGCACACACCATTGTACATTCTTGCACACATATTGAACAGGTAACTTGAAACCATCAGCAACTGCTACTTGTAACAGTTTGATTGGTGTTAATTTCAGTTAGTGGTTTAGTAGCAATACCTTCAACGAATTGACCTCTGAGTTCCTCCACGTACTTCAGCCACCCTATCGATTTACCTGCCAACTCATTCATGTAACCTTGTTTCCATTGCAATGTCCTGCCTTTCAGATACATAGCCACCAGTCGAATTTTCAAATGTTCAGGCATTTCATCCATCTCAAAGAATTGATTACATTTAAACCACCACTCGTTATAATTTTCATTGTCAAAGTACAAAAATTCTAGTTTCGTCAATCGATTGGTAAATGATTAGCTTCCTTACGTGAACTTGAATCACTGATCCGTAATTCATCTTCATCACCGTCTCTCGTACCTGATCCTTCACCTACGTGCTTTGATTGTATCTCTATTCCCTTAGTTGGTCGCTTAGTGTATGCCGTCATCACAACTTCACACTCGCCATTAAATCTGGTAATAATTTCGTATTTTCAGTTAACATCACTAAGCTACTTTGCATCGATTTAAGCGTTGCAGCGTGAAAAATCTATTCTTCGGCTTAACTCCTCTTGTTTCTCCATTACTTGAACGTTAGTAACTCAAACCATACAAGTTCAGATGCCAGAAGTAGGCTCTGATACCACTTGATAAGTACAGCTTATTAATGGTAACTCAAAACCCTAGCTTACACCGAGAACAACTCAGGAGAGGAAAAGAACGTTTATTATTTCACCAAAAGAATATCCCTTATCTATTATAGACTCCAACTATTTATACTCTGACTCCACTACGAACTAGGGCTAAAGAAGTGTTCTAACCAATTACAATTACCCACGTCTACTTGTAACCGCTAATATTTCCTCTATCATTTAAAATGATCGACTTTCATTTACTTGAGTCTTTGACCCGTAACAGGAAGTTTCAAGGTAATTAGTTTTCAACATATAGGAAGAATAAAGGAACAAATAGACAAGTATCTCATATATGGCTTATAATTAAGATTGATTAGAATATTCAATAATACCCCATCTAAAGTTTTAGTTAGTTATTTACAAGGACATCATCCCTGAGTATATGACATTAAAATGTTCATACTTATTTCATTCATTGTTCATGTTATCCGATCCTTTAAATTGCTGGAAAACAGAAAACGTAGTAGAAACTAACAAGGAGGTGCCGATGATAGTCAAAGAATGTCAAGAATACTCACTTAAAAACTGAGTTCGAAAAACAATATAATCTAAATTTCTATATATTCATCAATTCATGTAATGAGAAGTTATTTATATATTTTATATTATTATTGTGTAATTCTATATACTACTTAATATTACCTATCCTGAAATTACTTCAATTCTTAGCTTCTTTTCAATATTTGCAACATAAATATGCCATAATGTTTACGATGGACTTACACTAATTCTGTATACCAGTTCTTTCCCTGCTTGGTGGTGTTGGTTGTTACTTGGGAGTTTCCCTCTTACTTTTGAGCCTGCCTTTTAATACAATCATTGATGTTCCAGCACAAAAAAACACTAGGGAATTTGAACTTTATAATTAGATGAACTCGTTGAATTTATGTCTCCCAAAACTCAACTTAATCCTCTAAATTCTGATATATGTTACTGTTGTTTTTTTCAGTTAAATTTTATCTTTATTATGTTAGAAGTAATTATTATCAATCAATATCAATATAGTATAGTATTTTTGGGTTTGCTTGCGACTGGTTATCCAAGGGATAAACAAATTGGTCAATATCTTCTATCGTTATCCAACACGTCTCATATTACTTGCAGTTTCAATAATACTTCTCTGAATCAAACTCAGAAATCATTGTACTTAATCCATTAAAAAGTGTATTTTAAATATATATTTAATTAATTTAATTTTCAAATTTATACGGTTGTATATTAAAATCCTCCTTTTATTTCTTCTTTTTGTATACTGAAGAATAAAAAAATGGAATTACCACTAAATTGCCACAATTTAATGGTAAGTTTTTCTTTTCCATTCTAAGGAATATTATACTTTCTCGGTCTCATTCAAAATGTCCATATGACTATTTTGAATTATTTTAAAAAAATGTCTAATTTCATATTTTAACCAATCAAAATAGATTTTAGTAGATTGAAATGTTATTTAATTGGTGAAAAGTATAGTTAGTGAAGATTTCTAAAACTGTATGCATAATCAAAGTGGACACTTTAACTGGGATGGAGGGAGTATATATTTGTGATTATTATATTATATTAATAATTATAATATAATATAATCATTTCTATTAGGCATTAGATAATCCGTTAAAAACCAAAAGTTTACGCATCTATTTCTTTGATTCCTTTTGCGTTAGAATAGTCAACTTTATATTAGGAACACGAGAAAATTTTGGTCGATGTTTGATCCTTCTTATTTGCCTCATCCTGTGATGCGGGTGCTTAGACTTTCGTACAAGGGCAACTTACATTATTATTTTATATTAAATATGTTTTTATGTTGTATTATATATCAATTTAAAGTATATTTGGTAGTGTACGAAAAACACAGATAATTTACAGACAATCAATCTTCCAAAAAATAATCCCTATTAAAATAAAGAAATGTGACACTTCAAAGAGCTATGCAATATGCGAAGAACAATACAATGCAAGAATATCTAGAGTATATCAGTCTCGACTAAATTAGTCGTACGATATTTTTAATTTAAAAGGAGTGTTTACAATTTTTATCGTAATTTCTTTAATTTTTAGCGTAATATTTTGAACTTTTATTTTTAATTTATACATGCAGTATACTTTATTCAATTAAATGTATATTTTTTTAATGAATTTATATGTTATTTTAATTGAAATGTAATATTTTTTTATTGGAAATGATGAAGTCAAAACTCTTAACTATAAGTTGGGTCACTGATCTTTGGTCTATCTAGTCACTAGTAAGAAGATGAAGTCAAGCTCTCATTATAGAAGAAGATCATTGCTAAATAAATAACCTCAACTATTTGTATTATGCTCTTTGGTGTGCAAATATTTACTTATGCAATAGATAAACACGGCAGTCGCTGCTGAATAATAAAATGTAGTCAGTGGAAGATATCAAGTCAACTAACTCTACAAAAGCATGTTAGCTCGTAGTTCGTCTTTTAAAGAAGATTCGAGAAAACTATTCCATGATAACGTTTTCTGAAAGTATTTATGATTGTGTATATATGTATGTATATATGTAGGTGAATTGTGTAGATTTGATGTGATTTTTTAATTGTAATATGATGACGTATTTATAGTTATAATTGGTTAAAAATTTAAAATTTTTTTGTACCATTACCATTTTTCAACTATTATTATATATAGGCATGAGATCCATTGAAAACACAATATTAAAATAAAAATGGTGTAAACAAAATTAAAGTTTAACGTCTTTGTGAATTTCTATGAAGTCAAAAGATAATAATTGTTCACAATTAAATTTTTCATGAATTCCAAAAATATAAAGATTCAGAATTAAAATTTTTTGTAAAGCAAAATAAAATAAATGTTCATAGTTGAAAGTTTGTGTGAAGCAAAAAAAATAAGGCTTCACCCTTTGTAAATTTTTGTAAGCAAAATAAATAATAAAGGTTTTCATAATTAAAATTCTCCCTGAAACCAAAAAGTAATATAAGTTCACAAGTAAATTTTTCTATAAAGCAAAAAAGAAAAATAAATGTTTACAACTAAAAACTGCAAATAAAAAACATCTTGTTTTCACTAAAACTCAATACTCTCTCTCTATATATATATATACATATATATTTACACATATATATAAATTGGTCAAAACTATTTTGGGAAAAAAACATTTTTTTTGTTTTAAATGAATGTCATAGTTGGGACCATCACCAATATGACATAATAGTTGGCGTCTTGATATCCTCATAAGTGGTCTTAGGTTCAAAACTCACTAGTTGCAAATCTAGGGAAAAATACTCGACCTCCCAAGATAATATGAACATAAAAAACTTCAATCATTTATCCGAATATCAAGTTTGGACTAAAAAGAAAAAAAAGAAAAGAATTTAAAATTGCAAAGGGACCATTTTTCTTCCTATTGTTTTCCGTCAAAAACTCCACAACTAGTTCCGGTAAAAAGGTCGTACTTTGGAAATTTCGCCCGTCGTCAAGCAACTACTTGTCTGATTTCCTTCCCACTCCGTATCGTCTAACCATCTACTTCATCTCTTAGAGCATCTACAATGGTAGCTTTTTCTAAAAAGTTTTGTGTAACAAATCTTTTGAAAAGCTTTTTGTCATTGGAGTAAGTTATGCTTTTTATGAGTAAAGTTTGAGAAATCTAAGTCTTTGAATAAAAGATGTTTCAAAAATTTGTGTGAGTAGATTTTAAAGAAAAGAACTTTTAAAAGCTTTTTTCCATTTAACACAATTTTTTTGTAAAGCTTTTTTACTAAATGTCATAATTTTACAAGGAAGGCTTCGAAAGTTTTTTATATTAACGCGAATGCTCTAAAAATAGAGATAGAGATAAGAAAGTTACTCGAACAAAATTTTTAAACAGAAAACCTTTTAGAGGAGAATCAATTTTCTTTAAAATATATAGAAACAATATTCACTTCTCTAAAAGCTCAACTCATCATTAAAACCTATGTACGTATAAATTTTTATTTTTATTATATTTTATACATATTAAATAAAAGGTAAATTACAGTCGTTGCCCATGTGGTTCTTCAGATTCACACGCCGCGTCCCTTGAAATCGTTTTTTGCAGTCACTACCCCCGAAGTAGGCGTTTTTATAACAAATCAACCCCTCCCTCGTTAAATCTAATGAAATGATCGTTAAATCATACAAAATGACTAAAATACCCTCATCTTAACCTAAAATTCTTCTTCTTCATCTTAACCATAATTTTAACCCTTACTTCATCTTCCAAAAACCTAACCCTTATAAACAACTTACTTCTTCTTCAAAATCAGATCCACAATCCCAAAACCTAATATTAACACCTAAACACAAACATAAACACCACCACCTAAAAACTCCTTCACCACTGCCACCTATAACACCTTTTTCGGCTTTTTGTTTTAATAAAAAAGTATAACACCCCTCTTTCTATATAAGAATATTATATTAATAAACACGGAAGCATGAATTTAAAATACATTAAACAGTTTACAATTCCCAAAAATACACTAATTTCAAACTTTTTAAACTACAAAAGTCGGGGTATTATAAAAATTCTCCAAACAAGGTTTATTACAAAAACCATATCAGAGTCCTCAAGCGCAGTCAAACATTCCCTTGATCAACCAATCACCTCCCGCACCCACAATAATCAAAACATATCTTGCAGGAAGTAAAATGAGAGGTTAGCACAAAGCTAAGTGAATAGATTCATCACACTCCATTCAACTTAGCATAACTAGCTAATTACACCAATAAAACGTAAACACACATAATTCAATGAGGATCGGTGGCTCTGGGGATATCATAATACCCGGGGATTCCCCCAAGAACACTTACCGTCAATCCGTATGGCCAATACAAAATAGACCGATAACTACTGGTTATTAAACACATACACAGGTCTCAAACACAACAAATGAATCAAAACCTGTGTAAAACACATAATAACCAGAAGTCCAACTACACGTTGACCTCAATAACATAGTACACATAGTTCACATATCACGTAAATCAATAATCAATAATCAAGACTAAACAGTCTAATACACATCTACGTTTACTTGTTGTAACCAAATAGTTACAACTAAATCAAATGATGAGTTCCGAATCCACTCACCGATACCTCTGACGTCTCCACACTCAGGATTCTAATATCACTGAGTCTTACGTTGATCTGAAACAGAAAATCATACACAAGTCAGAAGTTCGTTCCATAAACATCATTATAGCCTATTTATCAAATCAGGTAATCCCTGAAGTCTAGGCAAACAAAAGTTCAATCAGAAATAAACTCAGAAAAAGCCCGCAATACCGCTTAAAACTGAAAAATGCCATTTTCGGGTCCTAGATGACCCCGGATGGCCAAAAACTGCCTAGGCTATTAGAATATAGCCTTGATTACTAGGTCGTTTCCAATTGACTATGCGAATTTCAACTAAATCTGAGTTAGTGATATTTTCACAAAACCGCGTCTCAAAAACACTTACGCATTTTCAAAATTTGCAAAACAAAAATCTCTTTTATAAACTTAGCGACACAACCATTGCGTCGCACCACAAACCCTTGCGACACAACCACTGTGTCGCACAACAGAAACCTGCGACACTAACATTGTGTCGCAATACTCAAAATGGCCGCCTTTAGCGACATAACCATTGTGTCGCATAACATTTAAGCGACACAACCTGCGACACAAGCCTTGTGTCGCAATGATGAACAGCCCAGTTCCCAGATTCAAAATTCACAAATTCAAACATGTAATAATCAAATTAACCTATTCCAATCGGTGTAATTCACTTATAAACAATAACAACACATAATAATCAAACCCTTACCTCGAAATCACGGATTAAAAGCTCAAATTAAATCAAAACCCAACTTTCTTTTCTTCTCTCTCTAATTCTCTCTAACTCTCTCTCTATAAAAGATTTTAAGTGTTTGGAAATGGTCTGGAAGTATTTGGGCGGCGATTATATATATATAATTTCAAATTACACTTAAGCTCCTTAATTAATTTCAGTTCAGCCCGTTTTGCGACACAGTCCTGCGACACAACCATTGTGTCGCACAGACAACCTGCGACACAACCCTTGTGTCGCAGAAAATCAAAAACTTACAATTTTGAATCTACTAATATTTCACAATAAAACACATAATATTAAATAGTTCTAAAACAATTAAATAATCAATTAAAATAATAGAAATTACCAAAACGAAAGAGAGGCTGTTACAAAAAGGCTATGCTATGTCACAAAAATTTTGGTCTCAGAAAACACATTTCATTCACCCCTAAATCAGATTGATATCGCCAATTTTCAAACCCTAATTTGATGAATCCCTTATACAATTACACAAACGATGTCGAGAGAATTCAACTTTCCACCAGTAATCTTCCCATTCGGTGGAAACCCTAAGACCGGCCCACAACGCTGTCTCCCAACAGCGCCGTTTCAACCGCCCCGATCATCAAACACCTCAATTCAGTACCATCTCCGTGGAACCGCCAATTTCGACGACGAACCACCACTACTTGAAGAATTAGGTATCAATACAAAACAAATCTGGAACAAAACTGCTTCAATTTTGAATCCGCTTAGACTTAAATCAGATCTACATGAAGATGCAGATCTATCTGGACCGTTTTTGTTGCTTATGACATTTTTTTGTTTCAATTACTTGCTGGAAAGATTCATTTTGGGATTATATTAGGGTGGGTGACTGTAGCTTCATTTTTTTTACATGTGGTGTTTAATATGTTAGCTGGAAGGAATGGGAATTTGGATTTATATTGGTGTTTGAGTTTGATTGGATACTGTATGTTGTTGATTGTGATATTATCTGCGGTTGCGTTGTTTGTTCCTCAAGGTGGGATTGTGATATTCGTGATGATGGAAGTTTTTGTAATATGGTCTACACGAGTCTATTCGAGGTTGTTGGTGGAATTGGCGTCGTGCGGAGATGAACGTACTGGGCTTATTGCGTACGCTTGTTTCTTGATATAACACCCCTCAATTTACTCAAAATTAAATGTGTCATTTGACTCGGAAGCGATGGATAAAATAACATTATATATATTATATTACAAAAGGACCATAACAATTTCGCGAGTTTTACAACATTTAACTATTTTCCTGAAGTAAAACATATATAGTTGTTATATAAAATCTGCATACATGTTAACTAACAAAACATCTATATATATATATATATATCAAAGTTATAGCACGTGTCAAACATTCCTTCCAATAGACCATCTTCCTGCCCAACCCACAACTTATACATAACCTGCAGGAAGAGAAATGGTAGGATTAGCACGAAGCTAAGTGAATGAATGTACAACTAATAATTCAACTTAGCATAACAATCTGTTTACATTAAGCACCGAAAACACATAATCTCAAGAGGATCGGTGGTTACTGAGGAACCCTACAGCCGCGGTGGCCCTCAAGTAACGCTTATCACAATCTGTATTGGCCCATACAAGATTTACCGATAACTTGGTACTAATAAACAACAACACAAATTCCAGCAACAACACATGTCCATGGAACCTGTGTTGATCACTCATAGTAACCAAGTCCAATCACCATTGACCTCTGAACACACAGATGCCCGAAGGCCACATATATAACAAGTAGATACATAATCACAAATCAGACTAAACAGTCTATCAATATCTACGTTACTTGTTGTAACCACACCATTACAACTAAATCAAATCATGAGTTGCAGATCCACTCACCTGACTTGTCTCAGTCTACACTCAGAGATCTTATATTACTGAGTCTTCTGCTGATCTGAGAATATAATAATTAAGAAGTTAGTAACTCTTTCCATAATTGTATAACACATTTCACTACTCAGTAACAAAATGACAAACAATTATCAAGTAGCAATTATCAGTTATAACCACTCTACAATTATAAATTTATATATAAAGTTATAACGATTCACTTATACTTATACACTTTGAATTTAGCAAAATAAAACTTTCAGAATCACGTCTAAAAATTCTCAGTTCGCAGTTCAGTTCAGTTCGCAGGAAGTCAACTCGCAGTTCAGTTCAGTTCAGTTCATGTTGCGAACTGAACTGCAGAAACCCCAAAAAACCGAACCAAAACACTCACAAACACAAAAACTCAGTTTCCTATCAATCTAACCAGCTTTCTAACATCTCTAATACATCAAGTAGCAACATATAACATTTTTCAAACATCAATTACACACCAATTCAAAGATTTACCAAATTTCAAGTTTATAATCAAAATAACAAAATGCTTACAATTAGAAATAAGAACAATATGATGATGATGGCAGGTAACACAAGGATTCACAACAGATTATTACAACTCAATTGCATGTTAATTTGGTGTTTGATTTAGGAAAGGAAGCTTGCAAGAGAAAGAAGGAATGAGTTGTTGAAATGAGATGAAAGTGATGAGTTTGGTAATTTATATCACCAACCAACTCAATTGCTTACTAGTTTTAATCCCTTATTTGGCTTATTGTTTGGAACCTGAAAACCGTTTTGCGAGACAAGTTATTTTATTTTACCGACAACTATTTTAATTCAAAACTATTAATATTTTACCTGTTACAATTAACTATTCGACCTTAATCTAACTTTCCTATCTAATAGACATATTAATATAATATATAAAAGTCATAATTAAGTATAAATTAAGAAATTACCAGATTACCCCTAGGCCATAAGAGTGGGTGTTACACATGCTTTTTTCGTATACTTGTTTAGCTATTGCTATTCTTTAGAGATGTCATTTGGGTTTAATATAATGGATGTTTACCATCACCCATCATTCATCTTAGGTGTTTGTGTTTTGATTTTGATTCTAGTTGTTCTCGTGATTAGCTTCGGATCATAAATGGTTTGGGTTTTTTGATTATCTATTCATGATGTTTTGAGTTATCTGAGATTGATTAATTTGGGTATTATGGATGCTTAAAATGATACATATTTGATTTGGAATTTCAATTTTTGATTTGAGAAATTTGTTGGATTTAGGGGTTTTAAGGAAGATGAGGGTATTTTAGTCATTTTGTATGACTTAACGATCATTTCGTTAGATTTAACGAAGGAGAGGTTGATTTGTTACAAAAATGCCAACTTCAGAGGTAGGAACTACAAAAAACGATTTCGAGTAACGCAGTGTGTGAATCTGAATGACTACATGCGCATAGACTATAAATTACACTTAAATAAATATCATAAGTAATTAATTTTTTCTAGACTATGAGTATAATTACGAAAATGTCGTCAGAATATTTGTATTGGGTCAAAAATTGAGTGTTACGTTGCTTTTTATTTCTGAGTACTAATAATATCAGAGTTTAATTAATAATAAAATTATATAGTAATAATTAATATAAATTATGATGCGAAGCTGTATTAATTTAGTGTCAAACTATTATAAAAAGTATATGATTGAAGATGAGATTTTTTTAAAAGAAAAATATGAATAAAAAAATCATTTTAGTACATTTTGATTTAGATTTTAATTTGAAACTAAATGGTTTTTGAAAATGTTGAATGGTTGTTGTAGGTGTAAATGTGTAATTGTTGTATTGAAACAACATTACTAGTATGAACTAGCTTAGATGAAGAAAATAATACGTGCACTATTTTGTTAATATCTTCAAATGATACTATTATTTATATTAATTATTTTCCTTTTTATTTTTCAATGTTAAATGTTAATGTTATCACCGGTATCTTGCCCAAAACGTACCCCTTTGCCGTAGATCCGCATTCTTTATCCATTCTCTATTTCTGCTCGTGTATTTAGTAACGTGCCGCAACCAATCACGTGATTTCACCGTCCCCAGTTTTTATTTATATATTTATTTATTTATTTATTGTTACTGTTTTTCTTATTTCTCTATTTGTGTATCGATGAATCATGAGTTGTCGGTGGGTATCTCTCTGGATTGTAGATTTTTCGCATTTCTCATAAATCATGGTCTTGGTCATAAATATGTTTTCATCGGTTGGTTTGTCAATTTATAAAAAATAAAATTAATACAAATTAGTCTTTTTAAAGAGAGATTATATTACCTTCACATAATATTTGATTACGTTAATTATTTTGTTGTGTACTTAACGACTTTATTTTTATTATTGTATGCAATCACTTTTTAAAAGTGTTATCGTATGTGTTAAACTTTATATTTTCGTATATTGTACATAACGGGTGATCGAATGAGCAGGTACGTAATTTTTACTCTCGGAAAAATGTCTATTTGTATGTATCGAACTTTGTAAAAATGTTTATTGTATGTATCATAGTTTGTAAAAATGTCTATTGTATGTATCGAAACCAGTAGATTTTGGTCATCCATACATAAAATGAAACTGTAAAGTTCGATACATACCATAACAAGTTTTAAAGATAGTTACATATAATAATAAAAAACATAAAATCAAATATAAAATAATTAACTCTAGATATATTTTCAAAGTGTTAGGTGCTTAGGAATAAGTAACGGAATATTGATTTTTACTTTTGAGTAATTTTAGTTTTGTAAAAATATTGTATCTTTAAAATTATGTACTTTGATTAGAATTATTTTTTGATTGAACTCTACTTCTCTTTCTTGTTTATCTAACTTTGGATTCGAATCATTAACTGTATCTTTAGATCTAGTGAACTCTTGACTAGATCTGAAAAGTTTATTCTAATTTATATGTTACTATATATATATAATATATATCTATATATATTTGTGGCCTATCATCAAATGTTCAAGTTAATATGACCATTGCTAAAATTCGTGAAAGCACCATACATTTAAATCCGTCTTAAGTTTGTTAGTTGATCACAAAACAGTGTTGTCATCATCGGGTTGTAAACTGCTAATAATAAAAGTAAAACGACTTGTGTAAAGATGGGTGGTTCTGCCATTCAAATAACATGTCTTTAAGGATAAGATATCTCTCAATAAAGGAGTACCTAGACGATTCATTAATTGTTGTGCAATGAAACTTATTTCCTGTAACATGTTGGAGTTATTAATTTCTAATTTCTAATAATAAATAAAAGAATAAAGTTATTAACTTCTAAAAATAAAAAAGAATACGTGATATTTCTAGTGCAACATGTGTCACTGAGCTGAATTTTGGGATATGAAGAATGCACCAAATGTGCCTCCTTCTTTCAGAGGCTATTTTAAAAGGGTTAAAATATTGATCACTACTGAGTTTCAGTTATACATCGTTAAATATACAATAATGTTGTAATGTATAATATTTTAAAGCATATTTAATAGTGAATGATTAATTAATTAATGAATAAATGTCAATTCTTATTTTAAAATATAAAAGAAAATGTTATTTCATAACAATTAATAATAGAAATATCGAGGTCTTCAATCCCAAACAAACATGTCACTTTTAAGGAATTCATCCATGACATGGAAAACTATGGTGAATCTAGTTCATGCCTTTAAACCATCAAGGGATTTATTGTTTCCCTCATTCAACTCAAGTCATTTTGTAAATCATATTTCAAGCCTCGCAACACACAGTTTTTCATGCTTCATATCATCAATGTGGACTCATTCCCTATCAAGAAAGAAGTTTTGGTTAGTTTAGGTTGCGTACAAAACCACAATTATTGGTGGTGTACTAAATCACCTTTGAAAAATTGAGATTATTAACCAATCAAATACATTCATTTACCTAAAACGTCTATTTGAAAATAAAATCTTATATCCCCTAAAACATCTATCTTAAAACTTTAAATCATGTCATGTTCCAATTTCAATTCCTAGCTTTTCTTGTTTGTCCCTTATGAATACACATATAATACAATATTTTAAGAAATATTAACGACGTAATCTTTTGTCTAAGCATGTTATTTCAATGGGGATAAATAAAATATAACATTATTTACATATTTGCTTTAACAATTTGAATATTATTTGTACAAATATTTGCTTACTCAACATATATTAATCTTTATAAGTGTTTAATTGGTTTGATTAAATAATTTTCCAATATTAATTATTGTCAAGTTTTTCGACAAAAACAATCAACGTCGTTGATTTTATTAAGTTTTGTTTTGATTTTGTTTCAATTTTGGTATAAAAACTTACAAAGTGGGGTGAGCTTTAGGTCATGTTCATTCGTGACTGAAATCGATAAGTCAGTTGTTGCTAATTCAGCGTCACGTCAACTTTTTTTCAAAACTAACAAAAATTGACTAACAACTGACTGACCACTTTGACCACTGCTATCAGTGACGGTCAGTTTTTGTTTATGGGTCTCACATTTACTAATATACCTCTATTATTTAACACTAAACAAAAAAAACAAAAAAAAATAGACGGACGGACGTTTAACTGACGAAAATACAACAAAAACCAAGTGAAGGACAAACTGACTAAATGGTAACATTGGTGTCACTTTTGTGACATCCGTCACTTGGTCCAACCGACGAACCATTGTGACCGCCTTAGAACATTTTTTTGTATCAGTGACCAAATTTTCTAAATCCGTCACAAACTTAACACATCGATAATCAACTCATTTACAAATTGAACTCATTAACACAATGATACACAACCAACAACAAAATAAATGAGAAAAAACATACTATAGAAACTTATAGTCAATTGTCGAAGAAGACGATGAGATGCTAAGGTTATAGGATCATCGAAACAACGAATATGATAATGTTGGAAGTGCAAGATTAATCATATTTCGTTCAAAATTGCTTAAGATTAAGAGAGATGAGAGTTAGAGAATAAGCAGTGGCTATACTAGGGAGAGGGAAAATATATGTCCGTTTACAACAATGCCCGAAGAAGTAGAATGTGTTGGTAGACATCTCGTTGCGGTATCATTTTTTAAAATTTTGTTTATAAACTCCAAGTGAGAGTTAGGAAGCTTTTTAGTGAGTCGATAAGCTAAGATCTTTCAATGTAAACATTCTTGCTCATCGTGTTCAACATTGTTAGTACTTCTAAGAGTAACGTTGAATATGTTTATAATATAAGTTTAGAGATATGTCTAATTCATATAATACATTGATGTAAAGTTTCTTTCTTATTTTTTTCACCAATCATTTTATCGTATTCATCTATCGAATTTAAACCACACTTTTAAACATACAATTCTAAGCACATATATCATTTCAACTTGTAAACGTTAATTAGCTATGTACGAATGTGTTTGGTTTTTAGTGGTCCACCTTTAACATTTAATGTTTAAAAAATTGTTCCAAAAAATCTCATCTCCTATCAAAGAGCTTTTGTACTATTGGTACTAAGTTACCTCTCAAAGGTTGTGGATCTGAGGTTTGTAGGAGGCAATGTTTATGTATGCGTGGTTGTACTTAGTCGGTTTGCTTAAAGAATAAAAAAAATATCCTATTGTAGAAGTGGAGCCATAGAAAAAACGAACGGCCAAAATCCAAGCTTCACTATAATCTGGATACCACAGTTTTAAATAATTTTAAAGTAAACCCCGTACCATTTAATTGTATTACTACAACACATACAGTAGTTGACTATAAGTAAATAGTCCTTATATATTCCAAGTTGAATTTGAACTTGAAATTTGAGATATTTGGAAAAGGAAAATAGTTCCAACTAACTTTTTACTAGACCCGTATTAGACCTATATAACAGTATATATCACACATCTTAAGGATGTGATACTATTACGTACAATGTGTTCGGTATATATATAGCAGTATATATTACACGTCTTAAGGATGTGATACTATTGCGTACAATGCGTTCGGTATATATATAGCAATATATATCACACATCTTAAGGATGTGATACTATTGCGTACAATGCGTTCAATATATATGACAAAATAAACTAAGTCTATGAACTTCAAATGAATATGAAATGTTTATTGCAACAAGATTAATATTGTTTCAATAAATTATGATATAAACACTACGAAAATTATCGTATTTATAAACCTAAGTACCCGCTTAAGTGCATTTAGATGAGTTCCTAAAAATCATATGCCGCTATCATAATTCTTTTAGAAAAAGAGGCAACGTTTTTAGTGAATTTTTTAATTAGTTACCCGAATTAATTGTTAACAAATAAAAAATAGAGTTTAAAAAAACATAATCGTTATAATTTACTTTCTAATAATATGAAAGTTTTATCTTTACTTTTTACGCACTTTTTTATGATATACAAATATATTATAAATAATCAAATAATTTTAATTAATAATGTTTATTTATTTATAAAAATAAATAATTAAATTGAAAAAAAAAAGTACTTTTGAACACAGAAAGTAACTAAACTTGGTTTACAAAACTAGAAACATAATTAACAAATGACGAGTTTTCAACTTGTGTTTTCCCTTGACCTGTAAACGATCTATGTCATGCTTTCTAAGAGCCTTTCACAAATAAAACAATATATAATTAGTGTATGGAATGAACAAATCTATCAAAATTTTATACACTAAAAGGTTATATAATTTAATCGATGCTCCTAGAATAGTAGTGCTGAATAGAAAAATAGTTTTTAAAATTACATACGGTGGCTGAAAAGTGACGTGCGTAAAGGAGGTCAAATGTATAACCTCAACGATGAAACATTGGGAAAAGTGAGAGCAAATGTGTAGAGATATGGATGGCATTAAAGTACACAAATACTCGTACTCCTATTTCCACCGGACTCCAAATCAGCATTAAATCCGTTTAATTGCCTTCCCAACATAAGCTACACGTCCGAATAAATAGTACAACTTACAACATCTACAACGGTTGGATTTTAAAACCTTTAAATTTTTGTGCATATTTCTTATGTGAGTGTATGTTATAGTTCCTTATATGTATATGTATTTAGAGATGTGTAAACAACAACTCCCATTTTAAAAGATTAAAAATAAAAGAAATTTTAATTAGACACCTTTAAATTTTTAGGTGAACACCTCTATGTATGTGTATAAATGTATCGGTTTCATCATCTTTTATGTATGTGTGAATGAGTTTGTCATATCATTTTTTTAGGGATGTCCAATTAGTAACCCTCTAAAAACAAATCATATGTATATATATGAAGGGTCAAGCTGAATATACTAATGTTTTTACTAAACTTACTAGTTAACCATTCACATGACACAGTATCCAATGCAGTATCACAATTTTCAAAACAGTATTCCCTTTATTAAACTGGTATATAAATACCCATATATAAATTGTCTGATTGCATTTTTTACGAAGAAACACGGATAAAAGGGGATGATACCCGCATTAATACTTTTTATATAACTGAAATTATATTTTTTTATGAACAGGGTATCTACTAGTATTATCTATTATCTATCTCGAATATGGGAAAATGAAAAGTATAATATATCTGATCTAAAAAATAATACAAATAATAACAATAATATAAAAAAAAAAGTTAATACGTCGATGATGGCGAAGTATCTGACCTGCGAGCCCTCTCACGTCCACATCATAATAAAATAAACTAAAAATAGAAAAATTAAAAATAAAATTCAGAAAATGAAAAATAAATTGAAGTTTCTCTCTCCCTATATAAACCCCTCACGCCTGCCTTCCCACATCCCACTACCAACCCGCCGGTTGTCTCCCACTTTAACTAATTCTCAAAGTACCTAAACTACCCCTCCGTTATTTCCGCTTTTACAAATGGAATCCCCGAGTAACAAAAAGCGAGTCCGGTCCGACTCAGACGAGTCCGAGTTAAACTCGCCCCCCTCCGAGTTAAACTCGCCCGAGGCCAAAAGAATCCGAGAGAACCTTCTCGAAACTCTAGAAGACTATGACACGTGTCCGGTCGGTCAAGACCTTGACTCGTTCATAAAAAGTTTTGAAGACGAAATAACTCCGCCGGAAGCCGTCGACCTAGCTTCCGATTCCGGCGAGTCTAGACCGGATCTTGAGTTTCTTCTCGAAGCTTCCGATGATGAACTCGGACTACCTCCGACTGAGTCGGTTGAACTAATTACTGAGTTGACTACTGAGTCGGTTGAACTCGGTGAGTTTTCGTGGTTAGATGATCAGATCCCGAACTATGACTCGTTCGAGTACGGATTTGATTATACCGATGGAGGTATCGATATTAATAACATTGACGATAGCAATCAGAATGGTGAATACGTGGCGTTAGACGGATTGTTTGATAATACAGATGTAGGTTTTATTTCGTCGGATCTGTCACGGCGGCCGGAATCATTGCCGGCTCAGTGACAGGATTCGACGGTAGGAAAAGTGTAAATTGTTATTTCGTTGGTTGAATTTTAGAAAACTGGTAGACGTTAGATTTACAAGTTTTAGATTATATCTAGTGGTCTTTTAGTCCTTATATTTCAAGCGAATGATGTTTAGAATCGCTTTGAAATTTTTTTTGAGGACGAAGAATATGTAGGAACTACGGGGATAACAGTGTAAAATGACTAAAATCAGTAGCAGTAAATTACCCTTCACATCCACTTTGTTGCAATCGTCATATTTATATCCTTTCCATTTTCATTTTGACATTTTAAAAAGCTTTTTTTCTTAGAGAAAATTGGAAAATCTGAATGCATGTGTTTGCTTATGAGTCCAAAAATTTATGAATAAGATATTTGAAGTTAGGATATCTTATTTCTGTAAAATAATAAAAAAAAAGTCTACCCAAAAGCCCTAAACCCTCCGTTATATACATTAGAATGGTCATACACTTACTCTTTCGGTTTTATAATAAGTTTTGATAATCAAATTATAAAATATTTTATTAAAAATGTAATCAAAGAAAAATACTAGTCTAACAAATGCAAAAAATTAGTAGTAAAAAGTATTAGTTGTAAGGCCGGCCGGCCGGCTTTAACTCAGTTAAATCGATGAAAAAAACCTTTTAAAATTAAGAATATATATGAATATGATTTGGTCATAAATAAATAAATTAACCTTGCCAACAAGCCTTCTTTATAATTTAAGAGAAGACAAACATTGTCATTTTTCAATTATAACATCAAATCTTAAAGTTTTTTGTAAAGCTTTTATTCCCCTAGAATTTTTTTTTCATGAAAAACTTAAGATTTACGAAGTTTCTTTTGTCAGCTTCTTTACGTTTCAACCATACATTTCGTTTCGAAAGCTTTTGAAAAGCCTTTTTTACATTGAAACAATGTTTTTTTGTAAATTTTTAAAAATATATCATATAAAAATGCTTTTAAAACATTTTTTTAATCGTAAACGTCTTAATAGCAACTCAACTCAACTCAATTTTTCTACTAAAAAATTAATTTCTCTTAGCGACTAAATTCAACTCAACCAAAATTTTTATTTAGTAAATGTAATTTATGTCTATATTTAGTTCACTGGGAACTACTAGAAATATTAGAAATAAATATTTCATGTTGAAGAAAAAAATTATTTATTTTAAATATAAAATTAAATAAAAATAGATAAAAAAATGTTATAAAAGATAAAATAAAATAATATTTTCATGAACATTAATAATAAGGTGAGTTGTCTACGCGATTTAAGTCACTAAAAAACATTTAAATTTTTTATTTTCTTTTATTAAAAAAGTGATGACCTAGGTCGGAAGAAACCTCACTAGGAGTAGTCTAATGTCTAATAATACGTAAGATCACTCTCAATCGTGACTGAAACCGATTAGACACTTTTTGTCAAATTCGCGTCACGTCAGCTTTTCTTAAAACTAACTGAAACTGATTAATAACTGACTGACCGGCGCCATCAGTCACTGGTAAGTTTTTTTCACTTTTTAATTAACATATTTAAAACACAATAATTAAAATAAAACATCTTTCATTAAAATAAAAATATCACAATAATTAAAAATAACATTACATTTCCTAAAAAATATTACAATAATAAAAAACATTACATTTATTGGAAAAAAATACGATTAATGTTGACGGAAATTTGGTGGGAGTTGCGCAACGTGTTCGATTGGAGTATTGCGAAGTTGATGATACACTATTCTATCGCGTAATTTCTTGTCCATATGTAATTGAGTTGCAAGCCTTTCTTGCCACGAACTTCGGGGTAAATTTGTAGGGTTTGTCAATTAATATTCTTCAAGTTGACATATTTCGGCTGTTGTCCTTGATTATCATGTTGTGTAAAATCACATAAGAATACATGATTCTTTTATTTTGTTGCTGCTATATAGTCGTTTGCCAAGTTTTTGATGATTTGCCAACGGCCTTGAAGCACACCGAATGTTCGTTCCACATCTTTTCTTGTGGATTCTTGATATCTCTTGAAACGTATTTCTTGCTACGTTAATGGAAACTTAAATGACTTTACAAGAGTAGCCCATTCCGGATAAATCCAGTCGGCAAGATAATAGACTTTGGTGGATTGTTGTCCGACAATGGTGAAATTTACTTGAGGAGCTCTATCTTGTAGTAAATCGGTGAATAAATCTAATTCATTTAGAACGTTGATGTCTTTACTCGAACCCGCAGGACTAAAGAAGGCGTGCCAAATCCACGTATCATAAAAGGCTACCGCTTCGAGCATGATCATTTAACATCCATGATCACCTTGGGTGTATTGACCTTGCCATGCCACTGGACAATTTTTCCAAGGACAGTGCATACAATCGATGCTCCCGAGCATACTCGGCATGACGTTGATGTAAACGTTGCACATCTTGGAGTGTAGGTTATCTTAAGTACTCGGTCGAATATAGATGAAATACACATTTACAAAAGTTGTCCAAACAATCGTATGACGTTCATTGACTCATGTGTAATCATTCATCAAACGCATTGGTGGCACAACCGTATGCTAATTGGCGTACGACGGAAGTGCAATTTTGGTAAACGTTAAAAGCAAGTACACACCAGTAGCGTCTCGACTTTTGGTAAAAATATGTAAAATATGAAGGTGGCGAAAGTTGGAAGTACGATAATATACCTTAACATATACGTAAATAAAGGTCGGCTCATTTGATAACGTCGTTGAAAGTAATCTGCCGGGAATGTTGGGTGCTCGGTAAAGTAGTCTAAAAAATAAACGTTCGCCCGCTACGTCGGAATTTCTCCGTGAAGATCATCTTGGTGCTCTTGGTGGATGGAATGAGCTTTCTCCGTCTTTGTCCGAATCGGAATCTATCGAATTAACCGTATTCATTGCGACGGCCGGATCAAAAATACTCGTAAGCTCTTGAAATTCTTTAATATCGGAATCGAAATTAGTCTTAGTGTGTATTTTTTGTAGATAAAATGGGTGTATAGTTGTATAAATTATAGAGTGAATTGGTTGTTTTTTGTGTGAATTATAGTTGTTTGCATTAGGTATATATATAGGAGTAATTGTGTATTGATTTAGTGGAGTAAAATAAATTTAAAGTATATATATATATATATATATATATAAAAGCATGTATCCGTTGGTTTCAATGTTCAAAAAGTTTTTTATTTTTATTATTTATAATGTAACAGTCATATTTAGGAAAAAAAAGAAAAAAGAAACAAATTGCACCGAACCATCGTCCGTAAACCGACAGATTCGCAACTGACGACACCATGTTCCTAGCGTCGGTTTTGTCGGTCCCAACCGACTCGCAACCGAAGTGACTACTGGGGCCGCTCTAAGATGTACACTGCTGGTCATTCTTCTATCACATCGAACTCTAGAAGCCCATGGTTGTCAAATTTTGCGGAACCGTATTGTTTTAATTTCAACACGTAGCGCTCGTAGATTCTGGAAATCGACATTAAATTAATGTGGTAGTAGATACCCTTTTTACCCCTCCATATGCACATACATGTCTTCACAAACAATAAACAAACTTTTTGTAGGTCTGAATCACTTTCTCGAAGCAACCCAATCCCAACTGATTTTGTTTACTTCTATATCGATATTGCTATGAAAATTGCTGTTTGTTACCAATAACAAGTCTTTTATTTGAAGCTTTTTATTCTTGTAATATATTGGGGTATTCCTTGTATTAAAATGATTGAAATTAGATAGATTAGATTGAACAAATTGGTTTTGAGACAAAAGTCGACTAAATATATGCGAATTAGCTTTATTTGCTGTGAGTTTGTGACTATAACCCAATACATATTAATGAACTATCTTCTCTAATTTAAAACGGAGTATATAAAATGTCACAATCATTATGGTGTTTTCCAATTATCAATCTTAATTAAATCCGTGGGCTGGCTTTTGCTAAAAAGCGAATTAATGAGATAAAACGGATCACTTAAATTGACCTATCAAATATGAAAAATAATATTAGATATATAATTCTAGAAACGTACGTTGTTTTGGACTTTGCAATAAGGTTATCAACGTCATGTATAAACATTGTACTATGCAGTTCTATTTTTGATCAGGATGTGTTTTGTTTGAAAGTATGAATATGTTAATAAAAGTAATCGGTACGTAGTGCTGTAATATGTTGCGACGATGAAATCTAGACGTCAAATCATTTAAAAGAGAGGTTTCTCAAATCCACAGAAGGTGGTAACTTTGACTTTTTATTCTCATGATTTACTATGTGAAAATCAAACCAATAGTAAAACTCAAATGGAAACCAAATACTTCTTAATTACCTTACTCTATAAGCAGTCTACAATCCTTTGTTTAATCTAGCATATCGCCACGCAATGCCTATGTCATTCATTTATTAATTTATGTTACACGATACGATAATATGTTTGTTGAATGATATATTATTCCAAAAGTAGTATTTTATAATTTTTTCTTTAGTTTTGTAGACAATATATAAATATGTTAAACTAATAACTCATTTTCTAATTTTCTATGTACGACCATAATTTATATCCCTTATAAACCATTTAACGTTCTCTTCCTTACCATTTATTATGGAGAGACGCAAATTGTTTGTTTTTACCTTTTCATCTACTTAAATAATATGACATGTTATTAAGGAAAGTCAAACATTTACACAATAAAATATATTTACACAATTATGTTAATATGACATAATTATCAACCTTTATCATGTCATTTATCTAAAAAATATTATTTGTATCAACCTTGCAACGGTTAATCACTTCATTTTTAATAGATTTTAAAAATCTTTCCGTCGTATTGAACATGTAATTTGCTAGTTTGAAATGATTAGTGCTCGATTAAATTTTAAAAGAAATAAGAAATATAAGGTATACTATATTAAGAGTTATTAATCTCATTATGACAATATCAAATGTATAAAGAAGTAATTTTGGTATAATAATTTTTTATTCTAAGTAAACTTTATGTGTAATGTAATAGAGGTAAATAATTAGTTTTAATTTTATTTTATTTTAAAAATTTAAGACCTAACATGCAAGACACATTATTAATAGTATATTAGATATTAGATATTAGATACTAAATATTAGATGTAGAAGATAATATAATACTCCGTCTTGTTGTTAACCAATGAAGTCGTACAAAAATGAGAGATTGAGAGGTGATTAATAAACTTGTTTTGGAATGCCCATACTATAATTTAGCATTATTAATGTAGCTATAATTTTTAATGCACATTTGCGATAAAAATTAAACATGTACACTATTAAAAAAAGAGTTAATTATTTCGTTATGTATTAAACCTTGCATTTTTTACTATTGTATGTAACCAACTTTTGAAATGCCTATTGTATGTATTCAACTTGTAGTTTTTGTATATTGTATGTATCTTGTTACCTGAACAACCGGTTTCCGGTAAAATGGGTTACACATCAGCACTTGAAGAATACGTGGCAAGCTAACTCGATAATTTCATTAACCCACACAAATCGGGTGAAACGGGTAACCCGACCCGACTCGGTATTTCAAAAACATAACCCGGTTTCAGTTTTGATGAATTTAATACATTTTCTTGAATTCTTTAATAATCCCAACGAACTTTTACATACACTTTACACACACCGAATGAAACCCTAGATTTCTGAATATTTTTGCGATGGTTGAAGGGGCACCAAAAGAGGAAGGTTTCGAATTCGACATTCACTATCATGGTTGTACCTGCTTCATCCTCTAAGGTACGACGATATTATTGTTAAGGTTTGGTTGACAAAACGTCTTTGTTATGTTGAAATGGTAGAGTATTTGAAGGTGGAAACAAGGGAGGAACGTTTTGTTCATCTACATTTCTTAATCCCTAGTAATAATGTTGCAAATGGTTTATTAATAGTTGAATATGACAAAAAATTAGAGGTATTGTATGATGTTGCTAGAGAGTATGAACAAGTAGAGTTATTTGTAGATCATGTAGGAGTTGATATTCGTCAATTTCTAGAAAAGTATGGATATGAAGATATGGAGGGGTAGACACCAGTCAATTAGAATGCTATAAATTCTGGTAGTGATTCTAGTAGTGATGACAATGGTGACGTGGATGATGATGGCAGTGTTGTATCTTTAGATATTTATTTACATGACAATTGATAATTTTTGTACTTATTATAGGGATTGATGGAAGTAGTAAAAGACATTATGCCAAATGTAGAGCACAGACAGTGTGCTCGACATATATGTTACAATTTTAGGAAAGCTTATAGTGGTGTCGAGTTCATAAACCTGTTTTGGCAGGCATGTAGGGCTTCTTATACTCGTGAGTTTGAAAGGGTCATTAGTGAAATAAGGATGGCCAATCGTAATGCTTATAATTACTTACTTAATAGGGAACCTAAGACATGGTCACGTACATTTTTTTAGATAGGAAGAGGGTGTGAAGCAGTGGAAAATGGATTTTTTGAGTTTTTAAATTATGTCATAGTTAGGGTTAGGCATAAGCCAATAATAACCATGTTAGAATCAATTAGGCATATTTTGTTGGAGATGATGAATACCATGAACAAGATAAGTGTTGGATGGCATGATGACATAACTCCAAACATTAGGAAGAGGTTGGAATTGGCAAAAGATCAGATCTGGTGTGATATTTTTTCTCTAGACTCACTTTCTGTTTAAACTTACAATTATGTTTTAATACTCACCTTTTGTTTATGACATTTCTGCAGTAACTGGAGAGTGATAGTAGGTGGTGGACATGTGTTTGAGGTAACTAGGGGTTTTGACTCCTTTGTTGTGGATGAAGTCAATAGAACATGCGGTTGCAGGATGTGGCAACTATCTCGAATACCATGTGTTCATGCAATGAAAGTCATTTTGATGTTGAACAAAACATAAGACGACTTTGTACCACTATGGTTTAAGAAGAGGTTGTATAGGTTGACTTACAGCTTTGGAATTCAACCACTATAGGAACCAATGGGAGATCAATGACATGAATAAGCTACTTCCTCCAATTCTAAAGAAGATGCCAGGGAGGCCCAAAAAGAAAAGACAAAGGGCTGTACATGAGTTGATTACTGCTTCTGGTACGATGTCAAGGGTTACAAAGGTGGGGATCAAGATGACATGTCAAATATGTCATCAAACTGGACACAACAAGAGAGGGCGTAAGGCAGTCTTTAATGCTGGAGTAAGTGAAGGTGAGACTGGAGGTTCTATTAATGATGCAACATGTATGGATCAACCTACAACTCCAAATGAAAGTGTGAAAACTATAAGTGCAAGTGAGACTAGAGGTTCTGTTAATGATGTAGATATGGGGAAGGGTAAGGGTATAGTTGTAGATATAGAAAGAAGAATGGAAAGTCTATAGCTGTAGATATGGGTAAGGCAAGGGTGGGTCAACTAGTGGACCAAAAATAGGTGGGTTTATGACTGATGCAAGGAATGTCACTACTAGTGTAAGTGGTCATTTTGGAAAAGTGAACTTTATAAAAAAAAACCATTATATCAGAAAAGATTGTGACATTTGGTCAACCATACTTCAATATGAAGTCAACGAACAGGGATATGCAGTTCAACAGTCAACAAGAAGGTAGTAGGCCAAGAGGTGGGGTGATAATTCAACCATTACCAAAAAGGAGAAGGCTCAGTGAAAAAATAGCCAACCAGGTGAACAAGACTCCTTACAATGGACCTGGAGCTACTGAAGAAACTGCAATTAGCCTCTCCCAATAGTGCAAATGTTGTGAATTAGGGCCCTTTTTTGTAGAAGTATTTTGGTATGTATGTAATGTGTAGTAACTATTAACACTTTGATCATGTTTCTTGTAAACCTTATGAATGGTCTGAAACAATACGTTAATACTTGGGCAATTTTCTATACCATGTCATTCTAATTGCAGTTCATATACTTGTTTGCAACAACTATTAATGCAACAATTAAGTGTGTTATGCAGTTCATATAGTTGTTTGAAGTTGCATTCAATCAACCAGAAATTACCATTTCATTCCATTTGCAATCAACCAAAATTACATACGATGTAACAAACAGTTGGCCTACATTACATACCCAAAATAACACTTCACCTTGCATATACCATCTACAAACATACCCTACAGTTTCATTATCAACACACCTATCACAACACTTGCGAACACTAAAAGCCCTATTAGAACTCCAAACACTTTGTCATAAACTTGTAACTTTCCTTTGTTCACATTTAACTCTTTCTGCAACATTTTGGACAATGATTTAGCCTCAGGAAGCTCCAATTCTTTATCATTGTTATGCGGGTTCACATATTGATGATGCAAATGATACAGAAGATGCTTGTAGTAGTCGGATGGAAGCTCTTCATCTAAAAACCTATACCGTTTACAACTTTTCATTTTACCCTATCAAATTAGGGCAAGATTGTTATATCTATATAGAAACCTTCACAACAACAATCAATGAAACACAAATTAATACTTACATATTTAGGACATCCAATGTCTCTTCTCCCTGGCTTTTTTAAAGTCTAAGATGTCCTGACATAAATTTTATCAAGACGCCAACAATAAACCTCGTCTAGTCTCACCAAACTAGCCGTAGAAGAGGAAGAAGATGACGCTGCCATCGATTTACGTATTCTTCACTTTTAGGGTTTCAATTTTAGGTTTCACTTGTAGGGGTGACAAATGAGTGGGAGAACAGGAATCGACAACATGAGTGAAAATGAATTACGTTTTTAAACATAATCAATACATCATGGGGTCTATTGGATTGTGCGATCGGGTTTTTTTCAAAATGGATAATATTGATGTGGAAGTTTACGTAGATATGAATAGGATGCCAAGTAAGCCTGACCTGTTACACCTAAGCAAATGCCCGGTTTCAGGTAACAAGATACATACAATATACGAAAAATACAAGTTGGATACATACAATATTGATTTTTAAAGTTGCTTACATACAATAGTAAAAAATGCAAAGTTCGATACATAACGAAACCATTATCCCATAAAAGAATAGTACTATGTGTTAAAAGTTCACGGATATAATATGCCCGACAACATTCAAATAAACTGTATCGTAAAAAAATAATATTGTTTACCATGTACCTAAAACTTTTTTAATATACATGAACAGTTAACTTTTAACCAGCCGAGATAAACATTTACAATTAGCTAATCAAGGTTCTTTGCCATTTCTAATCAATAATTAACATATATAAGTCTGGACAGAGTTCTTTTAAAATTACGGAGTCTTTGAGGAAGGGTATTTTAGGAATTTATAGGGGATTGAGATCCAACCATTATGAATTAAAAGTTACCTCGGGTAATATAAAAACGATGGAGAATATTAGAAATAAAATCCCCTAAACTATAAGTTTTTTCAAGTAGTTTTTAAAAAGAAACGATCACTAGAATCTTTAGCCACAATCTTCAGCTCTAGTCATAATCTCTAGTTCTAGCTAGTCGGTCATCTAACACACCCTTAGTAAGGATCAAGGTTGTAAAACTGGCTAGGCGCTAGTCGAGCGTTCGAGGACCTTTTATCTTGTACTCGATTTAGGCAGGGAGTAGTCGGATTAGGATTTATTATAAGTAAATAAATATTTTCAAGTTTTGTTTTGAAACATATAAATACATTGTTTATACTAGAAAATATAAATACATTGTTTGAAATATAGATATAAATGTTCAAATACTTCACATATAAATATTAGTTATTAGATTCACACTTCTTTCAATTGGTATAGAAAAATAAAACAAAATTTAATTGTGTCTGTGATAAAAGTGACGATCCAAAAAGGCGTTTCTTAAAATAAACCTATTTCTAAAGAAAAACAAAAAAGTTGTGAAATTTTGACCGGCTTTGACCAATTTTCAAAGCCTTTGACCGATTTTTGCCCGGCACTTCTTCCGGACTTTGATCGTTGACTGACTAACCAGTTCGACTATATGCTGCGCGCACCAAACTAGTCCAGATTACCGATTTATTAGCAACTAGTCGACCACCTAGGCCGAATTTCACAACACTAGTACAGAGTAGTAGTTTTCTAAGGAGGTGATATCATTTAATGATATTTGCTACAGATTTAATAATTCTTTTATAAAATAATACTATTAATATCATTTGTCTATTTTAACATTATAAATTAGTGGACAACAAATGTACAGTTGATTACACGTGTCTGGTGCCTTCAGAAAAAAAAAAAAAAAAACAAATAAAATTACAGTTTTAACATTTCAATTTTATTGATATTTACAAGATTAATACCTCATTTTACCCGTTGCTCGGATTCTAGCCTGTTATAAATAATGTTACATATTAAGAGAGAGGAAATCAAAACAAAATAAAGTACTCATAATAAAAGACCGTACTCAAATATTCTAATATCTTATATATGTGTTATATTATACTCTCTGACTCTCTAAATTATTCTCTACAAACAAAAAAAACACGCAATTTAAAGAAAACACAATTATTACAATATTTTTTTTGTTAAATGACAATTTTACCTTTTGTCATTTTACACACCAATTACTTCGTACTTGCTCACCTATTTTAATATTGAAAGAACAAGTTGAAGTACACTTTTGAAGTACTAGTACTACTGACTTATACTCGTTTTAACATAAAACATAAGTTGTCATTTCCTAATATTTAGAGGCACATTATTCCCACCAAAATTATACATAATTTTGACAATTATAATTTCCCTTCTAAGTCAAAACTTTACTCGAAAGTTCCCTCAAGTTTAACGAATTGACATAAAGATTTAACTCCAATATTAGTAAAACTTTAGCTTAAATTTTCCCTCCTACATCTAAATTCATCTTACATTTTTAATTATTTCCTTAAAAAATGGAACATAGAATAAATTCAATCACTAAAAAAAACATAACTAAGTTGCAACGTTATGCTATATATATCAAGCTTTGTTGCACAGAAGTTCCAATGGAGAATTGAAAAAGAGTTCTATAAGTGATGTAGTAGAACTATTTCGTGTATTTAATTGCACCAAATGTCAAATTTGGCATCAAGCTAAAATTCAACTCGGGGATCATGGAGATAGTAGTTAATTTATTGCCAAATATGCCAAATGTTATAAGACGTAAAAGAGTACAAATAAAGCTTGATCAAGTTTCACAACTTCCACTACGCTTTCATACCAATATACAGTCACTTGCTAAATCTATAAATATTTTAAATCAATTATGCAAAGATGAATCAAGGAAGGTGTACTTATACCACACACAAATGCCGTCAAAGTGGATCTTACCAACAACAATAAAAGAACACTGTTAGAGTTTTGTTTATCTATGGTGGGCCAATAATTGTCAAATTCAAGTCCCGCATTCACAATATGTTTAACATTGTACACATTGATGAGAAGTAGTTTTACATGTCAAGACCTTTGAAACTTTACTATCTTGTTCCAGGTGAGAATGAGCTGTTAAGAACATGTAAAAGTAAAATGTTTATCACTAAGGTTATGTTTCTAGTCGCCGTTACACGACCAAGATTTGATACACTCGGTAATAAAGTCTTTTTGCTAAGTCTTTTCAACAATGTAAAAGTAAAAAGTTTATCATCGAGTTCATAGTGAGGTAGCTTTTGACACTTGGATGACGGTGATGGTTATGAATGCATGTTCATGTTTTGTCAAGAAAAAAAGACCTCTAAGTTAGTATATTGTCTTGTGATATCGAAGCAAGCAAAGTGTAAATTGTTTTTAATATAGTTAGTGCATCATGGTGACTTGATTTAGTTTATTGCTTAATTATTGTATGTTTAATTGATACATGTGGTTCTTACACATTAAGGGTAGAATAAGAAATTGAGTTTATTAAATGCTTCTAATTTTGATAGTAGACAATAATATTAAGACAAACAAAAAAGGAAATCTGGACCATTAATATGGAACGAAGGGAGTAATGTACAAAAAATGTAATTTGTGACAAATTAGTGCACTATTATAGTTTAAACATTACTATAACAGTAGTGTTAAACTATTGTAGTTGAATAATTGATTGAATAAATTTTCCTAGATCAATAAAACGATTAGTCTTTTAGCTTTTTATCCAACAAAATTTAAATATTTTTATTTTTTAACTCACTAATTAAAGTCAAGTAAGATCGGTCAATCAATTTTAAATCATAACTTTTCACTTAAGATCGAGTTTTAAAATAGATCCTGTACAATATTGGATTATTTTCGTTATTTAAAATTATTAAACTATATGATTAGTGTTTAGATCACAACAAAATTAGATAGTAATATAGGTTGAATAGTGTTCATGAGAGAATGGATATTTTTGTAGGAAGTAAGAGAAGCCAATGAGAAAGGGATAAATGTCCTCCTCATTTCTCTCCATTTCTCATTCTTCCTTATTTTTCCATTTATTAGTTTTCATTTCTTTTTACGTTTTTTCTCATTTTTTTTCTTCGTTTTTTCTCTTTTTTTTTTCTTTTTTTTTTATTTTTCAAATTTTTTTGGTCTTTTTCGTTTTGTTATTTTATAACTATAATGCACCTAGACTTAAATATGATTATTAAAAATATACAATAAAGTATAATCATTAAATAAAATAATTGTGCATCATATTATAAGATATAGTACATCATGGTTATAAAAATATGACACACTAATTTCTAGGTATACCATAAACATTGCTATCATATAAGTTTGGGTGCATCATAGTTATAAAATATGGTACTGTAAATTTTGAAAATTCAGTACCACACTATTGATAACGGGTAAAAAGTCATGTTTTTACCTGTGGTATCTTATAATATTAATTAAATAATTAACTTTTTAGTCCAAATATTACATTTTTTTTATTTTGTTAATTAGGAATTCGAAGACAATGCAAAAAGAATCGACAAAAACAGACGAATAACGAATAATCCAGAGCCAAAACGAAGAAACAAACTACGATTCCGCGCACGCGACTCAACCACACCGCAAATGCGGCCCACACCAGCCGTATAAGGCTCAGTGTGGCCCGTATACGGTTTAGTGCAAGCCGTATACGGTCTGCATGAGCCATATACAGCCCAAACAACATGTATATGCGTACATGTGAAGCCTTTATACGGTTTGTGCAATACAGTAGCGATTTTTAAAGTTCAAATAGCATCAAAAATTCAAAATAGGGGTCAAGGCTCCAACTATAATTACACAACTCTACCAACAACAAAAACATACTTCTTCCTTCGTTTTTCTTTCCTTTCTAGTTAGTTTCTCACCTAGACTCTCTCTAATTAATTATTTAATCACAATTAAGATTTATATTAAATTAAGAGATTAGTTAGGATTTAATTTGTTACGAGGTGCTCCAAGACACTACGATCTACAACGTTCAAGATCTATGAAAGAGAGATCCCTAAATCTCCATTTGAAAAAAGAGATGAATAGATAAGGCGAAGCCAGCTGAAGGAAGGGCTTATTTACATTGTTACCATGTTTTAATTAGTATTCTATCTTCACATTTATTTTAATATGTCTTACTATATCAATTATTGAGAAATGCATACTAGAATTAGATGATAGACTAAATCATTTAAAGTGTCAGCTATGATAGAAGTTTATGTTGACATAATTATGTAATTAAGTATACTATTTCTCTGCTTAAGCAATAATTAATTAATATATGAATAGATGAATATATGAATTTAAACTCAGTTGTTTATTTCTCCAACTCATGTTGTGGTTGAAACCTTATCTCTTGTGTTACAAGATCATAACGCCGCTGTTCTCCTGACTGAAATACGTCCGTGGGAGACACGAAACATGGGAAAAGAGATAGATTAGATTCGATATTCACAACTTAGTTAATTCATTTATACACTTTATTAAACTGAATGCTGCCTTCATGTACCTATTGCATGTTCTTGTCTGATTGTTGCTTAGGTTTAGTCAGTTTCAGTTATCTGCTATCCTATTGAATGTATGATTAGGTCTTCGTATGTAATTTGATTATTGTGTATTCGAGTAATGTAGTAGAATAGTGATGATAGGTTTTATGAATGAATGATGACAATTTAATTAATAGCTAGACAAGGTTGTCACAACCTGTTCTGGTGGGTTAATACTCGTTCATGTTATTTTTTATTCAACAATTCGTGTCATGATACATACGTATCTTACGACATAGAAATGAGGAAAATGACTCAAGAATAATTGTCGGTTAAATTGGTTATTGCATTTGGGAGAACATTCGGTGCTCAATAACATTTTGTATTTACTATCTAAGTAACATACCCTTATCTGATTATGGACAACATCGTCTCAGATACTCGGTAGGATCGTAGAAACGACTAACCCAAAAGTATAGACTTATCATTACTAAAGTCATATCAACATAATTACCATAACTCAACATAAGCCGACATCATAGTAGACACCCATATATCTATAGTATCAGAGTAACCTCCACCATTTAGGATAAAAGAAAACCAATACCTTAACCTTTTAAGATCCTAAATGAATTACCAAAGATAACATATCTCCTCAAGATCCTATGCATGTTATAGTTTAAAGAACGACACTTGAGTTATACTTATCATTTACTCGCGCTAGTAAGTCCTACTTAGTGCCTATACGTAATAAATAATTTAGGATTCCTTGCACTATAAATATAAAACATACACACTGATCGCGCGCTGTTCGGTCACCGTCCGACAATCCCAACTGACGACGACCTCGTTGGGACGAACCGACCGTTCGGCGTGACATCAATCATAATTATAAAATATGACACTCTAATTACTAAATATACAGTAACATCATTATCATATAAGTTTAAGTGCATCATAATTCTAGAATATGATGCAGTAACTTATAAT
Source organism: Logfia minima (assembly GCA_963921325.1). Lineage (NCBI taxonomy): Eukaryota > Viridiplantae > Streptophyta > Magnoliopsida > Asterales > Asteraceae > Logfia > Logfia minima. The sequence goes on from OY992768.1 coordinate 25,621,131, forward strand.
TTTACGATGCATCGTAGTTATAAACTTTGTTGTTTCAAAATCTAGTTTATCATAACGTTAATTGGGTACATATATAACGTATATTAAAAAAATAGAATCCAATAAAGATTTATTATGTTAAAAATTGTATTGAAAAATGTAAAAAACGGAAAAAAGAATCAAAAAAGAAAAACGGAAAAAGAAGAAAAAAAAACCCGACATAAAGAAAAAAACGAAAGATAAAATAAAATAAAAAGAAAAAAGTATGGGAAATGAAGGGGGAGATGAAAAATGGAGGGTGAGGGAATGAGGAGGGAGGAAAAATGGAGAGAAATGAAGAAGAAATGAGAAGATCAATTATTTTTTTCTCATTAAATTCTTTGATTTCTTACATCTAACCTCTTTCTTATTTGAACCAATATCGTAATATTTTTGACCAAATCTGTAACATCCTAAAAGTGGCGGTAATATTTTAATTCGTATTCATGACTTATCTTATTAATTTATTTAAATTATGTGTTAGTATTATTGTTATTATTATTATTGTTATGAATTTAAGTTGTGGTGATATTAAGATGTGGGGAGTATTGTTAAATAAGAGAGACCTTGGGGTTAAGAGTGGAAATGTCATGTTGACCCATTTATTTAGTCAAAATTCTGCACACACACACACTCAAAAACCCACGTACCAAACACACACTCACCTACATTTTCACTTACAATCTAGAAGAAGGGAGAAGAAGGAAATCCAAGTCTTGTAGGATTAAATTAAGCTTATGGAAGTGAAATTAAGCATCATTCATCATCATCCACCTAAGGTAAGCTGTGTTCTTGTCTTTGTTAACCTAGAATTTGAAGGAAATGGTGAATTGGGGTTTAGATAATGATGATAGATGAAATAAACCTAATGTATGTTAAATTGTTGTTCAAATGAGTAAGTAATCACTAGTTGTTGTTATTACAAACATTATGATGATGGAAAATGTTGTTAAAGTTTGATTATCTAAAATTAAAATGTTGAATTCTTGTTCAAATGAAGATAACCCACGAAATTGTTAGTTGAAGATGTTGTTTAGCCTAATTTCGATGATGATTAAGGTGGTGAAAGGAACAATTAATCAATTGATGAATTAGATGGTAGAATTGGTAGGAGTATATGCTGAGTTTGACTTTTTAAAAGTCAAACTGATCATTTTGAGGAATTAAGTGGTGAAAGTGTATGATGAATGTGCAATATAGTTGTTGTATTCTTATATGTTGTTATTATTATACGATGATTGTTAGGTGCTAAAGGAGTGACGACTCTAGTTGGCAAATTATCAACCTTGCAATCACGAGGTGAGTATATAGGGGGTTAAATGGGTAATGGGAATACATGAACCCGGATTACATCCGTGTAAGAGGGTTCTTGTGCTCAAATTGGTAAGTTGTTTGAAATGGTGTGATGATATGGATTTATTCGTTAATAATAGTGGAGTTGTTTGATGTACATTAATCTAGTTGTTTGTGATGTGTTTGAATGTAATGTTTGACTAATTATTTGATTGTGATGTTGTCAATAAATTGGTGGTGAAAGAGATGGATTAGCTACATGAATCCGGATTACACCCATGTAAGAGGATTCATGTATTTAGATGATGATATGTGTTAGAAGGTAATGATTTATCATAACCCGTTGGTCTAATCGTGGAGGTATGATTCACATTATGTAGACTAAGTTGTTATGTGGTAGTTGACCATAAGTTGTTGAATGTGGTAGTTCACCACTAAATGTAGAGATACATATGTACATGATGGTCTTTGACTAATTGAGTTGTCGTATTATTTAATTGTTGTGTAATGTTGTTGAAAGTGGTAGTTGACCACAAGTTGTTGAATGTGGTGGTTGGCCACAAGTGGTTGAAATTCAGTGGAAAAGTATTAGCCTCGTGCTAAGAGGAGATGACGGAAATTATTAGCCTCGTGCTAAGAGGAGATGACAGAAAGTATTAGCCTCGTGCTAAGAGGAGATGATAAAAATATTAGCCTCGTGCTAAGAGGAGATGACACGGATTCGTGAATTGGAGTATATGGTCTTTGACCAAATATCAGTTGTTAGTTGTTTAGTTGTTAATTGTTCCAGTTGTTAGTTACTTGCAATTGACTTTCAGTTGATGATTGATTATGAGTTGTTTCTCAGTGGTTCTCAGTGGATTATATGTTGTTAGTTGATATGCAGTCGATTGTGGACTAGATGTTGATAAAGTGCTAGTAGTTGCTCAAGAGGTGACCTTGCCAATATAGTGGATAGTTGTAAATGGATAGTTGTAAATGTTAGTTTTTATCAAGTTGTTATTGATTTCGGAAGTAAATTGAATCATTAGTTGATATAGTTGCATTAATATTTATGTGTTTGTACTTATTTAACAATCTATATGCTCACTAAGAGTTTTCGCTTACTCCGTTAGTTAATGTTGTTTTGTAGGCTCGAATTCGTCGGGTAAGAAGCTTGACCATAGGAAGGAGGTGGTATAGTATTAACGTGGAGGTATACTCGCCGTAGGTTATGCGAGTCCAATTAACTTAAAACATAGTTGTGATTACTAGACTTGTTATCTATGCCCATGTTTTGTAAGTGTCCAAATGGGTCAAGTTTGGTTTTTGTATAAAGTTTGATGTTAAACGTTGTTATGATGAAATTAAGTGGTTTTGACATGCATATTTGATGTGAGAAAGAAAAAGTTGAAGTTGAAGGTTAAAAATGGTTGATTTGGGTTAAAATGCAGAAAACTGGACAGCGAAAGCCTATCTGGCGGATAGGTATACTTATCCGGCGGATAGGAAGTGCAGAAAGTGCAGAATTTCATCAGAGCAGGGCTATCCGGCGGATGGCACTATTCATCCGGCGGATAGCACTATTCACAGGTTACTATTCATCCGAAAAGAAAAAAAAAAAAAAAAAAAATCTTAAAAGTTGTTTAAATGTTGGGTGTTACAAAATCATCGTACGGTGAAAATATATTTACCAAGTGACTTTGTCTTATAAAATATATCCACACCAATTCTATATTTTTTCTTTTCCTTTGGTTGCTATTTTTTTATTTTTAGCAATAAACCTACTTCTTTTGGCACTTCAATTACACCGGCCACCAACCACTTTTTTATCACGTACACCACCACTAGAATTAATATGTTTTACTATTATTAAACATATCACTTATTTCAACTAAATTAATCTTTGCGTAACACTCTTTTAAAGCAGTACTTAAAAAGTTGATCAATAATGAATCCGGTTCATAATTACGTGAAGTGTTAGGTTCGTGTCAAAAGTGTGATCACCAAATCAACCAATTGATTAACAATTTGTTGAATGACCAATTCAAAAACAAAAATAAAGATTTCAGTTAAACCAATCGAGCGTTTAATTGCAATTGTATGATTAGAATTTGAAGAATCTAGAGAAATTACACTTAATAAGAGAGTAAGTCTCTTACTCTACATAGTTGTTGTGATCACATTTTCTTCAAATTTAACTTTTGATACAAATAATATTGTTCTAGAATACTCAATATGTTAATCTCCTCCTTACATTGTATAGGACGTAAATCTAAATGGAAGAAGTCGTGACTTAGTGTTGACAGTAGCGCTGAGGACTATACTTAACAACTAACTTTGTTTGCATACTCATGAATAAAGTTGATGGGTTTTCCTTATCTAAATAAATATAATCACCATTTTAGTTTGAAATTAGTGATTTTGTTCTTCCAAAGTAATATGAAACATCAAATGTATCTTAACTTAAAAACTTTAGAGTACATGCATTTGATTAAAAACAATATTATTTTTACAAGGGTGATAAAAATTAACGAAACTCATTTTATTAATAAATTACGATATACTTTTATACTTGAGATAAACGCATTTGGCATACGTTGTTCTAAATAGTGTATTTAATGTTATTGTATGTTTAAGACTTAAGCTATGATTATGACACATGACCATAAAAACGACAAGCCGATCCTACAACTTAATCATTTGTGCTTGTCTTCAAAATATATTAATATTAAGACAAAATACTAAACACTTGATAATTATCCTCTCACACAATCGATGAATAAGATTCATGTACTAACGACCTCCTAATTATTATTCTCTCACGCAATCAATAAATTATATCCATATGCTAGTATGAAGGAGAATTAATAATTTATATGATGACTTTATTTGTATTTTGGTTGTTAAGTGTGGCCTCTAGATAAACTTTATATTTATTTATTATGTATAATGAGTAAACGGATACAACTTTTTATGTTTATGTTACTCATAGAGATTCAATTTTTTTATTTAAATATATACGATCTAACGAGGTTATACTCTTAACCGTCTTTAAATTCTAACCTTTTCTCCAATTACTTTCAAAATGTTTATATAGTAAGATTCTAAAATGAAGATATCAATATATTTTACCAAAAAATCATCCTAATTATGGTTATTTAAAATATCTAGGCAATATTTCAGCACAATTATCCCAAAAGTCATTCATTTACAATTAAACATCTTTAGTATGAAAATCCCATCATCAACCACGAATCACTATCTTCAACATCTATACTTAGTTTAGAAAAGACATCTTCTTTAGCAAACCTTGAAAGTTGCAACTCCTCCACCTCGGGTACGTGTGTATTCTGCCCAGGGATTCTTGAAAGCTTATATGGAGAATTCCTAACTACCAATTTCATTTGAGTTAGTTTATTGCAAAACACACCTCTAATCTAGAAAAATAAAGAATCAAATCTGAAAAGTTATTTATATATATTTTCAAATTTTCACCTTTGCAATAAATGTTCAACGAAAAATTGATGAACCGTTCGACGAAAAATTCGTTTATTATATGAACTAACATGAACTAAATTTTATGTTTGTTTAATTATACGAATATGAAAATATGTCTAGTTCGTTCATTTACGTTCGTAAACGTTTGATAACATGTTCCTTAACGTTCATCTATGTTCTTTTGTTTATGTTTGTTTACTAATACCTAATACTTTGAGTAAAGTCATGCATATTTGTATATCTCATTCTATATAAATACTAATTTAATAATATAAACCTTATGATATTTTCATGTATTATTAAACTTGCTTATATGTTGGAACTAAACATCACATTCGATGGCACATCTTGAACATTATTATTAGGGGGGGGGGGGGGGGTGCAAAAAACATTATAATAATTTTTTTCTTAATATTTAGAGGGGCTAACACAAAAAATAATATTTTTTTAACCTCTGTAACGGCACAAAGTTTTGGAGGGGTCGGGACACCTTAGCCCCTTAAAAGGTTGACCATTGATCACATTTTGGTAGTTTTGATATGTTAAATATGCATCACATTGCTTCAAATTATCTAATATATATGTATGTATATGTTCGTTCAGGTTTGTTTATATTCGATTATGTTCGTTTAACATATTAACGAACGAATGCATTAATTTGTATATTCGTTTGTTTGCGCTTGTTTATGTTCGTGAACAAACATATTTACTTAGTGAACGAACATGAACAAGAAAATCCGTTTGTTTATCCGTTTATGTTCGTTTGTTCGATAAAATCTTAATAAAGGAACACAAACAAGCTACATTTGTATTCGCTCGATTTGTTTACATGCCTATGACGATGCCTCCTTTTTTTCGAATGGCGGCATATATTATATAAAGAAGAACTAGCAAGGACCTAGCAAATTACAAAGGCGATTTTAACCAATCGTTCCAACTATTAAACATTTTACCTCTATATTTCAACCAAGAAAACGAAAAAAGACGAATGTTATCAAAAATGTCACTTTGCCTCGAGCCTTGAGAGTTAAAAAGGACATTATTCCGATAACGCCATAAAACCCAACATGGAGAAGCTAGAATGACATAAGCACGGTCTTTCGATTCTTTTGAAAAACACCAAGACGAAAACCAATTATCCCAATCTGCACAAGAGTTGAACATTGGAATCTTTGAATCACTCCACAAACGAACAAACCTCCAAACATTTGAAGCCGTATCACAAGAGAAAAATGCATGGTCATTGGACTCAACATGCTCGGTACAAAGCGGACATAAAATCGATTGGATGTCCAACCCTCGATACGAAAGGTTCAACCGATGGGGCAACCAGTCCAAAAACAAATGCCACACAAATATATTAACCTTTCTAGGAATACTCTTATATCATCTAGTGCATGGGGACATCGACGGCAACATGCAATCATCAATATAACGCCTCGCATTGCTAACTGAGAAAACGCCATCATGAGTTAAAGACCAAATGCAAACATCTCCCCCTTGGACTACCTCAATAGAACCAATCTCGCACAGAAGATGAATGAAATCTGAATGAGATCTTCCACTATTAATTGATCTACTCCATTCCCACGTCCAAGGACCATTGGAAATGCGACCAGAAATTAAACAATCTTGAACCTTTTCCAAATGAAACAATCTGTTGTAACGAACACAAATGGGCGTATCACCTAACCACGTATCATTCCAAAAACGAATCAATGAACCGTCGCCAACCTTGAAAGGAATAGAATTTAAAGGAATGATACTGCTTGAGTGGAAATGATTTATCGTGCCAACTATATTAGCCCAAGCACCATTAGATTGACACCCTTTCGTATCAAAACCCGCTTCGACTCCATGAATCAATTTGATCACTTTCACCCATAGAGCATTAGGATTCTTCATCATACGCCATCTCCATTTCAAAAGAAGAGCATTGTTGAAGGCTTTGAGACTTCCCACACCTAAACCTCCTTTATCGAACGGCGATAAAATGTTCGAACATTTAATCCAAACGATCTTCTTTTTATCTTTGGTAGCACCCCAAAAGAAAGAAGCACACAAACTTTCAAGAATCTTAATAACAGTTTTAGGGACTTTGAAAATAGACAAGTAATATATACCGAGGCTACCTAGCACCGATTTAATAAGAGTAAGCCGGCCTCCAATGGACAAAAAATTCGCTTTTCAACCCAACATCCTAGACTTGAAACGATCAATTAACATCTTCCGATTCACAATTCGGTTCATGCCTCCTGCTTGTCACTCCTTTTTAACCTTAATTAAGTTTCCAACCCTTGCAGTTGTATCCCACACATAATTACAAATTTATATTTCTTGATAAATACAAGTTACAATATTTAGGTATATATTCCATATAACTATACAAGATTTTAATTTGTATATTAAACACTTGTAACAATACTTATTATTCCCTAATAGATGATCATCAATTCCTAGATGTTTGGTTCTCATGAAAAACATGATTTTCTTTCTGTAGCTCATCTATTATCGTTCACAAAATTAAATACATTTAAAACTTTAAGATTTCTTAATATTTACGCAGTCAACATTCTTTGTTTTCATATAAGATAATCGAATAAGAAATTAGCTGATGTAACATCAACATCGTTAGCTTACTCAACAACGCAACAAAAAGAATAAAATTTATGAGACTATTTTTTTTCACCATTCAAGAACATTTAAATCTTCTTCTATCACCAATTCTAAGAGCACACTGTTAGCATAACCATTGCTAGTTGTTTTGAGCTTATCTTTATTTACTCACCTGAAAGACAAATGCGAGAAGCATTTCTTTCGCTTTTTCCTTTCAAAAATACTTTTAAAATGAGAAAGGTTTGTAGACTCGTGATGCTGAATGAGACATTCGAAAACTAAAAATCACACTAGAGCAAAGTATTGTCATCTTCACATTGAAATATGTAGTATTTTATTGCACATATTTTTCATATTAATGAGATTAGAGCGTCATATCCAAGTGATTATGGATTTGATTTGAAGAATAGTATAAGGTTATGCTTATCGGATTATGATCTTCTCATGTTTTTCAAGATGATAAGTTATGGTATCCATTTTGGTAGGGATTAAAAAGTGGAAACCGTTTATTTTATTAATTTTCCTTTTCGTTTATCGCACAAAATACATAATATGACTTTATCATGTTGAAAAACAACAAGTGAGGTACAAGTGTACAACCATGCTTATCTGATTTGATGCAAAACTCAAGGCTAAGGTCAATCCTTTCCAAGCAAATCAGCCCATACTTTTGACATTGCGTCAAAGGCCCAATTGTTATTATTGGGCTAGTTATAGGCATGATACTGTGTCAACGTTAACTTGGAACACCCAGTGCATATTTTGATCCGTGACATTGTGACAATGTGACAAATAAGTTACGCTCTATCCAATATTGACCATAAAAAAGCTAACAAAATATGTATTTAAACTAGTGAGAATATGGGAGTATATTTAGCAGTTAGCTCAAAGCTCGAAGCTGTATATTTAATTTAGATTAAAAGTAGATTCTTTTATATATAATTGTTGAGAAAAGTTGCTGAATATTAAATTAAACCTGTAAAATAAAATTGTAAAACTTTTTAAATAATAAAACATTATATCCGTATAAATGGTTAAATTTTGGAAAGTAAAAAGACAAAATTTCTGATTATTTAAATTTATACTACTTATTAAATGTACCCGATTCTTTTTGCTCAATCTACCGGTTAATGGTCAATCTTTATCATTATTTCATAATTATATTTTTTTTAGGATTTGTTTACTACTAGTAATAATTATGTTCTTTTAACCATTTCTTATTTATATATTAATTTATTGTGTTCATCATCATTATTATTATTATTATTATTATTTCATTTTCCTTGTTCAATCATTCATATTTATATTGTTGGCTTACATTCATGTTTTCGTTTCATGATGTCATTACGATTTGGATAGTCATGGGTATATATAAAATTAGAAAGTAAAACCAATTAACCGGTACGATTTGGCAGTTAGTTTATTATTATTATTATTATTTCTTTTCAATCAATTAATCTTTATATTTTTATTCTTTATATATAATTAAAAGAGGATGATATGGAGGAATCTTAGACTTTGATTGTTTTTCCCCTTCACGATCTAACGATATTAATTTCTTTCATATAATTACGCATTTGGTTCCTTAAATATTTGATGTATTTATTTTAATTAAAAAATTAGACTAAAAATTAAAGAGTCTATCAATTATATAAAAAAAAATTGGTCACAATATATTATTTATTTTATTAAAATTAAATTTGTCCCGCATTATAACGGGTCTATAAACTACATAAAGAAATCGACCAAATAAAAATTAAATTCGACCCCTATCATCGCAGGTCTATAAACTATATAAAAAAATCGGTCACAATATTTTATTCATTTACAAATATTAAATTCGTCCCGCGTTATCGCAGGTCTATAAACTGTATAAAAATATTGACCAAATATTTTGTTCATTTATAAAAGTTAAATTCGCCACGCCTTATCGCATGTCTATAAACTATATAAAAAAATGACCAAATAGAAATTAAATTCGACCTACGTTATCGCGGGTTTATAACCTAGTAAAAATAATATATATATATATATATATATGATATTAATTAAAACTTGTGAAATAGGAAAGACATATTTCCTATCTAAGATTACAACAATTGAACTTGATCAAACTTGATAAAACAGCATGGACGAAGTGAAACAACAACTTGAAAATGTACTTTGAGTACATAAACTTTGAATCCATGCTTGATCCTTTGAAACAACCACCTGAAACGTACAACAGTTGAACTTGATCCTTTGAAACTAAACCATGCTTTTGTTGAACTTGATATTTCCTGTTGAAGCAAACAACCCCTTGAACAACATTTGAATCATGAACATCCCTAACTAGAACCTTGAACCTTGAACACCAATATCATTACCCATTCAACACTAACACCATATCATTTTGACCATGAAAAAGGGCAAAACACCGCAAGATAATGAGATACCAACATGAAGGCGAAAAGCAATAACACCACTTACTTTACGGTCACCGTGTTTGAGAGGACATTTGAAGTCTTGTGTGTACGTCCCCGAATAAGAAACGGTAATCCTAAAAATGTGAAAGCAAGTATTGATAGTTGGTGACGGAATTGAAATCGATTTCGATGACCTACATCTTTTGCGGCGGTGGGTAAATGAAGATGAAAATAAGAGAGGAAATAAAGAACACCGGTCACTCACAGATCTAAAGCAAGAAAGCAATGTTGAAAATTTTGATAGAAAACATGAGTTTTCACCCAACTTTGAATATAAATAAGGGGTTATTGCGTATAAATGCACTAAACTTTAGTCGAATATGAATAGTATGTACTCAAATTACGGGTAGTGTTTTTAATGCACTTAACTTTCAAAAATCGTTATTTGATGTAATTTTTGATCGGCTCGACCTTTAGCCAGTCACCGGTTGACTTTTTTCAAATATATCTCCAAAGGAGCTGATCGTATAAGAGCAAGAATGACCAGATCTCTAGGTGAGTCTCTTGATATAGTTCTGGCCAAGAAAAAGATCGATGAGATCAAGAACTTTGTAGACGCCAGATTCATTTGTCCTCACGAGGCGGCGTGGAGAATTTTTAACATTGATATCCAGAGCAGGGATCTAGTTGTACAGGTCCTTGCTGTGCATTCGGAGAAGATGCAATTGGTCACATTTAAAGATGGCCAACCTTTGCAAAATGTTGTCAATAATCCAATGACAAAGAAAACAACACTGACACAATGGTTGCATAGTAACCAGGTTGATGATAGAGGTCGACATCTCATGTTCTTGATTACGTCATTGAATATAAGGATTTGGCACGTAGGACTACAAAAAGGACACCTGCTATAGGAAGGCTAATATACATTCATCCAACGTGTGGTGAGGTCTTTTATTTAAGGATGCTTTTAAGCCACCATAAAGGATGTCAGACCTTTGTTGATATCAGGACAATTGGTGGTGTTGTTTTCTCCACGTATCGTTCTGCATGCCAAAAGTTAGGATTGGTTGGAGATGACAACGAATGGACATACGCGTTCGAAGAGGCTTCTACTTGGGCATCTGCTGAGGAACTAAGATCCTTATTTGCTCGCATGCTTATGTTTTGTGTGATCTCAGATCCAGTCTCTTTGTGGACAAAACACTGGCGTCGAATGAGTGATGATATAGGCCAAAGGGCGGCTGCAGATTCACGTGTTGTAAACTTACATGTTAATGATGAGGACTTGAAGCACTACATCTTATATGAGATAGAGATATTGCTTAATTCTAATTGCAATTCATCGTCACTTTCTGACTATGGTCTACCTATGCCTCCACCACATTTACTTGCAGATTTAAGATGGCGCTAGCAAATGAACATAGAGTGTCGGTGTCTAGGCTTAATTCAAAACAACAAGTAATTTATGAGTCTGTTATGAAAGCCTCTTTGGAGCATAAGCAAGAACTTATATTTGTGTATGAACATGGTGGTACCGGTAAAACATTCCTTTGGATAACCATTATTTATGCATTGCGGTCTGCCGGAAAAATTGTATTGGCTGTTGCATCTTCTGGAATTGCCTCACTCTTGCTACCCTCTGGTATTACAGCACATTCTAGGTTCAAGATTCCCTTGGACATTACAAATGAATCAGTTTGTCATGTGAAAAAAAGTACACAGTTAGCTCAACTGCTTTGTGAAACTACATTGATCATCTGGGATGAGGTACCTATGAACGATCGAAAATGTTTTGAAGCGCTGGACAAGACACTTCGAGATGTACAAGATGAACCAAACCGTCCTTTTGGTGGAAAGTTGGTGCTATTAGGTGGTGATTTCAGGCAGACTTTGCCGATCAAAAGTAAAGGAACAAAGATGGATATCATAGCATCGTCTATAGCTCGATCTTCAGTGTGGAGCCATTTCAGAATCTGTAAGCTCTCTCAAAATATGAGGCTTTTTCAACCTAACCTGAGTGTTGAAGAGAGACATCAAATTTCAACCTTTTCATCATGGTTGTTAGACATAGGAGATGGTTGTGTTGGTGTAGATGATGATGACGACCCAGTAGACACAAAATGGGTGGAGATACCAGAAAAGTATCTTATACGAGATCATGAAAAAGCCTCCATTGAGTTAATCAATTTCATATACACCGATGACATACTTTGGAATCCAAGTGAGACCTTCTTCTGTGACAAAGCCATAGTTTGTCCCAAAAACAAGACTGTAGATGAAATTATCAAGCTGATACTTGATACACTGCCATGGGAGTCAACAATTTATCTAAGTGCCGACTCGATTATCCCGCTCGCAAACGATAGAAGAGATACAGAGGTTCTCTACCCATCTGAATATCTCAACTGCCTTAACTTTAATGGTTTCCCACGTCACTCTCTTGAATTAAAAGTTGGTGCCCAATCATGTTAATCCGGAACATAGATCAAATGGCATGCCTTTGCAATGGAACCAGGATGATAATCACGCAGTTACTGCCGAGAATCATCCAAGCTGAGGTTATAACTGGAACACGAATTGGTAAAAAAGTTTACATGCATCTAATATGTTTAAATCATAATGAAAAAGAGTTGCCTTTTGTTTTCAAAAGAACACAATTCCCAGTCAGACTTTGTTATGCCATGACAATCAACAAGAGTCAGGGGCAGTCCTTGAATAGGATTGGAATTTATCTTCCTCAACCTATTTTTGGTCACGGCCAGTTATATGTTGCATTGTCGACGGCTACATCCGCTAACGGTCTTAAATTACTTATTAAAGAGCAACCAGGCAAGCAATTTAACTTCACTAAAAATATCGTGTACTCGGGTTTCTTAAACAAGTTAGACCTTTCTCAGGTTAGTAGTAAAATAGATGTTGCTCTTGCGCACACTTTTATTACATAGATATCCTATTTTGCATATGCTATTTACTTTCCTCATTTGTTGCAGTTGTTAAAATATCACATTTTTAATTTCCATCTTCTACCATCTGTTAAGTTTATTACTTCATTAGCAGTAGGTTTGACATGGTTTCATTACTTTTTCAAGCCAAACTTTCCTTATGTCTTCTCTGACTGTAATTATTAGACAAGGCAAAATGATATCCAGAATGATGTTGCATTGTTGAGTGGATGAACCAATCGATATTGAGTTTAGCAGGTTTGTTGTACATCACAAATACTCTTATATCACTTGATGGGTTGATGTGTCATTTGTACAATTATAATGATATGCTAATTTATTTAAAGGAATTTTTTGTGCATCTTTTTCAGGTTGATCATATAAATGGTGTGGTGTTTTGGCTAACTTAAATATAAGTGTAACTAATTTGGCCTGATCATATGTTTTGCTGTTGTAAACGACTGAAGGTCATGAGCTATTGTGTAACAGCCTCTCTTTCGTTTTGGTAATTTCTATTATTTTAATTGATTATTTAATTGTTTTAGAACTATTTAATAATATGTGTTTTATTGTAAAATATTAGTAGATGTAAAATTTGTAAAATTTTGATTTTCTGCGACACAAGGGTTGTGTCGCAGGTGGTGTCTGTGCGACACAAGGGTTGTGTCGCAGGATAGTGTCGCAAAACGGGCTGAACTGAAATTAATTAAGGAGCTTAAGTGTAATTCGATGATAAAAATATATATACACCGCCCTAGTACTTCCTGACAATTTCCAGTCATTTCTAAACACTTAAAATCGGTTTTAGAGAGAGAATTAGAGAGAAAGTAAAGTTAAGTTGGGTTTTGATCATATTTGAGCTTTTAATCCGTGATTTCAAGGTATGGTTCCAATTATATTGTGTTGTTATTGTTTATAAGTGAATTACACGGTTTGATATAGGTTAATTTGATTATTACATGTTCGAATTCGTGAATTTTGAATTTGGGAACTGGTCTGTTCATCATTGCGACACAAGGCTTGTGTCGCAGGTTGTGTCGCTTGAAAGTTCAGCGACACAGTGGTTATGTCGCTAAAGGCGGCCATTTTGAGTATTGCGACACAATGTTAGTGTCGCAGGGTACTGTTGTGCGACACAGTGGTTGTGTCGCTAGGGCTTGCTGTGCGACACAGTGGTTATGTCGCAAGGGTTATGGTGCGACACAGTGGTTGTGTCGCTAAGTTTATAAAAGAGATTTTGTTTTGCAAATTTTGAAAATGCGTAAGTGATTTTGAGACGCGGTTTTGTGAAAATATCACTAACTCAGATTTAGTTGAAATTCGCATAGTCAATTAGAAACGTCCTTGTAATCAAGACTATATTTTAATAGCCTAGGCAGTTTTTGGCCATCCGGGGTCATCTAGGACCCGAAAATGGCATTTTTCAGTTTTAAGCGGTATTGCGGGCTTTTTCTAAGTTTATTTCTGATTGAACTTTTGTTTGCCTAAACTTCAGGGATTACCTGATTTGATAAATAGGCTATAATGATGTTTATGGAACGAACTTCTGACTTGTGTATGATTTTCTGTTTCAGATCAACGTAAGACTCAGTGATATTAGAATCCTGAGTGTGGAGACGTCAGAGGTATCGGTGAGTGGATTCGGAACTCATCATTTGATTTAGTTGTAACTATTTGGTTACAACAAGTAAACGTAGATGTGTATTAGACTGTTTAGTCTTGGTTATTGATTATTGATCTACGTGATATGTGAACTATGTGTACTATGTTATTGAGGTCAACGTGTAGTTGGACTTCTGGTTATTATGTGTTTTACACAGGTTTTGATTCATTTGTTGTGTTTGAGACCTGTGTATGTGTTTAATAACCAGTAGTTATCGGTCTATTCTGTATTGGCCATACGGATTGACGGTAAGTGTTCTTGGGGGAATCCCCGGGTATTATGATATCCCCAGAGCCACCGATCCTCATTGAATTATGTGTGTTTACGTTTTATTGGTGTAATTAGCTAGTTATGCTAAGTTGAATGGAGTGTGATGAATCTATTCACTTAGCTTTGTGCTAACCCCTCATTTTACTTCCTGCAGGATATGTTTTGATTATTGTGGGTGCGGGAGGTGATTGGTTGATCAAAGGAATGTTTGACTGCGCTTGAGGACTCTGATATGGTTTTTGTAATAAACCTTGTTTAGAGAATTTTTTATAATACCCCGACTTTTGTAGTTTAAAAAGTTTGAAATTAGTGTATTTTTGGGAATTGTAAACTGTTTAATGTATTTTAAATTCATGCTTCCGTGCTTATTAATATAATATTCTTATATAGAAAGAGGGGTGTTATATATTGGCCAGTCACAGTAGCTTCTTCTTTTGTTTCCTTGATGTAAGCTTGAATGGATTTTAGTACATATGTATGCGATGAATTTGTATAGTGGTTTAACTAGGGCGCTATATTTTTTTGAGAAATGTAGCTTGCTATGAAGAGTATGAAGCCTGCTTCTTCTTTTTTTTTTTTTTCCTTTTCTTTTTGAGTTTTTCATGTTGTCTTGCATGAAACTTATAAATTTTGTATATTAATGACTTAAGTTAATGGTGTTCAGGTGGCTCATATTTTATCTAGCAAAATTGAGTGCTAACTATCTTCTCTTTTGAACTAAAACGTATGGTTAAAAATGCATTACTATATATTAGAAAATTTTCTTATTTACTTCTTTCTTCTTTCTATGTATTACAAAAAAAAAAAAAAAAAAAAAAAAAAGTGCATGCTCGAGGCCATGAACTGCCAATGTATGTCTTTAAGATGTTGGTATATAAATACATAACATGCTTTGCAAGGTATTCTTTTTAACGATTGTGCTCACCTTCTCACAATTGGCCTTTATATTGTAGAGTAATAGAAGCCATGGTCTTGATTTATCCACTACAAAGTAGAGAAGTGTATCATAGATATGTACATTGTTGGGTAAATGACTTTATAAGTGTGTAAACATCATATATATATATATATATGATAAATCCATGGTTAAATAAGTTATTATTTATTTTTTATATGGACTGTTGGTTTCTTGCAGTACTTTCAACTTAAAAACATCATTATAAATACTAGCTTTGTTAATACAAAAAAACACATGTTTAAACCGTATAGCAGTTATATCTGAGTAGTAGCAAACACCCCTATAAATGATTGTAACAATTTTGTTTGAGAAATGTAAGAACTAAAAATTTAAATTATACACAGTATATTAAAACGGTAGAAAATTACTATGTCTAGGGAAGAATGGGATACAATATATCTTACGATGTTTTCAATTATTCGTAGAAGTAATGTAAGTCGTACATTTCATTTATCATATAGTGTTTGCACCACAATGTTGAGTGGGCTTTTGGTCTTATCTTATTTTTCAAGTTTCACCCCACTCTTTTTGACTTTAGGTGATATCTCCATCCCTATTTTATGTTCTCTGTATTTTTTTCCCTTTAACACGCCAAAACCTAACTACCCTCACCTCCATGCTCATTCTTCCATTTTGTCCAATTTCACAGCAGGGTGATTAGATTTTGTAGGATTTTTTTCTGCTTTAGTTATGAATTATATATTGTTTTACCATTTTCAGTTTTCGCTATATATATCTGCACTTCACTGAAATATCAAGCAACATATCATATCACCTTTTTTCGTACTCTACCATCTATTATTGGGGCAAGAAATCAAACAATCAAGGTACATCTCTAAGCCACTTTCTATTTTCCCTTTACTAACGTAGGCCGTTTTTTATTTATAAAATTTAGTGATTAAGGCATTATTTTGTTTGTAAGTATTGTAATAAGTATACTATTTCTTAAAAAATTGTTCTCTTTTTCATTTTCCTACGATGATCTAATCATACTGATTAGGTACTTAAAAATGGCAGCCAGAATGATAGCGGATCTTAAGCTTGGAGATGGAGATGAACCGATTGAAATTAGGGTCATTAGGAAGTAGTCGCATAAAGTAAAACACGAACTCTGCTTTATTTTCATTGGAAAAAATGTGAGTTCTTTTAGGTAACATTTTGCAAACTTAATGTGGTGATGGTTTTTTTGTAGAGATTGTTAAACACTTAACATTTTACAGGGAGATGTTATTCAGGCATGTGCAAGCTTAAGTGATAAATACTAATTTGATCCCTTAATCCATGTCAATACTTGCTACAACCTGACTAACTACATTTGTGAAGTTGGCAAGACATTCATGATCACTGTCCCACAAAACACGGGTAGAAGACTTGGAAAAGTGGCAAAGTTTTAAGAGATACCCTTATTGTTATATCACTCTATATATATGCCTCTACATTTGTATGACACCTTGTATTTGTTTTAAGATTATATCGTGAGGCTAGAGCATGTCACATATGTGCACAAGACTAAATCAAGTACTATCATGAGGCTTAAACTTGAAAGTCTGAGGTTCATACTAAGTCACTGATCGAATTACAGCCTACTGGAATTTAAACCTTAACATGTATAACATATTTAATCAATGTTTATCAGTGAATTCATGATTGATGCAACCTTTTGGGATGATGCTACTGTTTCATTGAACAAGGAAGTTATCGACTCTTTGCAGTCTCCGGTTATAGTTGCTGTAACTTCAATGAAAGTAACTCAATATATTGGTTAGTGTAACTGAAATGCTTTTACCTTTTTACCACGCTTTTCATCTATTATCACTGTGAATTCTGTTATATGAGGCTTAATTTTTTTTTAAATATATGTAGTCATCAATTTTTAACATTTAGTAAAGTTTAAAGGATACATCTTAGTTTAAAATCTAGACTTTCGGAATCAAGTGGAAAAGTCTGCTAATTAAGACATGCAAAAATTGCCCAAAACACAATTCTTTAAAAGAACAAAAGAATCACACTTATTCACGGGTTTTCTCATGCAAAAGTAATTAGTTCTATGAATACATATCAAAGAGTAATTAATACATATACTATTTCTAGATAATATTTCTTACAGAAAGTTCTATGAATTTTGTATAACAGATCGGTTACAGTTGACAGCAACTCCCGGCTCCTACATTTACATCAATCCCGAAATTGATGTGGCTAAAACACTTGCGTCTCAGTAAGTATCATTTCACATCTTTATGTTTCTACAATTGCACAAAAAATATCTTACAATCATTTAGCATGTTATTCTAGGTTCATGCTTAGAGATGCTGCCAATCCGGTCTTAAAGATTGAGTATGAAAAATCCAAAGATGATGCTGATGAAAAAGATAGGAACATATTTAGACTGGTTGAATTGCTATCTCAAAACCCAAACCGATATGTGATAGACACTATTACCCTTTTAGCTTATGTTCAAGTTTCCACTATTTTTCACTCTGTGAATAACTAGGGATGGATTGTTAAAACGTCAAACAAAATATTTAGCTTTGTTGTTGTAAATTGATGATTATATTTTTATTTTTCCACTATGTTTAAATTTATAAACCCTTTATTTCTTTTGTAGGGTGTTCAATTCACATGCAAAGCGGCCCTCACAACTATACATGAGGGCAATGAATGGTATTACATTGCATGCGATCAATGTTTCAGAAACTTCTGCCTCGGGGAAAAGCGCTTGCGTGTCCAGACCACCAACCAATAGTGGAGCCTCAACATTTGTGAGTATTGTGCTTTTAAACTCAAATGCTTCAACATTATGGATTTGCATTACAAAGATTTGACATGCTTTTTCATAGGTATTTGATCACTGCTATGGCTGATGATACAACCGAAACAAAGGCGACATTTTTCAATGGTTCTGCCAAGAAGTTGCTTGAAACAGATTGTAAGACCATGGTCACTCAACTTGGATTTACTGATCCTAAGATGTTACCTGCTACACTGATTGAACTTAGAGGCAAGACCAAAAATTTTCAAATGTGCTTCAGCATGTAGAGTAAAAAAGGAGCAGAGGACTTTGTGGTACATAATGTGTTTGAAGAATTGAGTATAGAAACTCAAACAGAGGTCCAGAATATTAGGAAGCCTACTCCTACAACTCCTGCTCCTGCAACACCATCGCTTCCACAAGTTTCATCGTGCACTCAGACTAAACGCACTCAGAAATCAGCTACTAACATGAGCCTTTTTCAGACATCAGGTTGCCCTTCTAGCTCTATTTGATATTACATATACACACACAACTAATAACCATACACATAACAAACATATGTACTAACATACCTAAGTGTATATTTTCCAATTTACTTCTTGGTACTATCGTCTTTGTAACTGATATAAGGAAACTTAAGAAGCAAAAGCACTGTGATAGTGTGTCTGGCGAGAAAATCAAGGGGGGTGCTCCTACAAGTGACACGTCCCAAGAATAGTATCACAAAAATAAGTAAGCGAACTCTGCTATTGTTGTTGTTTTTGGAGTTATGCATTTACATTTCCCAATGTCATGTTATGCATATCGTTACATCTTTATACAGATCTTTTTTGTGCATCTTTTTTGGCTGCTAGGATATCATTAAATTAGGATATCGTTATGCAACATCATGAAGACTTGCAGGAAGACTTTTTGTGTTGCACTATGAAACCTGATCATAAAAAAGTTCTTTTGTTACTAATTAGATGCAGCTTCAAACATGATCTCAAGTTAGCTAATTACCAGTTGTATTATCTACGCGTTATTAGGATGTAATGCACTATGCAGTCCACCATGTAAATTTTAGGATGCAATGCACTTTATAAATTCAACCATGTTTCCAGTATGTTTATGGATATGTTGTCTTCTATGTATTGTCATATGTTTTGTAGAATGAAAGCAATGTATATATATTATTGAACTGGCATTTCTGTCCAGGTTTCTTATATTCTAAATATTAGCAAATAGCATGGCAACACTATCGTAAAGTGTAAATTCTTATGTTTTTAAAAACTCCCACCGCAACGCATGGGTAGAAAATACTCGTATAATACATTTCTCATATTGTCAGACTTATATAATATCAATATACATTTTGGATCCACCATATGATAACATGTCTCCTCATTATCATTTCCAAGTCTTTTGCCAATACATATGTTTGCCATCAATTGTGCCTTAAATAACATAAGTCAATATATCAATTTCATTTTCCTATAGAGACTTATGCATATCCAATAAGTTTCAAGCATTCATGTGAATGGACTTCAAGTCCCAAAACATATCTCATCACAATAGACTTCAATATTTCATCAGTTACTTGTGTCATCATAGTCATAGTTTGTTAATCAATTTCATACTCTCGGTAAGCATTTCAACAAAAGTAGTATATGTATGAACTAATAGACATTCAACAATTATTCCAATCAACTGAAGACGTGCAATATATGTTACATTTATTGACATATTCAAAATAGATAGATATGATAATATATAGTATGTGCTCGCAATCTCATTAACCGAGTCACTCAATCACACAAATTCTAGTGGTGATTTTCATGACCAATTAGACGATGCATCGATTTATAACTATAAATGGTCCAGTAGATAGATATACAGGCCCACATATATCCCATTCCCCTTTTGTCATATCCACAATAAAAAAGAATTCGATACCAAGTTTAATCAGTAATCATTAACTTTCTTTGAAAGCATACAATAGATGACAAATCATCACTATTAGAATCTCTTGATTCTAATTTTGCATCATCATTGACTCGGGATGGTCTAACAGGCCATGCCAATAATAATCAAGGTCCATTAAACAAAAGTTTATGACCATAGTTGCTTTAGTCGCACGTGAATTTGTAATACAAGTTATATCATACAAGATAAAATATTGCATATATCATTACTTTAAATTCTTCGTTCCCTGATGCATGCTCCATCCGTTTAAAACATGACTCTTAATGTAGATGAGTTTTCACCATAAACTTTTCAGTCTTATCAAAGCACATATTAGCATGAATAATAATAATAATAATACTAAATAGAGATAATAAACACCTAACTTTTGATATCAATAACGATATTATATCGCACACGACACCTTTATCCTACGCACATTATTCATTTTTGGTTAACTCCTATATTTTGTTATTTCTGGCTATCAATTATGTATCAATATGCTTACCTACCTTCATGTGTAAGAACTTTATAATTACTCTATTTATTATAGTGAGAAGTAATTACAAGGCCAAGTGAAATTTATTTACCAATTAAAATCAAATACCATTAGGTTAATGATTATGATATTGTAAACTTTTAGTTCTTGCAAATATTGTCAAAGCCATAAGTTAAAACATCTAAGATCATGTTTTATACTAAACTAACATATAGATTATAGGGAAAATTATATCAAGGAAATCAAAATAATGATTATATGTCTCATGCTATCCAAATAATAACTATACACATAAGTAGAAGTCATAAATCTGTAAATTGTAAGCAACACATAGATACTTTAATGTCAACTATATTAATTACCAATAGATAATCAAAGTCAACCGTTATAACATATTATATATATATATATATATTATATACTATATACTTGCACTCTAATTACCTATAAAAGTTGTAGTGCATTTTCCTAACATACATGTAGCTTTGGATTGTAAACTAATTACCTTTATATGTATAACATGAATTTGATCAGATAATCACAAAAACTAAATAGCATAGTATACATTGATTAAGATACAATTAACCACATAACTATCAATAAAACATGTATCCAGAATACAAGTTGTATCGATCTCGATAGGATTGAGAATTATTTGTGTATCGAGATCGAAAAAAATATTAAGATGTATCGAGTTCAATATAATTGATAACTTGTGTCGAGCTCGATAGAGTTGACAATAGTTGGGTATCGAGATCGGTACAATCATAAAATTAATATATGTCGATCTCGATAAGTGTTGAAAAACATATGGGCATCAAGATTGATACAACCGTTATAAAAACATGTTTAATAGTGTTTTATGTAAAGTACGATTTAATGGTATCAATGTCGATACAATTTATAAAACTTTATGTGACAATAATAAAACAAGTATACATATCAAGATCGAATCAACCTGCGATTGTATCTATCACAAAAGTAATATATATATATATATATATATCGAGATCGACTCAACTAGAGGTTGTATCGATCTCGACTAACACAAATAATATATATGTCTCTATCGAGATCAAGTCAACTAGAGGTTATATTGATCTCCATTGACGTATATCACTTAGAAAAATATCATACATGCAAACATAATATAGCAATATCGAATGTTTTAGGAGTTGTAATCGGTTAAAGACTAACATATAACAATATATAAATTTGTCCTTAATCAAACTGAAAGTAAGATTTCTATCTGTATATATTCACGTACGTAAATAATCAAATTGTATAAAAATTGTAACTTAAATAGATATCTTCGTACTAGTATTATGAAAATTCAAGACATATATCAATTGCAAACATTACATGTAGGTGTTAATAGAGGAATTAAATCGATGAAGTTATGTGTGTATTCAATTATCACAGATTGACACATAAGTAATTTAATTAATTCATGAAGATACATACATACATATAAGATAATAGGTGTCAACTATCGGCTGAATACAATAAAGCCGTTTTTTTCCGGCCGACTTTAAGGCCTGAAAGCAGATTGTAATATATAAGCATGATAACTTGGGATTATAATTCATCCCTATTGTGAACAACCATATTAACCATATAAGCATGAATCCTTTTCATTATGTCTTTTCAATGGTGTTATGAGTTTTGAAAGTGGTTAGCTGGTAATCAGATTCTAGCGTTTTGGTAGAAAAAAAAAAGTAGTTGTATTCCCAAGGTCAAGTTCAATATTGAAGGTTGTTTTAATCTGATGATTGTTCTTTTTATTTTTCAATCTGTTTTCAATTCATGTTGCAGGTTTATAGAAATCATAGATGCAATAATTTTATCACTCAGGAAATTATTATCATCAAGTAATACATGATATGGACAAAATAAAATTATATAAAGTATCAAAGTCAAAACACCATAAACATTAACGAAAATTTTAATGGAAAGAATGTACCTCAAGATTGTGGTTCGTTTAAATATTCTAACACAAACCAAAGATAATTATTGGTAGAGACTCGTGTTGCTAACGTGTTGTGAAAGTAAAAAACAATGAACAATAGAAAAACAAGATATAGAGAAAAAAATAGAGAATTGTATTATTCATCTCCCATAGGAGGTAGAGATAGATACAAAATGAAATAATTTACAAGTATTTAATCTTTTACTAAAATGCAAATTCTATCTAATAGATATGAACATCCATTCTACATTTATCCATAACGGTTACAAGACTTTTGAGGGTTGCATAAAAACTTCTTAAAACATAATAAAAGGATCAAACCCTCAAAGCATTTATTGGGTATGGGCCTGGGCTGGGCCGGGCCTGGTGATTAATATCACCGCAACAATCATATATCCACATCGCGTGTACTCCACAGTTACTCCTAACGCGTGATCGTAACGACTCAAACTTTTCCCTTTGCCTTGAGAAAGGGGGTATACCACCGTATAGACCCCTCACACCCATCTCCCACACAAACACGCACACACAAAAACAAGACGAAATCGGTGCGATTATTACGTTTTTATTCGCATTATAAGTTTCCGATTCCTTAATTTTTATAATTATTATCTCTGTAATTTTGGTGACGTAAAATCGATTGCTTATTTGATTAGAGTTTTGACTGCAGACGGTAAAATTGAAAGATGAAGGTTTTTGTGAAAACATTGAAGGGGACTCACTTTGAAATCGAAGTTAAACCTGAAGACACGGTTTGTATTCGTTTCAATTCCGATTGTTTTTGTTTTAATTATATCTAATCCTGATGTTTCTATCTGTTATTGATTGCGAGTTAGGGTTTTATGCGTTGCTTGATCTGGAGTTTTACTCGATAATGTTTATATTGTAAATATATATTGATTGATTGTGAAATTTTATTTTCTAGGGTTTAAGACTTCAAGTGACACTGTTATTAAATGGGAAAATATTGGGAATTATAGTTGCTATATGTATACATCTTTATATTAGGCTTAGCATTCTAGTCTATACAGCTGATTGAATTGTGATTTTTTTGTCAAAATCCACAAAACTGGCACGTGAGTTATGTTGTAGGATGGTGTATAATTTGATAGAGAAGTGAATGGTAGTCATACTTGACATATTTCAAAGCAAAATGTTTGATGCTTGCATGTTTCCGTTCTTTATAGGGCTATAGGGTAGCTTAAGCTACATCAGAAAATTATTTAAATCTTGAATAGGCGGAGTCATGGAATTAATGTTGTAGTGATCCGCAATTTGATCAGTGGATATTTGGTGTTTCGAGGATAAACAGTGTCATGAAGAAAAGTTATTAAGTTTTGATCTTGTTGATTTTTAATGTTGGATGTGATATTAGCAGTCGAAAGGTCAACATGTGTTTAGCCAATTACTTGAAAACACATCAAGAAACTGTCACAAATTTACGCAAGATTATGTTTATGCTAATAGAATCTATTTTAGGGAATTACATAAATTTTGTTTGCTGGATGTTAACCAATAAGGATGGGAATTAGCTGAAAGGAAGCTATCACTGAATTGGTTTTCCCTACACTTGGATTTGGTCTGTGGAATCTTATTGTGCTTTTCCAATTATAGTCCGTCTTCTGTTAGCTACTATGCAATAGCAGATTAGTTAAATTGTCGGTTTTTAACACACATATCACATTGAAATATGGAACCTTGTGTGGAAGCTGTTATCCAGGTAATGAAGTACTACTTATATTCGATGTAGTCATAATGACCAAACATGTTCGTTGCCTGTGGTTATTTCTTATTGTCTTTTGTGAGGCAAATTTATCCGGTGTATGGAATTATCTTGGGCCCCTAAGTGTTATGGAATATGGATATGTTTCTAAACCGTGAAGAGGAGGATTGGGAAACTTTGGTATAATTGGTGGCTCTTTTTATGGAAATTATTAATTAATTATTTACCAAAAATTTATGAAAAATGGGAAGTGGCTGCTGTAAATTCAGTAGTTACTTCTTTCACCCAAATAAAAGAAAAGTCACTTTGTTGGTAGTTGAAAGCTGCCCTATGTGTTTGGTAGTCTACTTGAGATCCTGAAGGAACAAGTCTCTATTGTTTACAAATTTTTGCGTAGTTAGTTTTTTCTAGGCTTATGGATATTTATAAACACCCAATCAAGTCAACTATTTCTGTGTAATGTTGAATGTCAGTTCAACATTTGGAGCAACTAAGAAAGTAGTTGCTGATATGTAGTATGCCAAACTTGTAACGAGGTGAAAACATCAAGTAATGGATATCCTTTACTTTCGCAACTGATCATGTGCCATTGGTAACCCATGTTATGGAAACCCAACTGATATTGACCCGGGATGACTATTGTTGCTGGCTCAATGGGCTTAACTATTGATTAATTAACAAAACCATATGATCCATTGATAGGCTACAAGTTTGTACTTTTAAAAAGCTATAATTTATGATGAATGTTGAAATATGTAATGAATATAGTTACTACAAGAAAAGTTTTCTACTTATTTTATTAGCTCATAAGCTACATCTAATCTTAAACGGTAAACTAATAATTTTCTATACCCAAGTGTTGTTAGTTCGTAATGTTGAGCTTTCATACACATATGCACTGTTTTGTAATATAAAGCTTCTGTCACACTTTGTAAATATGCCAGACTCTATCCTATTTTCCCCCGACATTTTAGAACTGTAATGCATATAGTTCAAGTTATGTGATCTTACAAGATATGATCAAAACTCTTGGTTTGGTTATTTGACAGCACTGTATTACAAGTAACTCCCATACTAAATTTGTTTTGGTAACATGAGTTGGATTGATATATTCGACATGAAATGTTGCTGAGAATTTTTTTTTTGAACGCAGAGAAATTAGTCTTTTAATTACTTCGTTTATTGTGAGGATGTCTAGACTGTAGAGTACCTCAATTTTTGAGTGAAAGGCTGCAGCTAACATTCAGTTTGTCTTATCTCAATCTGTACACTTGGCTTTCAGTGTTGGTCTTTTCATGTACGTATGTACATAGAACTTTAACATTTGATCTCATAGTGAATCACGCGAAACAGAAATGCAACTTCTGCATAATAAGGTTTCATCGATGTAAAAGGTATGTGTGGAATTTGGTCCCTATAAAGAAATGTTAAGGATCTTTATCATTTTCAAGAGGGAAATTTTGTTGAGCATCTAACACATATCAAAATTAAAAGGCAAGTAGTAGTATTTGTTAGGGGTTTTTTGTTGGTTGTGACCATGAAGTCGCTAAGGTGAAAGCTGTCTTTATTCGTTGTCAGTGACATTTTAGATGCTTTGAAAGTCTGGCACTAGAAGGCCTTCTTGTTCACAGTTGGCTGTTTATTTATTGCTTATTATTGTTGTTTTTTTTAGTGATATTATTTTGGTGTGATTTCAGCATAACCTAGCTAATTAATAATTTTGTATGAAGGTTGTCTGTGCTGATTATATTCTTTCCTATTATGCATTTGCCTGCAATTGCATGTTCATCCAATGTATGAGATTATAAGAAGATTATTGATAGACTGTATTTTATATATTTATTGGCAAAAAGATGCACTATCCATGTTACAAATAAAAGACTTCCCCCAATATTGATGGCGGTTTTTATGATCTATAAATTGAATTGTGCGTTTTCTAACATGCTTTATTTGGTCAAATTACTCCTTTGCTTTGTTGTAAATAGTCTGGCGCATGATATATTAAGTTGATGGCTTCAATCATTTTTCTTTGTTATGCATCATTATCTTTGTGTTCATTTTTCTACTATAATGGCCACATTGCCCGACTTCATAATATCTTGTATATGGTGGTAATATAGTGCATATTTGTTCAGGTTGCTGATGTGAAGAAGAATATAGAAATTGTTCAGGGAGATGTATATCCTGCTGCACAGCAGATGCTTATCCATCAGGGTAAAGTGCTTAAAGATGGAACCACCTTGGAAGAGAACAAAGTTGCTGAAAATTCTTTTATAGTCATTATGTTATCTAAAGTAAAGTTAACTCCCCTTTATCATCAGTATTATTATCGCTTTAGTTTTCTATTTGTTCTATTTTGGAATGGCAGTAGTTGTGGTACTCCTGTTGGGAGAACAGTCAGTTGCTTACTACTTAAAAGTTTATCACATCAAAATGTTTTAGCATATGATGTATTCTATCTATTAATATTGATTAAAAATTAAACTTACTGATGACGAATGCCCCAGGATTTAGGTTCATTGATCCAAGTTTATTTATGTTTATAGTGGTTATCTTTTTTCTTGTCTGCTTAGCTCCATGGTGAGTGCTAATATTAAAATGTGATCTGATTGATATTCCTTTTCCACTTTATTTCCAATGTTAACTACAGACTAAAGCACCTGCTGGTGAAACATCAACAACAGCAACTGCTCCAAAGGTAGTCACCTTTTTGTTTAACTTTTAGTGTCTTTCACTTTTGGTTTTTGTCTTAGTTACAACTTCATTTATCTTTTTGATGTTTGTGTGTGATCTTCATTGAACTGTCATGCAGGCACCTCAGACTAGTGTGACTCCTACACCAGCTGCGACTCATGCTCCTCCTCCAGCGGTCACACAGTAAGCTTAAGCTGCTATGTTTTTATGCGATTTCTTCATAATTATTGCATTTGTGGGTCTATCTTGTTGTGGTAAAATACAATATCTGATATTTAATGTACGTCTCTATAATTGCAGGCCTGCATCTGTTCCTTCAGCTACTCCTGCTACAGATCCGGCATCTATTGTGAATGCTCCGTTAGTATTTCTCCTATATGATGGGGATAGCCTCTTATTATCTAATATATTGAGCTCATATATTAGTTGGTTTACTGATGTTTGTGATGGTTGATGATATAGGTCAGAGAATGTATATGATCAAGCAGCGTCTAATCTGGTCGCAGGAAGCACTTTGGAGGCTACAGTCCAGCATCTTCTTGATATGGGTGGTGGGATTTGGGATAGGGATACAGTTGTTCGTGCTCTTCGTGCTGCTTTTAACAATCCAGAAAGAGCTGTCGAGTATCTCTATTCTGTAAGTGCTTTAATAGTTCCATCTGATTCTCATTTTTGTTTTATAACTAGACATGATATAATCAACTATGCCATATCAGGGTATTCCTGAAGCAGCTGAACTTCCTCCAGCGGCAGGAGTTTCGCCAGTGCCGGGTGTGCAGGCTGTAAACCCTCCTGCTCAACTCCCGCAAGCTACACAACCAGCAACTGTGCCTTCAACTGGACCAAATGCAAATCCCTTGGATCTTTTTCCTCAGGTACTTTTTTTTTGGGTGAGTTGTCAAGCTGCATAGTTTCATCATGAACATTGTTAATAATTAACTTTTCATATGTGGTCCAGGGTCTTCCTGACATGGGTGCAAATGCTCCCTCTGGTGCTGCAGGCAACCTCGATTTTCTCCGTAACAGTCCACAGGTATTTATACACACACCCAATCAACCATATATAGGAAGATTTATATGCCTTAATAAATAATGAGTTGTTTCTCTTTCCAGTTCCAAGCACTTCGAGCCATGGTGCAGGCTAATCCACAAATCTTGCAGGTATCTATCAAATTGTTTTTCATGCATGTACATATAAACATGCACGCATGAGTAAATATGGTGTTGTTTGATATTGATTATTAACCATTCGATGTTGACAGCCTATGCTTCAAGAGCTGGGGAAGCAAAATCCTCATTTGGTGAGACTGATTCAAGAGCATCAGGCTGATTTTCTTCGTTTGATCAATGAACCTGTTGAAGGCGGAGAGTACGTTTTACCTGTTAATGTTTTCTCTTGTGTATTTTGTTCATCTGTTTACAGACCTCAATGCTAACCTTAAATTTCAGGAATGCACTTGGAGATCTTGCTGGTGCAATGCCGCAGGCTGTGACTGTTACAGTAGAGGAACGTCAAGCCATTGAACGTGTAAGTCATACCTTTCCGTGTAGAGAATGTTAGTAGCTACATTTGAATAGAATGTGAGATTTGAAACACATTAAAAAGACCAGTAAAGATCGATTAAGATGTACCAAGTTTGAGTTTTTAAACAATAGTGGACTTGTATTGCTTGTTATATTAGATTCAAGTAAATTCCACTTATAATGAGGAATTTGATATATGTTTCAGCTTGAAGCAATGGGATTCGATAGAGCGCTAGTATTAGAGGTGTTCTTCGCATGCAACAAGAATGAGGAGCTGGCAGCAAATTACCTATTAGATCACATGCATGAGTTTGAAGACTAGTAGTAGTGTCGATAAATGGTGGACTAATCCACTTCCCTTCTTTCGTTCCTGTGGTTATTTGTTCACTTTTCTGGGTTCATCTTTTTTATTTTCCGAGTGCTTATACTTGTGGGAAATATGGGAGTGTCGGGGAAAGACGAAAATTGGATTGTAACCAGAATCTCGTCTTTTATTTAATTTGCACATCTGCTCTGTATTTTGGACCTTTTAATTATGCCTTTGTATGACAATAGTGCTGTTGTCGTCTTCATCTTGATCTTCATCACCACACAAGTGTGCCTGGTAGATAAATTCCAAATTTGATTTGGCGTTTGATGCCAAACCAATTCCTTGTTGGGTGAGAAGTATGGTACTACTCTTCCTTTTCCCCCAGCGCGTCATTTCATTTTGGCAGAATGTTTGTCTGGTGTCCCTTTGGTTGATGACTCAACATTAATCTAGGTCATCTTTAATTTGGACAAAGATGAAGAAGCAACCGAACCGCAATTGAGAAATTAGGTTTTGGAGCATATACATATACTTGATTTCTGATTCATTCCAATTAAAAGTGCAGACTAAGGTACGTTTGGTTCGTTGATTTTTTTTGTGAAGAAATTGAAATCTATCGAAGGAAAAGGAAGGAATTTTAATTCCTTTAGTAGAAGGAATTTGATGGATTCTAACTTTATTAATTAATCAACTACACGAGCTAAGGAATATAATTTCAATTTCAATTTCAATTCTATTAAATTTCAATCAATTTTGGGAACCAAATACAATCTTAGAGTCGTTACAAAGTTTGCAGGAGAAAGTGCCTTTGTACAAATTAGTTTGTACGAGAAAATGCCTTTGTACAAATAAATTTTATAATATAACAGTGATCTACTTTCAGTCGTCGAGTACAACCTGAAGAACTGATATTCGAATCCATTTTAATTTGAAAATTTGTTTTGAACTGAGGTTCGAATTATTATATCTTAAAATTCGTGACTCTACTCGAGTTTGATAATATTCAATGTTTTTATAACTATAAATATGAATGAATATTTATAATTATAATCTGGAAATGGTAAAACGTTATTGGGAGTAGTCGTTAATGTCGTGTTCTCGAATTTATTTATGAGTGGAAAATAAAGGAAGAAAAATGATTTGAAACAAAATTATGTTCCTTCTGTCAGTGAAAGGAAAAAGAACAAGAGGAAAGAAGATGAGAGGGGAGTTTCAATGATTTTTCCTTTGATATCTTAATGTTAAGGAATGAACCTTTTGTTTTCTTTTCTTTTCCTATCAATTTAAACAAAAAAAACTTCATTTTTTATTTATTTATTTATTTATTTTTAAAAAAAAAACAATGGTCAAATTTAAGTTATAAATTTGTACGGTCAAAATTTGAATCTGTATTATTTTACTAAGTGTTATTTCTTAGTCTGTATAATCTGAGTCTGTGTGATATATAGATTGATATGATCACAGACTCACAATTCTACAGACTAAGACCTTGACAGAATGAAGACTTCACAGACTCAAGTCTTACAGACTGACAATTGCTTTGACAAAGTCAAACTCAGAAAGTCAAGACCGTTGCAGATTTAGAAATTAATGTGCGGCCAAATCAAATATTCAAATTTGATTTTTGATTTAGTCTTCCTTAAATCAAGTCATATTATTAACTCATATTTAATCCCTATACATGTATAATAGGTGATTGATTATTCATAGAAAAGAGTTGATTACTTGGCTTATTTAGTTTTATACTTAGAAATTCTCTGTGAATTTATATAGGCTATTTTTTGTTATTGATTAATCCGATTTAGTTAAGTGCGATTGAATTAATCATTTTTGTAATCACTTTGAATTATTGAAATACATTTTCTTTAAATTCAAATACTGCTGTTACAATTATTTTTGATTCCGTCAAGAACAATCTTTATTTTTATATTGATTAACTTGAATATTATAATTAAACTCTTGATTTAATCTGTTGATCAAGTTTTGTGATCTTCAAAATCTAACATCTTTATTTCTCTCTTTTTTTCTATCTAATCTTAAACTCAAAAACATAATATAAAAAGATTGAAATAGTCATGTGGATACTCAATTATGTTAGGTGCTTCCCCTAAAACCTTGTACGTTTGTTGGCTTGCATGCCCGTTTACTTATATTATAAAGTTGGAATTCTGTAATTGTAAACTTTGAACATATAAAACAAAATTTTTATATGGTTATTTAAATTTAAATTGTTTGAATACCACTACTCCAGGTGAAGGTAAAAGCACATGATAAACGTGTACAACGTGGAGATGTACGAAATAATATTAACTCCGAAAGTAGTACGAGTAATTTATGTTAGTTAAACAAGTTACGGTGACCAAAGATATAAGGAACTTGTTAATTTAAACACGTCAAAAAGGAAAAACACTAGTAATTGTAATTAATTAAGAGAGACGCGCAAAGTTACAGGTGTGTTTGACGAAGGGATTGTAAAGGATTTTAAGAGTTTGAGCTTTTCAACTTCTTGTTTGCAGAGCTTCTTTTGTATAATTCTCTATAAATTAATAATTTTGTTTGGCAATAAAAGTATTGTAAAGCTTTTTGAGAAAATAATTCCCTAAAATCAAATTTCCAAAGAAGCTACCTCAATTTGCTTTTAAAAAATAAATTAACTATCAGTTAGTTTTTTTTCTTTCTTCTTCATTTTTAATGGCGAATATTTCATTAATACCAAACTAGCAAGATGTTAGAAAAAATAAAAAATTATATAGAGATTACACAATAGTAACATATGGGGTTGAAGCCAATCTACCCAATTTATCTTCTTTCTTCTATTCCTATAATTGCACCGTAGGAATGACTGTGTAACAATATTATCGAACAAACCCGCCAACTTTGGTCTAGAAGAGCCAAACAAACAATCATTCGTGCCACCAAAGCACAAAGAATACCCCTGACATTACTGTTGGACCGAACTGTATAAAACCATGCTAGACTATCCATGTATGAGTTCAATAATGGCATGGATAAGCTCCACCATCTTGCTAGTTGCATCGAAAGACTTCTACTAATGGGGCACCCAAAAAACAAGTGCAAAACATTCTCCGTATCAGCCAAACACAGCGCACAAAGAACATTCAGAACATCGATACCTCTCTTATCAAGATTCGATCTCGTAGGCAATCTATCCAAAGTAAGTCTCCAAACGAAGACATTAACTGGGAACCAGTTACCCACCTAGTAGAAATAGAAGAAGACACCAACACCTCTTTGTCAATAAAAGCCGATGCAACCGAGAACTCTCCCCAGCCAATCAACCGACACCCACTGATCCTTGCTTTGGAGAAGGAAACTGAGACCAACAAAGACCATAACTCAGCCCACTGTTGAGCTTCGACCCCTTCCCTTGGAACCTGACGAAAAGAAGCAACAATGTCCAGTCTCTCGTGCTTTTGGCGTAGAGTGTCATGCTTGAACTCATCGAGGTCATAAACCCGAGGAATCTGAATTTCAGCACAGAATCTCCCAACCAAGAATCATACCAAAAAGACGTAGAAGCACCATCACCAATTCTTCTTTTGCACAATGGTAATAATTCAACCCCCATACCGTGAAGATGCGATAACCCTTTCAAAATTTCTAGCCACATCGAAGTGGGACCTTTTGGTTTGAGATTATTAATCAACCCGTCATCACCATGAATTGCTTTAACCACCTTCACCCAAAGAGCGTCAGGATTTGATAAGAACCGCCACACCCATTTAAATTGAAGTGCACGATTTAGAGCTAGTAAACTACCAACTCCTAAACCACCCTTCTCCTTTTTATTCATGACTTGATTCCAACTAATCCATGTCATCTTCCTTTCATTTAATTAAGCACCAATAAAAAAATTATTACGTAAGCTCTCTAGCTTAGTTATAATACTAATAGGGGCCTTTTACATTGACATGAAATAAGTTGGTAACGCCCAAGCACCGACTTTATTAAAGTCAATTGACCACCCACCGATAAAGTTTTCACTTTCCATTTTGATAATCTACTCACCACCTTTTGTGTTACAACTCCCCACAGTTTCTTCCTTACCATATTCACCCACAACAAGCCCTAGATAGTCAAATGGTAGTTTTATAGACGCACATCTGGTGATTGAGGCCATACGTTGTACTTCACCAAAAGGAACACCAATGCCCAATAGCTTACTTTTATGAAAATTAATCTTCGAACCAGACGCGAGATGAAAATTCATCTTCAATAGCTTACGTCCAAGGTTTGTTTTCTCTTAGTTTCCTCTATATTCAACTTTGTTTCATATCATTTCGACATTTGTTTGAATACATGCTACGTAAATTTTTTTGATATACTTTCTCTCTTTAAAAAATATGATTTTTTATATAGTGTTTTAACCGGTATTCTTGGATTGATTGAAGGTATTATGTACATAGTTAGTATGCATGTTTCATGGGCTTATGGTTTAACAAAATGAGTGTATACTACTCATACTAGTATGATGCATTACATAGTACTGAAAGAAAATACTACTATCACATTTCATTCAAATTGTGATAAAGATAGATGTCGCCTTTTATTTAATTTTATTTAGGTGATGTTTGGTTAAAGGAATATGGTATTGTTTCCAACTTCATTCAAGTGATCATACCCGTTCTCATTCATGCCTGTTAACAAACTGATACTCATAGTTGTTCCTGACTGCAAACCAAACAGACCCTTATAATTTAGAAGGGAATGATTTTTTTACTAAATTAACATGTATTTTGGCATCCCCTAAGGACTTAGAGTTTCTAAAATTCGTGTTGCAAGATATTGAATTTTAGTATTATTGTAAGACATATATCAACTTTTAGGATGTTGCAATGAATAACACTATGACTGTTACATGTATGAAATAGTTAGTACATGCTGAACACAAAAAGTAGTTTCACGCGAACTCATAGAATTGACTATGAAGAGACCTTTTCTCCAGTTGCAAGAAGTCTATTAGGATACTTCTTGCCATAGCTGGGTATCACGATTATGAAATATGACAAATGGATGTCAAAATTGCCTTTTTAAACAGTCACTTAAGCGAGGACGTATATATAGTGCAACTAGAAGGGTTGGTGCATCCAAAGTACCCTAAAAAAGTTTCTAAGCTTCAAAGGTCCATTTATAGATTGAAGCAAGCATCTAGGAGCTAGAATCTTCGTTTCTATAAGACAATCAAGGAATTTGGTTTTGCTCAAAACGGAGATGAGCCCTGTGTTTACATTAGAGCTAGTGGGTGCACTATAGTCTTCTTAATCTTGTTTACATTGACAATGATATTCCAACATTGAAAGACAATAGTCGATGTTGTTGTATAAAAGGAAGTCACTAGAAGAAATCGAGTCAAGTCACTCTACAAGAGCATGTTAGTTCACAGTGAGTGGGGAAGCTTCTTTGTCCTCTAGCGACTTGAGCAATAAAGAAATAAAGTACAATATTTGTTTCAACTCGCTATGTGTGAAGTTCTTGGTCAACATTACATCAACAACCTTTAAGTTCATAGCTATGTAATGTATGACATCATGCGTCATAGTGATCGGTGAAATTTCTACACATGAAGAAAGCATGATCAGATTGGGTCCACTGAAGATTCTTTCTAACCGTTTGTTAGCTAGAAAACGGTTAGCTAGAAATAAGTCATTCACACAATGACACGTGTCATTCTATTTTCCTAGTATGTAGGAGACACTTATGGGAAATATCTTGTCTATAAAGAGAGTGACATACTATACTTGGATGTTTACCGATTTGTACCGATCATTTGATTTATTAGTGATACAGTTTGTCTAACTACAAATTAGAGTCAGTGAGTAATAGTCATACTATTCTCACAATGAGTGCAACAGTAACTTACAATTGTATTGAGTTAATCTTTAGCTTTGACTCAGATTATTCCGCATTCAATATGTTGATGTACTTTGTGATTAATGAATTCATCATTCAAAGTTATATGTATCAGCATTCTTTGCTACCATCCTTCATATTTATGATTTATACTCTGTTTATTATATAAGTGTTTTAAAATTACGAATAATTGTTAAGAATTATAAAATACGAAAAATAACGAGTTAAATTGTATTCACCCCTTCTACAATTCAAGTTATATATTGTAACTTCATATCAGTTAACTCATAAGTGATATTGGGGACTAACAAAAGTAAAACGCATGAATCAAATCTCTTATGCTTTAGCTATAGGATCCATTAGGTATGTCATGTTATGTACTAGACTCGACGTTGTACTCGACGTATCATTTTTGCTTTGAGCATGAAAAGTAGATATCAACAGAATCTAGTGAAATTCATTGGACTACTGTAAAGAACATTCTTAAGTACCTGCGAAGGACTAAGGACATTTTCTTGGTATACAGAGGTTTTGAGGAGGAGTTCAGTGTAAAATGTTACACTGATGTGAGCTTCCAAACATATCGAGATGATTCTTGGTCACAATCTGGTTATGTGTTCATCATGAATGGAGGTGCAGTCGATTGGAGGAGTTCAAAACAAAGCACAATTGTGCAACCTACTACAGAGTCTGAATACATAGCAGCTTCAGAAGTTGCTCAAGAAGCTATATGGATTAGGAAGTTTATTGGTGAACATGGCGTAGTACCCAACATTGAAAAACCTATGGAGATGTGATGTAACAATGTTGGTGCTTTAGTACTTGCAAAGGAACCGAGGGTACATGAAGGCAGTTGACACATTCTTCAAAAATTTCATTCCATTAGTGAAGGTGTCATAATGAATGAAATTAGTATTCTTAAGGTTCATACACATCAAAATGTTGCAGATCCAGTTACAAAGCCCATGCGTCATACTAAGCATGATGATCATGCTAGAGGCACTGGACTTCATTTTGCTAGCTATTTGTTTGATTTGTATTTTTTAGTATTTGAATATTTGTAACATATAAGCAGTTTTATTTATGTAACTAATTGATATACTTGGTATGTAGGTTTTCAACAATATTACTATGTTCTATATTAGCATGTTTAAATCCGTGAATAACAAGATTATTCTGAACTTCCATATTTGGTCATTTTATAGGAATAACAATGAATTAAGACAAATGTGAATGTTTGTTAATATTCATTGTTGGTGAATATGTGACTAGCTGCGACCAAATTGACATGTATTCACTATGGTGAATATTGGATTAACCCAACCTCGAGATGTCACTACATGGATCGTCATCTTTAGTAAATCTCGAAAATGATTGTCTTTATATCCTTGGACCTGAGATACATGTTGGTACTAGAATGTATGGATCATTATGTTTTAATATAGTCAAATCTTGTTATGAATAAGGTTATAAAGTCTATCATTAGACATGGTGTGAATTGCATGATAGACGTATAGTCAAGATGAGATACTTTCCTCTACTAGATGAGAGAATGATATCACCGGGCCCCTCGATGAATCAAATAGATATGAGCATATGGCAATACACAAATGACATTGATTATTGGTCAATTTAGTTTGATAATCTTATTCGAGTTCTAGATCGAGAAACGAAATGTTGAACTAATATGAGAATGATTTGATCTATGTCTCAAAGTTCAATTGATTTCAGTAACAAAGGGAGATTAGAGAATAAGTCATTATTGCATTACAAGTTAGTTTATCTTTTTTAGAGACAAACATTCATCTATAGTTAGAGGCAATGACGTGTTGTTAGATGCTAACCACTATATGCATAGTTACTTGGCGTTGTGACATGCACAAGGGGGACTTTGTTGGAATTATGTGCATACTACAACGTTTGTAACTATATTACTAATTATATGTGACCTACGAGTTACACACAAAGAGCATTGACCAATTTATAATATGTATACGTTTTATATATTATTCAAGTAGTAAAATGAATAAGCGATTGATTTTAATTTAAAATTTATTAAGTTTTAATAAAATTTGATAGTGATGTAATTTTAATTAATTAATACTTAATTAATTTATATTACTTATATGTGTGGCTTGTTCTCGACATGAAAACGAACAAAACCAAAGGAAAGTTTTTTAAACGGACATTCACAATTAGTATATATGTATGCTTTTGGTTTTCTTTGGACGTGCACACAAAAACAAAAGAACAACAACAATTAAATGGTTTTTGGTTTCTTTGGGGTTTGACGACTTGCGAACGAAATAATATCTGAATCATTGCCTTCCTTTTTCGTCCAAAGTCTTTAAATACACAAAGGTTGTGCCTCATAAAAATAGTCAAGGTTAATTACTTTATTATTAATCGCTTGATCACAACTAACATTTTGATCTTTGAAATGTTCATGTGTGTTTCAATTTTAGATGTGTTCAAGGATAAACCTCTTTTATTAGAAGTGGGGTTCATTGTAACCACCTAGAATTCAGATTTTTTATAAAGTTTTATGTACACAAATAATGGACACCACATGAAAAAATATTTAAACCCCATTTGTGCTGAAAAAAAAAAGAACTTTAATTATCTATTTAAGTATTACGCCCATTTATGGCCCAATTGTGGCTATTTACTATTATCGATGGTGGTGCATATGTTTCAGTTTCATTAATTTTGATTGATACTTCATACTAAATATTAAGCATCGTACCAACTGCCACATCCCTTAGATCAATGATTTCTTTGAGCGAGTTTCTGCCTTGCTAAACATGATTGGCTCCTCTTACAAACGTCGTGATACACTAAGAGAGAAACAAGCAACACATGTGACACTCGTTGGTGATCGTCAAAGTGGTACAGGTCAAAATCAGGAAGTTGGTATTAAACGACCATGTGACACTCGTTGGGGTTCTCACTATGGCTCACTCTTAAACATCTTAACCATATATTTTTCAATCTGTGAGGTACTTGAAGACATTATTGAAGTAGGATATTGACAAGATCAAAGAGCAGAATCACGTCACCTCTTGAGATGACTACTAAAGTTTGATTTCATTTTTTTATTTACAATTGATGGTTGATATCTTAGAAATCACCAATGATTTGAATACAACTTTGCAAAGAAAAGACCAGGATATTATCAATGCAATGCAACAAGTGAGGGTCTCAAAGACAAAACTTCAAGAAATGTGAAACAGAGGATGGGAACCACTTTTAAACAAGGTTACTACATTTTGCCAAAAGAATGAAGTTCAAATTTTAAATATGCAAGACCCGTACTATAACGGAATAAGTTGCCGTAGAGGTTCACATGTTAGAACTTATAATATAACCAAGTTGATTATGTTTATTTCGACTTACATAACTAATCATTACCATATTTTTTAAATTTTATTCATAGGTTACCTACTTGCACCACTACAAAGTCGATGTATTTTATTCAGTCATAGATATGCAACTTCAAGAGCTTAACAATCGATTCAATGAGTAAACACGACCTTACTTATTTATATGGCTTCATTGTGCCCAAGTAAGAATTTTAAAGCGTTTCAAGTGGATGAGCTAATGAAATTGGCCGAGTTTTATCCTTCAGAGTTTTCAAGAGTTTCTAACACATGAGCTTAAAGTGCTTAGAGGACAACTTAACAATTATATAGATGATGTACGTGGAGATGCAAGGTTTAGTCATTTGAAGGGAATTGGAGACTTGTCTAAGATGATGGTCGAAAAGAACAAGCATGAGATTTATCTAAAGGTGTATCTTCTCTTGAAATTAGCATTGATTTTGCCTATTGCGACATCAACTGTGGAGCGTGCTTTTTCAGCAATGAAGTTGATTAAGAGTGATTTGCGTAACCGAATGGGTGATGAATTTATGAATGATTGTATGTTAACATACATCGAGAAAGATGTGCTAGATGGTATAGATAACAATGCAATAATAGAGAATTTTCACAGTATGAAAACTCGTAAAGAGCAATTGTATTAACTACGATGGTTGTTTTGAACTATTTACTTTTTATTATCAATGATACGTGTATTGTAATGGTGTTTGTATCGATCCAACCCGTATTAAATAAATACACCTTTAGATTTGTTTTTTAACTGGACATGAATTTAAGACAGTTGGACCCCAGTACTTATAAATCCTAGATTCGGCACTGGATGTGTTCTAATTTGAACACTTGTTTCTACAATCACGTTAATTTACCTTGCTTGCTAAAAGTATATATAACATTCTTTTTATCTAATGATATGGTTAATCTAGTAGATTCAATTAGATCCGTATTACAAATCTTTAATATGATTATGTTTAAATTGTTTCAGCTGCGTTCTTGATAATAGATATATATTTAAAATCATTTTAAAGGATCATCGATTTCCAATAGTGATGTACTCCGGTAATACTACAAGTATAATACAGTAATATTCATATTTAAGATTTTGGACTTATCCTAGCTTCTTTCCATCTAGACAACGATATAAGTCTACAATTGAGACAGCTGTTGTCCAGGATTCTAAGACAACGGACACACATTTCCTTTTGTCTCCGTTAGCATTTCTCATGTTTCAACAATAAGCTTGGCATTCTACTAAAATAATAAAGCATCACGAAATAAGAAGCGCCTTGTGTACTATGTGTCACTCACCGTGACTGCGAAAGTTGAAGAAGACGCATTATGAGTGCCATAATTTTGTACTTGATGCTATCAACTGTCAAAGTATTGTTAGTTTCTTATTTGATTATGAGTGCCATTATTATTGATACGTGGGGATGATTTTCTGAAATCAAGAGATATATTGTGCTTCAGTTCAGAAAATTTAGAGGTACCATTATTCTTTTTGCTATTTATTTATTTCTTCTATTATAGTAGTAGTATAGTATAGAATTGATACTTATTTTTTGTTTGTTTGCTTCTTTTTTTTCTTTCTTTTTTTTTTTTTTTTTTTTTTTTTTTTTTTTTTTTTTGTGAGTTCCTTCAAGAAAGTCAAATATATAGGTTTTATGGGTGTGTGGGTTCTTCATGGATCTGCAGCAAAAAGAGGAAACCTTTAGCCGTAACATGTTAGAATCTTGGTGACCCATCTTACCATATGATGGGTCAAGTAGTTGGAAAATTTGTACACAGAGAAATCTTTTCTTATGCTACTTTACTTGTTTTGACCCGACAAGCATAAGAAAATATTTTCAATAAAAAGATATCCGAAACAGAAGAGTTAAAAGTTTCTAGCTTGCAAATTCATCTTTCAATATTTGCTACTTTTGAAGAAAAATCAGGATTTTTTTTAATTTTTATTTCTTATAACAAGTTGGTTTTATTTGTATCAACTCTGCAGGTTCAGGAGTTATACGTGTATTGGTTGAAGGCTAACACTTGTTGCTTATTTAATATGTACTACTGTACTAGGATCCAAAGGAACCAGTGGTCTTAGATAGTTAAATCCGTATTAATCTGTACATAATGTTGTGTTTTCGATAAAAAAGATTTTGTGTAAAATGAGATAGTTTTTGTATCATTTGTTGCTACTAACTGGGAGACTGCTAATTGTCTGCGAATAAGCTGCAAGTTTCTTTGAACCATTTGCTTGTATGGCTGGAAAGAAATGTTGAGTTTCGAGTGATATAAACCCACTTGCCATTCATGCCAACTTGGGATTGGGGGTTGAAATAATGTTGAGTATTGAGTAATAGAGGTCCGGTTGCTTACTTTGTTAAGGATGCCTTTCTTTTGGCCCATATGACTCTTTTCATCCTAAAAATATTGCAATACTATTCTGTATTGAATGTCTGTTAAGAATGAAAACATTTTTCGTCATAGATGTTTTCATGTCGCAATAACTTAATTGCCCATAACCATTGTCTTGTCTTAAATATTGGTCTTTGAGTTCCAAGATTTTTCTTTTACGTTTTAATATGAATGTGCTTAACTACTAATATGAAAGTAAACCATTGCAACTTTCATGGAATGGAGGGACAACAATATAAAGTTCAGACTCTTGTCTTTCTCTGCAAGGAGTGATTCTTCATCTTCATGTATATTTGTCATCTCTATTAGTCTTGTTACAAGATAACACTCAAGACAAAACTTACCCTCAGATACAGTTGTCATCTCCAACTTTTAGTAAGTTTTTTATATGAACAATATTTGAAGTCCTTCAATAGTTAAGGGACATTATTTGACTATTTACAAATTGCTGTAATCACATGAAATTGAACTTCCATTCTTGTTGTTTTGTATGCATCTACATCCATGGTGGTGGGACCCCACTAAACTTATTTGACATTGATATTATGATTCCTTGAAGTTAAAAAGATGGTAACCCTTTTCCATCTCAACACAATCAATCAATACTATATATTAACTTGCACTTCATGTATTAGAAGGTAAAACCTAACATATAATTTGACTATTTCACCAGTTAAAGTAAGTAACCTACCCTTTAAGATAGGATTCCCTTTTCCCTTTGCTACAAAAAAACATATATACCCCTATGAAAAAAAATCTACATTTGCAGTAGGAAATAGGAATGCCTGTTTTTAAACACAATGAGGAAGAAGAAGTCAAAAAGTCAAAGAAGAATAATGTCAAAGTTCAGACTACACTTGCTTCCATGGAATCATTGACCTTCCCTCAGGTACTCAATATCTTCTTTTCTGTTTTTGTTCTGTTAATACATACACTTCATGTAATGACTAAATATGTTAAAACAGGTTCAGGAAGTTGTGCTGTTGGCTGATTATAGATGCAAAATGTGTCAAGAAAGAGTAGCGGATATCGTTACAAGATTCAATGGTAAGTGCTTCCTTATTCAAGATTCTTCATTTTTATTTAAAGCAGTGTTTCATGGTCATAGTTTGTACTGTAATGTATTAACTTGGAAATCAAAAGTAGTTCTAAATACAAACTTTGTGGATTCATAATTCATGATACTAAATTGCTAGCTGTTGTGAATTGAGCAGCCAATTGAATGTAGGTCCACTACAGGTTGCATCTGTCTTAGTTGGATTCCATTTTTTCCCTTCATCTAAATAAGAAAGGATAAATCATAAATATACTAATATAAATCCCTAAATATAAATATAAATGAATTATACCTTAGTGTCAAATGGCAAACTAAATTGACAATTTCTCATGACATTTAGAGGGCATATAAGTAACTTTACTATTAGATCGTGATAATTCGTCAATTTAAATTCTCATGAGATTTTCAAAAGTGTTGATATTTTTTAACTTCAAATCTTCAATATTTTATTTCTTCCACTAGCTAAAAATATACAACATCTAAGCTTAAATGAACATGATGATTAAGAATTGTATACATTGGTCTTAGATTAATAAATTACAATGAACGCAAGAAGCATAATAATAATAATAATAATAATAATAAATAATTTATACAAACTTAAATAAATAATTGCTTCATAACTACGTAAAGATCTCAATGAACAATAGATTCATAAATAAGTTGTTCCGATTACTATTACTACCTTATATTAAAAGACAAACTATTTTTATGTAATTATCTTCATATAGTGAGGGGCACTTAGAATTAATGTTTACGTTTCAAAATATATTGATTTTACTTAAAAAGTAATGAGAAATTGTCGAAATCTTTTTTCCTTTTATTCTTTTTAGTCCTTTTTAAGTTTAACAATTATTATAAAAACATAAATTTCGAGGTGGTTAAAAACTAAGAGTGCCTGTAAGTAAACAAAAATGATAGATATTAAAATATTGATGTATCATATCCCTTGCAAGGGCAAATGATACCTAGTTATATATTAAATCATATATAAAATGTCACTATTCTTTTTAAAACATTTTTGTATATAATATATATATATATATATAAATATGAATATAAATCAGTTGTATTATTCTTATAAAAAAATATATTTATCGTGGTTGTGCATATTTCATGTGGAATCCCCATTTGGTTTTAGGATTTTCCCCTTAAAGCAATAAGTGTAACTAGTTAAATGCCATATTATTGTTGACTTAGTTTGAAATAAAATCGATTAAAGGAGATTATAATTAATACTATTTAAATAATGGAGAATGCTAAGTATAGCTGTTAGGGCTATAATTAAGCTTACTTAAAATAACATCAACAACTTAGTTTACAATAATTAAAAGTGATTATATTCTATATTTATACTCACGTTCCATATATACATGTGTAAATATTTAATATTTATAGAAACAATGAGTTATAGTTTTAGAAGATTTGTAAATATGATAAACTTAACCATAGCCCTAAGGGCTATAGTTAGCATTTTCCTTAAATAATTGAAAAGTTTATATGCAATTAATTTTACGGGTGTTACCTAGATGGTATATTGTTATGGATCAAATTCATTTATTGATAAGTTTTGAACTTATTATATGTGCTTCAATTATTAACTAATAACTAAATAGTCTATTAAATAATGATAAACTAAATGAATCTTATACAAAGTATTATATTATATCTTATCTTATAATATAATAAATTTTTTTAAAAAAAGGCAAAACTTTTATTAATACACTACTATTAAAGTTACGTTTACATATTCATAATACATTTTCAAAATATTGCTTCACTTTCATTTATCCTAACTCCTATTTACATTTTAATATATTACATAATACATACAAAAAATCAAAGTCCCTAATGATCTCAATTAGATATCATTAGAACATCCTATTTTTTGAGCAACTGTCATTCTTCCACAACCATAATTACAATCGGTCAATATTCTAGTTGCATTACCCGTTTGACACCACCTGCATACACTCATTACCGATTTGACACCACCTCCATATTACCCACTTATCATATAATAATAATAAATAAAA
Organism: Logfia minima; assembly: GCA_963921325.1. NCBI lineage: Eukaryota > Viridiplantae > Streptophyta > Magnoliopsida > Asterales > Asteraceae > Logfia > Logfia minima. Next base: position 25,664,941 of record OY992768.1, read on the forward strand.
TTCTAAATATAGTATAAAAAGCTGGTTAATGACATCATCTTTTTAAATAAATTTGTTTTTACTAATCATATTTTTTTACTTCACTTAATTATTATTTTATTATTATTTATTGTTATTACAAAAATATTCATACTAATCAAAGATTTTAATACTTTCATATTTATTACAAATCTTAAATCCACAACAAATTTCATTTAACCGTAATTTTATTAGCCTAAAATATTTTAATACTCTATTTGTATTTTAGTTTTTGAGATATTACTCTGTTCAGTTATTGTTTTTGTCAATTTAAGAGGTTGAAAAACGTTACAAGTTAAATACTTCTCGGAAACTATATAGTCTTTAATTTCGTTAATGGGGAAACAATATTATTATTATTAAAAATTATTCGTTGTTATTATTATTATTTAGGTACATTGAGCTTAAAACTATGAAACATTTAAAAAAACATCGAACATTTCAAAGAAGTTACTATTAAATAGGTTTATGTGATCTAGTTTTGTTTTTCTCTTTGTACGGATTTGGTTTTGTTTGTATTTTTTTCTTTATAGTTTTATTAGGTGTAAACTGGTGCGATACGCGAAAATTTCATATAATTAATCATATACAAATGTAATTAAAAATTAATGCTAATGATTAATCATATGCAAACGTAATTAAAAGTTAATGCTAATGATTCAAGTATATAAACATTATAACAACTCAATTTATACAATCACTATCATTATTATTTTGCAATTTTTTGTAAGTGTCTTTATCATTTTTCATTCATATAACATGCTTACATCAATTAGCGAACTTTTCAAATCCATTCATTGTCCTCATATATTTCTTCTAAAAATGCATATACAAAATCGAATATCAAAAACTAAAAGATACAGCATAGCGAAGAATCTAATATAATAATTGAATTTTCCTTTTTATACACAAAATGACATTTAATAGTAAATACTCCGTAATATAATAATATACAATATGTTAAAAAATCACAAAAATAAATATATATTGTTAATATAAATTGAAGTAATTGTCACCGACTAATAAATTTGATTCATAGCCAAATACTACGTAAATTTATATTGTAATATTTCTCGAAAATAAGCTCCGATCCATAGGTCACATTACAATTAAATTCATATATAACTTTTATCGCTCATAAAAAATATAAATAATTTATTTGTCAAACAAGTAATAGAATCTAAAAAGAAAGAAATTTTGAAAGAGAAAAGGGAGAAAAATATATTTAAAACTATGATTCAGAAAAACAACTATAATTCAATAAAAAATAAATAAAATTTAAAACTGAATAAAAAAGTTATTTTACTTAATCGAAGGGTTAAAAAACTTTTCTCTCATTTTCCCACCAAATTTTCTTTCTCCATTCAACCCACTTGATCAAACGATTTATTGAAAAGTTGTACCTTAAATTTGTGGTTGGTCCTGTAACTCTTGTTGATGGAGTCAATCAACATTGAAAGTGAAACTACCATTCTAGAAGAAAAAAAGTTTGTGTTCGTTACCTATAAATATCAAACACCCGATATATATATGGTCAAACATGAGTTAAATCTTCAAATAGTGATCGAGAAAAAATAAATACCATCTTAATCTATTTATTCATATGTTTCATGTTAATAAAAAACAAATAATCACCCTTAAACCATTAAAAGAAACAATGCAATACATACAATCAATAATAGTAGGAAAAACACATCAAATAACACTTACAAAATTGAACCTTAATTCTGATACTCACAACTTGATTTAAGCAATAATGATAAAAAGTAAATAAAAAATTGAAGAAAAGATAAATACTATCTTAATTTATCTATTCATATGTTTCATGTTAACAAAACAAAATAATCATTCCTAAACCATGATACATAAAATGAAAATTCAACCAAAAATAATAGTAAAAACATGTCAAATAATACTTATAAAATCACACCTTAAACAAAAGAATTCACAACTTGATTGAAAAATTACATAATAAAATCAGTACATGTATGTAGATTCTAAACACATGATATGAGAACATATTTTATAACATAATTTAAATATAGCTAAATGACCGATTAACATGACAAAATATTGCATTATGATAAAAGCTTATGGTTTATGATTATTTTATTATTTTGCGATATATATGATATTGTTAATCTCACACTCATAGTGTCGGGATACAATTCTAAAACGTAAAAATTCTATAAATCTTTTAAATGGTAAAACATTAAGTATATGATATATTCAATAACTAAACATTTAAATAACATAAATACAAAACAATAGTAAACCAAATCAGCTTCAAACTATGGATATGCTTTATCCAATAATTATTATCTTAAATTTAATTTAGTTTACATTCTAATTGAAAACTAATAAACTAATTAGATGGAAAAGTTCAGGATTTGTCATGTGGTATTCGTTGCTTACGTAATAAATTATAGAGTCTTCGTTTATACTTCTATGATACATGTATGAATATATATATATATATATATATATATATAAATGTGATTTAATTTTCCTGAAATGATTCAATTTCAAACTTCTATATAAACAATTTGCATTCGTATACAAAATACATTACTTGCTAATTAACAACACCAAAGCAACAAAAGAATATTATTATACGACCTACTAAATGCTTAATATACATATAACTTTCTTACTTTATTTTAAAATCCATCATTTATACATTTCAATATACTAGCATGTTACCCGTGCAATACGATAACGACAAAAAACTTATGTGTCATACTATTTTTGTTCGACGTGTTGTCCCTTAATGAGAATTGAAATAATATTTGTATAACATTTTCTTACTTTATTTTATATTTAGATTTTAAATGATTTTAATTGACGGTGACAATTCAAGACAAATCTCAAAATTAAAACCGACACAAAAATAAGCAAATTATGATTATATTTTCAACCCATCAGCTTTAAAATCCAAAACCTACCAGCCATTTTAATATTTTGACTTGGATTTGAGTTAGAGTTTAGGTCAACCCGAAACATTTTTTAAAAGAAATTTTAACCCATCAACCTAATAAGTTATGCGTATCATGTCTGAATTAATTTTCTTTTTGAATTTACCCTTTTATGAGATCAATTCGGGTCCAAATTGAAAACTTTTGACCCACAAATACAAAACCTCTAACTTAATCCAACCTAAAATGATATCCTAATTATAATCACTGAAAGGACAAATAGAATTTATTAATTATAAATTTTAAGCTGTCTATTAAATGTGACAATTATATAGAGAGTGTACAAAAAGTTGCTAATTTAAGGTTTAAATATGTGTACTATATGCACTAGATGTTTTACTATGGTGTAGTAGTAATTTCTGTTTTTTATTATAAGACTTTGCAATGAGCAAACTTTGTATATACTAGTAACAGATACATCTTAACTCTAATAACTATAAAGTACTTCTATACTAAAAGGTCGATCACAATGTTATATTTGTATTATATAATGCAACTGTAAATAATAGAAAAAATATGGATGTTATTAACAACACATAACTTAGACGTTGTAAGCATAAAAACAAATATTATATAAGAAATAAAAAAGTTGAAGGACATGTAACGTAAATTTTCTAGCACATTATCATATATAATATATTAATATTAATATTAGTATTCCTCCTTTATAAGACTTTAAAAGATGATCGTATACGTTACTTCGGAGGTCGGATGCCAATGATAACAATGTTCTATAAGTTGTAACATTTATCTTGAGATGGTCAAAATACTGCAAAAATTAAAATGAATATTTATTTCCTCATATACTAATGACTTGTATCTTCTTTAAAATGATAGGAGATTTTGAGTCATTGGAGATTATGATGATGGAGAAGAAAGTAATTCTTAGATTTACGAGCAGATACTCAATGGCAAGCAATACACGAAGAAAAAAACTTGAAGTTTTTGCAATCTATAAGAACATGGTCAATAAAATCTTTAATATCAAAAGTAAAGGTTGATTATTGTTTAGTTACCATCATGATTTTCAATAAAATGGATTGTAATTGTAAATGTATATAAGAGAATCATTTGGTAGTTTAGGAAATGCTAAAACCACATAGATTAGTCAAAAATTGTGTAATTTTTATACATGTTATTAGTGTTTATTGTTATTTAGACTAGTCAAAAATCATTTGTACTTGTGGATACTATTTAGACTCGTCAAAAGCCTCTGATGACAGGTACTAAATTTGTTTTATATATATATAAAAAAGGGTTGGGTTTTATATATCAAAATATTCCACTCAACCTACAAAGCAAAATATTTGTGATATATAATTATGATTTTTGACGAATTGACACTTGACACTTAACAACCTAACATTTTTACCATAAGCTCAAATGATCGAAATGACATTTTTTAGATTTTTTATTTCTTAGATTTCTACTAGTAGACTAGGTTATATCACACATTAGTATAAAGGGCTTATGACAGGGGAATGCACTCAACTTTTACGAGATGTCTATTGTATGCACATAACTTTATGTATGTGTATTTAATGTATCTAATCGGGAAAAATGTTCATTCGATGTAAGGAACCGGCTAGCAAATCCATGTCACCGGTAAAACTCAAATTTTTGTCACGTCATCGTCCATCTGGTGCCATGTATTTTCCGGTCATCTTCTCCAGTCATTATTTGTTTTCTTTCAAATTTCCCACCTTGTTTTGGGGCTTTTGGCAAATCATAATCAACCTACATTATCAATTCTTGAGCTACAACAGAATAACAGAGCATCATTCGATTTTAATAGAAATGAGAGTCAATAATCGAATGGTAATAGCTCGAATTTCGTAGTTGATTATGATTTGCCAAAAGCCCCAAAACAAGGTGGGAAATTTGAAAGAAAACAAATAATGACCGGAGAAGATGACCGGAATTTCACCGGAGAAGATGATCGGAAAACACGTGGCGCTAGGTGGACGATGACGTGGCAAAAAATTGAGTTTTACCGGTGACATGGATTTGCTAGCGGGTTCCTTACATCGAATGAACATTTTTCCCGGTTAGATACATTAAATACACATACGTAAAGTTGGGTGCATACAATAGACATCCCGTAAAAGTTGAGTGTATTCCCCTGCCATAAGCCCTAGTATAAAATGATTATGTTCTTTTCACTTTTTAAGCAGTTATTAGTTACATTTTTATCCTTATGTCTAATTTTTGAAGATGTAATTAGTTACAATTCACTCACTTTTATGTTTATCATTTTGTATTTTATTAAAATATTATTATTATATTATGAAAGTAAACAAAAAAATGAAAGCATAAACAAATAAGAAAAGACAAAAATTATAAAAGATAAAAGTTAATTTTTATTTGCAATTAATTCTCCAAATCGACAAAGTCCTTTTGAGGATTACAAGGCTTGAGTTGAGTATATAATTGTAGACGCAGTGTACACATGGTTTCCCATACAACTGCATTTGGGGATCTATAAAAAGTCCAAAATTGAGTAATGTGAGGCATTGGATACTCTCCTTGTAATTGTACCATCACATAATGATTATCATTTATATGTGCAATTGTAAGAGTTTGGTGGTGTCGAAACTCTTCCGGGGCTCTCCAAAGAGGAAAACAAGTCATAGAGCCTCCAATGCTTAAACAATGGACGATCACACCAAACCTATTAGCAATCAGAATAGCTGTCATAGGAATAATCATCCAATGTTGTGGCGGTGCAGGTGATTTCTAAGAAAAACAACGACTGATACAGTTCATTAAAACCTAGGTTAAAAACTTGAGAGTAATAAGATCCGTATTTTAACTCATCTAGCAACTGTTGTTGAAGGTCGAGCCACCTATCTTCACCATATCCGAGACAAACAACAATTGATCGAAAGTCACAATTACCATCGACCGTTACATTTTGTATACGTGTGACATAAGGATGAAATATATCTGGAATTTTGGCCATTAACGGGTGTGAATAGCATGCATCATATGAATCATCCCACGTCGGTACCTCGTTCAAGTTAAAAGTGTGTGAACTTTTCCCCGTTGGTTCCTTGTTCAAGTCCATCACGTATGAACTATGTCTTGCTGGCTCCTTGATCGAATTCGACCCAAAAACATTTGGCGTGGTGGAATAACTATTTCTATGAGGATCTCGACTGTTGGGATCGACACGCTTTTTCTGTTGTGGTTTCTTCAAGCTTGGTCGTCCACGAGTATTTTGTTGAACTCAAGGTTCTCGAATGAACGTTGTACTTTGACCAATTATATATCTTAACTTTCGTTAAATACTTCTACTTCATCGTAGCAACTAATATAGACATTTCGCGCATACGTTGATGGAGAAATATCTAACTTTTTCCAAAAGATATATATCGAATCCAAGGGGATACATCGACCTGCATTTAAATATAAATAAGTATTTATTTTTGAATTTTTTAAAAAAGTTCAAGATTAAAAAAAAAAATTTACTTTAAATGTAATAATTATATATTAACCTGAATTTAAAATGATTGCAAGTTCGCAAGCACATGGTAACCCACAACTATTGCGTAGTTGACAACCACAATTCGAGGAGTCTATCTGGGAACCCTTCAACCGTTGAAGTTTATTTAAATATTATATTGAGAGCCGCATTTGAAACAAAACCGCGTAATGGCAAGAAACAATGTAGGTTGTGTTGATAAATGTGTACAATTTTGCTTTTCTCTAAGCTTTCTTTAATTGATGTATGTTGTGCCTTCACGACTTTATCAATACCTTTAACAAATCTACCGAGACTAGATTTTGAAGATTTCAAGTATTTTTATTAGCTTTGCATGTTGACTCTCAACTCGATTGGTTGTACGGTTTCTAAAGTTAAGATGTTGATCAATCCAGACAGACACAAACATTTCCTTATATTTGTTCAACCAATTTTTATGTATATAATTGAAAACACCTAAAAAAGTAAGTCGGAAGTTAACTACTACAAATACATAAAAATAAATAGTGTGAAATACAAAAACATACGTAGATATTTTATCAACATTGATTTAAGTTGATCGTAATTATTCATGTACGATATCCACGTTGGAGAATCTTCTAGCAACTTCCAAAGTGAAAGAAATGAGTCTCAGTCATGTTGTGATTTGATAGTTTACCTATAGTTATTCATAATGTTTTGCCTAATATGCCATCTACAAAGCAATCGAGTAGCATTCGAAAGCACTTGATGTCATGCATTCATCAGAGCCAACTCTCTGTCAGTGATTTTTAACTCGTGGGTACATGCACGCATCAAATGTTAAGTTTGGGACAATTTAAGACTCATGTATAGTTGGCTTCCCTTTCTTTTTCCATAAAAGCAAAGGCTATGGAAAATGTCAGGTTGGTCGAAGTTACAACACATGGCATATTATAGATGTTGGTCTTGTACGTGGCATCTATAATCACCACGTGTGGGAATACGCACCAAATATCGAATGATATTGGATGAACGAAATATAGATTTTCTAACTCCTTTGATTTATTCGTAGTAAACTCGTAGATGTAACCATTCAAATGCAAAATTGATGTAAGAATTTGCATGGGAGATCTACCTACTTGCTCGGCTAAGCGAATTTTTTGTCGTATATTATAAATGGTTTTGAGTGTGGACACATTATTCGGGTTCCGGTCCTTTAGTATTGATAAAATATCTTATGGCGTCACATTTTTCCTTGTTAAATCTGTCACCAAACTGATTTCATCCTCAGATAATCGCTTTGCATATAGATGCCCCTCCATATATTGTATAAGGTGATGATTATGTTCATCGCATATCACCGTTAACGTCCATTAAACATATTCTTTTGAATATTTTCCTTCGAATTCAGATAAACAATTACCTTTTTTGGTGCCAGAAACTTCACTTGAATCTTTAACTTTATATTTACCACCACGATCACACATGAGTACAACTTTATACACGAAACCAGTTGGGCCTTTATTTGATCTTCTAATGACGGTAATAACACGCGAAGAGTCTCTCGTATTTTGCACCCATTCCATCAATTCTTCAAGAGATGCGAACACCTTAAAAATAATATAATTTTGTCAATATTTATTAGAGGGTTTTAAATTATAACAAATATAAATATAATGATAGATTTTATACCTGATTTGTGACAAAATTTAATGTCCTAATTGAAATTTTAACTCCTTTAGCTGATTTGTTTTCATTAAACTGGCTTGTGAAAACTATGAGCTGTGTGCCAATTGTATAGGGACTTATGCCTAAACTTTTACACATGTTTCTCTTTATCCAATGTATCTTCCATTTTAACTTTTTGTATTGATCGATGTCTACTACCTTTCATCTCCAATCTGTCTTCTTTTTCTTTTTATGAAAAACAACAATGAACATAGAAAGATATGCTTGATATTTTTAATTATTTTCCTCACAAAATTCAAATTAGTGACTCTTTCAGTTTCATTCAACCTGAGTTTTTCATCTTATTTGTCTTCGTTTTATTGAAATTTGAAAAAAACAAGTGAACTTTGACCGTTCTTAACAAGTTTCGCCGGTTCGTGGTTACCGGATTCAACACTACCGACGACCGAGTTTGCCACCATCACCGCCGCATTTGCAAACGACTGTGATCACGAGATCCTTCTTATTTTTTTCTTTAAATCATTTTTCTTCTTTTATGTATTTATTTTCTTATGTCTAGATTTGAAGTTTTCGATTTATAGGATTGTTTAGATCATCTCTGAAAATGTTTTGATTCATATGTAAGTTTTGGTCTAGATCTAAACTAGTTTTGATTTTTGATTCGTATGCACGTTTGTTTGAGATCTGATTTGTTCTTAGTGGTTAATTTGGGTTATACATTTTTGTTTTTCATAAAGAAGAATTATTAGTGCTTTTTTAAAGAGGCATACAAAGTACAAGCATTTGATGTTTATTTTAATTTTGTTTCATGTTTGTTAGCAGCTACTGTGTTTGCGTAAATTTGTAAAACAAAACAAAAAAAAGCTAATAATTCTCTAATTTACCTTTCAAAACAAATTCAAAGGAACACTCACATTTTATTTAAATATAAGATACAAAACATTCACTAGCATATATAAAGTAATAATGATAGAAATTTTTAATATAACTCATGCTGTAAGCTGGTTGTAATTTTATGTTGACTCTTCTGAAAAATTATACTCTTCCGAAAAATTATACCATACTCGTATGCATTACATCTTTAAGCTAGATTTTTGTTAAATGTAAAAAGAAGTAAAAGTTTTAAGGAAATTAAGATATACATCATCAAGATTGAACAAGAATTGTCTCTTTATATTAACATTTAGATTCTTTTTTAACAATTGCGTTGATATAAAGTTTTATTTACCAGGTCAGTCAAACAAATTAAGAATAAAAAGTCAAATTAAAAGCAAAAACAAGGATTTGATATAAAGAAAAAAATATTGTACCACATGTACTATGTTCAATTGTCTTTTCGATGTAATATGTTTGATGAGAGTATTTTATAGTTAATGGGATGATTATCAATATTTTTTTAACATTTTATTAGTATGTATAGCAACACCCTTGTATATTGAACACTATTTCCTAACTTATTATCCGAAATTTAAAGTCATAATTTAGTAATGATTTTACTTTAAACATTAATTATTTTTTCACTTATATTTCAATCATTGTGCCTTTTTTTTCTTTCTAATTTTTTTTAATGTGTATCATATTTATTTATTAATAGTATATATAACAAGGTTATTTAATTTTTGAGAATTAAAAAGTAAAACATAGTTTTCATTAACAATTAATCTTTCAAATCTACGAAATCCTTTTGAGAATTGTTGATACATATTGTGTGACAACGAGCTTCTAGTTTCTAATAGTTAGTTTTATAATTCTTTTTTAATAGTTTACTTTTATATGCTTTGTTAGTAAGTTCGTACGAACTTAGGTAGGTACGAACTTAGTGTCATACGAACTTGGCTAAGTTCGTATAGGCCTCAGGACAGTAAAGTTCGTAGGGTCCAGCCCGTACGAACTTAGGTTCTATATATTGATTCTGAAAGTCCCCTTTGAACGGATCCAAAACAAGATTGTAACGTGTATTAGAGTGCGGAATCCTTTAATACACAAAACGACAATAAAACAAGTGCAATATAAGTGTTTATCAATATAGCTTTGTATGTATTCGAACTTAGAAGAGTATATTCAAATATATCAGATAAAAAGCGTACAAATGAAGTGTTACAAGATTGTATTTATAATCAGCTAAGTTCGTACTAACTTAGCTGCTTCTAGGTTCGTACGAACTTACCATGTTCGTACGAACATCCTAGGTTCGTACGAACTTACATCAATACAAATAAAAAGCTAAGTTAATAAAATACAATTATTAACTACAAAACTAATAACAAAACTAACTATTACAAAATAAGAGTTGTTGTCACAAAACATGCACCAACAGACTCCCCCTTGACAATAGCTCTATCTGTCTTCAGTCTTCTGGCTCTGTCGAACTTGATTCTCGATCAACTCTGTCGACTCTCAGCCCATAAGCTTTTTTCCACGCATACCTTCATAACCCTCTGATATCTTCGGCCTTCATGCCTCCAACTGTCTCTGTATAAGATCTTGTTTGCATGAAGCTTCATCAGATCATCCTTCGACAAGTATACCAGATGTAAACTGTCATACACTCTCAACAGCTCCTTTCCCTCACTGTCTTCCATCACTGCTTCAGCAGTCTTGTTATCAACATACCACCACTTCAAATTTTCAAGAATGTTCTGTGGCATTCTCTTCAACGGAACCCTCTTCAAGCATTTGACTGGTCTGTAGACCATTTTCATCCATGGCTAGTTAGTTATAGGATCAATCCTGGTCAGATCAGGAACTCTCTTCCCCGGCTTTGGTTTTAACTCTTCAAACTTATTTGATCTTCTTTCACGCTTTAATATTCTCTCTAAAGTACGAGCGTAAGGATCATCTCCAATATTTACTAAGTCTAGCCAGGCTAGCTCCTTCAATTCAATCTTTAGCAACGAGCTAAAAGTCTTCAGTCTGTTCTTCAAGTACTGAATCCCATCATATCTTTTTAGTATGAACAGCTTCAGATCGTTGTCATAAAACCAACTTATGATACCTCGCTTCAGCTCGCCCGATCCTCTAACCCTGATATCACATTTATATTTGATTTTCTGGTTCCTTTTCCACCTTCTTGAACCATAATTTCTTTAACTCTTCTCGAGTTGGTTCAACTTCCTCAGAATCTGATTCAACTTCAGGAGCTAAGTCCTGCTCTAAGTTGATCACTTTGACACCAGCTTCATCTTCAACAACTACTTCAGTTACCGGTTGCTTTGACACTATATGTTCATCAATATCAGCATCGTCATCTGGAATGATCTCATCGTCTGATTTCCAGTCAGCAACCTCCTTATCCAAGATTTCTCCTTCCTCTAACTCTGATCCCTTGCTATCAAAATCGTCCAAACCAAGCAACGCTTCGATAGTGTCAGATTCTGATAGATTTACTGGAGTTTCCTCAGTTCTACTCCCACCAATTCCTTGACTAGACTCCCCCTGAGCCTTTGCTGCACCTTGCTCTCTAGATGAAGAGCTAGACAACTCACCTTCTTTGGGTGCACTCGGATCATCGTCTTTGTCATTGTCATATTTAAATCTCAACTCATCTTCCCTACACCCTGGCATCTGACTCCCCCTGACTGCTTGGCGCTTCAGCCGATAGAGAGTGATCTCATTCAGCCGAACTTTCTCTTCTAACTTCTCATTGCGCTCTTCTAAGCGTTCGTTGAGAGCCGTCAAATTATTGACACGAATTTCTTGGCTCGTAACAACGGCAGTCAAGGCTGTTACCATATCCATTAAGCTTGTGATCCGGCCCTCAAGATATTCAAACTTGGCCGGATTAGAGAGGCTGGCGGTCGGATTGGGGATAGACTGGGTGGGTTGAGTTGGAGGTGGAGCGGTTGTTGGTGTAACTGATGGTAGTGTTGGTGGTGTTGAAGTGGAAGTAACCGATGGTGAGACAGTGGAAGCCGTTTGAAGACATGCAGTTTGTGGTGAAGGATGCGGCTCATCCTCAGTATTACGTTGAGACACTGCTGCAGTCGAAGTGGGTGGTACTGTAATAGGTGGTGGTTGTACTGTGAGTGGAGCGACGGGTGGTGGTGTATAAGTTATTATTTGAGGAGGTGCACCACCCTCTCCAATAACCACTCCAGTTGGACGTTGGCGCTTACGTGCTTGCACCAAGAACTGGTCTGGCTCGGGCTCATCATCGGTGCCCCCAGGAACATAGTCCTCGTCCTCCTGGACCTTCCTTTTCCCCTTCTCCTTCTCCAATGCTGCCTTGGGGTCAAGTAACACACCCCTAGAACCATGGAACCCTATCATGGGTCGGTCCTCATCATCATCATTATCAGCATCATCACCATCATCATCATCATCATCATCATCATCGGCATTAGTCTTAGTTGCCTCAGAATCTTGAGATGCATCTTTTTCAGCTGCATCAGCAGGCAGAGACCCTGCTGCATCATCGGTGAGATATGTATCAATCTCCTGGATAAGTTCATTATAATCAGGCCCTGAACTAGCGGCCGCAACACTTGAACTCGCGCCGCCCTGAAGGATATCTCCAACCAAAGTCTCAGCAACATCAGCGTTAACACGCTCTCCCTCTGCAGGGTGCTCAATTTGGTGCAGGATCTCTTCAATGACCTCCTGCTGTGCCTCAGCAACAGCCACATCTTGTTGTACTTGGGCCGGCCCAGGTTCTAGTATCTGAACCTCAGCAGCTGCCTGGGGTGGAGGTACATCCCACCAACCATCATTTGGTGGTGCATGATAAGCAGCATCAATTACCGCCCCAAATAACGGCACGGCCTGAGGCCTATCAGCAACAGCTCGACGACTGTTGTGACTAAGACAATGGCCAAAGATCTTTTTATCAACCGGCATCAAATGAACAACTGGATCCACTGCCGGAAGATTCGGAATCAAAGCATTGATCACCATCATAATGAAGCGGGGGTATAAGATAAAACTATCTTTCACGCTCCCCTTGATCTGTTGAACAATCTCATCAAAGAAATATTGAGAGAACCAGTAGGGTTTGTTGTATACAAGAGAAATCATCCCTGACTGCATCTTGTGGTTCGTAGTATCAAACCCAGCCTTCTTCGGCCCAAAAGATACCAATTAAATGTGCATCAAATAACGCCACTAGCCGTACACCAAACTCTTGGTGTAGTGGGTGTGGGTAACATCCCCAACATATCTCATACGCTGGAACGCGCCAACACGCATCTCGAGAGGAAAGGATGTAGGCCCATCCTCCTCAACATCATTACCCAACTGCAGCCCCATCCTCAGGAACGCTGCAGAGAACTCAATATTGACTCCATTGACAGTAGCCCTAATCACCGGTGGCTGAGGCTCACAATCATGAACGGCCGTAGCCCAGAACTGTCGTAGATATGCAACTCTTAGAGTCGGTGAGTGCGTAAGTGCAAAATGAACCCTCGAGCGCATCAAGAACGTTAGCATGCCTCGGAATTGCTTAGTGGCCGGATCGGCAAGATCGACAGAGATCGCCACGTTGTGCTTGTTAAAGAATGCACATTGATCAGCCATTTCTGCACACACAAACACAAGACAAACCAAAAATAAGTAATAATAATGTTGGATATTAGGCATAATTAATTTAGAGTCCTGTAACGAAGAATCTAAACTTAAAACAAGTCATAAAACATTATGATTTAAAAAACTCAAAGTACGAACCAAAGTAGGTTCGTACGAACCTATAAGTTCGTACGAACTTACTACCCTATGTAGGTTCGTACGAACTTACTGTTTGACCAAGTCAAACTTAAGTTCGTACGAACTTACATTTGGCTAGGTTCGTACGAACCAATAACCTATAGGTTCGTACGAACATGTAAGTTCGAACAGATGAACTCAAAAAGCAAATTCAAAAATTTTTGTAATTAAAATTCAATCAATCACTTGAAATAGGTGCGCCTACATGCATGTAAGCTTAAGCAACAATAACACATCAGTTTTAACCATTAACACTTTCCAGATTTTGAATTTTTAGTTCGTTTTATAAAAACCCAAATAAAAGTCAATTTTGATTATGATTAACGGTCCAAATTATGTATAAGTTACTTACAAATATTAGGAATGCGATAGTGATGAAGTCTAACGGAGTGAAATTCAAAAACACGGTTCAAAAAGTGAATTTAATGCAAAAAATTGCAACAGCAGGTATGTTCGAAGGCACTGGGTATGTTCGTACGATGGTAAATTCGAAGGGTTTTGAAAGTGAGAGGGGTTTGACTGAGTTTGACCCCTTTTATACATAGGAGTCTAAGTTCGTACGAACTTAGACTTCGAACTTACCTTTTAAGTTCGTACGAACTTAGAATTTTCAAACAAAATTTTTTTAACTTTTTCAATTTTAAAACATTTAGCAATTACCTAAATACTTAGACAATTAATGGAGCAAGGTTTGAGCAATTAATATAACAAAATGTAAATTTTTCCCATAAACGAAGAACTTTTATTTATTTATTTATTTAATAACTTTAAATAATATAAAATGTAAAATGTGAATAGGAACTTGTTCATATTTTGAAACGTACAATCTTTTTGAGAGTGTCACTGATACAAAGATCGAATTAGCTATGATGAGTACTATACACAGTTAGGAATGTTCATTTATTCCTTTGTTATTATTGTTGTAAATTATAGATCACTACGATTATCGGTATTGTTGTCCACTTAAACATTCGACATGCTGAATTTTCAAGTACATATTTAATTATTGTTCACGATTTACTATGTATCTTACATTTGATATATACCTTTAGAATCTAGAAAGTCAAGAATAACATGTATCGGATATTTTTCATTTTTATGTCATCTTTAAAGTCAAGTCATTTTGTTTTATCAGCAATGTACATATGTACATGTGTACATGTTTCAGCTATAAGACAAGACTAGGGTTAGAAACAAACAAATCTAAAATCAAACCAGAGGTGACAGGTTTGTACTTTCTTACAACAGAGCGACATAGTTTGACTAGAGACCTTGAAATCGGTATTCTTGTTTCGCGGTCGAGTTTGTTCCAGTTTTAGGATACACTGACTGAATCTAGGTCAACATGTTTCAAGATGTAGCAGAAGAAACAGTCAGTGAACCCCCTAGATGTTTATTTTATATCCAATAGCAAGCATTCAAGTACAATCTATTTCTTAAGAATTAAGACTTAAGTCGTACATCAAAATAAAGATTTCATAGAAAAATCGTATTATTTAATATAGATTAAGTACTTGAAAACCATTTTGCCTAATGCCTACCAATACATCGTGAAATGAAGTTATTAAATACTTTGCATTTTAGGTACATTTACTGTGTAAGTTCTACATCTAAAAGCCACACATATAAAATGTTCTAGGCATGGGTAATGATTTCATCAATTCTTTGCAATTAGTACAGTGACCCTCAATTTTTGTTATTTTTTTTTATTTTTTATTTTTTGCAAAGATAAAAGAAAATAAAAATAAACTAAGACGTAGATATAAACTACTAATATACTAAGTTCTTTGTGAGAAAAATTTACTCGGGATTACTCATCCCATTTAATTAGATTAAAAGCTCAAACCGAGACCTATCGAAAGCCTCGGTATAAAAGTCGGCTAGATTGTAATCAGTGGGCACCTTAACTAATTTAATCAAGTGTTTTTCTGGACAGTCACGAATAAAATGATGTCTAATATCAATATGTTTCGTCTTACTATGCTTAACCGGATTATTAGTAATAGACATGGTCGATTGATTATCAATCATAATAGGGGTATTTGTGAAGTTCAAGCGATAATCACGCAGCTGTTGTTGTATCCACAGAACTTGTGAACAACAACTACCTGCTGCTACATACTCAGTCTCACATGTTAAGATGGCGACCGAGGTTTGCTTCTTGCACTGCCATGAGACAATGCGCCCACCTAGTAATTGACAACCACCCGTGGTTGATTTCCTGTTCAAGTTGCAACCGCCATAATCTGAGTTGGTGTAGGCTACAAAGTCAAAATTGCCTCCAGAGGGATACCAAAGACCTAACTTCGGTTTTCCCTTTATATATCGCAATATTCTTTTTGCTGCCTTTATGTGTGACTCTTTAGGATTTGATTGAAAACGAGCACACAAGCAGACTACAAACATTATGTCTGGTCTGGAAGCAGTTAAATACATGAGAGAACCGATAATGGCCCGATATTGAGTCGGATCCACATCTTCACTACTCTCTGTATCTGGTCCCAGATTATGATTCTGTTGAATCAGAGTGCTATAAGACGAGCTATCTTTCATGTTGAAACGATTGAGCATTTCATGCATATACTTCGTCTGATGAAGAAAGAATCCCTCCTTCTTTTGATCAACTTGTAATCCTAAGAAGAAGTTTAATTCACCCATGGCACTCATCTCAAACCGCCGTTTCATCACTTGTTCAAAATCTCTGCACATATTCTCGTCAGATGACCCAAAATTGATGTCATCGACGTAAACTTGTAGAAGTAGGAAATCATCCCTTTTCCACCAAATAAATAAGGTACTATCTGTTTGTCCTCTCTTGAACCCATTTTCAAAGAGGTAGATAGAAAGCGTTTCATACCAAGCTCTAGGTGCTTGATGCAGTCCATATAGAGCCTTGTCTAAAATTTAGACTTGGTCTGGATGGTCTGGATCACTAAACCCCAGAGCTTGTTGTACAAAAACTAGTTCCTGAACTTTACCATAAAGGAAGGCACTCTTAACATCGACTTGATAGACTTTTATTCTCTTATGTGCAGCATATGCTAGAAATGGTCGAATTGCTTCTAGCCTTGCTACTGGTGAGGCGGAAGACTTGGATGCGTATATGGCCAATCTGGATGCTGAGAAGCATAAGGTACTATTAAATTTGGACTATGTAGTTAATGCTTGTATATTATGTACTAATCTTGCAGGGGAAGCTGAGAAATTGATAGAGTCATCTAACTTGATGACAACTCAGCTTAAACATTTATAAGAAGAAAATGCAGTATTAAAGCACAGAAATTCTGAACTAATAGTTAAGTCTAAATCTGATAATGAAGATATTAAGAAATTAAGAGATAGTGTTAACGAACAGAGTCATATAATTAATTTAGCTCGAGAACATGTATCGGACTTAACTAGAAACACCTCGGAAAAAGAAAAAGAATTAGCATATGCTAGGGTTCGAATTGCAGATCTTAATAGTAAAATTGAACTAAGAAGATTTTCTGTTGAGACCCTAGATACTCTGTTATTCGTAGGCAAACAGCCGGGTGATCATTGTGGCATGGGATATAATGAAGTCCCACCACCTTATAACCATAATTACACATACTTAACAACTAAACATGAGCTGTCAAAGAGTGTTGATTCTACCATTCCTTCAGTAGTTCCTGACTTGGTAACTAGTACTAAGTCGACTAAGTTAGAGAGAGCTGAGACAATAAATAATGAAAAAGAGTCCATAATAACTGCGACTTTCACGACACCTAAACCAAATCTGAAAAAGAAAGTATCTTTTGCATGTCAGGGTGTAATGGAAGCAAACTCGGAAAAAGAGGAGTCTAAGTCATTAGTTGAATTTGTTGATCCTAAAACTGAAAAAGATAATAATGATAAGGGTAAACAAATAGAACATGTCTCCTCTCTGATTTCTAACAATTTGGAAAACCAAACCAATACCAAAGCTCCTAATAAAGCTTTGGTAAAATGTTCGTGCTTCGTGTGTCATCAAAAGGGGACACGTGGCAAGCGTTTGTCCAGATAAAAGTATAGGAAACAAACCCACACAAGTGAAGAAAGACCAATCACCGGTTAAGTAGTTTTCAGGCGAAAATAATGAAAATGCCTGAGATAACTAGTGTTATTCAAAAAATGGCAAGCATTTTCCATAATGAACTTAAATTTAAGGAAAATGTTGAAAACGTGGTTAGAAATGGGGTAGGTCATAAACAAACGCCTAAATTTCAAAGATCTCAATCTCATTTCCAACCAGTGCAGTTTTCGATGGATGATAGTCTAAGAAGCACTACTTCTGTCACATGAAGCTCTACTGGAAAATCTATCAGTTTGAAGACTTCACAACGTTTTCAGACCCCCAAACGAAATATTTCTAATCCGGATATTACTAATAGGATTTATCACAATTCTCATTATACATATCCAACTGAGCTTAGATCTTCATCTAGCCCAAGGCCAGTCAATCAGAGACTATTTCAAAAGTCTCATGAGAGAAGGGCTAAAGGAAAGACCCACCATTCACCAACACGTGTGAATGCCTTAGTATCCAAGTCTCAAGATAAGAGAGATGGGTACTTGAAGAAATTCATATTTGTTGAGAATAGCCGACCTAAGACCATCATGGCTTAGGTCCCCCTCCATAACTAATGTTTAATTCTTGAGTGCAGGAGTTGACTAGATGTGCCATTAACTGGTGGTACGTGGATAGTAGTTATTCCAGGCAAATGACAGGGGAAAGGCAGATCATGGTGGATTTCGTTGAAAAGAAAGGGGACATTTTAATTTCGCTGGAGCTAAAGGAGGGCAAATCACGGGTTCAGGAAATGTAACTAATGGGAAGATAACACTAGAGCAAGTCAACTATGTAGAGGAGCTTAAGCATAATCTCATGATTGTTTCTCAGATTTGTGATAAGGGACATCATGTTCATTTCACAAATAGAGAGACACTCATCCTGAAACCGGGGTTTGTCATCCTAGAGGAGTGGATTGTTATGAGGGCACCAAGGGGGAATGACACTTATGTGTTGGACATGAATGTTGCTGAATCTTCATCGGCGTCGACATGTCTGCTATCCAAGGCTTTAGAAACAGAATCTCAGTTATGGCATAAGAGGATTGCACACCTGCACTTTCGGAAAATGAATTTTATAGTCCGGAATGAATTAGTGTAGGGTGTCCCAGTACAGAGTTTCGGGCTAGAGGATAAATGTGTGCCGTGTCAAAAAGGGAAACAATACATGAAACCTCACAAGTCAGGGACTCAGAACCCCATTTCCACAACCTTTGAACTCCTTCATAGGGATCTATTTGGTCCAGTGAATGTAACGAGTATAGGCGGGAAACACTACTGCCTAGTAGTTACCGACGACTACTCGAGATTTTCATGGGTGTTCCTCATGAGTTCTAAGGATGAGACAGCACAGATGCTGATGACATTCTTTACTCATGTCTAGCATCAATGTGGTCGAGGAGTCAAGAAAATTCGTAGCGACAATGGTACATAATTCAAGAATGCAGTGCTAAACGTCTACTGCTTAAGCAAAGAAATTCAGCATCAGTTCAGTGCACCCTACGAGCCACAACAAAATGGAGTCGCAGAACGAAAAAAGAGGACATTTCTTGAGGCAGCAAGGACCATGTTGGCTGATTTAAAGCTTCCCGTCATCTTATTGGGTGAAGCCGTGAATACAGCCTGTCACGTGTTGAATAGGGTATTAACTGTTAAAAAGCTTAACAAAACGTGTTATGAGCTTTTACACTGTCGCAAACCTAATTTAACCAGGTTTGAACCTTTTGGTGTTCCTTATACATTACTCAAAACAAGGAATCAACCAAAATTTGGTGAAAGGGCTGACGTAGGATTCTTCCTAGGTTATGATGTTGGTTCACCAAACAAACGAGTCTTTAATAAGACGTCTGGTCGAGTGGAGATTGTATTCAACATACAAGTCACCTCTCATACACCAGCAATTCAAACAGGTCCTGACTGGTTTGACTACGATGCTGTTTTCAAGACCTTTAATGTTCCTCTCTCGAGTGATACTGGCACTCCTAAGGAACCTTCAGGGTTGGAATATGCAATATTGGATGATGGTGAAGATAATGACTTTGCACCAAGATCTAGTGTTCTAAGTTAAGAAAGTTCAACGGGTAAAGAGAAGGAAATAGTTATAGATCCAATAGAAGAAGTTGATCCTACGTGGCATTATTTATGACTTGGCTTTTTTTTGACAGATCGGGTATCAAACTTTGCGTAAATATTCAATTTCATGAACCAACTTTTTTTCATTACAATTACATGAATGTACATACAAAACCTGCCGGTTATCAAAAGGTCAAAGGTTACCGGATTCATGTAAATGAATAAATTTCATTAGAATGATTATCTTAGTGAACAACCCGTATACTAAGTTTATAGAATTGTAATGAAAAAAAGTTGGTTCATGAAATTGAACATTTACGAAAAGTTTGATACCCAATCTGTCTACTAACCCTTTCACAAATAGAGCCAAAAAATGTACAAATGGCTCTTAAAGACAATTCATGGGTAAAAGCGATGCAAGAGGAGCTCGCGCAGTTCGACAAGCTCCAAGTTTGAAAGCTAGTTGATCTACCCAAGGGAGAGTTTGCAATAGGTGTTTAAATGTAAACGTGAAGATCGAGGAATCGTCACCCGAAACAAAGCCAGACTCGTAGTAAAAGGATTCAATCAGCAGGAAGGGATAGACTACACGGAGGTTTTTGCACCGGTAGCAAGGTTGGAAGCAATCCGATTGTTTCTAGCATATGCTGCGTTCAAGAAGTTTAAAGTCTATCAATTGGATGTCAAAAGTGCGTTTTTGTATGGGAAAGTACAAGAACTGGTGTATGTCGAGCAATCAACAGGGTTCACTGATCAGACTATCCAGACCGTGTCTACAAATTAGACTAGGCTCTATATGGTTTGCATCGAGCACCCAGGTATGGTACGAGACTTTGTCTACCTATCTCTTGGAAAATGGGTTCAAGAGAGGCCAGATATACAATACACTGTTCGTAAAGTGGCAGAGGAAGGATTTTCTACTGGTATTGATTCACGTGGATGACATAATTTTTGGGTCATCTTAAGAGAGCAAGTTTGAGATGAGTGTAATACGGGAGCTGACTTTCTTCTTAGGGTTGCAGGTTGATCAAAAGAATGATGGATTCTTTATCCATCAAACCCAAATACGTGCATGAAATGCTTGCTCGATTTAATAGGGCAGACAGTTCGCCATTCAGCGCACCCGTACCCCAAATTCACAATCTCGGGCCAGACTACGAGAGTTCCGAAGATGTGGACTCGACAAAATATCGGGCAATTATCGGGTCTGTTATGTATCTAACCACTTCTAGACCTGACATAATGTTTGTTGTTTGTTTATGTGCTAGGTTTCGGGCTAATCCGAAGGAATCTCATATGAAGGCCCTAAAGAGGATATTGCGTTATCTGAAAGGAAAATAGAAGTTAGGTCTTTGGTATCCCTCCGGAGGCGACTTTAACCTCTTGGCCTATATTGATTCAGACTATGGCGGATGTAACCAGAATAGGAAATCAACCTCTGGAGGTTGTCAGCTATTAGGAGGTCGCATTGTATCTTGGCAATGCGAGAAACAGACCTCGGTCGCTATCTCAACCTGTGAGACTGAATATGTAGCTATTAGTTGTTGTTCACAGATTTTGTAGATACAACAATAACTGCGTGACTATGGTCTAAACGTTAGTAACACCCCTATGATGATAGACAACCAATCCACAAACTCAATCACTAATAATCCTGTTAAGCATAGTAAAACAAAACATATAGATATACGCCATCATTTTATTCGTGATTGCGCCAAAAAGCAGCTGATTAAGTTAGTTAAAGTTCTCACAGACGATAATCTAGCCAACTTGTATACTAAGGCTTTTGATAGATCCCGTTTTGAACTATTAGTACAACAAAATGGGATGATCAATCCCGCATAAAACATCTCCTGCATCCCCTTTTCTCTATATGTTCGTTAGTTTCTATTTTTAGTAACTTTCTATTTTTAGTAGTTTTCTAGTTTTAGTAAAGTTTCTATTTTTAGTAAGTTAGAAAAAATTATAAAAAATTGTACGAGTCACTGTGCTAAAGCAAGAAATGATGAAACTCCCCATGCCTAGAACATTATTATATGTGTGGCTTTAAGGTGTAGTACATACACAGTCTAATGTACCTTAACATATAACGTGTCTAATACATTCATCATATGATGTATCGGTAGGCATATGACACTATGGTTCTCAAGTACTCAATATATACTTCAATAAGGCAATTATTCTATGCTAACTCCTGTTTGATGTATGATATCATGTCTTAATTCTTAGGGATTTGATAATATCATAATACATGGTCTTGGCTTGTCTTAATAAATTCAGTTGGGGGATTGAATGACTAATTCTTCTGCTACATCCAGAAATATGTTAACCTAGTCTCAGTCAGTCGATCTTACACTAGAACAAACTTGACCGCGAAACACGAATACCGATTTCAAGGTCTCTAGTCAACTAAGTCGCTTTGTTTTGCGAAAGTACAGACCTGTCACCTCTGGTTTGATTTTAGATTTGTTTGTTTCTAACCTTAGTCAAGTCTCGTTACTTCACGTGTACAATAGTACACTTACCTTATATTAAGGACTTGGCTTAAAGATGAAGTAAACTAAGGACATCCAATACCTGAAATTATGGACATATCTTGATCCTAAGTGTATGTCAAAAGTGTGAGACACATAGATAATCCTGAATAATAACCAAAATTGTACCTTGGCAAATCTGAGTGTTGTTTGTTTATAGTTTGAAAAATGAAACTTTTGAATAAAATACATATATTTTGTTTGTCATAGTTTGATCTGCACAAGTGGTTCTTAAAATGATTAACTTGTATATTTATCTTTATTATTACCTATGTTTGTTGTGTTTGCGTGTCTTTCTTGCAGGTATGGCCGATCAATTTCGATAGTTTCATAGCAAGCACAACTTGGCCATTTCCTATGGTTTAGAGGATCCGGCTACCGAGCATTACCAAGCATTACCGAGGCATCTAAACTTTTATGATGTGCTCGAGGATACACTATGCCCTCTCCCATTCGCCAACGCTGAGGGTTTCATATCTCCGTCAATTTTGGGCGAATGCGGCTTTTGACTGTCATCCAAATCCCTCGGTCATCCGGACTAAGGTGAATAATGTGGATATCGTGTTTTCAGCAGCGTATCTACGACTTATTCTTCAACTGGGTACTGAAGCGCAGGAGAATGGCCCCACTTCATACGCCTTGGATCTTCGGGCTGGAGCTTTTCAGAAAATGGGATATGTTGGAGATGACACACACAGTCAATTTACAAAGAGCTACATTTATGGACAGTGGCGGTACCTTATGCATGTATCGCTAGTTTCATTTGGCCCAAAGAAAGCGGGATTCGACACCATGAACCATAAGATGCAGTCGGGCATGGTTTCACTAGTTTACAACAAGTCATACTGCTTCTCTCAGTTCTTGTTGAATGAAATGGTTCAACAGATTCGTGGCAGTGTTAAAGATCGGTTTTTTCCGTACCCACGCTTTGTCATGATGATCATTAATGGTTTAGCCCCAAATCTGCCAGCCGTCGATCCTGTTGTGTATCTCTCAACAGTTGATAAGAAGATTTTTGTTTACTATCTGAGTCATAGCAGTCGACGACAAGCTGCTGATCGACCTCAGGCAACTCCATTGTTTGGGGTTGTACTGAATGATAAATATGTCACACTACCGAACGATTGTTGATGGGACGAGCCCCAGTCAGACGCTAAAGACCGTGCTCCTACACCGCCTCAGGCTGCTCCTACACAAGAGGTAGAGGTAGTTGATGAGATTATGCGTCAGCTAGAACATCCCCAGGAGGGAGAACACATAGTTCATGATATTGTTGAAGTTGTGGTCCATGATGTTCTTCAAGGGGAGCGCAGCACTGATGTCTTGGCTGATATGGATCCGTTTGTTACTGGTCCACATGCAGACCTTGAGACAAAGTTACAACAGATTGATCAATACTCTGCCAGTGCTGACGAAGAACTGAGATTAATCGGTGATGTTGTTCGAAGTCTGGAACGGGATCCGGAAGAGACCGAGAGTGATCATGATAGTGATGATCGTCCACCGCTGGCTACATATGGTTCGCGCGTGATCCTTGGCCTACGCTCACGTGCTCTCTCCGCCAAAAGCAAGGGTAAACCAAAGTTGACTAAAGACGAGGATTTCGTGCTTCGGGATGAAGCTGATGATGATTCAGATAACGATGACACCCCACCACTAGTTAGGGTGCCGAAAAGAAGTCGTCCTCGTGGGGTGGTCATTCATGAGCAAGTTGTTGTTCCACCACCTACCACCTATATTCCTACACCACTGGTTACCACCGCACCACCAACACCGACACCCACTCCCACACCGACACCAACTCCACCACCAGTTACACCAACCACCGCTCCACCTCCAACTCAAACTACAACACCTATATCGCATCTCGCCGCCAATCTTTCTAATCCGGATAAATTTCTATATCTTGAGGGCTAGATCACGAGCTTAATGGATATGGTTACTGCTTTGACTTTCATTGTTGCGAGTCAAGAGATCCGTGTCAATAACTTGACAGCTATCAATGTACAATTAGAAGAGCAGGTCCTGCGCAACGAGATGCTCATCTTCCGACTGATGAAGTGCAAGCCAGCTCAGGGGGAGATGACAGGGTTGATGAGTTGAGAAAGAAAAATCATGAAGACAGAGATGATGATCCTAGTGCACCGAAGGAAGGTGAGCTGCCTAGCTCTTTAACTGGAAGACTAGTGGCACAAGCTCAGGGGGAGTCTAGTCAGAAACAAGGTGTGAGTGGCTCTGAGGAAACTCCAGTAAATCTGACGGAGACCGACACTATCGAAGCACTTCTTAATCTAGATGTGTATGATAGTAGTGAGTCTGAGTTAGAGGAAGGAGATTTTGGGCTAAGGAGGTTGCAAAATGGAGGTCAGACAATGAGATTAAACCAGACGTTGATGTTGATATTGATGAACACGTCATGACAAAGCAACCAGTAACTAAAGTTGTCAGAGAAGATACAACTGGAGAAAATATGATAGACCATGAGGGATTAGAGTCAGGAGATGATGATATTCCTGACGGTGATTCATAACAACTGTACCATCACATAATGATTATCATTTATATGTGCAATAGTAAGAGTTTAATGGTGTTGAAACTCTTCTGGACCTGTCCAAAGTTGAAAGCAAGTCATAGAGCCTCGAATACTTAAACAGTGGACGATCACACCATACATGTTGGCAATCAGAATAGCTGTCATAGGCATAATCATCTAGTGTTGTGGCGGTGCAGGCGATTCTGAAAAACACAACAACTGATACAGTTCATTAAAACCCGCATTAAAAACCTGTAAGTAGTAATATCCGTGTTTTAATTCGTTTAGTAACTGAAGTCGAATGTTGAGCCACCTTTCTTCAACATATCAGAGACAAACAGCAATTGATCGAAATCCACAATTATCATCGCCTGTTACATTTTGTATACCTTTTATGTAAGGATGAAATATATCTGGAATTTCGACCATTAATGGGTATGAATAACATGCATCATATGAATAATCCCATATCGGTACCTCGTTCAAGTTAAAAGCACGTGAATTTTTTCCCGTTGGTTCCTCGTTCAAGACAATTACGTATGAACTATGTCTCGCTAGTCCTTGATGGAATCTGACCCAAAATCATTTGGCGCGATGGAATAACTATTTATGTGAGGATCTTGGCTACTAGGATCGAAATGCCTTTTCTGTTGTTGTTTCTTCAAGCTTGGTCGTCCACAAGTATTTTTTTGAACTCGAGGTTCCTAAATGAAAGTTGTACTTCAACCAATTATATCCCTTAACTTTCGTAACCAATTTTTTTTCACAATGATAGACTCCTTGTTAAAGTTTGCTTTAAAAAGTTCTACTTCATCGTCACAACTAATATCGTCATTTCGTGCAGACGTTGACAGCGAAATATCTAACTTCCTCCAAAAGAATTCTATCGAATCCAAGGGAATACATCGACATGCATTATATATAAATACGTATTTTAGATGTATATATTTTAAATACCTGCATCTTAAAAAGTTCAAGATTAAAAAAAAAATCAATATTTTTTAGATGTATATATTTACCTGAATTGAAATAGACTGGAATTTCGCAAGCACAAGGTAACCCACAACTATTACGTGCTTGACAACCACAATTTAATGAGTCTAACTGGGAATCCTTCAACCATTGAAGTTCTTCAAATATTATATTTGGAGCCGCATTTAAAACAAAACCGCGTAATGACTTGCAACACTTTAGATTATGTTGATGAATGCGGACAATTCTGCTTTTCTCTAAACTTTCTTTAATTGTTGTAAGTTGCGACGCCACGACATGATTAATACAACCAACAAATCTATCGAGACTAGATTTTGAAGATTTCAAGTATTTTTTTAACTTTGCATGTTGACTCTCAACTCGATTGGTTGTGTGATTTCCAAAGTTGAGATGTTGATCAATCCAGGCAGACACAAACATTTCCTTTTATTTGTTCAACCAGTTTTAATTTATGTAGTTGAAAACATCTGGAAAAATGTATATTCGACGTAAAAATACTATGGATACACAAAAATAAATATTGAATGTGAAGTACATAAACGTACGTGGATATGGAATCAAAATTGATTTAAGTTGATTGGAGAATCTTCAAGCAACTTCCACAACGAAAGAAATGAGTCTCAGTCAGGTTGTGATTTGATTGTTTGCCTACAGTTCTTCAAAATGTTTTCGCTAATGTGTCATCTACAAATAATCGAGTAGCATCCGGAAATACTTGATGGCATGTATTCATCAGAGCCAACTCTCTGTCTGTTATTATACAACGTTCCAGCATCTAATGTTAACTTTAGACAGTTAATACCCATCTATAGTTAGCCTACCTTTCTTTTTCCATAAAAGCAAAGGCTATGAAAAATGTCAAGTTAGTTGAAGTTACACCAACAATTTCAACAAATGGCATATTATAGGTGTTCGTTTTGTACGTGGCATCTATAATCACCACGTATGGGAATGCACGCCAAATATCGAATGATTTTGGATGAACAAAGAAAATATTTTCTAAATCGTTTGAATCGTTCGTAGAAAACTCATAGACGTAACAATTCAATTGGAAAATGGACATAAGAACTTGCATGGGAGATTTGTCTACTTGCTCGTCCATACAAATTTTTTTGCTTTATATTATAAATGGTTTTAAGCAAGGATACGTTACTCACATTCCGCTCCTTTAGTATTAATAAAATATCACGTGGCGCCACATTTTTCCTTGTTAGTTCCACAACCAAACTAATTTCATCTTGAGTTAATCGCTTTACAAAAGGATGCCCCTCCATATACTGTACAACTTGATGATTATGTTCATCACATATTCGTTAACGTCCAACGATCATATTTTCCTTCTAATTCGAATGGACAATTACATATTTTAGTGTTAGAAACTTTACTTGAATCTTTAACCTTATATATACTGCAACGATCATACATGAGTATAACTTGGTTAAATGAATAAGAGTTAACAAGAATAGTTACCTGCGCTTCACTGCTAACATTTAACGTTTATATTCTTTATCTAAAAGATTAAAGACATCACAAAGTACTAGATTTAATGTTGGTAAAAAAAAGCGATACCAAAAAACTTTTCAAATGAAGTTAAATTCATTTTGGACAATAAGTCAAGAAACATATATTGTCGAATATTACCTTACCTCTCTTTGGTATTTATTCATTATATATTCTTTGAAGACCTTTTAATGTTTTCTAAATATTATTTATATATAATACTAACAATTATCATAATAGAGATAGAACTTATAATGGTTTAATAAAATTATATATTTTTTGAACTAAAGGGTACTATTTATACAAGTGTATGAGACATACATGCTAGTACGTAAAACTGAAAAAGGAGATTGAAAAAAAAATGCTAGATTCATGATTCAAACTTGCTATATGTGGCAAGTTAAGTCGGTCAAGAAAACAGTGTGCACCATTAAACTACAACATCTTGTCTAGATAACATATAAATTTAAATAAAATAACTGATATTGTACCTTACTAGTGGCAAATTCTGATGTCCTCATATAAAATTCAACATCTTCGGTTGAGTTATCTCCGTAAAAATTTGTCATCACTTATATAAAAATAACAAAGAGTTGTTACAAATGTGCGAATCAAAAATCTATTAACATATAAAAAATGAAAAATAAAATATAAAAGAGTCTGTTTGAATCAAAAATAATAAAATTTATAATATAAGCGTGATTCATAAAATTATACCTGAATGTTATAATCTTCGGTCAAATTCTTTAAGAAAATTGCATTCTTTAACTTTTTTGCAAAAGATAGAACTAAATGTCTTCGAACGAAAGAGTAAAAGAAAGTGTGATTTAATGAAGTAACTGCTACTATATTAGAATTTAGATTCGATTTTATGTTAATTTCAACAAGTTCTTCATGATTTCTAGTCAAACTACAGACTAGTAATGATGAGACAAGTAGTCTAGGGACGTACTAAGGTCTATTTAAACATAATCAAGATAATAAAAGAATATTTTCAAGACTTGATACATCATATCTCTCATAACAAAAGTGGATTGGTCATCATATGTACACACCTAGCACATCTTCCAAAGCATGGGTGTCAATCATAAAGTAAAAGTAGTGGAACCCAACAAATAAATTGACTGTACAATTAGCAGCACCCATAAAAAAGCATTCTTATTACTATATTGTTATATACACCCTTGTGTATTATATGTGCCTATATACATTAATAAATTTTGTTATTGTATCACTTATTTTATTTCATTATTAGATTAGGATTATTTACTCAATGAAGACATGTATGCTTATTGTTTACTACACATTTTAGGTATTAAAATCTACTATCATCATATCTTATCTTCTATCCAAAAGAGAATCTTACATATCAAACTATCAATTGATAAATATATTGTATTAATAATAACTAGCATTATACCTGCACAATACAGCAAAATATAATGTTTTATTATAAACTGTGACTCAATAATAGTCATATATTATGTTATTTCTTTATAGATTATTTATAATGGTGACTCAATAACGGTAGTTTACTCGTATGTAGAGTTAAGGATTCAAGATACAGTGGTGAGTCTTATGAGTATCTAAATTAATATTAGAAAAAAATTGTATAAGTTATATTTAAAAATGTTGAGCCTTAATTTTAAAAGTTGCTATTTACGAATATTAAAATACTTTATATATTAGTATAAATAGTTGGATTATTTATGTCTAAACCTTTGAAGTACATTTTTTACTACTCCGTATTACATAGATTTTAGAGTACCATAATCTCTTTAAAGATGCAATGATTACATAATTAGCCAAAGTTAAAGAACTATGAAGTAGTAATTTTTTGATAATTCAGTATTGATAAATTATATGTTCGGTGGTGCTAGCTAGACCTGCACAAAAAAACCGGTTTCCACACCGAAACCGTTTTGAAACCGGTAAACTGGTTTGAGTCATACCGTTTTGGTTTCAATTTTCAACCGTTAGAACAGGTTTCAAACCGGTTGTGTTTAAACCGGTTTGAAACTCAATCCGGTTTCCCGTCGGTTACCAGTACTTCCCGTCGAGTACCAGCACTTCCCGCCAGGTACTAGTACTTCCCGCTGGGAACTTTCTCTGATGCAACTAGTTGTTTGAAAAACAACCCTTTTTGTTCATTTTTGCTTCTTTTTTTTTTTTTTGTTTTTTGGGAGCTTTTGGTCCATTTTATTGGTATAAATATGTGTTAGATGTTGAGGTTTATTTACAATAGTCAAAGCTTGGTGAAAATTATAAAAACACTCCCAATTTGCAAACAAACGCAAACACTACTCTCAACTCTCAACTCTCAACTCTAATTAGCAATGACATCATCATGTGGGAAATCACAATCTTCCGTCGGTGTTGGGGAATCGTCTAGCAATGCTACAATTGTTTCCGTCATATAGACGAAAAGAAACCATGATATTTGGTACAATGACGACTTGTGTGAAATGTCGAACGGTGCTAGAAAAGGTCAATACAAGAAATGTGGAGCATTTTTAAGGAAACCTCTAATACTACTTTGAGAAATCATGCAAACAAATATTGCAAACGACAATGGCGAATGATGCTACGATTTAGCAATATGAAGCGAGTTTAGTGCGGGATAGGATGGCGAAGTTCGTCAAAAAAGAAAGTTTGTCTTTTGACCACTTCGACAATCCGTGGTTAACGAAATTCATCCAAGAAACGCTCTAACCTCGTTATACACATGTAAGTCGTTCAACTCTAAGACGAGATGTTATAAAAATGTAGAAATTGGCTAGAAATGAAATGATTTTAGGTTTTCATAATCTACAAACCGGGGTAAATTTAACTTGTGATGTTTGGAAGGTTCCACATGTTCACTTGATTTGTACCTTTTCGTTACCTCTCATTAGGTTAATCCCAAAACGTGGAAAATGATGAAGTATAGGATTGCGTTTGAATTATTTGAATATCCACATACCGGCTAAAATTTATATAAAATTTTGATTATGTGATAAAAACTTTTAAACTAGAAGGAAAAGTACTTTCTATATCTTTTGATAATGCATCTGATAACACCGTCGCCGTCAGACAATTAAAACTAAAATATAAACCGGTTTGTAAAGGTGTATTTTTTCATAGTCGATGTGTTGCACATATTATTAACTTGGTTGTGCAACATGGACTTAGTTATATTGTGCAAATAAAAGAAAGGTTTAAAAGAATGTTACGTGATATTTTTAGTTCAAGTAACACTAGATATCATAAATATATGAAATTTTGTGTCGATTCGAATTCCCTTTGGTTAAGTTTGAATTGAGACGTACCTACTCATGTAACATGTTTGAAAGTACCTTACGACAAAAGAAAATTTAAAAATGTTTCATGACCTTCTTGCGAAACGTAATCGCGTTACACCTTTCCCGGAGTCAAGTTGGCATACTATCCAACTAATTACCGAAATGCTTGTTGTTTTTAAACAAGTGACTACTTTTTTGTCGAGTGTTTATTATCCGACTAGTTGTTTAGTATTAAATCAAATATTTTTAATGTGTACAAAAATAAATAACTTTAAAATAAGTATTTAGTATGCTAAAAGTGTTAGCGTCTTTTGTACCATTTATCAACGCTAACACCTTTGGCATACCAAAGACTTATGAGGCTTGCTAGCAGTAGCACCACCGACCATACAATTTATCAGCACAAAATTTAGCAGTACAATTTATTTTTTATTTTTTTATGAGTGAATTAGTTTTTATCATTAAAATTTGATGTACTTTTTGTGTTTCTAGACGTATAATATAATACTAGAAAAATATCCCCAAAGATACAATAGAAAAGAAAAAAAAATAGAGACTTAAATATGCAAATCAAACAAATAAATATGAATCTAAACAATGTCAGAAAGCATTTTCAATTCTAGACAAGGGTATCGCCTAAATATTAATTTCCACGTAGGCAATCGAGGCGATTGACCAAGTCAAAATACTTTGACCAACTCAAATCGCCGAAATGCTAAAAGGTTTAGGCGATCCAGGCGATTACACGAAAGCCAATAAAATCTCGACACGCGTACAATTATGTCTGCACCTTTGACCTACCTCGAACAACACAACCAACTGTCACATGCAACAAATCGCCGAAATGCATACTACTTCCGGCGAGCTAGGCGATTCACTCAGGTCCAATACCTCTTTGACACGTGTCCTCTAAAGAGTGCCCTTTGACCAAATTCCCTAATCGCCGAAATTATTTGATGTCCGGCGATCCCGGCGATTTGTTAATTTCGATTTGCGTGCCTTTTCAAATATAAATCAGTTTCTGTTTAGGACCACTTGACAAAGTAAAACAGTCGGATTACAAGGAGCAGAGGAACCAAATTTGGTAAAATTTTATCTCTTTTCTCTTTTATAAATGTTGTTTAATAGTATATTAAAATATATAAGTTAATTAAAGTATAATTAGTATATATATGTTACTAATTATATATGATATAATGCTTTAATCAGTTTATTAAATTTTTAATTATATTCACAAGCATTTTTAATAAAAAATTTCTCTTTTATTATGTTATACTATATTATAATAAGTTAATTATATATAAATATGTATAAGTTAATTAAAATTATAATTAGTATATATATGTTATTAATTATTATATAGATGATGCTTTAATCAATTTATTAAATTTTAATTATTATATTTACAATTAATTTTGGTAAAATCTTTTGTCTTTTATTATGTTATAATAATATAGTAATAGTAGTATTAGTTTAATTGAAATTGCTTAATTATATATATATATATATATGTATAAATTAATTGAAATTATGATTAGTATATATATGTTACTAATTATTATATTGATGATGATTTAATCAATTTATTAAATTTTTAATTATTATATTTACAATCAATATTGGTAAAAAAATTCTCTTTTATTATGTTATAGTAATATTAGTATTAGTTTAATTGAAATTGTTTAATTATATATAAATGTGTATAAGTTAATTGTGGCATGATTAGTATGTATATATTACTAATTATGATATTGATGATGCTTTAATCAATTTATTATATTTACAATCAATTTTGGTAAAATATTTTCTGTTTTATTATGTTATAGTAAATAGTATTAGTTTAATTGAAGTTGTTTAATAATATATAAATGTGTATAAGTTAACTAAAATTGTGACTAGTATATATATATTACTAACTTTTGTATTTTTTATTTTAACTTTTTAATTATTATATTTATGATGCTTATAAATGTGTATAAATTAATTTATCTTATATTTTACAAGCTTTAAATTATTAGTTATGATCTTTATTAATATGATAATTTCTCTTGTTTTTTAATTAGTTGACCAAAAAAGAGTGAAGTGGGTTTAGAGGGAGAAGAAGTATCGATTTTGGTAATTTTTTTCTCTATTTTTTTTATAATATTAATCTTTAATTGAAGTTATGTAGTAATGCTTCAATATAACACGACAGGTGAAACAAACCAGCATACGTGTTGCTATATATAGATAGTTGATAGTGTTATAATTTGATGTAATGTTATTTTAACAGTTTGTAGGAATAACTGAAATATCAATTTATAACGTAGTTAATTTGTTTAATTTGTGCAGGGAATGAATTCTCATAAAGATGTTAAGATCATTTTTGTGACAAGTACCACTAGACGTGGTGTTAACTTGAGCACCAATACAACCTACAACAAGTTGGTGACATATGTGGAAAAGAACTTCAATATAGATATGAATCGTGGATATAGTTTATCTTATAAACTGTCAGCCAACGATTATCCAACGGAAATTACTGATGATGACGAAGTTTCTTTCTTTGTAGAAGCTGCGAGGGGAAAACCAATAGAGTTGTTTGTTCTTAAGTCTTTTGTAACCAAACCAAATAATCAAGTAGAAAATCGTAGTACACATAACCCAGTTTCTCATTATCCAAATCAACAACAAAATTTGTGTATTCCCTCATCTCAATATCATCAATCTACTCAATACCGTCATCCATTTTGGTTTGATCAAACATATCAAAACCCTAATTTTTTCCAAACCCAATCTCAATACCACAAAGATACTAGTTTTCAATCACTTTATAATGAAATTCCAAATTCCCAAACACAACAGTTGTTTGACGTCGGTTTATCAACAAAAACTTCCTATGAAGTTGGTGCATCAGAAAAGCATCATTACGATGTCGGCTCGTCGCAAAAAGACAACGATCATTTAAGAGAATGGAAGATAGAAAGTGAAGAAGAAGGATGGGAAGATCGAGGGGATGAATGTGGGCAAGAACGTGTCGAAGAATGTGGAGAATAAAGTGATAGTGATTATCAAACATCCTCTGAAAGGCTCCAGCCCTGAGATCCAAGGAATCGGAAGTCGGGCCATTTTCCTGAGCTTCAGTGCCCAGTTGTAGAATGAGTCGGAGATATGCAGTAGTAAACTCGATATATTCTTATCTTCCACCCGAGTTCGAATGACCGGGGGATTAGGTTCACAGTCAAAAATCGCATTCGCCCAGAATTGACAGAGATAAGATATCCTCAGCGTAGGCGAATGGGAAAGAGCATAGTGTACTCGTGAGCGCATCAGGAACGTGAGATGCCTCTATAATGTACGGTGGCCGGATCCTTGATGTGTTAAATCTACTTATAAAATTTATGAACTAAGAACTACCAAATTAGACTATCACACAACCGGGCAGTGAACCCTATCAATGCAATAGTATAGCTAAGGTAAGTCCGAGTCAAACCAAGAGGACTGTATAACCAAGAGTATTAAGCGAATGTAAGTAATCTGACAAGTAAATGGGGGGTTTTGCAACTGAATTGTTGCTTTGCAATGATAACTAATTAAAATAAGTAAATAGAAGGTAGTTGGATACTGAAGTATCAGATTAAATTTATCAATAGTCAAAAGGCATTCACTTAGACTAGTTCACTAATGATGTCGGGATGTTGGTTAAATCGTGTTTACCGATTGTTGTTTAATAACTAACTTAAGAATAGGATTCGCTGTCACTCCTCCCGACCAATTGATTATAAATTATCCTTCGCTTTCACTCCGGGTTTCTAACCAACCTAAATCTCAATTCAATTAACTAAATTCACGATCTAATCTTGTAATCTACGTTCGCAAAAGTACTAAACTTAATTTGATGTCTCTAGTTAAGCTTAATCAAATACAATCAAGTTCAATCAAAGTATATTATTTAAACTCTCGCGTTCACAATCATCCAATAATTATTCATGGTCAAACAATTAAAACAAATCAATTAAAGTGTAGAAGCGGTTCACTATAAACACCAATTAATTCATCAATAATATAAATCAATAACTAGAACTTAATTACAAATGGTTCTTCAATTAAACGTGAATTAAACAACGGAAATAACTAAATATCAACACCCCTAATCATAAGTTCATATCATCCAAGTGAATGTTCAAGTGTTTAGCTCATAATCAAAGTA
This sequence comes from Logfia minima, assembly GCA_963921325.1. Taxonomy (NCBI): domain Eukaryota; kingdom Viridiplantae; phylum Streptophyta; class Magnoliopsida; order Asterales; family Asteraceae; genus Logfia; species Logfia minima. Next base: position 25,699,939 of record OY992768.1, read on the forward strand.
AACATAGCAAAACAAATCAAATAACTCAAATTAAACATCTTTAAGAATGAAAGGAATAAAAACTGAGTTAATAACGTGTTCCAAATCGCTAGGCTTCAATAATTAGAAGGGAATGAATGCAAGAATGTCTTCTATCTTCAAAAACCCCAAAAATCGCCCTTGATATCAGAGAAAAAGGCTACCAAAAATTTAGGTTTAAGTTATGTGATGCATTAGGGTTTAAGATGCAGGTCCCCCTGGAAAAACACCTCACCCGGACGGGTGAATTAAATTTTTTAACTTTCTGCGACCCTTCACCCGGACGGGTGAGCTTGTTTTTTCAGCTTGATGTCTTCTTGAAAGTTGTAGCCCCTTGAGTTCCAAGAATTTGGGCTTTTGAATCACCTCAATCGGAGTCCGTATGAGGAAGTTATGGCCAAAACCGTGGAGCCTCGCCGAAACTGCAAAACTTCTTCGTTTTTTATCTTTTCTTCAACATTTTCACTTGTTTTCTTCTGGCATCCGTTCCTAATGATAATAAACACATTCAAGGCATATTAAGTATCAAAAGTTCATTAAACTCATGATAAATACGGATTACACGAGAGATAATGCGAGGGTAAAACTTATATAAATTGAGCATTATCAATCCTCAAGATCAAAGGAGATTGCTAAATTGTGCTTACTGAAAAACTGTCCATCAACCATACCTGCAACAAAGACATGCAAACACACCAAACATAGGCAATAATAACGTTATATAATCAATTTAATCATTCTAAGAACCACTTGCGCAAATCAGAATATGAGCAACATGATTTATTGATTGTATTTAAAAAAAAAAATTTCAAACTTCCTAGGTTCGTACGAACTTGATCAGGGTCAAGCTAGGTTCGTACGAACTTGTAAACAGTTACATAGGTTCGTACGAACTTGTAACAGTTACATAGGTTCGTACGAAATTGTAAGTTAGAACGATGATCAGCTTGTGAAGAATTCAAAAATTATGTTAACGAAAACATAATCCATTGAGTGTAATAGATGCGCTTAGGTGCGGTTGGCATAAATTAGTAAGTAATTCCATTTTTAATCCACAATCTCAGTATCTATTTGGATTTTATTTTGTTTTCTTGAAAACCGAAACTAAGAGCCAATTTAGATATGTTTTACGGATGAATTAATGTATAAGTTACTTATTTAGATGCGTAAGAACGATTTGGTGATGTGTAACGGATTCAAAACTTAAACATAAATCAACAGAAGATGATTTTGGAAGGTTTTATGGAACAGTGACGTAAGTTCGAAGGTTTGGTAGGTTCGTAGGTCTGGTAAGTTCGTAAGCTTTTGAAAAGAGTAAGGGTTTTGACTCAGTCAAACCTTTTTATACTCATCAGGTCCAAGTTCATACGAACTTGGTCATGCGAACCTGGGTCACAACTTCGTACGAACTTGTGAACACAGGCCTTCTTTGAACCTTTAAAATTTTTCGAACGTGTAATTTGCTAGCACGACACCAAGGGAACACTCAAGGCTTGAGATTTATCCGTTGTTGGGACTCAAAAGATAGTTTGTCTCAATGCATAGACCAAACTTATAAAATAAAATAAGATAAATAACAAGAAATAAGTTACTGACAAAAATATGAAATCATTCATATTGGTATTCACATTCTTTTTGGTGGAGTCACTGATACAAAGATCGTATTAGCCATAATGCGTACAATACACAGATAGGAATTGTAGTTTATTCCTTTGTTTATTATTTGTGTGATTAATACTTCAAGACGTTTATCAGTATGATTTTCCACTTAAACAGATAACACGCAGAGTTGTTCAAGTATAGGTTTAGTTATTATTCATGATTACCTACGTGTCCCTCACGGTTGATATACTCTTAGAAGCAAGATATGTCCGTAATTCTAGGTATTAAATTAATTTAATGTTTTCCATCTTTAAAGCTAAGTCCTTAAAATATTATAATCACTCACTTGAAGACGAGAGTTAACTAGACTTGACTAAGGTTATAGACAAGCAAATCTAAAGTCAAACCAGCGGTGAAATGTCTGTACTTGCGCAAAACAAAGCGACTTAGTTTGACTAGAGACCTTGAAAACGGTATTCTTTGTTTCGCGGTCAAGTTTGTTCTAGTATAAGATCTACTGACTGAGACTAGGTTAACATATGTCTGGATATAGCATAAGTAACAGTCGTAATACCTCCCAGATGAAGTACTTAGTTCAATCCAATTACCATGTATTATGGTACTATCTATTACCTAAGAATTAAGACTCAATGTCATACATCCATCGAGAGTTAACATAGAATAATCTCCTTATTAAACTTATAAATTTAGGTACTTGGGAACCTTTATGTTGTATGCCTACCGATACACCATATGATGAATGTATTAAACACGTTATATGTTATGGTACATTAGATTGTGTATGTACTGCATCTAAAAGCCGCACATATAATAATGTTCTAGGCATGGGTAATCTTTTCATCATTTCTTTGCATTAGCTTAGTGACTCGCATAATTAATTATAATTTTTCAAACTTACTAAAAATAGAAACTTTCCTAAATATAGAAAGTTACTAAAAATAGAGAGTTACTAAAAATAGAAATGAACAAACAGATAGATAAAAGGTCATGCATGAGATGTCTTTATTCGGGATTGATCATCCCATTTAGTTGTACTAACAATTCAAAGCGGGATCTATCAAAAGCTTTAGTATATAAGTCGGCTAGATTATCGTCTGTGGGAACTTTCACTAACTTAATCATCTGTTTTTCAGCACAGTCACGAATGAAATGATGTCGTATGTCTATATGTTTCGTTTTACTATGCTTAACAGGATTATTAGTTATTGAGATTGTGGATTCGTTGTCAATCATCATAGGAGTAGTATTATTAAGACTATAATCACGAAGCTGTTGTTGTATCCACAAGATTTGTGAACAACGACTACCGGCTGCGACATACTCAGCCTCACAGGTTGAGATAGCGACTGAGGTTTGTTTCTTGCATTGCCAAAAGACAATACGGCCTCCTAATAGTTGACAACCTCCAGAGGTTGATTTCCTGTTCTGGTTACATCCACCGTAGTCTGAATCGGTATAGGCTAAGAGGTCAAAGTCTCCTCCAGAGAGATACCAAAGACCTAGCTTCGGTTTTCCCTTCAGATAGCGCAATATCCTCTTTACTGCCTTCATATGAGATTCCTTTGGATTAGCCTGAAACCTAGCACATAAACAGACAACAAACATTATGTCAGGTCTAGAAGCGGTTAGATACATCAAAGAGCCGATAATCGCCCGATATTGTGTCGGGTCAACATCTTCGGTACTCTCTGAGTCCGGTCCGAGATTATGATTTTGGCGAACAGGTGTACTGAATGACGAGCTTTCAGTCATACTGAATCGTGCAAGCATTTCATGCACGTATTTAGTTTGATGGATAAAGAATCCATCCTTCTTTTGATCAACCTGCAATCCTAAGAAGAAAGTCAGCTCCCCCATAGCACTCATCTCAAATTTTCGTTTCATAACTTGCTCAAAGTCTCTGCACATGCTCTCGTCAAATGACCAAAATATGATGTCATCCACGTAAATCTGTACTAGTAGAAAAACCTTCCTCTGCCACTTTACGAACAGTGTATTGTCTATCTGGCATCTCTTGAACCCATTGTACAAAAGATAGGTAGACAGAGTCTCATACCATGCCCGGGGTGTTTCATGCAAACCATACAGAGCCTTGTCCAATTTGTAGACACGGTCTGGATAATCTGGATCAGTAAACCATGGCGGTTGTTCAACATACACCAGTTCTTGAACCTTCCTATACAGAAACGTACTTTTTACATCCGGTTGATAGACTTTAAATTTCTTGAATGCAGCATACGCTAGAAATAATTGGATTGCTTCCAGCCTTGCTACATGTGCAAAAACCTCTGTGTAGTCTATCCCCTCCTGTTGATTGAATCCTTTTACAACGAGTCTGGCTTTATTTCGGGTGACAATTCCACGATCATCTCGTTTACGCTTAAACACCCATTTGGTGCCTATAGCAAACTCTCTCTTGGGTAGATCAACTAGCTTCCAAACTTGAAGCTTCACGAACTGTGCGAGCTCCTCTTGCATCGCCTCAGCCTATGAATTGTCCTTAAGAGCCATTTGTACATTCTTTGGCTCAACTTGGGAAATGAAGCAATTATATAAGCAATTATGTATGATCCTAGTGTTTTGGATCGATACATAAAGACTAGTGCTTTCAGTGATTCCTCTACGAGTCTTAACACTGAACTGGGATCACCAATGATATTGTCAATTGGGTGATCTTTGTTAATTCTTGTTGAGACCGTAGTGTCAACAGGTATATCAGACCCAAGATTTGATCCAATCTCCCCCTCAGTTGTTACATCTTCTTCAACAATTTCTTGTTCGGAACTAGTAGCCTCTGAAAAGTGAATTTGTTCAGATGAACCTGAATCAACTTCTTCTGTCTGATCAAACACGATTTCCTTTCCTTTTCCTATTGAAATTTCTGAACTTGTAATATTGGATCTTGGTTCATCACCATCATCCAATATCGCATATTCTAACCCTGAAGATTCCTCGGAAGTGCCTGTATCACTCAGAAGAGGAACATTGAAGATTTTGGAGACAGCATCATAATCGAATAACCACTCCGGACCGGTTTGAACAGTTGGCGTGCAAGAGGTGACCTGTATATTGAATACAATCTCCACTCTACCAGAAGTCTTATTAAAGACTCGTTTGTTTGGTGAATCAGCATCATAACTGAGGAAAAGTCATTCGTCGGCTCTTTCACCAAATTTCGGTTGATTCCTTGTTTTGAGTAATGTACAAGGAACACCAAAAGGTTCAAACCCGATTAAGTTTGGATTCTGACCATGTAAAAGCTCATAACATGTTTTGTTATGTCTTTTAACAGTTAAAACCCTATTCAGTAAGTGACAGACTGTATTCACAACTTCACCCCAGAAAATTACTAGAAGCTTTGAATCAGCCAGCATGGTCCTTGCTGCTTCAATGAGTGTCCTGTTTTTCCGTTCTGCGACTCCATTTTGTTGTGGCTCGTATGGTCCACTGAACTTATGCTGAATACCCTTGCTTAAGTAGTAGATGTTCAGCACTGCATTCTTCAACTCTGAACCATTATCACTACGGATTTTCTTAACTCCTCGACTATATTAATGTTGAACTTGAGTGAAGAATGTTATCAGCATCTGTGCTGTCTCATCCTTAGAACTCAGGAAGAACACCTAAGAAAATCTCGAGTAGTCATCGATAACCACTAGACAGTAGTGTTTCCCGCCTATACTTCTCGCATTCACTGGACCGAATAAGTCCAAGTGAAGAAGTTCAAATGTCGTAGCAATGGAATTCTGAGTCTTAGACTTTTGAGATTTCTTGTGTTGTTTCCCTTTTTGACACGGCACACATTTGTCCTCTATCCCAAAACTCTGTACTGGGACACCTTGCACTAAGTCATTTCGGACAATATAATTCATTTTCCGGAAGTGTAGATGTGCCATTCTCCTATGCCATAACTGAGATTCTGTCTCTGAAGCCTTGGATAACAAGCATGTCGACGTCGTTGAAGATTCAGCAACACTCATGTCCATTACATAAGTGTCATTCCTCCTCGGTGCCCTCATATTATCCATTCTTCTGGGATACCAAACCAACGTCTCTCTATCTGGGAATAGGATGTCCCTTGTCACAAATCTGAGATACACTCATGAGATTGTGTTTAAGCTCCTCAACAAAGTTGACTTGCTCTAGCGTTATTTTCCCATTATTAACATTTCCTGATCCCGTGATTTGTCCTCCCTTTGCTCCGGCAAAGTTTACATTTTCCCCTTTCTTTTCCACGAAATCCACCAAGATCTGCCATTCCCCTGTCATGTGTCTAGAGCAACCGATGTCTACGCACCACCAGTTAATGGCATGTCTAGTCAACTCCTGCACTCAAGAAATAAACATTAGTTATCGAGGGGGACCCAAGCCACGATGGTCTTGGGTCAGCCATTCTCCTCAAATGTGAACTCTTTCAAGTAACCATCTCTCTTATCTTGAGACTTGGATACTGAAGTAGTCACACGGGGGGTGAATGGTGGGTCTTTCCCCTAGGCCTTCTCTCAGGAAACTTTTGATATAATCTCTGATTGACTGGCCGTGGGTTAGATATCGATCTAACCTCAATGGGATAAGTGTAATAAGAATTGTTATAATTCCTATTAGTATTACTCTGATTAGAACTGTTTCGTTTGGGGGTTGAAAACGTTGTGGAGTTTTCGACCTGATAGATTTTCCAGTAGAACTTCTTGTGACAGAAGTAGTGCTTTTTGGACTATCATCCATCGAGAACTTCACTGGTTAGAAACGAGGTTGAAATTTTTGAAATTTTGGCAGTTGTTTATCTCCCCCATTTCTAACCACGTTTTCAGCATTTTCCATAATTTGAAGTTCATTTCGAAAATTTTTTGCCATTTTCTTGTTTACACTAGTTATCTCAGGCGTTTTAATTACTTAAGCCTGAGAACTACTAGCTTTAACAGGTGATTGGTCTTTCTTCATCTGCGTTGGTTCGACTCCTATACTTTTGTTTGGACAAACACTTGCCACGTGTCCCTTTTGATGGCATACGAAGCACGAACATTTTACCAAAGCTTTCTTAGGAGCTTTGGTATTAGTTTGGTTTTCCAAATTACTAGAAGTCAGAGAAGCGACCTTTTCTATTTGTTTACCCTTATCAATTTTATCAGATTCAATTTTTGAATCTACAAATTCAACAATTGCTTTAGACTCTTCTTTTTCTGAGTGTGCTTCCATTACACCTTTACTTTCAAAAGAAACTTTCTTTTTCAGAATTGTTTTGGGTGTCGTGGAAGTCTCAGTAACGATTGATTCTTTGCCATTATCTACAGTCTCAACTTTCTCTGACTTAGTCGACTAAGTACTATTTACCAAGTCAGGGACTGTTGAGGTAATGGTAGACTCAACAACTTGTGACAGCTCAGGTTCAGTTGTTAAGTATGTGGAGTTATGGTTATAAGGTGGAGAGACTTCATTATATCCCATGCCACGATGGTCTCCTGGCTATTTTCCAACAGTTAACAGAGTGTCTAAGGTTTCAACTGAGAATCTTCTAAGTTCAATTTTTTTATTAAGATCCGTAATTCTAACCCTAGCGTCTGCTAATTCTTTTTCTTTCTCTGAAGTATTCCTAGTTAAGTCAGATACATGTTCTCGAGCTAAATCAATTATTTGACTCTGCTCGTTAACTGTATCTCTTAATTTCTTAATATCTTCATTATCATATTCGACTTAACTATTAATTCAGAATTTCTCTGTTTTAATGCTGCATTTCCTTCCTTTAAGTGGTTAAGCTGAGCTGTCATCAAGTTAGATGATTCTATCAATTTCTCAGCTTCTCCTACAAGGTTAGTACATAATAAGCAAGCATTAACTACAGAGTCCAAATTCAATAATACCTTATGCTTCTAAGCATCCAGATTGGCCATATACGCGATGAAGTCATTTGTACTCATTGTATCAGTTGTTTCCAGTCTCAATACTCTGGTCTCTGAAGCAGGTACTACTCTATCAGCTTTCTCCTCTTCCTCATCCTCTGTATCAATGACTACCAGTCCATCCCTTTAATCACCGTCTATCGAGGCCATGAATGCCTGAGGTTCTTCAGCGTAAGTATTCCAATCATATGAACCATCTTGAGATTGAACGACCAAAGCTCTGGAGTTTGATGAATTTCCAGAGTTTGATGAATTTCCAGAGTTTGAATCTTCATTTAGTTATTCCTCTTTAGTTATTCCTAGAGAGGAATAACTTGGTTGCCGCTGGTTAGTTATTTGCTCTCTCTTTGGTCTCTAACATTCTCTTGCAAAGTGTCCAAAACCATCACAATTATAACACTTCAAAAGAGTCTTGTCAAAACAAACCTGATTGCCCACAAATTTTCTACCAGTGCGATTGACAAACCTCTGCATTCTCATAGCCACCATTGCCCTTTGCCACTGTAGATCTATTTCTTCTAGATCATCAAGATCCACTTGATCAAAATCTTCAGTTAACATAGTAGGATCCGTGATCCTTCCCTTAATGAAGTTCTCTTGTGTGGCAACAAAAGATGCTAGAAGAGACACCTGCTCCTCAGCTGACTTAATGCTCATTAACATAGACTTCAACCCTTTAGTTAATCCAGATGGTTGGGTTCTATTTATGCCCGAGTCCCAGATGAAGCCATATAACAGACCTTGCTTCCAGATTTCTCAAGGCATCGTCTGTATCGGCTTCCCTTGTGAAGAACGTTGTGACCCCATTACTTGCACTTGTTGATGGAGCAGAAGCAGAAACAGTAACTTTGGCGGTGAAGCAGATTTTCCCACTTCGTGATTCATCTCAATCATTTTGCTTAAACTCGACATCATATAAGAGGATGTACGAACTTGTTTTATAAGTTCGTAGAAATCAGTATCTTTTTAACTTCGTACGAACTTGGCAGTTAAGTTCGAACATAAGTCAAATTTGATCAATACGAACTTGAGATAAGTTCGAAGACCTGGTCAACGAACTTGGTCAAACGAACTTGAGGTAAGTTCGTAGGTCTGGTCAAACGAACTTGAGGTAAGTTCGTAGGTCAAGTTCATACGAACTTACAGCTTGTAGGTTCGTAGGATACTGTATAGGTTCGTACTATGCTGAATAGGTTCGTACGATCGATCTGATCAACCCTAATTCGTAAAAACCGAATCTGAGCTCTTCTAAAATCGAATTCTAAGTGATCTTTAACACCTTGAATGTAAAACCAATGATTAAACGTCCAAATCTTCCGTATTCTCTCGTTCTTTAATGTTTTAAACCTCGAACCTTAAACAGATCACTTGTTTATGCTTTGATACCACTTGTAGGTTCCCTAAACCTGGATCCACGAGGTTATCACGTTTATCAAGTGCGGAATCCTTAAACAAACGTAACAATAATCAACAAGTAACAAAAATATGGTAAAGAACACTTTTATTAACGTAAGTAACAATTACATTCAACCTAAGACAAAACAATAACAAATATGCGAACTTGCCTTTGCTAAGCCTTACAAAATATACAAAAACAACTGATTTCATTCGAACTAGCATGTAATCTATATAAAGGACCTAAGTTTGTACGGGCTGCACCCTACGAACTTGTCTAGTCACAGGCCCATACGAATCGTATGATCCTAAGTTCATACCTACCTAAGTTTGTACGAACTTACATTACAAAGCATATAGGTAAACTTATTACTAAAGACTTATCAAACTAACTATTACAAACTAGAAAGTTGTTGTCACCAAATATGTACCAACATAACTGTATATACATAAGTAAATGGGTAAATGTGTGTTTTAAAATTGTAGTAACTATGTAATGTAATATCACTTTCTCTCATTTACAAATACGGCTTTTTGCTTTAAAAAGATGATTACTTTGGTTGTAACGTTGATGATAGGATGTGGCTATACTTTTACCTTGATTAAATTATATTACTATATAAAATTTACCAACATAAATGTTATTATTCTTTGAATAGTAACTTATTAAATATTTATATGTATGAGTTTATTAAAGAATATGTTAAAGAATAGTGATAATATTGGGTTTAACTCTTTTATTTTATTTTACTCCGTATATTTTTTTACATAACTACTTGAATACCCGCGCAATGCAGCGAGAAATGTTTATTAGTTTCATATTAATTCGATATACAATATTATGTTTTCTAAAATATTTTAAAAATGAAAAATTACATTACAATACACGAAGAATACTATTTTATAAGCGGAAAAATCACCTTTTAACAAATTTTCAAAAAAAAAAAATGCAACAATATAACCAAAAATTTAATATATCATAAATATGTCATTGCAAACTCGATGGTCGGCTTGCGAGTTGTGAGTGCCGGGTCTCGAGTCCGTAATGGACGGGTTTCGAGTTTGTAATGGACAAGTTGCGAGTTGTGGAATCGTTTGTTGAGTCTACAGGTTTAGATTTTACTATTATTTTTATTTTTTCGTATTTTGATATTAAACATTATCTATACTAATATATAATACATTAAATGGTAAACATAAAAAACATTTCAAATACATCATATAATGTAACTAGAGTCGGCAATTTTAGCCTAGACCTTAAAAAATAGGCCTTAATGGACTATTTTGTATAAATATTGGGCTTACTGGACTCGCCCTTTTTTGAATGGGTAATAATGTACGTCTATCTTTCCCACTTCGGATACAATGGCGAATGGGTGAACGAAATTAAAATTTTATTATTTTCAAATAATAAACCATACACAACAATACTACCATGTTATTTTAATAATAATGATAAAATATTTAAACAATAACAAACGCTAGTAACTAAAAATAATATTGATTCTTCATAAATTTTACATATTATTTGGCAATTTTCATTATTTTTAAAACGTAGTAATTATATTATTTTGCAATTTTATTTGTACTTTCATTTTGGAGTTAATTAAGATACATAACCTAATAAGTTCAAATTGAAACTAAAATTAAGCCACAAAATTTGTTATTTATATAAGTACGTTATGACACGAGCCCGTTATGACCCGCACCGTTGTGGGCCAAGCCCATTAGGACCCAAACCCGTTTTAGCCCAACTAATCGAACCAACCCACCCGCCCATTTAGCCACCTTTAAATGTAATAGTGTATAGATATAGAGAAGTTTAAGTTAAATTAAATATTATATATTAATTAGTATATGATGTAATTTATTTTTTAAACAATTTAATATTGTAAAAATAGATTTACAATCATATTTTAAAAAATGGTTAATATGAGTATTTAATAAGTGATGGGTGGTGATGGAGAGTGGGATGGATGGTGTACGACACGGGAGGGGAGGGTTATAGGAAATGGGCAGGTAACGTATAGAACCATCAAATATTCATTACATACTTAAATTACATAATAATATAATTCTATCTTAAAAAAAACATGAAAACGTATTATATATTAGTAATAGATGTGTAAGTTGGGGTAAGGAGTAAGGAAGCATGCTTTTCACCCATTCTTCCTGAGTTTCTGGTCAATACCACACCCATGACCCCCATACCCCATCAATTATCGCACATATACTTTTACTTTAATTTGTTCAATTACAAACATGTACACCATTAGGTAATCTGCTAATTCCGCCTATTTACTAATGAGTGTCGTTATTTGAGCTGTGTATTATTTTTAACGGTAAAATACTTTATTTTCGGTTTCTTGATTTTTGCATTAGGAAATGTTAATGTGTTATAAATAGGTATGCTTTTTTATTTTCGGCTTCTTGATTTTTGCATTAGGTTTGTGTTTTTTTCTCTCTTTTACTGATAACTATTACAAACTATTTTTTCGCTACAAATTAAAATGAAAATATCATTTGAATATCCTGTCGCAATGCGCGAACCGAAACACCTCGTTGATAACAGTATCCAACTATATATAATAGTTTGCTTTTTGTGCAATATTTTGGTATTATTTGCTTGAATTGAATACAAATTTTGGATAATTGAGTTATTGAACCGTATTCACATTGAATATTATGTTAAACAATTCTATTGATTTGTCATGTCCTTTTAAAATACTCCACATATACACATGGTATTATATTTAAGTTAATATCCACCAAAAAAACAAAGTTTATCGAAAAGTGTTTATGATTGGGCCAGTTCAAAATTTAAACGACTTGAAAAACTGAATTTTGCTAACAACAATTTTTAACGTTATAAATAACAATATACGAAGTATAGAGGGTTATTATATAATTATTTAAAATTAAAATGGTAGTAACGTCAAAATAATATGTTTATTTTTTTTTGTAACATATCAAAATTATTATAATTTTATTCTCTTTGATATAAGATTGATATTTTTTTTTTAAATATGCAATACACAACTTAAATTTGCAATGTACTACTTTTATGTGTGATACACACCAAAACTTTTATAGAGTATCACAAAAATTAGTTATATATTACAATTTATTTTTTAAATTTATCTCATAATAAAGAGCATGAAATTTTAATAATTTTAATCTAATTCTTTTATAGGAAAAGTAATTAATTTATAAAATTAAATATAAAAATATTAACTCTGATCATTAATATTATAATAATCATTCCTACTGGTCACTTCCCTCTTTTGTCTTTTTATTAGCATGCGATCATCAAAAGTATTGTAAATCAAACTTCTTTTTACTGATAATCAAACTCCATCATAATTAAAATACTAATATATAATAATTTGATTTCAATTGCATTAAACTGCAGACTACACCTCTTTCAACATTAAAAAGAACAATAAAATGTCGAAGTTTTTCACAAATTAGAATTATATTTACATTCGTTAATTTTAAGAACATATTGCTACTAAACTTTTTAAACAAAAGGGAAGTACATACAATGACTTAAATAGAAACATACATAATTCCATATCCTACAAGCTTAATTAGACTAATGGGGCATTAAATAAAAGAAATGATGATTATCTGTCAATGTTATTTTTTGAAGAACACAAAGTTGATTCCACTCAATACATATAGTTTAAAAGTTCAAGGGGTAGTGACTCATAGTTTACATTGTTGTTGAAAAATTAAAAAGTGATAACAATATCATAAACAATGTTTTCTGGACTTTATGTTATAATTCTTTTTAAAAAATTCAAATAATTTAATAAATTTTTTTAAAAAAAAAAATAAATAAATAAATAAATAAATCTATTAAATATAAAAATACATATTACACAAGTCTTAAAAATTTTGGCCCATTTTAGCAAAATTAGCCCAAAGAGTTCTAAATTCAAATCTTGGTAGGAAATTTATGAATTGTCATCCTCATATTCACTGTTATGCAAAAGAGCTCTAAATTCATATTTAGCATATCAAAGTTAGAGTATAAAACATTACTTACATATAAAAGGTATCATATACAAAATTAATTCATATATTTATCAGAATATATTATTATTATTTATTTCTTAACATAATGCTTGAATTTTTGTAAGACGGAAACAAGTACATTCATACGAAGTTGTTTCAACTATCATATTTGATTATTACCTACCTTAGTTTCTCTAATAATAACAAAGTTGGTATATCACTAAACTCCAACACTTACAATACTTACGATGTAAGTTTGTTTTAAAAATAATTTAACTATATTTAAAATTAAAGAATTATTGCTGAAATTTTAGTTTCATTAGGCATAGAATGAAAAGAATAATTAAAAAAGTTAAATAAGAGAAAGAGCACATTAACTAATTTACCATATTTATAGCTTAAAGTTTAATAAAAAGACTATTAAACTTTTATAGTTTAACTAGTTGGGTACTCGCATGATGTAGCGAAAATGTTTATTAAGTCAGTAAATGATGATGTGATTAACCGTTGTAAAGTTGATGCAAATAAACTTTTTAACATGTATATGGTAACATAAATATGTAACTAATAATTTACTTTTATTTTACGATCACAAAAAACACAAATAAATACTAAGAGTTGTTAATATCTTGTCGATAAATATTAGTAAATATTTAATTTACTTAAATTCTACCAAAGCGTGTAATTTATTAGAAAGTAACTTAATAAATGTAAAATTAAAAAGTGAATTTTAAACTTTTAGTTTATTTGGGTTAATATATGATTAGTTATCATATATTTAAATCAATAGAAAAGTATTAATGTAATTTCTTATCTTATAAATTTAAGGACTAAGCAAGAACTATAAATACTTTGTAAAAGTTATAAATTATAGATATAGATTAGATAGACTAATTAACATAAAATATCGTATTTTCTGACAACCGGGCCCTATAACGACCCTCATAATCGTCAATCTTGACCAACTAAAAGTGTTGGTGCTAGATTTAACAAATAGTCATAGTTAAGGGGCTTCTTTAAAACTTGATTGCCCTGAAAAGTGCCATTGTCTCCATTTCTATCGATACTGCAGCTATGCTCATAACAATAACAATAATACGTTAATTTTAAAACAAAAAATAAATCAAAGATATCATCATCATCATTCTTTGGGGTAGTTAACGACGAAAGTGCAGGCCCGTTGAATTATTATTATTATCAACCTATTTTCAAAACTCATTCGTTATTATCCTGGTAAGATTCAGATCCACTAGGTAAATCTATTTTTTTCATTCTGTCAATTGAATCTTATTCTCCTTTTTAATTCGATTGCACAGTTAACATATTAAATCTTAGGATTTCATCCTGAAATATCGATTTTGCGATTGATTTCGATTGTTTAATTCTCCCTTTTCTGGATTTGTTCGTTTTAGGGTTAGTTTTAGATCTCATTGTTTTAGTTTATATCTTTGAAATTGATATTTGAACGGTTTTGTGATTCTGATGATAAGTTTTTATATGATATATGACATTATCTATTTGTTTCCATATATTTTATGTTATATGTTTATGTTTATACTTATGTATATTTATAGATGTTGTGTGTGCTATATCTCATAATATATCAAATCTGTGAAAAGCTAGATATTCATATCTGTGATATTTGAAGATCAACCTTAGAAAGATATGAACTTTACTTAGTCTGTTAGTTCCTAACATGATACATCTTACTTTTGATGAAACAAAATTAATATTTTCATTACAGTTTATAAGCCTGCAATCTGTAAATGGAAAAGCAGCAGTGTTAAGCCTGCAACCTGTATGATTTCTGCGTTTAGTATCTGATTTTGTGATAGCTGAATTTAGTTTGGATTGGATTTATATTGCAGTATTTTTGTGAACTGCAATGTCGATGGGGGATGAGCCTTTGTACCCAATAGCGGTGTTGATAGATGAGTTGAAGAATGACGATATCCAGTTGCGGTTAAATTCAATTAGAAGGTTATCAACAATCGCTCGTGCTCTGGGGGAGGAACGTACCCGGAAGGAATTGATTCCTTTCTTGAGTGAAAACAATGACGATGATGACGAGGTTCTTCTTGCAATGGCGGATGAGTTAGGCGTGTTCATTCCTTACGTTGGAGGAGTGGAGCATGCTAATGTGTTGCTACCCCCTCTGGAAACACTCTGTACTGTTGAAGAAACTTGTGTGAGGGAGAAAGCGGTGGAGTCATTATGCAGGATTGGATCACAGATGAGGGAGACTGATTTGGTTGACTTTTTTGTACCACTGGTCAAGGTTAGTCTATGATTACTGTTGTGGGTATGACATATGGATTTATTGGTCCATTTTCGAGTTCATAATGGTTTCTGTGGTTGCAGAGGCTGGCGGCTGGTGAGTGGTTCACCGCACGTGTGTCTGCATGTGGGTTGTTTCACATTGCATATCCTAGTGCCTCTGAGACTTTGAAGGCGGAACTGAGGTCAGTATATAGTCAGTTATGTCAAGATGACATGCCTATGGTTAGGAGATCGGCTGCTACAAACTTGGGAAAGTTTGCTGCTACTATGGAACCTGGTCGTCTCAAGACTGACATCATGCAAATATTTGAGGATCTTACTCAGGATGGTAAAAAAGAAATTTTGTATAGCTTACGGTTCTAATTTCCTATCATTGGTCTTTGTGCTGGTATTAATCTTGTCCTTGTTACAGATCAAGATTCTGTACGTTTACTAGCCGTTGAGGGTTGTGCTGCACTTGGGAAGTTGCTACAACCCCAGGACTGTGTTGCACATATTCTTCCTGTCATTGTCAATTTTTCTCAGGTTAACTTTATTGTACTTTCTAGAGTTCAGATTTTATGAGTTAACAACTCGTGTCTTACTTCCCTTTCTAATGTTGATGGTTATCCTAAGGGTTAATTACCTAAAAACAAAACGTACTTTCAATTTTGTCCCTTTTCTCCCAACCGACTCTTTTATGTCCCAACTTCACATCGTACTTTCAGTTCTTGACCCCGTTTCCCCAATCCGTTACATATTCTTACTTTTACAAGTCCTTTCAAGTTTTATTTAAAGGGTTATTTTTTATCATTTGTCATTCAAAGTTTTTCTTTTATCATTAAAAAAATCTTGAAATAAAACATCTTTTTGTTAGATAAATGATAACAAACTTTAAATAAAACTTGAAAGGCCTTGTAGAAGTAAAAATTTGTTACAGATTGGGGGAAACAGGGACAAGAACTTGAAGCACGATAGGGAGTTGGGACATAAAAAAGCATGTTGGGGAAAAAGGTACAAAACTGAAAGTACACTGTGTTATTAGGTAATTAACCCTCATCCTAACAAGCTTCCTGTCTTCACTTTATGGCTCTGTATATACGAGAATATATGTTATACTTTTTGGCTATATTTTTGTATATCTGTTTTTTCTGAAATATTTCTTTTTCTAAACTTACTATTCAAAGGGTATCTTCTTATTCAGGACAAGTCATGGCGTGTTCGGTATATGGTAGCAAATCAGTTATATGAACTATGTGAAGCTGTGGGTACTGAACCTACCAAGTATGTTTGTAACTGAAACATTTTTTTCATCATGAAAGTTATTATGATATTTTAATACGAGGAGCTCCTATATAGATTATCTTATTTCTGTTTTTATTTTTATGATCTTATTGATTACACTAATCAATCATTACTATTTGCTTTCCTTTTGAAATTGATAGGTCGGAGTTGGTCCCAGCATATGTAAGGCTACTTAGAGATAATGAAGCTGAAGTTCGCATAGCAGCTGCTGGAAAGGTCACCAAGTTCTCCCGGATTCTAAATGCCGAACTTGCAATTCAGCATATTCTTCCTTGTGTGAAGGTGAGTTGGTCACTCTTAAACATCCGAGATCTAGTTCTATGTTGATTTATTCAGCTATCTTACATCTTCCAATGACATGTAGGAATTGTCATCAGATTCTTCTCAGCATGTTAGGTCTGCTTTGGCCTCTGTTATAATGGGCATGGCACCTGTTTTAGGAAAAGTAAGGATAGTATATGATTTATATTTACGGCATTGATTATATTGATGATTTTATCAAATATCTTATTCATTTTGTGTTTGATGGTAATTCGCAGGATGCAACAATTGAACAACTCCTTCCTATTTTTCTTTCACTTTTAAAGGATGAGTTCCCAGATGTACGCCTCAATATCATCAGTAAGCTAGATCAAGTGAATCAGGTACACTTTTTTTTTTTTTTTTTTTTTTTACGATTTATTGTATATTTTCTACTTTGCAAGTATTGTTAGTAGCTAATGGTGATAAGGTTTATGCTATGTTTTGAACTCTTAGTAATAGTTTTCATGGTTTCTATTCAGTCATTTTGATGTTAGCTATTACTGCAGGTTATTGGGATTGATCTTTTGTCTCAATCTTTGTTGCCGGCAATTGTTGAACTTGCTGAGGATAGGCATTGGAGGGTTCGATTGGCTATTATTGAATACATACCTCTGTTGGCAAGTCAGTTAGGTGTAGGATTTTTTGATGATAAGTTAGGTGCTCTCTGCATGAAATGGTTACAGGACAAGGTGGTGCATCACACCTTAACATTATATTGTTATATGTGTTTGTGTATGTGTATACATGCACAGGTTCACTGACCTATATCAATGGATATGTGTTGCAGGTTTACTCCATCAGAGATGCTGCTGCTAATAACTTAAAGCGCCTTGCAGAGGAATTTGGTCCGGACTGGGCAATGCAGCACATTGTTCCACAGGTTAGTCTCATGGTTTGCATCAAAAGGCTTGCAGTGGTAAATGTTGAACACAACAGTGTAATTTCACTATATCTGTGATGTTCGTATGGTTTTCTGTTGAGCAGTTATAAATGTTCAGTTGATCATCATTGTGTTGGTAATTTTTTCAGCCAAGGACCAAGATTGATAGAAACTGAAATAGTGGGTCTCCTATATGAGATCCCAAAATCACAAATTATAGCTGGTGTATTTGGGCATTCCTCTAAATTACATGTTTTCTTGGCAGGTGTTAGATATGGTAAACAACCCACATTACTTGCATCGCATGACAGTTCTTCGTGCAATTTCCCTACTTGCCCCTGTTATGGGGTCTGAAATTACATGTTCGAAATTGCTTCCCGTGGTTGTTACTGTCTCCAAAGACAGGTGAATGCAGTTCTTAAAATATGACATCTTTTTGTTCTTTCATTCTTTTGCTTATCTACAAGAATTGTGTTTTCAGAGTGCCCAATATCAAATTCAATGTAGCAAAGGTCTTGCAATCCTTGATTTCCATCGTTGACCATTCTGTAAGTTACTCTACCCGAATAAATTTATCGACAGCCATCAAATATGATCAAACGTGTCATCAGAAGGAAGCATACGTTGAGAAGTGATGAGTTTGTTGCATCTTTTGATGATTGTTATGCACTTCTGAATGAACATAAATATCATATTCCGTTATGCAGGTTACGGAGAGTACCATTAGGCCTTGCCTTGTTGAATTATCTGAGGACCCTGATGTTGATGTCCGTTATTTTGCAAACCAAGCACTTCAGTCAATAAGTAATGACATGATGTCAAGCTAGAGTAACCCACGTTGAATTCACCTGATTTTTTTTCCAAACTGAAGAGACTCATCTACAAAGATGCTTTAATTTTTACATAGTTGTATGTTTTCTTTTAATGATTCTTTTTTGTTCTGTTTATTCAAACAAAAGACAGAAAATTAAAGAAATGAGTGGATAACATTTCTAACTATTGTAGTTTGGCCATTTGGATGTGTGAAGTTTTGAACCAACTCATTAACCTTCATGCTTATAAATATGCCGAAAAAGAACATTTGCAGTAGGCAAAAAGTTGGAAAATTATGGAGTAGTTAATAGTTTGTTTGAACATTATTGCCAAATTAGAATGGTTGTATCTACCAACCAAATGCAATTATAAGAGATGACCTTCAATTTGTAAAAATAGCTAGCGAAGGTAGTACATTAACTATGAGTACTATGAGTATAAGTGTTCGGGAATGCTTCTAACTTGTACTGATGTCTATTGTGTGTACTTAACTTAGGTTTATTATTTTTAATGTATTCAACTTTCAAAAAGTGTGTTTTAATGTATTTTGCTTATGTGTTATCTGTGTAGGGTGCCACGTGGCATCCGTAGAGGTTGACACATCATTAAAAATACTACATAATACATTAAAACACACATTTAGAAAGTTGAATCCATTAAAATATCAAACATAAGTTGGGGACACACAATAGACATCGAGTACAAGTTGGATGCATTCCCAAACACTTATCCCTATGTATAAACCAATGGAAGATCAAATGGGAACTTAAATTTTAAACAAAGGGAAGATCAAAATGGAACTTAAATTTTTTAGATAAGATCAGAGAGCTCTTCTAAAATATATTTGAAATTTAGTATTAATTAATGTACTCTATTTTAATCAATATTCGTTGAATATTTAGTGTGATTTAGGGAGTTTCGTGGTTGATTATACCGTTAGGTTTTCTCTTAATACAATTCATTCGGAAACAAGTTACAAGTCCAACATAATAGGATGTTTAATCGGTTAATTCGGTTTAAACCGAACCACTTAGATAAAACCGATTGATTTTCAGTATTGAAAAATTGAAACCGAACTGTTCAAACAAAATAAAAATTCAAACCAAACCGAACCAAATTACTATTCAATTTGTTTGGTTTATACAATTTGATTTACGTTTTAATATATTAATAAAGCATTCGAACAAAATCATATTATGTGAGGACCAAACAAAGGTAATTGTCACGCTGCGTAAATTCTTCACAAAAAATTTATAAAGTTGTAAGGCAAAAAAATAAAGGTGTAGTTGAGACTTTGGTGATAAATGATTATTAAACATTAATAATGATATCACGTATACATAAAATTGGGAGGGTAACACATTTAGAAAAAAATAGTAAATATATTACTATTCGTTTTATTTGGACTATTCGATTTTTAAAATTGTAATCAAAACCAATCCAAAAATCAAAATAATTATTCGGTTTGAACCAAACCGATCCAACAAAGCAAATATTCGAACCAAATAGTCCGATCCAAATTGTCCGGTTGAACAATTTACATATGTACAAATAGTGAACACCCTTAAACATGTAAGCTGGTTACAAGTCCAACTAGCACATAATGTTTTTATGAATATTATTATTGGGCATTATAGTCGTGTGAATGAACCATATCATATTCGATCGAAGTACCCTATGTTATCTGAATACATCATACTATACATATGAGAATCTACATATAGCTGGTTATCACTCATACATCTATCTTGAATTGTATTAACAAGACTTTGCCTTTGATATAGTAGTTGTTCTTGAGTTGCCATTTTCCAAATGTTTAGAAAAGACAACATATGAGGAAGGTTGAAGAATTAAAGTTGAGGTGAGAAGGGAAATTAATCTAAGCTAAGCTAATCTAAGCTAATCTAATTCTAACTACACTAACCAATTGGGCAAAAAGTAACTTCCAACAATGAAAGTGAGTCCTAGTCAAGAAGGATCTCTTAAAAACTAATGTAATCTAATTAGGCTTCGAATCGTACTACCATTCCCCAGTAAAGGCGCCAAAAAATTGAAGCGTCACCCACCGTTCGGTTCGTTTCAGAGCGGCAACGTCATCGTTGGACAACCGCAATTCCGGCTTGTGGGCGATGATCGTTGTGGAGAATTTTTATATTTATGGATGTTGGGGCCTAAGTTGTCTACTATTGCTATACTTAAGGGATAAAAAGTGGTAGGTATAACCTAGGGTTGTTCTTAAAGTGGTATATTATTGGGACACTGTTACATTACTATACAAACGGACCTTTGGTGTAGACTTTAGAACCCTACTAGTTTCCTATACGTTCTAAATTGGTATGTCACTAGGAACTAAGTTGACGTGGTTCGCCATGATTTGGAATAGTATACTGTCGGGATGATGTCTATTATGGGGATACTCTTAGATTACTAGATATACATGCATTTGGTGTAAACTCTAGAACTCTACTAGTTTAGTGCAGCTTCTAAATTGGTATGTCACTAGGAACTAAGTTGTCGTGATGTTGATAAGAAAAATCTACTCAACTCCCAACACTATCCTTTTAAAGGATTAAGTGACCCTTATGGGTGCATGATTTAAAGTTCGATCGCTCTTAATACCTAAGTTTATCTTTCATTCTTCTAAGTGTGTGACTAATTATTAAATTTGAATGTCCAAACTATCAAATACGTAGAGTCAAGGCTTTAAGTATCTTAAGTCACTTGAACTTTTATTTTCTTTTCTAGACTCTTCATATCTTTTAAATGCTGTGACTACTTCAGTTATAACCTAGACCTCTCATTTTCAAACAATTATACATCCTTGGACTATTCACAATGTTTGAGCATTACTTCATGTGCAAACCATATAATTCAGTAATTCACGATATAGTTTGCTGCATAACAGTGTTTCCATTGCGTCTCACCTCGACCATGTTCAAGTAATACATTATGTAGTTCACAGTAGTTCCATAGTGATCTACTATGCATTTCACGGCGTTTCCATAACTTCCTACTTTGAGTAGTTCACCATGTACTTCATAATATTTTCATAGTGATTCATGGTGTATTCCATAATGTTTCCATAGTTTCATACTTTGAGTAATTCACTATGTACTTTGTAAGATCGAATTCTAGCTTTTAGATTATTTGAGTATCAATCCGTATGAGTATGTGTACGTGTGTGAGTATGTAGTGAGAGAGAATTGAGATAAACTGATTGTATATTCAAGATAAATTGTCAAAGACTCATGTACATGCTCTGCTCAAATCACTCTCTCGAAATCTCTATTATGAACAACTACTCTTTATCTCTGTCTCAACTAACCTATTTATACATATTAGTTGTGACATTCATAGCTCAGGCGACACTCCTAGTGTCGCCTATAGTGGGAGTGTCGCCTATAGCGATACTTAGGAGTGTCGCCTGACACTTAAACTATACAAAATGCAAATCCTATTTATATATCTAACAATCTCCCCCTAGAATTTAACATCTTGTATTTTGAACAGATTTTTTCAAATAATGCAGACTCTTTTTGTCTTCATAGTAAGCTCTTGGAGATATCTTTAAAATTCTTTCTTTTCTTGAACAAGTTGTTGAGAGCAATTCTCTAGATTCTCTTTGATTCTTCTTCTTCGAACTCTTGATCTTTCTTTGCTTCAAACCTCTTTGAGCTTTCTTTGCTTGAACTATTTGAGCTTCCTTTGCTTGAAATCTTCATATATCTATTGATCCCCCTTAATTTCATCTTCATTTTCTGGAGCTTGATCTTATCATTGTAATCTTAATCTTTTGTTTACTTTTTATTCCCCCTCAATTTGGATAATATCTTCACACTTAGTGTAACCTCGGGATTGAACTTCCTCCATCAATTATCCTCGTTTAATCTCAATCATTTAATCTACGTACATCGCATTCTTTGAATTACCGTTTCTCTTTTTCTTCACTTTCAGTCAACCCTTTTTATTCACTTTCTCTCAACTCATTTTCTTCATCTCAAATCTTCATTTCTTTATACTATCCTTCAAACACTCAATCTTTTCTCTCCCTTCATGATGATTAAGATGCATCGTGAACATCATGAATACAATATAACTCATAAAGTGTTTGAAGAATGCCACCAATTTACAAGAACATGAATATGCAGTAAGCACCAAATGTAGTAACCAAAGGGTAAAACAACAATTCATTTGATTGAATAAAAAAAAATTGGTAGTATTTTCAAAAAACACATTTATGAAAACACTATAACTCCTGGATCACAGAGATTACCAGTTTACACATCAACTGAAACATTAAATGAATCAATCGAGTGACCTACTTTCAATGTGGGCATTGATGTTAGCATTTGTAGGATTTCCATTCAATAATTGTGAAATACCAATATTTAGGTATCACTATGAATGTTCTGGCAATGTCAAATAGACATGCATAATGTCACAAAGACATATAGTGTAAGATTACACGTGTGTTCTAAAAAAAAAATTATATTATTTGGCTCTAGACTCTATATGTACAAGAAATGAAGTCAGGGATTGGAGCTGAATGTCCTCTTGTTTCAATATCAACAATCTCCAAATGAGATGTCGATAGAATATGTACTAAATCTCCGCGAGAAAGTGAAACAAGGACTTTTTAAGAAGTACTTGAGTGGCTAGGAGGGTAATGTGCATTGCATCACTGGGTCTATGATGTCTTCTTCAATAACAGAAGTCAACAAATGACATCCGATAGCAGATGTAGCAACCCGGAGATTTAGATAGTTTGGTAAGGGTTATCCTTTTCTTTTAACCCTATCACACACTCCTCACTCAACATCTCTCATTTTTCAACTCCTCCCTCATTTTTAATTGGTATGATTTTTGGCATAATTTGAGAATATGCTAATCTGCATACTGATTTCCACCTTTCCACTCACTTAGACCTAATAAAACCTTGTAAAACATTATTGGTACATGTTGCGACAACAGCGTCTATCATGTAAAAGTTTAGTTTGTAATTAGTCTTTGTTATTAACAAATGAATATTTTGTCTTATATTATTTATTAATGAATTAAATAATATTTTAGTTATGTATTTTTGTAGGTTCGTACGAACTTAAGTCAGGTACGAACTTAAAGGTAATTTTGTACGAACTTAGGAGCTGCAAAGTTCGTACGAACTTAGCTGCTTATAAATACAAAGTTCGAAAATATTATTTTTAAGCTTCTACGAACTGAGTTTTCAGCAAAACTAAGTTCGAATATTCTGTCCTAGTTCGAATACATACGAAGTAAGGATTATTTAGTGATATAAACGTGTTTGTAACACTTGTATCGTTTCTTAGAGTTTTCCGCACTCTAACAAGCGTTGTTACGCCGTTGGATCCGTTCAAGGGGAACCTATAAACATTTTTCCTAATGTTCAAAACTAGTGATGAAGATAATACTGAAAGTAGGATCCCACACTTAGAGTTTTACAATGAGGGAAATGTTTCTCAAGTGATAAAATGATAGGCAGTGATCCCACACATAGTGATAAGATTATGGGACATCATAGCTCAAGTAAATAGAGATGCAATAGCAAGATAAAGAAACGAGAAATAGAAACGAAGAACTCCCCTATCGGCAGTACGGCTCTCAGTAGCTGAGTATCTGAAACATAAACTGAGTCAACACCAGTAGCAGCTGGAATTGGATCGGAATCAGTCTTTCATGGAGTGTACTCGAGCTCATATAGGCATTATCATCATCCAAGCAATCCACCAATTTCGTACCAAAATAACCAAGAATAAAAGGATAGATTGTAGAAAATGAACTAATAGCCTCATCAGGATGCGAGTAGAATCAAATAAGGTACACCAAATGTTGGATAGAGATAATGGACTAAGATCCCGATCACCAAGAGCTACTAATGTAACTTAAAAATTAGTAATGATCTAAAGGTGCTTAATCCGACGACTATAAATATCTATCATCCATGATCTTGTCCATCAAACTAATGAAATGAATATGATGTTGTTCTTGTCGGAGAGATCTCCAGCTTCCATATGAATCCCGAATCTAATCCTATAATAACCACTCCCTGATCAACCTATATTCTTAAGTTATAGTAATGAAGACTCATAGGCTAGAACAACTGCTAGTGTTGTGAGTATGGTGATTAGTGAGGGACCTTCTAGTTGGACGACAAGTGTGTAAGTGTCCGAAACCAGCTAAAGGTTCAGAGTCACCAATGACATCACTTTTGTGCATAAATGGATCATGATGGTGGCGGTGATAAATGATACATCACTTTTGTGAATAAATGGTTCCTGATGGTGGTTGTGATAAATTTGAAGGGTGGATGGACAGGTGAATATGGGTGGATATGGTTATGGTGATGGTGTATGGTGGTGATGGTTTGTGTTCCATAAAAAATTTTACTAGCATTAAGAATATGGTAAAGGATACACTATTATAGCTTTAGGGTTTTGATGGAATATATGGGTACATATGGTGAATGTTGACATGACCTACGTGATGAACTATTTATAGCTAACTATAATGTGATCATCTTCGTATCCTAATATCATTTCCTTGAAAAGCAATTATCAAAGGTTTCTAGATTGAACGAACTGTAATGCTCCCCTAGTCTAACTATTATACTCTAAGATTCTACATCCATCGGTGTCAATCCCTATCTGTTAGTCATTCGTACAAAGAATAAAGCAGACAAATGTGATCTAGTAGACAAGTGATTATTCTTTAGGTAACAGATTCATTGGTTCGCAAAAAAACTTCATACACTTTTATAAGTGTTGATCACTTATAAGTTTACCGCAACACAAACAACATTTATGGAAACACTACCATAAGTAGATCAACGGTTAAATCAAGTGATCAAGTATAAAGATATTTTAAACACACATTTTTCAACGAGTTTGAGCATAATATACATATTGACATACAGATCATGTTATCAAATAAAGCATCAAAAGGTCTTATGTATGTTTCCAGAAATATGTAAGTAACTCAAATGCTTAAAATATGTGAGTGGGTGTGTATGATGATTTTGGCACCTAAATATTGTAGCTTCTAGTAGGCTCCTATTTTTGTGAGTTAAAGGAGGTTGAGAACTTGAGATCTTAGATAATGGTGAAATGAATATTGCAATGAAGTCCAAACAAGTGGGAGAAGGAAAATTTTAAGCAAAAGATTGACATTAATCAAGATGAGATTCTAAGTTCCAAAGTCATTTTGAAACTTATCCTTTGTTTTCATAAAAATCTAAGAAAATTTGAACATCCATTTTAGGGTTTCATTTTCTACTTATTAGGGTTAATTACTACTTATCCTAGATTAACTAATAATAGTACTATTAATATTAAAACTACGTTAAACACGGGTTGCTTCCCGAGAAGCGCTTGTTTTTGTACGAGTCATTAGCTTGACTCCAGCTATATTTTTTAGGAAATCTAGGTGGCTTCCTTGCGTACATCAGTAGACACAAGTGATAATATTGGTACATATATAGGGAGTTAAAGATGGTTATTGCAAAGGTATGTCCAATCAAATGAGGAGGTGGATAAAGGTGATGGGATTTTTTTACCGGGAGTATAACAAAGCTCTCAACTTCTTCATCCTCCTCAAAGTGGGTGGGCAGTATGGGTTTGCAAAACCTTACTTACTTCCTATGGTCTTTTGTTTGATGAAAATGTTGTACTCTGAGCATGTAGGTGGGACGATGTCCATTAACGTCTCCAATCTCGTAGCAACAATCTCATCAAATACTTTGGTGTTTGATTTGTCTAAAGCAGCAGAGGGTTCAACTAGATGAGGAAGTGACGCATCTGAAGGGATTCGGGGGATACAATCAACCACAACTAGTTGTGGAATGTTATCAACCACATTAGGTTGAATAGGGATGGGTTTACTGCTTAGAGTTGGTACGTGTTCCTCCAATCCTTCTGAAGCCCTGAGTCTTCTTTAGAAGTCTTTACCTCTAGGTCCTCCAGTTCAATCTCCTCATCTACCTCATCGTACTCGTTACTCTAGCCGGAAGTTTCAAGTTGCAGTGGTTCGGAAAGTTCTTTTAGAACGAACTCTTTGTTGGTCTTGGACGTTGATAGGTCAGGAATGGGTGGAAATGAAGATTGAGAGGATTGTTTAGGTGTAGGAGTTGAAGGAATTTCGCAACCATACTCATGAGAATGCAAATTTGTGTCCAATTAAGTAGATGTTGTGTGTGTACGTCTCTCAACTTCCCATAGCAAAGAGTTGGTTCTAACTTGATTCATGTTTCCCTCACTACTCACTTAGGCGTGTGCTTATTCCTTAGTCAAGATTCTAGAAAACTTATCAACATTACTTCTATCTTCTTGTTCTGTTTATAGCAGTTTAAGTGGGTCGGAAGGAGGTAAGAAATCAACATTAATGTTGAAAAATGCTAAGGGCGTATCTTGTGTTATGGTGGCTTATGTTTCGAATGATTCATGAAAGAAAGGTTGGTATCGATGTTGTTTGAGCATTACTTCATGTGTGGATCATGTACTTCAGTAGTTCACAATATGATTTGTTGCATAGTAGTGTTTCCACTGCATCTCACCTCGAACATGTTTAAATTGATTAAGTAATTCACTATGTAGTTCACAATAGTTCCATAATAATTTACTATGCATTTCACTGCATTTCCATAGCTTCTTACTTTGAGTAATTCACTTTGTACTTCATAATTTTTTCATGGTGATTCATGGTGTAATTCACTATGTAGTTCAGAGTAGGTTCATAGTGATTCATTTTTTAGGCTAAGTTTGGGCACGACGAACCGTATACAGTTTGTAACATCTCAAATCTAACTATTAAAATAAGTACGATTATTAACTTTCTACTTGGAAATTAATAAACCTAATCTAATAAAAATAATATATATGTTGAATAAACAATATACACATATACTAGTCAATATAACTGAAGTGTTGGTATAATCTTATGCTAATTATTAATAATATATTATAAATAATTCATGACTAAGCACTTAATTTAGCATGAGTCACCTTGCATGTTATACATCTCATGCTTAGATTTTGTAAATTGAATGCCTATACGCAAGAAACTTTGCTTATTTAAGTACAACTATAAAAAGGACATCTATGTTGTACCATTCTTGTCATCACAAATACTACAAGTGAAACACATATAAGAAAAAACTAAGAGAGTGTGCTACGATAGACAAGCATTTGAAGGTGTTGATAAAAGTAAACAAAGATCTACATATACGAGGTGAGTTTCGTGTTATTTTCAAAATTGATATATATGCGATATACCGCGTGATTACCTGATCATCTATTTAATTGTATTTAATAGCATGAATGTTGATTTTTAAATATATTATGTCATGCTAGTCGTCGAGTAACCAGGAGCTTAAACGTAATAGCCGTTGGCTCATTATATCTATTTATTGTTGAAACGTGACGGTCGTTTTCTCGCATATATATTGGTACGATTAGTACACTAGCGGACGCTTGTTTGTACTAAGTCAATACTAGCATATACCTATCACTATGCGTAGTGCTGGTATAGATAGTCGTGAAACAATTAGCCCTTATGCTAAATCGATGTCGGAGATGACTTGAGATCTGGTTAACTTTGATAAATATAGAGATCTCATCATACTTTACTTTACAGCTTTTTTTTTTTTCATTCTGCATCATCACTACATATTGTGTGTGATATTTTGTACACAAACACACGAAATCACTAAGTCTTTAGTCTTACGCATGTACGTGTATATCTCAAGAAACATCAAGTAGGGTCGTCAAAATGGGAACCGTAGGACCTGATGATACCCGAAGATGTTGCTGCTTAAATATAGTCATTTTTTAGAATATTTTGTAAACTATTTCCCGCTTCCGCTTGTAATGTAAACTTTGATATATGAATTAAATTGTCGTTTTGTTACAATAAACCTCTGGGTGTCATACAGTTGGTCCAAACCGTATACGGTTGGCAACCGTATACGGCTAGGAAATCTAGCCATGGCACACCTGTATACGGTTGGGCCATGGTCTTTTTGCCTTGGTCGTTTCGTCGTGTGCCTTGGTCCTTTGGTCGTGTGCGGGGTCGTAATTTCTTCGATCTTTGTTTTTGCTCTAACTTCTTCTTTTCTTTTCTTATCCGTTTTTAGCTATTTTATAATCCATGCGATTGTAAATTCTTGTTTGAAAATTTAAGATTGATTAAGGATAATTTCTCATACTTTAACATATAGGTAAATAAAATGTGTGCAAATTATCTTTACTGTTTTTGTTCTATTTGACTAGCTTTTCACTCATTTTTAACGATTGTTGAAGCATAATTAATATTTTAGCTTCATTGACAAAATAAAATAGATAAATGTTGTATTTGCAACAATTATGTCACTTGTTAGATCAATTTAAAGAAAATAAAGTACATAAAAATGAGTTTTTACGCATTACCAGTATCGTGTCATCATAGTATCACGTACTAGTCATTGACGTCAAGTCAAAAAGTTCGTCAACGATGAAGCTATTAGTTGCTTTAATGTAGTAGGTACATGCAATCAGGCCATAAATGAGAGCAGTCAATGCAATTTTGTGTTAGATAAATCCATATACATATTTATTATCAATGTTAGATCTTAGATTAGATAGAAAGTTATGTCATGTAACTCGTACTAGGCGTACGTAATCAAGCAATAAATTTGGTGTTACTAATACATTTGCTTAAAATAACAATGATACTATAAAGTTTGAAAAACCGTTAATAACATAACGTTTGATACAACAAAGGCATCACAATTTTACTTTCTAAGATTTTAAGTTTCATACATCAATTATAAATAAATTTGTTAATATGACGACACGAGGTTGATAGTTCTAGAGACAACCCGAAATGCGACACAATAATGACATGGAACTAGGTTTGGCTGGCATTTTCAACTCATTAACTTGTCAACTTGTTTGTTTTTTAGGATCAGGTTTAAATCACCATGTTTATAATCGGGTTGATCCACCCAACTATTTTTAAGAGTTAAATTATAATTAAATACAGTTATTATTTCGTGAGTTTATTACAACGAATGTTTCTGTATATTTGTTGTATTAGATATTAACTCAAATTTATTAATTTGATCTCATTTTCACTATTTTTCTTTTAAACGGCTTATTAGATGTTAATCGTTTAGGTCTATCAGTGACATTCATTGAGCAGTATGTTAACCCTGAGACCCTCTTGTTCCTCCTTTTTTTATCGCCTGAAAGGGTAAAAGTCCCGGGTGGGACTCGAACTTGAGACCTCCCCTAGCCAAATATCCCCTCTTCAAAGCCTCATAAGAAAACCTTGGTGACCAACTGAGCTAGCTCAGTTGATTGATCTCATTTTCACTATAATAACACAAAAAACAACATTATGCACATATTAACGCATTGGAGTATTTGACAAAAACTGATCCAGTTGACATATTAATTAACTCAAAATTGACTTGTGTCGATTCTTTCTTTTAAAAAGTTACTCGAGTCAGGTCCAAGTTATATGAATCAAGTTCAAGGTCGTAGTAATCAACCCGTCTATATAATCGGATCAAGTTCATGTTTGAATATTTGTATCCTTCCGATCCAAATTCACAACCCTAAGTTGACGCATTATGATCACATTTACTATTAACGTGAGTATCGATATTAAGTTACTGTTATGAAAATGTAAATATTAAGATATTGCTTTTAAAAGTAAAGATTTCAAACAAATAAACACAAACGTCGTTATACCTTAACAAATGTTTCGAAATCTTCATATATTAAAGTATATTTTTTCTTTATAAATTAAATCTAAAATCACGGCATTTTCCATGCCTTGACTCTTGAGATAGAGTTGTCACCACATTATTTTTCGGTTGTAGGATTCATAGTTATAGTATCAGTTTAATGTTCAAATACAAAAGTTAAGGTAGTAATGATAAGATTAAATTATAATCAAACACATGTCCCGCATATATCGGCCGATCTCGGTTTTTATAATTGAACCTTTTCATCATTTACTTTTTATGCGTTCTCTCACCCTCAACTCCCAAAACAAACATACTCACTACATTAAAACTTTTCCCACACCTGAATCACTACCCGCGGCGAGAGAATCCACCGGAAAACCATGGCCACAGTGACAGCGAAAGTGACAGATGAAACCGTTATTGCTGCGTCTTTTTCGATTTGATTTTTTTTAAATCTTACCCTCATTAACATCATCTGGCCAATCAGATGAAGAAGTAGATGACGATTATTCATCAATGGTGGTTTTCAATTTGAACGACGGAGAAATCGAGATCTATAGCGGTGGACAGTTTGAAAGTCATTGTAAGACCGTAAATCTGAAAGTGATCAAACAAAAAAGAGAGCATTCAGGCAGCGATTTACATGACCAAACTTACTAACTTATATAAAATAGTTATTAAATTGAAGTATAAGATCATTTGCAATCGTCACATGCCGTAAAAGCTACATTATCAGTCACGTCAGCCTCCACTGCATGTTATTATTATTCAGTTCGCAGTAGTAACCCCTCCACTATTCACCCTCCACTATACACCACTATAAATTGAGACCCACCTTTTAATTATTTTTCATTTTTTTTAAAAGTAAAATTACATTTAATTAATAAAAACACTACAATTAATTTAAAAAGTAATTAATTAATAAAAATAAAAACTCGAGTAATTTTGGAGTGCCGAAATTGAGAAGACTCGTGTATGAGAAGTTTTTGTTTGAATTAGACGTGATTAGAGAAAATTATAGTGTTTTTGAATATGTATATAAATGAATTGATGAATTTGTTGGTGTGTTAAAAATTTATATAATTGTTATATATTTATAATGGTTTAAAATAAATTTTAAAAAATAATAATAATAACTTTTTAGTTGTTAGAGACCAAATGATGTTTTTTATTTTTAATTACTTAAATCATGTAGTAGTGGAAACAAAAAATTTATTTTTTTATAAATTTTAAAAAGAAATTAGAAAATATGAAAATAAACGTTGGGGCCCGTGTATATCCGTGAAATCATCGTGCTCCGGTTACGATAATAACTCACCACGGTCACTATTATGACCGTGGTGGTCGTCCAACTACAATGGAAGGAGCTTCATGGTTACATTGCAACCGGTCTAAGGTGTGTATACGTTGTAATTTGCTAGTTAAATATTATGGGCAAATTAACAGTGATGAATGGAGTGAAATTTCCAGATTGTTGAACATATACGGTGGTCATAATAATTCTGGTGAAAACAATGAAAACATTACTTTGGAACTTGCTATAATGAAAACATAGAGAAGAAATACCTTATGTATTTTAATTAATGACTTTGATGTTTCAATACTCTTCGGTTATGTATTTCTAAATTGTGTATCTGTATGTTAGTGACTTTGGTTTATTTGTGTATCACAAAAACAAATATATTACGTATCAAGTACGTTTTAAAGTTTTCATCTCATCGTAGAAAGTATAAAATACTGATCATTGATGTAAATTTTTTTGTCAAACAGTTTAAGTGTATTGTATTAAAATAATAAGAATTATTCCTTATTATAGGAACTAAAATACAATAATCTTCCCTATGGTAAAAAAATAATATCACTACTTGAGATAAAAATCTGTACGACACTGCAATACGATTATAACCTCAAATTGAAATCACCAAAGTAATATCTTAAATAATATATAAAATTTATATTTGTAACATCATCTTAATTTAAAATTTAATTAACTAATTAGAAGTCATAATTTAATTAAAATAAATTTTTTAAAATTAAGTAAAATTAGGAATTTAATGACATCATAAATTATAATTTAAAAAAATAAAACAAATAACTATTTTAAGGTTAAACATAGTAAGCAAGATAATTAGTAAATAATACTACTGACATCATCTAAATTATATACTATTAATTAATTAATTAATTAATATTTTTTTATATTTATTAAAAACTTATATTCGAACAAAAGGAATCGGATAAAAAACCATCGTCCAATTTATATAAAATTTATTTAGGTACGTAGCTTTGGGTTTCAAGTTAATTAATAAGGTTTTCTACTATATGTCTTTTCTTTTTTCTTCATATTTTTAGTTGCGTAACGGTTTCTTTGAGATTTTTAATAATTTTATATTGTTTGTTATATGAAGTGCTTCAAATTTAAGATTACTAATCATATTTCACGAATTACACTTGCAATTATTTTCAACAATGTTCAAATAATATTATTTCGTATTTTTTAAAATGTCTCGTGTGTATACACGGGTGTAAAAACTAGTATATATATATTGTAAAATAAAATTATGTGAAACGTATTTTAGATTAGCCATGAGATTTCTATAAACATTAATAAAAACAAAATAAAAAATAGAAAAAATCTGAAAAAGAAGACACAATATTCCCGGCCAGTCGACATCATGTCTGTTCTCATATTGTGTACACAACCTCTCCCACGTTACCTTTTGATATACTATTATTATCTTTATTTTAATATACTTTTTCCGAATACACTTGTTATACTTCCTTGTCTCAAATTTATTGCACATTAAAAAATACACTAATTATAATATAACACTTTTATTCTTACTTTATTTACACATTTTTATGAGGCATAAACATATATTTAGAGGTAACCACTCAATTTAATTAACTATAAATTAGAACAAAATAAAATAAAATCATTTTTAAGACGGAAGGAGTATTAATTTCCATCCTCAAAACATGCCCCTAATCACGTTTTAGTTTTCCTGGTTTTACTAAAGAATTCACAAACAAGAAACTTTACTGAATATAATATTATAGTTTAGTTTCCAACTATTTATGTTTCCCGAAAGTTATAATCACTGCTAGTTATTATAATAAAAGTCGATGTCTTAAGCCAATTTACATTAAAACCCCCTAGGGTTTTGCATGTGTCACCAGGCCAACCACCTCTCGTGAACTATAATATAGCTTGATTACTTATGCGGGGATGATGTATGTGCTAGCAACACAAAATATATGTGCGTCAAGAGTTAATGAGCTTTTTTATATAAAGATAAAACTGTAAGTTATAAGAATATGTAGCTTCAGTAGCACCTATCATATGTGTTTGTAATAATACATGTGACTATGGCTTATTTTCCATAAACTAAAACCTAATAATTGTATTTAAATAAGTAAGAGTACGTCATATATCAACGATTTGAACTACAAGAGAGAACTGAATACAATAAAGATTATGATGCTTTCAAATTGTGTTAAAATTAGAGATTACCAAAGGACCATTAACAAACTTTATATTCTTTATCTGACCTTTTTGATTATGTAGTTGAGGGTTCAAGTCTCGAAGATAAAATAACTGTACGTATTTGTGAATTTAATGTATATATTTGTTATAAAAGTATCCCTTTGTATTTACCTTTCTAAAAAAATAAAATTAGAGGTTTGTAACGTTTTCATTTGAGTAAATTTGACCTCAAATTGAACACAACAGGAATGAATTCTACCAATAAAATACAACAAACATCGCTATTACACAAACCATCATCAAGGCATCCAGTATTTAGATGTATGATATGTTATTACATATTTTTTAAAAGGAACAAAAGAACAAAATAAAAGAAGGTGCATATACTCCGTGTTCTCACGGTGTGCTCATCCTCCCTTTCTTTCGGACGGTCGATTAACCTTTTATTTACACTTTATTCGTTCTTTATCATACGGTTAGCTAATATAACACTTTCATTTCCAAAAGTCATGTTCTTACTTTGGTTTGGCCATATTCCAAAATCATATACCTTCTTTTCTTTATCTTTTTTTCTTTTCTTCTGTTAAACATTATGACATTTATGCTTAGATTTCTAAATTGGAACTCAATGTTGTCGGATTCATGTTCCAAATTGGGACCAACTAGATTTAGTCTATCCAAATTTATTTATTTAATAGATCAATTGTATGAAATAACCTATGTTTCCGATGATTCAAAAATACCAATTTCTCATAAATCGACGAATATATCATTCCTATCATTTCATATTTTCAAAATAATAAATCAGTGGGCAAGTTTAATAAATAGAGAATACGATATATCAAAATGTTCGATAAAGAAAACATAAAATGAAATTTTATCATATCATGTTTACCTTTTATGAAATTTGCTCTAAATCAATACGATTTTCATTTTCTTTATTCTTTCATACTAAATAAATCAGTCTGATTTCATTTTCGTTAATGTTTTAAGAAATATAATAAATAGTCTTAAAAATTTACCTACTATCGATAAACTTTGGAATAAGACCGATTTTCAAATTTCAAGCAATAACTTGATTGATTATATTTATAAAATATAACATCATGTCAATCTTAAAATCAACTTTATTGCCCATATATTATTACTCTACTTTTTTAATCATAAGTTCCAACACACAAACAAATTGAATGTATGTGGAATGTGGATCCCTTTGAACACGGGTTAGTATCTTGGTGAAGCATTATTCTAGTCATCTCAAAATGACTTGTGAACTTGTAATGTTGCATTATCCTTTTTGTTAAATACCAAAATACCAACTTTTGTCAACCAAAACAATTACACCAGCCAAGTAGCCAACCAACCATTCTCAATTCTCCACCCACTCATTCACACTTTATGCTGACCAAAACCTCACCCTCCTACTTCTATTTAAACCCATTCCATGCTACCACACATACACCACGACCCTCTTCCTTCAATGGATCACTCTTTTAGCAACTCCACACAAGATGACACCGAAGACAACGCCTTTTATGCCGAACTCACAAGGCAAATACTACTTCTTACCGATGAAGACGATGAGGTACAAATCAAGAACACGGGTTCGGGAAGATTCAACAAGAGATTAATTGGTGGTAATAGTGGTGGTGGATGGTCATTGATGCACGTAAACTATCCTAGTTGCTCGGAAAGTTGGGAGGTTTCAGTTCCTAGTTGGATGGAAAGGTTGTGGGCCGCAAACGGTGGTGGTACCGGCGTGTTTATACCGCGTGGTGTGATACATAGATCAAAAAGAAGATATAACAAACCAAAAAGGAGCAATGATAGGAGCAGATCACATCCAGCAGTAGTACACAAGAATCTTGGATCATCATAAGGCTGGTTGTTCCGTACTTGTGTAGTACACTAGTACCTTATAAGTTACGGAGTACATGATTTGTATCAAGAGCATACACTATTATTTGAAATGACATAATTGTCCTTATAGTTAGAACAGTAAATGAGCATCATGCTCGGTCTTAGTTGCAACGAGGGTATATTTGTAATTAGTAAAATATGTAAATTGACAAAGATACCCTTACGGTTAAAGATAAAAACAGGATGAGCCAGAGGTATGGGTCATCGGTTTCTCTAGGGTATTTTTGTCAATTGTCAGTTTTTAAAAATTGTGAAGAGTTACGATAAATTCCACTTTAGCCTCCTCCTTGTACTTTTGTTTGGTACTAAAAGTCTAAACTTCATCCCTTTATCTGAAATTTCTCTCCTATAGTATCTGATGTTTTAGGATTCAACAAAATACTTTACAAATTACTAAGAGGCTACAACTTTGTGGATAATGCAAATAATAACTGATATATTAGAGCCATAGTTCAACAAATCTAGAGCGATACAACTTTCACAGCTTACAACTCTTATAATGAAAGTTGTACATTGCTCTAGATTTGTCAATTCAAGGCTCCGAAAAATAAAAAGATAGCATATCGGAATTTACAATATCAAGACCCTATCCAACTTAAAAGTAAGTATTTGAATTCTCCAATTAGTAACTTCTAAACTAAGCAAGTATACAACAACTGAAGGACCCTAAAAATCCGATTATATTTTTTTCCCAAACTACACAAGAAACTAAAAGAATTTTAGCAGCTAAAGGCTGACCTTTCAAGATTATTGAAGCGGAAAGAGTTTGAAGATAGGTCAGTATTTGGGGCGTGCTAGCCACAATGAACTTAGTGCACGAAGACGTGAAATATAGTCATGTATGACAAGAAGCGCCCTTGCAGCTTGCCTTGTGGTCAATATACGGTGCAATTGTTGTAAGGTTTGCTGCCTCAGTAGATCTGCCTGCCAAGATACAAACTTATTAAAAAAAAATCTTAATATCAACGCAATCATACGTTTATAACGTAACACGCACACCTACGCATACAACTTTTTTAATAATCTTTGGGGTCTAAAGTTTACCTGGTGAAGGAAATTTTCAAGCGTGGCTAGCTTGCCCATGGCTATAGCCATCTGGCCCATATAATCTGTAACATTAACCGAGCTGGTGGACCCCACGGAGAGTGTGTCAACAAGGGATTGTTGCAAAGCGTCCATCCCTTGAGACAAAGCATCTTCCGCTTGTTGTGAAGATTGTTGCAAATTACATATCCCCATCAACTGCTGATCTGTCAAGGGCTCCAAATGGTTCCCAAGTATCTACAAACGCAAACATGCATTAATGGTTTGTACCGTACAAGTTGGACTGGAAAAGGTCAAAGGGTCGGTCAAACCTTGAGAAGTTCAGAAGAACGAAATCCGCCTATCCACATGAAGCAGCGTTCAGCTGGTGACTTCCACATGCCAGAAAGCATGTGAAAAACATCAGATTTCGCGGCTATGCTTTTAAGCCGGAAAATTTCGTCATAATGTGACACAACCGCTTCAACAAGAAGAGAAAGCTCATTATCAGGCATATGAGAGTTTACCGATGACCGTATATCATTAATTAGCCTTTGATGGTCGTCTAACCATCGTGCATAATCCATGTCAAATGCTAAGGCTCCTGCTATCAAGTTTTATGATCTCAAAGACAAATTATAATCAAACTCAATAAAAATTTTACTATCTTCAATGTAAATAAATCACGAAAGGATAGGAAAATTACCATTTCCACTGGCCAAATTACTCTGATCACTGGAAACTCCACTAGCAACAAACATACCCTACATTATCGCGAGGATTAACTATTAGATTTTGCATACGTAAGACTTCCCATTGAAGCATTGCTTGCTAAAATTAGGAATACCTGCTGGCGTGTTCGTTTAAGCTCCTGCTCAAGCTGTGTAAGCTTAAGCCGACTGTTCTCCAGCTGCTGAACATATGCCTGCATCAATGGTGGAAATAATTTTAAGCATCTCATCTTCCACAATGCTGCAAGTTAGATAACAAATTGCGGTAAAAATGAAAGATTAATACTTTCTTCCTTAATCGACTTTTCCGAGCAGCTTCTCGATTTTGAGCCAGCCTTCGAAGTACCTTGATTGCAAGATGGGATAACAGCGACACAAAATAAAGTTTTCATCAATTTTACATTTTTTAGATAGCAAAATAAATATCATTTAGTCATTCAAAAACCTTCTGGTCTCCATCTTTTCCCATTGATCTTTCCATTGAATCTACTACAACTTGACCGCCATGTTGAACACTGTTAAACTGCCCAAAAATGTCCAAAAGAAACAATATGTTCATCACTAAACTATGTTTGATCATTTGGAAAATTAGAAAATATGAGAAGGGTTACAGCTTTAAAGATAAAGGACAAAAGATATACAGAAAAAGACAATCACTTTTAAACTGGATGAAATCAAAAAAAGATAATAGTAAAACCTGATTTTTATCATCAGTGTCAATATCAGTAGAAGTGTCAGTTTGTTGGCTGTTATCTGCAATACCAGACTCACCCCAATTCTCAAAATGCCCTTTCCCCATAACACCACGACCATCACTACCATCACCAGAAACCACCATGTCCTTATGCTGGTGCATTATAAACTGCCCTGTATCCACCACCCCTGTGTTTATGGAACTCATATCTGTAGCTGACCGAAAGTTCTAAAAAAAAACCCAACAAATTAAACAAGATTCAGGTTCCCAACAAACCCACATGAGAAATTGCACAACAACACAAAAAAATTGTAATTTTCGATGGACCCACATGCCAAAATCATACAAAATTTCATGAACCCATGTTTGGAGTTATGCTTACCATGTGATGTGGACGAAACTGCAGCCTATTAGCAATAAGAGCTGATGGTGCATTCCCTTGTTTTATTTCATTATATATTGAACCTGCCACCAAACACCCCAAAAGTATTTCAAACTTAGATATATATACATATGTCTACTCCAAGAAAGTGAAAATAATAAAAAAGGTACTAACTTGAGCTTAAATCAACAGAAGCAGCATGTTGATGAAAGACAGGTGAGTTTTGAAGGTCTCCAAGATCAGCAAAACGTGTATCATTTCTTCCAATTTCATCAGCTCTGTTTTTTATATTTTGTATTTTTTGTTTCATACATACATTTCTTGATTAAGCAATTAATGATTAAAAAGCTAGTAAACAACTAAAAAGTTTGAAAAGGAAAAAAAGAAAAAGTGTACCTGATGTAAAATGGATACAAGTCTGTAGATTGAGGTTGTGGTGTTGATGTAAAGCTTTGCATTTTGACTTTCTTCTTCAATGTTTGCTGAAAAACAAAATAAAAAAATGGTGGAAAATGGGAAATGTTGGAAGGTTTAAACGAGGATGCTGTTAAGTTATTGAGTTATAAGTTAACTTAAGTTAATAAAGTTTAAAAGAAAACGGTGTAAGAAAAAAGGATAGCGAATCACTAGCAGGCCTTACTATTAACTATTGACTATTGACTCTTGATTACTGATTCTTGATTAATGAGACAAGTGATATATTAAGAAATACTAGTCAGTGACACTTGTACGTTGTATACGTATTATATAAATTTTTTAAAATTTGATGTTTAACATAAAAGATTAAAATTATTGATAAAAGGGTTGTTGAAACCGCCAATTATAACATATTAATTGATTGGGTCGGGTCGGTTCGAGTCACACCAGCTCGGTGTTTACTAATGGCTTGTGGTACGATTTTCAATTCAATTTACGTACATTGTCTTCTAAGTTTTATCTGATTTAATAACAATATATTTACAATCGACGGAAAATAAAATTCAAAAACACTTTCAACATAACTCAAGATTATTAATCGAACACAAAATCAAAAAGGAACTTTTGACTAATCATTTAATTACCTCAATCCATTCGCAAACAACTACGGTTAGAGTCTCGATTAAATGTTGTATTACATTTGACAACTTAGACAAAAAAGGAATTTTATCATTTTTAAAACTATTTGACATTGATATTCTAGCATTGTTAATAAGTATTTTTAACATGATATTAAAAATCATAATATGTAAAGATGCATTAATTACATTAATTTTTAAGACTCAACATTTAATTGTAGGTACTTGATCTTTATATAGATACAAAAGATACTATATACAAATTTATAATTATACTATTAATTGTCAACATTAATGATTTGAAATTCAATTTTTATATATTTGTATTATTATTTATTTATATTTATATATTTATATTTATTATATACCATCATTTATGATATTTATATTTGTATATTAACATTTATGACTTGAAATTCAACTTTTATGTATTATAGATTATATTAATATTAATAAAAGTAAAAACATTCAATAAATATAAAAATAAATAAAAGTTAATAAATACAATCAAATTAGAGCTACAGAAATTTGTCATAAGCTTTATTTATAGCAAATACAATTAAAACAACAAATGTAAGAATATTTATGGTGCATTTATTCAAAATTTAGCCCAAGTTATTCAACGGTCAACATTAAATTTCTTTTTTAAAAAAGATTTACTTTTATTAACCTATTTTAAAATATAATGAAAAAAATTAATTACTTTCGAAGTGAATGTTTATCTAGTTTTTCAACTTTATTTTGATCATTTTATTTGAATTGAATATTTTGAGAATTTTGTGAACTATATTGAAGTAGGAAAGACCGCTCTCCAAGTGCCAGCGAACCACTTTGTATAATATATCGTCACTCTCTTCACTCTAATAGTTCACGGTCAGATTACAAGAGATCTATTTACTTGTCATTATTACAAACTCTGACCACTTTACTCTTTCTCCTAATTTTGTTTTTTTATAGTCTTGAGTTTGAGCATTTTAGTCTCCCGATAGTACAGCTACAGCAGCTGCAGCAAAAACCCCAGTCATCCCCAAATGTTATATACCCACATACGCATCCTCTTCTTCCCCACTTTTCTACTCTCGCGCGTGGAAGTACTTTACTTAAATGTCTTTATTCATTTTGTTGGAAATTAAAGCGAAATTAAACGACTAACAAAAATCAATTTGTGACTATGTTATTAATCATTAGCAAAAATAAAAACAAACAACCCGTACTTATTTAGTTGATGTTACACCCACAAATAATGAACGAATAAAAAATAACAAGTAAATAAGAAAAACGAACAATACAAACAAAACGATTTAACGTGGTTATGTCCGATCTCTAACTTGAAAATCGATTAATGTTTTCGTTACTCAAAGGTTACAAATACGTTAGAATTATATTTATAGGCTAAACCTAACTTAGAAAACAAGTTTAATTTAATTATGGTTGACTTAATTCTCGCGCCGCGAGATTCCAAAGTCGCGTAGCGACTTTTGCTTTTTCCGCAAATAATATCCAAGTTACATGATACAAGATTTTGTAGCACTAACTAAATTAATCTTTATAGCCAACAATCTCCCACTTGAAAATTAATTTAACAAAACCAGTAACCTTTCACAATCCGTCCATCAATGTCACCAGTTCTAACTCCATACTATCGAAATATCATTCGGGACACGCTGATCGACCACACAGAGTCGAAAAACTTTCAATACAAAGCTACCAGAACACACACCATAAAACTGAGACCACTCTCTAGTTATCTACACCATCATCTTTTATCTCAAGAAGATACGTTAAAGTATGAGACGACTCTTACCACATGATTTTTTCAAGAGAAACCCACATCTTCAGCTCATCGGTTACAGTCACGTCTGATCCTGTCACTGATATGTCATCGAATACCCGTACAAAATTTCAACTATCCAATTTTCCTTCTCAGCAATAAGAAGATCACCGACAAAAGCAATACGTAAACCATCATCAAGGTTTATCCGGGAGAATACAATCACAACCTTCAAAACATATATCATCAACTCTCGTTTTCTCATTTATACGTAGACACAAGATCTTGAAGCGCTAACTATTTAATTAATCTTCATTCCCGACATATTTTAGGTTATATTCTTTGCACTTCTATCAAACATGTACATGGCAACCAATTAACAAAAATTAACTTATACTTCATAAACTTTTGTGATCAGTTCATCAATTAACTTCACATCGTAGCTATCTACCATTTTCACTAAGAATAGTTACAATTTTACTGATTTATTATTCAATAAAACATCAAGTACTTCAAGATGTATGTAACTGGTTCAAAAAAAGTTCGTATGTTTGACCTTATACTCATACAACACATAACCAAGTGATGTAACACCAGTTAACTTCTTTAGTTATCTTTTTCGGATATATGCTTTCAACTTCGGCAAAATGTCATCCGCCTTAAATCAACACCAAACACCTCGAACACAAAGTCCATCCACCTTAAACTAAGAAGAAATGACACTAAATGCAAAAAGAGTAACTATTCAATGGGAATGTCGTACGATTAGATATTATCTAATCAGTTATCACGTATATAAATCATTTATATAAGTTATTATGTAT
Source organism: Logfia minima (assembly GCA_963921325.1). Lineage (NCBI taxonomy): Eukaryota > Viridiplantae > Streptophyta > Magnoliopsida > Asterales > Asteraceae > Logfia > Logfia minima. The sequence continues at coordinate 25,742,082 of OY992768.1, forward strand.
ATAGATTATTTTTAAAAAATTGTATGTGAAAATAAATTGTAAAATTGTATGTTTCAGTAATTTATCACCTACCTTCGTCTACATGGACACCCAACCATTATCACCCACCACCTCCCATCAATTTTGACCACAAACTTCAAAACCATGTATCTCGAAAATTACACACAAATGAAATTGGATCTGTAAGTTGTCACAGGGTCAGGGGATTACATTTAGAATTTCCGAGTATATAATGGTCGTTAAAGGGGGTTAGCATATGTGCAAGGTGTTGGAAAACTGCGAATGTGATAAGGTGTTGGAAAACCGTTAAATAATTGATGTTCATTGGAGAAATTTCAGGTCACCGGTGAATATACCGGTTAAAACTCAATTGGGCTGTCCGTTATATAAATTTTTTATTTTATAAAACTGAAAGTACACAATGAAAAGAATAATAATTCGGTACATTCAATAGAATACCAGTTAGAACATTATTAATCAATTAACTTTTGGGAAAAGTACTCAAGTTTGCTTGGTAAAATATCTAATGGTTTTGAATTTCAAAAGTAACTATTAATGATTTGTATACCATGAAAACTAATATCTACACCACCGTAACATATTGTAGTTAGAAGGGTGTCCCTTCAACACAAGCTTCAAGGTTAAAACTGTAAGTTCAACTAGCTTTGTCGTACATGAATCAATATATTCGTGTTCATTTCGAGTATTTATGCGATTTTAAATGTCTGTAATTGTTACATTGTTGACTAATAAGATATTATATTTACTTTTGAAAAACGTTGTTTAAGTTTTTTAAAATAGTAACATAGACATTTAAAATATAACGAGAAAAAGTAATTAGTTTGGTTCGGTTAAGTTTTTTTATCAGTTTTTAGAGCAAAATCATAATCAAATCAATCAGTTCGATTTTTAGAAAGTCAAAAATCAAACTGACAATTTTTGAATTAGTTCAATTTTATTGATTTTTTGTAATTTTTGATTTGATTTTTCTTCGCCCATAATAATAATTAGGAACAAGGAACAATAATGTTGTATTTTGTTTGATCCGTTTGTACGGTTGTACCAGCAAAGCGTGACTGTCACTGGGGTTAGCGCGTGAGTATACTGGGGTATCTGTTCAAGGCGCACCTAGACTTCTAGTCTTGCTTCTAGCAAGTAGAATTACTCTGGATGAGATTTGTAATCAATTTGTAGAGACTAGCTTTTCCTCTCCAATTCAAAGATATTATAACGTCATTTCTAGATTTATTTTGTTATTTTGAAATTGGTTATATAGAGCAATGTTAAATAAACCAAAAAATATAAATTTATATTTAAAATTAATTTATTTATTTATCATGTAATATATATTATTTTTATTTATATTTTCTCTTTCTTTATCTTTAACTATACTACTTATCATTTTTCATTCGAATGAAAAAGATACGTTGTAAAATTAGGTGGTTGAATGCTTCAGGTTCAATGTGTGTGGAGAGGCATATTTATCACACACCTGCTGCGTCTACGAGACGGAAAAGGGGGCTCAAAGATGATGTGACGGTGATGTTCAACTCTTCATGCATTTATCACGTAAGCTAAATTTGAGATTAACAAGATTTTTCGCCAGAAAAATAAAATCAAGATTCATCGTCCATCTAAGTAAATATTTAGAAAATCGATAATTTCTATAAAAAATTTATCACTTTCTCCATTAATCTTTAAATAATTAAATTAAAAACTACTATTTTATCTTCTCACTTATTAAATATATAAATTATTCAATTAATATTAATTTCATATAACACATTTAAATATTCTTTTTTCTTTTATATCACATTTTTGAATGTACTATTATTTAAAATATGATAATAAATTACTTTCATTAAATAATTAATAATGACTCTGCATTTTAGTTGTGCGCGAGGTCCGATGCTAGTTAAGGTTAACGTGTATATCACTTTGCGTTTGACTAGCACGTAGAACACATACTCAAACCAAGACATAATCAAATAAAAAATTATGATGGAGACTCAAATTATGTAGACCAGAGTCATATGGATTCAAAATAATTTGGACAACAAAATTAGAATATTTGAAAATAACTTATTAGTCTAGACAAATCGAAATACATTATAATTGATATTGTTTTCATAAAGATAAAAACTGTAGGGGTTAATAGAACTCTATTAGTTAGAAATACGGTAAGAAGTATTTTCAAACCGATTTATTTTGTATAAATAGTTTCTATGTGATTTAAAGAAACTCTGAGTACATAACTTGTAGAAAAAATGAGATAATCCGTGTGATTTATATTATTCTTAATTCTGTAAAGTACAATATCACTTTAATTGTTATTATGTTGATATTAAATATTAAATACTTAATTTATATTTATTAATTATTTTGATTAATTGATAATTTGTTGATGAGTTTTATGAGAGCTTATTTTAAGACCAAACAGAAACTGTATAACGTGAACATATCTCCTCAGTTAAACGTTGATGTATACATTATGCTAAAATATTATTAAGGAGATGCAAAAGCATACCTCGCTATAATCAAATGCACGCACAAACTTGAGTCGGCCCATTTCATTTAAGTGGTCAAAAGATAAGGCAATCTCAGGCTTGCCATGGTGTTTGATCCCCCTAGAACATTCATTGAGTTTTATATCTCAAATAAAAACAGGAACTGAGAATACTTCACTACTAATTTTCTTCCTACGTCCACGTTAGTTTTAGTCATAGCAAGTATCAATTACAGATGTTTTATCATACTCAGAATGAGATAATAATCCAAGGTGAACCAATAATTATAATCCTAAAATGAGTATACACGCAAAAAAGGGAGCTCGGGTATAAATGTTGTACGAAGTATAAGAGATAATGTAGTGAAAATTCATATTTTGTTACATATCAGAATGCCATAACAACCCAAACCTGCAGCATCGAGCATATAATCTGTGCTTCTTTTCCTTTGGTCTTTGCCATATTACTTCTCTGTTTTTAGCGTTTGTTAATTGGAATATTCTAGATGGACACTCTAATAATTCTGAATGTAAATTATGTGTGAGTGTATCTGAATACGTGTCAGTCCTATCCACCTCTATGTGTGTATGTGTTAGTCACATCACCCAACAATAATCCCTAAATTGCTATACACATATTTAATTAGCATCTTCACTATTTACTATTTATATTAATTTTGTTTGTGATTTTTTTATTAAAGTATATTATAATTTTATTTAATTTATTAATTTTCTTTTTAATCTTTTCCCAATATAATTGATTTAGATTATATTTTGAAATTGTCCCGACCCTATAAATCGTAATTGCTATGTGTAAAATTTAGCTATATAATTCATTCAGAAAACCCAAATAATGATATTTAAATTATTCAAATGTAGTTAAATAATAAATTACTTTGCTTTAAATGTTTATTTTTTATTAAAACTTGTTGAGACTCAAACATGATTTAACTTGAGTCTGTTTTGACTCACGTATATTGTGACCAAAACTCATTTTGACTTGACTGCTCATAACAACTCTCCCATTTGTTTTGCCGCCTCTACTTGATATCTATATAAAACATCGATGTATCAAGTTAATTGAAAGAAATATAATAAATGAAATCTGAGTTTTGTTCAAATAAAACCAAGTAAGTAAACACCTGAACAAAACTATTAGTGATATGAAATCAAATATAATATAATCTAACTATAAGAATTATTATCAGAAGAGTTAACCTAAGTAGGGTAACCGGGGTATAAAAAACGAATTCTAAATAGGAGCAAAAATTGAAAGTGTATGTTAAATCGGGTCATCAACTCTAAACTAAATGATTTTAGTTTGAATCGAATTGAACTCAAATTTGTTTCCATAAGAAAGTTTAAATTCTGATTCTTGATTATATGGATAAATTTTAGCAGTCTACATGATTCGAATTCTTGAACTCTCTTATAAATTAAATACTTGATAACCACTTTTCTAATGTAGACTTATTGTTAGATACTGAATTATTTATTATTTATCTTTATAGGAACAAAATACGAATTCTGCTACTATTTTCGAAAACTTTCACAGTTCGTAAATATTTTGGAGGGTGGCTGCCCACAGTACCCCACTATGGTACCGCCACTGACCATATGATGCCCTCAAACTGATATTGATGATCAATCACTATTCAAATCCAAACCAAATAGCTACAAAACTTAGAAAAGTTATAGAAGCGAAATTACAATTGGGTTAGATAAATAACAATATACAAATGAACACTTCCATTCTTGCTCAAGTTCGTGTTTGTTGGGTGTGAGAGAAAAAGAAGTCAAGGCTTGGGGAAGAAATTGGTACCTTATGTATGAAAAATCGAAGCTTCTCAAAACCAATTTTACCTTTCAGCAATAACGTGTTTGGGTTTGGTCGACGTTGCATTGGTCGTCAGTGATTGTCGGCGTTGAAGGTTCAAGTTGCCATGGCTGCTGCTTATTGGGCTCAAGTTGCAGTATTAGATAGGTCATGTGATGGGCCGGTTTCGCATAAAGTGCGACATATTGGTTAATTGGAATAAATTGTGAAAGTATGATGTCACAAAGCTGATTATTGTGAACGGATGATGTTACAAAGCTGATTCGTATATTATATTTAGGATTAGGATAGGATGTATGTTAGAAACGAACTCACACTTAAACCTTATATTAGAAAAAAACTACTAATTTTAAATTGATTTAGTAGTTCATTGATCATATACAATAGACGAATATGTAATTTAATATATTTATAAAAAAACTAATAAGTGAGTATCTTGAATATAACAATAGAAAGCTTCAAATTACTCAACATATTTATAGAATTTTATATATATGCATGTAAATATTGAAGTAATGTATATGATATAAAGAGTTTGGTGTGATTTAGTTTTTCTAGTATGTTTTTAGTGAAAAAAATAAAAGGCCGAGCTGATAGTTTATGTTCTTCAAAAATCAAAAACTAAACAGTTAATTTTATTCGATTCGATTTTTTTGATTCGATTTATACTCACCCCTAGTTTCTTTAGAAAGAGAATACGAAGGGTAATGAATAGGAGGGGAAGCTAAGATGCATTTTTCTTTTAACACTTTACTGTCATATTTGAAATGATGATTAGAAATTAATCACTTATTTAACCTTCTTTTCCTTTCAATAATACAAAAATACAATTGATTAACATATTTTTATTATTTTTCACTTAGTTTTCAATTTGAAAACACAAAATGTTCATATTAATAATGTAATGTTTTAATAGCGAACGAGGAATTGTGTATGCCCCTAGAGTTGCGAGGCGCTTTCTAAATGTATCGTATACGTTGATTATCATGTATAGATATTAAAGGTTCAAACGAATTTTAACAAAAAATATATGTTAATTTAGAGATAAAATGACTTTCAAGTTACATTAAAGTTGATCTATAGAGTTGGACTTGTTTTTGATTTCGAATTTATTACTATATTAGAAAATTCTACACCGAATTATATAAAAAGGTGGATTTTGTTTATACCGATGTTAAATTATCTTCTTAAACAAATAATTATATGCTTTTTACTAAATTAATGATGGTAGAATTACAATATTGACCAATAGTAAGCTTATAACGATCAGAATCAATATTATCAAGTGAATCATTTATGAGTTATAATCACTTGAAAGTGATCATAAGTAAAGTATACATGAGAGAGTTCCTAATGTAGAGTAAGGATACTTTTAAGTTACTTAGAATATTTCATAAACAAGATATTAAAAAGTACCAAGTGGAAATGTATTGAGATAACATCTCTAGAAAAGATGATGATTACTAACATTAAGATTGAAGCGTTAATAGATAAATTTGTTATTATACTTTGTAAAAATGTTCATATGAATTATTATATTTTAAAAATTACAATTGGATTATTGTATTTTTCAAAAATATTCTTATGGATTATTATACTTTGAAAATGTGCAATTGGATTACTGTAATTTGTAAAAATGTTTATATGGGCTAAAGTACATCCAATTAACACATGTGTTTGAGAATTTTAAAATAAATTTACTTTATAAATATAGTTTATGTCCTCCAACAATTAATACTAAGAGGAAAACAAAGTGATAGTACAACAAGACATTTATTCCTTGATAGTTTTTAGACTTATAACCACACGAAGTATATATTAAACTGAAAGTGTGACAATACTTCAATTTAAATATCTTTAGTAATCCAAGTCTGCATTTTAAGATATATGAATTTAACATAGTCAAATTCAAGTCTTGTCACGCTTTGAGTTTCACATATATTTTGTGTGGTTATTAGTCTAAAAACTATCAAGAAAAAAATGTCTTGTTGTACCATCACTTTATTTCCCTCTTACTATTATTTGTTGGAGGGACATAAACTCTATGTATAAAGTGAATTTATTTTGAAATTCTCAAACGCCTGTGTTAATTAGATGTACAGTAACCCATATGAACATTTTCGCAAAGTACAATAATCCAATTGCACATTTATAAAGTAAAGTAACCAATATGAACATTTCAGCAAAGTACAGTAATCCAATTTCACATTTTTAAAGTACGGTAACCCATATACATATTTTCGCAAAGTACAATAACGAGTTTGTCTATTAACCCTAGATTGAAATATTATAACTAATTAACAATGGTGCAACACAATACACCTAGATTAACTCATCTTTACTAATTTGTTATAATGTTCTTATTTGATTTGATTTATTAATATTAAAAATATTTTATTCTAATGTTTGTTGGGTAATTACTTTATATGTTTGTCATGATTAAAAGGTAGACGTAGGTGTTAAAAACGGTTAGACATAAGTCTTGAACAAAACACAAGCTTACTACAAATGAAAATAAATCTTCCCTTTAAAGGAAAGATGCTTTATTGTCTAAAGTAAACTTTTCATTTATGTTTGAATTATTGATTAAAACAAAAGTAAGGTTTTAATAATGTTTCAAGTCTTAATTAAAAAGATTTGATTTTGATTTTTTTTTTATTTTTCAATGATTTAAAACGGATTTAACTTTTTGTCATGTTTTGAGTAGACTATCCACGATTGATCTACGGCTCCGCCGTTGATCTGCCGTCTTTCTACTAGAAGTTTTTGTTCCTTGACTATAAATAGCAAACACATTTTAAACCAATAGGTTATCCTCTTAAGATTAATTTTCTCATATTTCTCTCAAACTAAAAATGATCTTTGCTCATATTATATCTTCTAAGAGTGTTGATGTGTTAAAGCTTTTAAGTTAAGAGTTGATTATTGTAGTGAGGTTATTGTATTGTAAACATTTATGTCACTATATTGTGTTGTAATTTGTTGTAAGTCTTCTTCAAGAGTGTGTCAGGAAGAACTTGATTTGTACTCTTCCCAAGTGTTAATGGAAGAATGTTTGTGTGTCATTGTCTTTCAATTGTTAGGGGAAGACTTGTTGGTGTTGTTATCTTCCTTATTGAAAGAGGAAGTAGTCTTCTAAGTCTAGAAGTTAGTGTAAAGTCATCCTATTTGTGTTGGAAGCAAGTTTTTAGTTGGTCATCGTCTTTGTTGTGAAAGAAGAGTAGTCTTGGGTTCTTAGTGAAAAATGAAGAACATTTTTAACGACCCTTGATCATCTACGTATAATACCTAATAGACATCCTTTCCAATGTATACAACCTTAGCCTGACTACTAACTTATCAAGATGAGCTTCAATTCAAATTTGACTGTCTGGAGACAACCCTTGATCATCCACGTACTATATTAAGTAGTTGTATCTAGTGCCAGTAGGTAGTTCAGAGGTTTAGGCCTGAACATACTATAAATTTTAAAACTTTGACAAGTCGGTTCACGACTGTAACATGTTTTTTTGCTGTCACCGGAGAAATTGTTATATGACAAGGATATTAATTAGCTTGTTTTACGATGTTCAAAACTTTTGTTTAATGCTATATATCTAAGTTTCACTTAATTACGAAAACGTCACCGCCTGAAATCTTAATCATTAATTCATTTACCCTACATGATCTAATGGTTCAAATTTACTTCTCTCACTACTTTATAAAGTAATTTTCTTACATTTATCAACCCTTATATAAAAACGACATCTGATAACATTGTTGGTCCCGGTTTTGTCAATAAAACGTTTAACTACTAACAACAAATGTAAATAGACAACAAATATCAAGTTTAAAGTTTTCTTTTATTGATTTGAATCAATTGAATACTTTACAAAGTTTACTTGCGGAAATAGACAAGACAGACAAGTCTAAGTAAACTAACTTGTAAAAAATTTGACCTCAACAGATTATCAGCGAATAGCTTGCTAATAATGCTCAGTGATCAACACTTAACAGATAAGTGAGGGCACTTGGTTCTCTGATAGGCAGGAACGTTCTTGAATCAAAGGTTGATCGTGAATACAAAATTCTGGACATTTAATATGGTAGTTGAGTGTGGTATTTATACTCTCACACAATGAGAGATAAGACCTACACGTGTTAATACCATATTTTTTGGGACAGTAATGCAACTTCCAAAGTTTGGATGTGACATTACATCCTAGGAATAAAGTTTATATTTTACTTTAACCCTAGGTTACAGAAAAGGTACAAGGAATTAAATGCGTTTGTACAATAAGTGATCGTACATATCTTTCAAAAGATATGCACGCTTTCTTGTGTGCTTCATAAGTTGACCTTCTATTGTACATTAGGTATTTGTCAGACCTAATGTACTTTATGGGATAAAGGCATGAACCGCTGGTTAATAGAGCAGAGTTGATTTCCATGTCAGTGAACTGCTCTCTGTCTCCGTCTACAGTCTTCGACTTCAACAAATGTTTCAAGTTCTTCTCAGCGATAGCCATTGTAACTTTTGAAGATTAAGTGTTCATCAGCGAGTGATGGTTGCTTTATTATTCTTTAAGTTACAAGAAGATCATTGCTAACATATGCAGTGATCAGAGTAGCTTAAAGGATATTCTAAGTATAGAATAGCTCACTGATCATTTGATCAATGAGAGCTTCTGTTATCTACTCTTTTGTTCACTGCTAATAGATGCAGTGAACTATAAGAACACTTAGTGAATTTGTCATCTATAAATTATATTAGTGGGGTCTCTGACCCAACAAACACTAACATCGACTTTCAAAAAAGAGTAATGATATATAGACCTAACTAAGTAGATCTAATTTAGACCAAAATTCACTGGTTAATAAGTATTCTATCTTTTTATCTTACTCATTAATTGTGTCATGTGTCATACTCTCCTTATTATGTTCACTTTTAAGCCTATTTAATTAGCTCTAACTATCATTTTTCTTCAAAATATGGCAACGTAGTATTATAACTTAAATCTAAGTCAATGCATTCCTCATTTTCTTTATATGAATTCAAAGGTTGATTATACAGTTTTAATTCTTCATTTATATTATCTAAACATATAACTCTAATTTTTTTGTACCAGAGAACTCATCAAATAGCACTTTATTTTTGAGAGAGTAAATCTGGTTGACAATGAGAAGATTGTGTTTAAGGCCTTCAACATGTGATACCTAAGAGAAAGTAACATTTCCATTTGACAGCATACTATACCTTTTAGTGAAACCTTTTGAGTTATCATGAAATGAAACAAAGAGCCTTCTTCTTCCTTATACTCTTTCACCAGAGACCTTGATCCAGTCATGTGTTTAGAATACTCGATGTCTAAGTGCCATGTACTCTTTCCCTCATGTACATGACATCAGAGATTGGGAACCCACATGTTGGTGGGTTCATGTGCCTTTTTATCACTTACGTGTGAATCATTAATAGTTGTTTTAACTTTGAATGACATTTTGATGTTATTTTTTGAAGTTTCACTACTAACACACATTTTTGACCTTACAAATCCATTAACTTTGCATTCATTAGACATATGATCCTTTTCTCCTCACTTGTAGTTTTTACGTTCGTTTGACAAAAATTTAGTTGGATTAGAGGTTGGCACATGACCTAAAATTCCTTTTTGTTTATTAGTGACAATAAGTGTGGTGAGAAGCTAAAGTTGGTTAGTCAGAGATTTCATTTGACAATTTATTTGAGAATTAACTTCGGTTTTGTTTGGTTTGGAAAGAATAGAGTTCACTTTCTTTTTAGAAAACTTGTTTCCCTTGTTTTGCTTTTCCAAACTTCCATTGCCAATAAGTTGTTTGCCTTTATCACCTTGGAAGTTGACTCACTAGTTTGATGAGCTCTGGTTTTGATGGGAGCCAACGTTAGTGTAGGAGAAATAATTTTACCATTAGAGTTAGTTGATTCATGAATTAAACTACTTGACTTATCAATGCGTCAGCTTGCTTATTTTCAACAGATTTGTTCAAGTATGTAGTTGATGATTTAACAAATATGTTGGGTTTGCTTTCATCTCCCCAAGTGAAGCTAGTCTCGGGGAGGTTATTGGTGTTATGGTCAGTAAATATATATATATATATATACAATTAAAAGAGGATACTATAAAGAAATATGAACCCTTCATTGTTTTTCACTCGATGTGATCTAACGATCTTAATTTCTTTCGTATAATTACACTTTTGGTCCTTTAAATATTTTATATGTGATCTAACGATCTTAATTTCTTTTGTATAATTATACTTTTGATCCCTTAAATATTTTATATATTTATTTATAATTAAAAAAATAGATCAAATATCTTATTTATTTACAAAAGTTAAAGACTCTATAACCTATATAAAAAAAATGAGCTATGATATTTTATTTATTTATTAAAATTAAATTCGTCCCGCGTTATAGCGGGTCTATAAACTATATACAAAAAATTGACCAAATAAAAATTAAATCCATCCTTATAAAAATTAAATTCGTCTCGCGTTATTGCGGGTCTATAAACTATATAAAAAGATGACCACAATATTTTATTAATTATAAAAATTTAATTCATTCGGCGTTTATCGCAGATATATAATGAATACATGATCGGATGAGATAATATGAAAAGTTATTATTTTTATTTTTTTATCGTTACATACTTTTACAAACATCTTTCTAGCTAGTCAAAAAAGATATTTCAAAACTAAATACTGAAGTACCAACATAGGGACATATAATTAATTTACTTGTATTAAATTAATATAATCAGGTCAGTAAACCACATCATCCATCCAATATTAATTTGCATATATTGTCAGAGTCCACAAAAATTGGTCACCCAGAAAATATGAAGCTAAAAACAAATGATAACCTCATGATGAACAAATTGAAGAAAAAGAAGATAAGTTTTAAATTCATGCTACCTCACGGAGGTGATGCTAGACCCACTATGTTTGTGAGTGATGCCGACACCTAACCCCATATGAGGATGACATGTTTACCAATATAGATATAATCAAACGTTTTTATTTAATCTACGGTAGACGATTAATATTAATGTAATTGCTAAAAATTAAGCTCCTAACTATTCATAGTTTGGATCATACGAGGTTTTGTGTTATTAAAAAAGTAAGTGTCATCACTCATATGATGAGTTTGCCATTTTTTTTATTTACTCGATCATGTGTGGCAAAAAGAAATAAGAGAGGACGATTGAAATATTCTAACTTGTTTGATGAGGTTGCATTAATAATATTGTACCAAAAGACATTTTTTACGTTGCTATACCTCACTTTTATTTCAAGCCTTTTAATAAATAAAAGGTTCTTAGGTCATGTTTAAAAATTTTATAAGTCATTCACTTCTACGTAAAAAAGCCTTTATCAAATCCTTTTCAAATCATTGTTTTTCTTTTCATTAAAAATGCCCTAATATTTCATTGATGATGAGAAGAGATATGGAATCTCAAGTGGGAAGTGAACCCTACTAAAGGAAGTGTCTGGTGAGGCAATAAGCACCACCACTCTCCACACACAAACACACCAAAACACCAATTTTCTCCCTATATATAGATATTCCATATCCTACTACTTTCTCAACACAAACAAATATTTGAATATCAAAACAGCACAACAAACAAGAACATCCCCTATAGTAGAATTGTTCTAATTCCTTTTCCGAATATCATCTCGCTAGTTCAACACTCATATATTCACATAAAACATAAAAATCTCATATTTCAAGTCATTTGTTTGAAGCAAATTAAGACAAAGAAAGAGATGAAGATGATAGGAAACAATAGCCTGAGAAGCTCCACAAAAAGGATTTCAAGTAGAGGATTTGGAGGAATGCTTAAAGAGCAAAAAGCAAGACTTTATATTATTAGGAGATGTGTTGTCATGCTTCTTTGTTATCATGATTGATTGATTCATTCTTTCTTTCTTTCATGTCTCTTTTGAAGTTTTCCTTTTTGTATTAGAAATATTAGATGGTGTACATAGAAAGATGATCGCACAAGAGCTTCGACAATTTTGTAACCAAATATCTTTGCTTTTGATTAGCTTCAATATATATTATACCAAGTTTCGAAGCTAATTAACTTTTATTGAACTTGAACTCATGTCTTTGTTTTGGGTGATAATTTATTCACCATTAAAAGTTTGTCATACATCACTTATTTGACGTATATACAATACAGTAAAGCACATGTAGAATCATACTAAAACATGAGGACGGGTGATGTAGCAAATTCACATTTCATTTTAGTTTACTCTATTTTAACTTTTTCTTAGTACTTTTCAACATCTTTTACAAAGACAAAGTGGTCAGTTGTTACTCGTTAGTCAAATGTGTTGGAGTGCACACGTGAGAAATAACGGTCAATGACGATGTCTCCAATAAACTTTTATTGTAGTTTTCACTTGCGCAACAAAATATCGGAAAACTTATTGGTGTAATTTACGACATCTAACTTAGGTGTTATCTACAAAAACTAAATACCGTTAAACCAAATAAGAGGTCAAATAGTGCGTATGGAAAATATTTAAGGTTATAAGATGTACAAGAAAAACACTTTATATAATCGATGATTAGTCAACTAACACATAAATTAATATGTTGACATTTCAGTGAATTAATTGTATTAAAAGGAAATTAAATTATTATGAGACTTATAATATAATTTGACATTTTTATTTGTCTAAATATGAAAAGTTACAAGTTTTTGCTGGTCAACAGCCAGAAAAAATATACGAACTAAAAACATATCTTGGGCATAACTATAGGAAATTGTTAAATATTCATATGAGAATAAGTTAGTGTTATCTATTGGGCATAATTTTGTAAGGTCGGTAGCCTTTACACAAGACATGTAGGCCCATCAATCATCGAAGTGGTCTCATTTATTGACTCGACACCACTTGGGTCAAACCAACCTTTTCTATATATATATATAACAACTGTGATATGCTTATAAAATGTAAAAATAAAAATTGTAAGCACAATTTCAAAGTAGTAAAATGTAAGCATAATTAAAAATTTTTTAATTAAATTATAGTACAAATTAAAATACTTGAGGTTTTATTATCAGAATTGTTTTGATAATTACAAGAAGTAAAATTTTGACAATCTTTACAAATAGGAGAAATTATAATTTCAAAATCTAAGGTTTTGGAGCATCGGGTGGTTGAGAGTACTAGTTTTGAGGGTTTTCGAGGTTTCATATATTTGGAAATTTTTCTAAGTGATTTTGCTAGAAGTTTTTTACATGCCTCTTCCTCTCATTTACTCTTTTATAATCTTCTAAAAACTTGATTTGACATCTCTATGTCTCTATATTTTGTGCCCGACATCTTCACTCTTTCTTTTGAATTTTTTTAAAGATTCTTGAGAAAAATCTTCGGACATATCATTCCTTTATTTAAAAAGTCTATTGGCATCTTCTTGAAAGTAGAAATAATGTGTCTTGTCTTCTAGTTGAATGATAGAAATGATTGAGGTCTTGACGGATTGTATCTTCACAACAAGCTTTTGCTATTTGCAAATTTGATAATTGATGTAGAAAATGAATTATTAGTTTGATAATAAACTATCAATAAGTAATTTTACAATTTACATTAATGAAGACTTATAATAAAATCATCGTAAGGGTCTTGATAAGGATCTTGAGCATCTTGAACATGATCTTGATCATTGTTTGAACTTCCTGAAGTAGAATTCTTTACCTCATTTATTATCCTTTGAATTTCTTCTGGAGATGAACATACTACTTGAATTCTTGAGACAATATCCTAGACTTTCAATTTTTATAGTTTGATGAATAGGTGATTGATAACATAGGTTATAATATTCATCAACTGCTTGAGTCCCTACCTTATTTGTAGGAAATTTATTCCACCATTTTATACGATAATGTCTGTATAATGATGGCAGAGATGATGAAGTCATTTGAGCTTCTTGATAAAAGTACGTCCAGGACATGATCCATGGCAATATTAAAACACACATTAACTGAAGAGTGTACTCAAAAATCGGGGTTCCTTCCTTCTCAAAATATTTTTTAAATTTATTGAATGCCTCTATAACATATTTTGGAAATGATTCTGGATATATCCCTAGATACCGGAACCATTTGACAAACCATAATGGGTAATTATTTGAAAATTCTTTGTCAAAGTAGAGAAACCATGAATGATTAAAATTTCTTAGTAAGAAGATTTTGTACCATGCATCTCGATAATCATAATAATTATAATATGGGATGGTAGGAAAACTATAAAGAGTTTTCTTAGTATAACGTCTTGATCCCCACTCTTCTGGAGTAATAATCTTCATGATTCGGACTTTGCTAAAATCAACTCTTGAAGGATCTCTAGGGTTCATATAGTGTTCAATTGTAATTGAATTTGTGTCAAGGAGAATGGCTTGATATACTCTCTTGTCTTAAATTCATCATTGAAGAAGTGGCAATCTTTGGGAAATAAATAATCGATCAAACTAAGAAAACTTTGATTAATTTTTTCGATCTCACAGGGTTCAAGAATTTTGATAAGTTGATGACATGGATTTTGATATATAGAATGCTTTCAAGGTCTGATTTGGAAGGTTTTGAAGTAAATGTTTTGGTTATCAATTTTTGGCTATAAGTTGGAGTTTGTAACACAATGGAATAGGCTGGCATACGGAGTGCTCTTGGTCCTGGGGTTTATGGAGCTAATCTATGTGGCATTGGTGAAGTTGAAAAATTCGTCTTTGAAGTAGGAGATTTTTCTTTTCATAATATTTGCTTTGATAAAATAAGCTTTTGAGTGAAATTAGGATTCATATTCGTTGTAAAAATTCTCTAGATAAGAAATCTGGTATAAGAATTTTTTTCTCCTTTGATAAACTCAATTTGAAAATCAAAATTACTTAATAATGCTTGCCATCTTGCAAAAATTTGTTTGGAAATTAGATTTTTTACATCTTTTTTCTAAAACATATTTTGTAGACAAACAATCTATCCTTACAAGGAAAGATTTCATATATAGGTCATTTTCAAATTTCTTAATACATAAAATAATACTTAAGATTTCTTTTTTTAATTGTTGAATAATTATTTTGAGTGTCATTCCATGCACCCGAGTAGTATCTGACTAACTGTTCTTGTGTTTCATTATCTAATTCTTGTTTTAGAACTCCTCCAAATCCTTTATCGCTTGCATTACATTCAAATGGTACATTAAAAGCCTTCTTGCATTTAACTGTTCTTGTGTTTCATTATCTAATTCTTGTTAAATTCATGGCATTACATTCCAGTCATAGTGTCCAAAAGGTACATTAAAAGCCTTCTTGTATTTATCTTCCTCTTTGATTTGTATTTGCCAAAATCTTGATTTCTTATAGTCATATAATTTCTTTGGCAAATCTCTTTTATTAGGTATAGGATATCTTATCCATTCTAAAACTTTGTTTAAAGGTTTGTAATTTATGACTAGTTTTGGTGCTTCTTTCTCTATTTCAACATTGTTAATTATATAAGATGTTGAGCAACACCAAGGGGATTTTGATGGTCCTATTAGCTTCGTTTCTAATAATTCTTGAATTTTAGTTTTACAATGTTGTTCTAACTCTTGTGACATATGTATAAATTTAGACTCTATGGGTATATCATGTTGCTCCCGGTTTGTCAATTTAAAGTTTAACTACTAACAACAAATGTAAATAGACAACAAATTCAAGTTTAAAGTTTTCTTTTATTGATTTGAATCGATTGAATACTTTACAAAGTTTACTTTCGAAAATAGACAAGACAGACAAATCTAAGTAAACTAACTTGTGACAAATTTGGTCTCAACGGATTATCAGCGAATAGCTCGCTGATAATGCTCAGTGATCAATACTTAACAGATAAGTGAGGGCACTTGGTTCTCTGATTAGCAGGAACGTGTTTTAATCACAGGTTTATCGCGAATAAAAAATTATGGACATTTAATATTGTAGTTGAGTGTGGTATTTATAGTCTCACAATGAGAGATAAAACCAACACATGTGATGTGTAAATATCTAGTTATAAAAATAGTAAACAAGTCAAAGCTAACTATTACACAACTGGGCAATTGTACCTAATCGGATAGTAGTATAACAGTGATAAGTCTACCGGGTAGTCTCTCACAAGAACAATTTATATGTATTTTAAGGATATTAGTCTAATCTATAGTTAAGATAATAGGATAATGCCTCTTAATGACAGACAGTCAAAATGTGGTATTAACTAAGAAAACAATTAAATCAATTGATTAACCCAAGGATAGAAGTATGTTCATCTAGACATTTCACCACTAGAGTTGGACAATAACTAGAAATGTATTAAACGTATGAGAATTATTAATCTAAATTACTTGTTTTCACAAAATAATCATTTAACTGAAATACTAAAATGCAAGTGTCCTTGACAAGTTATTAATTCCAATTATGATCAAACAATTTTATTAACTTGATGATTAATCTATATAATCCTAGTGTCCTAGAGATTACTAATCATATAAGATGTGTCTAAATATGATCCACTCAGATTTTAATTCAATAACCTAGTTCAATTCATTTATTGTCTCCAATCAAATGCACAAGATTCATAATCATGTAAATGTAATACTAAACACAAGAGTTTTCACTCATTGAAACAAATATCACATCAATTGAATAGATTAAATAATTAAATACAAATCGTTCTACAATTAAACATCAAATCATATGAATAAACAATTCTAATTATCAAAAGTCCAACATCTAGGGTTATTAGTCTAGATGAACATAATGTGTTTAGCCTATTGACATAGGTTCAATCAAACAAACAATAATAATCAAAGGATAATTCATCATGAAAGTACAAATATGAATCAAACATTAATTAAATAAGATTCGAGTGAAAGAGAATTAAACACTAACTTCTAGGATGATTACAAAAGGGTAGATCACTTAGGGTGTCCCCAAAAGCTCTCCAAAACTCCCAAAAATCGTCCTTAATCCGTAGCTAATCAAAAGGTTTCCCATCATTAGGTTTTAGGGTATAATTTAAGCTAAAAAGTTGTAACCGACCCTTCTACCCGGCGGGGAATGCAAGTACCCAGCGGGTACTATGTCCTTCCCACCCAGATGAGTGCTTTGTACCCGGCTAGGCTGAAACTGGAAGTTTTCATGAGTACCCGGCGGGCCATATGACCTTGTCGTCTACAATTATAGCATATAATTATGTCCTTTTATTTATTATCTTTGTAATAAGATTTGTTATGATACAATCTATTTTTATATTTTTTTCTTTTATCTTCACTCGTATAGTTTTGTGTAAAACTTTTAACTCTTTTCTTATATCTACTATAAGTATTTTTCTTTGATGTTATGGGTGTCTTTAAGGGTTCATATGCATATTGTTGGCAAAAGTTTCCTAACTCGTTTGGTCCTGATAAATCATCTTTATTTAATTTTGCTTTTAATTTTAAATCGGAACATAATGCCAATCCTTCTTGATTAATACAGTTTATTAATTGTCCAAAAGTCAGATATTGTATGGGATATTGTTATTTTCTTTATTTAATCAATTTCTTATTTTTTCAGCAAATAGTCTAGGTAATCCTGGAATAAACCTTTATTTCCATCATGCTTCTACACAGTCATGCATAGTCATTACCTTAGCTAGAAACGCATCTATATACCATTTAAAATCTTGCAATTTTCTACATGTTAAATTGAGTAATAGTAATTAATTTCTTTCTTGGTAGGCTGAAGGGTCTCCTAAATAACTTTTTAGAATGACAAATATAAGGCCATACCCAATGCTATTAGAAAACCGACTGGTCACTTTGTGCCAAATCAGCGCCACGTTAGCTTTTCTCAAAACTGACTGAAACTGACTAACAACTAACTAACCTGTGCCAATGGTCCCTGTCAGTTTTTCGGTCACTTTTTAATTTATATATTTAAAATAAAATAATTAAAATAAAATACATTTCATTAAAATAAAAACATTACAATAATTAAAAAAAAAAACATTACATTTCCTAAAAAAATACAATAATTAAAAGCAAACATTACATTTCCCTAAAAATAAAATACAATAATTAAAAACATTACATTTATTGAAAAAAGATACGATTAACGTTGACGGAAATTTGGTGGGAGTTGCACAACGTGTTCGATTAGAGCATTGCGAAGTCGATGATGTACTGTTCGATCGCATAATTCCTTGTCCATACGTAATTGAGTTGCAACCCTCTCTTCCCATGAACGTCGGGGTAAATTTGCTGGGTTTGCCAAATAATCTTTTTCAAGTTGACACATATTTCGACCGTGGTCCTCGGTTATCATGTTGTGTAAAATAACACAACAATACATGATTCCTTTTATTTTGTTGATGCTATAAGGTCTTGCCGGGTTTTTTATGATTTGCCAACGACCTTGAAGTACACCAAATGTTCGTTCCACATCTTTTCTTGCGGATTCTTGATATCTCTTGAAACGTATTTCTTGTTGCGTTAGTGGAAACTTAAACGACTTTACTAGAGTAGCCCATTCTGGATAAATCCCGTCGGCAAGATAATAGCCTTTGGTGAATTGTTGTCCGGCAATGGTGAATTCTACTTGAGGAGCTCTATCTTGTAGTAAATCGTTGAATAAATCTGATTCATTCAGAACGTTGATGTCGTTACTCGAACCTGCAGGACCAAAGAAGGCGTGCCAAATCCACATATCATAAAAGGCTACCGCTTCGAGCATGATCGTTGGACATCCTTGATCACCTCGGGTGTATTGACCTTGCCATGCCACTGGACAATTTTTCCAACGCCAGTGCATACAATCGATGCTCCCAAGCATACTTGGAAAACCATGCAACTCCGAATGACGTTGTTGTAAATGTTGCACATCTTGGACTGTAAAGTTTTCTTAAGTACTCGGTCGAAAATAGATGAAATACACATTTTGTAAAATTGTCTAAACAATCGTATGACATTTGTTGACCCATGTGTAAGTATTCATCAAACGCATCGGCAGCACAATCGTATGCCAATTGGCGTACGACGGAAGTGCAATTTTGAAAAACGTTAAACCCAAGTGCACCGAGAGTGTCTCGACTTTGGTGAAAATATGCAAAATATGGAGGTAGCGGAAGTTGGGAGTATGATAATATACCTTGACATATACGGATAAATAAAGGCCGGCTCATTCGGAAACGTCGTCGAAAGTAATCCGCCGGAAATGTTGGGTGCTCGGCAAAGTAGTCTAAAAATAAACGTTGGCCCGCCTCATCGCGATTTCTCCGTAAAAATCGTCTAGGTCTTCTTGGCGGATAGAATGAGATTTCTACATCTTGGTCGAAATCGGAGTCTATCGAATTAATCATGTTGATTGCGGCGGTCGTATCGAAAACACTCGTAAGTGTTTGAATTTCTTCAATATCGGAATTAGAATTAGAATTAGACATAATATGTATTTTGTGTGGATAAAATGGGTGTATAATTGTATAAGTTTATAGAGAGAATTGGTTTTTGGTGTGAATTATAGTTGTTTGGAGTGGGTATATATATAGGAGTAATTGTGGGTATTGATTTAGTGAAATAAAAAATATATATATATATATATATATTAAAAATCAAAGTAGCCGTTTGGCACTTTTTTCAAAAAAATTTTAATTTTTTTTATTATCTAACGGTTACATTTGAAAAAAAAAAAAGAAAAAAAAAAGTAAAACATTTAAATCAAACCGAATAAGCCTACGAACCCCGTCGGATATCCGACTTACCCAAACCGACCGGCCCAACCGACAAACCGTGCCAATGGCATCGGTTTCGTCGGTTGGAACCGACCCCCAAACTGACGGCCCATTGGGACTGGCCTAAGAGTATTAACCATATCATCCTCAGTTGTTGTTATTTGTTGGTTATTTTTTGTTTTAATTATTGTCTTTTTGGCACTTATAATTACATTTTTATTTGCAGGGGAAAGGTAATTATCCCACCATCCCTTAACCTGTGCATTCAAAGACAATCATATAGAGAGTTTGTGATTCCGTATTATTTTGGCTTTTATAAGCATTGGATACCATTGTCAATTCTTGTAGAAGATTAAGAATTTGATATTCTGTGTGACCATCCATTCATATAATGAAGTGTCATCATATTTTGCTTGAACTAATGTATGTCTTTCTTCAAATTGCAAATCGGGAGGAGTTGGTCTAGAATAATAATTTCGAGTTTCTGGTTTAGGAGTATAAGTATTATTTGTATTATATGAATTTTATTTTATTTTATTAATTTCTTGATTTTTAAATTGGTTCTTAATTTCAGAGACCTAATTATCTTTAGAATTCTCTTCATTTATAGCATTTAAAATTTTTTATATATTATATCATTTGATATCTTTAATTGGGCTAACTTTTCTTCTATTTCTTTTAAGATAGAATTGTCTTTATTTAAATGGTTTGAAGAATTTATAGAAAATGATTTGAAGAATTTATAAAAAATGATTTAAGTATAACGTTTTCTTCTATTATTCCATAAATTGTATTGACACTTTGAAACGTCCATAAATTGTTTCCCTGAATTTAGGAAGCGATTACAGGGGTCACCAATAACTCGAACTGACTTAGTCCGGACTGACTCGTCAGCACGAACTGACTGGTTAGTCCACACTGACCTGAGACAACAACTGAAAATGCCCAATGATAGTGAAATCAACATAAACTATACTTGCTCATTTTCCGTTGTTAGTTAGGGGCGCAACGCCTATCACCCACAAGTGGGTAAATTCACGATTAAACTAGAATATACAACATTGTTTTGAAAAAATAAAATATATATTCCAATCAAAATATGATCAGAACTCAAAGCATGATTATAGTAAGCGTTAATTGTGAGTAAGCATGCTTTGTTCTAAACGTCTGATTATTCCACTGTTTATGTAAACCAAAGTAGCAAATTACTACACTTCTAGTAGTTTATACTATAAATTTTGGTTAGAAAGTTTTATTCATTGAGTAAGTTATGGCTAAAAATGCAAGTTATTTGCAAGTGAAAGATAATCATGTTCATGTTCTATGTGAAAAACGCAGAAAAGTCGTCATACATTGGGTCAAGTAGCGTTTTCCCAGATCAAAACACAAATAAGTGAACATAAACATAAACATGAATTATTAATATCACGTTTATTCATTAGAAAAGTAAAGTATTCATGTTCATTTATGTCACTTGGAGGATACTTTAAACCATTTCATACATATAAACACATCCGTATATTCTACAGATAAATGAGCTAATATAAACATAGACATAAGTCATAAGCTGCCAATTCTTAACTTCAAAATATTCATAAAAACCTTTTAACTTTTCCATACAAAAATATCACTTTTCCTATCTATTAATTTAAATAAATATCAATATAATATATAATATATGAACGATTGTTATTCAATAATTTATTGTCGGGTGGGATGTAACGTGAGTACGTGACCGGTAATAATGGGCAGGAGCCTTATCTTTCACCTCGTGCGCACAACCCACCACACCACGACCCAAACCCAAATTCCCGGCCCACTTTTTGATTCTCTTTTAGTGGACCAATAACACATCCTCACATTATTTGATCACGATATTAACACAATAATCAGGCTAAATTCATCCGCACATTATTTGATCTAGGGGTGTCACTTTAATCTGAAATTCGAATAATTCATCCGATCCAATTCAAGTTAAGTTAAATGGACCGGATTATTCGATTACGGATCACTTAAACGGATTACGGATTTCTTAAACGGATTACACGGATTGGATAAAAGATCAAAATTAAATATTTTGAATACATCCGAATAATCCGTATAAGATTTGAGTAATTAAATAATTATATTTTTACTAATATATTAATGTTTACCATATAAAAAATCAATAAAAATTAAATCTTATTTAATAATAGATGATACATCGGAATAAAAAGTCATTTATAATCCAAAAAGTTATTCTGAATATAAAAGAACCTTTCTTTACATTATATTGGAGGTGATGTTTGTTGATTTAGAAACTACGAATATGTTTTTTTGGATATCAAAGCATTGAATGGACATAATAAAAGGAGAGCAAGTGCATTTGTTTTCTTTTTCCACTTCCCATTACTTGTGTTATCGAGTTTTAGTAGTTTCTATGTTGGATAACTACCATTTCTTTTGTGTGAGTCGTTTAATTTTAGGTCAATTTGTGTAAGGCTATCTTCTAACGTTTGAAGAATGTGAATTTTTCATACTTACATTTATATTGTTTTTCGTCTAAAAAAAGTTGGGTAGTATATGTTTAAACTATAGCTAATTAGGATGAAACCGTATAATCTGAACACTAATCCGCATCCGTTTAACCCGTATCCGATTAATCCGTTTCTTATTCAGTTAGGATTACGGTTTAACTTATGATTGTCCAAAATCTGAATAATCCAAACCGAATAATCCGAAATCCGGATAATCCATCCGAATGACACCCCTAATTTGATCACGATATCAACAAAATAATCAGGCTAAATTGTCTGAAAATGTATAAAAAAAATTTAAATTTCTTTTTGTATATGTTTAACTGTATATACTCATCTTATCGATTCATACGATTGTATGTAATCATTAACTTGAAACAAAGATAACGTGACTTTTATGTTGATTTGGCATTCACATCAACTAATTTTCCATGTAACCTTTCATGTCATCATTTTCATTAATATCATAATCTTCTTTAATTTCTCGGTGAGATCATTTTTCGTCAACATAATTTTTTTTCGGCGACAACCACATTAACCACCAATCCCTATTATCTCCACCTCACTATCATCTCCGGAGATCACCATCATCTCCAGCGTCACTACCATCTCTTACAAATTTTTTGACAACACCATTTTTTTCGGCTACACCACCACATCCGTTTTACACTACCTTAACCACTAGCCCCTATCATCATCACCTCACAACCACCTCCAAACTTCACCACCATCTCATTTTTTCGGCGATACCACTGCACCAACTGAATTTACACCACCTTAACCACCAACTTCTATTATCTCAACCTCACAAACCATCTCCAAACATCACTTCCATCAGTTTTCCGACGTCACCACCACCTCCACCTCACTACCGTCCCCGAACATCACCACCATCTTCGACGAGCTCGCAATCACAATAGTACGCCAAGTAGTTGAAATTAGGGAGGCATGACAACTGATCGGGGTAAATTTGAACATTGAAATTAGCGAGGAAAAAGGAGGTCTAAATACAAAGTTTAATACATTTTTTAAGAGTTGGATAATTTTCTTCATCCAACATGGCATGTGATATAGAAAAAAGAGAGATAAATTGTTGATTTCAAGTTAATGACTACATACAATAAAAAGAATTAATATGATGAATACTGACAATAAGATAATTAAAAGTTAAATAAACATAAAAAGATTTTATGAAAATTTCGATATATTTTCAGACAAATAGTCCTAATAATTAGTATATGCACATAATTGTTACCCCTAAAAAAAGTTAAAGTTATATAAAATAAAAATTCTTTTAGGGTATTAATAATATATTTTATATTTTATCATTGAAAAAATAGAAGAAAATAAATTAAAATATTCCACCTGTCAATAAAGTTATTTTAGTTCTATCCCTGTTTCATCTTACATATAATTTTAAAATGTACAGAAAGTAGATCTGTGTTCTTTATAACAATTTTCTACAAGCATGGTTCCAAGTCCAGGAGATTATTTATCATGTTCAAAAATACCCTATCTATAAATGCCATATAATTTGAGTCAAATAAACACAAAATAACAATTTATTTATATGGATTATATACTTGGAGGCCACCTAAATACATCATTTTATTTTTGTAGGACACCCATATTTGAAAACGATTTTCTAGGCCACCGAAATAGATCATTACATTTTTGTAGGCCACCCATATTTGAAAACGATTTTGTAGGCCACTCAAATTTGTATATTGTTTCATGTCTACCAAGTTCGACTAAAAACTTATCGGAAAAGTGTAAAATGACACATATACCCATGTATTTGAATAAAACTAAAATAATATAAATAATGTTAATTAACAAATATAGGGGTATTTGTGTCCTTTCACATTTTTTTGATGAATTTTTAATTGAATTTGGTATACATGAAACAATATATAAATTTGAGCGGCCTACAAAATATTTTCAAATATGGATGGCCTACAAAAACAAAATGATATATTTGAGTGGCCTACTAAATCATTTTCAAATATGAGTAACCTACAAAAATAAAATGATATATTTGAATGACCTCTAAATATATAATCCCTTATCTATACCCTATCTATAAATGTCATATGAAATACATAATATTTATCGTCTCTATAAGCATCACCTTGATCTTGATCTAGACCTCACCAATCACACTCATTTCATTTATTGTAACTCTATCTTCAAACCTTCCATATGCTCTTGACATGTAGTGTCATATTCAAGTAATGAAATCTTTACATAAATCATCCCAAGGTTTTATTTAACTACAAAGTCATCATATAGATAACCAAAACAACATTCAGCATTGTTTTTGTACCTCTTAATAATTTAACTTTATTTCAAGGTTATTAAAAAGTTATTGTAATAGTTGAAAGTATCATTTTAAGCAAAAGTCAGTTAAGTTGCACTTTTTGTTTCTAATCGCTACTTAAAAGTTTTGTTGATTGTGATAAGTTGGAATTCAATGCATTCAATATTCAATTGGTATAAACCTATTGTGTAGGAGGTTCGGTGGGGCTCCCATTAGGTTTTAACTTGTATGGATTACAAAGGCTGAATAGTAAATTTTACATAAAGAATAATAGATACCGATAACATAAAACTTTTTTTATCAAGAATGTTTAGACTTTAGATTACTCTTTGAATGTTGTATTTTGTATGCACTACATATACTAGCGGGGCGGTGGGCCCCTTAAGTAATATATATCATCGCTTTCAAACTCACAAATTTAGTTAATAAAGATCACACCTTCATGTTCGATGTCCTAAACTCCTAAAGCTTGAAACGTTGACTAGTTTAAGGATACAAGATTGTTGATTTAGCCTCCAAGGCTTTCTTTTTCGTGTTATACGAATGCTTATAGCAGTTTTTTTATTACCTCTAACATTTGTTCATCCGTAAATAAAATGTATAGTGCTTAAAAGTATGTAGATATGTATACATGAGCATAGACACACATAAGTGAGTGCCCACACACGTTTTCTCTTGATGGGCTGCAGTAGGACCTTGAAGTGTAAAGGTTCCATGCGTTGGCTCTTTCAAATAATATGCATAATTTGGAAAGGGCAAATCAAGTAGGCTTTATCTAGGGGTGTAAACGAGTCGGCTGGCTCAGCTCGTTTAGAATTCACTAGCGAGCTTGATATAAGAAGCCCGAACTCATTTATTAAACGAGCCTCAAATAATGTTCAAGCTCAGGCTCAAGCTCGATTAAACTTGAAGTGAATCGAGCTTTTAATGAGTTAAACACGAATAGCCCGACTCATTTACACACATAGCTCTATCCTTTGATAATGAACGCCACTTTTGTCACGTCTTCACTAGGTAGCCAAAATAACACTTTGGCATTGAGAGCAATTTATGCACAACGGCTCTACCACTAATTATCTACAAAAACACAGGGCATAACTGCTGATATAGGCATCACTATCCCAAATGGCCCACAATATTTTAAGAGAGGTAAATAAATATCTTTTTATTTGTCTCGACTCTCTACAATAGGTAACCAACCGGTCAGACCACATGAGGAAGTAAATCATGTAACTCACAGTTAAAGAGAGATGGAGCCATGATTTTATCTCGTGACCTTCACCTTTCTCTGCCAGGCTACTATGGCGGTGATTAATCTCTACTTGTAAGAAGTACAACTGACTAAAAGGTAGCATTACTTCGATTTCAAGACATCAACAAAATTCAAATAAAAAAACATTGCAACACATACCATATAGACAATTACTTCCTAAAGACAAAAGAACCACCACTAATCATCCAAATTCAGCTCCAGGAGCTTAACGAAAAATAGGTTCACAAAATTATGCAACAGAAAAAGTTTGCATCTTGGATGAAATAGAGATGTTAAAAAACAGAACATCACTTGCCACCTCCCCATGCAACAAAACTTTCCTGTGATTCAAATTCCTGAGAAAACACCATGAATTGTAACTAAATGAAGGATTTGTATATATAATCAAATGCATCCATAACTAAAAAAACTTACAAGTTGGCTCAACCGAAAATCAGGTGGGGTATCAAGTTCCAAATTTGCAGGATCAAGAACCAAATCCTGACAGGCCTTCAAATCCTCCTTTAGATTCTCTGCGCCTAGTTGGGCATAGTCTGCAAGACACGGTTTTCCTTTTGGTTGTTGATTTTCAACATCTCTTTGAGGAGATTGACTCTGAAGAAACTCATCACACAAAGATAGCCCTTCCACGAGTTGTTGTGAATCTAACAAATACTGTGACTCACTATCCCACCATTTTGGTTCTTCTCCACCCTGACTATCATTATTAGCCTCTACTTGCTCCGTAACATGATTAATTTCTGTGATGTGATCTTCATGATCACCAAGATTTCCACCAGAACTTTCGAGCTCTGCCTCATAAACGGGCTCCATCTCATGCTACAGTAAAAAATAACACAACGATATTAGAAGCTTGTTGTAATTTATCGTTTTGTACAATCTTCATAGTTCATTCACATTGATCATATAGAAAAGACCCACATATGTGACCTAAACTAATTTTAGATAATGTTTCAACCTGTGTTTCGAAACTGATTATTTGATTCTTGCAAATCAATTTTAAGGGTTTCAATAAACACATTAGAATTTGCTTCTGATTATCTATTTATTTAGGGGTCAAAATGGTTAGTTCCATATTGACTGCTGACACAAAACAAATTACTAAGGGCTAAGATTAAACTATTTACAAAACATCTCTCTTTTTTTACAAAATATCATTTTACTGTTTTTAATTATATGGTTGATGCTTGGATCACCTTTAATTGCTCATTCGCCCTATTGTTTTACCAGAACTTACATCTTCAGAAACATTTTCTCTTACTGAGCATAAACATAACATAATTTTAATAACCACAAATCTATTGTATGGCTGCAGTGGCAGGTAAATGGAGGTGAAGTTGTCAAGCAAATAACTTTTGTAGCATCCAAATACAACCTTTTATTCATATCTACATGCATTACAGGACAAGAAATTTGATGTTTACCTGACCAGCTTCTGCATAAATTTCCAAGGGCTCATAAACGGGCTCCATCTCATGCTACAGTAAAAAATGACACAACAATATTAGAAGCTTGTTGTAATTTTATACATCCTTCATTCAAATTGATCATATACACCAGACCCATAAATATGTACTAAATGACATAAATGGATTTTAGATATTGTTTTAATCTATGTTTCGAAACTGATTATTTGATTCTTGCAAATCAATTATAAGGGTTTAATAAACAGATTCAGTCTTTGCTTCTGATTATCTAATT
This sequence comes from Logfia minima, assembly GCA_963921325.1. Classification (NCBI taxonomy): domain Eukaryota; kingdom Viridiplantae; phylum Streptophyta; class Magnoliopsida; order Asterales; family Asteraceae; genus Logfia; species Logfia minima. Next base: position 25,769,987 of record OY992768.1, read on the forward strand.
ATTTAGGGGTCAAATGGTTAATTCCATATTGAATGCGGCCACAAAACAAACTACTAAGGGCTAGAATGAAACTATTCACAACCATCTCTGTTTTTTCACACAAAATATCAATTTACTATTTTAATTATATGGTTAATGCTTGGATCACATTTAATTGCACATTTTCTTTTACCGAGTATAAACATAACATAATTTTAAAAACCATAAATATATCTTTTGGCGCGATTAGCAGGTAAATATTGGTTTTAAAATGACGTAAAGTTATCAAGCAAATAACTTTTGTAGCGCCAAAAACCATTTATTCATATCTACATTCGTTACAAGACAACAAAATGATGTTTACCTGACCAGGTTCTGCATAAATTTCCACAGGCTCTTGTTCAAGACCCATATCTGGGACCCGCCTTTCAGCACGAGGGGGTTCAGGAGTTACAGACTTAGGGGTGACAGGATCAACTTTGACAATTGGGACATCGATTTCTTCAAGTATGATCTCATCTTTTGCATTAGGTTTTGACTGTGATTGTTGTTGATAGAAAACTTTAGAGATTACATAATCGCCTTCCGTCTCATCTTCACCTGTACCCAGGTGATATTGGTGCATTACCCAATTCGTTTTTTCTGCTTTCCCACCTTTAACAGGGCTAACATAAAGAACCATAATTTTCTTGCACCCACGGTGAATACCATCTAAAACAACAGGTTTTGTTCTCCCTGTTTTGTGCCACCGAAAATCTCCAAAATCATCACCGTGTATCTTACGACGTTTCCTAGTTCCAGTATTATATGCTTTAATTGCTCGGTGGAAAAAGTGAGATACACTTCCATCTAGTTGGACTCCTAAATTTAATAAAAACGGCCAAGTAACAATTAAAAGTTTTAATATTGTTTTTATAGGTCTTGGTTGTTAAATTATAATGTTATAAAAAAGATTTAAAAAAAGAAATATTTATCAGTACCTGGCAACTTTTGAGGATGAGTGTAACAGATTCCATCATCTTCCTCGACCGTTGGAATAAACTCATCAATAAAAGGGTGAGACGGGAAACCATTCACACCACTTTTAGCGAGTAAATGCCAAATAATTTCTTGATCCAACGGGTCAAACTTCACCCCTCGAGGCAACCCTGGCCATGCTTGATTAACCTAGTAACAAAAAGATTTTAGATTTTCAATACTTGAAAAGGTTCTAAAAGTTTGTAACTTTGTTTAACAGGTGCAAGTTATTTTGAAGTAGAAGGCATGCTTCGGAACATTAGAATATATCGTGATAATGCGGGACCATCATGTTAAAATATTAAAAATATATTACATCACTGTTGTCGACGATATGGTGACAATTTGGGCATGCTTTCGTAGGGTTACTTTTCCATTTGATATGCTCAGGATCACATGCCCCAGAAGCACTTCTAATCTTACTTGCAATTCTGTTGCTATCAACCAGCCATGACGGTCTGCATTATTCAGCTTAACATGATTAGTATCATTGCAAAAGTATACTAATATGATGAGTCATAACAAACTTTACACACGATACAGAAATTATTGAAACACAGACCACTTTACATCTTCATTTACATGTTCTATTTTGAGTAAAATATTACACATTTTAACTTGTTATATCTATTTTTTGACCCATAACCATATTGTAATTGCATTGTTATGTTATCTATTGATGTAACAGCATCTGCATGCACATCTACTAACATAGAAAAGATTGCAACTAAAAGAAAAAATCAACCAGTAGTAATTTAAGTCAGTGGTCTTGTTAACAGTAAAGTTAAATATTTGGAATCCATAATTTGAGCTGCAAGATTTCATATCCTAGATTTAAAAACAATTGACTGAAACTGACGACAAAAACATAGTATCAACATGATATATAGCCATATAAGATACCATCCATGAAAAATGACAACGGATTACTTTGTTCATTTAGTTAAAAAATAAAAAAGATTACCAAGAAACAAATAGCATATTGATATGTCATAGCATGAGATTATTACCCTCTCTGTCCCATACTCCCATGAAGCTAATAACATTTGGTTTGACACATAATTCAGAGGAATCAAGGGAATCTCGAAAATGAAAGTCAAGAGCCTCAATAATTGTTATGGTGTCAAAGGGTGGTAGGTAACCATGTATATTTGATCTCAGTTGCTACTTAAGTAAACGCTGTGTTCTTCAAAATGATATCATAGGGATTTAAATATATTGACAACGGATTAATTAACATTAACAAATTGATTAATAAAGCCCATTTCTAGCTAATCATGATGCAAATAAACTATATGAAAGAACAAATGCATAGAGCACCAAATACCCTTTCTACATAATACAAACAAACCCTAATAACATATCATAGCAGCACTTTAAAAGCTTGATCAACCACTCATTAGTAACAATGGAAGACCTTTTTGACCCAAGGGTGGCTCACGTTTAACTTTCAGTCTCTCAATGATCTTATAACCAATCAAGAATCCCCAATTTTTTACGAAACCCACATCTTGATGGGTTTTCATCAAAATCAACAAAAAGTAATCACTTTCTAAATGGGTTTTCATCAAAATCTAAGAAAAATCACATCTTGATTCATGAAAACATATAGTAAAAAGTTTATTGAAATCGAGAAGCTTATAATAGAAGTTAATCGGTTTATGTATGTATTATAGGGCTTAAAGAGAGAAAATGAATGCTTACCCAGCCATGGCGATGAGTGATTGGGATCAGAGACACTAAACTAGGGCTCCATCGATCTTCACCAACACTCTCTTTCTGCAAATTGGTTTGACTTGAAGGTGGACCGAGTGGAATGTTCGCTTAAAAGACTTAATACGAATACAAATTGAAAAAAAGACTAAACCCCAATAAATCATTCAAATAAATTTATTCAAATAAACCGAGTCAGGACTTTTTTCAAAAATAAATAAAAAAATCGTATAAAATAAAATAATCACTAGACGAGCTAAGTGATTTGAGGAGGTTCAATAGAATCATGTCATGTGTCTATTTCAAATCGCCTTTGACCAAACACAATTGCTTTTGACAAAGTCTTTGCACAAAAATCATATTTTTTGGCAAACAGCCTAAATAGAATTTCCCTAGGCGAGCTAGGCGATTTGTGTGTCTACCCAATCAGAACTTGCCACGTGTAACCTTAAGAAATTCTATTTAGGCTGTTTGTCAAAATAATAGTCAAAAGCGATAGGAAAAGGTCAAAGTCAATTTGAATTTGGACACGTGGCACGACCATAATGAACCTTTGGGAAATCGCCTAAATCGCCTAATATGTATTTACATTTAGGCGATTTTCTCGTCTATTTTTGAAAAAAAGTCCTGAGACAGTTTAGTTTGGTAAATATGTATTTGTATGGTTTATTTGAGTAATTTTCACTTGAAAAAATGGAATAGATTTTTAGTTTTTAGATAATTAATCAGACATCACTTGATTTGTTTGAAATTTGAAGGAGGAAAAGGTAACTAAAAGAGGCGGAAAATATTGTAAAATGAAAAATGATTTGGAAATCGTAAGGTAACAACTAGATAAATATGTTGTATACACCGTCTTTGTTCATTGTGTAAGAAAATCAAAATCTTTGGATCTGTCATTGAACTTTTATTATTACGTTGTTATGTCATTATTTTTATTTAATATTGACTTCAAATAGTTATCATCAAAGTGACTTAATGGATGATGTTATTGTGTCTTTACAAAAGATGTCATGTTCACACTTTACGTTTAAGCGATGCAAATGAATGAATGAATGAAGGTTCGAGTCCAAGGCTATAGTCTAGGTCTCTAAGACTCCTAGTTCGCTATAACCAATGACTCTGATACAAATCTGTCACACCCCAATAAAATCATGTCACGTTTAAGTAATGCGGAAGCATGGAGTGTGACGCGATCAATCAATAATTATTCAAGAGCGTATGGTTATCGCAACATATACTTAGAATGTCATAAATAGTTTAAAATCAACGATTACAAGTTCATCGAGTTTATAAGAAACGATAACCGTTTAGCAAAACAATATGATTAACATTTCAATCATATAAAATAGGTAAAGTGTTTCAAAAGGAATGGCATCCTATTCATCGTGATGAGCAAGGGTCCCAAAATATGCATGCATGTTTATACTTCGTTGCTAATTCCCTGAAAAACATAGTTAAAAAGATCAACAAAATTGTTTAGTGAGATCTACAGGTTTAAGACTCTATCATTTAAACCAAGCGTTTAGTAAATGTTTCACTAATCATATCGTGCCATCCATGGCCAATAGTACGATAATATATAGTTTAAAACAATAAATAGTTAACGGTGATCCCCGGAATGTTAGCTAGACCTTAAGAGTTAAAGTGCCGACACCTAAGCCTATAAGCAAACCACGACTGTTTGTGAATCGTTTGCCTTGGACAATTAAAATATATGCTCCTCGTCTCGACATCCTGTCGGCAGTTAGCATGACTAACAAAAGTGGGAGGGATATCATCCTAATAGTATTATTCGTATATATGGAGGCTAGCGTCATCTAGCTAATGGTTACAGTTTGTAGTCATGTGGACTTCTATCCACTACAACTAGTTTAACGTAGGTTCACCCAAGGTTCGTTGTCAGTTTTTCAATCATTGCATGAAAGCAGTTTGTATGTAAACAGTACATATGTTTTTCACCCTAAATTTAGAAAGCAGTAAAAAGTAGTAAAAGAGTGAGTGCTTGCCCAAAGTAGCCTCCTAGCGCCCTAAACACATGAGGTCGTTTGTTAAGTAGATAGCTAACCGCATATTTAGGTTTATAAAAGTAGATGACTACCAGCACATCTATGTCCGTAATAGTAGGTGGCTACCCGTACACCTAGGTTTGTATAAATAGATAGCTACCCGCATATCTATGTTCGTTTAAGTAGATAACTACCCACACATCTATGTTAGTTGTTCACTCAACTAGTAAGTTGAAAAAATATTTAGTTTTCGAAAAGTGTACGACCCGTTGGTGATAGTTTTGTATGTATACGTGTATGTTTCTCAATAGCATAGTGATTTCGTTTTCCCCAAAATTTCCAAAATTTAAATATATATACTTTTTATCGCCCTCAAAACGTACCTTTTTAAACTTATTCGATCGCTTTCGTTATAACTTTTCCCCAAAATTTCCAAAATTTAGCATTTTAACAAGATGTAACATGTTTCTAGTCCAAAATGTGACATTTGAGGTTTTCGCTTCTCGTTTTAAAACTCGTTTCGTTTCCCATTTTAAAAGCCGTTTTCCGCTCGTTTAGCAACTCTTTCACCATTTTAACTATAATCTTGTCTTTACACTTTTAAATCATCTCATATTACATATGTCATTAACATCATAAGTTTAACCAAAATTTTGACCATTTTTCACTATTATTCCATTTTAACACATCTAAAACATTTCATAATATATATATCACTAAATTATACATGTTGGTACTCATTTTAACCCTTATTTCGTTCTTGACCATTTTAAATACATTTTAACTTGTTTTGAAGGTATAGTTTTATGAATCAATATTTTAACATACATTTAGTCGATTTTAACACAAGAGTGAACATCTAGCATGTAGGTATTCAAAATGTAGGAAATGACAAGATCAAAAAGAGTTTCCTTACGATGCTCTTGGATGAAAATGATAAGAAAATAAGAGAACTTGAAAGCTTCCACCCAAAATCCTTTTAAAACCCAAATCTACTAGCTTTCCTTAATGATGATGTGATTCTCAAGATTATGAGATCACAAGAACCCAATGAAGTTCAAGAGCTCAAAAGATGGTGAAAAATGATGTATAAAGATGGTGGTTCATGGTGGTTGGTGGTGGTTTTATGGTAGGTGTTCTTTGGTAAATGTTGAAGATGAAGAGGGATGATGAAAATGGTGATGGAAGGTGAGAGGGAAAGAGAGAGTGCAAAATTTTGAAATGTGAAGTGCGTGTGTTTTTTGCAAGTAAAACATTACTTAAATGGAAAGCAAGTGGCCAAGATATTTCTTTGAAAGAAGGGTGATGGGAGGTCTTTAGTTACATCAAGCAACTTGTGGATGGGAGTGAGTTTGGGGAAGGGGAGAAACGTACACAAGAAGGAGAAGGGCAAGGAAAGAAATCTGTATCTTGACTTTTTTGACCTACTAGCTTGGAATTGATTTCAAGTTTTGACCTACTTAGGTGATTAGTTAGATGTTTAGGTGCTTAAGTAGTGATTAATTAGATGTAGGTTAGATAATTAGGGTTAACTAGGGAGATTAAGATAGGTTGGAATATTGTTAGTCAATTCCAAATCATTCGTAAATTATCGATGTTTCATTTAGTGAATCTTGTATTACCGTTCATCGTTGTGTTTAATTTAAATCGTATATGCTTGATCTTAAATCTTCTAAAGTTATGCTATAAGCCCTATCACAATAATATATGTAAATAACTACTAATTATATTCAATAGTTTTACGTCATTTATGAAACTTTATCACCAACGTTCGTGTTTATCGAAAATCATCCGATTTATATAGCGCAGTTCTCAATAATTACGTAAACGTAATGCATCATGCATTAAAGTAGTGTGCACCAATATGTGCAACATGGGCGTGTGCTAGACCTATCTCAGTTTAAATCAAGTTTGATTTCATTAAATGGGGAATTAGCGTAAGACTGTATGATTAGGGTGTACGGAATATACCGGATTTTGAGGGTTGTCACAACATGTAAGTTGTACATCTCTTCGACGCGATGTTAACAAAATGTGGAAATTGGCTAGAAATGAAATGATTTTAGGTTTTAAAAGTATAGAAACCGGTATAAATTTAACTCTTGATGTTTGGACGGCTCTACATGGTTCACCGGATTCGTACCTTTGCGTTACCGCTCATTGGGTTAACCCCCATAAGTGGCAAAATGATGAAGCGTATATTGTGTTTAAATTATTTGGATATCCGCATACCAGCGATAATTTATAAAATTTTAGATTATGTGACAAAAAGCTAGAAGAAAAGTATTTTCTATATCTTTTGATAACGAATCCAATAACACCGCCGTCGTCGAAAAATTACAACTAAAATATAAACCCGTTTGCAAAGTCGTATTTTTTCATAGTCGACGTGTTGCACATATTATTAAATTGTTCGTGCCAGATGGAATTAGTTGTATTGCAAACATAAAAGAAAGTTTTAAACAAATGTTACGTGATATTTTTAGTTCAAGTTACGTTAGATACCATAAATATATGAAATTTTGTGTCGATTCGAATTCCCTTTGGTTATGTTCGAATTGGGACATACCTAGTAGATGGAATTCGACATGTATTATGTTTGAAAGTGCTTTAAGACAAAAAGAAACTTTGAACATGTCACACCCCCAAATTTGAAATACATACAGTTAATCATGCGGAAGCTTCGGGGCGTGACAACGATCGAATATACAACAAATCAAGAGCGTATGATTATCGCTGAACATAATTAATATTAAGATGCCATTTAAAGTTTACAAAATACTACAGCTTATCAGGCCGTTAAAGTAGTCAATGTTATCAAATACATTGTTCAAAACAAAAGATAAGTTTGAGAGGGATTTCATGATAAAACTACATAAGTTTAGTATTATAAAAAACCCCGAAGTTTTCAAAAGAGGCATCCTAATCATCGTGGTAGGGAGGTCCCAACATTCATTCAACTTACGACATGGCTTATTCCCTGAAAAACATATTAATAAAATTTCAACATAATGTTGAGTGAATTCACAGGTTTAGTGACTCAATCATAAACCATCATTTAGTAATCATTTCATCAATAGTTTAAAAGGTGGCATCAAATGCCTAACTACGATTATTATCAATGAAAAACCTCTGACTATAATCCCCCTTTAGGTTTGCAAGTGCTATGAGTTAATATGCCGAACTAAGCCTATAACTAAACCACAACACAAATGAATCGTTTGCCTTGGACCGGTTAAGTATACTTCGTCCCTAAAAACATGCAAACAAGGTCGCTAGTTAGCGCGACTAACTAAAAGAAACGTGGGATGGGCCTGTCAAACCCAATAGTACTATATGTATACTCAGTGGTTAGCGTCATCTAACTAATGATTATAGTATTGCATGCTAGGACTTCAGCACTACAACTTATCAACTTAGCCCTTAATAAGGATACAATGTCAGGTTTTAATAATCGCATACATTCATTTATATGTTTTTCACCCCAGTTTGAAAGCAGTAAAACAGTAAAATGGGGCTGTGAACTCACCTGAGTCCGTGCGTGCTAGCAAAACAGTTTTATATAATTGTCCAAACAAAGTCTCTTAGCGCCCTAAATGCAAGAGTTTATATCAATATATGTAGACGACTCAATAGTCAGTCTATGCCAGTTGTTCACTCAACTAGGTTTATAAATTGCCATCGACGGGCTTGAATATCATGTAACGTTATTTCAAAAGAAAACGACACTTTGTGATCCTTATTAGTTTTCAAAACAATTAAACTCTTTTAAGTCAAAGTTATAATACCTTTGTATACGCATTATATAATTAACGCGAATTGTTGATTTCTTGTATATATATATTCACATATCTATATATATATATATATATACATTTTTATGACATTTGATTCAAGGTTCGTGATTAGTTTGTTTGATCGGGAACCTTACATTTATATACTTATCATTATGTCATTTATTCAATATATATATAAACATACTCATATAGGTATATATATATATTTTCAATATCGTTATAATACTTAGACGTTATATATATATATATATACTCATAGGCACATATATATATAATTTTCCGTCATTGTGATACTTGACCAATATATATATACTCATATAGGTACATATATATATATATTAATGCCGTTATAAGTTTTATAATTGACTTTTTATACTTTTGTCGTTATAATATCGTCTAAGTCGTTTTAACTCCGTTTTTAACATAACTTTTGGGTTTACCGGGTTTTAATCCTACAAGTCTTGTTTTTAATACTTTAAGCCATGGATTATACTTAATTACCTTTTATTTTATTGATTTCATGAATTAAACCCATAACTTAGGGATTTTATGCCTTTAGTCCTTAAATTTCATATTTTAGCGTTTCTAGCTCAAGTTTCGGTTTTAATTCACATTTAACATTTAAGTCTTGGTTTTAACATTTTAATTTATGGATTTATCTATATTACACTTAAACTTGCTGATTTTAATATTTTAGTCCTCAATTTTACGATTTTTGCAATTTAGTCCTCCTAGTCTCATTTTTAACACAAAACTTTGGTGATTTAAGGTTTAACAACTTAGATCTTGTTCTAACACTTAATTTATACCTAAATACATGAAATATACTAATTCTTATAGTAAAAATCCATAATATATGATTTTTAACCTTCTGGTCCATTTTAGTTTTCATTTGTCCATTTTTCACTCTCTATCCAAAATTTAGTCTTTTTTTAGCTACGATTTTGACTAGTCAAACAAGCTTAGATTTTTATGAAATTTTTACTACATGTTCCCCTACGTCTTAGCTTTATAGAAATATAAAGTTCATGATTTTTGGTCACGTTTAAGGGGTTAAAACCTATTTAATACTACACAAAGGTCCAATAGTACCCTTTATGGACAGTTGATCAAAGATCTGTTTGTACACGGAGTTATACTTACTTTCACAGAGTTTAATCATACTACTTTGAAAGCTAACACAATATGTGACTTGTAGGAAAAAGAATCACTTCATTTAAATTCGTGGTTTAATCATACTACTTTGAAAGTTAAGAACAGTTTGTACACCTTGGTTTAAAAATACGTTTTGAGGTACCAATACTTGTCTAAAAATTATGAAACCGGTGGGGTTGGAAAGCTAACACTTTAAACTTGATTTTAGACTCAGAAAACACAAGATTTCGTTAAGATTAGACTGAGTTATGCAACTCCAAAGTCGGCTAAAGTTTCTGCCATTTTTCATATTGTTGTTTAAGAGTTTGTTTTGGTTCTTTTTTAGCATTACTTTGTTATAAACCATACAAATACTTGTTTTTAAGTTTATTTCTAGCAAGAGTGAAAATCTAAACATATTCTAACTATCATATATAATTTCAATAAGAGATCTAAAGAGTTTATAGTGGAAGCTTCCTTACAATGGACTAAAAGAGAAATTTGAGCAAAGTGGAGGTTGTGCTTGTTGTGAATGAGTTCCTAGCTTTCAATCCTTGGATTTTTGAGTTTTTTTATTTAGAAATGAAATGAAGGATGATATATGCACGTTTTTGATGGTTAAAAGTGTATAAAAAGAGAGGTTTAGTGATGGTGGTTCATGGTGGTGGAGGGTGGTTCAAGGGTGGTTCAAGGGTGGATGTAAGGTGGTGTTGTGGTGGTTGTTTGGGGCTGAGAAGGGGGGGTTGCTGCTGCTGCTGGAAACCGTAGGGGAGAGAGCAGAAAAGAGGGAGAGAGTGTGATGTTTTCCTTGCTTGGAAATGTGGCAAATGAAGTGTAAGTCACGGTGTAGGAGAGGGGAGGCATGGGAGGTATGGCTTGTGTCATAGTTAGTCAAAGCATGGTGTGTAAGAGCATGGTCATGGGGATGGCTCTTGGCCGATTTTTCAAAGGGAGAGGGAAGGGAAAAGTTTAATCTTTGATTAACTTTAGATATTTTAGTCATTAGTTGTTAATTTTGATTAATTAGTTGTTAATTGGTAATTAGGGTTAATTAAGGTTATTTAAGGTTGATTAAGGTTAATTAGATTAGTTTAAGGTTACTAACATGTTACTAAGTGATTGAAATAATAATCATTTGATTTTCCGATACTCGGTTCGGTTAATTTCATAATTTATCTCATTGTTGCACGTTTTCTAGTTCACGTGCACGTTTATGGATTTTTAAAGATCGTTATGCTCTTAAATTAGCATATGTATCATAATAATAATAACTACTATTTAATATTAAATAGATTTACGTTATATTCAAAATTTGATCAACTACGTTCGGGAGTTTCGGTTTCCACCGATTGATTTGTGTAATTCTAAAGAATTACGAATGCTTCTCGCATTAAAATGAATTGCATCTCATATGTAACTATAGAAATTGTAATAAGTTTATCTTAATAAAACGAATTCACAAAGTTTAAATAGGGAATTAGTCTACATGCATGTAGTTAAGATGTACGGAAAATACCTAATTTTTAGGGTTGTCACATAAAATGTTTCATGACCTTCTTGTAGAACGTAATTGGGTTACACCTTTTCCGGAGTTGAGTTGGCATACTATCCAACTAATTACCGAAATGCTTGTTGTTTTTAAACAAGCAACTACTTTTTTGTCGGGTGTTTATTATCCGACTAGTTGTTTGGTGTTAAACCAAATATTTTTAATGTGTTCCAAAATAAACGATTTTGAATTGAGGGGCGGCATTTTTGAACAAATGGTACAACAAATGAAAGCCAAATTTATAAAATATTTTAAAAGAAATGCCTCCCGTTATAACTTGTTCCGCTGCTTTGAACCCGGCTGTAAATGTTAGTGGGGTTGAAACCTACTTCTAAACATTTCTTACGATTTAGGTTTGTTAGATGAAAACCCGAATTTCGCGAAAGATTAAATTTCTAACTTTAATAAATATTTCGAAATTTTGTTTGATGTCTATTTATCAAAGTATGGTTCCACATCCCTTCATGACGGCATTCGAAATGAGACGACATCCAGTTCAAGTTTGCATGCCAATAACGAAATGACGTGATTATACAACACTTTAAGAAATGAGAATACAAAAAGAGCTTGATCAAGCACTCCTAGTAGCGAACTAGGAATGTATAGTGGTGTCGACTTTTTAGGATACTTCAGTAATGAAGAGTTTCACAATTTGGATATTTTGACATGGTGGAAAGAGCATGAAGCACTGTAGGTTCCCTAATTCTGGATCCATGAGGTAATCAGTATATTTGAGTGCCGAATCCTCAAATACACACAACAATAATAAACAAGTAAACGCAAATATATAAAGCTCACAAATATTAAGCTTTACTGAATATAAACTCGGTTACATTCAAAGTACAATACAAACTCTCTCTTTTAGCTTTTTGCAAACTAGCACTAGGCACTACGACTGAATATACGAACTGAATAATCAATTACATTACAATAGCTCTGGTTTCACCCGAGATGCTGTCACCTGAGTTGTCTCCGGTCTGGATTCTGTTAAGCTCTTTTGACTTCCTACGTACAACAACTTTTCCACAAAATCTTCACTACCCTCTGACATCTTCAATCTTCATGTCTCTAATTATCTCTGTGGTTTCATGAAGCTTCAACAAATCATGTCATACACCTTCAACAACTCTTGTAGCTTTCGACTCACCCTTAGGAATTTCATCTTTTTTAGATCTTAACTCCTCTAGGTCTATCACTACGATTCACCTTCAGAAGTTTCATCATCTCCGAACTAAACTTCTCTAGGTATCCTCTAATTTAGACTTATCACTATTAAACTCAGTTCAATGATATATGTCTTTGTTAGATTGACTAGACTCCCCCTTAACCTGTTCAAGCTTACGAAGTCTTCCAGTTGAAGAGTTAGGCAGCTCCCAATCATTTGGTCATTATTTTGGTCACCATCATTTGGTGCAACGGGATCATCATTTATGTCTCTATCTTTGTCTCAACACATCCTCTTTACAACCAGTCTTCTCCCCCTGCCAAGCTTCTCCCCCTGAGCTGACGCGCTCTTCAACTAAGGATTGATCTCTGCCTAAGGTATAGTGAAATATTTGTAATAGGTGCGGTTGGAATTGTTGTTGTAATGGTGGGGGTGGTGATGGTTGTGGATTGTGCAGGCTGCTCATGAATGATAACCCCACTAGAGTGTCTTCCTTTTGGACCGTCTATTTAGTAAATGAGTTATCATTATCAAAATCATCATCATCATTTTTCCATGTATAATCATCGTCTTCATTTAACTTATGTTTGTCTCTGTCCGTAGTAAAACGAGATCCGGAGTGAGATCCAAATATTTTAGATCGAGATTCATCCAACGGTGGAATATCATCTTCATCATCATGTTCATCATCACTCTCGGTCTATTCACTTTCAACCCCAATAGATCCTCTCTTTTAGATCTTCTAGCTTCAATACTTGGTCATACCTAGGCTTTGAACCAATCGCGTTCGAGTTGTTTCTCCAATTTGTAGAGTAAAACATTCAAAAGTAATTATCTCCCCATCTAGTAAGAACTTAAATGGAAAATTTAAACATAACAAACAAATATGGAAAAAAATATGAAATTATTCATATTAAAAATCACATTCGTTTTGTGAGTCACTGTTACGAAGATGATATTAGCCATAATGCGTATGATACACATTTAGGAATTTTAAGTATTCTTAGTTTATTATTCATGTGATAAATACTTCAAGATGATTATCGGTATTGTGATCCACTTAAACAGACAACACTCAGAGTTTGTCAAGTACAACTTTTAGTTATTATTCATGATTATCTATGTGTCCCTCACGGTTGATATACTCTTAGGATCAAGATATGTCCATAATTCCAGGTATTGGATATCCTTAATTTACTTCATCTTTAAAGTCAAATCAGTTATAAATGTTCAAGTACTTTTGTACAAGATTAATGATTAAATTTGACTAGAGTTAGAGGCAAACAAATCTAAAATCAAACTATTGGTGACAAGTCTGTACTTTCGTACATCAAAGCGGCGTAGTTTGACTAGAGACCTTGACAACGGTATTCTTGTATCGCGGTTAAGTTTGCTCTATTGTAAGATCTACTGACTGAGACTTGGTTAACATATGTCTGGATGTAGTAGAAGAATCAGTCAGTAAATCTCCCAGATGAATTGCTTAGCTCAAACTAATACCATGTATTATGGTACTATCTATTACCTAAGAATTAAGACTTGATGTCATACATCAAACGAGAGTTAGCAAAGAATAATCTCCTTATTGGTATTTTGAGTACTTGAGAACCGTTATGTCGTATGTCTACCGATACATCATATGATGAATGTATTAGTCACGTTATATTTTAAGGTACATCAGACTGTGTATGTACTACATCTTAAAGCCACACATATAGTAATGTTCTAGGCATGGGTAATGTTTTCATCATTTCTTCGCGTCATTACTGAGACACTCAAATTTTTATAGTTTTTCAAACTTAGAAAAGATAAAGATAGATAAAAGTTCTTAAGGGAGATACGTTACTCATGAATTGTCATTCCAGCGATTTGGACTAACAACTCAAAACTTGATTTTTCAAAAACCTTAGCATAATGACAGCTAGATTATCATCTGAGGAATATGTTTTCCCAGATTTGATTATGTCTCCCCCTCAGTTGATACATCTTCTACTGAACTTGTAGCCTCTGAAGAACTTGCTTTTCCCCGATCATGTGCCTTGAGCAATTGTTATCAACATACTAGCAGTTAATAGCATTCCGATCAATTCCTGCACATGCACAAAAATAACGAAAGATTAGTTATTACGGGGAACCCAAGCCACCACGGACTTGGGTCGGCCATTCTCATCAACAAATGTAAATTCCATCAGATATCCATCTCTCTTATCAAGTGACTTGGATACTTTGGAATTCTCAAGTGTTGGTGAATGGGGAGTACAACCACCAGGCCTTCTATCCGGAGACTTTTGGAAATGTCTCTGATTGACTGGCCTTCGGTTTGAAGTAGATCTAAACCTAGATTTATCATTCGAATTTGGAAAATTCCTATTACTTCTACCCTAGTTAGAAAAACTTTTATTGGGGGTGTGAAAACGCGGTGGAGTTTTCGACCAAATGGATTTTCCATTTGAGCTTCCCGTTTTAGGAGACGTGCTCCTTGGACTATCATTTGTTGAAAACTTCACTGATTTCTTAACTGGACACACATGTGTAACATGTCCCTTTTGATGGCACACGAAGCACGCACGTTTCTCCTAGGCTTTCTTATGAGCCTTGAGATTCGTTTGGTGTTCCATTTTGTATGGACTTGAAACTTCTTTAATACCTGACTCACCTATCTCTGAATTGGTCTCGTCCTGAACTTCGCTCTTTTCTGCATCAATTGAGGCTATGAATGCCTGAGGTTTTTCAGCCCGTGTTCTCCAATCATATGAATCGTCTTGTGTTTGAACAATCAAGGCTCTAGAATGTTCACTATTCCCTGAGTTTTGATCTCTCGTAGATGTCCCTTGATATCAGTATCTCTGCATTCCCTGGTTTGAAGTTTGTTCTTTTCTCAGTCTCTGACATTCCCTAGCGAAGTGCCCGAAACCATCGCAGTTATAGCACGTAACAGTTGTCTTGTCAAATCCAACATTTCCTCCTACAAACTTCCTACCCGTTCGAATCATAAACCTCTACACCCTTTTTGTAAGCATGGCTAGTTGTCATTGCAAATCCATCTCTTCGAGATCATCAAGGTAAATTTGATCATAATCCTCATATCATGGCAGGATCCGTGACCTTCCCCTGTATGAAGTTCTCATGAGATGCCATAGATGATGCAAGCATTGCCATCTGATATTCTGCTAACTTCATGCTCATAGACATCGATTTGAACCCATTAACATTTCCAGATTGTGAGTTCCTATCTCTGCCTGAATGGATGATGCAACATAACAGACCTTGCCTTCATTATCTATGATCGCATTGTCTGTCTCGGACTTCCCAGTGAATAATGTTGTTACTCCATTACTTGTAGATGCACTAGAATCAGTCTTCTTGCCATGATAGACACTCGGATCTTGAACCTGATCAGATTCCGTCTCTTTCTTCTGCATGTTTAAGTCGTTGACCCGCAACTTTCCTACAACTTCATCAAACGTTAATGTTTTATTCTCTCTGATTTCTTTGATCATCAAAGTGTATATGTCCCACTTTGATGGTAACGCCTCTAGAAGTTTGTTGTTCCTCCCTGTATCAGTAAATGGCAGTCCGTTGTTGTCCATCTCAGTCATTAAGTGATAATATCGAGTGATAATATCTTCCAATGACTCGGCCATCATGTACTTAAAAACGTAGAATAGTTTTGTAAGCAAGTCAGCCATACTCTCCTTGATATGATCATTACCGTCAAATCTCTTCTCCAAAGCTAACCATAGCTCTCTAGAAGTGTTGTAACGTTTAAAGGTATGTTTGATCTCTTGAGGTAGACACATGGTGATACCAGACATTGCCTTGATCTCTGCTTAATTTATCCTTTTGTCTTCCTCCTTCATCGTTGAATACGAATAAACCTTAAGTTTCCCTTCGAATTCATAAGTAGGTGCATCATACCCTTCACTTATACAGATCCACATTTTGATTTCATTGAACTTTGCAAATGATTCAAATCTATCTTTCCACCCGAAGTAATCTTCAGCCTTTAGAAGCTTTGGTGGTGAAGTAGCTTTACTTACTTCATGATCCATCTCAATCAGCGTGTTCAAATTTGACATCATAATTAGAGAGTATACGAACTTGAGGTATGTTTGTATAAGAAAGTCAACTAAAGTCAAGTCCACTCAAATTTTCCCTCCAAAATTCTCGAAAATTTTGGGAGTAAAATTTAAATTTTCTCAAACCAAAATTGGTCAATGGTAAGCCTAAATTCAATTTTTTTTTTGGTAGGAGTTATTGGTAAGTTCGAAGATGGTCAAACGAACTTGGAAAAATTCAAAGACAGCTAAGTTCGTATGAACTTAGGAAGGTTCGAACAACAAGTAAGTTCGAAGATGTTACAAGTTCGTAGGGGTCAACGAACTTGGTCAAACGAACTTGACTGCGTTTGTAGGAATTTCTGGTAAGTTCGTATGATACTTTCTAAGTTCGTACGATGAACTGATGAAAAACCTTAGATCTACAATTTCGAATCTGGGCTCTTCTAAAGTGCCTTCTTCGAGTACCCTAGTATCTGCAATGATCTTTAACACTTTTGGACATAAAAATCTCTCTTTAAACGTCAAAGTCTTTCGTATTCTCTTGTTCTTTATCGAGTAATACCCCAAACCTTAAACGAATCATTCGTTTATAGCTCTGATACCACTTGTAGGTTCTTGTGATCTAGATTCACGAGGTAACAAGTATAATTGAGGTGCGGAATCCTCAATTAAACACTACGATAAAAACAAGTAAACACGAATATGTAAAGATCACTTTTATTGAACGTAAACTCGGTAACATTCAAACTAAGATACAAACTCTCTCTTTTAGCTTTCTGCGAACTTGCACTAAGCTCTAAGACTGAGTTCACCAATTTATACCACTCTACATACGGATATATGTATATATACTAGCTAAGTTCGTATGGGCTGGGCCCTATAAACTTGGCCCACTTCGAAGCCCATACGAATTTGGCTAAGTTCGTATGTCCTTCCAAGTTCGTATCTATCTAAGTTCGTACGAACTTACATATACTCATATAAGACAAAAGTTAACGATTACAATGATTAACAAAATGACCAATTACAAGCTAGATGTTGTTGTCACACAGAATGTACCAACAATCCATAAAGTAACAAAATAGTCTCATAAAGTATTCTACCTATTGGGTCCTAGTTACATAGTGTGACCTCGTCATGGAACCAATCATCAATCAACACAAGTTAGACTAATAACACACAAGTAAAGTGAATTCATAATTATAGTGGCCAAGTGTAATTATCAATTTACTTTAAGTGAATGTCCTAGTCACCCCCATGTATTTCAATGAGTAAGTCTATGACAACTTTTATCCTAACTACTCATACTATAAAGCACTCTACCTTCTGGATTCTTAATCATCCTATCTCATTTCTCGTCTCTTAGAATCCTTAGTTTAAGTCTAGGTAACTTAGTTAAAAAACCTACTTCTCTCAAAATTCAGCTCTGATACCAACTTGTTACATCCAAATTTCAATAACTTTTTTTAAAACATAGAAATAAGTTCATAGATGTTGGTAATAACCAAACAACCCGTTTTAAGTTTTACATATCAAAGTTACAGAATTTAAAATAAGTAGTCACTCAAAATCTCGTGTAACCAACATTCACTACTATAATAAAGAGTCTATACTAACTATTGTTAGTTACATGTATACAATTATCTTCTAATTCATCAATCTTGTATTCTAAGCAACCTCCTTTCATTTGCCACTTGATCCAGCTACATCCTTGCTTAAGGACACATATCACACACAAAGGCTTAGCTAATAAGCCTCGTGAATCCACGAGTTTCTCGATAAAATCTCCAACATTAGTACTATAAAAATCTTTAATTAAAATAAGTGCTAAAATTTTAAACAACATTTTATACTACCAATCATTTGCCCAATGAGCGGGAAGCTCACACACACATTCTAGTCTGGTGGGGGAGACCCACATATGCTATAAACATGCTAACACATATGCAATGGATTCATGCAATCTAACAACATAGCTAAGTGATACTAAGCACTACAAACACAACAAGTTCACAATCAAATAACTAAACGACATCTTCAACATGTCAAGCTTGAACGTTCTTTACACTAATATTGGATCGCACTAAATGCACTCAAGTGCCAAAAAGTTTACAACAACAATAACTAAAGTAGTTGTAAACTTTCCGTACTTAATTGCACATAATGCTACCAAAACAATATATATTTAATGAAAATTTAAAAAAATAGTTACAAAAAACACATTTTGATATGTGCCCCGTTTTGGGAAAAATCTGCGTAACTCACCTTCAAACTTCTAAAGTATTTGTTGAGTTGTACCAAGTGCTAAACTCGTGCCAACGCCTATAATCAAAGTGAAAGGGACTAAAATTAACAAACTATACCTTCCTATCTTATTAGACATGTCCCAACACCCTCGTAGCTCGCTAACAAAACCCTTCTTATAAACAAAACATATTAACTATCGGCAATTAAATTAATCCGTCTTTAATTTACTAACTAGTTATTAATTCAACAATTTAATATTAATTTATCTAATCTTACTTATGTAACACCCCGAAAATAGCGGTAATATTTTAATTCGTATCCATGAGTTACCTTAGTAATTTATTTAAATTAAATGTTAGTATTATTGTCATTATTATTATTATTATTATGAATGTAAGTTGTGGTAATGTTAGGATGTGGGGAGTATTATTAAATAAATGAGACTTGAGGGTTAGGAGTGTAAATGTCATGTTGACCCATTTATTTAGTCAAAATTCTGCACACACACACACACAAAGACTCACGTACCAAACACACCCACTTACAATTTCATCTACAACCTAGAAGAAGGGAAAGGAGGGGAATCCAAGTCTTGTAAGATTAAATTAAGGTTAAGGAAGTGAAATTAAGCATCATTCATCATCATCCATCTAAAGGTAAGTTGTGTTCTTGTCTTTTTAACCTAGAAATTGAGGGAGATGGTGAATTGGGGCTTAGATAATGATGATAGATGAAATAAACGTAATGTATGTTCAATTGATGTTCAAATTAGTAGATAATCACTAGTTGTTGTTAATGCAAGCATATTGATGATGAAGAATGTTGTTAAAGTTGATTACCCAAAATTAAAATGTTGAATTCTTGTTCAAATGAAGATAACCCACGAAATTGTTAGTTGAAGATGTTGTTTAGTCTAATTTTGATGATGATTAAGGTAGTGAAAGGAACAAATAATCAATTGATAAATTAGATGGTAGAATTGGTAAGGGTATATGCTGAGTTTGACTTTTTAAAAGTCAAACTGATCATTTTAAGTAATTAAGTGGTGAAAGTGTATGATGAATGTGTAATATATAGTTGTTGTATTCTTATATGTTGTTATTATTATATGATGATTGTTAGGTGCTAAGGGAGTGACGACTTTAGTTGACAAATTATCAACCTTGCAATCAAGAGGTGAGTATATAGGGGGTTAAATGGGTAATGGGAATACACGAACCCGGATTACATCCGTGTAAGAGGGTTCTTGTGCTCAAATTGGTAAGTTGTTTGAAATGGTGTGATGATATGGGTCTATTCGTTAATAATAGTGGAGTTGTTTGATGTACATTAATCTAGTTGTTTGTGATGTGTTTAAATGTAATGTTTGACTAATTATTTGATTGTGATGTTGTCAATATATTGGTGGTGAAAGAGATGGATTAGCTACATGAATCCGAATTGCACCCATGTAAAAGGATTCATGTGTTTAGATGATGATATGTCTTAGAAGGTAATGATTTATCATAACTCGTTGGTCTAATCGTGGAGGTATGATTCACATTATGTTGACTAAGTTGTTATATGGTTGTTGATTAGGAGTAATACACTATATGTAGAGACGTATATGTACATGTTGGTCTTTGACTAATTGAGTGTCGTATGAATTACTTGTTGTATAAAGTAGTTGAATGTGGTAGTTGACCACTAAATGTAGAGATATATATGTACATGATGGTCTTTGATTAATTAAGTTGTCGTATGATTTACTTGTTGTGCAATGTTGTTGAAGGATGTGGTCGACCACAAGTTGTTGAATGTGGTGGTTGGCCACAAGTAGTTGAAATTCAGTGGAAAAGTATTAGCCTCGTGCTAAGAGGAGATGATGGAAATTATTAGCCTTGTGCTAAGAGGAGATGACAGAAAGTATTAGCATCGTGCTAAGAGGAGATGATACGGATCTGTGAAGTGGAGTATATGGGCTTCGACCAAATATCAGTTGTTAATTGTTTAGTTGTTATTTGTTCTAGTTGTTAGTTACTTGCAGTTGACTTTCAGTTAGTGATTGATTATAAGTTGATTTTCAGTGGGTCTCAGTGGATTATATGTTGTTAATTGATATACAGTTGATTTTGGATTATATGTTTATCAAGTTGCTAGTAGTTGCTCAAAAGGTGACCTTTTCAATATAGTGGATGGTTGTTGCTAATGTGAGTTTTCATCAAGTTGCTATTGGTGTTTAAGTTGTTATTTGTTTTCTTGAAGCTAATTGAATCATTAGTTGACAAGTTGCATTAATATTTATGTGTTTGTACTTATTTAACAAACTATATGTTCACTAAGCGTTTTCGCTTACTCCGTTAGTTGATGTTGTTTTGTAGGCTCGAATTCGTCGGGTAAGAAACTTGACCGTGGGAAGGAGGTGATATAGTATTAATGTGAATGTATACTCGCCGTAGGTTATGCGAGTCTAATTAACTTAAAACATATTTGTGATTACTATACTTGTTATCTATGCCCAATTTTTGGTTTATATGTCAAATGGGTCAAGTGTCAAAATGGGTCGAAATCGAGTTGATGTTGATTTGGTTATTTTGAGATGGAAAGTAGTTAATATTGATGTCAAACTATTTAATTTAGATGTTTTAATGTAAATGAAGTGGTTAGTGAAGTTAAACTTGAAATTTGGAGCAAAATGGCTGAAAAATGACAGAAATAGCCTATACGGCGTATAGGGTTGCCCTATACGGCGTATAGGGTTGCCCTATACGGCGTATAGGATAAGAAAAATGTAAATTTTGGGGCAGAAAGGGCCTATACGGCGTATAGGTTTGCCCTATACGGCGTATAGGATAAGACGAAAAAAAAAAAAAAAAAAAATTTTGGAAATTTTAGCTTGGGCTTTACAAGTTTGTATATTATTTATTTTAAATTTTTGGGCGTTTCAAGTTGGTATCAGAGCTGTGGTTTAAGAGAATTAGGTAATCCACAATAGGTTTACCTAAACTTAAACCAATGTTAGTTGTTGACTAGTTATGGTAAATGAATTGTCGTATGATAGTTGATAGTTGCATGATATTTGTTGTTGAATATGTGACGTTATGATGATTATTTGAATGGAAGTGATGAAATTTGTGGTAGTATAATATATGTGTGGATGATTGTAGTAAAGGTGGAGACGATATGTTGAATTATATGATAGTTAGAGAAGAGAAGTATTTATATAAGAAATTATGTCGCTTATTAGAATGAAAACGTGGTGGTATGATAGTGACATAATCAGTTGTGATGAATGTGTGGTAGTATATTTGACGCATGATCAGTTGAGATGAATACGTGGTATAATGGTCGATTTGATAATTGTTGACTTTCTCTAATTGTTGTTTAATTGTTGATATGTGCTAAAAGAGTAGCTAAATTGTTGTTAATTATGTGTGGCATCATGAGCAAGATTCACTTGAATTTGACTGTATTTAACAGTATTTGATAGAAATATGGAGTAGTATAGTATAACGACATCTGACCAACGTAGTTATACTATAATAAGACATATGGGAGATTCAAGGTTGTTAAATACAGAATGGGACAAATGTTTATTTCTCTTGATGGATTGTTATAGAAGGTATATGACTTTGAATGGAGATGGATTAGATATTAAGAATCAATGAAGTTATACTTAGTTGACCTTTAAAAGTCAAGATGCGTGATATATGTAAATAGATGATGGAATTGTGATAAATAGAGTAGTATGAAGTGATGATTTTGTCTAAATATATGTTATAATTGTTATGTGATGATAATTATGTACTAAGGAAGTAATGACTCTAATTGAAGAATTGGCAATTTTGAATCCAAGTGGTGAGTAATATAGAAGTAAAATGATGTTATGACTTTTAGTTGTAAATGATGTAGATATGTAAGTATGTTGTGGTGTCATTATGTTGGTCATTTTGAAGTGAAAATGCAGGTTTTTAAGTTACATGAATGTGTAGCTCGAATAAGTTGTGAAAGCGGGTCATGTGGTAAATTGGATAAAGGTTAAAAAAAAAAAAAAAAACACTACTTTTAATGATTTTTGAGAGGCTGTACTGACTGAGGTGTTATGTTATAGTGAAAACTGAAAGTATTTAATAAAAATATGGTCAAATGTCTTTAAATTGATATAAGATTTGTGAAAATCGGATGTGTTTAAGCAACTGTTTGAGTCCCATGAGAGCTAAACCAAAATCTAGGTGAAAGCTAATTTTACTGGAAGTTATGGAGCTCGCCGGAGTTTATAGATCTCGCTAAAAAATGTCTGTCGGAATCTTTTGCCGGAACAACAGGGAGGCTGCTTTTCCCTACTTTAGCAGCCTAGAAACATTCCAAGATTCTCCTATTCATTGTTTTTATACTACAAATAGTAGGATTCGTAAAAGAAACCCTATTTTTCTGAATTATCTACTTTGCCCTTTTATTTTGTGGTATTATGACCATGTGTGTCATTCTAATTAAACTTGTAATCTTTGACATGCCATAGTACACAAAGTAATTTAAATGAATACGTTAAATAAATTAAAAAACATCGAATAACTTTTATATAATATCTTTTCATAATTTTATAAAAATTGCATAATTTTTGTGTGACAAATTGGGTTTAATAAATTTGTACAAGGATAAAATTATGGATGATTTTAAAATTATAAACATGAAAAAATGTTACCCTTATTTATTATGTATGGTTTAACTTAAATTTTTTAAGTGCAGAAAACATAAGTTCATAGGCTAACTTGTCATTTTTCCAGATGTGTGGCCCTGCTAGAAGTTGGTCTGGTAATATTATTAATTAGGAGAAGGTTCGAGATGTAAAATATGTATTTAGGTTTAATAAGTCTTTTATTTTTGTTTTCATTATTATTATTGTTTTTTCATCCAGCTGTTCAAAAATAAAAAATACACTATCTTTTTCTCGATTCTCTATAACACTTTGGTTGTTCTTATCGCCTTGATCAAATCTGGTATACTTTTTAAGTGTATGATCCTCATTTGCTGATATTGAATCAGAGTGTTTTTTTTATAATGTGAGGATTTATTTTGGTTTTGTTTTTGATCCTTGTGAGTGCAGCTATTCAGTAATTCTTGGTGTTAATTTCGTATCAGTAACTTGTTCATATATAAGACAGGAAAGGGGTAGACAGGATCATGAGACCATGGTCAAAAATACAATGTATGTGATAAAACTAACAGAACTCAGACAATCATGACAAGTCTCTGAAATCTGAACCATCAAATATGCGATCGTCAGTCTATTTGATTCGCACACTTTGCTTAATGGCATTTGTTGGTACCGATTATACATATCAAGAAAGAAAGTCAATTATTTTTGTTATTTGCTAACGTCAACTACTATGTCATCCCCTCATCATTATCATAATTCTTAAATTTTCAGTTTTGTTTGATTCGTAATTACATGAAGATACACGAAATGAAAATGAAAACTAGCCTCTAGCTTTATGAGACATACGGACTACGACAATCATATGAAAACAAGAATTTTTGACTTGATAAGTAATTTTTAATCTAAGTTTCTATCAAATACTAAGAATTACAGGAACAATGATGATAATAAATTAAATTCGAGAACTTTTATTGAAGAACTTTTGTCTATAAGTAAAATGAAAGAACTCCACTCTAGTCGCTACTCGCTAGATTACTTGCTTTAACCGGTAGACCAAGAACAATTAAAACAAGGAAAATTAAAAGAAAAACTTTTTTTTTCATATATATAAATCTTAACTTTATTTAAAAAAAATTACAAATATACCCTACTCGTTCCCAAATTTCGACACGGTCATGGCCGATGGCTTAGCCATGACCCTTGCGTTTTCGGGATCGTGGCATGGTATCCGGCATCGTAGTCTTATTTCCGGCATCGTAATTTGATTCCCGGGATCTTAGGACCTTCGGTTGACTAAAGTTGACTTTTTTTGTAATTTTAGATAACATTTTTGTATATACTTTTCGGATAAGCTTTTGGATAACATTTTCCGAGATTTCCTGCGACTTTAGATAAGATGTTTTGATTTCTATAAATAGTCCCTAAATAATCTTATAGTCATTAGATTGTTTCGCCTCACCTGAATCATGGTTCACACTGATCATTTTTGGCATTTTAGATCTCCAAATGAAGAACCAAAAATTGAAGAGTTATACGTCACAGTTCATGATTTTTTTACTATTGTGCTTTGTCACGGTGGAGATTTTCAGGGCGCAAGAAGAATGTACTTTTAAGGGTTATTGATGTTTATTGATTGCGTAGATGTTGATGATTTTTAATCCAAGTTTTTAGATAATGCCTTTGGAAGAGCCGGGTTATTGGGCTCCAACTGGGGGGGGGGGTGGTATTGCTACTTTAAAAAGCATGATAAATATCTAAATACTGGTTTAGAGTTGATAACAGATGATGATGAACAATTGAAGAAATTTGAGGTGTATGTTACACTCAACGATTTGACACATCCGTCAAATTCTGAAACGATTATGTTGTTACCCATTTCTAAGATTATGATTGGCTCTTCAAGTGCAAGACGGTTGTTTGATTAATTGATAATTAGTTATTGTACTTTGTATTTATCTTTCATTCAATTGGATTAATGCCAATAAATATTAATTTATAATATGTACTTATGTTTAAAGTAATTTATAATATTTTTTAAGACCTAACATAATTAAAATAAAATAAACTTGTAGAAATGATTCATAGATAACACGTTAGTTAATTTTACAATAATTCAAGGGTATCCTAAATGAACACCTAGAAAAGATTGAGAGGGGTATATTCTGATTCTTCAACCTTTACTTTTCCGTGTGACTTTGAGGTTGATTTTGATTTGGTTCTTGATCCGCTATACTCGTCTATTTTATCATCAGGAGCCATACAAGTCGATTGGCTATGACCTCTTTCTTTGCAATGACTACATTGTTGCTTTGGTACTGTTTTCTCCTCTTCTTTTGAAGGAATACGAGCACGGCCAGGTGGTCGACCAGATTGCCTTTTCACAAGGATTGGTGGTAAGACAGTTTGGAGACCACCTATATCAACCCATTCTGAAGGATGAGCCATTGGGTTTATAGGCTCTGCGTAAGCTGCTCGATATGTTTCTGATGTGAAATAACTCTCCGCATAACAGCTTACGTCATCCTACTTTAAGAAACGGGCAACTGCCATAACTTTCCCGCAAGGTAAACCGGACAACTGTCATTGCAAGCAAGTGCATGTTCTATCTTCCAATTTTACTGTCTCATTCTTGTTCCCATCCACCACCTCACAAATGATATGTGTGGATGGATTCACAATCCAACCACGTGATTTCCCATTCCTTTTTCTGATTTTGTTCTAGGCATATGGTGTAACATGTGTTTTAACTTCAACCACAGTGTTGCAATGTTTGTAATACCACTGTTGTACCGATGATCGAAAATACTCCAACAACATTGTGACAGGTGTCTCCTTGCATGCTTGCTTAAGGTGTTGATGGACTCTGCGCTATTACTTGTCAAGTAAGAAATCTTGAACAGGTAGCATGATGCCTTGACCAACTTTCCGGCCCAACATCTGTAAGAACCTTGGCCGAAGCTTGTAAGCATCTAGAAATCACACCAATGGTGATCAAAATCTGATTGACGGTACACCTTACACATCTTCCAATATTGCCATTTGTAGTGCTTTACTTTGGAATATTTGGTTCTTAAGCTCATCAACAAATGGTGACAATATAGGGCATGAAATGCCTTTGGAAAGACATTTGAAATACCGACTGCAATTGAAGTAGCCCTATCAGAAACAAAGGTCAGGTTATCTACACAACAACAATCGGATTCAAGGGTGTCACGTAGGTTTCACAAGAACCACGTCCAAACATCGATTGTCTCTGATGCCTCGATGCCATAGGCCAGTGGCAAGATGTCATTATTTCCATCAATCAAATGTGCCCCATCTATGATAATCAGTATGCGAGTATAGTTAACAAATGTACGTATCTGCAATAAGGCAAGATAAATATCAATTATAGTATGATGTGTAAACATAAAGGAAAAAAAATACAAGATACTTACAGCTGCACCAATGGACATGTAACACATTAGGAATTTATCATTCTCGTCGGTAAGTAGATTGGTTTTGCTCTCCGGGTTATGTAGCTTCAGGTTGTGTAGGTAAAGTGGAAGCATTTGAAATGAATTTGCGCAACTACCTCTCAACAACTCTATAGCATAACACTTTGCTCTCCACGCTTGGTTGTATGAAAGGCTGATTTTAAAGCGTTTTGTTATATCAAGTTTGATTTCTTTGCGTCTGTACACACGTCCTTCTAAAGTCATCAACTCTTTTAATATGTGACCAAACACCTTTTTTTTTGCATGTCGGTTATTCGACATGATTTGTGTACGGGAACAAGTGTGAACGTCAACTAACTTCCTAATTTGGAAGTTGTTTACTATCTTTAATACGACGTGCAGTTACCTTTTAGTCACAACTAGGCAATATACATATTGTTGTATACCTTGTCTTGTCCGACTTCTTTGGCTTTATCTGAAAACTCTCTTCAACACATTTGGTATGCAATTGAAGAAGAAAACTCGTTTTTAGTTTAAAGTGCTTGTCTTATTTGAACCCTTAAAGAGGTTTCATACATCATAACTTGATGTTTTTTACTTTCTGGAAGGTTATCGCTTAACAATGGTGGCATATTCCAGGATATCTTCTTTGTTGGTGATGTAGATGGTGTTGGTTTCTCATACGTGTCTCTTGGATCTTCTACTTCATCCTCATCCTCCTCCTTATTCTCATCATCCCCAACAACATGATTATCAAACAGATGATCATAGGGTTTAGCTTCATTGACATTTTCTTCATCATAATGATCATCATCAGGAGGAAGATCAACAATATATTGAATATCCTCATGATGTTGGGTCTGTTCAGGTACGTTAAATTGTGTGTATTGGTTCTTTCCATTTGAAAATATGGTATTTGATGGGTATTGTCGGGCATCATGATATTGAAATTGGTATTGTGGTTGATAAGGAAACGAATATTGAGGATTTACTTGATATTGAGTTGGTTGGAAATAATCATGAGTTTGTAGTTGATGAAAATGTTCTTGAAAACCACTACTACTACCGGTAGGTTGATTGCTAACAGTACCCGAAACATTTATTACAATATCAACAATGTAAATTTCTATCGGAGCATTATTATTTGCATGAGTAAAAAATTCCCAAAAATCTTCAACATCATCAGTTATATCATGAACATACTAATCAACCTTATATTTCATATAAATCGGTGCGTCAAGAGGTAAACCTAATTTTCTTAAAATAATTTTTGATAAAATTCTGTGTGTCAACGGTTTTTCTAGTGCAACATGAAGTTTTAAAGGCACTCTATAACATTCTATTGGTAAATACATTGGCATGTTGTTAACATATTCAAAACGACCTCAACAAAAATATAAACCTTAAACTTATCTGATAATTGACTAATTTTAATTAAGGAAACAAAGTAAATAACAAGTTTATAGATTTTCAATCGCACCTTTCGGATAACAGATGAAATGATGATGTTAAAGCTTGAGAGATTTTGATGATTTTGTTGTGAAATGAACTGGTACAACTCGGATGTTATAAAAGGTAAAAATCTTATCCGACAAAAATTTATAAAATCTCTGAAAACTTATCCAAAATGTCGTTTTAGGATAAGAAATCTTATCTTGTCGTACTAGATGAGACGCAAATGCAAAACGAAAACGCAGACAAGATAAGTTTCCCCAATTGAATAAGATTTTTTTTGAGATTCTTGTCAGATAAGGTTACAATCTTATCCGAAAAAAATCCATAAAATCTCAAAAATCTTATCTGAAATCTAACTGACGGGATAAGAAATCTTATTTTGTCGTATTGGATGAATCACGAACGCCAAATTAAAACGCAAAACGAAAACGTAGATAAGATTAGATTTTTTAGATAAGATTTCCTTAAACTGATTAAGATTTTTTAGATTTTTTTCGGCTCAGATTATTCCTTTTAAAAAGAATTGCGTTCTTCATCATTCAGCCACCTCCATTTACTGCCATCTGTATAATGGATTATTTACAAACTTATTCCATCATCAATTTCACTACTACAAGATGAGCAATCATATTATTGAAGAAGGAAGAATCCTCGATCAATATAACATCATTTCAACTTGTGTAATTCAGAGCTTCGAGAAAAGCGCCTTGGGTAGTCTATCAACCTTCTTGATTGAATCTATCCAAACTATCTTCAAGAACTCTATACCAACTTTTGTTTTGACCATCGTACCAAAACCGTGGAGTGCAAACTAAACCGTCATCTCATTCAATGGAGTCTTTCCACTTTCCACTATGTTTTTGGAACTCCCTACTAGAGGAATTCAATTCAATTGCTCACAAAAAGAGCTAGGATACATTAGTGTTCGAGTTATTCATCCACATAAGATTGTTGATGATATTTGCATTGAGTGTAGCCGAAGTAAATGTAAGTCACGTGGCCTAATTGAAGTCCCTGATCTTGAACCAGAGTTGAGAATAATGTTTGATATTGTTCGTTATAATATATCTTGTCGCTTTACAGAGGCACATATTGTGTAAGCCATTGAGGCCCTCATGGTTTATTGGATCAAGAACAACATAAAATTTGATGTAGGTTTTATCATAGCATCAATAATGCAACATGCCGTTACCTACACCAATAATCCCTTGCCTTACGGCATGTTGGTCATGAATTTTTTTGCCGTTTATCCTTGACAATACGCCTTCATACATATCTTCATTTTCCCCAACGGTGAACACGTTTTAAACATGTAATTTTGTAATGTTTATTATATTGTTATTGGATAAAATTTATCTTTCTTCATCATATTATCAATAAAATTTATGTTTTAGTTGTTGTTAGCATTATTAATATCAGCCAAAAGTGGGTATCTGTTTTAATTTTCGGTTTAATATTTTAGTTAACATTTTGTTATGAATAGAGCTTTATTATTATGTAACATCCTATGTTTGAAGCACTATAACTTGATATTAGTAGGGATTCAGACCTAAGGTTGAGTAAAAGAGTTGTAGTTCATGTTCCAAGGTTTTTAGGGATATAAGGTTTGTCCAAAATGGATGTCGTACGAAAAAGTTATAGTAGTTTAAAGTGGGTTGCAGGCCAAAATTACAACTCACTCGTAGGGGTGCGTGGCCACCCAGACGGGTGAATTGAAGGCCATAAAGTTCTGTAACCCACTCTCCCGGTTGGATCAACTTCACCCAGACGGGTGATCAGTCTCCCAGACGGGTGAAGAGTGGATTTTTCTGTTAATTTTTTATGTATATATATATATGATTGCATAGGAGTCAAGTTGGAATCTAATCGTTTTCTTTGATATCAATACTCAAAAGTAAACTGCATACATCTATTGGTACATCTGTAGAACCAAAATGAAAAATATCACATATAACGTCCATATTATATAAATAATAATACAATGTACAAGTCTAAGAAGTAGGTATCGACAGTGGTAATAGCACCTGCCAATCAAAATGTGCCCTGAAGAAAGTGTCCACCATCCTCTATCTGTACTCCCACGCGATCATCTGGGTCGACCACTCACCTCATGGTCTATGCGATACATCACCGCCTCCATGTTCATGCACACCCATACACCGCAGTCGCCTAGTAACCGGGATTGCTAACGCACATTAGTTGCCAAGTCTAATGGTAACTCTATACTATCACTCAAAATGGGATATCTACCATCATCAAAATGTCGTCAATAACCAATGGCAGATAAATACGGCACAAAGTAATTACCCATCTCATCCACAATATGGAGTCAAACATCATTCTTATAAATTTTTATAAGGCTAGCAAATGTCAACATATCCCAAGTTAGAAGATCCAAAACCAGTAGTATCGAGTGACTATGAGCAGGTATGTGAATGGGGATCAGTACCCGCGTATGGCCGAATATTATATTGATCAAACTTCTATGTATATGTATTTTATGGTAACCATATTGAGAGTGTTTACTCACTTTGTCGCACTCCCACCATGTTGAGTATGGGGCATGAGTATAATCGGCATATCCCACACAATACTTATAATATGTGCCTTTATTGCCGGTGCACTCCTACTCGCCACCCTCTTTCTACTTCTTCTTCTTCTTCTCCTTTTGCTTCTTCATATCGTCACGGTAGTTTTTGAAAGGCTTTAAAATCTCGAGAAAACCTACGGGCATAATTGTACACCTCAACCCCTGGTTAAGCTGAGTGGGACGTGGTCAAGTCCTAAATTTCCACCACATCAGTAAGCACGACCAATCATCGATATCAAACTCATTTAATTTAATTTATATAAATATACATTAATTTAAGCTCTCACCGTGTTATCTAGATATCCGCTCTCAAAATCTCCATACAAGCGCCCCTAAAAGTCTTTTGTCAACCACATATAATTCTT
Source organism: Logfia minima (assembly GCA_963921325.1). Classification (NCBI taxonomy): domain Eukaryota; kingdom Viridiplantae; phylum Streptophyta; class Magnoliopsida; order Asterales; family Asteraceae; genus Logfia; species Logfia minima. The sequence continues at coordinate 25,801,141 of OY992768.1, forward strand.
GGCTTGAAGGATAAACATACAACGTACTTTTCCGCCACTCAAATATAATTCGTGCACGATGGTTGGTCTTGTGATAACTGTAGTAGCTGTAGACACAAGGGGCGAGGGAGTCAGACGACCTGTATCCGAGTTCACTAAGCTCGACACCATCTCCATAATTGTATTCTCCGTAATCTTCGGCCCTACCGACTTCTTACCTACCTTCTAGCGCCTACGCTTAACCGGCTTAATGGAATTACTCTCACGAACAACAGGCTCGACCTGCTCCGCCTGTTCTTTATACACCCGATCATCCTCAGCCTGCTCAAAAGCCACCTGATCAATAAACAAGTCATAATAACTCCCACAAGATTCAAGATTTATATAAATATTACATTCATTTAAATTTTAATATATAATTCAAAATTAAACTTTATAAAAAACTAACAAAGCGTCGTTTATATTACTTTCATAATTGTTGAATACACATCAGTTACCGAAATATTCAACATATCGACATATTCCATCCAACCAATAACCTTTTTTCGCATCCAGAAAACCGCTCGAGGAACACCATCCTTCGTAGTCTTGGATGCATAATGAATCACCTGAACGTGGAAAGCATCCTAGATCCAAATATGAAAAATAAAGAAAAATGTCAAATATGTTTTGAATCATATGGTGCCATCATTACTAAGTAACTTAATGAAATAGGTACGTCTTACAAAGTTACCTTACATCAACTTCGGAGAAACATTCTGAAACTCTTGCTTTCCCATGAAACACTTCTCAACGAGCATGATATACCCATACGCAATCTTCATCACTCAATTTGCTCACACCATTAAACAAATAGGGCTGACGAAACAACTCGTATATATGCAAAAGATAAATGTCCTTCAACTACGATTCATGTAGGAATACCCGATCGCACACAACAGGTCTCGTCCCCCGAAGTGCCTTAGGAATATAATCCTTCATGTTTGTCTTAGAACCAAAGCGAAATTTGGTGACTAAATAAAACTCTATATGCCAGAACTGTATCGCGTAACGGGGCGTGAGTTTAAACCATAACTCTTCGGGCTCCTCCCGAGGTTTGCTAATGTTCAGACGCTCACATCGTTTCCGCATCAAATTATGTACGTATCCACGGTCGTTGTCCAGACACAAGACATCTAACCAAGGCCTAAAGCGGTACGTCGAAATATAGTCTTTTGATCTTCTGTCAACAATGAATTTACCTGCTTAATAACTGTCACGTGGTTTAAGAAAACCTTAAACAAACATAAATCAAGAAAAATCCATTTTAGTCATAACTAGTCAATAAAACAACAAAATAACTCATAACATGTCAAAAGAATTTATAATAAGTCTACAAGAGTTAAAACAAGTCAAAATAACCATAAACATTCAAGTATAGTCAAATCATGTCAAAATAACTCATATTAAGTCCAAAAGACTTAAAACTACTCTAACATAATCATAAACATTAAAGTATAGTCAAACCATGTCAAAACAACTCATATTGAGTTCAAAAGAATAAAAAATACTCTAACATAATCATAAACATTCAACTATGGTCAAACCATATCAAAACAAGTCATACTAAGTCCTAAAGAGTCAAAACTACTCTAATATAATCATAAACATTCAACCAAGTTAAAACGATGTCAACACAAGTCAACTAAGGTCAAATATCATGCACACTAGTCAAACAAAGTCATACTCAATTATAAATAGTCAATCAAAGTCAATGCAAATCAAAATTGTCAAATCTGGTCAAAGTGGGTCAACTAATGTTCAAACTAGGTCAAAACATTCAATTCAAGTCACAAAAGTCAACAAAAGTCAAATATCATGCACATTAGTCAAACAAAGTCATACTCAGTCATAAATAGTCAACTAAAGTCAATGCAAATCAAATTGGTCAAATCTGGTCAAAGTGGGTTAACCAAAGGTCAAACTAGGTAAGAACAGTTAAAACAAGTCAACCGAGCTCAAACTAGTCAAACTAACTCATGACTGAGATCGATGTCAGTAACGACTTGAAAATCTCGGTCATGGCCGAGATTTTTGGGCCGTAACCGAAAACGATCTCGGTAACGACTTGAAAATCTCGATCAAACAACCAACAACAGCCACACAAACTGATTACAATCTCGGTGACAACACAAACCATCGATAAAAAACAATCAAATGCAATTATCAACAACACACTTGTTGGGTATGATTCAATTTAAACTGATTGCAGAAGTTAGTACTGAGCATGGTTTCTACTACTTGAAGAATTAATACTGCTTCAATGTTTGTACTGCTTCAACGTTTCTATTGAAGACAGAATTAGTACTAAAGACTTACAACTGCTGTGCAACAAAGTTAATACTGTTTTGTAGTTTGTACTGTTCTTGGTAGTTAATACTGATAGACATAGTTTTTGCTGCTACATTGTTTATACTGTTTACGTATATTATACTTATAGTAATAGATAAGATTGTTTAGAAGATAGTATCCTGATATAATAGAAAGCTTGTTAAGGACTCTATACTCATATAAATAGAGATCCTATAGAATAGAAAAGGTGACGTAGCTTCAAGGTGTAAACCCTAATACAGTTTGTGTATTCGTATTATTTCTGAAAATAATATTGGAGCTTTTGATTGTTCATTCTTGTAAATTGATTACTGAATTATTCTTATAAGTATCAAGTACTATTTCCGCAAGTTTCTTGATATTAAATCAAAACTATAGATTGAGATTAGGTTGATTCGATCCTAACAAGTGGTATCAGAGCTATTTGGTGAGTTTTGATATAAGAAAATTCAAATCAATTCAAGATGACTTCTGAGAATATAGATGGAATTCAGGTTAACAAGATCCCAATGCTCAAACCAACCGAGTATGATATGTGGAAGAACAGGATTAAGCAATACATATTGCTTACTGATTACATGATGTGGGAGGTGATAGAGAATGGGCCTAAATATGTTATTGGTGCAGATGGTGTTAGACAGCCCAAATCTCTCACTGATGCTGAGAGAAAAGAAAGAGCAACTGAGATGAAGGCATTAAGTACTTTATTAATGTCTATTCCTAATGAATATCAAAGGAGATTTGAGAAGTGTGCTGATGCCAAAGAACTCTGGACAGCTATTGCTAAAAGATTTGGTGGTAATGACAGCACCAAGAAGACCAAAAGATCTATTCTCAAACAACAGTTTGAAAACTTTAACTCTGTAAAGACTGAAACTTTAACTCAGACTTTTGATAGATTTTCAAAACTTGTTGGTGATCTTGAAAATCACAATGTTAAGATTGACAAGGATGATCTTAACAGGAAATTTTTGAGATCTCTAGGTGATGAATGGACTATGTACATAGTGGCTTTAAGACCGGGTAATGATCTTGATGAAAAGGAATTAGATGATTTATATAATGAATTAAGATCATTTTAATCAGAGGTTGAAAGCAAAAAGCAATCAACTAGCTATACTAACAATGCTGCTTTCATCTCTGTGGGTACATCATAAGGGTATCACTCAAATCAATCAGGTACCAATACATCTGGATGCAGTTCAAGTTCAAGCAAAGATAAAACATGTGATCAAGTTTTGGAAGCTTTCTTTGCTATTCATGTAAGTTCATCATTAACTAATGAAGAACTTGAGCAAGTAAATCCAGATGACTTAGAGGAGATGGATTTCGAATGGCAAATGGGCATGTTAACTGTCAGAGCAAAAAGGTTCATCCAAAGAACTGGAAGGAATAATTTTGCTTACAAGAGAGAAGATGGAGCTGGATTTGATAAAAGCAAAGTGGAATGCTACAACTGTCATAAAATGGTACACTTTGCTAGAGAATGCAGAAGTTCTGGAAGATCAGATGAGAATGACCAAAGAAGTTCAGGATAAAATGGTATGTAGAGAAGAATTGTTCCAATACAAAGCACATCCAATTCAACAGCTCTTGTATCTCAGGATAGTTTTGGTTTTGACTGGAGTGATCAGGTTGATCATGAACCACATAACCATGCACTAATGGCCATTGTTGAAGAAGAAACCTCAACTGAAGTTCCACAAGAGGTACAAAATAAATTATGCTCTCTTGTATGTAAGAAAACTGTTAAGCATTATAGAGATCATAATTTAATGATTTGTGGTGAACTAGAAAAATGGGAAGTTAGAAATAGAAGCACAATTGCATCTATTGAAAACTTAGAGCAGCAGATTAAAGCATATCAAAAGAATGAATCACAATATGTTTATGATATTGAATATGCTAGATGGGAAAGAGACTGCCTAAAAGATAAAGTAGAGGAGTTAACAAAGGAACTAGCAACTGTAACTAATGAAAGAGATAGCATAAAACTTAAGGTTAATGACTTAGAGAATGCATCTCAAAATGTTCAAAACCTAATCAAGTCACAGATACATGACAAACTTAAAACTGGGTTACAATCATGTTCCTCCACCTTATAACAACAACTACTTTCCTCTAAAATCTGATATTGATATGAGTACTTTAAAGGAAAATGTTTCTGTTGATATTATTAAGGTAGATCCATCTAAGAATACAACTGAGAATGATATTGACTTAGATAGGGTAGAAATTGCTAGTTGGGTATCTGATGATGATGAAGATGAGACTGAAAGTAAAAAGTCAGAAACTAAGACAGTAAAATTTGAATTATCACAAGATCATGAAAGAAATTCACTTAATTCAATAGCTATTGATATTAGTAATGATAAATTAGCAGAAGGAAAGATACTATTTAATGAGAAAGCTAATTTAGAATTGAATCAAAAGAAAGTTGCAGCTAATGATCTAAAGAAAAGGATAAATAATGTTAACAAATCTAAGGAGAGTAGCTGCACCTATGTAAGAGTAAGACAAGTACTGAAAATAAGAAATATATGCCCAGGGGAAATTAAAGAAACTGGAATCAAATGATTTCACATAAATTGAGGCAAAATTTCTATGTAAATAAAGAAAAATCTTGTTTTATATGTGGAAGAACCAATCATCTCAGTTATGACTGCTTTTATAATCAGAACAGGGTTGTTAGACCAGCATGGACAACATCAAATAGAATTAATCATATAAATTTCAAATCAAAAGTTAACTCTGTAAATGCTGTCAGGAAATGGAAAGCCAAGGCTAACATAATTAGAACTGCTGCAGTACAAACTAATGCTGCAGTACTAACTAACAAAGCCAACAGTAGAAAGACTACTAAAGCAGCATTAATTAAGATTAATACTGCTGACAGACTTAATACTGCTCGATGTATTAATACTGTTATCAAATTAAAACTGTTAACAAAGTTAATACTAAACAGCTAGTTAATACTGTTAACAGAGTTAATACTGTTAAAACATACAATGCTGTTAATAAGTCTAACATCAGTTGGGTTTGGAAACCAATTACTACTGTAAGTTCAAATGTTTCCAATACCAACAATGCATCAAAATCAATGATCTATAAGAGAATTGATTATATTGATGCATATGAGAAACCTAAAACCACTTTGGTTTGGGTTCCCAAAAGGAATTAACTTGGAATATCTATATGTGCAGGGCAACTCTAAGAAACAACTATGGCACATTGATAGTGGTTGCTCAAGGCATATGACAGGAGATAGATCACAGCTACATGAATTCAAGAACATCAATGGTGGATATGTAGCTTTTGGAGGAAATCCCAAAGGAGGGAAGATAACAAGGAAAAGGAGTTGTCAGAAGTGACAAGATAAGTTGTAAAGATATATATTTTGTTGAGGAGTTAAAATATAACTTGCTTAGCAAATCACAGATAAAAAGAACCCAGTTCTCTTTACTGACACTTAATGCTTTTTTCTTTCTGATAAGTTTAAAATTGATGAAAGTTTAATTCTTTTGAGAACTCCAAGGAAAGATAATGTATACTGCTGTGATTTAGCTCATATGAAACCTCAACAAAATCTAAATTGTCTCTTGTCTAAAGCTTCAATTGATGTATCTGCTTTATGGCATAGAAGGATGTGTCACATGAATTATAAGACCATAAACAAAGTTTTTAAACAGAATTTGGTCAGAGGTTTACCTGAAAAGGAATATTCATGTGGTGATCATTGTGTTGCATGTCAAAAAGGCAAGCAACACAAAACTTCTTTTAAAACCAAAGTAGAAAGTTCTACTTGCTTACCTTTACAATTACTGCATATGGATTTGTTTGGACCTATTAATGTAATGAGTGTAGGTAAAAAGTCTTATTGCTTAGTGATTACTAATGATTATAGCAGATTCATTTGGGTTTTCTTTCTTAGGAAAAAAGATGAAACAAGTAATATACTTAAAACCTTTATAACTAAGATAGAAACTCAAACATTTGGTTCTGTTAAAATCATTAGATGTGATAATGGCACTGAATTTAAGAATCATGAGATGAATAAATTATGTGATGTGAAAGGGATTTCAAGACAGTTTAGTGCTCCTAGGACTCCACAACAGAATGGGGTAGCAGAAAGAAATAATAGAACACTAATTGAGGCTGTTAGGACTATGTTAGCAGATGCTAAGCTGCCTATGACTTTCTGGGCAGAGGCTATTAGTACTGCCTGCTATGTTCAAAATAGGATTTCTATTGTTAAGTCTCAGAACAAGACACCCTATGAACTGTTTTATAAAAGAAAGCCTTTAATTAGCTTTCTAAAACCTTTTGGGTGTCCTTGTACTATCTTGAATTCTAAAGATCACTTAGGCAAGTTTGAAAGCAAGGTAGATGAGGGATTCTTTGTTCGATACTCCACACAAAGTAAAGCATACAGGGTATTCAATCAAAGAATTAGAATAGTAGAAGAAACCATGAATGTGACCTTCAATGAGCATACTTCCAACATTGAAGGAAAATGTCCAAATTGGTTATTTGACATTGATGCTCTAACCTAATCTTTTCAATATCTATATGAGCATACCCCTGCAGGTACCACTAATCCTATTTGTGCAGATCACGTTGCTGATCCCACTGAGTATGTAATCTTGCCCATTTGGACTGCTGATCCACCTGAGGTTACTGATACACAATCAGACTCTGCAACTCCTGATCATTTCACTTCTTCAGCACCTTTTGAAGAAGAGGGTTATGCTACAGATCCTAACATGCCTGCTCTAGAAGAAGATGAACTTTGAGATGATCTAAACCCCACCAATCTAGATCCTGTGACTCCTATGACACCAACATCTCATTTCATTCCTCATAGAGATCATCCTCTAGAGAATGTCATTGGTGAAATAGATTATGCAGTTCAAACTAGGCAGCAAATTAGAGATAATGAAGAAGAAATCAACACTTCTTTGTTTGTCTGTTTTCTGTCTCAGTTAGAACCTAAGAAAATTATGGAAGCATTAAAGGATCCAGGGTGGATTGAGGCAATGCAAGAGGAGCTATTGCAGTTTAAGATCCAAGAAGTTTGGACATTAGTGGACTTACCCAAAGGCAAGAGAGCTATAGGAACTAAGTGGGTTTTTAGAAATAAAAAGCATGAAAAGGGTATTGTCATCAGAAACAAAGCTAGGTTAGTAGCTCAGGGATACACTCAGGAAGAGGGAATAGATTATGATGAGGTGTTTGCTCCATTAGCTAGGATTGAGGCTATCAGACTCTTCTTAGCTTATGCTTCTTTCAAAGGATTCAAAGTGTATCAAATGGATGTGAAGAGTGCATTCTTATATGGCACTATTGAAAAGGAGGTGTATGTGTGTCAACCTCCAGGTTTTGAAGACCCTAAGCATCCAGACAAGGTTTACAGACTTGATAAAGCTATGTATGGTTTACATCAGGCCCCCAGAGCCTGGTATGAGCAATGGATTCAAAAGGGGTGCCATAGACAAAACCTTGTTTACCAAAAGAATTAAGGATGATATTCTTTTGGTTCAGATCTATGTAGATGACATTATCTTTAGTTCTACCAGGGATTGTCTATGCAAAGAGTTTGAGGATTTAATGCATCAGAAATTCAAGATGAGCTACATGGGTGAACTGAATTTCTTTTTGGGCTTACAAGTGCAGCAGAAGTCAGATGGAATTTTTATTCATCAAGGAAAGTATGTCAATGATATTCTTGATAAGTTTGGCTATAAGGCTGCAAAGGTTGCTAGTACACCTATGGAAACCCATAAATCCTTACATGCTGATCTTGAGGGGAGGATGTAGATATCTATCTATACAGATCCATGATTGGATCTCTCATGTACTTAACTAGCTCAAGACCTGATATTATGTTTGCTGTTTGTGTGTGTGCCAGATTTCAAGCAAATCCCAAGCAATCTCATTTATTTGCAGTCAAAAGAATCTTTAGATATTTAAAGGGTCAACCCGTTTGGGTCTTTGGTATCCTAAGAGTTCTTCCTTTGAGTTGATTGCTTACACAGATAGTGACTATGGAGGAGCTAATTTGGATAGAAAATCTACATCAGGTGGTTGTCAATTTCTGGGAAATAGGCTTGTATCTTGGCAATGTAAGAAGCAGACTACAGTCTCAACATCTACAACAGAGGCAGAGTATGTTGCAGCTTCCAACTGCTGTGCTCAAGTTCTTTGGATTCAAAATCAAATGCTTGATTATGGTTTGCCTTTTCTTAATACTCCTATTTTTATTGACAACAACAGTGCCATCAGTATTATTAACAATCCTGTCAAACACTCTAAAACTAAACATATTGAAATCAGAAGATTATCAGAAGTTTGTACTGCTTCTGTCTCTTTTACTGAAAGGACCAAGTTTGAAGTTAATACTGTAAGTAGAAAGCATAGACTTTGTACTGAAGATTATCAGAAGTTTGTACTGTGAGTTTATACTGAAGATATGTTTGAAATATTAATACTGCACATTCTTTTAATACTGTTGCTCAGTTAATACTGATAGTATAGTTTCTACTGCTGTTCAGTTTATACTGAAAGTGTAGTTTCTACTGCTTCTCAGTTAATACTGTTGATCAGTTTATACTGCAAGACCAGTTTCTACTGCTCTTTAAGTTAATATTGTTCAAGGGTTTCATTAAAACTGCAGTTATTTTAATACTTTCAAACATACAAACACATATATACACATTACTTCACCATACAGAAACACAATTCTTACTTTCTATTTTCATTCAAAAGCCAAAATCCTCTCATTCTTGAATCAATCTTAAATCTTTCTACTAATCACTCAATCATAATGGCTTCTTCTTCAACTTCTACTCGATTACCGACAGTAGAGAACCACAATCTGGTGGCGTTTCTAAAGAAAACCAAAGAAGCAGTTGATTTCTATCAGATCATTGATTTCTTAAGAAGTAGCCATATCCATTATGCCCTAACCGTAAACCCAACTGTCTATCTAAATCATCTCAATGATTTCTGGACGAGTGCAGCCATTGGTAATGATGAAGGAGTAAAAAGAATAACTGCAACTGTTGAAGGAAAATCGATATCTGTAACAGAGGAATCAATCCGAAATCATCTTCAATTAAATGATTCTACAGGTATTGAGTTTCTTAATGATTCAGTTATTTCTGAAACTATTACATTGATGGGGTATGAAGGAGAAACAAATAAATCTACCTTTTACAAAGCTCTTTTCTCCCCACAATGGAAATTTTTGATTCATACTGTTCAGCAATGTCTTTCTTCAAAGCGAACAGCTTGGGATCAGTTTGGAAGCACACTTGCTATTGCAATTGTGTGCTTATCTACTGGCCAACTGTTTAATTTTTCAAGATTCATTTTTAAGGGAATGCTTGGAAATCTTGAACAGCCCATTGATAAAATTTTTTTAATGTATCCTAGGTTTGTGCAGATCTTTTTAAACAATGAGATATCTTATTTATCTGCCCCTCCTGAGATATTCATAGTTCGCTCTCATACACAAAAACTATTTAATAATATGAAGAGAGTGAATTTTGGTTTTTCTAATAAGGTTACATCGTTGTTTTAATCAATGCTTGCTGCACCTGTTGCCTCAGCTGAAGAAGCAGAAATCCCATCTGTTTCTCAACCCATAGCTGCTGGTAAAATCAAAAGAAAACAAGGGACCACGAAACCAACCAAATCAAAGAAAACAAAACAGACATCTGATGTTCCTATTGGTCAGATGTCTCAGCCACAAGTTGAACAAAGGGTGGTCCATGAGGAGAGGGGTGACCATTCTGGAAGGGATGTCACTACTGTTTCTAGCTCACTGGCAGAACAGGACAGTGATAACATAAATAAGACCCAACAAGAGGCAACTGTACAAGGAGAACCTTTTATGGAGGGTGAACCAAGTACAGGTCCCAGTACCAAGAAAAAACGGATAGTTGATGCTCATGCTAGGCATGAATCAGCTGATATACCATCTGATGATTTACCAAAAGAGGTTAACACTTATGAAGGTAATGAAGATTGAAATTTACTTAAGGAATTGATGGATTTATGTACCAATTTGAGTAAGGAGGTAGATAGACAAAAGAAACAGTTGGAGTCTCGGGGGAAGGAGATCCAGAGGCTGAATGGATTGGTATCTGATTTGATGAAGGAAAGAGAGCAAGAAAAGAGCAAATCTATTGATGAATCTACTTATAAGTAAATGGGTGACGAACCATTTATTATTGACCTTGAGGATCAGAATGCAGCAAGTGCTGCTCCAGTTACTACTGATGGTGCTGGAGACTGAAAAGGAAAGAATAGCAGTTAATACTGATGAAATTAAGACTGCTCCAGTTAATACTGAAAGTGTAAGTGTTGAAGCTGATGGAATTAATACTGCTGTAGTTAGTGCTGCAGATGTAAGTGCTGCTGTTAATGCTGCAAAAGAAGATTTTGGGTTTGATACTGCTGTTACAAATGAGAAAGTTTATACTGATGTGGAAAGTGAGGAAGTTAATACTGAACTTGAAAAACAACGATTTGCTGCTGATAAAACAGTTGAACAAGTTTCTATTGTTACTATTGAAGATGAAATGACTGCAGCTAAAGTATTACTGAGGGTGTCAGAGAGCCCAAAAGAAAAAGAACAACCTAAAGCTAAGCGAATAAGTATAAATGAACCATCATCAAACATTCCTATTGTTAAAGAAAGCAAACTCAGTGCAAAAGATAAGGGTAAGGGAATTGCAATTGAAGAACCCAAACCAATGTCAAGGAAAGAACAAATTGAGTTGGATGCTAGATTGGTAGAGAAATTACATGCTGAGTTTCTAGCTGAGGTGCCTGTTCTGGATAGACAAATTCATTTGGAAAATTTGCTGGCAAAAAGAAGATCAAAACTGTCTGTTGATAGATTTGCTAAGATGAAAGACAAACCTCTAACAAAGAGACATGAGAAACAGAACTACATTGTTTTCTTGAAATCAAGTGGACATCTTATCAGAAGGTTAAAAGTTATGAAGTTTGACAGCTTAAAGACTTTGTATGAGAAAGAGAAGGTTAGAATTGGAAAGATTGATGTTGAGAATAAGGAGTTTGAGGAAAAGGAAAGAATGGTTAGAGAAAGAAAATTGAAGGGAATGAATGAACCTAAACCTGAACAAATCAAGTAGTTTACAAGAAGAAAAAGAAGTGAAAAGAAAATAGATGATCAGCCTAAGGAAAAAAAGGCAAGAGTTGAAGAAAAGGTTGTAAAGACAGATGAAGTTGAAAAGATTAAGAAAATTGTTGTTGAAGTTAGTAAGCAAGATGTGCATACTAGAGGCTCATCAACTATTGTTGAGAAGGGAAAGGAGGAGAAGGAGATAGTCATTGCAACTAAAGTTCTTAGACCTACACCAATTAGAATGGAATATGGTATAATAGATTGGTATTATGCTGCAGATGCATACATGAAGAAATCATATCTGATCATCAGAGTTGGAGATGCTAAAGAAAAGCATAAATCTTTTGTATCAATGGTTAGAACTTTCAGAAGAAACGATTTGGATCAAATGTGGAGAATTGCAAAAGCAAAGTATGCTGCTCAGAAGGAATATGATGAAAACAAACAGTTGTATAATTTTATGCAACAACTTTATGAGCCTAATAAGTTTATGAAGCTATTTAACAAGGCATTTTCACCTGTTATTGTTTGGATTTACTTTGAACATAATAATATATATCATACAGCTCGGGAAGATGGAGAAATGGGATTTTATTTTGTTGGTCAAAGGTATGCATGGAATTCAACCTTTCTGGCAAGTATGCTGTACATTAAGGTGGTAAACAGTAATAAGGTATATGTATCAGGATTGATGGAAGAAATCAAGTCCTACTTGAAGTTAGAAACTTAGTACTGTTAGTAGTACAGTATAAGTTTAGAGGGAGATTGTTGGGTATGATTCAGTTTAAACTGATTGCAGAAGTTAGTACTGAGCATGGTTTCTACTGCTTGAAGAATTAATACTGCTTCAATGTTTGTACTGCTTTAACGTTTCTACTGAATGTCTGAGTTTCTACTGAAGACAGAATTATACTGAAGACTTACAACTGCTGTGCAACAAAGTTAATACTGTTATGTAGTTTGTATTGTTCTTGGTAGTTAATACTATTAGACATAGTTTGTGCTGCTACATTGTTTATACTGTTTACGTATATTATACTTATAGTAATAGATAAGATTGTTTAGAAGATAGTATCCTGATATAATGGAAAGTTTGTTAAGGACTCTATACTCATATAAATAGAGATCCTATAGAATAGAAAAGGTGACGTAGCTTCAAGGTGTAAACCCTAATACATTTTGTGTATTCGTATTATTTCTGAAAATGATCTTGGAGCTTTTGATTATTCATTCTTGTAAATTGATTACTGAATTCTTATAAGTATCAAGTACTATTTCAGCAAGTTTCTTGATATTAAATCAAAACTATAGATTGAGATTAGGTTGATTCGATCCTAACAACACTACACTCAATAACACATATACAATGATTTCTAACAAAAATATTAACATTTAATTCATAAAACACAAAATAAAATTATGCAAATCAACTATTCGATTAAATGCCAAGTATAAATTTCGCAAATATGAAAACAATTTGGACTTTAAATGTGTTTATACCTCATAATTAGACATCTTGATGTTGAATTTCGAAGTCTATTATGTTTTCATTCCACTGTTGTGACCGAAAATTGCGATTCACGTTTGCGGTTACCCTTAACGATTCAAGTTTGCGACGAAGAGAACGGACGGTGGTGGTGGCATGGAGGTGACCGGACTGTGGTGGTGGGGCGACGAAGGTGGAGGGCCGGCAACAGAGGTGAAGCAAAACAATTTCGAAAGGGAGGGAGAGTGGGATAATTTCAATATTTTTGAAATATGTCTTTTTCTTTTATTTTATTTTAATAGGATGGAACGGGTGGGTCCCGAGTCCCACGATGTCTACAAACAGGTTATTCAAAATTAAACGGGTGGGACGAAAACCCGGACGAAATCTACGGCCGCAAGTTCGCAAATTTCGATTGGCGTTTTTGATTTGCTATTTCGAACGAATGTGATATATTTACAATTTTTTTAAAAAGAATAAACATTTATATATTTGCAAAAAAAAAAGTTTTTTTTTATTTTTTATAATTTCCCTTAAAACAAAGTGCAATTTAAGTGGCAAGACTATATATGTAAAATACGTTACATCGTATTCTTATTATCTTATAATAATAAAGAGGAAAATTCATTAAAGTATGGAAAATTTTGAAAGTATAAAAGTACAAATTTCAACCGTTGATCTTGATTAAAATAACAAAACCCCCACATTCTTAAAAATTAAATATCTCAAAAATCGTTAGTCAAAAAATTATAAAAATTGCACCATAAAAATCAGCGTTTTCTCCTCTTCGATTTAAGATCCCACAAGATATACTTTCGACGAATATTTTTTTTTTTTCATGTTTTAGTGGGTTTTGAAAATTTGTAACACATGTGTTATAAACAAATAACACATGTGTTACGGGCGACTAACACATGTGTTAACATCGACTATCAATTGTAACACATGTGATAGTCGTTGATAACACATGTGATAACCGCAGGTAACACTTTTGTTAATCCATCATAACACATGTGTTAACCCACAAAAAATGAAAAAAAAAAAAATTGTCGAAAGTATGCCTTGCGGGATCTTAAATCGAAGAGGAGAAAACGTTGATTTTTATGGTGCAATTTTTATAATTTGTTGACTAACGGTTTTTGAGATATTTAATTTTAAAAAATGTGGGAGAAAGTGAATTTTTTTTGCCACGTGATGCATTCCTATTGGTACTTTCATATTTTAAAAAAACTCATACTTTAATGATCTTACCTCTAACAATAAAATAAAATTAATAATTTCGGTGTTTGACCTTACAAATGGAAAAGTGATGCTACGCAGAAATTTTCTACTTTTGGAATGTTTAACAGATCCATGAAAATATCAGTCTGAAGATACTACTCAGAAAGAGTTCGGAACAAAAAACGTCCCCACTTAAATTGAATAAGTGGACATTCAAAAGTTTTAAGGTGGCACCACTTAAAAGTTCGAAGATTTAATTAAAAATATATATACATCTATTAATGTAAGGTCTTAAGCAGTTAGTTTACCATGCACTGCGCACATAAGTTTACCATGCATTGATTAATCCATGAAATGTACGTATATATAGTAAGATGTAAGATCAACTAATCGAACTGTTATAACGGTTGTGACGTATAATAGGACAAACTAAGTTATACCGAGTATATATATAAACATAGTTTCTTTTTCTTACAAAACGTTGATAACATATACTGTATATATATACATATATATTCACTTTTTTTTCTTTCTAATACACTATCAATAATGGATGAACAACCAATTAAGTTTTTGAATCAATAAACATAGACAGCTCCAACATTGATATTTCCATGTTAGCTAGGCTTTGATCTCTTTCACTATGAGATATTGTCAAACCCCTGAACTTTAACTTGTATGATAATGTCTTCACTGTGTTCATGATCGATAAGGAAATGGGCATAATTAGGGGCACAACCCAAATAGTACTTGAGATGTTTTCTCGATTGGCACAAGTTCAAAAACACATCAAACATACCCATTAATTAATCAAACAAAGTTTCCACAAAAACGTAAAAGGTGCAATGAAACACACAAAGTACAATTGGAAGACTTAAACCCAAGATCTCAAGGGAAACAAAACAGCAGAAATACTTAAAGGTGAAAGCTCTATAAGTAAAGTTTCATATGTTTCAAGAGACGACATATAATCATCACGTCGTCCTACGATGGTCAAGAACATTGATGTTGTTTGTTCGTTGTCTCTTAACACTTCCTGAAGATGATTCATGATCCCCATTTGTTTTCTCCATCACTGCTTTAAATGCTTCATGGATCATGTTTATCGAGTAACTATTAGTATCATTATTGTTGTCGGTTAAATCTTGATCAGCGGTAATAAACAAGACATTCTTCACACGCCCTCCAAGTGTTGTGATCTCAGCTTTTAGGGTTTTTAGCCGAAGTGCTTTTAGGGTTTTGATGAGGTCTGGTAAAAGATCTGACCGGTCCTCACAACATAACGATGCTCTGATGACTAAATTGCCCTCTTCGTCTGAGGTATTGTCAATGGTCAACTCGTCGGTCTCTGTAGGGACTAGAGTTTGTTCAGCTATTATCGACGTTTGACGCTTGAGCTCCTTCACGTGTTGTATCACTTCAGCTAACAATGAAGCCTTGTCCGTCTAGGATAGATTTACACCAAACCATAACAACATAATAAAGTTTAGAACATGTTTAAAATCGTGTGCGAGATTAAAAATCCATTTCCTAACGTTTAATAGTATGAATAATTGCGTACAAGCCATAGGCTAAAAACTTTATGTTGTTTCTTTGAAATATCTGAAAAACAAACTCAGAAGGTTGAATTTTTGACTTATTTTCAATTATTGATGTAGACCTGATTTGATATAACAGAATTCTAATAATTGGACATGATCAGTCACGCAAGATTCTTTGAATCATAACTTAGGATGCAATAAATTCCCCACATACACACACACACACTCAAATATATGCATGATCATCTGATACACAACATATAATTTATCCGTCCCTATGAAGGAGAAAGTGACTTTCTATAGAGTGGATTTTGTTTCAATAAAAATGATAACTACAAAAACAATATTCATGCGTTATAACCCTAAGCAATCTTGGTTTCATGTACGTTCTAAGAATTTACCATAAAAGTTTTCATAAACTAAAAATGTGGTTTACTTTCCAAAAATATAAACTACAAAAATCGGGCAACATGATGGGTTTTATTCATTTAGGATGTTTGATTCTTGGTTGTTTTACTATCAATACTTACTTTGGTGGTGCTAGGGAGTAGGCTACGAAGTTTGGCAAGATGATTGTTAATACGCTCTCTACGTCGTCGTTCTGCTTCACTATGGCTCTTAGAAGCTGCTAAAGCTTTAGCATCCATTATCTCTTGAGCACTCATCTTACCCATTTCAGCTTGGAGCCCAAACGGCATAGATCCAGGTTGAACCATCTGGCCCAGTGTCTCAGAAATAAGCCTCAAGTTGTGGTCTGATGACGATGTACTACCCTCATATGCAAACTGCAAGCCACTAGGTACCCTCCTATTAATCAACCCACTATAGGATAAAGGTGGAGGTGGTGTAGGGAAGATATATGTGCCGTGATCTCCGTTTGGGAAGTGAAGATCCGGTGTGTAACCGGTGTTGTGATGGTGGAACGCTTGTGGTAGGATCCATGGTTGCTGATGTGGGTTCAAGATTGGGGAGACTTCTGATGATGATGTATATGAATAATCATTCATACCCATATTTTGATGTTGAAGGATTGATGTGTGTTGTTGAAATCTTTGAATGTTTTCAAAATCTAGATGATGATCAACTTCTTTTTCTTGTTCTACTTCTACTTGTTCTTCTATCTTAGAGCACATAATAGTGTTGACTCACCTCTACTAACGACTATATTGTCTCCATAGCCATGAATATTTATAAATTAAAGATGAAGTCATGAAACAACTTTGGTGGAATATGAATATGAATGGTGTGAGAAATTAAGTGTTAAATAAACCTTTTGATCATAGTGAAACCCCTTAAATCACATCAACTTTCTGCTTTCTACTTTCTCTTTTTGTACAAAACCTTGTTTCTTAATGATCACTACCTCTCTTAGAAATGTCAGGCTTTGTTATGTGAGGTGGTTGGGGGGTGACCCTTTTGATATTTGGAACAATCAAATAAAGAAAACTTTCTTTTTTGTGCTAAAACTTTGTAGTCATCTTTTAGGGTTTCCTTTTTGTTTTTCTCTTTCCTCTCATGAGAGAGTGACCCTTTGTTACCTTTCCTTTCACCTTACGACATTAACTTTTAATATCTTGTTCTTTTTAGAAATCTATAGGTATATGTATGGACAAAATATTATATTATTATACACGATGACTAGAAGAGTAGAAGACAACATTGTGACTGTACAATTGTGAACTTTTTATCACCCAAAGTCTATGTTAGAAAGAAAAAACAATGTAATACTATGTATTAAAAAGTTGTGTAATTTATCATGTAGATCATATTAAATTAAAGTAAACAAGAAAGTGATGAAGCTACAAATCAACTCTTTCTCAAAATCCTACGTAAAACTCAACAATAATATATGTGGCAGATACCATAGGAACATTAACACAGTGATATTGAAGTGACCCATCTAATTATAAACTTGTGAGTTTATATCTTAAAAATGAAAATGATATATATATATATATATATATGTATGGATGATCTATAAGAAAAAAGTAATCTTTGGAGAAGGGGGCAAACAAATCTGAGCTGTTCGTTAACATTTATCATGGTGAATGGAACGGTTTAGATTTGCTTGCCCCCTTCCCCAAAAGTAAGGGGAGAGATCAAGAGGGAAGCACAAAATTTAGGGAAGGAGGGAAGAAAATATCAATAATTGATTTCATCATAAATGAATGTTAAAAACGTTTTTTATGAAAAAATCAAGGACTAAGATTTGTTTCTCTCCTTTCCCAAAATTTGAAGCTTCCCTATGAATCCTTCCCCTATATATATATATATATATATATATTTATGAATATGTATATATTCATGCTTGTTATGCAAGTGGCACACATCCTATGTTTTTTATTTAATTAGTAATAACTATAACTATAAAGGTGCTTTCCTATGATCCTCATAAACTAGTTGTTCGAAAAAATATATATGATATAAGAGCATTTAATCTTACAGTACAATCAACATAGGGAAAATGCAATGATTATCAAAACGTAGCCATTGAACATGTTTGTGATATGATTCTAGGCGTCACATTCCATTACTTGGGCCAGTTAAGTACTTTAACTTCATCGAAACAAAATTGATCAGTTTAAAGGAGATGATTATCTTCTCACTATAAATATTTACATAAAAAAAATCACTATTATTACCACGTCAACTTCATCAAAATAAAATTGATCAAGATGGAATGGGTAATCTTGGGGAAGGGGGGAAACAAATCTGGACCGTCCGTTAACATTCATCACGGTGAATGTTAATTAGCATTCATCACGATGAATGTTAACGGACGTTCTAGATTTGCTTCCCCCATTCCACAAATGTTACCCCTTCCCTATAGATCAATCATCTATATTATATACTAATTAAGTATCCTCTTAAATTAGGTGGAGACTTATCAAACAACCATCTCATATTTAATCTTATGTGTAATTATTATGAATTTATGTATATATAAAAAAAAAAAAAAATAGAGCCCTCCACCTCATTATTTTTACCATGTCATCAAATTAAAATTTTTATTTTATTCATTTATTATTAGATGCTCTTTAGTAGGCTTCAATGAAACATTATTAATATTTGTATTAGAAACCCATTTAAATGCCTTTTAATATATGAAACACTTAATTTATCAAAATTATTATACACATGATATATGTAACATCATTTAGTGAATTCTTGAAAGTTAGATATGCTATGTAAGAATATTAGATTTCTCAAAATTTTATTATGTTAATATTTGAATCAAATAAAATATTACTATTATCATTAGTATAAGACTTTTCATACATAATCGATATTAAGGATCTATTGCTATATTTTAATCTATTTCAATCAATTTATTTATATTTACTACATCATTATACTTCTCTAATATTTCATCTAAAGGTATTTCCATTAGAATTGTCACATGCATTTGATGTTCATATTTCTCTTATTTTTTCTTCTTTTTTATGTGATAAAGTATTTGTAGAAAAGCATCATCTTTAATTTTACATACAACATTAAATATGTCATATCTTACGAAGTTGTTCATCGAACGAGATTTACACTAGTATATATATATATATGAATAAATATATATATATGAATAAATGTATATATTTTTGCTTGTTATGCGAGTGGCACACATCCTATGTTTTTTGTTTAATTAGTAATAACTACTATAAAGGGGCTTTCCTATGATCCTCATAAACTAGTTCGAAAAAAATAAATGATATAAGTGGATTTAATCTTACATTACAATCAACATAGGGAAAATGCAATGATTATCAAAACGTAGCCATTGAGCATGTTTGTGATATGATTCTAGGCGTCACATTCCATTACCTGGGCCAGTTAAGTACTTTAACTTCATCAAAACATAATTGACCGGCTCAAAAGAAGATGATTTTCTTCTCACTATAATATTTACATTATAAAAACTACTACCATTGCCATGTTGACTTCATCAAAACAAAATCGACCAGCCATTGCGTTGTTTCTGGGATAATACGGATCAAGCACTCATGTCTCATAAAACTTCAACAAATCTTACTTTTCAAATTAATATTAAAAAGAGCACTTTCAGTAATTTCACATGAAAATTACACATAATTTGCTCCATATATATATATATTGTATATTCAATAATCTTTCTTAATGCTCATGTTCGATCCAGCTAGATCATAATCATCCCCCCAAACAACTCTCCCTTTTAAATTTTTGTACGATGGACTTGTGAAGTAATTCTTAAAAAAGTACTCGATTTAGTGGTTATTACTGTTAATATACTGTGATTAAAGATGTATATATATATTCGTTCAACTCATAAGAAAATTAGTTTTAAACTAACCCTTTCAAACCATTATAATTTTCCTGTGACAATCGACCGATAAAAAATTTCTTTTGCAAAATATTTTATCTATATGCACATTGTCTGAGCACAACTTGTCATTAATATAGAAACTTATAAAATATTATCTACAACCTAAAATCATGACTAAATATTTTAAAGTGCTTAGTGTCTCATAATGTATCCAATTTTATCAAAAATGTATGTATCGTCCTTTACGGACCTCTATTAGATGTATTGAACTCGTAAACACTTCTAATTTGTGTACCAGGTAACCTATCAAACACTTAGTCGGTCATTTTGTCTCCGATCAATATTCCGCCCACCTGAAATAGATATATATATATATATATATATTGTGTTTATTAGTTCTATTTTTTGACATCAACAAAGATCATGAACAACCACACCCTTCCTCCATGAAAAAAGTTTATAAGATAATATATGTAGGTTGACAATGGTTCCCACCGTATAGTTTTTGAGATAAGTATTTTCAGCCCCTAGATCACTTCACTTGAACTGGGCTCTTCTGGTGTTTTGTGAACCTTGTTTGGGTTTAGATGGTTTTTCCTGACAATCTGTTACTGTCAAGATAGCTAACTGGTGGAGTTTTGGGATTTATACTAACAGAAGTGAGTGTCACGAATTATAGTGACTGGTTCTTGTGACTGTCAACAGAGAGGAAAACAAAGAAGGAAATTTACTCTCTAATTAAACACTAAGAGAAATTTCATTTAAAACAAAGAACCATAACATGCTATTCAAGCTAAAAAGGTAGTATACTCTCCGGTAAGCCACTTTCCATGTTTTCTTTTTTTTTGGTACCTTCCAACTTCATATCCCACTAAATTCGGTCAACCCTTTTGATCACTAAACAAATCAAAGTGACCCGTAAACAACTCGGTTAACCCAACAAACCTTCTTTGAAAAAAGAAGAAGTTAGTTACCGATATAGTTTTAGTCGGAATTTTCCCGGAGAAGATGACTGAAGAGTGTGGTAACCAGCTAAAAATAGATGATTACCTGTTATAGCCGGTTTGATACACAAATTAGAGGTTTTTATGAGTTCAATACATTTAATAGAGGTCCGTAAAAGAAGATACACACAATAACTTTTTTGATAAAGTTGGATACATTTTGAGACACTAAACCCTATTTTAAATGCACAAAATATAGAGTTAATCGCTTAAAAGCACCATTTATTTTTCATTTTGTCCCTTTCGCAACAATCTACTTTTGATCTTCTATAAACCTAATGAATTTTCAACTTTTGCCCAATTTAAACCATTTTATAATTAGAAAACTATATTCATTATTTTGTAACTGACAACCTCCCTTTTAGCTTGAAAGTTTTGCACTCGAAAATACTCTTATAACCCTTCACACATGTGTTTTAGACTAAAATTCACATTTTAGCACTTTAGTTAAATCGAATTTCGCAGTATTGATTATTAACATATAGCTAAGATCTGTGACTTTGTGTCATTACAAAATCACGTAACATGGTACAAAATAATAATTTTTGTATATATACATTTTTCTTAGTCATTGTCCTTCTATGTTAAAAGATTAATTTTTTATTTATTTGAGATACATTGATATTTATTGCCTTTAATTTTTATCGAATAAAGGATACGTATACAATGGTTCATTCATATACACATTAATTATTCCTTTTTATTATATTTTTGGTACCAAACCGGGTATGGTACCACTTTTACGGTACCCGTACCATCCCACTTCAATTGGTATGGTATTCAGTACTCACGTTAGGGCCAAAAAGAAAAGCAAATACCACTGGTTCGGTACGGTTCGGTATCGGTTTCGTACCACGCTCATCCCTAGTTTTATTGATTATATCTTCCAGACAACTTATAGTTCATGATTTTTTTTTATCCATCGGGATGTCTAACAAGTTTGGGCAGTAGATCGATCAATTGAATCATTGTACAACGTATATGTCTTATTATGTTTTTTGATCCGACAAATATTTGTTTTGTAAGTTACTGTTAGAAATATAAAATAAGATTTGCATGTTGTACAAGTCTGCGACAATAGACCTGCGACAGTATTGAATTGTCGCAGAGTGCGACAGTTAGAAACCGTCGCAGTAATAGAAATTGTCACAGTAAACTACACTTGTTGTTATACTTTACTGAGAGCTTAATCATGTGTTTTAGCACCTATAGTATAAATAGGTAGCTAAACCCTCATTTGTAACAAGACTTTGTAATATTCATTTGTGCTTTTAATAGAAAAATCATTGTAGCCAAATTCTCTCAACTATCATCATAAGAATTGCTTGAATAAAGTTAACAGTTACATATGTTAAAAATGGACAAAAGTTGAGACTAGTAAGTTTAATAAATTTTTAAAAATTAAAGAGATTATATACTTGGAGACCACCCAAATATATTATTTTCTTTTTGTAGACCACCCATATTTGAAAATGATTTTGTGAACCACTCAAATATATCATTTTATTTTTATAGGCCACCCATATTTGAAAACGATTTTGTAGGCCACCCAAATTTGTATAATGTTTCATGTATACCAAATTCGACTAAAAACTCATCAAAAAAGTGTGAAGGGACACAAATACCCCTATATTTGTTATTAACATTACTTATATTATTTTTAGTTTTTATTCAAATACATGGTTATTTGGGTCATTTTACACTTTTTCGATGAGTTTTTGGCTGGATTTAATTTATATAGAATAACATACAAATTTGGGTGGCTTACAAAATTATTTTCAAATATGGGTGGCTTACAAAGAGAAAATGACATATTTGGGTAGCCTACAAAATCGTTTTTAAATATAGATGATCTACAAAAATAAAATGATATATTTGAGTGATCTCGAAATATATAATCCTAAAATTAAAATAGTAAAATTGGTTCAAAATAAATAAAATGAAAAGTACATGATGATGTTTAGCACTTAACCCAAAATCATACTAAGCAAGCATGTTTTCATTTGTAAGTTGCATATACGTTTACCGCCAAATTACTGTCCAATATCAATATTTGATTTTAAAACTCGGGATATAAATACATTGCTTAAAGATTGGTTGAAAAGGTATAATTACACCGTGCGAGAAATCTGATTGGGGGGGACACCGTGAAAACACGAGGCACATTTTGTCGACCCAACAAAGACAACAAAAGATTAAAAGCACATACGACTCTAATCATGGAAAAGCTCAACTCATGGCGACTGACTAGCTAGTGCCTTTTCTTTTCTTTTGACCTTTTCTTGATTCAGGCTTATATATGACTGCTTCTTTTAACGACTCATCAAATAACCTACTTTACCACATTTCAACGATTAAACTTTCATTAAAGCTTTTTATTTATGAGATTAATATTTTAACACTAAACTAGAACTTATAAAATCGTCATTGTTCAATTGTAGACACGGTGTTTATAAATGGAATAAGTGTCTGGGAACGCATCTAACTTGTACTTAATGTCTATTATGTGTACTCAACTTACGTTTGATATTTTTAATGGATCCAACTTTCTAAAAATGTGTTTTAATGTATTATGTAGTACTTTTGATGATGTGTCAACCTCTACGGATGACACGTGGCGCCTTACACAGATGGCACATCAGGAAAATACATTAAAACACGCTTTTTGAAAGTTAGATGCATTAAAAATAGTAAACCTAAGTTGAGTACACACAATAGACATCGGATACAAGTTGAAAGCATTCCCAAATATTTATCCCTTTATAAATTCATCTAACGAGCAAACACACAATCACGAGTACTTGTCAAAAACTATCTAACAATTAGTTTGTCTAACTAATCCTGAATTTTCGTAAGGTAATAATTACGTACTCCATATATGGGAGATCAAGAATAGTCGATAACAAAAGTAAATTTTTACTTCTGAAAACTGTACATAAAAAGAGGCTAGATGATAATAATGTTGCATAAAACCAATAAAGTAACATACTAGATAAATTCTTTTGCTTGAAGTTAATGCCTTCATGATACATTGTTTTGCTAAGAAAGACAAGATTATGAAGTATGATGATAACATAACATATTAAGAAAATTAGTTGGAATGACACTTAATCATCTATTATTATTGTAGTTATTATTAATATTATTTATTATATATAGTACTTTAAGACTTATGACTTTACATGATTATGTATGAAAATTGTGATAACAGAGTGAAACAATATACTGCACTCAGAATAGGGGTATTCGTTGGATCAGGTTTTGTGTAAATATTAGGTTTGAGACTTTTTGAGCAAGTTTTAAAATCGAGTTGGATTCGAATTAGATTCGAAAAGCCGACCCGAATTGAAATAAACCGAATTAATATTAAAAATTTATATTTGACATAAAATAAAAAAGGAACTAAACACGAATGAAAATTCATATTTGAATAACAACTCTAATCCCAAGAAAATAATTTTTAAAACTATTAAAATGGTAATAACATATTAAAAAAGTTACAAAGTATCAAATGTCAACAATAATCTAGTCTTATCATGTGAGTTATCTTATTGTACAGATTTTCAAATAATAGTCGATAATATGGTTAAATTATATTTTCAGTTATAAAAAATTGAAACAAAAAGTTTATAGCATGTTAATCCGATGTCGGAAGGATGATTTGAATTAAGAATTGGTAATTCGATTTAGAAATTGATTTCCCAAATTCGAATTGGGTCCAACCAATTCGAAAATCGAAAACCCAATATGAACTGATATTTTTTTAATTCTAGTCGAATTGACTTTTGAGTTTTTTGAGTTGCATTCGACTACTAACACCCTTACACTCAAAGATTATTTCAAGTAAGTAAAGATTGTTGGGCTCCAAAACATCGAGTAAGATTTGATAATGAATTATCTAAGAGTTTTACTCGGTGATAATAGAGTATGCTCAAATAAGCAAGTTGATATAGTAGACTTAGTTCACACCTCTAAGTATTATGTTGCTGATAGTCAAGTATGTTCGCATCAATAAGAAATACATGTTATCTATGCTTCTAACTTCGTATTATACTTTAAACATGCCAAATTTTTGTCTTGCTGATTTAAATTAGCGGGAAAGATACAAGATTTATTTAAGAGAACTACAAAGGGATCATGACATTTAACGAATATGTTGCTGACTATAGTTACTCTCTCATAGTCAAACATCGATACTCACCCAAATATCTAAATTGAATATGAGCCGCATTTTCTTAGACATTTTAGAGAACCCCGAATCTAGCTGAATGACAAACAATGCATAGGTAATTTTACATTATTCTTTTTTATGGTATAGTTCTAGAAATAAAAAATGTAAGGTTTTTCGGACTAATTAGTCTCGAAACCCTTTACTTTAACTTTCTTTGTCGTTTTATCTTTTTTTCTTTAGATCCTTGCTAGTTTTCTAAAAAAAACAAACAATGCATACGTCACATTTAGTATTACATACTTATCTCTTAAGCCTTGTAATTGTGCTTTTATATATTTAGAGGATTAGTTGTTAATGAAAACTATTTATTTTGTCTTTTATAATATTTATCTTTTTTGTTTTGTTTAATTATATTAATACTTTTAGATATTTTGTATATATTTATTTATAATAATAATAATAATAATAATGATGATGATGCTAATAAATTACACATAAAAATGATAGGTATATATATATAAGTATAAATGTTTAAAAAACATTAATAATGATAAAGATAAAAAAAAATCAAAATGATTACAATATAATGAGTTACACAGCTAAGAAGGGTTGCTTAGGAGATGAAAGTTTGAGACTTCATCACTAAATAGTTAGATACCTCAAGTTCAAATCTCATTTGATACAAATACTTTAAAATGGTCATTCAAACATCCTAAATAAGGAGGACTTTACCCAATTCGAGCATGTGTAACGATGGGCTCCAGACCTTATGGATTAATCGACCAAAAATAAATGTCAAAAAATATGTAATGATTTACATCTTTAGAAATTAGAAAAGACGCAATTACTACTTAATTATTATTATTGACTTTAACTTAATATACCAAGTGCTTTTTATCGGTATAATTAGCTTAACCAAAAATTTATTGATATAGTTGGAGCAACCCTCTGATGAGACTATCTATACCTACATCAATTAAAACTTCGAATGGGGTTGATGACGTTTCTTCCCAATGCTTAATTAGAGAGAACATTTCTGAGTACTAGAAATAAATGGTAACACATGCTTCCATACATACTTCACTCTCATCCTATTACATATATGTTAAAGGAATATTATATATTTTTCTTATATTTATTCATCATCTCCACGCATATGTGCCTCCCTGTATGCATGATCAACATCTTTTTTCTTCGTTAAGTGTAAGATTTCTTGGTTGATTACTTGGTAAAAGATTTAATCTTTATGTCCGATTGAACTAGTTTGGATGGTTGGGACCTCCTTACAATAACTCATATGTCACAAGTTCAAATCATATATTAGTTCTTACTACATATTCAATGACGTCTAACTGAAACTTCATCACCTCAAGTACCGTTTAAAACTTCTAATGAAAGATATAGTGACTTGATCTTCTTGGTTTGCGCGTATTCGAGTTAGATTTCTGAGGTCTAAAACACAATTGCCAGAAGCAATCACAAGCTATACAGCTTTGTGTTATGTCGCAGGTATTGTCATTAACATTTTAGTTGTTTATAATTTTTTAATTTTCACTAGCAAAGTACTCATTAAGTACGGTAAACTATTAATTAACTAAACGCCATAAATTTAACGATTGTTATATGTTCTTTGTATTAATTAGTTTGATCATATGTACTTTCCCAATACCAAATGTCAAACAACTTATTGGCCTAAATATGGTTGGATTCAAAGGTTAGCAATATGTTGGTGCATCTTGTGTGACAACAGTTCTAGTTTGTAATTAGTCGTTTTGTTAATCATTGTTATGGTTATATTTTGTCTTATATGCATAAGTATGTAAGTTCTTACGAACTTAGGTAGTAGGTACACGAACTTAGGAGATCTACGAACTTAGCCAAGTTCGTATAGGCTTTGAAGTGGGCTAAGTTCGTAGGGCCCAGTCCATACAAACTTGACACTATATATATGCATATCCGTAGGTTGAAACAAAAAGAATCAATTATTCAGTTTAAAACTCAGTCATAGGTCTTAGTGCAAGTTCGCAGAAAGATAATTGAGAGAGTTTGTATCTTACTTGGAATGTAACCGAGTTTATATTCAATAAAGCTTATTATTTGTGAGCTTTACATATTCGTGTTTACTTGTTTATTATCATGTGTTTAATAGAGGATTCCACACTCAATTATACTTGATTACCTTGTGGATCCAGATTACAGGAACCTACAAGTGGTATCAGAGCGATAAACGAATCAATCGTTTAAGGTTCGGGGTTTAAAACAATAAAGAGCGAGAGAATACGAAAGACTTGGACGTTCAATCATTGATTTTTATGTTCAAGGTGTTGAAGATCACTGGGTTTCGATTTTAGAAGAGCCCAGATTCAGAGTTTGCGAATTAGGGTTGATCAGTTAGATCGTACGAACTTGTGCAGTATCATACGAACTTACACAGTATCCTACGAACTTGCATTTTGTAAGTTCGTACGAACTTGACCTCTTCGAACTTACCTCAAGTTCGTTGACCAAATTCGTTGACCTTCTCTTCAAACTTAGCTCAAGTTTGCTTGATCTGTTTTGACTTTTGTTCGAACTTACTTAGGTTCGTACGAACTTAATCATCTTCGAACTTAGTCAAGTTCGTACGAAGTTACCTGTTTGCTTCTCTTCTACGAACTTACAAGTCAAGTTCGTACTCCTCTACTACATAATGTCTAGTTTAAGCAAAATGATAGAAATGGATCACGAAGTGGGGAAATCTGCTTCACCGCCAAAATTGTTGAAGGCCGAAGATTATTTTTGGTGGAAAGATCGGTTTGAGTCATTTGCTAAGTACAATGACGTTAAAATGTGGATTTGTATCAGCGACTGATATGATCCTCCAACATACGAATTCGAAGGCAAATTAATAGTTTATTCGTATTCGACTATCAAGGAAAAAGATCGGAAAATGTATGAGGCAGAAAACAAAGCGTTGTATGCGCTCACTATGTGTTTACAACAAGAAATAAAGCACACCTTCAAGAAATACAATTCTTCGAGAGAGCTTTGGTTAGCTTTGGAGAAGAGGTTTGAAAGAAATGAGCAGATCAAAGAAAGCTGTTCTGGCTTGCTTACTAAACAGTTTTATGTTTTTAAGCATTTGAAATCTGAGTCATTAGAGGATATTATCACTCGATACTATCATCCGATGACAAAGATGAATAATATTGGGCTTGAATATACTGACATTGTGAAGAATAACAATTGCTAGAGGCGTTACCTCCTAAATGGGATATATACACTCTGATTATCAAAGAAAGCAGAGAGTATAAGACCTTAACGCTTGATGAAGTAGTTGGGAAGCTGAGAGTCTATGATCTTAATATGCAAAAGAAAGAGATTGGATCTGATCAGGTTCAAGATCCAAGTGTATACCATGGGAAAAAATCTAATTTTGGTGCAAGATCAAGTGATGGGGTTACAACATTCTTCACTGGGGAAGCCGATACAGACGATGCTTTGGGAAATTCTAGAAGCAAGGTCTGTTATATTGCTTCATCTGGAGATTCAGGTTAGGACATGAACTCGCCATCGGGTATAACAAAAGGGTTAAAGTCTATGTCGATGAGTGTGAAGTCGGCCGAGGAACAAGTGTCTCTGCTAGCATCATTTGTTGCCTCACAAGGCAATTTCATTTAGGGCAAGGTCACGGATCCTGCTATGGTAAAAGAGGATTATGATCAACTGGATCCTGATGATTTAGAGGAGATGGATCTGCAATGCCAAATGGCCATGGTTGCTAGGTGGGTACAGAGGTTCATGAATCGCACTAGAAGGAAGTTTGTTGGTAGCAATGTTGGTTATGACAAAACCAAAGTGAAGTGGTATAACTGTGACGGTTTCGGACACTTTGCAAGGGAATGTCAGAGACCAAAGAAGGAACACGCTACAAACCAGGGGCGATCGAATTACTCCTATCAAGGAACCATCAATAAAGATTTAAACTCTGGAAATAACTCAACCTCCAGAGCTTTGGTCGTTCAATCTCTTGACGGTTCTTATGACTGGAATACTCATGCTGAAGAACCTCAAACGTTCATAGCCTCAACAGATGGTGATCAGAGGGATGGACAAGTCGCGACTGATACAGAGGATGAAGAAGAGCAAAAGATTGATAGTGCAGTACCTGCTTCAGAGACCAGGGTATTAAGGATGGAAACGACTGATACGATGAGTACAAATGACTTCATCGCATATATGGTCAGTCTGGGTGCTGAGAAGCATAAGGTACTATTGAATTGGGACTCTGTAGTTAATGCTTGTGTATTATGTACTAACCTTGCAGGGGAAGTTGAGAAATTAATAGAGTCATCTAACTTGATGACACCTCAGCTTAAATAGTTAAAAGAAGAGAATGCAGCATTAAAACAGAATTATGAACTAATAGTTAAGTCTAAATCTGATAATAAAGACATTAAGAAATTAAGAGATAGTGTTAACAAACATAGTCAAATTATTGATTTAGTTCGAGAATATGTATCAGACTTAACTAGAAACACTTCAGCAAAGGAAAAATAATTAGCAGATGTTAGGGTTCGAATTGCTAATCTTAATAGGAAAATTGAACTAAGAAGATTTTCAGTTGAAACCCTAGACACTCTGTTAATTGTAGGAAAACAGCCAGATGAACATCATGGCATGGGATATAATGAAGTCCCACCACCTTATAACCATGATTACACATACTTAACAACTGAACCTGAGCTGTCAAAGAGTGTTAATTCTACAATTCCTTCAGCAGTTCCTGACTTGGTAACAAGTACTGAGTCGACTAAGTTAGAGAGAGCTGAGATTATAAATAATGAAAAGGAGTCAACACTAACTGAGACTTCCACGACACCCAAACCAAATTTGAAAAAGAAAGTATCTTTCGAAAGTCATGGTGTAATGGAAGCAAACTCGGAAAAAGAGGAGTTTAAGGCAATAGTTGAATTTGTTGATCCTAAAACTGAAAAAGATAAAAATGATAAAGGGTAAACGAAAGCTGACTGAAGACGAGGATTTCGTGCTTAGGGATGAAGCTGATGATGATTCAGATGATGATGACACCCCACCACTGGTTAGGGCGCCCAAAAGAAGACGTCCTAGTGGGGTGGTCATTCATGAGCACGTTGTTGTTCCACCACCTACCACCACTACTCCTACACCACCTGTTACGACCGCAACACCAACACCAACACCGACACCACCACCAATCACACCAGTCACCGCTCCAACTCCAACACAATCTACACCGCCTGTATCCATCCCCGTCGCAGATCTTTTTTATTCGGATAAATTTCTCTATCTTGAGGGCCGGATCACGAGCTTAATGGATATGGTTTCCGCTTTGACTGCTGTTGTTACGAGTCAGGAAATCCGTATAAATAATTTGACGGTTATCAATGAATGATTAGAGGAGCAGTGCTTGCGCAACGCAATGTTGATCTTCCGACTTATGAAGCGCCAACCAACTCAGGGGGAGATGACGGGGTGTAAGGGGGATGAGTTAAGGAAGAAAAATGATGAAGACATAAACGATGATCTCAGTGCACCGAAAGAAGGTGAGTTGCCTAGCTCTTCAACTGACATATATGGGGTGTAAGGGGAGTTAGTCAGAAACAATGTGTGAGTGGCTCTGAGGAAACTACAGTAAATCTGACGGAGACTGACACTATCAAAGCACTTCTTAATCTAGATGTTTATGATAGTAGTGAGTCTTAGTTAGAGAAATGAGAGGTTTTGGATAAAGAGGTTGCATAATGGAGGTCAGACGATGATATTATACTAGACATTGATGTTGATATAAATGAACACGTCGTGACAAAGCAACCTATAACCGAGATAGTCAGAGAAGATGAAGCGGGTGAGAATGTGATAGACCGTGAGGGACTAGAGTCAGAGAATGATGATGTTCCTGTAGGTGTGTCAGAGGCTGATAAAGAGCCATCAAGAGCAGAGTTGAGAAATCTGTGGTTTAAAAAGATCGAAAAGGAACCAGAACTTAAATTCAAAGAGATTATCAAAGTCAAAGGATCGGGAGAGCTGAAACGAGGCATCATAAGTTGGTTTTATGACAATGACCTGAAGCTGTTCATTATAAAGAGATATGATGAAATTCAATACTTGGAGAACAGATTGAAGGTTTTTAGCTCACTGCCGAAGATTGAACTTAAAGAACTGGCTTGGCTCGATTTGATAAATCCAGGTTAAGATACTTACGCTAGAACCATGGAATGAATAGTTAAGCATGAAGGACGGTCCAACAAGTTTGTTGATTTAAAGCAGAAAGTAGGGAAAAGAGTTCCACATTTGACAAGGATAGATCCAATTACAAACACACCGTGGATGAAGATGATTTATAAACCGGTTTAACTATTTAAAGAAAGTTCATTTGAAGAAGATGCCACAGAATATTCTGACTGAGCGTAAATGGTGGTACGTTGATAACAAAACAGCCGAAGCGGTGATGGAAGATGTTGATGGGAATGAGTTGTTGAGGGTGTATGACAATTTACATTTGGTAAACTTGTTTAAAGATGATCTGATGAAGCTACATGTCAACAAGATTCTCTACAGAGATAGTTGGAGACACGAAGGCCGAAGATATCAGAAAGTGGTCAAACTTTGTGTCGAAAGAGGTTTGTGGGCAGGAAGTCAACTGAGCTGAATGAAAAATCAAGATCAAGACTCAAGAAACTAGAGCTATTGTCAAGGGGGAGTCTGTTTGTACATATTTTGTGACAACGAGCTTCTATTTTGTAATAGTTAGTTTTATAAGTCTTTTGTAATAGTGTACTTATATATGCTTTGTTTGTAAGTTCGTATGAACTTTGGTAGGTACAAACTTAGGATCATACGAAGTTGGCTAAGTTCGTATGGGCCTCGGAACAGTCAAGTTCGTAGGGTCCAAGCCCGTACGAACTTAGGTTATATATATATAAATTAACTTCATGTGTACGAAGTTAATCAGTTGTTTTGTATGTTTTGTAAGGCTTAGCATAAGCAAATTCGAATACTTGTTAGTGTTTTGTCGTAGATTGAATGTAATCAAGTTTTATGTTCAATAAAAGTGTTCTTTACCATATTCGTGTTACTTGTTATTATTGTTATGTATGTTTGAGGATTCCGCACTCTACAAACGTGATTACCTCGTAGATCTAGGTTTAGGAACCTACACAATATCATTTGAGGTTTCCTGAATGAACCGTAAACTACTTGAGGGATGAAAAACAACCCCCGTTCAACATGATAATTGAGATGTATACAAAAGAACATCATCTTATAAATATACACAAGCAGAAAATTATTCATAAACCAATACATGTTACGCATAAGAGATACAATAATCAAACATACCCACGCCTAATTGAAGTCTCTTGAGTGGTAACTCAGAATCTGTTCTTATGAACTAAAGATCTAGAACCTCAGTACCATGATGACGACTTAAACCCACCTATCAGTAACTTAGATGTTGCTGCTGCATTTATTCTTCTTCTCTTTGCCTCAAGCTCCATCCTTTTCGAACTGGATGAAGAATAAGAGTCGAGAAGATTAACGTGGATTTGATTAATGCTCGTTTCTCGTCCCTGTTTATATTGAACTTCGAAGAAAATTTACACATTTAGCAGCCGCCATATCTTCTGCAGATGCCGGAAGTAGTCTTATCCCAAGACCCATTTTCCTTGCAGTCACCTCTTCTTCGACAACTCTTTTCTTTTGACCCTGCCAATTAGAATAAGCGTGAGTAAATAAGCAAATGTGTAAAAAACGGAAATTACTAACTTCAAGTTTTTATAGAGGTATGTACCCTGAGTCTGGCACGGAAGGACTTGTTTAAGAAATAATCATTAGAATGTCTTGCATCGGATACTCATTGAAGTCGCACCAGTAATGGCTCTGCTTCTTTTTTCTTCTTTAAATCCTCTTCTTGATGTTCAAGGCAGTAGAAAGGATCTACTAGGTCGAGTTTGGTTTGCAAAATGTTTATGGAAGGAATAAAATCATCCAAAGGAATTAGATTATGAGGGAATTAGATATTGTTTCTTGTTTGGTTGGCAGAAAATGCAATGGAATGAAATCAGATTCAATTCCTTTGTTGTTTTCTATTTGGTTAGAAAATCTGTGAAAGGAATTGGAATTTAATTATGTCAATTGACAAAAAAACCCTTTTTGCAACCGCTTCATAATAATAAATTTTCCTTAACTACAACTTGTGATTATGTCATATAACACTACATAGAGAAAAACAATAGTTTTTCTACAAGATATATAGATATAGATATATTATTTAAATAAATACATAAACATTATTTATTAATTTATAAATATATTTACAAAAGTACATCTTGAAAGAAGTGTGTATCTATCTTTAACTTTCACATAGACTATCTCTATTTCTCTTTTAAACATCTTTGAAAAATGTCGGCAAGTGTGAGGGTGTTAGCAGGACTCAAACATTGAGGGCATGAAATGGAATTAACAAAAAAGAGTAAACAAAAATAAATAATAATAATAATCTAAGCATTATATGACAAAAGAAGGGTTTGCCAAAAATTGATTTGCATAAGATTTCGTGTTCGAGCAGGATGATAGTGCCGGCGGTGTCAAGTGGTGGTTGTGCAGTAAGGGACATGAAGGTGTTTGCTCCTTTGCTGGAGGTTAGCGAGGGAGATGGCAAGGGTGAGGATGATGATGGCTGATACATGGGGTTGATGAGTGAGGGAGTGAGATGGTTGAGGGTTGTGAAGATTGCAGGTTTCCGGTGACGGAGTGAGAGGATGACAAATTTGTGAAGAGGTAGAGGTGTGTGTGGTAGGGAACCATGTAAGGGTTTAGTTTGGGTGAGGAGGGTTACTTTTGTCCTCTTGAGATTCAAGGCCAAGTTTAAATAAAAATCCATCCATATACCGAAGGAATTAAAATCAAGTGAATAAAGGAATTTTCACATTCCTGCAATTTTAGTCAACCAAACACGTCACAGAACGGAATTCAATTTATGTTCCATAATAATCCATCAAAATAGGTGAAAACACGCCCTTAGCGCCATAAGAAAGCAACATCTGAACACACAATAAGGTCAACTCTTGTCAAATATCTAAAATACTCATCAATATAATGGGAAGATCAATATACTGACCTTCATCAACAGAGAGTGGCATAGTTTCTGTATCTTCAGTATCAAAGTCTTTAACCTTTTTTTGAGCACCACTGATAACCAAATACTCGCAGTTCTTTGGATAAGTTTGAAATACAATCTCATGCTGGCACATGCAGATTTCATTGTGAAGTTCCATATCTGCATATGGATAGTAGGAATCACAATGATAAATTATAAAAAATAAGGTGAACCAGCATTTTATTTCAAAGTTCAAAATGTATAGCTTACTTTTGTAGAATAATAATTTCCCACTTGCTTCTTCTCAGCATTAAACCTGACACCCTTCGCAATCATTGAACTGCAACTACCACACTAGATATTGTACGACATTTCGAACCTGAAAGTTACCCAAAAAAATCGTGTCATGACATCTACTCAAAAACTAGCTTCAAATATGCATGCAAGGTATAACAATTTGAGACCCTGGTCATATTTATTATTAACAATAATTTATTTATGTCGTGTTTCAGTTTTTGACTTCCAAGTCATTTAAGGTTTAAATCCATTGGTTTTGCAACAAGAAGCTCAAATCACATGGTCTTAACAAAGTGAAAGTCAGAAGGTTACCTTATGACTAGGATACCCTGATCTATCTTTTTTGTTCTCTCCCTCAAGGCATGTTGCCCATGAAATTTGTTCAAACCACCCTGTAAAATAAAACACATGTAATTGAACATTCTAACAACATACCTTTTTTGGTTCCCATTCTGGGGGGGTAGTAGAAGTAGTCTGCCCTAGCAACTGCAAGTCTCGACTACAGAAAAAATAATAATCATGTCAATATTCCACTCTCACATCTTAACGCCATAAAGATATGTGATGCAGTTAGACTGCAACACGAATGTGTCAATACTGAAGTTGAAAATTTAAAAGTTACAACAACGTCAACTCAAGAATATGTGGTTATACATTCCCTAGCAAATAGAACCACAAATATCAAGTTCACGAAGAGGATACAAAATCAATGTCTATTAATCACAAGATATCAAAAGTTCAAAACCAAGTTTATCCACTAGTTATTTGAAAATTTGTTCGTATCATTTTGTGGATATGCTTGTGGTGTTCATATACCCAAAACCTATTTGTAGCCATCCGACTGGCCAAAACCTAGTGATTCTGTATATACTGATTTAAACATCAGTAGCTTCTCTATTATATACATAAACATATACAGAATATTGTTCTACATAAATATATATATATATATATATATATACTCCTAACCATTAGATCACTTCATTTTAAAAAAACGCGGAGAGGCAATAAGGTTATTTCATAATTTTGGTTATTTAAAAACTAATATAGACAAAAAGAAAGAAAAGCAGGAGGAATGCGAAGCTGGAAAAAACCAAATTGCGCAATTAGGATTTTAAACGAGAAAATAGGATTTCAATTTCCTAAATGGAAGATCCAACTATTGATTTTAAAAGCTGCGAATTCACCACAACTACACCGTGGATTGATTACTGAATTTCAAAATATTCAATTTCCCAAATTTTCTAATCTTTTGAATATTTTGCATAATCTTTGATTTGTAGACAAAAAAATGAAATTAATCTAATATCATCATACAAAACATAAAAATAAGAAAGTAATTGAATTATATACGTCATTCATCACTGAATTTCAAAAATTCGATATTTTCCAAAATGGTGATATTGATAATGATGAATATTAATCAAAACTATAACTCAATATTGTTCAATGATTATTAATTATTGTTATAAGTAAGGCATACGCATTGATAAACATTCACGCAGCCAGTTGATCGATTTTGTGTTGAAAGTTTGTCACTTGTTACCTTGTTGATCTATCTTTGTTGTCTTCTAAATATGATAACCGATGAAAATAATGTAACAATTCGTTATATACGTTGAATGTTATACAAAAATCATTGTATACGATGAATGTTATGCTGTATTGATATAATGTTAATATGATGTATATAATTGTTGTGTTATGAACCTTGTATTTGTAATCTCAAATTTAGAAAATTAGCTTATGAATGTGTTTCTAAGTTTGTATAAAAGAAATATTATTGCTTAGATGAACAATCCTGATCAATGAATGGTAGTGTTACATAAAGAATGCTAAGTCTATAAACTAAGCTTTTGAAATTAACTAATGAACTTGATTGTAATATTTCTGTTAGTCTCAGTATGTAGTGATGATTTTGAGTTGTAATAGAGATAATATTATTGATGATAAAATATTATGTATTTTAACTATATGTTCCATCTGTGGAAGCTCTCAGCCAGTGGGGTCTGTACATTGTGAAGTGCAGGGGTCCTAATTGTAATATTTCTATGAGTGTGGAATCCAACAAGATGTTAGTGTGGAATCAAATAGGGGATTATAAATGTGTCCTATGTAATACTTCTTCATATTTATTTATCATTTCAATGTGAATATTCAAGAAAAATAAGTTCAATGGGTAAAAGGAACGTGACGTGAACAACACAAAAATTTAAGTTTGTTGCCTAATAAAAATATTATATTTCATAACTTTTACTCTTTGACCCTTTTATAAAGACACATTTAATGTAAGAGTAGTGGTTTATATGTTTAAATCATGATTTGCTTGAGGACAAGCAAAGTTCAAGTGTGGGGGAATTTGATATTGCTAATATATGGCAATATCCCTCATTTTATTGATGATTCCTGTTAATTATTGGACTTTCGGTACTTAAAAGGATGAAAATGTATTCTCAGGTATTAGAAGTCGATCGCAAGGAAAAACGACGAAAAGTGACAAAATTGTGAAAAAAGCTGAAACTAAGCTTTACCCGTCCGGGTGAAGACACTACCCGTCTGAGTGAACTTGGTTGAGTGGGGGAAGTAGTAACCCATCCGGGTGAATGCACAACAGAAAGTCACCCAAGTTAAATCACCCATCCGGGTGAACCATTACCCGTCCGGGTGAGGGTACTTTGCTGTCCCGTCCCGGTGGCCTTTGATCCAAACGGGAGCCAAAACTTTCTTACCCGTCCGGGTGAGTAGCCGTTTCTGTAGATATTTGCTACTAAACCTAAAAAGAACAGATCTTTTAATTCATTCTTTTGGTAGCCGTTTTCTCTCATATTCAAAGGGATTTTGGGTGATTTTGAAGATAGAAGACTTTCTTGCATTCATTCTCATTTAAGGATTGAAGATTAGTCATTCGGAACACATTATTAACTCGGTTTTTATTCTTTTCATTCTTAAGATGATTAATTTGAGTTATTTGATTTGTTTTGCTATGTCCTCTTTGATTATGAGCTAAACACTTGAACATTCACTTGGATGATGTGAACTTATGATTATGGGTGTTAATCCTTAGTTATTACCATTATTTAATTCACGTATAATTGAAGAACCATTTGTGATCAAGTTCTAGTTATTGATTTATATTATTGATGAATTAATTGGTGTTTATAGTGAACCGCTTCTACACTATAATTGATTTATTTTAATTGTTTGACCATGAACAATTATTGGATTATTGTGAACGCAAGAGTTTAAATAGTATACTATGATTGAACTTGATTGTATTTGATTAAGCTTAACTAGAGACGTCAAATTAAGTTTAGTATTGCTGCGAACGTAGATTACAAGATTAGATTGTGAATTAGTCAATTGAATTGAGATTTAGTTTGGTTAGAAACCTGGAGTGAAAGTGAATGCTAATTTATAACCAATCAGTCGGGATGAGTGACAGCGAATGCTATTCTTAATTTATTTGATAAACAACAATTGGTGAACATGATTTAACAAATACCCCGACATCATTAGTGAACTAATCCAAGTGAATGCCTTTTTACCATTGATAAATCTAATCTGGTACTTCAGTATCCAACTGCCTTCTGTTTACTTTAACTTCATTAGTTATAATTGCAAAGCAACAATTCGGTTGCTAAACCCCCCCCCCCCCCCCCCCGTTTACTTACTTATCAGATTATTTACATTCGCTAAACACTCTTGGTTATACGGTCCTTTTGGTTCGACTCGGACTTACCTTAACTATACTATTACATTGAAAGGGTTCACTGCCCGGTTGTGTGATAGTCTAATTTCGGTAGACTTGGAATTCGTCACGGGCCGCCAAAATCATGAAGTTCCTTTTTGCTCGATCTTGGAATTTGTCACGGGCTGCCAACATATGGTCTACGTCGTTGATCCCACGTTGACACTCATCTTTATGATTTTAGTAGATGCTTTAGAAAAGCTTGATATCTTATTGAAGTTTCAACCATTTGCTAGTTACTTGATCCATATTACGTTTGGTATCAACTAGATGTCTAGTTGTACTTTTCTGGTATGACTCTCCATAAATAGTCATGCGTTTGTGAATTCCCGACCACTCCATTTCGGGAAGCGTCGACCCACCATTCCGACAAAAATTAATGTTTGAATGTTTGAATCTAGGATGGTGCACACCAAATCATACAACATCAAAATTAATGTACTATGTGCATTGATTAAGTGAAATTGTGGTGTTCAAATCAGTTTTTATAGTGTACAAAGCAATATTCTTGAATTTAGGATCTTTAATTGGAATATATATTATTTAGTGAGCCTTTACTTTTAACCCAAATCCTGTCACGTATAAAGATTATATATATACCTACTTTAGAGGTTAAAGATCGTTCATCTTATTGTATGTATATGAATATTTTATATAAATGTAACAAGTTGTTTTTTAAGATTGCATGAAATAAATTACATTTAAAATTAGTCTTGTTCTTTCTGAATTGTAAAGGTTTTTGGATGTTTACTTGAATTATTCAACTATTTCGACACGTTTACATCTTCTTTTACACTCTTTTCTAGCAAATAAATTACATTTAAAATTAGTCTATATTTCTTTTCAAATTGTCAAAAAGATATGGATCTTTTAAACGTATCATTGAATTACTATTTAAAAACATGTTAGCTCATTGAAAATTCACTAGTAATTTTCTCCAACCAACCAAATCCTTTTACTTTAAGATAAGTATCACCAAAAGTTATATTAGTTTAACGTGATACGATATTACAACATATTTAAACCAGTTGATTAGATGAGCTAAATTGTAAGTTTCGAAGGACAAATGGTATTAGAATACATTTACATTTATATATGAATTAACATAGAAGGTACATAGATACTTTCAATTAATTAAAGAAGACCCTCAACAAATATTTACAAGGGGTAGGTTTATGATGTTATGTCAAATTTCTAAGTGATTAAGTGTAACTTTTAATCTAAATTTATAGTGTTTTTTTGTTTACTTACATATAATCCTATTTCTTTTTTCAACAACTAGAGGCACGGTATTTTTTAATTAGTTACGTGTTATAATTATTATAATAGTTTCTTTCTATTTTGATTAATTATCAACTTTTAAGATAAGATGCATATAACATTTAATAAAATCAATATTAATACTTTAGGGCATAGTATGATCTGAAAATGTACTAATATTATTAATAAAAAATTATAATTTGTTATCACCTTAACTAGTACATCCATCTTTATTCAA
The DNA here is from genome assembly GCA_963921325.1 of Logfia minima. Classification (NCBI taxonomy): domain Eukaryota; kingdom Viridiplantae; phylum Streptophyta; class Magnoliopsida; order Asterales; family Asteraceae; genus Logfia; species Logfia minima. Next base: position 25,841,028 of record OY992768.1, read on the forward strand.
CTTTTTTATGTCATCCTAAAAAAACATATTCATTTGTTCTTTTTAAGTTTTACTTAGAACCTATATACGTTCAAAAATGTGTAAGATTTGTGCATCATTATGTTTTAATAATGTATTACAAAATAAGTTTTGTAATAATGTTTATTCAACGTCATACACATATTTAATGATGATACATGAGTAAAAAATAGTAATGTTATCACCCACTTAACAAAACAATAATTGTGTGAATACTAGAACTTATGAGTTTATGTGTGCACAAACACTTATAGACGTTTAATAAGGGTAACTCTACCTATCGAAGCTGGGACTCAAGCTCAAGGCATGGATTTGGTTCGAGAAAGGGTGGACGAAGATTTGGTTGAGCCTGAACCCAGTCATTTGAGGGATCCCTAAATCCTTAGGTTAAGCCTATATTTCACAAAAATCTACTCGTAATACGTATATAAATATATAAATTATATAACATAATAACAATCCATGTAAAATTGTACATGTACACAATGTTTTAAATTTCGGGTCGACCTGGTTGGTCGAATCGGTCGAACCGCGAGCCATAACCCAGATCGCGCCGACTCATAGTGGGTTAACGTACAAGTCAAACTCGATCAAACCCGGTCGGGTTAACGGTCTGACGTTTGACCCGGTGACCCGGACCTGTGTTTGACTCGTTTATATATATATATATATATTTGTTTTTTAAAGCTGAAACATAAAACCAGATCTCAAACATAATTGTTGGCTGTCGGTCGATTGGTGACGATTTGTCTGGTCAACGTTGATGGTAGTGAGGTCGAGTAGTAACGGTTTGTTTGACTGTTGGTGCATGTTTTGTGACAACATCTCTTATATTGTAATAGTTAGTTTTGTTATTAGTTTTGTAGTTAATAATTGTATTTTATTAACTTAGCTTTATTTATAGTATTGATGTAAGTTCGTACGAACCTAGGATGTTCGTACGAACATGGTAAGTTCGTACGAACTTAGCTGAGTATAAATACTAACATGTAACACTTCATTTGTACGCTTTTGAAACTAATATATTTGAATATACTGTGCTAGGTTCGAAACATACATTGAAAACACTATTATTACACTTGTTTAATTATTGTTTAGTGTATTAGACCATTCCGCAACCTAATACACATGACAATCTCGTTTGGATCCGTTCAAAGGGGACTTTCAATTGGTGTCAGAGCTAAACAAGTCTTTGTTTGGGTTTGGGATTGGAAAAACACAAAGTAAACAAGTTTGAGAGTGTTTTGGAAGATAAAAGTTATACTTTTTGGCTTCCTTATGTGTTTTTGATTCATATTCTTCAAGTTTCATTCAATTTTGACGGTTGAAACTTCCTAGATCTGAGTTTTTGCTCAGATTTGAGTTTGAACAACAAGTTCGTACGAACAAGAAAGTGTCGTACAAACCTACCTTAAATAGCCTTCGAACATAGCCAGCTGTAAGTTCGTACAAACCTACAGCTTTGAACCTAGTAAGTTCGAACGTTTGAATTTTTGAAAGGGTTGACCTGAAGTTTGACTTATACGAACCTAGATAGTCTTCGAACTTAGTAAGTTCGAATTAATCTAAGTTTGTACGAACCTAGTGTGTTTGACTAGTTGACTTTCCAGTTTGACATTTGTTGACTTTTTGTGCTTGACTTTTGTTGACTTTCTTGAAAAATGTCTAACTTAAACAAGATGATAGAAATGGATAATGAGGTGGGTAAATCCGCCTCACCACCGAAACTTCTCAAGGGAGAAGACTATTTCTGGTGGAAGGATCGATTTGAGTCATTCGCCAAGTACAATGATGTAAGAATGTGGATTTGCGTAAAAGATGGATACGAAGCACCAACTTATGAGTTTGAGGGCAAACAGATAGTTGTGCAATATTCTTCTTTGAAAGAAGAAGAACGTAAGATGTATGAAGCAGAGAATAAAGCATTGTCTGCTGATGTGTATTAATCTAGTTATAAAAATAGTAAAACAAATCAAAGCTAACTCTTACACAACTAGGCAAGTGTACCTAATCGGATAGTAGTATAGCAGTGATAAGTCTACCGGGTAGTCTCTCACAGGAACAATTTATATGTACTTTGAGATTTATTTATCTAATCTATAATTAAGATAAAGGGATAATGCCTCTTAATGACAGGCAGTCAAAAGGTTTTTAATTAACTAAGGAAAGCAGTAAATCAATTGATCAACCAAAGGATAGAAGTATGTTCATCTAGACATTTCACCACTAGAGTTGGACAATAACTAGAATGTATTAAACGTATAAGAATTGTTAATCTAAATTACTTGTTTTCACAATATAATCGTTTAACTGAAATACTAAAATGCAAGTGTCCTTGACAAGTTATTAATTCCAATTATGATCAAACAATTCTATTAACTTGATAATTTAATCTATATAATCCTAGTGTCCTAGAGATTACTAATCATATAAGATGTCTCTAAATATGATCCACTCATATTTTAATTTAATAACCTAGTTTAATTCATCTATTGCCTCCAATTAAACGCACAAGATTCATAATCATGTAAATGTAATACTCAACACAAGAGTTTTCACTCATTGGAACATATATCACGTCAATTGAATAGATTTAATAATTAAATACAAATCGTTCTACAATTAAACATCAAATCATACGCATAACGATTTCTAATTATCACAAGTCCAACATCTAGGGTTATTAGTCTAGATGAACATAAAAGAGTTTAGCCTATTGTCATAGGTTCAATCAAACAAATCATAATAATCAAAGTATAATCCATAATGCGATTAAAAATATGAAATAAACATCAATTAAACAAGATTCAAGTGAAAGAAATAAAAGCACTAACTTCTAGGATGATTACAAGTGGATAGATCACTTAGGGTGTCCCCAAAAGCTCTCCAAAATCTCCCAAAATCGTCCTTAATCCGCAGCTAATCAATTGGTTAATGATAATTAGGTTTTAGGGTATAATTTAAGCCAAAAAGTTGTAACCGACCCTTCTACCCGGCTGGAAGTGAAAGTACCCGGCGGGTACTATGGCCTTCCCACCCGGATGAGTGTCAGTTTCCCGGCTAGGCTGAAACTGGTATTTTTCATGAGTATCCAGCAGATACTTTTCATTTTTAGCCCTATGTCCATTTTTGAAAGTTGTAGCCATCTGAGTTCCGGAGATTTAGGCGCTTGAATCACCTCAATCGGAGTCCGTATGAGGGAGTTATGGCCAAAACCGTGGAGCGTCGCAAAAGCTGCAAAAATCCATCAACTCTTGATCTTTTCTTCATATCTTTTCGATCTCTTCTCGATTATTAACCTGAAACTAAACTAGACTAATTAAAGGAGATGGACTTGCAATGGCAAATGGCCATGATCGCAAAAAGAGCTCAACGGTTCATGAACCGGACTAGGAGAAAGTTCATTAGTAGCAAATTAGGATTTGATAAGTCCAAAGTTAAATGCTATAACTGCGATGGTTTCAGGCATTTTGCTAGGGAATGCCAAAGACCTAACAGGGAACAAACTCCTAGTCATAACGATCAGAGACATTACAGTCAAGGTTCCTTTGGTAACAACCAGAGCTCAGGAAGTAATCAGACCTCAAGAGCTCTGGTGGTTCAGTCACAAGAAGGAGCGTATGACTGGAGTTCTAAGACTGAAGAACCTCAAGCTTTCATGGCATCTATTGAGGAAGTTAAAGGAGATGACAAGTCTGAGTCAGATGCTGGGGAAAGCTCAGAGGACAAGATGGAGATTGATGCTACTGCTTAAGAGACTAAAGTGGTACAATTGAAGTCAACGGAGAACATGAGTTCACAAGACTTCATAGCCTACATGGCCAATCTAGATGCTGAGAAGCAGAAGATATTTCTCAATTTAGACTTAGTAGTTAAAGCATGCGTTTTATGTACTAATTTCCAGGTGCAGTCTGAGGAATTGATCGAGTCATCTAACTTGATAATGGCTCAGCCATAATCATCGCTGCCAGGGCACTTATATTCCAACTCCGGCTAAATCTTGCGCTCCAACTTCGGTTCAAACACCATTGATTCTGGTAACCCTTCAATCTTGATTCAGCGTGAGGATCTAGTCTAGCAACACCATTGGATATGGTGGTACAAAATCTGGCCGATGGTTTCCGTTTGGCCACCGGAATTTGGTTGGCCCCTACTACATTTTCGGCTGGATCTAAACAATTTGGCTTTTGGATTTTTTTATGGTGGTAAATGGTGGTTCGATATTAGGTTTTGTTATTGTGTTGTGGTTGTCGGATTCTAAGTCTGTTGGTGGTAGTTGGAATGGTGTTGGTGAATGGTTGTGGTTGTTGGTGAGTGGTGGTTGTGGCTCTTAAATGGTGGTGATGGTGGTGAGTGTGTTTGTGGTTGAATAGGTGGGGGGTTGTGACTATATTTTTTTTTGTTGGAGTAAGTGTAAATGGAGTGAGGAATTAGGGTATTAAAATAAAATGTGAGAGATGAGGGTATTTTTGTCATTTGATAATGACTTAACGTTACGTAATGAAGAAAGTTAATGAAAATTGAACAAAAGGATAAAACTAGCAAAAAATGAAGTTTAGAGTATTAAAAATTGCGAAAAAATAATTTAAAGGAAAAAATCAGTCAAAACGTAAGACTACATGTAAAAAAAATGCAAATTTCTCTTTAATTAAACTTATAGTTTCGGTTTCACCTATTTTCATGAATAACTCATTTTATATTCAAGATAATTAGTAAATAGTTTGATCAAGCTCGTATTCTCTATTGTATTTCTTATATTCTCTCCATTCCATTACAAGTTTCTATTTTGCTTTTTTAGGTTTCTCACAAATAAGTGTCAACTTTCATGTTATAACAAATCAAAAATAATTTTAGTGGATAGAAATGTTATTTGATTGATGAAGAGTGTGGTTAATGGAGATTTATAAAACTGCATGTATAGTAGTAAATATTTTAAATAAGACTAAAGGAAGGTTTTTTTTTTTTTCTTTTTCGAATTATACGTTCATGTCATATTTTACTCTCGTTACAACCTTACATTTTCGTTTGTTTAATGGATTTATAGGAACCTTTTAGAAGTCGTGTTACATAAAGCCCAACAATTTTATCGAGCCCACTATCCCATCCGGATGCCGAGACCTTAAGAAGTTCGTTTTCGTAACATTGACGATTTCATTAGTCAAAAAAATCCAGAAAAGGCGTAATGTTTATTTCCTCTATTTAAAATGTTTACTAAACTTGAAGATAAGGAGCTTTATATATCATAAAATACGAATTTTGCTAACTATAGCTATGGTTGACATCGTAATTGTCATGAAAAAATCGACATTTTCCATTAGAAACTGACGACCACCAAACTGTCAACCATCTATGAAATGCAGACGGTAACTGATATTATTAGAAACCGACAACCACCATAAAACTGTTAACCACCTATGAAATGCAGACGGCTAACTGTAAGCCCTAAGGGATTTTGATTATCTAATATGTTATTAAATATTAATACCGTGTTTCAATAAAATTAATGTGACGCATATAATCATAAATAAGATTATCTACAAAAAAAGCTACATAGAAATTCATTGGATTCTAGACCAAGTTCCTAATTTTATATACAAGGATTAATAGTTCCAGTATTACATCTTAATGGTTCAAGAATCATGATCTCAACCATGTACTGATTAATCAAGCTGTTGGTAGTCAATACTATGACGGTAATTGGCAAAAACAAAATGATCGAACAAGAAAGAAAAGAAAAAACAACTATAAAAAAGAAAACTCAACTACGACCGAAAAACAATATGGGTAGTCCAGGATGTTTAACTACGTACAGAGATGGATGATGAAATATTTGATGCCCGTTAATTATTTGCGAGATGGATAAGATAGTGACTCTATAATTTATTGCATAGTCGCAATATAAAAACTTATGATATCGAAGACATAAGGTCTACAACATCTAGTACATGTCGATAAAAGGTACCCTATCCACCTTACAAATATCAATACATAAGTGGCAAAACCACACATTATTTAGTACATTTTAACATGTTAAACTTGCAGTGTATTATCGCATACTTAATGAATGGGTTCACAAACACCACCCTTCTTTATTTTGATCCATTCTTTTGACCGTTTCTTGCAACTCAAAATACTATTTGCATGTAGCAACCAAGACTCTTCTTGGAGCTAGAGATGGTCTTCTTCCATGAAGAGTAGCATAATTATCAAGAAACAACACATCTCCTTTCTGCCATTTAAATTGGATGCTTTCCTCCTCAATTATTTCTTCACATCTCTTCACTATGTTCTTGGGTATCTCGGTACCATCAGCCATCATTGCCGAGCTAAGTTCTTTCCCATGCATCCCAACCAAAGTATTGAACCACATTCGTCTCCCTTTTCTATCCTCAAATACTTTTGTCAATGGCCTTGGACCTAAAATCGTCTTTACACCACCATTTTCTAACCATTCCACATCCATCCCTAGAGCCCTTGCCCTGTCATGTAGTTAACAATGTTTAAAGTAGTTTTACTAGCTTAAATAACAATAGGCATTGGTTGATGTTGGCGAATAGATAACATCTAACTATATCTTTACTTTGCTTTCAACTATATAATAAACAAACTCTGTTTTGATGATAATGTATGTATTGTATAGATGAGCAACAATATTTGGCCTAAAGAACTTAAAATTTTTCCTAATACGATATGATGATATGAGATAAGGGGTATTTTTTTTCTACAACTAATGGACTAATGCCATGTAGAATTATACCAATCTTTTAGTCATTTTTTATCCCAATTTATAAATTTTCATTGTATATATACCTTTTCTCAGCTTCATGTTGGTCATGTGTTGCAAAAGCATCTTGCCATCCGCGACCTCTCATGGAGGTGGTATTGTCATTGCTAAGGGCAGTGAATGTGTATTTCAACCCCTTGGCATCAGCTTCTTCCACGAACTCAGGGAACTCCTCTAGCATTCGTTCAGTGACCTTAAAGCTTGGTACAAATGGAGTCTCTCCACCCCCTGGTGGTGGAACTTCACAAAAAAGTATCACCTTCTTCGGAAACTCTTTTATCTGTTTATAATTCAACCATAAATAAATGTGACTTTGGTCATAATCGACAAGTTTTTCTTTGATATATTCAAAAAGCAATAAACGTCTTAGGACAATATATGATTAAAATCGTACACGTATAAAGATAGAAATTGATCAGACATACCAAAACCATTTCATGATGGTAGTAAATGAATTCAGAAAGAGGGCCTTCATTAGCGGTCCAGATCCTTCCATGGATATGTGTTCGTGGGGCAGGCCCCACGTAACGAATATCCTCCCAATCAAAGGCTTCCACAATGTCGTTGAACTCAACTGCATTCTTCACATCAAATCCTCGTATCAAAACCGCACTATTCTTTGTCACCATCTCATCAAACCATTCCTTGTTGTTCTTCAGGGTCACGAGTAGCGACTCAATCCCATTCTTGCTTGGCTCTGGTGGCGTGAGCACCAATGGCAACGTTTCGCCATCTACCAACTTTTCACCTTCACATTTGCCTACTTTAAACTCCTTGCAATTGTATTCCATTTTTCCCACTTATTTGATGGTTGATTATGGACTGACTTTAGAATATGAGGTTAGTAAGAAGTATATATAGACATAAAATTAAAAACAGTGTCCGGTGGATCTACATATGTCCTTCCCATTTAAGTCTTTCCAAACACTATATTCACAATATATAACTAATTAATTATTTGATTATTTGACTCTATATTGGTGACACCAAATGTCGATCATATCAAAGATACTGATTTGTTATTAATGCATGAAGACAATTACATTTTGAACACACATTTGTATAGTTGTATTGGTTTTCATGACTTATTTCATTGGTTTATGCCTAATTTTGTCGACATCTTAGAAGGATCTACAAGCATATGTTCTTATATGTAACATAAGAACAAAAAGGATAGCAATACCAACATTATATCAACAACTTTCTCTGCTAAAAAAGATTACCTCAATGCTCAATTTTGTGACATACTATTGTTTAAGATCTGATTTTGTTAGGGTTATAATTAACAGTTTAATATGCATTATTACGTGCTCCAACAACTAAATGATTTTAATGGATTATAACATTCAAAAGGGATCGATCATTACCTTCTCTGCGCATGCTTTTCCTATAAAAGTAATTAGAATTTGACGTGATATGATTTAATTATGAACCTTTTAGAAGTTGTCACTAAAAAGGATTAATTAATGAAGATGATGTGGTCCAAATGCTCTAAGATATCCGTGTGGTTGGAATAATTTCTAATGGTACAAACATTGATACTATTTATGCAATGCCTTGTTAAAGTAAAACAATAGAATACCAAGAGTAAAATATCAAACGATGGTATATTTGAACTAGCTAGCCAATTCATTGCAAACAATGAGTTAACAATTAATAGATATAACCAATATTTATGTTTCGACGCAGTTGACTAAATAGTAGAATACTTTCAAAAATCTCTAGGGTATACTAAATATAATTATTAACATGTGTTTGGGATATTACACAAGTATTGTGATTCAATAAAAAACGCATTTACTTATCAGATAACTATTTACGGTATCCGTTCATGACGTGATACAGACGTGACAACAAGTTCTCAAGTTCCTCCGGTCTTCATAGCTAGGGAATGCTCAGAACAAATTAAACATAGATTCAATGATTTGACTAAAAAATACTTAGTATCTATCCTAATCTAATGAGTAAATTCATGTCACGGAATTATATATAGAATTTTAGTTAATTATTAGGGAATGGTTTACGTAAGAAGGCAAAGTTAGTAGAGAAGGAAAAAAAGTTAATGAAAAATGAAGAACTGTCATTCTCAATTCTCTCCCATTTCTTCCCCATTTTTCTTTCCTTTTTATTTGTTCACTCTCCATCTTTCATCTTCTTCTTTATTTCTCCTTCCTTCTTATTTCTTCACCTTTTTCTAATCTTTTTTTTTAAAATTTCATTTTTAAATTATTATTTTTAAGTTACGTTTTTTTACGTTTTTAATTTTTTTTTTGTTTTTTTACGTGTTCTTCATTTGTATTCGTTTTTTTCGTTTTTCTTCATTTTTTACGTTTTTATCGTTTTCTTCGTTTTTTTTATCATTTTTCTTCGTTTTTTTTTACGTTTTTATCTCTTTTTTTCGTTTTATTTACGTTTCTATCGTTTTTCTTCGTTTTTTCGGTTTTCTTGGGGTTTTTATCATTTTTCTTCGTTTATTTTACGTTTTTATCGTTTTTCTTTGTTTTTTCTTCGTCGTTTTACATTTTGTACGGTTTTTTTCTTTTATTTACGTTTTTATCATTTTTAAAAACTTTTTTGTCTTTTTTCGTTCTTTTTCGTTTTTTAAACGGTTTTTTTTTCGTTTTTCCCCATTTTAAGTATAATGCACCCAGATTTTGAAACATATTATATAATTATGATGCACTTACACTTATATGATAATGATGTTTACTGCATCGTATTATATAACTATAATGCACTTAGATTTATGTGATAATGATATTTTATATTTACTCGATCGTAGACATTTATAACTTATAAATACGATGCAATGAATTTTCAAAATTTATAGTACCATACTTTATAAATATGATGCACCCAGATTTTGAAACAACAAAGTTTAAAACTGCGAAGGATTGTAAAGGTGTTAGTTATTGCATCATATTCTATAACTATGATGCACTTAGACTTATATGATAATGATATTGTATATTTACTCAATCGCGGACATTTATAAGTTATAAATATGATGCAATGAATTTAAAAAATTTATAGTACCATATTTTATAACTTTGATACATCTATATTTTGAAACAACAAAGTTCATAACTACGATGAATCATAAAAGTATAAGTTAGTACATCATATTCTATAACTATGATTCACTTAGACTTATATGATAATGATGTTTATTGTATATTTACTTGATCACATACATTTATAACTTATAAATACGATGCATTGAATTTACCAAATTACAGTACCATATTTTTATAACTATGATGCAACCATACTTAAATGATAAATTTTTTTATCATATATCTAGAAATTAGAGTGACATTTTTTATTGCCATGATACACCATATTTTATAATATGATGCATGATTATTTTATTTAATAACTATACTTTATTGTATATTTTGAATAATCAACGCATCAGATTTTAAGTATGGGTGCATCATAAAAACAAATAAAAGCGAAAAAAAACATAAATTAACTGAAGAAAAACGAAAAAAAAAAAAAGTTAAAAATATATATGAAACGAAGAAAAACGAGAAAAATGAGAAAAACGAAAAAAACATAAGAAAACGAAGAAAACTTAAAAAAAACTAAGATAAACGAAGAAAACATAAAAAAAAGAAAACGAAAAAAAATGTAAAAAAATGTAAAAAAATGAAGAAAAATGTAAAAAGGACGGAGAAAAACCAAAAAAACTTTAAGAAAATGAAAAAAGCGTAAAAAACGAAGAAAAACGAAAAATAATGTTAAAAAACGTAATTTAAAAAAAAGCGAATTAATTTTTTTTTAAATTAAAATCCGAATTTTATAGAAATAAAATAAAATAAAATGTAAAGAAATAAGAATGAAGGAGAAATAGAGAGAAATGGGGAAGGAATGAGGGGACACTTATTCTATGCTCATTGACTTCTTTTCTTTCCTCATTGAATTGACATTTTTCCTAAAACTCTACCCTAATTATTAAAGAAGACAATAATGAAACTCTGTTGAATTATAATTGTTAGTGACTTCCATTGTACATACCTATAGCTTGATTAACACAGTTGAAATTACTTGTGTCAACAAAGATTAAGGTAACGACTTAATAAGATATCATAAAAGGTATTAAATTCGTGATACAGCGTTGTTTTAACGTCGAGATTGTCTTTTTTCATCGTAAGTTTTCTATCGAATTTACCTTGTGAATAGTACGTGTAATTTTTATATCATTACATAAGATTCTTTCGGCATGGTTCGTGTAAATTAATTTTATAGAGGACAAAACTGAAGACATGCAAAACTGACGAGGCCAAAGCGAATGAAAAAGAAGACATAAGAAAACAATTAATACAACTTGTTTTTACCTGATAATTGTCTTCACATACAAAATATGTCTTTGATATGATCAGTCATGTAAAGGGGACCGACTCATAATTTATATTTATATGTAACTAGTTTATTCATTTGCAACTGCATATTATTAGACATATTATTAGACATGCATAGATTATTTTTATGCTGAGTCATTCATCTAATAAAACATATTTCACTTTATTGATTTCAAAGAATTTTATCTTAATATAGACTAGTTTATTTATTTCGCAGTTATGCGGAATTTTCTATAGAACTTTTAGTAATTGAGTCATTCATATAAAAAAAACTTATATTTTTATTGTTTATAGGTAATTAGTCGTTTCCAAAACCCATCAAAAAAATGAAGAAAAAAAATCGTCGAAAGTATATCATGTGAGATGTCTAATCGAAGAGAAAAAACACCGGTTTTTATGGTGAAATTTTTAAAAAAATTTGACTAACCGATTTTGAGATATATAATTTTAAAGAACATCGGGGGAAAATGGGTTTTTGCCAAATGGATCAATCTTATTGGTTCTTCTATTCTAAAAAAATCATAATCTCATTTGAATTTCCATTACTCAATGGATTATCAATGACATTATCAATTTGATTAATTAAAATTAATGGTGAGATCATAATCAAGAAAATATATTCAATGGCTAAGATTAACTTATCAAGATAATTATGACATCATTATGACTTTTCTTTAAGAGATAGAGAGATTATTATGTTTTCACTACTTATTACCATAAAATTAGTAACAATATTATTCATAAATCTAGGTTATAATGTCTTTAAATGTAATATATAACATACTATAATAAATATTAGGGATTAATGTGTGTGTATACACTTAATTTTAGCCTAATCTATATAGTTTTAAATGTTAATTGTTTATTACATTTATTTCATCTTTGATATAATCATAGTAAAGTAAAGTGGTTTCAAAGTAATGACTGATTGAATATACATATAATATACCAAAAGTGAAAGTTTGATACATATAATAGATCAAAACGAAGTTAGTTACACACTATAGAGATCGAGTTAAAGATTAGTGAATTCCCACACACTAATCTTTAAAGAATAGTCACTATGTCCAAATTTAATTGTAGTACTCTACTACAAATTTGTATATAGTTTTAGAAAAGTACAATATTGTATTGCTGGCCAATAAGAATTTATTATTCTCCACTTAAATACCTTCTGATCGGTTGAAATTGAAAATCAACAATTATTTTAGAACATTCCATAAAGAACAATGAACAATAAAATTAGAACGGAGGTAGTAAGTGCGATTAAGTGGGATACATCTAATAATTTGTTGTTCATATTTTTATGTATAATTGCAAGCGTTAAAAGAGCTATACAAAATATCGTAAAGATAGATTTGTTAATATTTATGTATGATGCAATTGATTATCACGAATAAGGCTAATGAGTTATTATCTTTGGGTTAATTGTTTCGTTATGTATCGAACTTTACATTTTTTTACTATTGTATGTATCGAACTTGTGATTTTCGTATATTGTATGTAATATTTCCTTTTTTGACCATCACAAAAAAGGAAAGTTTCCTTTTTTGTCAAGGCTAAAAAAGGCTAGTCAACATACAATATATGAAAATTACAAGTTTGATACATACAATAGCACTTTTGAAATGTGGTTACATACAATAGTAAAAAGTGTAAAGTTCGATACATAACGAAACAATTAACCCATTATCTTTTAAGTAACTTTTGGATTCAATTGGTAAGCTACGTACAATTAGAAAATGCAATATTTAAACATTTGGTTATAGGGTTGAGTTCAAATGAGAATGGAAATTTTAGTAAAAATGAAAGAATGAATCATAGCCATCCATTTTGCAACACCCAATTTCCCCCAAGTTAAATATCTCACAAACGGCTAATTAAATAATTATAAAAAGTGCACCATAAAAATTAGCGTTCTTTTATCTACAATTAGACATCTCTCATGATATACTTTTGACGAATTTTTTATTTTATTTTGGGTTTGAAAACCGGTAACACACATGTGTTACCAGCGACTAATACATGTGTCACCAACAACTAACGCAGGTGTTACAGAAACTAACACATGTGTTACCAGAGTTTTCGAAACCCACCAAAAAATGAAAAAAAAAAAATAAAAAAAAAGTTCGTCGAAAGTATACATTGTAAGATGTCTAATCGAAGTGAAAAAAATGATGATTTTTATGGTGCAATTTTTATATTTTTTTTTACTAGCCGATTGTGAGATATTTAATTTTTAAAAATATTAGGAGTATTATTAGCTTGACAAAATGGATGGTTAAAATCGATTCTTCTATTTTCTTTTAAATCTCATTCTTATTTGAACTTAATTATTCGTATTCAATTAACATGGTACTAAAAGTTGTAGATGTTGACGGTGAAATTAATTAAGATCTTCCTCAATAACACAATAGATTGCAATGTTGTATTTCATATTGGCGCCAAACTGTAGAGCTTCATCAAATGACCATTTTCCGGTATAGCATCAACTTGAAGGTGAAATCCAACTTTCCTTCTTATTTCTTTTTAACTGCAGCATGTTCAATGGGGTTAGCTCTACGTGCCACATGTGGGGATAGTTATAACTAAAAACAAATTACCATCGGGAGTTTGATCAATAGAGTAATGTGTAGAATTATGACGGAATAATTTGTACTGTTAAAGAAACTATTTAACATACACTAGGTTTATAATAATAATATTTTGCCCTCACGATGTAGATATTTAGATCCACCATTTGCTGCAACACTTGTCGTCCGAGGTTGTTTTGGCATTTCTGGAACCTGAACTTTGTGATCTACTTCCTTAACTTTTGGCCATTTCGGTGAATCCAATTTTGTTGTCAAGCAACCTTTAGCAGATGGGTCGTGGATGGTAGATGTCATGGACAAAAACCTTTTGCATTCTGCTAGGCACTTTGGTGTGATATTACTGGCCAACCTGCAAATAAATAAGTAAATATCATTATCTCAGTGTCTCAAAACTAAAATATAAATAATAATAAGCATGCGCAAAACGATCCTTGAGGTGTATTTCGGGATTACTAATCGTCAAACCACCATCAAGACATAACTTTCAAGATATAAATCAAAATGTTGGGTTAATTGTTTCGTTATGTATTCAATTTTACATTTTTTACTATTGTATGTAACCACTTTTTAAAAGTGCTATTGTGTGTATTGAACTTTACAACTTCATATATTGTATGTAATGGGTGACCGGATAAGCAGGTATCCGGTTTTTCCTCTTGAAAAAATGTCTATTGTATGTATCGAACTTTGTAAAAATGTCTATTGTACGTATCAAACTTTGTAAAAAAAATGTCTATTGTATGTATCGAACTTTGTAAAAATTTCTATTGTATGTATCAAAACCGATAGTTCCGGTCATCCGGTCACCCGTTACATACAATATACGAAATTGAAAAGTTCAATACATACAATAACAAGTTTTAAAGGTGGTTACATACAATAGTAAAAAATGTAAAGTTAAGTATATAACGAAACAATTAATCCTAAAATATTTTATTGAAGGAACCTTCACTAAATTTGATACTTGTAACTTTTTTTCCTTTCTATATTAGGCACCTGCCCTACAAACCAGTAAGAAAAACGTTAGCAATGAATAAGTGAGATCTTTCTAGACATATGAGTATGAATGTATGTGATGATGATCATACATAAAATTTATGCTCTGTAATAAGAAAAGGAAAATTCACTTACTTCCAATTTAGAACTACGAAACTTATGAACGCCCACTAAAATCAGAAGGCAAAAGACTTATTTAACCCAATGCATGAATACATCAAGCAGTAATACTTTACAATATAAGTTATAATTTTCGTTGTTGTTGAGCAGAAGACAAAACAATTATTTTGATTCCCTTGGTATTGTAAGAGTTTATGAGATACTTAAAACCATCACACTTATAACCGGGGAATAATAACACTATAGCTTTATATACTTGTATCAAATATTTAATTAGCTTAACTAAAAACAGAAGCTTCACGTTAATAGCATCATGTAAATTCTTAAAGAGCTATATAAAAGAAGTTAAGATCTAATTCACATGATTATGAGAGGCATAACATTACCACTGGCAAAAGGTAGAACATCTGCCCAATGCCATTAACTCTTCACCATGAGTTGTAATAAGTTATATTCCATTCTCCATTTTTAAAAGTTGAAAGAAATGAACAAAATTTGAAAATAAAGTAAAATGTATAAGAACTAATAGCATCAATCAATTATCCTGCATAAATCAATTCAAACACATGTAGTTGATATCACACCACACACAAAATAAATTACATTGCAAAGAGTAATAATCATTTAAAAGCGTCCTTAAAGATTCAGTCTTTGCATGGAATCTAGAACTAAATAAGCCAACATAGATATAGATTCACATATAAATAAGAGAAAGAACGTAACCCTGTGTAAGTTATAGTATCAACACTTGATGAGATCGGATGTGAATAATTCCAATTTGACGAAAGGGCTGGGGGGTTAGGGTTTCTAACCATGATCGTGACAATAGGATTCAAAATTTACCTAGCCATTCTTAACGAACAAACAAAATATGAGGATTTGTGTGGTTCAGTTCTAAGAAAAATTAGAGTTTATATATTTCAATTGAGAAATTTACCTGGATAGCCTTTTCAACGTATAATTTACCAAAATAGACGTTGTCAGAGGAGTATTACAAAAATAGACAAGTAAATCACCAGAATTGAAATTCTAATATGGTGATCCAAGCGATTCACTTTGGACCAACAAGAACATTCCACGTGGCCGGGACAAATCGATTGATCACCCTTTATGGCGATTTCTTTGAGCCATTTAAAAGTTGCCGCGTGTTTGTGTGGGAAATCGCCGGAATGTTAATTGCATCTAGCGATCTAGGTGATTTGGGGCTATTTCGAAATTTGTGCAAGAACGGATATTATTGTTTGGTTTTGAAACGTGATTTCATTCTCCCTGTAAACACAATCTTAGAGGCTTCCCTCGACCTCTTGGTCCTATGTAAGTTATAAACATTTTTTTCTATCTCTTTTATAATTCTTCATTATTCTCTTCTAATATTGATCTTATTTTAGGTGTAAAGAAGGTTAAAAAATTCGAAAGTAATTTTTTTTCGATAAATTTTAGAATTTAGTTTAGTTTCTTTAGTTAATTTTGCGATATAATTTGGTGTTTATTTATAATGATTTATAATTATTGTGAATTTCGTTAAATATATTTATATATTTTATTTAGTAAATTTACCCAACATTTCAACCTTCAATTTACCAAAATAGACGTTGTCAGATGTCGAGACAAAAATTACAAAAGTAGACAAGCAAATCGACTAAAGCAAATTTACATATGGCGATCCACACCATTCCTTGTTGACCAATTCGACATATGACTATTGTAATAAATGTTTGTGTTTTTTCATAATGCTTTATAACTATTGTGAATTTCATTAGATATATTTAAATATTTTATAAAGTAAAAAAAATATTAATTATGTTGTTCCTATAAACAATAGGGATTATCTATAAAATGTGAATGTATTGCATACATGTTGCTATAGATAGATAGTTGATTGTGATTATGTGTCTATTAAGTTTTCAATTAAATTGGGTATATGATGGAATGTTATTATCATAGTTTTGTTGAATAAGTGTCGTAAGATTTTATGTTATTGATATAGGTATCTTGAAAAAGTATCGCGGGTAAGATCAATTCGACATGAGTGATCCAATTGTATCGATAATGAATATTGTAAGTTCTTTAAACATATACCCTTAACTCGTACATGAATAGGATAAATATGGAATATCAATTTATAACCTAGTAAATTTGTTTATTTTGTGTAGGGTAAGGACTATAATGCCGATGTGAAACTGAGGGCCGATTTATCTATTAACTCTAAAATAGATAGCTTGTCATAGCCATTTCTTTAAAACATGCTTTGGACATTGGTTTTGGGTACCCGAATATAGCCAACAACCTAGCTTGTTACATTTTATGTTGTCAAACCTTATTGAAGTGAATGATGATAAGAAGGAGTTGGTGGTGAAAAACTACATTTTGGGCCAGAGCAATTTTGTTTGATTTATGGGATGAAGTTTGGTGTTTTACCGAAAATACTGAGACACGGTGGAGGGTCTTTTAGAAAGCGAGTATTTGCTAAGTGGTTGAGAAAAACAAGTTATGTATGTGTGAGTGATCTTTGTAACATTTTGGACCGACTTTATGATTACAATGATTTGGATGTTGTGCGAATATGTTTGTTAGTGCTTTTGCATTCTGGATTTATTAATTCGTATGAGTGTTATGTTGTTGATGACGAGTTACTACAGCTGGTTGAAGACTTGGACTCGTGGATTTTCCATGGGGTTCCTATACTTGGGGTCCTACATACAAGTCACTTTGTGAAGCTCAACAACGAGTAATGTTTTATCCTAAGATCCCAACAAAGGATCCGCAGTATGAACTTCAAGGTTTCATGTTTATTTTCAAGATACATTTTGATTTTATTATTATTCTATTTATTTTCATATATATTAAGTACAAATATACGAGGTTATATTAGCTTTGTATCATTTGATTGAATAGATATGGATTTTAGAAGTCCTACCGTACTCCCGAGAGCTTGCTACAAAGGCTCAAGTAATGCGTTTACCAAGAGGTATTGCTTGGATCCAAGATAAAGATTTTGGGTGGTTGGTGTCTGTAAAGTTCGATAAGATGTCTAGGCAGGTATAGTTTCACAACATTTAAGTTACTAGTGAAATACATAGTTTGGCAATTATCTAATTGATTAAAACATAAATACAAATTATAATAATTGACTACTAACTAATTGAATAAATATTTTGCAGTTGAAGAGCCAGTTTTAATCTTTGAAATAGGTATCGACATCATAGTTTTAGAATTTGATGGATGTGTCAAATCATCCCCGTGTAACATAGACCTCAATTTCTCGGTGTATTTTCACATAGTTAGTAATTTGTTTCAATTGATCAACATCATATGTTATCAATTGCAAATCAGTATCTAAGTCTTTTTGATGCTCCTTGGCTAAGTTTGAACGTCGTTTCAATCTTGAGGAGGTAAGGCAGGAAGAGACATGTTTCGATATCATGGAGCACCTGGTTGATGTATGTTATACGTTGTCTATGCATTGAATACATTATATTTTATACTCATTTTCTTGTTGATTGAAATTAAATTTTTTATATAATAGGTGCTTTGAAATAAAGCGTATCCGAATTTTAATGTTAACGATTTTCAGATTACTGACGAAGAGGAAGATGTTATACGTTGTCCCTCCGGTTATACGTCCGCTCAATCAAACTTTCCAACACCGTCTCAACAACTTGGGTTTGCACAATACGCACCCATGGGAAACCCTTACGCTCACCAAAGGTGGTACCAAACACAACAATATTCACAAAGCTCACACCCACAAAATCCTTACTTCGGGAACCTATACCCACAAACAAATTTCTTCGTTCCCAACACGGAAGTTGAATGTACTAAAACATTACCCGAAATTTTTTATAGAGCTGGGCGTAATGAGCACAAATGTACATTCGGACCCGACTCGGAACCCCATCAAATTTGCAGCGGGTGACTCCCAAACGATCAACTAATCTCTTGCGGCTAATATGCAAACGTTGTTCCAAGACGACCCACTACGTCGTCCACCCGGTCGCAAGGCTCAAAAAATTTCTAGTTCATCGGACGCGGCTACTTCATCAAGAAGTTTACGAGACGAAAAGCTTGAAGCCCTCAAGGGAGTTAAGAAAAAGCTCGCCTTCAACAAACCGCAATTCATACAATGACCGAAAATTCGAATTAAAAGTTAACTTTCAAAGCGTTGAATCTTCTTTGTAATAAATTATCGAAGTGTGCATAAAAAAGGGAGCTAAAAATGATGAAAGTCGCTCGGAAAGTTGTGTTAGACACAAATGGTTCAACGTTTCCGACACAAGATAAGGAATTGAGTTCCGATAAGACTGTTTTTTAATTATTTAGTGTGTTCTTTTATTATTGTGATATATTTTTAGGAGATGTTATGGTTTTTTTAGAAAATGTAATGTTTTTTTAATTAATTTAAAGTTTTTTTTTTAATGAAATGTTCTTTATTTAATTATTGTGTTTTAAATTTGTAAATTAAAAACTTACCAGTGACTGATGGGAGTGGCCTTATTAAATAAATTAAATAATTTATTTTAATGCAATTTTAATTTAAAAATAATATAATAATTTAATATTAATAGAGAATAAAATATAATTAACTAAGGTAGGGTATGTAAGAAAGAAAGAGATAAATAATGTATTTTGAAAGTCTATGTATAATTTTTTTCAAATCTTCAAATCATTAGTTTACATACACCCATTACCATAAGAGCATTTACATTGATAAAAAAATTTTAAAAACTCTTTTACGAACCACTTCATTTTACTTCAAAGAAGCTTTAGAGAAAAGCTTTAGCTACAATGTAAAAAAGCTTTTCAATAGCTTTTTAACCCAACAGAGGCTTAAATGAAAATATTTGGGCAAAACAAGCTTTACATCAAAAGCTGGAGATTTTTCAAGCTTTTGGTTAAAATAGCTTTTCTCCCAATTATAAAATGTTTTTCTAAAGGGATATCAACCAAAATACCATTTTGTTTACCTCTATTTAATATTTTCTCCTTTCAAAACACAAATTAAAAAAAAATTACCCCCTAGACGCAAAACCAAAATTGCATGTTGCGTGGCCCCCTTTGCGTGTTGCGTGCACGGGGTCGTAACACCCTTGCACGGGATCGTAATAGATCGTGACCGGTTTTTTGGCTAAATTGGATTTTTTTTATTTTTTTTCAGTATGATTTTGTGACATTTTTGGGACTTTTAAAACTTTACATATAATATGACCCTAAGATAATATGATTATCAAAGTTATTTTAAATATTCGCTAAAAACGCTCAACGTAAAACACAAAGTTGTCGATCCTTGGTTGCGTTTTGCGTGTCCCCTTTGTGTGAATATGCAAATGTTTCAAAGATCCTTTTAAGGTAATACAATCTTCCCGATTCTTACCTGAAAAAATCTGAAGAATCTAATAAAATCTTATCCATATCCACAGGGGACACGCAAAATGCAACCAAGCACCGATAACTTTTCGTGTTGCGTGTCCGGGTAGATAAAATCCCTTATCCACGAAATCTAGTTCAGATAAGATTTATTAGATTTTCTAGATTTTTTCAGATAGACTTTTGATTTTAAACTCAACGGATTCCATCAGTTTCATTTCACATAAAAAATCATATTTTCATTAAAACACTCACATTTTGCCGAAATTGTTGCTTATTTTGTTGTAATCGTTGATGAAGATCTTCAAGGTACAAAACTGATTCAGTTGTGTTGTATTATTTATTTTTATTTCTTAAGAAAAATGAGTCAAGTAAATGAGAAGTTTAAGATTTATGTTTGTTCTGGAGGTCATTTTGAATCTATTAACGGTATGCCAATGTATATGCCAATAGTGAAAAGCCCCAATGTGTTTTTTTTTTTTTTTAAATAAAAATGATAACATCATTAACTATCATTAGAATACGATATATATCAAATTACAAGTTTTGTTTGACCACTTAACATAGTTTAGTGATCAACTGTCATAAAACCACTCGACCCATTTGGACACTTGATTCAAAATAGTGTTGGCACAACATTCAAGTTCAATAACTATCTAGTGTTCAAGATAACTAGGCTTGCTGAGAACATAGCAAGCATATATCCACTCCAATTCTAAGTCGGGCCCTTCCCACGATCATTCCTCTTACCCAATTTACTTGTACCTACAAAATAATAGCAACCAACAAAGTAAGCCTAAAGCTTAGTGAGCATATAGATAGATAAATAAGTAATTACATTTACCCACCAATACCAAATTAACAATCATATTTCATCCACACATCAATAACCAACTATTCAAGTATTAAATTACTTATATCATGAATGAATGTTATATTCCAAAACGTTCCACATAAACAATTAACATCTTATTAGGTCATAGACCTTAATTTCACTACACGGATCTGTGTTCCTCCATATACATCTGACATCTGAAATTAGCTCAAAGTTAATACATCATCACACATAAGTGACAACTAAGCATCACAGAAAATGGACGACATCAACCAACTTACATACTTTCATCAAACATAGCAAGTCAATTTGTAATAATCAACATATATCTCCCCACAATCATATAAGTTACTTACCATCCAAATCAAGTAATGAAATCAATTAGGTAGAGCATTAGTATAAGAACCCTCTTGCTTACTTACTTAACTACAATATAACTCACTTCTTAGTCTAGAAGTTGTTAATTCGTTGATATGAGATCCCACTACCTTAGCACCTAACAATTTAAAACATTTATGAGTTTTCAGATTTTCGTCCACCGAAAAATCTGAGCGTTTTTTAGCGAATATTGAAAATAACTTGATAATCATATTATCTTAGGGTCATATTATATGTAGAAGTTTAAAAGTCCCAAAAATGTCACAAAATCATACCGAAAACGGATAAAAAAAAGTAATGTAACCAAAAAAAATTACAATCCTTGTCACGAAGTTTTACAATCGCGTGCACAGGTGTTACGACCCCGTGCACGCAACACGCAAAGGGGTCCATGCAACACGCAAGTTGCGTTTTGCGTCCGTGGGGTAGTGTTTTGTAATTTATGTTTTCAAAAGGATAAAATATTAAATAGGGGTAAAAAAAAGGTATTTTGGTTAATTTACCTTTTCTAAAACTTTGTTACACAAAACAAAATTTAGACAAAGTTATCATTGTAGTTGCTATAAAAAAAAAAAATAACAATCACTATCATATCCATAGCCTTTATTCAAAATTGACGATCGTAAGCTATGTCCTCCATCACAATCTCGAATGAAACTATCCATGGAATCGTGCGTCGTGTGAAACATAGGTCATCGTCGTTCTTAATCGAGACTCAGGTTAAGCTCCGTCTCGGAACCTTGTGGGGTTAGGAGTAAAGCATCCAGAGGTTGGCGCATCTCGTTGAGCGTGGAGAAGCATTGGGAACCCCAATTTCTTTCTTCGGAGCCGTTTCTTTTCCCGTCCCCTCGCCCCGGCATAGCGCTTCGCTTCCGGTTCTTCAGAAGAATCAAGTGACTTCTCCCTTCTTCATTGATCTGGGGGGAAAAGGAACCGTCTACCAGTTTCCACAAAACAAACACCTCCTAAGCTTACTATTTTTTCTGTCAGCTCAAGCTATTTTTTAATTGAAGTAGTTTTTAAATATAAGCTACAAGATTATGAAAATGAGAAATTACATAAAATTACCCTTTCTGCCTGATCGTACATCAGCTGCTGCTGTAAGTGGCATCTCATCCGCCTCCTGATGTGGTACTACCATCGTCACTCTCCTCAGTATCGAAACTCTCTTTCTAGATGTATGCCTAATGCGTGGTCCCTGGGGAAACTGGTTGGGGTAGCACTAGTGTCAGTGATACTCTTGGAGTGTCGCCACTCACTTCGTGTATAGAATCGGTCTCTAAGGCGCTGATAATGTGATGAGTCTGCTTCTATATCAAATATCTCGCATCTGTCTGAAACTATCTCTGATGGACACTTCTTGCCTAATGAATATAAAGCTCAGTGGTTACGACGTCCATAATACGTGCTATCGTGAAGGTCAAACTAGGGTCTCGTGATTTCGGGATTCCAGAAAACGACTCTCAATGGTTTTGCGGCTGCTGGTCGTGGCGCTCCTAAAGATACTCAGGTGGGTATGGCGATGCTCTTACATGTGGTGACTCTCGTACGCAGGCCATACAGAGGTGGCTGGGGTAAAACAGGCGTCGGTGACGTATAATCGCTTACGTCGTGTGTGGATTCAATCTCCATCGAGGGCTCCTCTTCCTCGGGTTCGGTGTTAGGCGGGTTAGTCCTGGTTCGACTAGTGACGTAACCGGAACCGTTAGCCGATCCAACATCCTGAATTTAGAAACCCAACGTGATAAGACTACCAAAAGATAATTTAATTCCTAGAGGTATACCAAGTCCAAGCATATGAAGGTACTAAGCACACTTAAAGGAACTGTACTAACTTAAATGAGTTCTACGACACGTACTTATTCCGATATCCACTTCCGGTCATGCATCGCTTCACCTTTAATTGTACATAGTTGATCAAGCTATGTTAAATTAAATTCGAAGGATGCAACACCCGAACTACTCATACTTGGAAGGAACGCTAACTTAATGGTTATAGTCTAGGCCCACTCATGCAACCTAGTTCACTATAACCTTGGCTCTGATACCAATCTGTCACACCCTCATTTCTGGCAGGGGCACGACGTGCGAGGATCACAAACAAAGATTACAATGAATGACTTCTAAGAGAGTCGCTAAACAACACCGTTAAATTACATAGTCTTAGCAACACCATTACAAACTTTAACGAATAACTAGCTTGATTCAAATTGACAAAGTTCATTCTAAGTCTTTCCAAGTGAATTCAACTCCTACGTCAAAAAGTGTGACACAACGGCACAACTACATAACGCCTTAGTTACCTGAGAATACATGTTAAAATACGTCAACATAAAGTTCATGAGTTCATAGGTGTAAGCGTTTGTAAAGTAGACCCGTGGTTACGAGATTTCAAGTTATATTGTCTTACCACAATATCAAAGTGTATTACTATTGCCATAAGCTCATGAATTGAAACCTTAACAATTTAGTTGTCTCGCAAGTGTTCTATTCACAACACTTGTAGTGGGTCAAATGATTATGCGTCCGTTTTTCGAGTTAGCGCGACCAACCCGTACGGGGGTGTCAACCCAATAGATCTATTCACAATATTCGCGTTTAAGTCCATAACTAAAAGTTCATGATAGAGGCTCATATAATTTGAATAGTGGAAACTTATGCAATACGTAACAGTTTATATGTATTCGTAACCACAAACAAAAAGCATGTATTCACAATCGAGAGTGAGCGTACAGTTGGATGTAATGCGCGTCCCGCTCGGTATGACTCCTATCCAAGTCTTATGAACACAAGGTTTCTAATTGAATTTCCGTTTAAACAACATTGTCGGTATTTGTTCGAGTTGTGAACAAAATAATGGAAATCTATAAATACAAGATCCAAATATTACCAAACTTTGTAAAATAACATATAATATAGTTCAAAAAATTTTTGTGAAAATTTGGGGATTTTTAGACTTATGGATTATTTATAATCATTTTATGTCTAAAAAGTGAAATAAATATGGTAAAACTAGTAATTATTCATGAAAAATTCTGGACCTTTTACCAGTTCAATTTCTACTCATTTTTAGGTTTGTGAAAAAATTTCAACCCGTTTTGAGCACCGGAACATTAGTTTCCAATATTATACGTTTTAACGAGACGTAAATCAAGAGACATGTCAAAGCACTTCCAAAGAGTGTGAAATTTTGAGGATAGCCGAAAATGACACCGAAAACTTCTCATAATTTTTTGGTGTTTAAAAGTATTTTTCATGATAATTTACCTTTTATAGGCTTTATTTGCATTAATTTAGGAAAAATACTTATGTTTTACCTTTGTGTTCTTGTTTTTGTTGAAGAACACCTTCAAGAGGTTGATCTTTAATGAAAAATGGCTGGAGTTTAGTATGTGAAATGAGAGAGTTTGTGTGTGTTTTTGAGAGAAAAATGAGAATAAAAAGAAGTGAGTGGGTTGGGGAAATGGTGCAAATGATCTTGCATGTATAAAGGAATATTTGGTTGGGGTTTGAAGTGATCAAGAGAAGGAAAGGGGGCTGCAGATTTCTAGTGGGGGAGGGTGTTTTATTCCTTTTTTTTTTATATAAAAATTTAAGTAATAAGTGTAAATAAAAGCTTAAATCTTACATAATTGAATTTGTGCAAGTTTGTGTATTATGTAAAGTTTATTTGTGCCGTTTTAATGGTTAAAGTTTGAATTGTAAAACTTTATTTTACAAGTTTATGATTTTTATCAAAATATATTTGATTCTTTTAAAATTGACATTCGCGAGTTAATTATTCGATTCCCGGTTGCGTTAACCGAGTTACGGAATTTCTGATTAAATTCTGGTTTTTGTGATACGATAAATATTTTGTGTTGATGTATGAAATTTCATTTCATTTGTTTTCTTTAGCGCTTTGTAACCTGTTAAGTCATGATCACTTATATGATGATTTTATGATGACAACAACTTTTAACTGCAGCTATGATTATCGGGTTATTCATCCAACAAAGGAATTCTTCAAGATTAAGCTATGTCTTTTGTATGCTGATTGCAAAGGAATTGCTGTTGTCAATTCACCCAGCAGACAAAATTGGCAGTTCACCCAGCAGACAGAAATCTTGTGAAGAAAAACCGGCACAGAGAAGTTTAGAGACTTTTAATACGTACATCTTTGATAATCATTCAGTCAAGTGATGAAGAAATTCCTTGTTAGTCAAGATCAAGTTTGATCATAATCATGAAGGCTCAGCATAGAGTCTGATGATCAAGTTCACCCAGCATAGAGACTGGAGAACACTTGTTACAGATTCAAGTAAACATGCTTTTGACATTTAAGAGCATATGTGTATGACAAAATGGCATCTTCAGAGGTTGTACTTAACATACATGCATATCCATTTTGGCTGCTTATGCACATAACGTTTCCTTATCATGGTCAACTTACAAGACAAGATGTGCAGTGTACTTTCTGACAGATTGCAGACCTGGTCGTGCAGAGTTCATCAGAGCACACAAGCAAGCATGTTTGAAGTCAACCAATGAAGATGAAGACATCTGGAAGACATCTATTGGTTTATCAAGTCTCAAGCATTACACAAGCTCGACTATAAATATCAGACTTAGGTTATGAAGTCTGTGTGTGTGAATTCTAAATGAATCAATAGTTAGTCAAAAGAGCATTTGTGTTAGTGGAATTAACATTACTTGTAATCAGCTTTGAGTCTGTTCTCAGCTGATCTTAGTGTTAGTATTCTGTATTCAATTGAGTTAGATATTCCGCATCTAACTTGTAATTCTTTGATTTATCAAAATAAAAGAATTAATTGAAAAACCATTATCTGTTCTTATCAATTAACTAAGTTAAATTCATTATCTTGTTCAAACAAAAGAAGAAGTTGTATTCATCCCCCCCCCCCCTTTACAACATCTGTTGTTAACCTTTGGGACCAACATAACCTAATTTAATGTTCTTCACAGTCTTAAAGTCCGCTAAGCAATCTACTAAGACGTTAAGCGGTTTCGGTAACTTACAGTTTCGGTACTTAAGGAGTCGTAACCTAGACTTTTCACTAGGATTTTAAGAGTTATGTAAACGTAATTAGATAGACCAGGAATTTAAGTGCGTTAGTGACCTGAGATTTTTGACGGTTGTCACATTAGTGGAGTCCGTGACCCAACACAATGTAAACACTTTATATAAACATGTTTCTGAATACAATGTATAAGATTAAACTGAATGCTTTACGTGCCTTTGATGGAGCCAAACCTGACTTCCAGAACCCCTAAAGCATGAATTGATTTGGAGTTGAATGGGGTATTTATAGGCTTAGAATTGAACTAATTCGCACCTTAGGGGTTTATTAATTAGGAATTTGAGGTTTACCCCTTAACAAAGTCAGTTTGATTCGAGCTTATCTGTTAAAAATTCAAATCTACTCACAGAGTTCTAGGTCGTAACTCGCCTAGTTAAAGGCCAAATGGGCTAGATTTTTCATATTTTGTAGCCCTTTAAGTCTAATGAATTTGAACTTTTAAATCAAGTCACTTAAAATTCGGATGAGTAAGTTATGGTCAAAACAGTGAAACCTCGCCAAAACTACAACTTTCTTTCAGCTTTATTCTCTTCAATTTTAATCCAATTTCGTTCTTTTGCATTTCTCCTCTTAATTGGAACTAATAACATAAGATAAATAAATTAAGTACAAATATCTATCATTTTGATATCAAACTAAGCATAGAAACATTAATATCGCTAAAGAAAAACATATATACACAGGCAATATCAAACATTCTCCCACTTAACCTTTACTTGTCCTCAAGTAAACCATCATTTAAATTCATAAACTACCTCATTTAGCTTATGCTCATAATGTTTAAGTAAACCAAGTTCAATTAAATAGATCAAATTCTAATGATTTTGAATAAGTTACTTGACAGTTATCTTGTTTAATAAAATTGGATATGTGTTTATTCAAGCTCAAAAATACATGACTTAACACCTCATAAAAGGGAAAGTGTATATCTCTCATCACTCAAAGGTTCAAAAGTACATAAAATGTGTACATATATAAAATCGAAAAAAACACTCAATTGTCAAGTCATGAAGCATATAATTATCATAGGCTTGATATAAGATCAAATTTCCACAACTAAATGAGAAAAATATAAATATCAAAAGAGGACTTTAAACGGGTTGTAATGTATAAATAAACTAACTACTCTATATATTTTTTCAAAAGGGTTAGACCAAAAATCTGAACTGTGTATACGAGATATATTCTTCTAACTTTTAACTTCAACTTTACGACTTCCTTCGTAACTCTATATTAGCATTTGAATAATCACTATCCGTGATTCAAGATTTTTACTTTTCAATTTTTTTTCTTTTCTCTTTTCATATTTTTATGTTCTTTTTTTCATTTATTATCCCGCAATAATGATGAATTTATTCTTCCTGTTAGCGCTTTACAGTAACACACACTTTTACACGGGGAGTCACAGTTTTATACTTAACGAGTTCATCAACTTCCAGTTTCAACAGCTTTACGATCTCACTTCAATAATGATATCTCAAAAATTATATTTATTTTGAGACCTTTGACTAATGCAGAAAAATATGAAAACCAGAATAGCCAAAATTGTAACTATATAAAAACAAAAAGGTGTAGGAGAAAAATGGTATCTAATTATATCTGGCACTTAATATGAGTGCTACAATTGTGTAATGGGATATTTTCATCCAAACTATTCATTTATTATTATTTTCCTATTCTTTTTTCCTAATAGTTAAATCCTAAGATTGTGTCTTTATCATCCTATGAGTTGAGATCATTAAAGTATGGGAATTTTGGTGAGTATGGGAGAACCAATCAAATTTCACCATTTGAAAGGGTATTTTAGTCTTTTACAAATTAATAACACAATAATAAAAAAAAATTAAAGAGATACATATTGCACAGATACGCACATGAAGCATGAACTAGGGTTTACAAAATCGCGATATCAGCAACAAACCTCGACCAAACTTTCAATTAAACAAGTAATTGAAGACTCGATTCCAACCTACAAACATTTAATTACAGGTGATTTTTTGTTCTTGATGTGTTTTTTTCTTAAAATACTGCATACGCAGTTTCCTTAAAATCGAGATGCAAAATCACGAAATTGAATCTGTGATTTCATATAATTGGACCTGCATATGCGATTTCAACCTACGAACATTTAATTATAGGTGAGTTTTGATGTTTTTTTGTGTTAAAATACCGCATACGCAATTTCCTTAAAAATCGAGATGCAAAATCACGAAAATTGTACCTGTAAATTTGATATAATTGAACTTGCAGATGAATTCATGTGTTAGTTTGTGGTTTCTGGAAAAATACATGTAATTGATGTTGAACTGATGGTTTTTAAAGATGGTTGAATTTGATGAACATGTGAAAACTCAGCATTGAGCAACCTATTGAAAAGAATGCCACAGGTGACTTCAAAAAACTATATTGTAACATAGCTTGTGTTCTTAAACCACTATAACACATATGTTAAACCATTGTAATGTTGAACTATTGATGGTTATCAAAGATGATTCACTTTTAGTTTTGAGAATAATTTTGGTTTGAAAGTATATGCACACTAGGTGTTTGTGAAAATGCTTGTGAGAAGCTTGTATAATTAGAAAGAAAGAAAAAATAGGATGTAAACAAGTGGGTCACCCTTATCAAGTTGGCTTCATTCGTTTGACCCATTCTAGGTAAAACATAAGTCAAACCGAGCCTATTTATATATACGAATATAGACTTGAATGCACACAAGTTTCTTTGATGCTTGAGTATCATCTTTTGTTCACAACAGGTTGGTTTGGCAAATATCATGGAGAAGATCATCGATACATTGAAGGCAAACCAAGTAGTAAGAAGTTGTAGACTACTTGAAGATTGTAGAACGCCCAATGGACTTGGCAACAATGAGGGAAAAAGTTAGAAAATTGGAATTTAAAATTTGAGATGGGGTCAGACATGATATGTGGCAAATTACCTATTATGCACGCATATATAATGATAGAAGAAATCCCGGGATTCCTCCTCTTGCATACCAACATTTCTATTATTTGAATATCATCAAGTCTTGACGGAAGTCGAAGATGATATAGAAGACTAGAAACTTGTATGTAGAATTGTAAAGTTACAGTGTCATTTTGAACGGGTATGTAGAATATAGAAGATGCATGTCTTGTAAAGTTATCTGGTTTTGTACTTGTTGTATTTGCAAAATTGTTAGAGGTGGTGTCTAAGGAAAATGAGAATAATTTAATTTGAATACATTGATAGTTAAATACATTTATAGTGTTATGTTATTAACACAATTGTTGTATTATTAACATATGGGTTGTGCAGTTATCACATGTGTTGCTGCCTTGCTGGTAAAACACAAGTATTTGTTTGAATTCATAACATATTGGTTACACAAAACACATGTGTTACAGTAACACATGTGTTGCTGGTAAAACTTGTATTGCTAGAATAACACATATGTTACTGTTTAACACATGTGTTGCTATAACACATGTGTTGCTGTTATAACACATGTGTTGTTGTTATAACACATGTGTTGCAGTTTTAACACACATGTTATTAATTATCTAACACACGTGTTGCTAGTTTAACACATGTGTTGCTAATTTAACACATGTGTTGCTGGTAAAACTTGTATTGCTGGAATAACACATGTGTTACTGTTTAACACATGTGTTGTTGGTGTAACACATGTGTTGCTGGTAAAACTTGTATTGCTGGAATAACACATGTGTTACTGTTATAACACATGTGTTGCTGATATAACACATGTGTTGCTGTTTTAACACATGTGTTGCTGTTTTAACACATGTGTTATTAATTATCTAACACATGTGTTGCTGGTATAACACATGTGTTGCTGAAATAACACAGGAATATCTAATGTGTTGTTGATTTAACACATGTGTTACAGTTATAACACATGTGTTTCTGTTTTAACACATGTGTTTTTAATTATCTAACACAAGTGTTGCTGGTCTAACACATGTGTTGCTAATTTAACACATGTGTTGCTGGTAAAACTTGTATTGCTAGAATAACACATGTGTTACTGGTTGCTGGTATAACACATGTGTTGCTGGTAAAACTTGTATTGTTGGAATAACACATGTGTTACAGTTATAACACATGTGTTGCTGTTATAACACATGTGTTGCTATTTTAACACATGTGTTATTAATTATCTAACACATGTGTTGTTGGTATAACACATGTGTTGCTGGAATAACACAAGAATATCTAATGTGTTGTTAATTTAACACATGTGTTGCTGTTTTAACACATGTGTTTTTAATTATCTAACACATGTGTTGCTGGTAAAACTTGTATTGCTAGAATAACACATGTGTTACTGTTTAACACATGTGTTGCTGGTAAAACTTGTATTGCTGGAATAACACATGTGTTACAGTTATAATACATGTGTTGTTATAACACATGTGTTGCTGTTTTAACACATGTGTTATTAATTATCTAACACATGTGTTGCTAATTTAACACATGTGTTGCTGGAATAACACAAGAATATCTCATGTGTTGCTGATTTAACACACGTGTTACAGTTATAACACATGTGTTGCTGTTTTAACACATGTGTTATTAATTATATGAAAACCAAACAACACATGTAGAGAATTAAAAATTCACAACCAGCCATAAAAACAATATATCAACATATGAGCTAGTTACATAACAAAATTATCAACATATACAATAAACAAAAACAGCCATAAAACCAACTAACATATTTATGTAGAATAATATTTTTCACTATTTTTCACTATTTTCATTCTCATCTAACTATATCATTTTACACTATTTTCATTCTCATCAGCACAGATCTTGATACCATGCAAAATCACCTTCATAACTTCATTCTTATCTTACAACTTGTCATACTCATCAACAAGATCATGGATCTTTTTACTATGCATATTAGCTTCAAGCAAGAACATCTTCACAAACATACTAAATTCTCAAGTGGAAGAGTTGCTTGTCTGACCCATGTAGCTTTCTATGTAGTCGCAAATTCTGTAAGCCTCCATTTATAAGGATTGACAGTAGGTGTAGTTGCAATGTCTGTAATTACACACATAACTCATTGGTTATAGCAGATAACAGATAGCAAACTATAAGACAATAAGCAAAATAGATACATGTTTAACACGCAAAAATAATCAGACCAAGAAATTTATTTTCATCCATTTCTATTTCTTCTCACAAACTAATGTTATCGACCAAGAAATTTAACTAGACTCATATACTCGATAAAATCCGCAAAATATGTAGCAAGCAGGTAAAATCTACAAACATGAAACAAACTTACTGCCCAGAATCTATGAAAACAAAAGGCAATAACATAGGTAGATCGATCAAACCCAGGACTGAACTTGACCAACAATTACACAAACAATAATCTGCAATAAATACTCATACGTCTATTAACCCAACCAAAGCAGCCAAATTACATCCTAGGGACAGAAACAAAGCAGCTTACTGATTACCAAACAACCCACCAAACTAAAAAACGCAACAAATCAACACGTTGCACCCCTAACACAACCCAAACTATAGACCAACACACTTATAAAATAAAGAAAAATACCAAAAAATTACGAATCAGAACAGATTTAAGTGGAACCACTTTAATGGGAGACCTAGAAGATGCTGTGACATTTGGATCTGCTTTGACATTTGTGAGATATGGTTTCATGGATCACGGGTCAAGATAACTCCAACAAAAGCTTAGTATAACAACCATAATTCAGACATTGATTATAGTATATCAGTTCATTCCAACATCCTATTTATTTTCCTTTTTAATTATACAAACTTCTCACAAGCATTTTCACAAACACCTAGTGTGCATATACTTTCAACACAAGATTATTCTCAAAACTAGGGCAATATGTATGTCATCTACTTTGATCATACAAAATCAAAAAATGTATAGCAAAACAAAACTTAATAGAACCCATAACCTCACATAAAACTAACTAAAATTCGTATACAAAAGGCATAAATCAGAACCTTACCAGTAGGAATCGAATTCAATAGAACCATTTGAATATGAGCACCAAGAGCCTTTGGCAAAACATACTCCCTCCTAATATCCATATTTTAACAACTTTGAATCGGACGAAATTGAAGAAACTAGGGTAAATTCGGATTTACGAACAAAGTAGATGAAAAACACAATTTCACGGATCAAATCGACTGTACGACTGAGAAGATAACATAAATCGAACTTGTGATGAAAGAAAACTATGATTTAGAACAGTAATTGATGATTTGTGAACGATTTGTGAAGGTTTAGGATTAGGTTTTTCATGTGAGGAGGGTAAAGAGCGCATGTATTTTATTTCTTTGAAATAACTGATAGAATTAAATAAATGGTGAAATTACAAAACTGCCCCTCCGCCCAATTTCAGTTATAAAATTAATTGTGAGTTAAAAAATTTAATTTTTTAATCTTGACCATTGATTAGCAAGATCCAATGGCTAATAAACATACTCTCATACTTTCAAAAAAGTGTGTACTTAAATGAACTTTTGTCATCATCCTAAATATATAATACAAATCTAAAAATGGCACTCGAACGCAGTCTTAAAATGTATCAATTGAAGTAAGTTCTAGAATTAATACAGCACCGAAACACTCATAAAAAAGAACAATATATGAGCATTAAAAATAAATGCTAATAAAAGGCTCAAAATCTCACGAAACATAATCCTATGGGTTATAAATGTGCAAATTATGTAATTCTATCGAGTGGGATTGCTTTAAGGAAGTGACACATCTCGAAAATTTAAATTTAGGCAAAAATTCAGGTTTAATCACTCTAATATAAGATCATATAACCTATATGTTAAAGTATTATAGTTTATATGAAAACAAATAAAAAGGTTTAAATATTATTCAACCCTATTGTCATGCTTAAGATGAACATTGTCCCCAATGTTTAAAACAATCAAATATAATCAGTACAGTTGAATAACATAAATTAGAACAGGAAACTCCCCTGGTTTAGGTTTCGGTTGAACTCCAGAGGCTACACGATGAGCAAGGAAGAGGTACTCGGCGAACATCTTATGTTCTAGAATGCAAAGTTAGCTCCATATAACTTGATTCCTACACTTATCCATTTGCCTGTATAAGACCAAAACAAACTCGACTTTCCTGAGGTTAGATAGAACATGATAAAACTAAAATAAAGTAAGTAAAAATCTACCTATGAATAAAAAACCAAAAATAATAAAAATTTTAACGTACGGGTTACTATTGGGATTATATATGTTTGTGTTGTTTACAGAAGTTAATGTCGTTGGCAAAAGTTTATGTTGTACGAGATTAATACTGTTTTCAGAGTTAGTACTGCTATCAAAGTTAATACTGTAGGAAGATTGAAGAGTTAATATTGCAGAGCTCAAGAGTTACTATGGTTCCAGTATTAGTGTTGCTTCAATAGTTAATACTGTTTCTATAGTTTGTATTGTTACAATATTAATATTGTTTACGCATATTGTAATTATGGTAACAGATAAAGTTAGTTAAAGAGATTGATTTTGTTTCCTAGTTTATTGGAAAATTTGTTTAGGACTCTATATACATATAAATAGAGATCCGATAGCATAGAGAGATATATGTAAGGCTTCAAGGTGTAAACCCTAATACATCTGTGTATTCGTATTATTTATATTAATAATATTGAAGCTTTTGATTGTTAAATAGAATATATTGATCTGTGAATTGTTTCTAAGTTATCAAGTACTATTCCGCAAGTTTCTTGATAATTATTCAAAAGCTATTAGTCTTGATTAGGTCAGACCAATTCTTACAGTTACCTACTGAGAAGCGCTTATTTCTTCAAGCCCTAAAAAGTAAAATCAAGCCACCTAGACTGAACAACGATCTACCTTTTCCCTTCAAACTGATGATACCAAAGAGGCAGAGAGTAGCCAAACTGAAGTTGCCCCAACAAACACTGAAGATAAAAATGCACGTCATGAGGGGTAATAGAATCAAGAAAATGGCACTGGTGCAGTAGAGGAAGGTGCACCAGCTTAAGGGGAGCAAGTTGATATGGAAGAAGAAGAAAGAGAAAATCATTTAAGAGGATGAGGAAGCATTTATAGAGATGATATAGATCGATAGTGATAAGGATAATAAAATGGTGATGTAAGTTTGTAGGGGGGGGGGGGTGGGGGTGGTGGGGGTTTGAATCACTAAGCTATGCTTAATTACCAATGTTTCAAATTCTTAGTTGAAACTTGGATGATTACTTAACTATCAAATAGAATCAAAGTAAATTCAAGTAAGGAAGAGTAAGGGATAGAAAAATATCACCAAGACTTATAGTGGTTGGGATGATCGTTAACTAGTCCACCTTATCACTACCCGATCACACGAGATCGAGATTTTCCACTATGGTTCTTCCCTTTTCATTGGAAGAGAAGAAAACCGTTACAAGTATTGTTTCTTCTTCACCAAGAACCCAATACTACTCTTCTTGTTTCACTAACAAGATCACCCACTAAAAATACTTGCATCCAACACAATTAGGAAGACTTCACTCACTAACTTCTACACTTAGAAGCCTAAACACCACAACTAACACTTCCTCTTTTAATAAGGAAGTTTACAACACTCACCAATCTTATACACTAAGGAAGATAATCAAGCCACTAACTTACTTTCACAAACACTTCGGAAGATTACAAACCAAGTTCTTCCACTCGCACATTCTTGGAAGAACAATTACCACAATTACAACACAATGTGGTGACACAAATAATTAGAACACAATAACCTCCCTGGAATTATCAACTCTTTGCTTAAAAGCTTTTAATCTCCCAACACTCTTAGTGTAAATAATATGAGCACATATCACTTTTTGGTTGAGAGAAAACCGGTTAAAATAAGCTAAAGATAAACTTTCAGTTTGAAATTAGTTTGTTATTTAAAGAAAAAGCTCAAAAACTTTCCAGGTAGATGGCGGTCACACCACGGTCAAGCTGTGTTACTTCTGTCCAAAATATAGATCCGTCCGAAATAATTTTAGAACGCATATTTTCATAACCAAATGTTTTAAATCAATTATTAAACTATTTTAAAAACATTGATATTGTTATAATCAAGACTTCAAACACAAATGGAAAGTTTGCTTTTGTACTAAAAGGATCTTTCATTAAAAAGAAAGATTTCTTTAACTCTTTTGGTATAGATTTATTTTCTTAGAAAGATTATATGTTTTATATTTTCCACTTATGGAAGATTCTTTTCGGATTTCTTTTGGTCTATAAAAGTTCTTTTATAACATTTGAAGTTTTATGAACATTTCACAATGTTTATATAATATCTAGGTATTTATTAAGTGAAAAACATTTATAAAAAATTTCATCAAACTCAAATTATTTAAGAAACTAAGAGTTGACTTATTTTAACTCAACGGATGAATGAAAGTAAGAGTGTTCGATAGGTTGACCCGACAAGTGACTTTTGGACCAGGTGGTTCACGGTCGCACCATGGACCGACTGTAGTCTGACCGCCGACCACCTGCCCAAAACACACTCTTGTTTTGTTTATTGGTTTGACCCATATTGTCGATGTAGAGGTGTTTGGGATGCAAGTATAAGTATAAAACCTCAATAATTAACATAAACATATGTTAATGATATTTGTAATCATCAAAACAAAGGATATGCATTTCCACTAGTTAAAGTTATAAACATAACCAAATATGCACTTACAGGTGATATCATCAATGATCGATAGGAGAAAGAAAATTATCATTTCCTATTGCACTCGTTCACAATGAAAGGAAGAAGAAAAAGATAGATATTAAAAAGGATTTCAAAAAAGAGATGGCTATTCATGTTGCCGGGGAGTTAAAAAAGAAAGAAGAAGAAGATAGGAAGAGAAAGGTTGCTGAAATAGTGGCTAGAGACATGGAGCTTCAAATGAAAATATCTGTTGATCAATCCAGGAAGAGCTTGGAAGCTGAGATGAAGCGAAAAGATGATTCTGAAGCTTCAGAGAGACTTTCCTGGCAGCTGGAGCAAGAAGATCAAGAAAGAAAACTGAAAAAGAAAATCACCAGGCCTCCAAAACCGCTGTTAAAGCAGCAAAAAAGCCAACTAGTGAAGTTGCGTAGAGATTGCTCAACAACGCTATAAAATGTATACGCAGTGATGATAGATCTAATCCTGCTCCTATCACCAAAGTCACTTGTAAAAGACTTCCGAGCGAGCGTCAGACCCAAGTAACTATCTACACGGGGTAGCCTGTGCAATCTATGACTCTAGATCAAGTCTGCAAATTGTACAAGAAGGAACGGAATGAGATAAGACTAGTGATATGTGGATCGCTGAGCTTGATTGACCAAATGAAAAACTGGTGAGATTGAGATTATTGAGGAAAGAATAGATTGTACTAAGAGTTGAAGAGGTACATGAACGGCTGAACCACCAAGCCCAAGATATGCCACTGGAAGTTCCTCAACCATCTACATAGTACCTAACACCAGTCACTTAGACTTAAGTGTGCTAGTGTTGTCACTCAAGAAGGCTTGGAGATTACGGAGCCTGTTACAGGGTTATCTACATGGATGATCATGGTACTTTCCAATTCAGGGGAGTAGCTCAGCTTGAGCTAGCAGATCACGAGCATATAATGTACCTGATGCAAAAGTCAGGGTACTTACCCTCTGGATCATTCATGAGGCAGGCTATCAAGGATAAAGTGACAGCAAGGATAACGAGGGATAAGTTTAAATTGTTGAAGCACGTAAGAGCTTTGAAGAGGAAGGAAGATATAGCTTGAATTGATGTAGCCTTAGTAACTGTTTTTGTAACAGAATTAGCTATGTAAATATTTTCCGTTTCAATGAATTTTACTTTTTCAGAGAACAAGTACAAAAGAGGAAAACATCAAATATAAAAAGAATCCAAAAGAAAAAAGAAAGGATCCACTTATAAGTTTTCCGGTTATCATTTGTTGATACTGAGATATTTGTTATTAATTTCCTTTATTTGTTTGTAAGTTTTAGTTCTAAGCAGTTAGTTTGTCTAAGAGTTTTGTCATCATCAAGAGATTGTTGGGTCACTGGTCCTCACTTCTCCATGATCTCCATCTCATTAGTGATTAAGTCACTAGAAATTATGAGACATACTCTACTACTTTAGAGGAAGAGTTTTGTACCTATCGTTGTTGTTTGTTTACATCGTGTAGAGAATGGGTGTTTCTCAACTTTGTTTATCATGCTCACTTTGTGCGATAGCAAGAGAAATACTCGGTGCTCTTATCAAATGAAGAAGCTATCCCTATGGATGAGAATAGCATTTACTGGAACTGATCACGATCAAGATAAAAAACACTTCAGCAGTGACCAAGTCTACATCAATGATTCTGGTATGTCAATTCTACTAATTGTGCTTATATGATCTTTATTCATTACATTATTGTATATGTCAGTAGTTTAGAAAGTTCTTTACATGTTATTCTAAAATTAGGTTTATGACCGTATTTGAGGGTTGTGTTGTTGATCACTAATAAATACAAGAAATAAAAGAATTTTCAAAAGTAATGATACATTTCTGCGAGGTTCCACCACCAGAAGGCAGAGAGACTCCATTTGTACTGAGCTTTAAGGTCACTGAATGGATGCTACAGGAGTTCCCAGAGTTCGTGGAGGAACTTGAGGCCAAGGGGCTGATATACACATTCAATGCTCTTAGCAACGATAGTACCACATCCATGAGAGGTAGCGGATGGCAAGATGCTTCTGCAACACGACTAACAAGAAGCTGAGAAAATGTATAGGTCTATCAGAAATAAATCAAATTTGTGTAATTACTAATCAAAATAATCCAACATTATTGGAAAGACAAGATATGGCTCATCTCAACTAACATCAGTGATCAATTTTATTACTTAGTTATATGTGGATGATACAAGTAGAAATTGAAAATTTTACTTTAAATATATGATAAAAAATAGTGGAATTCCGCTGACATATTTATCTAATTTAGCGATACCACCCTACGTTTTAAATGTTTTTTTTTTATCAAATTACAAAATTGGAAAGACGTAACTTGACAGGGCAAAGGCTTTCGGGACAGATGTCAAATGGCTAGATAATGGTGGTCTTAAGACGATTTGGGGTCCAAGACAGTTGACGAAAGTGTTTTGAGGGAAGGAAACGTAGGCGAATGTGGTTGAATACTTTGGTTGGGATGCATGGGAAAGAATTAACTAGGCGATGATGGCCAATGGTACTGAGATACCTGAGAAAATAGTGAAGAGAAGTGAGGAAGTATGAGGAAAAAAGCATTCAATTTAAGAGGGAGAAAGGAGATGTGTTGTTCCTTGATAACTATGGCACCCTCCATGGAAAAAGGCCATCTTTACCTCCAAAAAGAGTCTTGGTTGCTACATGCAATTAGTCCCGAGTTGCAAGCATAACTGTCATAATCATGTAAAGAGGCATTGGTGTCTCATCGATTCAATATATATGGAAGCTCAGTAGCATACCGAAATATATATCTAATATATATTGTATGTTTAATGGATAGTAACTTTTACATAATCAAGTTTAGTATCAAAAATTTTAATGTAGGTAATCAAATATCAATTCGCACATATAACTGACTGGAAATACCAGTCACATCAACTTTTCTTTATCAAGTACATTGCCAAATCTGAATGAAATACTAGTTTTCAGTGAGACGAATTTCCTTTGAAGTGTAAAGCCAAGTTTGAAAGAACTGAACTGATCCATAAAGAGTTGCTAAAACAAAATATTACTGAATCTACGAATCATATTGAGATCTCAAGACAACAATACTCAGGAAACAGGTAACAAAACCATACCATATGGAAGCTGGGAACATACATTCATCTAACTTAATTTCCCTTAAAAGGAAAAAAGTAAAACGAAAAGAAAGAATTCACCATGTCCTTCCCATTAGGTATGTGTACTGAAGCCTCTGTAAAAGCACCATGAACACTAATAATCACTCGTCGCATTCGCATTTGGATTTCTCCCACCACGACTCCTCCCAACATAGCCATATCCTCCTCTTCCATGATAACCACCACCTCGAAAACGCCCTCCACGGTTGGGACCACGCCCACCCCTACCACCGCCTCTGTACCTAGAGAATTCTCCAAATGTCTGCAGCAGAGCACCATAAACGTGAGCATAATAGCTAAAACAAGAAACTAGAAATAACTCTTTAACTTAAAGTCTAATTCTACAGTAGATCTCACCTCTGTATCTAATTTCATCTGCTCAGAGAACCTAGTCCTTCCATAATTTGATTGACGATCAGAGGTGTTGCTAGATAATGAATCAAAAAAGTCGTCCTTACTGTAAACAGGCTGCATTTGCATTGTAGATTTTAGTAAAACACAAAGACAATTAAAAGGGAGGATCCTGGCTGATGCAGATTAGTAATAGGGAACTTATAATGATATTGATAATGTTCAAAAAGGTGAATTTAGAATTATAACACAAAAAATACCTAGAAAAGAAAATGCAGGAAATTTTATAAGGCAAGTGTTTGCAATTCTCCATGCGGAATGCAAGTAGTTGTTTAGATGGGAATCTCACCTTCGCGTCAACTTTGGGTAAGTTGGAATCATTTTCCTCTTCTATTTCTTCCTCATCAGTAGTATTTCCATCTTTCTCCTTTGAACCAGACCTGTTACTTTTCCCCAAGGTACCCCAGACTTCATCCTTGTTAAATTTCTCATTCATTGCATTAAAATCAAATTCCTCGGTAAATTTCATCACTGGTTGTGAGCCCTGAATAATTTAATCAGTAGAAACTTAATACACATAATTAAGCCGAATTAAACAGTGCTACAAGGCAAGAGAAATTACCCCAGATCCTCTGCCTCTTCCACGAACTCTGTAGCTGTAATTTGGGCGATTATGGTAAGTAGCCCCATTGGGCTAAAGAGCAACAATAACAGGAAAAAAACACACATCAGAAACAGTATATGTTTCAAGCATCCCATATTAATAATTCTTGTTCTTTCTAAGGAACAAATATTAGCCCCTTAATAAAAAGAACTAAAATGAATCATACAGTAAACCAGATGAATTATGGTTGAAGTAACACATCAAGTGTCATCATTATTCTACACATAAGAGTTTAAACTTAAGCTATTCATAATCTTCTATATGAGAATCCTTTATTGAAACCTATTCAACCATGATAATATAGCATACAGTATGAAATTTTTGTACCAATATTCGATGATGTTTGCAAATGTGATATGTTAACAGCCCGTACCTTTGAAGCAATTTGCGTTTGAGGTGGTAATGGCAATAACGGAGGCTGGGGTTGTGTTGACACCGACACGGGCACGGACGGTGGCAAAGAAGCCACTGGCGGTACTTGAACCACTTCCACATCATTATGAGCAGCTAAAGGTGATTGGGATGAAACAATGGTACCTGGTACGGACTGGAGGAGCTGGCCC
The DNA here is from genome assembly GCA_963921325.1 of Logfia minima. Lineage (NCBI taxonomy): Eukaryota > Viridiplantae > Streptophyta > Magnoliopsida > Asterales > Asteraceae > Logfia > Logfia minima. Next base: position 25,882,033 of record OY992768.1, read on the forward strand.
GGAGTTACAAGCGATGGTGTGGCTGATTCAGTCGAGACCAAAGGTGGCCCGCGAACAGAGGCTACTGGCGGGGATGTACTTGGATAAGGAAGCCTTGAGCCAGAAAACACATTAGGCTTGATGGGAGGTATGGTGGCATTAACATCACTTGTAACAGTAGCAGAAATAGGCTGTGGTTGCAAGCTACCACTTGGTGGTATAGGAACCGCAGAGTTAAGTGAGTTGTTCTGCATCATGCTTGGCAAAGAAGGCAGTGTTGACCCCAATAAAGAGTTGGATGTTACAGTAGCTGAACTGGTAGGTGCTGGAAATAAAGATGGGTATTCAGGCAAGCTTGGAGCGGATGTGTTCAGTGGACCACTCGACAAGGGTTCATTTAAACTCGGGTACTGCATTGGTTGTTGTAATGAAGGTGGCATTCCTAACCCCTGTGGTGGTCGGGGCAATGATTGTTGTTGCATTTGTGGAAGTGCATTTGGCGGGGGATAGTATCCCGGCCAATACATCGGCATTGCAAGCCCACTACTGCTTGCGCTTGGAGGAGGTGGTGAAGGGCCCCACGACCCAACATTCCCACCAGGTCGATATAAAGGAACCCCACCTTGGAAAGTTGGCCCAGCGTGGCCCAGATGTGGATTATAGGTATTAGGAGTAGACGAAGAGTCACCAGCAACAGCAGGTAAGCTCGAAGATGTTGAAGGTGGTCGAGGATAATGAGACTGCATAGAAATGAAACGTTCAGACCATTCATACAATCAAAGAGTTTGCAATTACATCACAAATCTTTTCTAATTACCTGAATAATGGCAGGATCACTGTTTATGGGTTGTGAGGGTTGAACAGGCTGAGATGATTTCACCTGAAGATCCTGCAAAATAGAGAAGTAACTTCAACATCTTTCAGTCTGAAGTCAATATATACAGTAATAACACTAAAAATAATACCTACAAAAAAATCAAGTGTGACAAGAGACAATGGCAATAATCTCTATCAATAAAGCATTTCCAGTTTAGCCTTCATAGCTTAAAGTTCGAAGATCGGAATTTACAATAGCACCCCTTTCCTTGACTTACATACTAAAATAATATGGAAATTCATTGATTAATTATTAAAAATAAATTTGCTTAAATATAGAAACTATAACCATTCACACATTTGTAATTGATTCTTTTACATCACACCTTTAGTTTTACAATTCAAATTTTCAATCTGTACTACACAATAAAACCTTTGAACTAAATCATACGGAGTAATTCATTAAGTTTTAAATAGTTGAAGTTACATATTGCACTACCAACTATTACTAGCAGTAAGTTAATTTTTTAATGAAATGCGAGTTATTAGAAGTATATAAAATATGTTTTCACCTTAAAAATATTTAACAATAACTAGAATGAGAATATATATTTAATTAAATGTAGATGAACCAGACACATCTTTGTTAATATCTGACCATATAATAAACGTTCAAATTTAGCAATGAGAATATATATAATCAAATTTAGATATCTAGAAACTCGCAGCAAGTATCTATGATTTTTTTCAACTTATATAATGAGAATAAATGGAATGAGTATCCCGCTGCTTTTGCGTGGGTACCATGCTAGCAGTTCAACAATTGGCATATGCATGGGCAATCATCATTGTAAGATTGAGCGCAAACATTCATTCCTCTTCCAGTTTTCTGCACAATCTGCCATTTCTATGTTAACTTTACAGGTGTCAGCATGTGACCATGAATTCAGGGGATATTTGTCCAACAACCACCTAGAGCAGAATTTAACTTTACTACACTCAGTCACTCAACAAATAGATCTAGTGTCAGGGTATGATATAAAGCATATAAAATTATTTGGTGATGTACTTCCATTAATTGATATACATTATCTTCTCTACCTCCAATTACGTTACATTTGTTACATTAATTATATTTTAGAAACATCACATATATTGTGGTACAACTTCGAAATAAGCTATTCATAATCCAGTTTACAGGTACGTTCAGATGCATAATACAAATAAGCTACACATAATATTGGGAAAATATTAGAGAAAATAAATAAATAAATATATAAAACAGCACGAGTCCCTTAGATTAGGTGAAACATAATTGCTAAAACTCTGAGAGCAGAAGTCAGATTCTACCCTAATTAAGTTCAGAGACCAGATTCTCATCTTGCTTAACATTTTCTTATGTGAAGAATCTTGAATTATCACTCCTAGAATATTTATACTAAAACCCCAGAACCTCAAATCTATTGATAGTTATCAAGATTGTTTATTCTCCCTACAGTTTGGTGTTTATAATCTCATAAAAGGTGGCCAAGTTCAGCAGCTATACAATGGTACAACAGGAAACTTTAGCATAATACCCTCCATACAACTTCGAATTTTGCAATGCAGTTGTTTCCATGACCTTCCGGCCAAGGAATACAAAAACTTACAGGTTCAAATGCTCTCCTTTGAATGACACATGTAAGTATCATAGGTAAGCTAAATATTAAGGGTGCTTTTATGTTTTAACATGTACATTATGACACCAAGCACTACTATTGTCTACCATCCGGATAGAACTTGGTAATTTCACCATGAAAGATTCACAGCTAAATAGTTATCACTGTCAAAAGCATGCAAACAGAACCATCCAACGTATGTTCGACTCACCAAGCATAAAATGTGAAATCAAATCTTGGCAAGTACTGACAGATTAAATCACCATATGACCTCTTGATTCTATACTTCTTGCCTTTAATGTGTTGCTTTCAACCTATAAAGTCGGCTGATAAAAACAAAATACTTTCTAATCACATCAATAAAATGGTTTTTTGTTACTCCTAGGTGATATCATAACTAGTGAGGGCAATACAGCATTCTTGTGATAATTCAAGTATATGTCGGTTTATACATCACAAAAATATTTGTGTTCTAAAATTGTTTAGAAAACGTTGAAGCATGTTATGTTTCGATTTGATTACTCAGTTCCTGGTTCCAGAAGTTAGCATACTCATTCTGATTTCAATTTAAAAACTGACACTCTAAAGTCAACATCATGACCCATGCAAAATGACAAATACGAGGGAGGTACGCCCTCGCCATGTGGCAAACTAAAAGGATACCCAATTAATCGTCGTTTTTTAAGTTAAAATATTAAATTTTACTTTAGATATTATCGTTTATTATGTTAATATTTGTAAGCAGGTATGTGTGTGTGTGTGCGCATATATATACGCACACACACACAGATATATATATATACCGGAAAGATTGATAATTAGCATTACAATTATTCATTATCATACACATATATATGAAATAAAAAAAGGAATATGGAAGGCAAAGACAAAATGTTGCAAACGGATCTTGAACTTAGGCCATTTACCACCCAGGAGAATCTAGCGACGTCACCAAGTCAACTGTATCAAGTTTTGTGAAAATTTGCGCACAAACAACATATAATATTATCTAAAATCAGCCTAGTATCACAAAATGACAACAGACTTATTGTTCATTAACTTGAATGATTGATCCTATGTAATAATAACAGCGACTTGTAAATGAGATGGAACAAAGAAAGAGGAAAACAGTCATATACGTAGAAATGCTAAATTTCCTAATTACAACAACCTTATTCTCAAATCCCATGTCTTCCAAAAAGATATGTGCTTTCCTAGCATATCCTCTATGCAATGTGTATATCCTACATGCTACAACCACGTTTAAAATGATCAATTAATCATATTTTGTAGGCATAAGTAATAATAACATTTAAATGTATGTTTCTAGTTATAAGCCATCTAACTATTAGTACACATTGAGTCATTGATATCACATCATTAAAAAATCATACCTTATCTAAGCTCATTTCCAATAACTACAAAACTTCCAACCTTGTATTCTTAAATACCATTACCCCATTCTTGATTTGTTTCTTCTAAACAGTTGGAAATAAGATGTTCTCATACCAAAAAATATAGAAATTGATGCAGCTGATTAAGTCACACGGTAAAGTAAAAGAAATGCTATTTGTATTTTTCACCGAAGACTTAGATGCATGAGTTAGCCCTCCAAATAGAGAACTTCCTAGAATATTCTTTTCTCTTCTAACCATTAATATGCGTCTATGCTAGCACCATCTTATTGTAAATTAACATTAGATCCAAAAAGATAGCTCTCATTTTTGAAAACCTTCATGTCCCTATTCTCCTTTTCACACACACTAAAATTTTGTCTTCCTCGTTTTTTGTCAAATTTGATGGATAAGCTATGTGGTACTAGATCATACACATTCCTCATTTATTGAACCCAAATTAGTTTGACTAATAGATCGTACACAAGATCTTCAAACAACGAAGAGAACATGTGAAGATTGCCTCTACTAGAGTTTAATCAGTGAGTTTTGACTATATTAAGTAAGATCTTCAGCATTACATCTTAAAATATTAAATCTCCAACCATACAAGTAGCGAGCACTGTTCTTTAAGACAGGTTAAGTAGTTTCTATTAAGCGGTAAGCGATTTACCACCCTAATTCAGGTGCAAGTAGTCAAACAAACGTACAGAAGACTTAAGTGACCACTAATCTCTGACTAAGCAAAAGCAGCAAGTAAGCAAACAAATATGATTGAGCAGAAGTGGAGATGAGTAATTAATTGTGAAATTAGATCTAGAACATCTTGATACCGCCTGCTTATACTTACGTTTCTAACCTATCTGCAAGTGTGATGAAAACATAAGGATTAATATTGCTTCTTTTAAGAAATAAAGAGCTTTTAAAAACAACAATTCCATTCAATGAGCATGATACATCACTTCAAGTAAATAGAGATATAAAAGTCAAGCATGCTCCGATAAGGTACCTTGATATCACTTCCACGAAATAAAATGTATTCATACACTTTGTCACCAGGCATCACTTGTGGGCCATCCTTTTTTCTTCCTTCAGTTCCAAATGCTCTTACTGCAGAGTTTCAGTAATGAGTTAATAACTCAATAGCCATCAATTTTGGAAATAAATAATGTATGATAAATGAGACAAGAAAGGACCTACATAACAGTAGCATAACTAACCAAGCATATATAGCATAAAATTACTAAAGTTAGTTTGGTTTCTAATTCTTATCCACATGAACGTTAATCTTAATCTTAATGATTAACTTTCTTGCAACTAAACCTTATTTTTTGTACAGATTTTTATACTTTTTCTAGGAAAACATTCCATCAATCCATCATATAGAGCTTATTATGTTCATCTTCAACGGAGAAATTCAAAAACAGTATTTTGAAAAAAGCATTGTGCAAAGCTAGACACTGTAGTGACCTAGCAATTTGTCACCTAAAGAATAAGTAAACGAACCCATAAGCGATTCACTTCATTTTACAAACAAATAATGATCATTTGGATAATGTATACATAATCAACAAAAAGACAAGCCCTAATTAGGTTTTATAAACCAAACGGAAACATAACCTAAAAAAATAACGAATCGGAAGCACAAAAGCAGTATATAACAAGATTGAATAGAAATCGATTACCGTTAGTCAATCCGATGGAAGATTCCTCGGTGTTGATGCTATACAAAATCCCTTCATATCTAATTTCACTTTTAGAAGTCAAACTAATTAAGCTTCCAATGTACGAATCGGCTGATGAACCCGAAGATTTAGAACCTTCAGTCGCCATAATCGTATTACCGTGAATTCTTGCTGACTTTGATTGCAATTTGGAGAGTTTTTATGTGAATGATGATGAGTTAGGGTTTGTTCGTATCGGTTCTCTGCTGTTTTGTGTAATAAACTCCACCTTTGGTTTGGGGATCCTACTTTATTTTGTTTTTCTCTATCGTATTCTAAACCCTATTTTGAAGTGCCATTGAGAATTGAGATTTGGGAATAATTACAAAGTATGTCCCAAACAATTATATGTTATCTAAATCTAATTTTAAAGGGATGGGCTCGCCACCAAATCGACAGTAATTCGTTGATACGGTTTTGAGTATTAAATATTGGACCATTTGAAATAGGTCGGTACCGATTTGACGTCGATACCGATCTGATAAAAATGGTGTCAAATTAAATTTTATACATAAATTCAAAAATATATTTTCTTTTCAAAAATCATGCATTATATACTACAAATCACCATAATATAACTAATATTAAGTAAAGCTTGAAAAAGGATTAAAGGTTCTTACACATTGGTCGACATATGTGAACATCATTGTTTCATTCTTACAAACAGATGCAATCATGTTTATAAATGACATAATTACTTAACATTTCGAACTTTGTTTGATAAGTCATAACTGTGAGGGTTTAACGGAGGTTGAAAAGGGCGGCTTGGTGATTGTCATATGTCGACAAACCAAAATGCATTTTGAGTGGTCGAGTGAACGTGTCCCGGGTTGTGAAAAGGCGATTATTGAAAAGGTACATGTACAAACTTAATGCATCGTCAGTCAGTAAGGTAGAAATCTACAATAGAAAAACATTGTGGTGGATTGATGTTGTGAAAGGTAAAGTATTGATCGGCTTAAAAAAGCCAATTGAGTGGATTCGTTCCATTGAAGGTCGGAAGGGAAGTTTAGGTGGCATTAGTTGGTTGTTTGGTGGTGCCGGGGTGGTGGTGGTGTGATGTTTTTCATGCTTGGTTGTGTTGAGGATAAGGGTATTTGTCTGCTCATACTGGATTGTTAAATGCTTCGCAACGAGGTCAAGTTTCTCGGTGTTAGCATTGGCTGCGGTGATGAGTTTGGAGAAGTTTTTAACCATGGTCGCCGAGGTTTCGTCTAGTGGGGGTGGGTCTTTTGAATGGCAATATTTTTTTAGATGATTTCTAGCTTGGTGGTGTATAAGGTAGAGGGGATGACGAACGTGGCCATGGTTTTGGTGAAGGATTCCATTGTTTTGGTTAAGGAAGCCATTAATTCTTCAGTTCGGTAGAATAAAAGCAACATTGATAGAAGATCAATTTCAGATATCTCCCAAGAATACTAGATAGAAACTAGACTACTTTTATTAACAATTTTCTTCTTATGTTCATTTCCTTCAACAATTTCAAGACTAAAAGTTGTTGTTGAATAACAAGAAAATAATTTGTCTTCAAGAATGTCTTTGAGAATTAACTTCAAGACGATGAGCACCGAAATAGTTGAAAATGTTCCAAAGTGTTTGATGACAAAGATTTTAAAACTTGGAAGTTTTATTTTGTACATAACTGACTCTGATCATATGCATGAATGTTTTGAAAAGCTACATATGAAGGCGAGGTTTTCTTCTCTTTTGATATTGTGCAAGCTCCCCGTCAAATGTATTATACTTGTCTCAAAATGAATTATGATGGGAGCTTAATCTCAAACAATTGAAACTTTTCCAAAATCAGTGAGATTTTTCTCAAATAAAGTGAATGTCACATTTGAGCTCTTTCCAATTAAAATGGGTTTGAACTGAAATGTTCAAAAGCCATTACAATTAAGAACATGTTTTGAACTAAAATGTACAAAATCCATAACATTTTAAACATGGGTTTTACTATTATGTGAGTAAAAGCCATATCCTTTAAAATCAAGTTATGAACAGACTTGTCCATAAGTCATAACATACAAAACTAGACAACAACTTTGGGAACCCACAACACCAATGGGTTTTGAAACTAGTGAAAATCATTTGTAAGTTGTGTTTATTTGATGTAAAGACGTTGAACTCCACTTTGTGTTGAAATCCGGTGTTTCACTTCGAAATAAGTTTTGTGGAATCAACGGTGAGTAAAATCTTTTGGAAGTGGGGGATAAAAAATCACTTGTTCTATGCACTGGATAAGAAATGTTTTGAGGTGCAAGTGTAAAAATTTTCGACCTTAGTATTAGAATGATTTTTTTCGGTTTCCAAACTTTGGTTTTCTTGGAAAATCTTGAAACCGATTCATTTGAAAATTCAAAAACTTTTGAATCGGAATGATGAATTTTTTTTATCTTCCATGTAATTGTGATTTCTTAAAATATCATTTATTCTTTTGCAAAGAATAATTGGTAAACTGATAAATCCTTTTCGAAAGTGGTTTGGAAGATTTATCCATGTAAATCATCAATGGAACATTCACTTGAGATTTTTTTGCATTTAACACTTGAGGTTTCTGAGAAGTTGACAAACTATCAAATTGTTTTGCCTTTTGAAGTTTAGGCTCAGGTTTGGAATCCGATAATTGTAATGTCAGTTTTAATTTCAAAGAAGCTGAAAACTTTTAAAGATAATCAATTTTAGCCAAAAACTGATTTTTTTGCATCTTTCATCAATATGTCTTTTTGTTTTAGTTCAGTTCTTAACTCATCAATCTTTTTATTAAAATTGAATTAAGAACATATAATTTTGGAAAAACAACTTGCTTTAAAATGGTGTCTTAAGCAAATTCTTCTTTTAAGTAACTTGGAAATTAATCTTCGGAAAGATTTAACTTTCAGGTTTCATTACTTGCATTTAGTTTCTCATAAGTTTAAGGAATTTGCAATGTATTAGTTCTGGCTCTATTGAAGTCTTCAACTTCCCGAGCTTCATTACTGTTTTGTAAATATGTCATTTTTAAAGTGTTACCCATGTAATCTTCATCATACAAGGATACTATTTTTGAAATTGTTTTCTTCAAATAGTGTGGATTGTAAAAACCTATCCCTTCCCTTGGGTTATAAAACTTGATCTCTTTTGGTTTGTTTGAGAAAATGATTTGATCAATTTGAACTCTTTTGTATAACCTTGTGTGACACCCGACCCTTTAGGGTAATGATTACCTTAAACTAGAACCCAAATTTCGTGTATTTAGTTCTGTATTAGGCTAAGTACTTGTGATTATTTGCAACTATTTGTATATGTGTGTATGTACACTTACGTAATTGTTTGAATTACACTTTCGTAATTTTTCGTAATTACGCGAAACAACCGGACGTGGTCCGACCATTTATACGACGTTGGTGAAAACTTTCCATGGATAACGTAATCATATTTATAGTTAAAATGGTGGTTATATACCTTATATTATTATTTCAAATAATAATACACGAAAAACTTTGATGTTTTGTTTAAAACGTATCAAACGCGACAAAAACGCGCAAACCGAGCCCGACACCCGATTGACACCCGAAATATACTTTTGTGACTCAATTTAATATTTTAAGAATACCTACTTATCCCGAATATTATTCACAAATTTAAAAGCTTATACAAAAGCTCAACGTAAATTATCGACTTTTTAAACCGCAAATTAACGTTTAAACGAACGGGGAACGAAACACGAAGTTTAGAAAACGAGTCACGAGCCCGAAACACTTTTGGGCCAGGCCCAATTCGGCTTGGGCTGACCCAAGAAGCCCACCCCAAATAAGCCCAAGCCCACCCCACAAAACACCTCCCCTACACCTCATTTCACACACACAACCCACACCAAATTCTCTCCTCCTTCTCTCTACACTCTCAACTCTCTCCCCCTCTCTAAAAATCTGCCATCTTTCCACCACCATCAACCACCTCATCACCACCACCAACCACCACTCCACCACCACAAACCGCCACCATAATTTCAAAGAAAAGTCAAGAAATCAAGCTCTTCCTCACCTTCCTCTCCATTTCAATCGGTTTTCAATCTTGTAAGAACATATAACTCTTTTATAATACTTGTAATTCATCTATAAAAATGTTAAAGTGCTCACTTAACTAATATATGTCCAAAAGATTACATAAAAATCGTTTTTCATAACTTTAAACATGCAAGAACTTTGCATGCAATCCGGCCAGAAAGTTTGTCTAACTTTGGGAGGTGATATCTACCTCAAAACTTGACCAAAATAAACGATTCAAAAGGCTAAAATTAAGTTTAAGAAGTTATCTTTCATTTGCCACTGGTCTCATAATTTTTGGAGCTCGTTTGATACCTGAAATGATTTTTACAAAAACATGTAGGCGGGCTGGGTAAAAAGACAGAAATTTGTCTCTCATTGTTTTACTCATAACTCGAGATTTACATCTCTAAAAGACTTGAAACCACCGCCAAAAGTTCATAAATTTCGTTGAGAAAAATAGTCATTCAGATGACCTTGTCCAAAAACGTACGCATTCTGCCCAGAAACTCAATCACCTTGCATGTCTCCTGATTGGCTACTTTTTGACCCTTGTGAGAATTCATAATTTTTATAAATACTTAAACTTGTTTAAAAATTCTATAAAAATTATTTTAAGTACCTAACATAATAAGAAACAACATATATTTTTCTTGGATTTTTTCTCGAACATTTAGATTACGAAATAAAATTGGAAAAACTGATCTGTTTTGGTCCTTGTGTCGCTGAAGCCCAGTAGTCATTAGCGACACTATCCTTGTGTCGCTATAGCCTTGAACCGTCACCTTAGCGACACTATCCTTGTGTCGCCGAAACCTCCTTAGCGACACTATCCTTGTGTCGCCGAAACCACCTTAGCGACACTAACCTTGTGTCGCCGAAACCTCACTTGCGACACTAATATTGTGTCGCCTAAATCACACTTGCGACACTAGTATTGTGTCGCCAAGATCACATTAGCGACACAAGCCTTGTGTCGCTAAAAACCCAGAATCAAAGCATTTTTACTAAAGAGATGTAGGTTGAAATAAAAAATTTTCGCGCTGACCTGGCAGCTCGACCTCAGCCAGGGGCCTTGCCCCTTGGACCCCACCAGGGGTTGCCACCCCTTGGACCCCGCCATCAGGGGCACTGCCCCCGGACCCCCGTCATTCGTGGGTTTCACCCACTTACCACTCAATTCAACGTTATGTTTTAACAACTTTCACCAACGTTTCGTACACGTTTTTCGATAAGTAAACAAGAACGGACATACTAGTTAAGTGAACTACTAACTTATAAGTGGACATTAACCCTCCACTTATACAATCACTATAGATGGTCTTTTGAGACATCTACTTACACAATCTTATACGTCTAGGGCGTTAGAAGATTTCTATTGGGAACACGAATTGCTTGCTACTTGTTATTTGCTAAGTAACAGGCTAATCTCAGGTGAGTTTCATAGCCCCTTTTTCTACTATTTCCACTCAGGGGTGAGAATACATACAACCGCTTTTAACAACTGCTATTTCTATGTGAACACAAGTACAAAACACGATATATTGGTTGCATGAGTTATTTAACTAATCCTGAAAGTCCCCCACACATAGTTTGTTAGTATCGTTATAGCGTGAATGTTAATGAATAGTACTATTTGGGATTGACTCCCCCCGTCCGGGTTAGTCGCACTAACTGGTCAAACGGACGCATTATCATTTGTTCTTACGAGTGTTAGATTAGGCACTCGCTGGGAGGCACCACGATCGTGGCACTTGATTGTGACCCGACACCACAGTTAAGCTCGAACTATGGGCTCATGGCAACAATATACACCTCTTTTACATTTTTGTAATACATTACTATCATTGTTGGATGATACAAACAGGAAATCTTGTGTTCCACACGTTCCATATAATATAATATCAATTGTTTTCAAACCTATGAGCTCACCAACTTTATGTTGACTCTTTTAGTATGTATTCTCAGGTGACCAGCCGCAGTAGGATGCTTTGGAAGCAATAGCTCGAGTCGCATATTTTGAAACAACCAAGGAATTAGATTGCATTTACTATATTTTGTAATAATAGTTATGTGATTCTACGAATCGGATGCGAACTCCTAGCTTTTATGTAAACACTTTTAAGTTTGTAATGATTTTTGAAAACTACTCATATAGAGGTCGTTTGTTGTAACTCTTGTGTTGTGATATTTGATTTGGTCGCCGCCCCCATGACACCCCATACCTTCCGCTGCCACACGTCTTGGGGGTGCGACACCTTGTCCTTAATATTTTTAATCGTTGAAATTATATATTGCAATAATGTCAGCATTTGTACATTCTGAAATCTAAAGTTTGTCTGTTAGTTCACAAACTTCATATTTCAACTGTTCATTTTCAAGTTGAAGTTGAGCAATAGTTTTACTACTTTCAAGTTCAAGTTTCTCATACATATTTTTGTAATCTTCCGTGTGAGTTCTTAAAATTCCTTTTTCTCGAGTCGCAGTTCTTAAGACATCAATGTTATTTGCCAGTTCATTTGCAAGGATTCTAACATTTTATTTTTCCAAGTTTAATTGGGTTTGACACTCACTTAGAACTCTAGAATGTACCTCATAGTGTGTTTCAAAAACATAATGTAACTCAGATTTTAGCTTTTTGTGATTTGCGACATTATTTGATCACCTCATCTTTTAGTTTATCTGAAACTCTGCAAGATGTCTCTCCATTAGGACTTCGTGTTTTCAAACCGTTTGTGGTACAACAGTATGTGCCCCCGTCGGTGTATTCTCCATTCTGCTTGTTGCATTAATGTATCGATTTAGCTCTTCCTGTAATGCTTTGAAATATTCATCATATATATTCGTTGTTCCATCTCTCATCATTGTAAGAACATTGCTTGAATGGATCTTTAAATATTTAAGATTTGAAGTAATAAAAAATCATTTTCTTTAAGAAAATCGGTTATCGAAAATTTAAATTTTATACGAAAAAATTTTCCCTCCAAATTTTTCAAAATTTCTCGGATAAAATTAAAATTTTCACAAACCAAACTAATGAACTTTTAAGCTTGTTTTCAAAATTTGGTAATCGGAGATTTTCCCTCCAAAAAACTCTTTTTATTCTTGATATCAACTTTGTTCCCACTTGTACCGAGGTCGATATCACTCGTGTTCCTACTAGTATCGAGATCAATATCCAAATAATATATCTTTATCTCGATATCGATATCAAATGATCACAATGCATATAGATATCCATGTTCTTCTTTAACTTGCTTAAGACTCGATCTCGATATTTCTTCGAATTTGATCTCGATATCAATATCGATAATATATTTTTATATGTTCTTCTTCAAACTGTTACACGAACTTGATATCCAAATGTGAATATGTATATCGATCTCGATATGGATAACAAAAAAACTTAAGGTATCGACATCGATAGTCCCTGTTAGTATCAAACTTGATATGTATAGAGCTCAATATACACATCAATATCTTCTTGCTATCAACCTGTACACATCCAACTTTTTGTCCAAAACAAGGATATGTGTTCTTCAACTTCCATCCACTTAAATCATGAAATGATGATGAAATGTGTTTATAAATGATCTCTTAAAGTTTTTCAACTAATTAATTCAATCAAACTAACATCACTTTTGAAAAATTTGACCAGAAAATTAGCCGCGAAGAACACGTAACTTTTTGGTGAAGAATTGATCCACAAATTGTATTTGAATGGATGTAACTCGTGATTATCAATCGTTCCTGTATTACCTTGATCAATTGAAGTTTTTTATCGATTTGATTTCACAAATTTCGTTCCAATTGATGCAAATTGAAGATCATAGTTCATAAACACGTATGAATACCCATTTTGATTGATTTTCTCCAATTTGATGACTGTTTTTGATAAAATTGATGCTTGTATCTTGTTCCTTGATCAATAATCTTCAATTCTATCTGATCGCTTTCACAAAAACACAATCAAATCTATGAATTTGTGTTCTAAAATTATGAACAATATTTATTTGCTCAAGAACATATTTTGATGAATTTTAATCAATTCTTGATGATTTCGATTCGTTTTCTTCTTAATAAACTTCAAATCTTTAATATCTCTAGCTCTGATACCAATTGTAATAAATAATTCAAGCAATTTTATGATGAATATATAATAGTTGAGAGAATTTCACTTGAATGAATTTTTTATTAAGTGTAATTTGTTAGGAAACTTGCAAATGGTAAACTAACTAATTATTTCATCATTTCCTTCGGTACACTTCAATTCAGGAATTGTAATAGTGTCACTTAACTGCTCTAGCTCCTCCGTTAAAGATCGAATTTCATTTTGATATGTTTTAATAAGGGATTTTTCATCAATGATCTGTGCATATATATAGGATTACTTGAGGAAATTGTTAACAAAGGTACTCTGAAATTGAAAATGCTCCTACCTTGTTTTGTGAAGCCTTAATTTCAATGTGTTTTGCACGATGGGCAAATTTTAGTGTATTGTGTGTCTCCTCTGAATTGCTTGAAGTGGGGGTAACTGTGCAAATGAGCTGAAGAAAAGAAAAACATAGATAGGCATCCATGAGCATATAGCAAAATAAATCTTAAGGGTTGTATCATGCTCATCTTCTATCAAGTATTCACAAGACTTACAGATACCCTTCCATGACCACTTAAAGAAGACTGCAATAGCCTGGTCAATTTTGAGTCCCTGTATGGTATATAGGAAGCCATCCCATCTGTTAATTTTGATATAACCTGTGATAGTTCCAATATAGCATGTTTTAGAAGAAATCTAACCATCAAAAAAGAAAATAGGGTTGAAATCTAACTATAAAAAAGTAACCAATATAAGTTATAGAAACTTCAATTACATTGGAATATGTCTTTCTCCGTATCTCCAATGCATTCAACCCTATAGAGTAATGTCACATCACTACCATTTCAGCATATCACATCTTTATACAATATCTTCATAGTGCATTAAACTTTTCCCGTTCCCGACCAACTTTCAGGTAGTGAAGATAACAGTAACAGTGTTTGCACCTTATCATCAAACACAATACTAACCGACGCCAGTCTCAATATAATATTGTTGAACTCATTAATGTGATCAGTTGCATTCGCCCCTTCATTCATTTTCGTATTCACTAACTGTCGAATCAAGGAAACTTTGTTAACAACACTAGGTTTCTCATACATGTTGGACAAAGCCTTAAGACAACCAAAAGTCAATAGAGCATAATTTGTAATCTTTAATTCGTAATAGAGCACCAGAAATGTAATTTTTTTATTTTTAGGACTTGTAATCTTTATTTTTATTTTTAATGAATTTTTAATTTTTAGGACTTGTAATTTTTATTTTTTTAATGAAGTTACTTATTTTATTTAAATTAATTTGTTATTCATATGTATTTATTACATTATTTGAATTTTCTGACAAATAAAAAAATTAAAAATAAATTCCTAAACACTGCTCCCACTCCCCCCTTTTTCAGCAACAGTGTTCCCGGGGAACACTTTTGCTGAACACTATGATGAGGAGGTCACCACTCCTTATGCTCTAATAGTTAGTTTATAATTATTCTTTGTAGTTAATCATTGTAATATTAACTTAGTTTTTTTTTTGTATTTATGTAGGTTCGTACGAACTTGTAGGTTCGTACGAACTTAGGAGTATGTACGAACTTAAGTAAGTTCGTATGAACTTAACTGCTTATAAATACCAAGTCCGAATTTATTGTTTGCAATGCTTTAAGAACTGAGTTTTCCAGGAAGCTAAGTTCGTATACTCAGTGTAATATTGACTTAGTTTGAATGTAATACGAAGTTATATTCAATAAAGCTTATTTTGAGTTATAAACGTGACTTTCAATTGGTATCAGAGCCTTTCGAATTCGTTCGTTTTGGTTCGAGGTAAGGAAACGTTAAGAAAACAAGTGATTACAAAAGATTTGGACGTTAGAATCGTTGTTTTTAGCTTCCAAAGGTGTTTATTATCACACTTTGCTAAGGGGATTCAAAGTTGCAGGTTGAAAGAAACCCAGATTTGAAATTTTCAGATCTGAGTTTTTCAACAGCTTGTCGTATGAACTTAGAAAGCATCGTACAAACTTACATGGAATATCATTCGAACTTACAGCTGTAAGTTCGTACGAACTTGAAGCCTTCGAACTTAGCCTAAGTTCGAATAGTAAATTTTGGCAGTCAAGTTCGTTTGACCAAGTTGCATTAGTGGAAACTTAAACGACTTTACAAGAGTAGCTCATTCTGGATAAATCCCGTCGGCAAGATAATAGCCTTTTGTGAATTGTTGTCTGGCAATGGTGAATCCTACTTGAGGAGCTCTATCTTGTAGTAAATCGGCGAATAAATCTGATTCATTTAGAACGTTGATGTCGTTACTCGAACCTGCAAGACCAAAGAAGGCGTGCCAAATCCACATATCGTAAGAGGCTACCGCTTCGAGCATGATCATTGAACATCCCTGATCACCTCGGGTGTATTGACCTTGCCATGCCACTGGACGATTTTTCCAAGGCCAGTGCATACACTCGATGCTCCCGAGCATACCCGGAAAACCATGCAACTCGGCACGACGTTGCACATCTTGGAGTGTAGGTTTTCTTAAGTACTCGGTCGAAAATAGATGAAATACACATTTACAAAAATTGTCTAAACAATCGTATGACGTTTGTTGACCCATGTGTAAGTATTCATCAAACGCATTGGCGGCACAACCGTATGCCAATTGGCGTACGGCAAAAGTGCACTTTTGGTAAACGTTAAAACCAAGTGAATCGATAGCGTCTCGACTTTGATGAAAATATGCAAAATATGGAGGTAGCGGAAGTTGGGAGTACGATAGTATACCTTGACATATACAGATAAATAAAGGCCGGCTCATTCGGTAACGTCGTCGAAAGTAATCCGCCGAGAATGTTGGGTGCTCGGCAAAGTAGTCTGAAAATAAACGTTGACCCGCCTCGTCACGATTTCTCTGTAAAAATCGTCTTTGTCTTCTTAGCGGATTGAATGAATTTTCTACATCTTCATCGGAATCGGAGTCTATCGAATTAATCATATTGTTTGCGACGGTCGTATTGAAAACACTAGATAATGTGATCAATTGCATTTAGGACAATTTAGGACACATAAATTTATAAAAACGACAATAACGGTTCCAAATTCTAAACAAATTTTATTCAATAGTCTAGTCACATAATTAATATTAAAACAATATTTACGATCTATATGTTTATTCTCAAATATCACTATCCTAAACTTAAGTTGGAAGACTAGTACGTGGGGATTAAAATGAAGACATTCTTGCAAACAATGATGTGAAACATAGACATAACGTAAGAGTGGTGATCATAGGAGATAGTGGTAAAATTGTTGACTTGATCTTTGGTCCTTCATGCACGTATAATCAAAGCCCCACAACAAAATTTCTTTAATCTTAAATATTTTTATTTGCAAATTTTTATTAACAAGAGTATAATACTAATAAAAAGGCAGCCACATAAGTGATTCATAGTGCCTTATCATCAATTATTTGCTAAAATGTCAAATTTAATCACTAACCGGTAAATATTTTACTTATATTAAAATGTAACTTGAAAGTCTATAACCTACATTAGTATAATGTATATTACTCACATTAGGACATTAAAAACTGTACATTGTTAATGTACAATTTTACCTATGAACATTTTAGACTTAATTAACTTGTTCAAGCTGGATGGTAACATTCTTTTAATATTTTAGCTTATGAATTCAGTCAATTTATTTGGATCTTAACCAAGTTACTGTAAACATAAATTATAAATAGTAATTATTTGAGATGATTGGTCTATGTGTGTTATTTCGTTGTTTTTCCTTTTCTTTTTAGTATGGTCGTATTTGGTAGCAAGCATTTAGAAATATTTTGAAGCGACAAGTGACTAGCAGTTAGCGATTTGGTTGAAAAACTTGTTTGGCAACAAAGCAACTAGAGTTTGCATATTGTCTAATCGCTTCTTGCTAAATGCTTGATGAGGAAGCATTTCAACTAGCAACTAGTATTTTGTTTCTTAAATTACCTATATACCCTCAAAAATAACATTCACACTTTATAAATAATGTGTATATGCTTTTTTTCGTGATTTTACACTTTATAATTACTGCTACTGCTACGTTACCGAACATATTCTTTTAAACAAACAGCTACTGCTAACTACTACTGCTTACTGTTACTGCTACGTGTCGCCAAACATACCCTATGTGGATGGAATAAAGTTCAAATGAGAATGAGATTTTTTGTGAGAATGGAGAATCAATATCAATCATCCATCTCATCAAAATAATATATCTCACATTTTTAAAAATTGAATATTTCACAAATGGCTAGTCAAAAAATTATAAAAATTGCACCATAAAAATCAACATTTTTTTCTCTTCAATTAGACATCTCACAAGGTATATTTTTGACGAACTTTTTTTTTTCATTTTTTGGTGGGTTTTGAAAACTGCTAACACATGTGTTAGTCACTGGTAACACACGTGTTACCGGTTTTCAACCCTGCAAAAAAAAATCGTCGAAAGTTGATCATGAAATATGTCTAATCGTAGAGTAAAAACGCTGATTTTTGTGATGTAATTTTTACAGTTTTTTGACTAGCTGTTTTTGAAATATTTAACTTAGGGAGAAAATTGAATTTTGTCAAATGAATGATGAAGATTCATTTCTTCATTCTCACTAAAATTTTAATTCGAACTCAACCCTATGTAGATATAACTTTGTTTTGATCAATATTTATTATTTATTATATTATTGATATGATTAAATGAGAACAAAAATATTTTATAACAATCAAAATATTATTATTATACTATTTTTTTATTGAATAATTCAAACTCAAAACGAACTCAACTCTTACTCTAGCATCTAATAAATTTGAAAATTCCATAATTTTAAAGATTCTAGTTGATTTATGTTTGACTTTTGATTTTACTAGAAATTAGAATAAACAAGAAAATGTCCTCACATATATATATTGCCCAACATTCATGATTAATTAGAAGTTAATTGGCATTTATTTTAATTGATAAATTAAATTAAATAACATGAGATAATTAATCATTAAATTATTTAATTATTATTATATCTCACTTTGAAAGTTAGCAGTCCTTTTGGAATTTCTTAATAGAAAGCTTCTATTTTATACTCCTAAATTATTTTTCACGCATGCCTGTAGAAGGCCATTATTTAAATGCAGAACATAAGACTACGGTTGTTCACAACTATCTTGATCATAATTGAAAAGAAATAAAGAACTAGTTTTTTTTGTTTAATAACGTTTGTGTTGGGCAGTTTCCGGCTGTGATGTAAGTCTGTCTCTATAAAAAGATACACAACAATGTATATGTATGTAAACGTATGCAAGTCGTTTTGGCTTTCTTCTTTGTGACTTTGTCCTGTAATTTTATGTCGGATCAAGAGTTGTTCATTCGGTTTTAACCGAACCAAGTAGATAAAATCTCGGTTATGAAAAATTTAAACCAAACCAGCCAAAAAAAATAAAAAATCAAACTGGAATGAACTAAATCATTATTTGGCTTGTTCGTTTTTTACAATTCGGTTTATGCATTAATATATTCATAAAGATAGTCGAACAAGATCATAGAAAGTAATTACTCAAAAAAGGTAAGTTTTATGCTACGTTAGTTCTTGAAGAAAATTTTATAAAGTTATAAGGCAAAACTAAGATGTAGTTGAGACTTTGGTGATAAATGATTAAAAGTTAATAATGGTATAACGTATGCATAAAAATTGAGTGCGTAATTTAATAAATGTGTACATATTTAGAAAAAATAACCAAAATATATTACTATTCAGTTTATTTAGACTATTCGATTTTACAATTGTAACTAAATTCAATTCAACAATTAAAATAAGGGTTAATAAACAAATTCGTTACTGTACTTTGCGGAAACGTTCATATGGGTTACTATACTTTGAAAATGTTCATATAGATTACTGTACTTTACGAAAATGTTCATATGGGTTACAATACTTAAAAATATTCATACAGATTATTGTACATTGCGAAAATGTTCACATAAGTCACTGTACATCTAATTAATACAAGTGTTTAAGAATTTGAAAATAAATTCATTTTATAAATATAGTTTATGTCCCTCCAACAACTAATACTAAGAGGGAAACATAGTACAACAAGACATTTTTTCCTTGATAGGTAATTAGATGTACAGTAATCCATATGAACATTTTCGCAAAATATGGTAATCCATATGAACATTTTTAAGTATAGTAACCCATACGAACATGGCCGTAAAATACAATAATTCATATGAACATTTTCTTAAATTACAGTAACTTATATGAACATTTTTAAAGTATAGTAACCTATATGAAACATTTTCGCAAAGTACAGTAATAAATTTATCTATTAACTTTTAAGATAATTATTTGATTTTAAACTAAACTGATTAAAAAAATAAATATTAAAATCAAATAGTTCAATTCAGATTATTCAATTAAACAATTTATTTATGTCCAAACAGTAAACACCCTAATGGATCAATCACAACCAAAATAATCATGGTCTCATTCAAATAAATATGAAAGTACGTTGATTATGAACCTGGCCATCACTTTCATTATGGATCCTTAGATGATTTTATCTTCAAGATTAGCACAAAGATTGTCAACCGGTGGTAGTAGTTTGCCTTTTATATTATTTCATTTTTACCACGTATCATGCCAAGTACGCGTCTTCCTTTACATCCATCTATTTTATTTTATTTATCTAATATAAATAAGGGAAATAAAACTTATCGTAACCCTTAGAAATCATCTCTTTTTTTCTTATTAATTTAAAATGTAAAAAATTGAAAATGATTATTTTATCTTTTTATTTAATATTTTCATTTAATAACTATATTATGTCAATTTTTATAATAAAAGCATATATATATATATATTAAATATGACTATAAAAATCTAAAATTTATCATAATTAACATTTAATTTTATTATTTTATAATGAATTTATATTGTTTGTGCATATATTAAAGAATTAAATTGAAAATTTATATTATTTAGTTCCTTAATTTTTAATATGAATAAAAATATTGTTAAATAATTATTATCCGCTTCATTATACAGACATAATCGAACAATAATCCACACTTAATTTCATATGTTGACATAATACGTAAATTAATTCCAATAAATAATTGTTTTATATCCCTCTCAATATTGTTGCTAATTTCGAATATATGCCCCCCTTTTTCAGGTTTTTTTTTGTAATTCAAAACTAATTCATCAGACATTTAGTTGTGATTAGTATCATAGCAGTAAAATATTAATAGTCGTGATTTACTTTGATATTTATCTCAACAAAATTAAGATGTTCTTTAATTCACGAATATGATTATTAGTTCATTATATTCAAAAGTTCTAATCAAAAACTTCGACCAGTCTTTTAATTCACGAATATGATTATAAGTTCATTACATTCAAAAGTTCTAATCAGAAACTTCGACCAGTCTTTTAATTCACAAATATGATTATCAGTTACATTCAAAAGTTCTAATCACAAACTTCGACCAGTCTTTTAATTCACAAATCGTTTGAGAGAATCTTTATTTTACTTTTTCAAATATCAAACTAATTTTGCTAAACCTAAAAATTTATAAATATTATTCCTTTAATTTCGCCATATTAATTGCTACTCTAGCTAATACTTTAATGATTTAATTTTGGTTAATCATTCAAACTTCTGGTTCCCAATACGTGCGCTTTTTGAATTCGTGAAATGATTTGGTAAATTGCGATTCTGTTTAATCGGCCATTGCGTGAACAAAGTTTTTCTTTGACAGATGTAAGTTGATTTCTTATTACAATCAATTTTAATCTTTCAAATTAATTCTTTGTATATATGAATCTTTCACGCATTCTCAATATAAAATATATTTGTGTGTGCACTTTTTCATAAGAATAATGACCCAAAAAGGTAATAAATTTGTCAAAATTTGACAAAAAAGAAATATGATGTCCTAAAAGGACTCACAGTTTAAGATCGTGTAAAAAGATTTAAGATGTCAAAAAAGTTCAATCAAAGGTAAAATTAGCATTTCATTTTGAAAACATGTGATAAAAAGATTTAACATTTTTAAGTCGTGTCATAAATATATTTGACATTTTGAAATTGTGTTATAAAAGGATTTAACATTCGAAATGAAATTAGGGTTTAAACATTTAAAAAATAAAATTAGTGTTTATATAGTATGTTTGCTAGGTGAAAAATGTCAAGTATTAATTGAATATATGATATTTAAGTCTTACATAAGTTATAACAGGTCAAAAATTGAAAGGAAAAAAAAATCAAACAGTAATTTTACTTTTAATTGAACATTTTTTGCAACCTATATCCTTTTAGGGAACGATTTTAAAATTTTTGTACTTTTATGGCACCAATAAATGTCATATTCCCTTTATTGTCAAATTTTGACAAATACATTACTTTTTCGAGTCATTTGCCTTTTTCAAAATCATATAGTGATATAGATTTCAGTTTGATTATACTTTATGAATGAAAACCTGTTTTCCAAATTGTTTTTCAAAAGACACCTTATTATGCTTACACTAGGTTTCTTTGTAAACTGTTCTCCGTATAAGGCTGTTTAGAATTTGAACACCATTGAATTTGGATTTTTAACTTGTGGACAAGTTGATATAGAGAAGAAATACTGATCAAATATGTTTTTAAAATGCTTCAGGTTTGTTATGCACTCCAAATGTTTGTGTTTATGTCTCATTGATATTCGATCAATATAAATGACAAAATTATATATTTGTTGCACTTTTTCTATGCCGATTTTCTATGCTTACGACTAAAAAATAGGAAATTGATATCCCTAAACTGATGGTTTGTTTTGGGTAATAAGCAACAATTTGTTAATTAGAGGGAATGAAACTGGCATGTTAGTGACTCTTTATTCCATGTGGTTGCTGATGAAGTGTTAGCATATGTGGATGGTGCTTTAGTTGCTTCATTTAGCTGAACCATCAGACATTCGAGCTTAGCTATGGTTTCTTCTTCAGACGATGGTAGTGACTTGGGTTTTCTAATCACTAAGATGGGAGATATCTCAGGAGTGGAGAACATATCTTCAAGGTTGATGACAACTTCAAGACTTAGGCTATCATCAGAGTCGGGTTCGTTCACAGAGTAATCATCTTATTTATGTTTACTTAATGAGTTTTCCATAAGACAAAGTTTATCAAGCTCTTCATGATCAGATGATGAAGAGTCACCAGAGGAAGATGAAGTTCCTCTTGTGAGATCACGGTGAGCAACAAGGTCTTAGTGTTCAGTAACAAAACCAATATCATTTTTCCTAACTTGTTCTTTAAATTTCATATACTTGACTTTGTAATTTGATGCTTTTTGAGATTCTTTACTAGATTTGTTTTCAGTACGCCGAGACTTACACTATGCTGCGAAATGTCCCAGCTTTTGACAATTAAAGCACAAAGCATCAGATTTATCAAATGTTTGTTTTCTCTTAGAATTTTTAGTATAAGGTTTCTTAAGATATTTGGATGTAGAGACTCCAGATGGAGATAAAGGGGTAGTATTTTGTTTAGAATTTTCCTGCCATCATGGCCATTTCCTTAGCGAGAAATTCTATGTCACTCTCATCCTCATTTACTTACTGATACATCAACTTCACCACCACTGAGTTCGGTGGGATCATCAGTTGTCTCTACATTGGAAGTAGAGGGAGTATCATCAGAGGACAACCCTTTAGCCACAAAGGCAGTGATATTAAGTTTGTAGGTCTTTAATAGAGCAAGTTTTTGGAGTTTGTTTTGCTCTTTGCATAAAAAGGTGGCAAACAAGGACTTCATAGTCATTTTTTCAATATGATCAGTGTCTCTGAAAATGTCAATTGAGTTTTCCAACAACTAGGTAGGGACTCTATAAATTTATGCATTACATCAAGAGAGTCCTTTTTGATACCAACATTTTTTAAGTTATTCATATAACAATCAAACCAGTTGTAATTGTAGGATTTCTCTCAAGTATGATGTGAGGAATAGGGCCTTTCATTTATAATTTTTATAAGGAGAGGATCTTGGGCCTGTAAGAAGAGAAGCATTCTGTCTTTCCACATTTGGAGTTGGTATGCATCATATCTGGGAGGTTTACCTTTATACCCATTATCAATATATGTATTTGTTGCTTCAAAAATATGGTTAGTAGTCATTGTTGAATCTAGACATTAGTTATATAATATGATGTAATACCAATTGTTGGTCCCGGATAGCAAGTTTAACGTTAAACTACTAACGACAAATGTAAAGTATAACAATAAATTCAAGTTTAAAGTTTCTTTTATTGATTCAATTAAAGAATACTTTACAATAGTTTACTGCAAAATAAGACAAGACAAACTAGTCTAAGTAAAGTACACTTGTGATAAATTAACTTCAACAAGCCTATTAGCTAACTGACCCTAATGGTTATCAGTGATCAACACTTAGCACAAAGTGAGGGCACAATGGTCGTTGTTTAGACATGAGTGATTGCTTAAATCAAATGTTGAAGTTAATGAAATTCTCGACATTGAATATGGTAACTGGGGGGAGTATTTATAGTGTCATAAATACATGTTTGATGCCACATAAAAGGTTAAATGAAACTTTCAATGAATGGAAGTGACATATCAAATTAGAGATGGTATTTACTGTTTAATTTATTCCTAGGATTCAGATAAGCTAAGGTACCTTTTCTGCAAAGTACAATAAACAGTTGTATATATCTTTACAAAAGATATTCCAACATTGGGTATTTGTCAAACCCACTGTACTTTGTTGAGTAATAGCCTGATCCGCTGGTTAATAGAAGGTAACTCTGAATTTCACTTCAGTGAACACTTCTCTCTTTCTGTCTCCAGTCTTCGACATATGACAGATGCTTTATATATTCAAATCAGCGTCAGGCTTTTGTAACTCATTCAATGAGTTAAGCGTTTATCAGTGAATGATAAGAACACTCAGATATATTCTTTTACAAGAAGAGTCGTTGCTAACATATGCTAATAGACTTGGGTTAATATACTAAGAAGAGTCTTCGACTAATAGACTTGGGTTAATATATTAAGTATTAAAATTGTTCGCTGTTTAGTATGTGCAGTTTCCATTTTACAAATCTACTCTAAAGTTGCTGCTCATAAATACAACGACTACTAAACACTTAATTTACTTATCATATATAAATTACGTAAGTATGGTCAGAAACTCAAGAAACTTGTTTTTAGATTTTTTAAAATAATAGTAACCAATTTATTAAACTATGATGCAATTATATTTTTCATAGTAGCATGATGCATTATTTTTTATCGAAAAATGACACAGTGGTTTTTATTGAACAATAATATAATATTTTTCTAATAGTTTAGCCACATACAATTTAGTATAGTTTAATAATTATATTTTATCAAATGATTGACAATGCAGTGTTTTCGTTTAAAAACATGATTCGTTACTTTTATTTAGAACCATTTGTTATCGACCGTTAATGCAATATATTTCATTGATCGAGTTGGAAAACTTTAATTTAAAAATATAATGTAGTGTTTTTATTTAAACGAATGATACTTTATCGATTGACGATTAGTCAAAAATTGTGGTTATTTCCCTCTTCAATTTAGAATTGATTTTATGATATATTGTAAATATACACAACCACATAAAAATCGAAAAATAAATTAAATACATGTGCTCATACAGATTAGCTTTTGCACATGAACTATTTGGTGAGATCGAATTGTTCAATCATAAAAAATAAAAAAATATCTTTTTTTGTATAATTCGAAACGAAATAAAACAATATACAAATGATCTTAAATAACAGAATTAGTTGAATACTTGGATAGTTATCAGTTGAATTTCCTCTCTAAAACATGCAATCGGTAAATTTGAAGAGAAGTAATTTATTAAATGATGATGTACATACAATTTAGAGTTTTTGAATTTTAGATTATTTAACGAGACTTGAAGACTATATGCAATGTATCGGCCGACAAGCTGTTCATATACCACTAGATCATATGCCGTTTCGATTAATAACTAGGTAACAAAAATATTTGGTATATATACATAACAAAACATTGTAAATACAATAATATTCTCTTAACAAAAGTTAGCATATATTAAGAAGGATAATGCATGACACCCGGAAGAAGTAAGACGTACAAGAGTTGACATTGAATTAAGGGCTCACATAGTCATAGTCATAGTCATTGGCGTGCCAATCACTTTTCTCCTTCTTTGGCCTTTGCTTACAAATCCTTAATTACACTTAAATTCATGCATGTATAAAAACTATTAAACTATATATATATATATGCATATAATCACCTTCATGTGTGTGTAAGCTTTTGCTCTCCAAAACCACCCAACCCTACTTTAAAAACTACCATCCTATCATGGCCTTTATATCTACAAAAACTCCATGGAAAAACCTAATATTCATTCTCTTACTGGCAACCATCTTTGTCGTCCCAAGCTTTTCGATCAAACGAGGAGGGATGACTACAATTTTATCAGTACAAAACCGAAGAAAACATGGAGTGACAGGGTCTAAAGATCAACTTGGATTACTATTAAGTATGAAGCCTAAAGGAAAACCAGTACCTCCTTCTGCTCCTTCAAAGAGACACAACTCAGTGGTCACTTCTATACCTCACAGTTGATTGATATTCTGGATTTCTTTACTTCTTTTGATAACTATGGTATGAAACTTTTGGCGATTAATTGATGAGTTTAGGAGAGTTCGATCGAGTTTATTATTATTTTTTTATATGAGATTGATGTTATTCACATCATACAATAATTAGAACCCAGACTACTTCTTTGGGTTAATTATTAGTGGAATTGAAGGATAATATTATCATACTTAATTATATAGATAAAGATTGATTTTCTTAGTCAATCTAGAAAGGGAGCAATCTAGCTTGTATACTTTCTTTGAATGTATTAGTCATTGAATTTTTATTAAGTTGGATTTGAATTTTGTTTTCATTTTTGCCTAAACTACCCTTCTAGTGAAAACGAAAATCCATATTACTAATTGCAAACATATACGATTTTGAACCATGATATCAAATATTAGAGTTGAGCGGAGCATCGGTAATGTAAACAACCTTCTTAAGTGTAATGAAATGTCATATCACTATTTTGCTATTTTATACAATTTTAGTTTGTAATCTATATGATCCATACAATTCTATAAAATTAATACAAATTGGGTCATACAACTTTATAGAGCGGGTTCATGCATTCTTGTATATATGTAAACAATTTCACATCCTCATCTTGTAGGGCTAGGGTTTTTCCCCAATTCCACTTAAGCAAGATCCACCTTATAGAACCCTCCATACAACCCTGCTGGCCATGCTCTAACTTATTATTTTTGTTTCTATAATTTGCTTAAATTCACTTAATTACCTATAAACTTAATGTCTTTTCTTTAGAATTTTCACTTTGAGCTCATCGTTGACTTTTAAATTTCAAAGTACCTTTAGTTTCTTTGTTCAATAATAGTGGTAATTATCTATTTAGAGCTTGAGGATAATAATGATTAATAAGATATGTATCCTACTAAATTCAAAGAGTTTGAATAAGCCATTCATGGACTTGACCAACATGTCAACAATTACTTCAACGGGTGTACCAAAATTATCATTTGCCTTTCTACGAACTTTCTGCTTCATATGAATTAATTTGCGCATATAACCTCTTATTAACGATATAGTACAAACTCTATATGATTACGATCGAGAACTATATAATCTTTTGTTTGCAATGTGGCGACCAAGCTTAATTAATTTTAATTAGGCTTTTATGGCAAGCAAAAGATGACCAATTAATGAAATGGCCTTCCATTTTTTTCTTTCGTTTGTAATATATGGTAAGGTAATAAATTTCAAAATTTCTATATATTTATATTTTACTTTATTATTATTTATATAGTAGGTGCAATAGTATGTAAGCAAATAAGCATGCCGCTTGACCAGGATAAGTCAGAGGTGATGGAATTAAGGTCCATCTAGTTCTGGTGGCTATTAACACGCCACCTTCGCCGGCTACCCCATTTCACCATTTAAGTATTGGATGCCGTTGATTTTTCATTGTAGGGCGGTCTTGTTACTTTAAAATGAAAGGACTAAATATTTACATCTCAGAAAGTTTGAGTAAAATATATAGAAGGATAGAGAATTACGTTCAACTTGATTGCTTAAGAACATAAAAGGTTTATAACGTCCCTACACCAATTATCTCCCTTTAATTATTAGTATTTAATTTAATTAATTAGTAGACCATAATTAAAGATTTCATGATATTCCATAATTATATGTAGATTAACTCGTAAAGTCGACTGTTGTTTGATTTTTATTTATTTGGTTTTCGGTAATTACAGTAAGAAACAACATGTCGAAGAATCAACAAGTACGAAAAATGACATTTCATCTAAACAATATTATCATGTACGTACACTTTTTTCTTCCAATGACTAATCATGTCATATAAGTCGTTACAAGGTCTTCTAACTTACTCTTAATTATGCTGACATATGGAATAAACTTATGTTTTTCACATGGAAGCAATTAATGAACGAAATTTGTTGCTTAAAACATGCTACTGTTACTTTGGTTTTCCAATTTTTGCAAAACATTCTCACATGGGGATTTGTTAGTGTGTCCTTTTTGTTATCTTGACCAAGTAACAGTATTACGAAACAGCGAATCACGGTTAAAAACATAAATCCATACATATCGTGGGATAGTCTATTCACAGATAAGTCAAGTTGAAAAACAAAAAGAATATAGAATCTATTTGACAAGAGGATCACGGTTTTCTCATCGATAATCGTACTCTATTTGACTAGTTATAACGATAATAATTTTATATTTAATTTTTATTTATTTTCTAATACATTATATATAATATATTTCAAATCCGATAGTAAATTTATGATTCTAACAAAACATAAAATAACAATTTACAAGCATACTCGTGCAATGTAGCGTGAAAAATTTATTAGTTTTACATTCATTCGATATATAGTATTACGTTTTTTAAAATATTTTAAAAATCAAAAACTATTTGACAATACACAAAGTACACTATGTGTAAACATGATGGTCGGGTCGCAAATTAAGAGTGTCGGC
The DNA here is from genome assembly GCA_963921325.1 of Logfia minima. Classification (NCBI taxonomy): domain Eukaryota; kingdom Viridiplantae; phylum Streptophyta; class Magnoliopsida; order Asterales; family Asteraceae; genus Logfia; species Logfia minima. The sequence goes on from OY992768.1 coordinate 25,910,880, forward strand.
TTTCGAATTCTTAATAAACAGGTAGGAAGTTGTGGAGTCACTTGTTGAGCTTAAAGGTTTGACTTTTTATTGACTTTTCTGTTTTTTGTATTTTTTTTATAAAACATTATGTACGTTAAATTGTAATCTTAAAACTTAGATAATTTTTTTTGAATTACCAGAATATAGAAATTGACAACATAACAATGAAATTAAACATGTAAATAAAGATGTATACATAGACTTACATTAAAAACACATTTAAGAGTTCATTCTTTATTTTTTTTTTAAACTTACAATAGGTATAAAATTGGGGAAAAATTAACTTTTAAAAGCTTTAGAGGCGGAATTTGACTCCGAAAGATGGACAAATCGCCCTCAGTAGTTTGCTAACAATTTCTTCTCATCCCAACCTTTCCATCCATAATTGGCACGTCAGGTAACTATTAACGGTTCAAAATTTATGTCTTTTCCGGAATTCCTTATCTGTAGTAATAAAAATAATATCAAATGCATTATATGATAGTATAAATTAAAGAAGTTTATGTTAGAATTAATGTCATAAGTTAATTAGTTTGTGGTTTAATAATGATTGTATTAATGAGAATTTAATAAATATAGAGTTATGTTAGTCATTTCTATGGACTTTGAAAAAAACTATTAATAATTCTATGGGTAAAATAGTCATTTATATCTTAAAAAAACATCACACGTGCGTTATATAATAGTATATATAAGCAAATGATACCCATTACATCAACCTTAATAAAACATACAACCCTTGAAGTAAAACTATTTTTAATACAATATTTAAACTAATACCAAGAAGCAAACGTATGAATGAAATTAACATCATCATAATGTGATGCTCTTGTTTCCATCGAAGCAAAGTAAAACTCCTTCAGCACCACATCAAGCACATAAACGAGAAGTAATATTAACAAATGAAAAAGGTAAACCAAACAAAAATTGAAATAAAAAAGATATATAATCCATGAAATTGTGAAGTACAACCCAAAGAGATACAACATTCATAATATAAAAGAAAAATAGAAAATTTAAAACCAAATCAAAGAAACGATTACAAATGTAGAGTCAAAAGTCGAAGTAATAAATGAATAAAGAAATATAAGCAAGTAACATATCACCTTAAACAATCTCATTGGGTAGTAAATCGAGAAAACAAGCTTTAAGTACGAAGGTAGATCTAGAAAACTTAGAAGGAAGAACACCCAATCATACATGAAGGAGACGTAGTGTTTTAATGGAGATGATATTTGTGAAGGTTAATGAAATTGAATTTTTGATTTGAAATCAAAGATTGAATATTTGAAATAATGAAATGAAATGAAGCAAATGGTGGGGTTTTTGGACAAAAATATTAGAGGAGAATTGATTTGGTACAATATTGGGGAATAGGAAAAAATAAAGGCGAGTAAATGAAATTTTTTAATTTTTTAGACAATAGATAATAGTTCTCACACTATTAACCGTGGTCCTTTTTAAAATTTAAATAAACCATGATTCTTTACTTGAGATCGTGGTCCTTTTGATAATAATAGACCACTCTTGTTTAAATAGAACTGTGGTCCTTGTTTTAAAGAGAATAGACCACTATTCACAAATAGGAACACTTGTTCATCTTTTTTAACCGTGATCTATCTGAAAAAAATATAAAATTGCACGATTTTTGGCAAACAAAGCACGAGCTCTATGTTTTTTCGCTATTTTCGTGGTGTATACGTGTTTTTTTAGTAGTATAACTTGCATTATTATAATTTTAAATTATTAAAGTAATCAATATATGATAAATACTTTGCTACACATAATTAGGGTTAATAATAGTTTAATTCTCAATATTTCATTTTTTTCATTTTAACCCTTTAATTTATTTTATTCATGATCTAATCTTTCAAGTAAAAAAATTTGGTTAGTTTAACCTTTACGGGGGATATCTTCTCTGTATACTTTAAAAGTTTGATAGTTTAATCCTTTAAGTAATCTTTTATAATGATTTTAGCTTTCTAACTTTATCTAGTTTAATCATCTAATTTTTAAAAATTTAGTGGTTTAACCCTTTTAAGGGTTAAAATAATAAGTCAAGAGAAAGTTGAAGAGTTGAAACTGAAAGAATTAAACTATTATTAACTCACATAATTATATCTTAATATATAACATTTTATTTTAACACGTAATTAAGTCATTAATTGATAAATAAAATAAGCGAATTGATAATAACAACCTTTATGGCTATCAATAAGAAACCCAAAATATAAATAATGTGTATTTATTACTATTATTTTTTTTTCATTTTAATTATAGAATACATTTAATACATTTGTGATTTGTATTTTATACATTCAAAATTTTCTTTTATTTAGATGCATTAAATGAGATTTTCAATTTTAAAAGAAATTTTAATTTTAATAAATATCTCTAATTTCTCTTATTAACAACCCTTAAAGCAATCATTATAATTCTCGTAATATATCTATGGAGTACTTGTTAAAAGCATATTAAGATACAATATAATTATTACTAGAAAGTTTTTAGCCGTGCTTATGCAAGGCCCAAGTCGAAGAAAGAATGGTTGGAGATTTTTGAGAATACAAACAATCACACATAGATGCACAACAAAAACTTGCAATAGGGTGACGTTTGCGTTTATTACAGACAACCATGCTCCGAAGCAGAAATCAATAACAAAAGATATCTTTGAAGCATGCCGACTACATTGAAATGTAGGAAATAGAAAATATTGATAATGAAAGTTGTAGCAGAGGATTAACATATGTTACAAGTGTGGTGTTCCAAAAACTTGCAATAGGATGACGTGTGCGTTTATTACAGATGGCTATGTTCCCTGTCAAACAAAGAGAGCTCGATGAGTGAGTAAAATGTGAACGAATGTAATAAGATAATGAAAAGTAAGTGCAGTTACGTAAACAGAAGATGTTGAATGAGTAGTGTTGTAGATAGTAGTTGTTTTCTTTGTTTCAGCTGAGAGTATAAAAGGTATGAGATTAGTGTTTGATACTGCAAAAAGAATTAGAAGATTTGGAGATTTTGTTTACTGGTGTTTACTTGTTAATATATTGACATGTTTGTAAAACCTCTTTGTATATAACGTTTTTTGTTTTTCCATCAAAGGCATCATTGATAGTTTTTCTGATAAGTACTTTTGCATGTTTACTCGTCCTTGCACGTGAGAGGGCAACATATAGTTATCCGTGAGAAAAAAGGGGTTCCATTAGGTATACACCAACAATGTCAAGTGTTTGGCCTTGGGCCTTGTTGATGGTCATCGCAAAGCATAACCTAATCGGAAATTGAACCCTTTTGAATGGGACCATATATTGTTCATCACTTGAAGGTTGCAAAGGAATTCTATGGATAAAGACGTGTTTACCAGCGAAATCTCCAAAGGCAATCTTAGCATATATGACATTCCTTTTTAAGTTTTTGCAAATTAATCTAGTTCCGTTGCTTAGTCCTTCGGTATGATTCAGGTTCCTTAACATTATGTTAGGAGAGTTAGCCTTTAGTGCGAGCTTATGAGGTGGCATACCATTTGGTGTAAGTGAATGCAGGAGATCTTCGTATTGACTTTGGTCATTTGGGTCTATAGTTTCGTCAAAACTGACGTATTCCTTTTCTTCACCCGGAAACTTTTCAATCAAAACGTTGTTGATATCATCAACAAAAGTATTTTTTGTGGTCAAAATGGCACGATTTAAAGTTGATGGAGTGGTTGTTGATTCTAGATGAATATTTGGATAAATATAGTCTATTAGAGCATTTAATGGGTTATGATTTTGATGAGTCTTAATGAGCATCAAGGGGGGAATTTTGACAATGTCATCAATTTCTGAGATGGTTATACCATTGCCTATTTGTAGAAGAAATTTGGTGAAAAAGGGATCTAACTTGGCTCTCATGTTTTCTTCTAAGTGTAGTATAGTAAGTAGTGCCCACAACAAATATTTAGTTAGATACGCGGCTATTGTTTCTGCTTTAGTTCCTTTGGGTACCACTGGAAGTGTTTGTCTAAAATCTCCACCAAGAACAACAATCTTACCTCCAAAAAGTTCCTGCGTGTCCATAAGATCTTGAAGTAGATCATTTAGAGCCTCAATAGCAATTCTTTTAGCCATAGGGGCTTCATCCCAAATGATTAGCTTACATTCTTTGATTAAAGTTGCTAAAGAACTCTGTTTGCTAACCCTACAAACTGATCCCTCAGCTAAGTCGAGTGGAATTTTGAATCTTGAATGAGCAGTTCTACCGCCTGGTAGTATTGATGCTGCGATGCCTAATGTTGCCGTGGCTAGTGCAATATGGCCAGTTGATCTAACCTTTGATAGCAATGCTCTATATAAGTAAGTTTTTCCAGTACTGCTTGGACCATCTACAAAGAAAGCACCGCTTCCATTCGAATTGACTCTCTCAATTATTGTTTCAAATGCAACTTTTTGTTTTTCGTTAAGGTTTGATATTGCATTTATATCTTGTTTTGAGACGATGGTGCTTTTTTCAGCTCTAATCTCTCTTGTTTGGTCTTATATGTCTGCGTATGAGAAATGTTGGGGTATAAGATTGATATCATGAATGTTCTTCCCCATGGATTGCAAAAATCCATTGATTTGTTGTAGTGCAGTTCTCGTTGCATCTCTACGCGTCATTTAGTGACATGTTAGAAAGTCTTCGAGCATATGATTCTTGTAAGCTAACCACAACTGTTGAGGATTATTTGGACATGAATAAACAAGTATGGTGGCAAAAAGTCTCCTTAGTTCATAAGGCATGTGGAAAATAGAAGTCTCTTCTAGACATAATTGTTGACTATTATCATCTACTAGATAACGACGTAATAGTGATGCCTCATGAAAAGTAGTCGCTCAAACTCCATTACACGTTTTTAAGTCATTAAATGATGTAGGACAACAAATTTTTGATAAGAGTATTCTGAGGTAATACCTTTCTCCTTCATTTGGATGAGCAACAACGATACGGCCTATCGAATTGCCAGATTGCCTAAATTTCCAGTATTTTTTGTCTTGCTGCCAAACAAAATGATCCGGGATCTAAGAGTAGGTCAACTTTAGCTGTTGTGCTGATTCATCAGTTTTGTTCATATAAAAAAATTCAGTTAGCATGGTTTTTCTTTGGGTTTGATTGTTGAGCACATTGTTTAACTTGTCTTTCTTTCTAAATGTTAATGGTTGATAATTTTCTAGATGTAGCTGCAAATGTATAACAACAGGTTTTATCTCGCTCAATGTAAATCTAAAAATTCTCCATGCCGCTTCAGGAGGGGAGACCCACCTACCTGACTGGTATTGATTTATTTCGTCAACCAATGTGGTATCTTTATTAGGCAATACATTGAAGCTTATTTTATCACAACCTTTGCATATATATTTGTATATATACTTGACTGCTTTTATTGTTGAACATATTTCTACATTTATATGACAATCAAACTTGGCAAGCAGGTAGGGATTATATGGAACAACCCATCCATTATCAAGTTTAGCTCCTCTAACATTTACTGTAACTCTATTGTTTCGTCTACGGTAGATTGGGTATGCATCTGTTGTTTGTATGGTTTCATTAGAATATGCCTTTGGAAATGAGTTCTTGCATTTTCCATCCTTTTTCATGCAAACGTTTCATGGGTTTTTATTGCCACACGGGCCAGGAAGCATGTGTTTTATCACCATTTTATGTAAATGAGGATTATGCTCTTCGTTTGGTATTTCAGCTGACACGATTTGATCATATTCTTCTGGTCTATACATTTTAAATTCAGGTTTTAAAATGATCAAGATATGTGCATGTGGTAAACCTCTCTTTTGAAATTCTATGACGTAAGTATAAGCAACTACATCACCAAAGATAATCTTTATAAAGAGGTCCTCCTTTAGTTGTTCAAGTTTTGCATGGAAGACCCTAACAACCAAGTCTGCTTGATTTTGTGACTCCTCTTGTGCCATAAGTTGTTCTTTTATTTCTTGCCAATTAGGATTACGTGACTGTCAAAAAAATATCTGGTTTTCCAAATTTTTGCACTAATGTCATGGCATCTATGTATTTTCGCCTCATGTTTCTTGGTCCACCGATAAAGCTAGAAGGAAGTACAATTCTTTGATCAACAGTTGAACCTTCAGTCTCGCCTGATGCAACAACATCAACTACTCCTTGAAGGAATTCTTTTCTTATTTCTTTCTGTTGTGATCTATAAAAGTCTAGCCTCTGTGTTTCAAGCTTCACGTAGTTATCGACTATGTATTGTTGTAACAGACGGCCAAAGCGTAATAGAAATGACTTATCCTCGTTTCTTATTTGGAGTTTGTATGCGTAATACTCTCTAACAGAAACGAACTTAGATTCATCATCCTTTCGGGCTAAAACTACAAAAGAGTGATTATGATATGTATGTAAGGTATTTTTTAAAATAAAGGTAATTAATAGATGTGATATATATGTGTGCGTATATTTACCATCTTGCTCCATGTATAACAAGTTTTCAACATTGTCAGCATTTTGAGGAGAAATGAGATTTGCAGCAGTTGCTTTTGGGTTTCTTTTTGTTTTCTTTTGTTTTTGACCTCTCTTAAGAATTCCCTGATGCTAACCAAGTTCTCCAAATGGGAACATCAAAGGATATTGTAAGGGATTATAACAACCTTAGTAATAGTCAATCTTTCTGGATTGATTGCTATGTGTTTTCACCTCGATGTTTCTATGAGTATTTTCTACATTTTCGTCTCCATCAACCCAAAGTGCTGCAATTGTGAAACCTCGAGCTTGTTGTATACTCTTTGATCTTGGGAAGGAAGTGTTTTAAGGATAATCTTATAGTTCTCTAATTGAGGAATGTCTTTTAGGCTTCGAAAAAAACAACCATAAGGATTTTGGTGAAGAACATCTATACACGTTTCAATTGTTTCTTCAGTTAACCTTTCACAACATGCTAGCGATTTTGTAGTTCATGCTCAGTGTCATGGAAATACAATTGCAGATTTTTGGCATTATTGTTTTGGGTAGCAAATCATTAATGAAATGATAAACTTGTCCCTGCACTCTGAATGTATATATTCTATTGTTCCTCTTGCTGAAATTGGTATCTGATTTGACTCCTAGGGAAGTAAAAGCAAAGAGGTTGTTGTAGGTCCTAATATGTTCTAAATGCTTTCGCTTCTTCTAATGTTGAGATTAAAAGTTGCTTTATGACATTTGGGAGATTGTTACTCTTTAAAACAACATGACCTGATGAACAACAAAAGTTTTTTTGTTTCGGAGTAGAACTTGATAGCACCACAATGAGAACAGTTTTTCTCCATGGGAGTGTGTCAGCCATCAAAGGGACGAATTGTAATAAGTCTCTTCCTGTTTTAGGAACTCGTCCTATGGTGAGACATAATCATTATATGTATAAAATACCGAGAAATATGCATGATATGTAGAAGTTAGTACAAATTGAAAAAGCAAATGGACCTTGTAGACGAGAATGTGCCGTTCTTTGTTTTTGACCACGCATTTCAGATTCGTGAGAGTCTGTTGGTCATAAAGATTTCTAAGACTACCATGTTTTTTTATTGTTTTATAGCGTATATTATATATTTAAAGTATATATAATGTTGACGAACCTGGGGTTTCATGTAAGTTATATGATGATTGATTAGAAGATTATGGTAATTCTGAAATATTATTTGTCTGAACGTATGTTTTAAGTTGTTTCTGAGTATTGAGTGTGCTAATCTTGCGGCTTTTATTTTTCCATCTTATAATTGATTCTCTTCTGTATGTTCTTTTGTTTATGACTTCAATTTCCTTTCTTGTAGGTGTATGTAACTTATTGATAAAGTAATTGTATATGTATGGTTGTTTTGGTTTAAGTTGATTGAGTTATTTACATGTGGGTCGTTATTGTAAGCTATGGTGAATGTGTGATTGTTACAAAGATGATCAACATTCGTATTAGAAATTTTACTCTGAGTATTTGACGTTTTCCTTTTCATTGTTAATATAATGAGAGTAAGAAAAATAACTAAAGTGGGATAATTCGAAGATATAAGTGAACAAATATATAATAAGAAGAATAATATATACCTTAATAGGTCGGTATGTAATCACATAGGCTACTGTATGCATGCAGATCCATGCATGCAGATCCAGTTAGTGTAATTTAAACCCGCGTACATTAAAATAGATCATCATTGGTGTTGAAGTATAAAAAAAGAGGAGCTTTTATAACCAAGACCATTATATAACAATTAAATTAGAGAACCAAACTAACCTTTTCAATTGGAATCAACAAAAGTTGAGTATAACATCATCGTCATCTATTATTTGCAAAGATATAAGTGTCTCGGACATTTTACTATTGAGTTGTAGTCACAAAGAAACATAACTATGGAAATTGTATAATAAGGGAATATTTGATTTCATACTACGTTACTACAGCTCTCATTAGTATTTTTATAATGAACGTTTATAAAGTGAGATCTCCCTGTAGGTCTTTTTAACAATATAGAATTGTTAACTTTTTTATGCATGAAGACAATTTCTATATCATCATCATACAAAATATGCAGCACATAGTTGTTCTGAAAATAAAATTTGACAATAAAGATGGACTTATATAAGCTCACAAATTACTTTATATCTTTGAGTTAGATGTTAGTGAATGGTGTCAATATGTCAATATCGGGTGAACATATGGTTCCCTGAATACATTTAGTCAGATCAAGAAAGCGTGTACACACACACTTACACACATATATATAGTGTGTATATATATATATATAATAACAGTAACAACAGATAGGCATGTTATTGCCCTAGATGAACGCATATTTGAACATCACCATAGTTAAATTAACAAAAGCATAAGGAAGCAGTCAATGACAATTGTGACCCGATATCTGAAAACCATCTTAACAATTAACAAATCCATATTTTCTTTCACCCTAGTGAAACCCCAAATTAAGGAAGCACACACAGACATACATATATAATAGTGTATGTATATATAAATAAATAAATATATATATATATAGTAAGACTAACAATTAGGCATGATACTACCCTAGATGAATAAAGATTTGAACATAATCCTAGTCAAATTAACAAAATCATAATGAAGTAATCATACCGGTTTTCAATTTATAAAAGTCCCCATGTTATTTGGCAGGTAGGCGTGTGGTATAGATGGGAAGCAACGAGACAACAAGGATCTGAATCATATACTTGGAGATTAGTGATAGTAAACCCCTTTGAGTCGGGAGGCTTTCCTAATTAGCTGCAAAAGGGAAAAGATAAATGAAAATTTTAGGGTTTAATTTGGGAAAGAAGGATGACAAATAGATGTTAACAAGAATTTATGACCACCTTTGAAATATTTACATGCTCAATTTACACTCCAAGAGTTCCACTTTGAATTTTTTTTTAAGAAAAAAAAAACCTATAATAAAAAATTTATTTACATACCCAATTGTTAATGAACAGGTCACGTAACATGAACTATAATTTGTACACCTATTACAAATTAAAAATAGGTCAATGAAATTTAAATTATTAACTTTATTGGATATTTGCTTTTACTCAAACAGAAAATGCTCCCAATGTCAGACCATATACATAACTTGAAAATAGGAAACGTGAAGAAGTAGCATTTAATAGATTTTAATAAAAAGGTTAAACAATGACACGAGCTAGGACATTGGTTTGTTGGCTGCATTCGTTACCACTGTCATTCATTTTATCAAATGTTATAAGTGATTTTCCATAGACATTTATTTAACTATGATATAGATGCGCATGAGTTCTTATATTTTTGTATCATTATACTATCTAAGGATTCAACTTATTTATGTTTTGTTCCTGGTCTTTTAGTTTGAGCATTTGAAAAGAAATGAATTAGCACTTTCTCATTCAGATGATTGGCAAGTAATACTTCGCCTTAACTCGTCTGTCTAGCGAGAATAAGCGAGAGTATAACAGGAAAGTGCGAGAAGTGGTTGAGCAAAATTGGACGGCTGACTAAGAGTGCATATGCTTAGTGGTGCTGGTCGGTTGGGAAAGCCCACATCAGTAGTCAATATTGGATGAATCCGTCTTCAACCTGCATTTTATCATCTTTTTGAGTTCTCATCAAATCATTGTTGTGTAGACCTTTTACGGGAAAACATTTTCACTCCAAGCAGCATAAATTATGTCTGCCAACACAATTTTCTTTAAAACTTTATATCTTTTATCCTTTTATTATATGTACACATTTACCCCATCATTTGGACTTGGTTGCACCTAATGGCCTCTAAATTTACATGAGATCAAAGTTGAGATATGGAACAAGTTGTACAAATTTTGGGTATTCAGAAAAAAATTATATTTAGAAAAAAATTATATTTAGATCAAAGCTATGTTTAGAAAAAAATTATATTTAGACTATGAAAGGAAATAAGATGTAAGAATGAATGAGAGTTGTTATGAAGTTATCATAATAACTTACATTATTCAGAGATGTATTAGTTATTGCAATAGAGACAAGTTCCTCAGAATGTGGATAAGGTAGCAAGAGGTTGTGGTCCTTATAACTTTCGATTTCAAGGAGTCGTTGGAGTTCATGGTGGTTGTTGTCATACCTGAAGTTTGAAAGTGAGCTAGTGAATGCATGAAAAAGTTGTTGCTTTACACATAACTAAAGGGTTGACCATCAAAGGGTAAAGTGAAGTACCAGTCATGCATTTGTAAGTCTTCAATTACATGCGGATTAATCATCAATCCAGAGGCTCCTCTTGTAGTTAACGAAAGACCTAATGACTATGTGTATCGTATTATATAATACATGAAAGTCCCCTTGAACGGATCCAAACGGGATTACAACGTGTATTATAGTGCGGAATCCTTTAATACACTAAAACGACAATAAAACGAGTGTAACAAAAGTGTTTAATAGCTTTTAATAAGGTAACTTCGAAGGTATACGAACTAAGCAAAGTATTACAATATATTTGAACTTAAAAACTCAGTTCTAAAGCTTACAAATGAATATTTTCGAACTTATATTTATAGACAGCCAAGTTCGTACGAACTTAGCTGCTCCTAAGTTCGTACGAACCTACAAACATACTTAACAAAATATTCAATTACATTAAACAACATAAACAAAATACAAACTAACTATTACAAATATGAAGCTGTTGTAACATTTCATGTACCAACAATACATATAGCATTGGTGTTACACCATCTTTGACAATAATATCTAAATATTTGAAGAAGAATAATATAGAAAATAGGAGTGTCTCACCGATATTTATCAAGTAAGTTTAAGTAGAAACAATATCAACATATTTAAAATGACTAAGTAATATGTTCTGTAAATAAAAGTCTTCATAAAGTCGAGGAAAAAAGTAACCTATGTGTGTCAATTGTGCAGTAATACATCGATATATACATAGTAGCTTCCTCATAGTTGAAAGTTGTGACTTTTAGTTTCATTCCAAATATCATGGGCCTCGCATCCACCATGTTGGCAAGTCTAGTTCCCTCATTCTCTTCAAACTCATTCCATAGTGTTAGAAGCAAAAGTGTTTTCCTTGGAAAACATGCATATGTAAGACTAATTTTATATATACCATACAAAGTAGCAATAAAGAGTATCTTACTCTTCATCAACAATGACAAGGTCCCTTTGTGTTATTATATCAGATCCTTGATCTATAGTTGGTAAGCACTTTAACACAATAGCTCGCACATCTATAGTTAATCGATTAATGTAATAGTTAGATAAGTAATTTGAAGTTCAGTTGAAAAAGAAAAGATAAACAGAAACGAATTTTACTCTGAAGGTTATATGAGTTAGCATGTTTGTATAGATCGTTGAACTTTGTGAATTCAAATTTACATGCCAGTGTTGTTGGAATGGCCTCCACAAGTTCTTCGAAAAGGGTTCTTTTGTTCAGTATCCATGAGTATGGGTAGGAGGTGGTGCGATATTTTGTATCGTTTGGTATAACCACAACAGTTGAGATATAATATCTCCTATATGGTATTAGCGTATTTGCAAAATAACACAGATTGTTGGAATATATAAGTGTTGTCAGCTTTGTTCCCTGTTTAGAAGGAAAACATGTAGATGAGGTTAAGAAAAAATTGAGAAGTGAAGAATCATAACGAATAGTCAGGCACCTGAGTTTCTAACACCACGATCCTCTTAAAGTCGTTTCCAGATCAACTTTGTTGCACGTGCCCATTTTCCGGAACTTGTATCAACAATGTCCATCCTCTTCCTAGATGAGGGTTAATGTCTACGGAATTTGACAATGGTCGATTCATGTCACCGAGCTTTACATATTAGTTAAGTGTTACAATCAACAGATAATTTTGTTAGTTACATACTTTAACGATCAGTATGAAAGAAGTATGATAAATGAGTCTCCATTATCTGATGCAAAGTAAAAAAATAAATATAGGACTTTATACAATGTCTTCAAAAGAGAACCCAAATCAAAATCCCAACCAATGGCTTTTCATTTAAAGAAACATCTTCCTATATCACAAAACAGATATATTGCAGTTACATATGAATAAAAAAATTAATATAAGTAACAAACATGATACATAAATATCCTTTTTCTTGTTTAGGCTAACAAGTGTTCACTTTAACCTCATAATAATTGGGCACAACTAAAGCATAATTTGAATTACATTGGATTGTATGTAATGATAGTAGACCAAAGTTTGATAGTACTAATACATATCCTACAACTATCTGATGCACATATACTGTTAATTAATTAAAATCCTTTGAAGTTCAGGAAGCAAAGAGAAAAAGGTAAAATGCATATGTTCTGATGTATTAACAGATGTTCACGATAAACACGATACATAAATATCCTTTTTCTTGTTTAGGCTAAAAAGTGTTCACTTTAACCTCATAATTTTTGGGCACAACTGAAGCATAATTTGAATTACATTGGATTGTATGTAATGATAGTAGACCAAAGTTTGATAGTACTAATACATATCCTACAATTATCTGATGCACATGTTCTGTTGATTAATTAAAATCCTTTGAAGTTCAGGAAGCAAAGAGAAAAAGGTAAAAACGCATATGTTCTGATGTATTAACCGATGTTCACGATAAAAAAATGAATTGAGGCATAAAAGCTTCCTCATCGAAAGAACATACCTGCCAAATTGTACAGTAAGAAACCACAGAAGAAATGAAGAAGAGGGGAGGGTTTTTTGTTTTCGTAGAACCGTTTTTGGCATAGAAAGTAAACTTGAATATGAGTTGAGTGAGGTAGAAGAAGCATCGAGAATAATTAGAGATGAATAATGAATTTAATAATTGGAGGTGAATAATCAAGTTGTTAAGGGTATGTGTCATCCTCTAATGAAACTACATGTGCAGAAGAAGCAGCTACTGTAATTAGAATGGGCAAGAATCCCTATATTATAAAGTTAACCATCATAAATTAAACCAACGCAAATGTGACATGTGTCAGGCTTAGAGGTATGCTATATTAAAAATTGATCTATTTTTTCAAGTTGTTAAGGGCATGTGTCATCCTCTAATGAAACTACATGTGCAGAAGAAGTAGTTGATGTAATTAGAATGGGGAAGAATCCCTATTTTATAAAGTTAACCATCATAAATTAAACCAACGCAAATGTGACATGTGTTAGGCTTAGAGGTATGCTACAGTAAAAATTGATATGTTTTTATAAGTAGATAGATATATGGAGTTGGTGATTCCGAAGTAGATGATTATATTTGAAATATGTTATTCATTTAATTTTGCTGATTTGACAATAATTAATAAAGTTACGGTGTTTTTGGTATGGAACTTTTAGGGCCTGTTTGGCATGGAGCTTTTAGGAGCTTTAGCTTTTAGTTTTTGAACAAAAAACTCATATGAAAATAAAAGCTTTGTTTGTCATCTACAAGTTATAGCTTTAGAATCCAACGAAAAGCTCAAATTTTCAAAGTTACTAGAAGTAGCTTTTCATGAAAAGCTCCAAACCTAAAGCTACAGTTACAGCCTACAACTACTTTACCAAACATACCCTTAGAATGTTTTATGAGCTTCAACTTTTAATTTTGGGTTAATTGTTTCTGTTGGGTCAGAGACCCCACTAAATGTAATTTATAGATGACAAATTCAATTAAGTGTTCATTAAACGTTTACTGCATCTGTTAGCAGTGAACAGAGAGTAGAATGTAGGAACTGTCGCTAATCAAACTGATCAGCGAACAATTCACTTAGTATATATTTCTCTCTACTCTAATCACTACCTGTGTTGGCATTGATTCTCTTGTAACTTGAAGTATTCTTAAAAGACTTCATCATTCGCTGATGAACACTTAATCCTTCAGAGTTACTAAGGCTGTCGCTAAAAAGAACAAGTTTCATCTGCTGAAGTCGAAGACTGAAGATAGAGACAGAGAACAATTCAATGATGTGGAAATCATCACTGTTCTATTTACCAGCGATCAGGCCTTTATCCCAGGAAGTACAATAGGTCTGACAAATACCTATTGTACAATAGAAGGTCAACTTATGCAACACACTAGAAAGCGTGCATATCTTTTCAAAGATATGTACGACCACTTATTGTACAATTGCATTAAATACCTTGTACCTTCTTCTGTAACCTAGGATTAAAGTAATGTATAAACTTTACTCCTAGGATGTACTGTCACTTCCAAATGTTGGAAGTTACTTTACTGTCCCAACTAATATGGTGTTGACACGTGGTAGTTTATCTCTCATTGTGTGAGAGTATAAATACCATGCTCAACAACCATATTAAATGTCCAGAATTTTGTATTCAAGATCAACCTGTGATAAAGCACGTTCCTACTCTCTAGTGAACCAAGTGCCTTCACATATTTGTTAAGTGTTGATCACTAAGCCTTATCAGCGAGCCCTTCGCTGATAAGCTGTTGAGACCAAATTTGTTACAAGTTAGTTTACTTAGACTTGTCTGTCTTGTCTATTTCCGCAAGTAAACTTTGTAAAGTATTCATTTGATTCATATCAATAAAAGAAAACTTTAAACTTGAATTTGTTTCTCTATTTACATTTGTTGTTAGTAGTTAAACGTTTTATTTGACAAACCGGGACCAATCCCATATTAAGTTGCTTATTGGAGAACACTGTTATATCACAGATTATACTCGCTGATTGATCATCGAGAAAACATCAGATATGTCTTCTACCTCTTCTCAGGTCATTTAAATGAGATTTCAAAAGTTGATCTCTGATATGTTCTCTAACTGATCTCATCAGCGAGAATCTGTCAGATATCAGAATAATGTACATCTAATAAAGAATCTCAAATCTCACTCTCTAACTGATTGATCAGCGAGAATGGAGTTGCGTATATTCTATAGTATTTGTATATTAATCTGTCTTCAAATGTTTTTCAAAATGATTTTTTAATCTAAGATATTTTATGTTTCTTAATTAAGAAATTAAAAATATCTTATCCAAACAAAATGATTACTTTTTGATTTGACAGTTTTGAAAACGGCTGCACCTTTCCATTTCCCTCTCTCCAACTTTCTCTCTCATTTCAAACCGATCAATCACAAAACATTAAACCTATATAACCAAAAATTACCTTTTCATTTCCCTTTTTCACAAATCATCTTCGTTTCCATTTTCCCAAATCCTTTCTTCATTCTAAAGCAATCGAGCCCTAGAAATTCCAAAATCCTCACTTCTCAAAATCAAACATGGTCAGATCAAAGAATCCTACTGATAGTGTTCCCTTCGTACCATCTGATGCTGTAAGAGCATCTAAACCTGCAAACGTGAAGTTTGCCCCTGATGCCATTATCATCAAACCCTGCAACTGCGTTGCAAATCTTGCATATCCTCCCTCCAAACCAGAATACAAGCCCATGGTGGATTATTTGTTAAATTCTCCTATCCATGAAGCTATTACAAGGGATCCTTCACCTATGTACATTCCCTATCTATCCGAGTTCTGGTACACAGTTCGATATGTTGATGGTAATGAAGAAGATGGGTATGTTGGGTTTTAAGCTACTGTCAATAATGGAACAACTCCTATATGCTTTCAGTTATCCAGATTCAGGTTAGCACTTGGGTTAAGTTATCTAAAGTTTCTTGATAATGTCTCTGGTTATGAAGATCCCATTGATCCTGAAGAGGCTAGGTCATTAGTTGATTTGATTGACTATGAACATGTTGAAGGTGACAATAAGGTCACTCGTGTATATATGAGTGGAGAGTGGAACTTATTTTTTGCCCATATAATTCAGTGCTTGGGAACCAATACTGGCTCCCATGATCAAGCAAACAGAATGCAACAGCAGATGTGTTTACCTCAGGAGATCAAACATACCTTCAAACGTTACCAATGTTCCGAGAGCTGTGGTTAGCCTTAGAGAAGAGGTTTGATGGAAATGATCAGATCAAAGAGAGTTGATCTGACTTGCTTACAAAACAGTTCTATGTTTTTAAGCACATGACGAATAAGTCATTGGAAGATATTATTAGACCATATTATCATCTGATGACTGAGATGGACAATAGCGGATTGTCATTTACTGACACAGTGAAAAATAACAAACTTCTAGAGGCGTTACCATCAAAGTGGGATATTTACACTCTGATGATTAAAGAAAGCAACGATTATAAGACATTAACGCTTGATGAAGTTGTAGGAAAGTTGCGGGTCTACGACTTAAATATGAAAAAGAAAGAGACTGGATCTGATCAGGTTCAAGATCCAAGTGTTTATTACGGGACAAAGTCTGATTCTACTGCAACAACAAGTAATGGGGTCACATCGTTCTTCACTAGGGAAGCCGAGATAGACAATGCTATTGGAAATTTTGTAAGCAAGGTCTGCTATATTGCTTCATCTGGAGATTCTTGCAAGGACAGGAACCAACCATCGGGTATTATAAAGGGGTTTAAGTCTATGTCAATGAGTATGAAGTCAGCTGAAGAGCAAGTAGCAATGCTAGCATCGTTTGTGGCATCTCACGAGAACTTCATTCAGGGAAAGGTCACGGATCCTGCTATGATTAATGAGGATTATGACCAAATTGACCCGGATGATTTGGAAGAGATGGACTTAGAGTGGCAACTGGCCATGGTTACAAGGAAGATGCAGAGGTTCATGAATCGAATGGGTAGGAAGTTTGTGGGAAATCAGGTTGGTTTTGACAAGACTAAGGTGAAGTGTTATAATTGTGAAGGTTTTAGACACTTTGCAAGAGAGTATCAGAGACCAAAGAAGAAGCAAACTTCGAACCAGGGCTGATCGAGTTATTCCTATCAAGGAACATCTAGTAGAGATCAAAACTCTGGAAATAATTCAAATTCCAGAGCTTTGGTTGTTCAAAAGCAAGATGGTTCATACGATTGGAGTACTAAGGTTGAAGAACCTCAAGCGTATATGGCCACAATTGATGAGGCAAAAATGGAAGATCAAAAGGAAGCTAGTGATTAGAAGACTGAAAGAGACATGCCTGCTTCAGAGACTAGGGTTATAAGGCTGGAGTCAACTGATACTATGTGTACGAAAGACTTGATTGCGTATATGCCCAATTTTGATGCTGAGAAGCAAATGGTACTCTTAAACTTGGACTCTGTAGTTAATGCTTGTGTATTATGTACTAACCTTGCAGGGGAAATTGAGAAATTACTAGAGTCATCTAACTCGATGACGACTCAGCTAAAATATTTAAAAGAAGAAAATGCGGTTTTAAAACAGAGAAACTATGAGTTAGTTAATTAAGCTAAATCTGATGCAAAAAATTTAATCACTCTAAAAGATCAAGTCAACGAGTAGAGTCAAATAATTGACTTAGCTCGTGAGCATGTTTTGGATTTAACTAAACAGTATTCAAATAAGTAAAAAGAACTAGCAGACGCTAAGGTTAAATGTTGAAACCTTACATAGTCCGTTAAATGTTCAAAAACAGCCCTCAGATCATTGTGGAGTGGGATACAATGAAGTTCCTCCACCTTTGAATCATAATTATTCATTTTTATCAAATGAATCTAAGTTATCAAACGGAAATGACTCTTCTAATTCTTCAGTGATCTCTGAGATGGTAAACATCACTATGTCGACCAAATCAGAGAAAGCTGAGTTAGGTACCAAAGAAGAGTCAAGTTCTAAAATAGAGTCAGTAAAAACTGAGACTACACACAAAATGGTACACCAAACAAATCCCGAGGCTCATAAGAAAGCCTGGAAGAAACGTTCGTGCTTTGTGTGCCATGAAAAGGGACATGTAGCAAGTGTGTGTCCAAGTAGAAAATCAAGAATTTCGGCAAATGATAGTTCAAGGAGCACTTCTCCTGAAACAGGAAGCTCAAATAGAGAATCAATTCAGTCGAAACTTTCAAAACGTCTTAAAACCTCAAACAAAAGTTTTTCTAAACAGGGTAGTAGTAACAGGAATTTTCAGAATTCGAATTATAACTATCAATCTAGGGTTAGATTTACTTCAAACCAAATACCAGTCAATCATAGACTTTTCCAAAAGTCTCTAGAGAGCAGGCCTTGTGGTTGTACTTCCCATTCCCCAACAAGTGAGAATTCTAGAGTACCCAAGTCACCTGAAAGGCAAGATGGATATCTAAAGGAATTTACATTTGTTGATGAGAATGGTCGACCCACGTCCATGGTGGCTTGGGTCCCCCTTAATCACTACTGGTTTTATCTAGTGTGTAGGAACACAGACTTCAGAGGCTACAAGTTTAGCAAAAGATGTAGCGACTAAGGGGGAGATAGGATTAAGGCTGGGATGATCTAGCTGGTTGTTATACTAAGGTCTTTGATAAATCACGTTTTGAGTAACGTATCTCCCTTAAGAACTTTCATCTATCTTTATCATTTCTAAAGTTTAAAAAACTATCAAAAATTTGAGTGTCGCTGTGATGACGCGAAAAATGATGAAAACATTACCCATGCCTAGAACATTATTATATGTGTGGCTTTAAGATATAGTACATACACAGTCTAATGTACCTTAAAAATCTAACGTGTCTAATATATTCATCCTATGATGTATCGGTAGGCATACGACATAATGGTTCTCAAGTACTCAAAATAAAAAATTTAATAAGGAGATTATTCTGTGCTAACTCTCGTTTAATGTATGACATCAAGTCTTAATTCTTAAGAAATAGATAGTACCATCATACATGGTATTGGATTGAGCTAAGCAATTCATCTGGGAGAGTTAATGACTGATTCTTCTGCTACATCCAGAAATATGTTAACCTAGTTTCAGTCAGTAGATCTTACAATAGAGCAAACTAGACCAAGAAACAAGAATACCGTTCTCAAGGTCTCTAGTCAAACTACGTCGCTTTGATGTACGAAAGTACATACCTGTCACCAATGGTTTGATTTTAGATTTGTTTGCCTCTAACCCTAGTCAAATTTAATGATTAAACTTGTACAAAAGTACTTGACCATTTATAACTGATTTGACTTTAAAGATGAAGTAAAATTAAGGATATCCACTACCTGGAATTATGGACATATCTTGATCCTAAGAATATATCAAACGTGAGGGACACATAGATAATCATGAATAATAACTGATATGTGTACTTGATAAAATCTGCATGTCGTCTGTTTAAGTGGATCACAATACTGATAATCGTCTTGAAATATTAGTCACATGAATAATAACAAAGGAATAATTAAAATTCCTAACTGTGTATTGCACGCATTATGGCTTCATACGATCTTCGTTACAGAGACTCTCACAAAAAGAATGTGATTTTTAATATGAATAATTTCATATTTGTTTGTTATGTTTTATTTTATTTTCAATTTAAGTTCTTACTAGATATCGAGATAATTACTTTTAATTGTTTTACTCTACGATTGTAGAAACAACCAGAACGTGATTTGTTCAAAGTCTAGGTATGACAAAGCATTAAAGCTAGAAGATCTAAATTCGAGGAGGATATTGGGGTTTGCGTGTAAACAGACCGAGAGTGATGATGAATATGATATTCCACCGTTGGATGAGTCTCGATCTAAACATACTTAGATATCACTCCGGGTCTTGTTTTGGTAAACATCAGTTGAATGAAGACAATGATTATATATTGCAAGATGTCGATCATGATTCTGGTAATGATACTCACTAGATGGTCCAAGAGGAAGACGATGCAGTAAGTCAACAGAGTTTAACATAATCAAGATTGAAGACAACTCGGGTGACAACATCTCGGGTGAAACTCGAGCTATTGTCTAGGGGGAGTCTGTTGGTACATCTTGTGTGACGGTGAAACTAGAGCTATTGTCAAGGGGGAGTCTGTTGGTGCATTTCTTGTGACAACAACTTCTAGTTTGTATTTAGTTAATTTGATAATCATTGTAATCGTTAGCTTTAGCTTTATATGAGTATGTATGTAAGTTCGTACGAATTTAAGGTAGGTACGAACTTAGGAAAGCCTACGAACTTAGTCAAGTTCGTATGGGCTTCAAAGTGGGCCAAGTTCGTAGGGCCCAATCCATACAAACCTGACTAGTATATATTCGTATGTTCGCAGGTTTTCATGTAGAGGAGATACATAGAGAAATAGACGAATAGTGTTTTGTGATCAGAGCAAATTCGTGACTTTCTGAGTGTTAGTCTAGGTTGAATGTAAATAACTTTATATTCAATAAAGACGTGTTTAATTGTGATCTTTATATATTCGCATTTACTCGTGTGTTTATCGTTGTGTTTAATTGAAGATTCTGCATTCAATTAAACTAGTAACCTCGTTGATCCAAATCAGGAACCTACAATTTGATAATCATTGTAATCGTTAGCTTTAGCTTTATATGAGTATGTATGTAAGTTCGTACGAATTTAAGGTAGGTACGAATTTAGGAAGGCCTACAAACTTAGCCAAGTTCGTATGGGCTTTAAAGTGGGCCAAGTTCGTAGGGCCCAGTCCATATGAACTTGACTAGTATATATTCATATGTTCGCAAGTTTTCATGTAAAGGAGATACATAGAGAAATAGAGAAATAGTGTTTTGTGATCAGAGCAAATTCGTGACTTTCAAAGTGTTAGTCTAGGTTGAATGTAAATAACTATATATTCAATAAAGACGTGTTTAATTGTGATCTTTATATATTCGCATTTACTCGTGTGTTTATCGTTGTGTTTAATTGAAGATTTCGCATTCAATTAAACTAGTAATCTCGTTGATCCAGATCAAAAACCTACTGGATTAATAGATCACGGGTCATAGCGGCTATAAACGGAAATTGAGATTAATGCTCTTTCACCAAGTCAAAATATCCAAATTAGGAAACTCTTCAATAGTGATGTATGCCAAAAAGTCGAAACAAATATACCTTCTTAGTTCGCTACTAGGAGTGCTTGATCAGACTCTTTTGTTATTCTCATTTCTCAAAAGTGTTATATAATCGCATCATTTCATTATTAGCATGCTAACTTGATCCGAAAACCTCCTCATGTCGAATAACATCATGAAGGGATGTATAAGTACCATACTTTGACTAATAAACATCAAACAAACTCTCCAAAACTTTATTAAATTTGGAAATTTCTTTGCTGCGAAATCCGGGTCTTTCTCTAACAAACCCAAATTGTAAGAAATGTTTTGAAGTAATGTTTCAACCTCACAACATTTAAATTCGAGTTCAAAGCGGCAGAACAAGTTATAACGGGAGGCATGTTTTTAAGATATTTTATAAATTTGATTTTCATTGGTTGTACTATGTGTTCAAAGATGTCGCTAATCAATTCGAACTCATTTATTTTGGAACAAATTAAAAATATTTAGTTAACACTAAACAATTAGTCTGATAATAAACAGTCGACAAAAAGTAGTTGCTTGTTTACAACCAACAAACATTTCGGTAATTAAATGCCAACTCGACTCTGAAAAAGGTGTAACCCGATTAGGTTCTGCAGGAAGGTCATGAAACATTTTTAAAGTTAATTTTTGTCTTAAAGCACTTTCAAACATATTAATTGTCGAATTCCATCTAGTAGGTACGTCCCAGTTCAGATGTAATCCAAGAGAATTCGAACTAGCACAAAATTTCATATATTTATGTTATCTAGCATTACTTAAACTAAAAATATCACGTAACATTTGTTTAAAACTTTCTTTTATATCTCCAATACAACTAAGTCCATCTTGTACAACCAAGTTAATGAATCATGCAACACATCGACTATAAAAAAATACACCATCGTAAACATGTTTGTATTTTAGGATTTTAGTTTTAATTGTCAGACGGCGACGGTGTTGTTGGATGCATTATCAAAAGATATAAAAAAATACTTTTTCCTTCTAGTTTAAAACTATTTATCACATAATCTAAAATTTTATATAAATTTTCACCGATACGCGAATATCCAAATAATTCAAACGCAATCATAAGCTTCATCATTTGTCACATATTGAGATTAACTCAATTAGCGGTAATGCAAATGTACGAATTTGGTAAACCATGTGGACCTAAACATCATAAGTTAAATTTATACCGGCTAATATACTTTGAAATGGTAAAATCATTTCATTTCTTGTAATATTCCACATTTTAATAACATAATTATCTAAGAGTTAAACGAATTACATGTGTATAATGAAATTTGAAAATTTCTTTGAATAGTTTTGTCAACACAAAGTGGTCAAAAATAAAGCTTTGCTAAATTATTGAAATTTTAAAAGCAATCACAAATACTCACAAGGAAAGCTTTGTTATAATCGTCCAAGACTTATTGGATCATTTAGTATTGGGCTTGGAAATGTTATGCCTTTAATGTGCCAATAAATTTCTGTTAGCCCGTTAACGACTTAAGTATGTTGTTCAATTCACATAATCGACATAAAAATGTGTGGGTTGGATTTTCAGTACAACAAAACATCAAAAATCAATATAAGTTTGGAAAGATAAAAGTAACATATACAAGTAACAGTTTAACCAATTAGTAGTGAGTCTAGACGTCTAGTAACACTAAATTTGGATCAACGATTTCACTTTACCTATTAAGTGTTATTTAAATAATAAAATTAATTATTTAAATCGTGTAAAATATTTCTTTTCATCCTATATTTACAGTTATATTCTTTTTCAATATTTTAAATTAATTGTCCACTTTTAAAGTAGATGAATATAATTAATTAAAGTTTCTATGTTAATCATATTTTATATATATGTCATAAAAATAAAAATGTATATTAAAAGTAAAAGGTAAAATTGTTATCTAACACAAAAATATAATGTAATAAGTATAATTTTTAGTATTTTTATATTTGAACAGTTCATTTTAATTTGGAATAGCGGGAGTAACAAAATGAGCGAAAGAATCGTACACATTCTCGGACATTGATGCATTCTTTGTCTGTGACGGTTCCCCAATAACTTCCCCATGTAGATGTGTCATGTGTGTATATGTTTCCACACGTAATTTAATTTCGAAAATTATACTAAAGGGAAAAAAAAAGAACTAATCAGAGTAAATAAACTTAAATACACAAGTGTTGTATATCACTCATTGTTTCGACGTCATACAGAGCTAGCTGTCTTCTATTTTCTATACAAAATACTATTTTAACCGTTCTTTGATCCAAAATGGTAGTAATATATATTTTTAAGAAATTTCATTGGAATGGAACTGACTAACAATCGATCAGTTGGTCTCCCTATATCAATTGTTAAAAATTGCAGCGAAAACAAACAAGTAATAATAGTCAGTTTAGGACGTTGATACATGTTGTTCGTAATTAACCAACTCAAATAAAGTAACGTGTAATCACATTATTCTCGCAAACAATAAATGACTGAACAATAAGTAGCAAGGTAAATTAGCACGAATAATACGACACATGAATATTACTTGGTTATATCCAATCTCTGATTGTGGAGATTGGCTTAGTTCCCAAGGTCAAATGATAACGTTTCTTTCATTATGGATCGCTTGGAATTCAGTTTTAGCTTCCAAGTTGAAAGGTGGTCTTGGTATTGGTTCCCTCGAGGCTTTAAATCTTTCTCTTCTCCAAAAATGACAATGGAGATTTTTTAACAACCCACAAGCTCTATGGGTAAAAGTCATTTTAGAAGTTCATGGATCATACGACACGGTAGGTTCTGTGTATTTTCATCAATGTGGAGGGTCCGGTGCTTGGCCAAGGATTGTGGAGGCAATCAACGAAATGTATAACAAAGACATCAATCTTTCATTCTTCTATTCAACGTCAAGTGAAAGATGGTTCTTCTACTAGATTTTGGAGAGATACATAGCTGGGTGACGGTCCTCTTGAAAGCCAATTTCCTCGTCTTTATTGTCTTGAAGCAAACAAAGATTTTCTTGTCCGAGACAGGTGGCAAAATGGTTGGGTTTGGTGTTGGATGCGTATTTTTCATGGAGGAGTTACCGGTTCTCAATTGGATTCATTGACCTCTATGTTAGTGAATGTTCAACTTTCAGAAGGTCGGGATGCTTGGCAATGGAGCTTAATAGGTTCGAATATCTTCACGGTAAAAGACACTCGGACTTATATTGATTTCATTTCTCTTCTGGAATTCCCAATGGAGACAAGATGGTGTCGTTTCATTCCTAGAAAAATTAATATTCTGGTTTAGTGTACCTTGAGAGATCAAATTCCTACACGTTGGAATCTAAGCAAGAAAGGTTTCGAGGTTCCCTCTCTTCTCTGCCCTCTATGCAACATCTCTCCTGAGACCTCTATGCACCTCTTCTGGTTATGCAATCTGGCTACTTCCGTTTGGCATCTTGTTTTCAAATGGATCGATCTTCCTCTTCCAGATTCGGACAACCTGAATGACGTCTTCAATTGGCTTGATCACGCACGTCCAAATTCAGCCTCTAAGCTTATTCTACATTCTATCTTAGGTGTAGTGGTTTGGACGTTATGGTAGTTTCGTAACAACAAAATCTTCGGGGACAAGAAGATGCTCCAAAAGGATTTATTAGATCAAACTGTCGATGTTTCATTCTTGTGGTATTCTTCTAGAAATAGAAATTGTAAGGTTTCTAGGTCCAACTGGATCTAAAACCCTCTACTTAGATCTATTTTGTAATTGCTTTTGCTAGCTTCTTGCTAGTTTTAAAATAATTCAGCCGTTCAAAAAAAAAATTTCTTAGCTCAAGGGTTTACGATACATAACTTTAAGAACAAGAAAAATCTTTTCAGGTCGACCTATATTTCATGACGCAAAGGGAAGTCATCGCAACGCCATTAAACCTAACTCCACTGCGTGATCTCTGTTTATTTAGAAATTTCTTTTCTTCGTTAAACTTCAGTACACTAACATATATATCTCCTAATGTTGATGAATAGTTTAGAAACAAGAAATGTTACGCAAAAACTTGTAGTCGATAAGGGACAAAGTGTAAAAACATAACTGCTCCTTTGCCCAAACACATTATATACACTATCAGTAACTACATATATATATATATATATTATATATCATAGAAAATACATATTATTACATGATGCAGTATACAAATCATTTCCCCTAAAAAAGATAAAAAAAATACCTCCATAATAAAATGCTTCGAACAACACATGCTACTACACAAATAGCCTTTTACGATGCTATAGATAGGGGGTCCAAGTGGAGAAAACGCTAAATGGTTAAAATAGTAGGCTCTTAATTCATTACAAAGTGCCTTTTTATACTTAAAAAAATGGGGATTACAAAAGTGTCTTACATATAATTAGCATATTACCCGGATAAGGCGGCAGTGACAACAAATCTAATTACTTTTATTGCGTATAATAATATGTTTGTTAAATTACATGTCACCATGTTGACATAGGTAATATAAGTTGTAATATGAACTTTTATGATTATTATGTATAAAAGCAACTAAACGTTTTATAAACTATTTAAAATCAACTCCAAAAAGAAATTATAACTTTTGGTTATTTTTACATGTAATAAGAGATTAGATGCATAATATAAGAATAATAAACCCACTTATTTAAATTCATTTTTATTATGAGTGTAATATGGGTAAATTAGTTATTTTAATTATTTTATAAGATCTAAGACTCAACATGTAGAGATGTTTTATAAATAGTATTAGATATTAGATATATAATATAATGTGGCGGTTTCCTTGATCCACCTTATTTGTTTTAAGCGGTACGAAAATTCCCCACCCTAAATGTTCGTTTGTGTGACACTTTCATTCATTCTCCTCATTTAATGCCTCGCCCTAAATGATTATTTTTGAGAGGGTGTTTAATTAGATTATTTTTTTCATTTCTTGATATCTCAAGTCTTAACACAAGAATGGTGACAATACTTAATATATTTATTGGTTGTTAGACATTTGGAGTCTTGATATTTACACTCGTTTAATTTAACATGAATGGTGGCATACAATAGAAATAAAAGTTCAATTTCATTGATAAGACTAACTTAAATAAACAAACTAATCATCATCTCCTTTGAATGTAAGTTCTTTCCATTCCTTACGAATCTGATCATACTTCTCCAAAAACGTCATTTCAATGCTTCAATCGATGTTTTCTCGATCGTGTAGAAATCAAGATCATAATCTTCACATTTTTCGAGAAATTCGATCTCAGGCTTGGAAAGTTCACACCAGAATTCATCATGTTTGTCTTTCAAGTCTTTGATCCAATTGCCTATCTTCTGAATTGCCTCGTTTAAGTAGTTGATATTATTATTGAAGTAATTCAAGAAAATTCTTGTCAATCTTGTTGATTAAAAGGTCAAATTTCTTACTGAGGATATACTGGTCATCTTCTGTGGCCATTTTTCTTTGTGTGTAATGTATAATACAAAAAGATATGGGGTATAATACTAGAAGTATATATCGTCTTATATACAAACTACAATCGTGAAAATAGTAAGTAAGATTGTAAATCGGAACACTAAAATAAAAATAAATTATAATATTCATAATGTATTTTTATATTTGAAATACCTACTGATGCGCACTCAACGGTTGGTCGGGGAGAGATGTCGTCGTAATGTACGCCGTACGTTGACCGAGGGGCACGATCAGGGTGTGTTTTATATTTTTATAATAACTGGGGCTCAAACTATATATACTACCTACTACACTGGGTGAGTAAGCAGTAAGTATAACTCGAGATCGTTCAAAGATTGTCACGAATTGAAATGAAGGTTATGCCCAGGATATGTCCTATATTAGGCTGGGGTTGTGCAGGATTGGTAGATTTGGTTTGTTTTAATTAAACTACTTGCATAAAATAAGTTCTAAACTACGAATAAGTAAATCAAATAGATAGAGTGTGATTGCTGAAACTTTGACAATTAGGTTTTCTAGATGATGTTCATTATAAAGATAATCATCGACATTCCTAAATATATATCAGATAAACTGTCGGTGTAAACACTAGCACCCTACAAATCTAGTTTAAACCTAAATCTGTATGTCACTGAGTACTAGGCTATCATGAGTCTGATTAGATCAGGTCGTTCGACCCCAACACTATTCGGTGAGGACAAGTGACCCGTCTTGGATAGATACCCTGGGTGTATGAATAATGTAACATACTATTTATAGCATCTAACATTTCTTAACACCTAAGTCTACTTGAATTTATTAGGGTATGTACTAATTGTTCACTATGCACGTTAAACTTTCAATTATGTAGAGTTTAGCGGTTTAAGCATCTTAGACTACCGATAAATCTTTGCTTTCATTTCTAAACTCCATTTAAAACGTTTAAAAGCCCAACTACCTCTGTCCTGGGCAGACCCTCCTTTGCAATAGGTTGTTCATCCCTAAAACTACTTACGATGAATCTAACGTTTACCGGTATATTCATAGCTTTCATGTTCAGACCATGTCTAGGGCTGACTCCTAGATATATTACAAAATAAGATACCAACGGCTTTTCCCGGGCTTCCACAATTGTACTACACTCGATGGTGGTTCCATTGGTATACCAGGTACTTAGCCGAATTACGGTAGTTACGTTGTTTTATACGATACACAGATAACTACCTACTGTAATTAGGCTTAATCAATTCCTAACAACTAGGTGATAGCCACGTGAAGAATTGGAAATGGTAATCCATAAATTCGATCTAGTGCATGATGAGTCTAACCGGATACATAGCAAAATAACTCCTAATTATATAATTAAACGATTAATTAAACATCATCTATACATTCTAATTATCTACATTTCAACAATCACAATAATAAAATACTCACTAATCATGACAACAAATAAACCGCATAGAAGATAACCATGCAAGATAAACATTTTATAAAGTCTGAGAGAATAGATGTCACCTGGAAATAAGTAGCGTATTATCGAGAACTTTGTAATCTTGAATTAAAGCTTGAAGACCAAAATCCTTGATTACAATTAGTAGCTCCTCTAATCTAGCTTAATAACCACTAATTAACTATCTAACTAACTAATATTTACAAAGCTAGTTTCTAGAGAGAAACTAGAGAGAGAAGTGTGTGTGTAATGAATGAATGAGAGTGTGAAGGTGTGATGAAGAGGTTGATGGAGGGGGGTATTTATAGGCTCAAGCACCCCCAAAATACACCTAAGTTGCTCACCCCCCATATAGGGGTGTGGTATAAAAATCGGATTTTAAAGTAAACCTTGACACCTCACCTTGACATCCTTTGGATCTAGGGGGTCTGCACAAGGCAAAATAGGAGGCAAAAAACCCCCAAAGTGGGGAATACCCCTATGTGGGACGCCATATACGCCCTTGGTGAGGGTGGTCAGTTGGAGGCCGTATACGATCACTAAGGTCGTATACCCCCTCCCCTTGGCCGTATAGTGCTAGGTCGTGAGTCTTGAGTGCGTGATCGTAACGTCGTTTCTTCGTTTTGCTCTAACTTCTTCGTTCTTGATCCGTTTTGAGCAATATTTGCGTCCATTTTATCGTAATCTACTTAGGAAGATTTTAAGATAAGTTTCAGCTTCTAATTTGGATTTTACGATAAAATGAACGTGTGCTTGATTTATGCCCCTTTTAATGCGTTATTTGTCCCTTTTTACTATCTTTTAAAATAATTGTTAAGTTTTGACCGAGTTAACAAAATATGCTTGATAATGACAACATTAGTGTGTTTTTGTTAATTCTAAGTCCGATATGGTTTAAATAATTGATGGCACACCGAACGGTGGTTTTTTGTTACGGTGGTGTCGTCGTCGGTTGGGATTGCCGGACGGTGTGCTGTCAGTGTGTTGTTTTATATTCTATAATTGTCGGGGCCTAAACCTCCGTACTACATACTAGATACTAGTACGTGGTAAGGATGATCAGGGTCGTCTCTATGACGGTCGAATTTGAAATGGATCTCATTTGGACAATTCAGTATTCAAGATAGGGTTTGGATAGTTGGATAAGATTTTGGTTTTTTAATAAACTACTAAAACAATAAAAAAAAAATAAGCTAGCATGCAAGGAACAACGAAGGGTAAAGAAGACGTGGTTTGCCATGATTTAGTATAGTGTCGGGATGATGTTTATTATGAAGACATTCCTTAGACTAAAAGACAGATATACATTGGTGTAAACACTAGAGCCCTACCAGTTTAGCATATGTTCTAAAATGGCATTGTTGGTGCGTATTGTGTGACAACAGCTTCTAGTTTGTAATAGTTTGTTTTATAAGTCATTTTGTTAATCATTGTAATTATTAAATTTAGTTTTGTATGTGTATTTTGTAGGTTCGTACGAACTTAGAGTAGGTACGAACTTAGAAGGTGCCCAAGTTCGTACTAACTTAGGTGCCTATTTATACACAAGTCCGAAAGTAAAAAAAAAATGTTTTTCGGAGCTGTAAGTTCGAACTCAGTCTTAGTTCCTTAGTGTAAGTTCGCTTAGAGGAAAAAAGAGAAAGTTTGTATCTTGTTTGAATGTAATACTTTTTTACATTCAATAAAAGTGATCTTTACATATTTGTTATTACTCGTTGGTTCTCGTTTGTGTATATTTGAGGATTCCGCACTCAAATATATCAGATTACCTCATGGATCTAGGTCACGGGAACCTACAAGTGGTATCAGAGCCTTCGAATTTGTTCGATTTGGTTCGAGGTAAAGAAACATTAAGGAAACGAGTGATTACAAAAGATTTGGAAGTTAGATTGTTGTTTTTAGCTTTCAAAGTTGTGTATTATCACTTAGTATTCAAGGTATTCGAAGTTGCAGGTTAAAACGAACCCAGATCTGAAAATATTATATCTGAGTTTTTCAACGGCTTTTTGTACGAACTTAGAAAAGGTACGTTCGAACTTACCTGGTAACCATTCGAACTTACACCTGTAAGTTCGTACGAACTTGACCCCTTCGAACTTAGTTATTTTTTGAACATCATAAGTTTGTACGAACTTATAAGTTCGAAAATTCCTAACTTCGTACGAACTTAACTTACACAAGTTCGATAAAAAAAATAAAATAATAAAAAATATATTTTAATTTGAATTTTGGCTTACCATTGTTTAACTTAAATTCGAGAAAATTTAAATTTTACTCCAAAAAATTTTCGCGAATTTTGGAGGGAAAATTCGAACTCGTATACTCTCTAATTACGATGTCAAGTTTAACCAAAATGGATTGAAATGGATCCTGAAGTAGGTAAAGCTGCTTCACCACCAAAGCTTCTAAAGGCTGAAGATTACTTCTGGTGGAGAGATAGATTTGAATCATTTGCAAAATTCAATGACATCAACATGTGGATATGTATTAATGAAGGGTATGATACACCTTCTTATGAATTCGAAGGGAAACGTAGGTTTTATTCGTATTCAATGATGTATGAAGCAGAGAAAAAGGCGTTGTCTGCTATCATCAAGTGTCTTCCTGAAGAAATTAAGTATACCTTCAAACGTTACAACTATTCTAGGGAGCTATGGTTAGCTTTGGAGAAAAGATTTGACGGTAGTGAACAAATCAAAGAGAGTAGGGCTAACTCATATCAAGGGACGTCTACTAGTGATCAATACTCAGGGAATAGTACACATTCCAGAGCCTTGGTTACTCAAACACATGACGGTTGATATGATTGGAGTATACATGTTAAAGAACCTCAGGCATTCGTGACCACAGTTAATGAGGCTGATCAAAAGGATGCTAGTGAGAAGAAGACTGAGAGAGAGTTACCTGCTTCAGAGACCAGGGTTATAAGGCTAGAGTCAACTGATACCATGAGTACAAAGGACTTCATTGCATATATGGTCAACATGGATGCTGAGAAGCATAAGGTTATTCTAAACTTAGAGTTGGTAGTTAATGTTTGTGTTTTATGTACTAACTTTGCAGAGCACGCTGAGAATTTAATAGAGTCATCACAAACGATGACAACTCAATTAAATACTTTAAAATAAGAAAACACAATTTTAAAACTGAGAAACTCTGAGTTAGTTAATAAAGCTAAATCTGATGCAAAAAATTTAATCACTCTAAAAGCTCGAGTCAACGAGTAGAGTCAAATAATTGACTTAGCTCGTGAGCATGTTTTGGATTTAACTAAACAGTCTTGAAATAAGGAAAAAGAACTAGCAGATGCTAAGGTTAAAATTTTTGATCTTAATAGGAAAAATTAAACTAAAAAGATTTTCAGTTGAAACCTTACTTAGTCCGTTAAATGTTCAAAAACAGCCATCAGATCATTGTGGAGTGGGATACAATGAAGTTCCTCCACATTTGAATCATAATTATTCATTTTTATCAAATGAATCTGAGTTATCAAATGGAAATGACTCTTCTAATTCTTCGGTAATCTCTGAGATGGTAAACATCATTATGCCGACCAAATCAGAGAAAGTTGAGTCAGGTACGAAAGATAAGTCAAGTTCTAAAATAAAGTCAGTAAAAACTGAGACTACATACAAAATGGAACACCAAACGAATCTCGAGGCTCATAAGAAAGCCTGCAAGAAACGTTCGTGATTCGTGTGCCATCAAAAGGGACATGTAACAAGTGTGTATCCATGTAAGAAATCAAAAGTTTCGACAATTGATAGCTTAAGGAGCGCTTCTCTTGAAACCTTCAAAACGTTTTAACAACCCCAACAAAAGTTTTTCTAACCAAAGTTGTAGTAATAGGATTTTTTATAATTCGAATTATAACTATAAATCTAGGGTTAGATATTCTTCAAATCAAAGGCCAGTCAATTAGAGACTTTTTCAAAAGTCTCCGGATAGAAGGTCTAGTGGTAGATCCTCTCATTCCCCAACAAGTGAGAATTCCAGAGTATCCAAGTCACCTGAAAGGCGAGATGGATATCTGAAGGAATTTACTTTTGTTGATGAGAATGGTCGACCCAAGTCCGTGGTGGCTTGGGTCCCCCTGAATAACTAATGTTTTTATCTAGTGTGTAGGAACACAGACTTCAGAGATTACAAGTTCAACAGAGGATGTAGCGACTGAAAGGGAGATAAGATCAAATATTGGATGACAATCTAGCTGATTTTTATGGTAAGGCTTTTAATAAATCAAGTTTTGAGTTGTTAGTCCTCATCGCTGGAATGAAAAATCATGAGTAACATATCTCCCTTAAGAACTTTTATCTATCTTTATTTCTTAGGATTTTTAGTAAGTTTGGAAAAACTATAAAAATATGAGTGTCACTGTAATGACGCGAAGAAATGACGAAAACATTACCCATGCCTAGAACATTATTATATGTGTGGCTTTTAGATGTAATACATACACAGTAAAAAGTACCTTAAATCTAAACGTAACGAATAGCTTCATCATACGATGTATTGGTAGGAATACGACATAACGGTTTTCAAGTACCTAATAAACCTTAAATAATATGATTTTTCTGTGCAATCTCTATTTTGATGTACGACTTAAGTCTTAATTCTTGGGAGATAGATTGTACCTGAATACATGTTATTGGATAAATATAAACCAATTCATCTAGGGGGTTCACTGACTGTTTCGTTTGCTACATCATGAAACATGCTGACCTAGACTCAGTCAGTGTATCCTAAAAATAGAACAAATTCGACCGCGAAAAAGAATACCGCTTTCAAGGTCTCTAGTCAAACTATGTCGCTTTGTTGTACGAAAGTACAGACCTGTCACCTCTGGTTTGATTTTAGATTTGTTTGCCTCTAACCCTAGTCTTGTCCTATAGCTAAAACATGTACCAAAGTACATTGCTCAAAATATTAAAAGGACTTGACTTTAAAGATGACATAAAGTTAAAACATCCGATACATGGAATTCTGGACTTTCTTGATTCTAAGGGTATATGTAGGTTCCTGTAGTCTGGATCTACGAGATATTCAAGTATAAACAAGTGCGGAATCCTTGAATATACCTAACGATAATCAACGATTATACACGAATACGTAAAGAACACTAATAAACACGTCTTTATTGAATATAACTAATCTTTACATTCAATCAAGACTACACCCTCAATACAAACGTTTTCTCTCTCTCAAGACCACTGAAAATCTGTTGTCAAAACTTATGCTCAAATTCGTACGAACATGGACATATATTGAGCTCAAGTTCGTATGGGCTGGGCCCTACGAACTTAGCCCATGTCCAGGCCCATACGAACTTAGGTAAGTTCGTACGAACTTAGACAAGTTCGTATGTCTAAGTTCGTATGTCCTAAGTTCGTACCTACTTTAAGTTCGTACGAACTTATATACCTACTTAGACAAACTTAAACATTTACAATTACAAAGATAAACAAAATGACTAATTACAAAACTAGAAGCTGTTGTCACACAAGATGTACCAACAGACTCCCCCTTGATAATAGCTCTAGTTGTCTTCAGTCTTTAATCTTTGTAATCTTCAATGGCGACCAGCATACATACCCTTTTCAACACAAATCTTTCACAATCTTCTGATATCTTCAGCTTTCATGTCTTCAACTATCTCTGTAGTTTCATAAAGCTTTATCAGATGTTGACTAGACTCTCCCTTAACCTGTTCAAGCGTACCAAACCTTCCAGTTGAAGAGTTAGGCAGCTCACATTCCATTTGTCACTGCTGTGTAGTAAGTCTTCATGTTGAAGAGTTAAACATCTCACATTCCATTTACTTTGAAGATCATTTTGATGACCATTATTTGGTATACTGGGATCATCGTCTCTGTCTAGTCTTCCAGTTTCTTTTCAGCTCCACTTCTTTACAACCAAACCAGTCTTCTTCTCCTATCTTTTAGTTGAAGTAACCAGTCTTCTCCCCCTTAGGATCGGTCTTCTCCCCCTGAGCTGCCGCGCTCTTCAACAAGGGATGTTTCTCCCCCTAAGCAATGGCGAGGTCATATGGTGAGATAGTTGCAATAAGTGCAGTTGGAACTGTTGTTGTAGTTGTGGGTGTGGCGGTGTTTGTGGGTTGGATAGCGTGCTCACTAATGATAACTCGACTAGATCGTCTTCTTGTGGGCCTTCTAGGTAGTAACGAGGTATCATAAGTAGAATCATCATCATCGCCGGCTTCAAATCTGTAAGACAGACAAGAACAAACCAAATACAGGTGCAAATAAAGTGAAGTATACTAGTTAGTCAAGATACAAACCTGCAATAAGGTAATATAATGACAAACTCGGTATAGTTTACTTTATTTCATGAACTTGTAGTAGGGTCGGCAATTTAATGAATCTAGTAGCTACGCGCAGTAATACTTAGGCAGTTTAATGAATCACAGGGTTGTGACCAATCAAAAATAAAGATCTCCCGAACAGAAAGAACTAAAATGTTGAAAATACTAACGAACAGAAAAATTAAAACAAATATGAAATTATTCATATTGAAATTTACATTCTTTTTGTGAGAGTCACTGAGACAAAGATCGTATTAGCCATAATGCGTACGATACACAGTTAGGAATTGAATTATTCTATTGTTATTATGTATGTAATTTATAGTTCAAGAAGATTATCGGTATTGTTGTCCACTTAAACAGTCAACACTCAGAATTTTCAAGTACATGGTTAGTTATTGTTCATGATTAACTATGTATCTCACATTTGATATACCTTCAGAATCAAGAAAGTCCAGAATTCCATGTATTGGATGTTTTATCTTAAAGTCATCTTTAAAGTCAAGTCCTTGTATATTTTAAGCAATGTACATGGGTACATGTTTTAGCTATAGGACAAGACTAGGGTTAGAGACAATCAAATCTAAAATCAAACCAGTGGTGACAGGTCTGTAATTTCGTACAACAAAGCGACATAGTTTGACTAGAGACCTTGAAAATGGTATGCTTGTTTCGCGGTCGAGGTTGCTCTATTTTTAGGATACACTGACTGAGTCTAGGTCAACATGTTTCAAGAAGTAGCAAAAGAAACAGTCAGTGAACCCCCTAAATGAATTGGTTTATATGATCCAATAACATGTAGTCAGGTACAGTCTATCTCCTAAGAATTAAGACTTAATGTCATACATCAAAATAGAGATGGCACAGAATAAGCGTATTAGTTAATATGGATTAAGTACTTGAAAACCGTTATGTCGTATGCCTACCGATACATCGTATGATGAAGCTATTAGTTACGTTGATAATTAAGGTACATTGGACTGTGTATGTACTGCATCTTAAAGCCACACATATTTAATGTTCTAGGCATGGGTAATGTTTTCATCATTTCTTTGCGTGTATTTCAGTGACACTCATGTTTTTATATTTGGCATAATTTACTAAAAATAGAAACTAAACTATTGATAGGGTTCGTAAGGGAGATACATTATTCAAGATTTATCATACCATTGAGTTGAACTTACAACTCAAAGCGTGATCTATCAAAAGCCTTAGTATACAGGTAAACAAGATTATCAGTAGTGGGAATTTGAACTAATTTAATCATCTGTTTTTCAGCACAGTCACGAATAAAATGATGACGAATATCTATATGTTTCGTTTTACTATGCTTAACAGGATTATTAGTTATGGAAATTGTGGATTGATTGTCTATCATCATAGGGGTATTAGTTAGATTTAAACCATAGTCGCGCAGCTGTTGTTGTATCCACAGAATCTGTGAACAACAACTACCGGCTGCGACATACTCAGCCTCGCAGGTTGAGATGGCGACTGAGGTTTGTTTCTTGCATTGCCAAGAGACAATGCGACCACCTAAAAGTTGACATCCTCCACTGGTGGATTTCCTGTTCTGATTACACCCTCCATAATCAGAGTCAGTGTAAGCCACAAAGTCGAAATTGCCTCCGGAGGGATACCAAAGACCTAACTTCGGTTTTCCCTTCAGATATCGCAATATCCTCTTCGCAGCCTTCATGTGAGATTCCTTTGGGTTAGCCTGAAATCGAGCACACAAACAAACAGCAAACGTTATGTCAGGTCGTGAAGCAGTTAAATACATGAGCGATCCGATAATCGCCCGATACTGAGTTGGATCCACGTCTTCGGAACTCTCTGTATCTGGTCCAAGGTTGTGGTTTACGGGCATTGGAGTACTGAATGACGAACAGTCTTCCATAGCAAACCGTGCAAGCATTTCATGTTACGTACTTGGTCTGATGAATGAAAAACCCGTCTTTCTTTTGATCCACTTGTAATCCTAAGAAGAAGTTCAGCTCCCCCATAACACTCATCTCGAACTTCCGCTTCATTGCCTGCTCAAACTCTCTGCACATGTCCTCGTCGGATGACCCAAAGATGATGTCATCGACGTAGACCTGTACAAGTAAGAAATCCGCCTGTTTCCATTGAACGAATAGTGTACTGTCTATCTTGCCTCTCTTGAACCCATTGTCCAAGAGATAGGTAGACAATGTCTCATACCAAGCCCGAGGTGCTTGATGCAATCAATACAGAGCCTTGTCTAATTTATAGACCCGGTCTGGATGGTTTGGATCCGAGAACCCTGGCGGTTGTTCTACATACACTAATTCTTGTACTTTCCCATACAGGAAGGCGCTCTTGACGTCTAGTTGATAGACTTTGAACTTTTTGTACGCAGCATATGCTAGAAATAGACGAATAGCTTCCAGCCTTGCTACTGGTGCAAAAACCTCTGTATAATATATCCCTTCCTGCTGATTAAATCCCTTGACCACCAATCTGGCCTTGTTCCTTGTGACAATCCCGCGATTATCACGTTTGCACTTAAATACCCATTTGGTGCCTATCGCAAACTCTCCCTTAGGTAGATCAACTAGCTCCCATACCTTGAGCTTTTTGAACTGTACAAGCTCCTCTTGCATTGCCTGATCCCGTGATTTGTCCTCCTTTTGCGCCTGCAAAGTTTACATTGCCTGGAGCAACCACTATCAACATACCACCAGTTCCTAGCGCGTCTTATTAGCTCCTGCACCAAACATGAAAATCATTAGGTATTAAGGGGGACCCAAGCCACCACGGTCTTGGGTCGGCCATCCTTATCAACAAATGAGAATTCTTTTAGATATCCATCTCTCTTTTCAAGAGACTTGGATTCTCTAGAATTCTTACTAGTTGAGGAATGGGAGGAACTTCCACTAGGCGTTCGTTCCGGAGACTTTTGAAAAAGACTCTGACTTACTTGCCTTGGGTTTGATGTAGATCTAACATTAGATTGATAGTTTGAATTATGAGAATTCCTATTATTACTATTTTTGTTAGAAATACTTTTATTTGGTGTTTGAAAACGTTGTGGAGTTTTCGATCGAATGGTTTTTCCCGAATAACTTCCTTTAATAGGAGTAGTGGTCCGAGGACTATCATTTATCGAAAACTTCACTAGAGTAAAACGTGGTTGAGATCTCTGAAAACTAGGAGTTCTCTGATAACCTATTCCAGTTTTACTCGATGCTTCAGCATTTTCCTTAATTTTAATTTTAATTTCATCCTGGAAAACACTTGCCATGTTCTTGTTTACGCTAGTCTTCTCAGATGATTGATTTAACGTTGCTTGAGAAGTGCTAGCTTTAACAGGTGATTGGTCTTTCTTCACCTTTGTTAATGCTATGTCTTTACCTTTGTTTGGACATATACTTACTACATGTCCCTTTTGGTGACATAAAAAGCAAGAAAGTTTCTCCGAGGCCTTTTTAGGAGCCTTGAGACACTTTGGTTTGTCCAAATTAGGTAAAGTTGGAGATGAGTCGTGTTCTGTTTGTTTACCTTGGTCATGAACATTTTCAGATGTAGGTTTCACAAACTTAATACTGTGTTTAGGTTCTTGATTTACTTCCAACACACCCTTATTTTCGAAAGAAACTTTCTTTTTAAGAGTGGTTTTAGATGTCATGGAAGTTTCAGATTTTAAGATATCAGTAGCAGAACCAGACTCAGCTCTCTTTGTTCCAAACTTTTCAGAGACCGCTGATTGATTAATAGAGTCAGTTTCTTGTGACAGCTCAGGTGTATTAATGAAAGAATAATTATGATTGAATGGTGGGGATACTTCACGGTATCCCACTCCACTATGATCATATGGCGATTTTTGAACACTTAGCATATTGTCTAGAGTGTCAATTGAGAAACGTCTCATCTCAAGTTTCTGATGAAGTTCAACAATTTTCACTTTAGCATCTGCTAATTCCTTTTCTTTTTCAGAACAGTGTTTGGTTAAATCTGATACATGTTCATGAGCCAAGTCAATTATTTGACTCTGCTCATTAACTGTATCTTTTAAAAATTTTAAATCTTTTTCATCAGAATTTGATTTATTAACCAACTCGGTACTTTTATGTCTTAAGATTGAGTTTTCTTCTTTCAATAAGTTTAACTGAGCAGTCACAGAATTTGATGATTCCATTAACTTTTCAGCCTGCTCTGCAAAGTTAGTACATAATACACATGCATTTACAACAGAGTCTAAATTTAAAAATACCTTATGCTTCTCAGCATCCAAGTTTGCCATGTACGCTATGAAATCCCTCGTACTCATTGTATCAGTTGATTCTAGC
Organism: Logfia minima; assembly: GCA_963921325.1. NCBI lineage: Eukaryota > Viridiplantae > Streptophyta > Magnoliopsida > Asterales > Asteraceae > Logfia > Logfia minima. The sequence continues at coordinate 25,949,763 of OY992768.1, forward strand.
TTGACAATCCTGGTCTCTGAAGTAGATACTTCATCCTAGCCCTCTACTCTTCAGCGTTCTCTAAATCATCCTTAACCGTGTTCTCAGACGTTTCCCCGTCCACTGATGCCATAAATGCCTGAGATTCTTTCACTTGAGTACTCCAATCATAAGAACCTTCTGGATTTTGAACCACCAAAGCTCTGGAGTTTGAAGTATTTCCAGAGTTTGAAGTTCCTCCAGATGTTCCTTGAAACGAGTATCCCGGTCTTCCCTGGTGTGAAGCCTGTTCTCTCATTGGTCTTTGACATTCCCGTGCAAAGTGCCCGAAACCATCACAATTATAGCACTTGATTTTGGTCTTATCAAAACCAACTTTTCCTCCTACAAACTTCCGACCAGTGCGATTCATGAACCTTTGTGTTCTTCTTGCGATCATGGCCATTTGCCATTGTAAGTCCATCTCTTCCAAATCATCAGGGTCAATCTGATCATAGTCCTCAGTAAGCATCGTAGGATCAGTGATCTTTCCCTGAATGAAGTTTTCGTGAGATGCCACAAATGATGCAAGCATCGCAGGATGATTCTTAGCTGACTTCATGCTCATAGACATTGATTTGAACCCTTGAGTGATTCCAGATGTTGGGTTCCTATCTTTGCCTGAATCTCCAGATGAAGCAATATAACAAACACTGCCGTCAGAATTTCTGATAACATTATTTGTTTCGGACTCTCTAGTAAAGAAAGCTGTTACTCCATTACTTATAGATGAAGTAGAATCAGACTTGGTCCCGTGATAAACACTGGGATCTTGAACCTGATCAGATCCCGTCTCTTTCTTCTTCATGTTCAAGTCATACACTCTCAGTTTCCCTACAATCTCTTCAAGCGTCAGTGTCTTGTAATCACTGCTCTCTTTAATCAATAAAGAGTAGATATCCCATTTAGCAGGTAACGCTTCTAGAAGTTTATTATTCTTGACATTGTCAGTGAATTTGAGTCCTATATTGTTCATCTCAGTCATTAAGTGATAATATCTAGTGATGATATCTTCTAATGACTCGCCGTTTAGATGCTTAAAAACATAAAACTGTTTTGTAAGCAAATCTGCTCTGTTCTCCTTTATCTGTTCATTTCCTTCAAATCGCTTCTCTAAAGCTAACCAAAGCTCCTGTGAAGTATTGTATTTAGGAAATGTATGCTTGATCTCTTGAGGCAAGCACATAGTAAGAGCAGATAGCGCTTTATTCTCTGCCTCATACATACGTTTATCTTCATCTTTCATGGCTGAATAAGAATACACCTTTGGTTTTCCGTTAAAGTCATAGGTAGGTGCATCATATCCTTCACTTATGCAGATCCACATCTTAACATCATTGTATTTAGCAAATGATTCAAAGCGCTCTTTCCACCAAAAATAATCTTCAGCCTTTAGCAGCTTTGGTGGAGAAGTAGATTTCCCAACTTCATGGTCCATCTCTATAAGTTTGTTTAGATTCGACATCGTAATTTAAATAGTACCAAATTTCCCTCCAAAAATTTCTCGAAAATTTTCTGTGTATAATTGAAATTTTCTCAAACCAAAGTTAGACAAAGGTAAGCCTAAATTCAACTTTAGATGAAAGAAAATTTTTAGAAATTTCCCGCCAAATAACTCTTTTTTTTTTTTTTTTTTTTTTCTCGAATTCTGTAAAAGTTACTGGTAGGTTCGAAGGTCAACAAAAGTGTACGAATTTTTAAGTAAGTTCGAAGGTCAAACGAAGTTAGGTAAGTTCGAATAGTCAACGAACTTGAGTAAGTTCGAATGGTTTAAGTTCGTACGAACTTACAGATGTCAGTAAGTTCGTAGGAGACTCTAGGTTCGTACGAATATAGTAGGTTCGTACGAATACAGTAGGTTCGTACGACGAACTGTCAAAACCCTAATTCGCAAATTTTCGAATCTGGGCTATCCAAATGCGCTGTTTTCGAATCTAAACAACTAATTAGTGAACTTTAACACTTTTGAACGTGAAAATCAGAGATTTTAACGTCAAAATCGTTCGTGATCGATCGTTCTTTATCGTTTCAATATCCCTAACCTTAAAACGAAATGTTTAATGGCTCTGATACCACTTGTAGGTTCCTGTAGTCTGGATCTACGAGATATTCAAGTATAAACAAGTGCGGAATCCTTGAATATACCTAACGATAATCAACGATTATACACGAATATGTAAAGAACACTAATAAACACGTCTTTATTGAATATAACCAATCTTTACATTCAATCAAGACTACACCCTCAATACAAAAGTTTTCTCTCTCTCTCAAGACCACTGAAAATCTATTGTCAAAACTTATACTCAAATTCGTACGAACATGGACATATATTGAGCTCAAGTTCGTATGGGCTGGGCCCTACGAACTTAGCCAATGTCCAGGCCCATACGAACTTAGGTAAGTTCGTACGAACTTAGACAAGTTCGTATGTCTAAGTTCGTATGTCCTAAGTTCGTATGTATCTAAGTTCGTACCTACTTTAAGTTCGTACGAACTTATATACCTACTTAGACAAACTTAAACATTTACAATTACAAAGATAAACAAAATGACTAATTACAAAGCTAGAAGCTGTTGTCACACAAGATGTACCAACAGTATATCAAATGTGAGATAAATAGTTAATCGTGAACAATAACTAAACGTGTACTTGAAAATTTTGAGTGAACTGTTTAAGTGGACAACAATACTGATATTCATCTTGAACTATAGTTACATACATCATAACCAAGGAATACAATAATTCCTACTGTGTACATTCTACATCATGGCTAATATGATCTTCGTAACAGTAACTCTCACAAAAAGAATGTGCTTTCAATATGAATAATTTCATATTTGTTTGTTTATTTTTAGTTATTTTTCATTTTAATTTGTACACATTTAAATGGGGAGATAATTACTTTTGATTGTTTAACTATACGATTAGAGAAACAAATCGAACGCGATTTGTTTAAAGTCTAGCTATGTCAAAGCATTAAAGCTAGAAGATCTATATTCGAGGAGGATATTGGGGTTTGCGTGTAAACAGACCGAGAGTGTTGATTGTTAAACATATTCAAGAAATTCTTATGATGATTCAATGATATTTGATAGAGTTTCCTTTGAATGTGTTTTTCTATTAAACTTGGAAACTTTGGAAACTTACAAATGACAACCACTAACTAGCTATTTATACTAATAGACTAGTCACATGGTTAATTTCAATAACAAGGTTTACAATCTAAAAGTTAATTCCTAACAATCTCCCCCTGATTGTAAACTTTGCTTGGATTGTCTTCAATTCAAATATGTATCTTATAAGCTTGAACTTCGAGAATCTTTTATAAGCTGAAAACCACGTTGAAGCGCATTTTTGACTACTTTGTCTCAGCTTTTATCTTTGAAGTTAACTCTCGAAGATAAACATGAAGACAAATCATTTTCTTAATCTTCAACGACAACTTCTAATCTTGAATGTGTTGTTGAAATATTTCTCTTAAAAGCTCACTCTTTGAAAGCACTTTTTCTTTATCTTAATCTTGAAAGTATATTCCACTTGGTTGTTGCCGATGAATCCTCTTTGAACTAATTGATTCCAATGTATGAAAGATTTATGATTTGATCTTTGAATTTTGATCTTTCGTTAATACTTTTAAAGCTTCTCTTCTATTGCTCCCCCTCAATTGAATATTGATCTTCTGGAGCTTTCACTTTCTAATTGAACCATTTTTGAATCTTCACTTGCTCCTCCTCAAATTAATAATCTACTTGCTTCCCCTCAAATCAATAATCTTTTCATCTTCTAAAGCCTTTTCAACTTCTGACTTGCTCGTTTTTCATACACTGACTTGCTCCCCCTCAAACAAATTATCTTTTCCTAATCTTGTAGAAAGATGTTATTAGTTCTTCATTGAAGCTTTATCTTTCATTAAACAGTTAATCGAATTTGCTAACCCTTTTATTTCAAACACTAACTCTTTTCTTTACTATCTTCAAACACTAATTCTTTTCTCCTCCTTCATGATGATTATGATACATCGTGAGCATCATGAATATGTTGTAGCACAAGGTGTTTGAAGAATAGTAGACTCCATCAAATTATCGGAGCAACGAACTTTCAAGAACATTCCGTTGAATGTTGTATCTTCATTAAGCGACATACGTTACAAATTTGATACTTGCTTAAAATACTATCAAATCAATAATCTCGAGATAATGATGCGAAAAATGATAGGAAACTCCATGTAAAGCATCAATTTTGTAACCAATGGGTAAGACAACAATTCACTTGATTAAATCAAGGAAAAGTTGTTTGTATTTTCAGAAAACACATTTCTAAAAACACTATAACTCCTGGATCACATAGATTACCAGTTTACACATCAATTGAAAACATTAAATGAATCAACTGAGTGACCTACTTTCAATGTTGGCGTTGATGTTAGCATTGGTAGGATTTCCATTCAATCATTGTGGAATACCATTTTAGGTATCACTATGAATGTTCCGGCAATATCACATAGATATGCATAATGTCACTTAGACATGGTGTGTAAAAATACACTTTGTGTCCTAAACATAGTTTGATATCTTTTGGCTCTAGACTCAATAAGTGCATGTCATGAAGGCAGGGACTGGAGCAGACTGTCCTCTTATGTTAATATTAACAATCTCCAAACGAGATGTCAATAGATTATGTGCTAAATCTCCGTGAGAAATTGAAACAAGGACTTTTTAAGAAGTACTTGAGTGGCAAGGAGGGTAATGTGCATTGCATCACTAGGTCCATGATGTCTCCTTCAATACCAGAAATCCAACACATGATTTCCGATAGTAGATGTGGCAACCCGGCAATTTCTTGTTTAGCGAGGGTTTTCTTTTTCTTTTAACCCTTTCACACACTCCTCACTCAACCTCACATTTTTCAACTCCTCCCTCATTTTCATTTGGCATTATTTAAAGTATGCTGATCTGCACTTTAATCTCCACCAACCCTCTCACTTAGACCTAAGATACCCTTGCATCCTAAATTATGGAAGGTGGCTCCTGTGGTAGATCCATCCGGCTCTGGTGGATCGTAGGAGATATTTGAAATCTATAACACTTAGTGCAAATTGCAGCATTTGCCAACAATTGATCATGTATTGATCATTATATCACAAAGTTGTGATATGAGGTACTACTTCGTCGGTTTGATGGTTCAAGAAAATTTCCTCAAGGTGAGCAGCGAAAAAACTTTGAAAATCTTCCAAAGTGTTTGATAAAAACAAGTAGTTTTAACACTTGAAAGTTTTGAGTTTGTACGAGCTCCCCCTCAAATATAACATATATTTCTCAGAAAGAAAATATAACAGGAGCACGATCTTTTTCAATTAAAACGGGTTTGAATTGAATTGTTTAGAAACCATTTTCATTTGAAGAAGGAGTTATCAACTGATTTGTTCATAAGTCAAATCTCTTTAAAACCGAGTTATGAACTGAGTTGTTCATAAGTCATTGAGAAACTAAACAACAACTTTAGGAACCCATTTAAGCACAGTACCAATGGGTTTTGAGAATTTAGAAAACCATTTATAAGTTGTGTCTATTTGGTTTAAAGACGTTGAATTCCATTTGGAATTGAAACTCGGTGTTTCACTTCAAAATAAGTTTCGTGGAATCAGCGGTGAGTGAAATCTTTTGGGAATAGGGTTTACAAAATCATTCTTTCTTTGCACCGGATAAGAAACATTTTGTGGTGCAAGAGCAAACATCTTCGATCTTGAGTAGTTGAATGACTTTGGTTGTGAAGATTGTTCAGAAAAGCTTTGTTTCGATTTCCAAACTTTGGTTTTCTTTGCATATTGAGAAACTGATTTACGTGAAGTGTTGAAAACATACAAATCTGAACGATGAAAATTCGTTTGAGTAAATGTTCCAAGTGAATGTGATTTCTTAGAATAACTCTTATTCTTTTGCAAAGAATAATTGGTAAACTGAAAAATCCTTTTTGAAATTGGTTTGGAAGATTTATCCGTATAAGTCTTCTCTTGAACATTCACTTGTGGTTTCAAAACGTGTTTGACATTTGAGACTTTCTTTTTGTCAAACTCTTTTCCTAAGTTCTTTTCAAATTCAAGTTCATGGTTAGATTTTGATAATGATGTTGAACTAGATGAAGATGAATTACTTTTAATGTATGTTCAATAGCTTGCAAAAGAGTTGTTCGTTCTTGATCAAAAGTTAGTTGTAGAGTGGTTATTTGTTTTTCAAGATCAAAAATTTTATTTTCCAAAATCAGATTTGGAATATAAAGTTTTGTTTTAACCACTTGTTCCATAACCTCATCTTGATCAATAACAGGTGTTGAACAACTTGGAAAATAATCCTCATAAAGTGGTATTTTCCTTGTGCCATAACTTTCATTTAATGTCTCATAATTAAATGAAAATTGTGCATTCTCAGTTTTTGCTCTATTGAAATTCTCAATAACTTCTTTTTCATTAATTGTTTTTCCAAAAAACATTTTTAAAATACTTCCCATGTCACCGTAGTTATACAAGGTAGGTACTTTAGAAATAGCTTTTTGTAAATAGCATGGATTTTCAAAACCCAATCCTTCTCTTGGATTATAGAATTTGATATCCTTAGGTTTATTGAGAAAAATGGTTTGATCTGTTTGACCACGTTTAAACAATTTATCTTAAGTTCTTTGATCTTGCTTTCTAATCTCAATTTTTCAACAATTACATGGTCATACCTTTGTTTAACACGATTTTCAACGTCTTTTGCTGCTTTACATTGTGATGAACATTCAAGAATTTCCTTTATTAAGGACTTATTTTCTTTTTCAAGTTTCTCGTTAGTAATTATATATTCATCCCTGTGAAACTTAAAAACATCCCTTTCGCGAGTCACCTTTTTTAATATATCAAGATTATATGCAAGCTCCTTTTTCAGGTTATCAACCTTTTCGATTTCTGAGTTTAATTTGTTTTGACACTCAGTTAGAACTTTAGAATGTACCTCAGATTGTGTCTCAATTTGAGTTTCAAGAAGCTTGACTTGATGTAAAGAATTTGACCTGTCAGCTAACATCTAGACTACTCGAGCATGTGCTTCCCAATACTTCACTTCCCAATCCTTATTCACACTTTCTAACTCTTTACTTCCCAATCCTGATTTAAGTCTTTCATTTTCAGCCTGAAGTGTTTCAATTTGCTCTTGAAGATTCGTAACTTCGGCTGACTTCTCAGTACTCCAGTTTTCAACCATTTTTACGTTGAGGGTAATGTCCTTGAAGTTCATTTTCCAACATCTTAAATAAACTCTATTAAATCGAATTGTGTCATACAATGTGGCTCTGGGTGTTCACGATAAATGCCGTGGTATCTCTCCCTAGCTTTAACAATGTATAAAAACATCATAAAATCGTTGCTTGAATAGATCTTTTAGAGATTAAAGATTTTGAAGTGTTTAAAGAATCCTTTTCTTTAAGAAAATGTTAATCGAAAATTTCAAATATTATGCGTAAGAATTTTCCCTCCAAAATTTTCACAAACCAAAATTGATCAAGGGAAGCTCAAATTTATTAATTTTTTTTATTATTATTATTTTTTTTTAACTGTTGAAGTTAAGTTCACAAGCAAAACTGAGTACGACTTTAATGATAAGTTCGCACTAATAAAGTCGCAGAGGCAAGTTCGCAGAGGTAAGTTCGCAGAAATAAGGTCGCTAAAGCTAATATGCGACCTTACTGATAAGTTCGCACAAATAAAGTCACAGATAAAAAATAAGGTCTCGAAAATAAGGTCGCAGAAGGTACTGTAACAGCTTCTTCCTGTTCTTCGAACCAGCCAAGAACACAAAATCCAAACCTGATCAACTGATGAAATTAATACCTTAAATCAATTTCATTTCGTTCCTAAGCACTTATGAAGCAAATTGATCGGTTGAATTTGATTGAATCGAACTCAAAATCCTCAAATCACACATTAACTGCCATTTTTAAGCTTTTTGAACTTCGAATCAAAATTGAAGAATCGAATGATTTAACCGTGAAACTTTGATTCTATTTGTTTTATATCACTTCATGAAGCTTCGTTGATCCTTTGCTTGATCGGAAACAGATGATTTCACACAATTTGATCTATAAACCAAAAGTTTGACTTAGAATACCCATTTTGATGATTTCTTCAAATTGGAACGATTATAACCTGTAATTGAAGAAATTGATACTCAATACTTGTTCCTTGATCAGTAGTCTTCAATTCTAACGGATTACTTTCACCAAAACACAATCAAATCTACGAATTTGATCTTGAAAATCACGAATTTGACTATGTTGACTTTTCTGTTGACTTTTTTCTTGATGATAATCTTCAAATCTTTAATCCTCTAGCTCTTATACCAATTGTTAAACATATTCAAGCAATTCTTACGATGATTCAATGATATTTGATAGAGTTTCCTTTGAATGTGTTTTTCTATTAAACTTGGAAACTTTGGAAACTTACAAATGACAACCACTAACTAGCTATTTATACTAATAGACTAGTCACATGGTTAATTTCAATAACAAGGTTTACAATCTAAAAGTTAATTCCTAACATTGATGAAAGTGATGATGAAGATGATGCTCCACAAGTGGATGAATCTAGATCTAATAATACTTGGATCTCACTTATGGTCTTGTTTTACTACGGATAAAGATAAACATAAGTTGAATGAAGACGATGATTATACATAGCAAGATGACGATACTGATTCTGATAATGATACCTCGTTATTCACTAGAAGGTCCAACAAGAAGATGGTCTAGTAGGGTTGTCATTAGTGAGCCGACTGCCCGATCCACAACCACCACACCCACAATCACAACAACAATTCCAACAGCACCTATTACAACTATTTCACTACAGCTTCAGGGGGAGAAGCCTGGCAGGTAGAGAAGACTGGTTGTAAAGAGGATGCATTGAGAAAGAAACAAAGACGGAGACGATGATCCCACTGACCAAATGTTGGAGGGTTGCCTAGCAGTAGACCAATTGATGGTGAGCTGCCTAGCAATAGACCAATTTGAGCTGCCTAACTCTTCATCTGGAAGACTTGGTAAGCTTGAACAGGTTAAGGGGGAGTCTAGTCAATCAAACAGAGACAGATACCATTGAACTGGCGAGTTTAATAGTGATAAGTCTGAGTTAGAGGATACCTAGAGAAGTTTAGTTCAGAAAATGATGAAATGTCTGAAGGTAAATCGTAGTGATAGACCCAGAGGAGTTAAGATCTAAAAAAGATGAAATTCCTAAGGGTAAGTCGGAAGCTACAAGAGTTGTTGAGGGTGTATGACATGATGTGTTGAAGCTTCATGATGCTACAGAGATAGTTAGAGACATGAAGATTGAAGATGTCAGAGGGTAGTAAAGACTTTGTGGAAAAGGTGTTCTATGCAGGAAGACAAAAGAGCTTAAAAGAATCAAGATCGTAAACAACTCGGGTGACAACATCTCGGGTGAAACCAGAGCTATTGTCAAGGGGGAGTCTGTTGGTGCATCGAAACTAGAGCTATTGTCAAGGGGGAATCTGTTGGTGCATATTGTGTGACAACAACTTCTAGTTTGTAATAGTTTATTTTATAAGTCATTTTGTTAATCATTCTAATTATTAACTTTAGTTTTCTATGGGTATTTTGTAGGTTCATACGAACTTAGAGTAGGTACGAACTTAGGTGCCTATATATACACAAGTCCGAAAGTTTTTAAAAAATGTTTTTCGGAGCTATAAGTTCGAACTCAGTCTTAGTTCCTTAGTGTAAGTTCGCAGAGATGATAAAAGAGTGAGTTTGTATCTTGTTTGAATGTAATACTTGTTTACATTCAATAAAAGTGATCTTTACATATTTGTTATTACTCGTTGGTTATCGTTTGTGTATATTTGAGGATTCCGCACTCAAATATATTAGATTACCTCGTAGATCTAGGTCACGGGAACCTACAGGCATCCCACCATGAACTAGGTTATTGTGATGCTGGCCGAATAAGTCTGCTCGACTCCCAACACGATTCTTATGTAGAATCAGGTGACCTATTTAAGTTGTAACCCTAGGTAAATAAATAAAGTAGCAGACTATAATTAATGATTTGGCCTTTCTTAACAAAGATAGAAGTCTACTTCTAATTATCTTATCGACTTTGCTTATCTATCTAACAATATACATTTAGTACCATTAGGAGCTAGACCTCTCCTTTTCAATCAGTTATACATCCCTGTATTATTCACAATGTTTTACATTGCTTCATATGCAAGCCATGTAGTTCAATAAGTTGCAATGTATTTTACTATGTGTCAATGCCTACATCGGTTCTTATATCAATCATATGTGGAAAATCCGCTAAAAGATACACAACGATTTCCATAGTTATTACTATGTATTATGCGGTGTTTTCGTAAGTTCCTAATCCTATGATTATTTACACTACTTACCACAATCAAGATTCATGAATTCTTAATATCTAGGTTATAGCCACGTGGATAACTGGAAAGGGTCATTCACAAATTAAATCTATTGTCATTTAGACGATACAAAGTACAATAATAATCTTTATTTATAATTGTGTTCTGAATTGCTATCTGTGTGATAGACATATTCAAAACATTGAGACAGTAATCCACAAAGTATTATACCAATGGCTTTTTCGTGGCTTCCATATTTGTACTACACCTAGTGGTGTTTCCATTGCTATACCAAAGACTCAGACGTTTTACGGTTTTTACGTTGCTTCATAACAGTCCGCTTAACGATTACTTAAACATCATTTGTAACTATAATTATCTAAATCATGGCAAACATACAAGAAACTACTCACAAAGCATGGCAATAAACATTTCAGATATTAATAAATCACAAACATCAAACAATTATGACGAATTAATAAAAGAAAAGGATAAATATTACCCATAAATATTGCGAGCAAAATAACACTTGTATTTATTCTGAATATCCAAAGTGTTACATTGCTACACTAGCTACTAACTACTAACTAATACATAATTAAATCCCTAATCCCTTACTTATCTCTCCATAAATTAATTAGATTAATCTAGAGAGAGAAAGTAGAGAGAGGGAAGAAACAAAGAGAAATGGAAGTAAATTGAAGTTTGAGGTGTGTGGAATGTTAGATGAGGAGGTTGATATATATAGAGGTGATCCCGAACCGTATTTTAACCAAACGAATCGAGTTTGACCAAACCAAAAATGACCTGTATTGCGCGAACCGTATAAAGACGCAATATTTAAGCATATACAAGTCGCGCGAACCATACACGGTTCGTTCGAGCTGTATACGATTCACATTGGGCCATATACGGGCCATTTGAGCCGTATTTTGTTCGTGCAGATCATGCCCGAGCCGTATTTTGGTCTCCCGAACCGTATTCGCGAGGTCGTAATGTCTTGTGTGAGGGATCGTGTTTCTTCGTTGCTTGTTTTGGCTCTAATTTCTTCGTTTCTTATCCGTTTTTAGCAATTCTTATATCCACGCGATTCTTATATCCATAGAATTATCATAAAGATGATTTGAACTTTCGTCCACTTTTGGTGAGTTTTACAGCATCGACTTCGTAATCACCTAACTAACACAATAAATCAAATAAATTTAATATTTCGATTAAAATGTTAATTATTTAATTAATATGGGTAAGATAATGTGAGTAAAGACGTGACTTTTTACGCGTTCTCAATAATGTACGTAAAAACGTCAGTTTTTACACGTTATTACTAAAGGTTTATTTAAAATTAAGTAATTTATTTATTATATAACAAATAAAATTTTTATTATAAATTTTTGATAACCACGTATATATTAATTAAATGTATATTTTCATTTACAAGAATCATGACCAAGGATCACATTAATATCACAATATTTTATTTTGAAATACCTCATTTAATGTTCGCCAACTACTATCATGCTTGATTTCTATATAAATTGTTCATAATTCGACGGTGTACTATTACAACCTCAATTTTCTTTCTTTATACTTTTCAACTTACTTTATCAATATGTCTGCTCATATTGAGAAAAGGGGTACAAGTGGGTTTAACTAAACTCCAACAACGTACCTGTCAAAATTTGGTGGATCTTGACAAAGATTTTGTCAACGTTTTAGGTGCACAAATTGTAAAGTATAATCAAACAATTAGAAGTAACATTAGAATAGACTAAGCAGTTATGTTTGTTACTCATGTTGAACAACTAACCTTTTGATAGTTAGAATATATACTAAGGTCTATTAGTCACAACATCTGTTGGGAGTGACATTATTGTAACTTAGATTATTATCTAAGCAACCATCACTAGATGATAGAGAATTATCATCTAAAGAAGTTACAATGAGCATGACGTTGATATAAAGATTTGAAGCATCTGTTCAAGTCAAATATTGAAGACAGAGATAGGGAGGAGTATATTGAAGTGTAATTCAATACTCATATATTAACCAACGGTTTGTGCTATTACCGTGTAAAGTACATTGGATCTAACAAATACCCAATGTATTAAAGTGAAGGTCAACTTATAAATGATAATAACATTGTACATATCTTTGATAAAGATGTGTACAACTGGTTATTATACTTTATATTTGTTGTTAATAGTTTAACACTAAACTTGACAAATTGGGACTAACAATTGGTATAAGAGAAGATTAGATAATAAATAACTAGATCTACTATTACTACTAACCATATCTTTGAAGCTACGAATGCCTATATCGACAATGGGTGATGCGTCACGGAACGGTCGATTTTATCACGGCGTGTCGTTGTCGATTGAAGTTGTTGGACGATGACTGAACAGTGTGCGATCAATGGGTGTTTTATATTTGTAATGTGGGTATCCTAAATTACTTACTACATATAGGGTTTAGTAAGTGGTGAGTATGACTAGGTTTCGTTCTTATTACCTCAACGCGCATAGGATCTTAGGGGCATAAGTTATCTTTGGAAATCTAGCTAATTTTGTTAAAGTGAGAGGGGTTTTGGTTTGCAATTACTTTAATCTAATTAAATAAACCAGTAAAATAAAGGGGGGGAGTTGCTCAGTTACTATGGATATAGGGGTCTCCACTATGATATCGGTTTACGTTAGGTTTTGGTAGTTTTGATATTATGGCTTTAATAGTGGTAGATTTCTACTTCTGAATGAGTCATTTACATGAACCTGCCACTTAACTAACACGAAGTTGTCCATAATCTGATAAGGGCATGTCACTTGGGTGGTGGATACGAAAGGTTATTCAGTACCAAAAAATCTCTCAAATGCAATAACCAACATAACCTGACAGTTATCCTCGAATCCTATTCCTCCTTCCCAGGCATCACAGATGTCTATGTTGATGACATGAATCGTTGAATGAATGATAACATGAACATGTGTTACCCCATCGGAACAGGTTGGGATGAAAGTGAGTATAATTGAAAGAAAATGAAAGAAATGGTATGTGTTGGTTATTTAAGGAGTCTAATATATAGAGGTGCATGTGACCCGGATTTTTGACTAATGAACCGGTTTTAACAACCCCAAATACGGCCCGTATCGCACCAACTGGATCAAGACTCAAGATTTACGTGGATACGGTTTGGTTGAACCGTATATGGTGTATTTGGGCGTGTATGCGGCTCACAGTGGCCCGTATTTGCAGCGTCGTGTATTCGTGTGTGGAATCGTAATTCCTTGTTGCTTGTTTCGCTCTAACTTCTTCGTTTCTTATCCCTTTTTAACGATTCTTGAACCCACGCGATCGTAATCTCATGATCATCATCTTAAGGTTGATTAAAGATAATTTCCACAAAATTATCAAATAGATGATTAGAACGCAAACGAATTGCCTATTGTTGACTTTGCTCCGTTTTATTCGTTTTTAGCTCGTTTTTGGTGAATTTTGCAGCATCGTCTTCGTAACTACCTAATTAACACAATAAAGCAAATAAATGTAATATTTAGATTACAATGTTAATTATTTAGTAAATATAGATAAGAAAACGTGCGTAAAAACATGACTTTTTACGCGTTATCGATTGGTATAAGGGTAAACCTCCCAGGTTCGATGCGGACCATTTCCAAATGTGGAAAGGTAGAATGGTTCTCTTCTTAAGGGCTTAAGATCCTCTTTTAATTAAAATTCTGAATGAAGGGCCCTTTGTACCTCACACCATACTTGAAAGAAATCCTATTTTTGTTGGTAGTGATGATGACACAACTCCTAGGAGTATAGTCAGACCATCAAGTCAATGGTCTGATGAGGATAAATTGTTATTACCCAACAACATTTACTACTCTATAATCAAGTGCACTAGCGGTAAAGAAATATATGAAAATTTGTGTATTATCCTTGATGGAACATATTTTAAAATAAAAAATAGACGCGTTCTTCTAAATAGACATTATGAATTATTCTCTCCTAACAAGTTAGAGAGTCTAACTCAAACTTACAATCGGTTTAATTGCTTCATCAATGATTTACAAAAAAAATCGATATTAGAAAGGACTTTTTCGATGTAATGAATAAATCCATGGATGCTTCGTAGCTGCTGGGAAAATTCCATAGACATTGTCAGAGACACTGGTCACATTGAAAAAATGACCTTGAAGTCCTTATTTGCCACATTTCTGTGTAAAGAACAAAAAAAAACTTCAAATACTTGTTATCTCTCAAAATTACAAACTTAACAATTCTGCCTTTGTGGCCAAATAGGGTGTTTGCTGATGATATCCCCTCTACTTCCATAGTAGAGACAACTGATGAACCCTCTAAACTTAGTGGGGGTGAAGCTGATGTATCAATTAATGAGGATGAAAGCGATCTTGAGTCTGTTGCTGAAAATATTGACATGATGGCTGGTAAATTTAAAAAGTTAACCAAAGAAAACTTCTTACCAACTTCTGGAACTCGAGTCTCTACCTCGACAAATATGACAAATATGATGCTTTCTACTTTGACTGCCAAAAACTTGGACACTTTACTGAAGAGTGTAAGGCTCAGCGAGTAGAAAACAAAACAAGTAGACAATCTCAAAAAGCCTCTAAATATAAAGCCAAGTATAGAAATCTAAAATAACAAATTAGAAAGAAAGATACTGGTTTTGTGGCTGAACACAAAGACCTTCTTGCTCACCTTGGTCTCCCTAGTGGTACATTATCATTCTCTAGTAATTCATCTTCATATGATCATGAAGACCTTACTAGGTTATGGGTTATGACCAATTCAGTGAGTGAATATGAATCAGATGACTACTCTATCAATCTTTCTGATTCTCATGACAACTCAATTCTTGAAGCTGTCATCAATCTATTTTCACACTTATGCCCTTACTTATCTGTAAACTGTTGATCATTGAGTGTTATTAGCGTACCCAGCTGATAACTTGTTGAAGTAAATTTGTCACAAGTGTAGTTTACTTAGACTAGTTTGTCTAGTCTTATTCCTCAGTAAACTATTGTAAAGTTATTCTTTAATTGAATCAATAAAAGAAACTCTAAACTTGAATTTATTATTATACTTTACATTTGTTATTAGTAGTTTAACGCTAAACTTGACAGACCAGAACCAACAATTACTATTACTATTTGCAATATATATATTATATATATTGAATTGTGTTGATAAATTTTGAATATTTATTTTATTTGTCTCACTATATTTATTTTATGTCAAAGAGTACTTATATAACAAGTACTTTCTTTTCAAATATAGTACAATTATTTTTAATTGCCTAATAAGTCGGTTTTCCATAAACCGCCATATTTATATAAGGTGATCAATGATATAATGTGTCAAATTAGACACCAAGGTGTAAAAGCTAGGGACAAGCAATTGATCTATTTAAACGATTATGACGTCTACTTCATCGGCTTTGTCAATTCGAAGTTCAAAGGCGACCTTCCTACTCATTGATCATGTAATCCACTTCTATTGTTGAAATAAGCACCTCTTGGACTTTTACCAACTCAGCCCGACGTTTTTTGACTTGCCCAAATTCGATGGTGTATTTTTTGTGTGGAATATGTTAACCGATTTTGTGGTAACATGGTGTCTTCTTTGTGATGTAGTGTGCATGGAAAAGGTGTGACAATTTTCACTTTATCGACGAGGAACTCACAAATGAGCGGTACAAATTCAATTTGTTTGAATTGTAGTCGGTTATGAATTGAGATCAAAGAGCTTCTTTTAGGGAAATCATGAAGCACATAGAGAATTTAGAGAAACCAGATACCGAGTTAGAGTTGTACAAGTCCAAAATAGAAGATCAGTTGCCTAATTGCAATTGGATTTGAAGAAAAGCAAGGATAGTTATTTTTCTTAAAAAAATGTTTGTTTTGTTTGTTTCGTCTAGTTATTGTTGTAGTATTGTTCAAGTAAGTTTAGCTACTTAATTGCAGTTTGTTTATCATATGAACTTCAAAAGTTATGTTACTGCAGTGTGGTTTGAAATAAATGAAAATTGTGTTAAAAATTGTATAAAAATCAAATTAATCATATAAAAGATAAATATTTATGATTAAAGCACATAATTAGTATAAAATATGGCTATTAATAATAAGGCATTGGTCAATCAGACCCCAAATGCGCCAAATTGTGTAAATTTCGTTTGAGTTTTTCGAACCCTGGCAAAACTGCTAAATGCGCTAAGTTATTTCATCAAAATTGTTTTTGGGCAGTAGTCAACGATGGGTGTTACTATTGTAGGATTTTGATTTAGAGATCAAGTATAAGAGAGGAGCCGAGAATCTAGCTGCAAATCATCTCTCTAGATTTGAGAAACCCGAGATGGAATCGTTGAAGAAATCGGAGATAGATGACGAACTCTCCGATGAATCACTTATGGTTGTCAAACAACCGAGGAGATCCCATAGTTTGCCAAATATGCTAACTATTGTGCAGGGAAGATACTTGAAAAGGGATGACAGATCAATAGAGAAAGAATTTTTTTGCTAAAGTGAAACATTATTTTTGAGAAGATCCTTGTGTCTTCGGAGCTAAAGCCAGATCTATAATGGAGCTAGTTATACTGCAAGGAAGGTGTTTAAATGTGGATTTTATTGGCTGATGATTAATAAGGATGCACATGAGCTTGTTAAATCATGTGATGCATATAAGAGGCCCGCTAATATCTCATCCCGAAATGAGATTCCTCAAAAGAGCATTATAGTTTATGAAACCTTTGATGTTTGGGGTTCATTGGACCTTTTTCGGAAACTAAGGCTCATAAGTACATCCTTGTTGTAGTTTACTGTGTTTCAAAATGGCGTGAAGCTCAATCTTTACATACTAACAATGCACGAGTGGTGGTTATGTTTTTGAAGAAGTTGTTTCTCGGTTTGGAACTCCTTAAGCTTTAATTAGTGATAGGGGTACTCACTTTTGCAACTCACACCTCGACAAGGTCTTAAAGCGATATGGTATACGACATAGAGTTTTGACACCTAATCATCCGCAGACAATTGGCCAAGTAGAGAATACTAATAGAGGTTTGAAGCGTATTCTGGAGAAGATAGGAGGTGTCCATGTGAAGAATTGGCTGGAAAAGTTAGATGATGCATTATGGGCTTTTCGTACAACTTATTAAACGCCCATTGGGACTACACCGTTTAGGATGGTATACGATAAAACGTGTCATCTATTGGTTGTACTAGAACATAGAGCTTATTGGGTACTCAAAGCATGCAACATGGATATGAAAGTAACAGGTGAGCATAGATTTATGCAGATGAACAATTTGGAAAAGCTTCAAGATCAAGCCTATCAAACTTGATAATCTATAAGGAAAATACACAGAAATGGCATGATCATCGATTGAAAGAGGTAAAAAAGTTCAAGGCTGGTGATAAACATCTCCTCTTTAATTCTTGATATAAGCTCTATCTGGGAAAGTTGAAGTCACGATGGTCTAGACCATTTAAAGAACATGAAGTATTTCTGTGTGGGACGGTTGAACTAACCAACTCAAATGGAGATACTTTCAAAGTTAATGGCCATCGCCTGAAGAAATATCTTGAAGGGCCAAAAGAATTATTTGATGAAGCGGATCAACGCTTTACACCTAGCTAAACTTAAAGCGTGGGAATGAGTCAAGTTGACGACTAATATTAAAACAAGCTCTTTTCGGGAAGCAACCAATGTGTACATTTTGTGGTATATGTAAATATTTAAGTGTGGGAATTGCAACCATCGGACGCTGGATTTTCGCATTTTTGAACAGAAGATAGTCGCCGATTACAACTGCTATACGTGTTGAGCAAATCATGAGTTCAACGAAAACATACACCATGGGAGTTTTCCTTTTTAATTTATGTTATTCAAGCTTACTGATTTTATATGATTGTTTTGAACATTTGGGGACAATGCTCATATTAAGTGTGGCAATGGGGTTGAATAACATTTGAACCTTTTATTTGTTTTCATTTAAACCATAATGTTTTAACATATAAGTTATATCATCTTATATAAGAGTAACTAAGCCTCATTTTTAGCTTAAATTTTAAAATTTTGAGATGTGTTACTTCTAATACAATCGGATCAGTGTGGAGTTTACATGATTCACACATTTATAACTCTTAGGACTATGTTTCGTGAGTTTTTGAGCCTTTAATATAGCATTCAACTTTAATGGTCACATGGAGTTCTTTTGTTATGAGTGTGCCGGTGTTGTATTAATTCTAGAACTTGCTATAGTTATACATTTCGAGACTACATAGAGTGCTATCTTTGGATAGTAAAAATACACAATTTTGTAAGAAATAATTTTAGGAACAACTTAAGAGTATAGGAAAACAAACTAAGTCCCATTACACTATTATAGCGCTCATTTCAAGTGCTAAATCCTAATAGAAACCACTTTGTGCCTACACCTTTCGTTTCAATATTTACATTATTTAGCCATATACCGATTCTTTCATATCATTTTTCCTTAGTCAAGATTCTGAGTAGTTATAACATTTGTATGCGGATTCATGAAGCGTTACGGAAGTGGAGAACAAGCAAAAGTACATATATTTATTCGCCGAGCTGCAGCTACAGATAATATTAGAAAAGAAATGCAATTTAATTTTATGCACTTGGGTATCAGAAATGGAAGCCTGATTAAATGATTGTATATGTACAAAAAAGTATCTATAGAAGATATATTAGGAAAAAAATAAAGTTGTTTGATGTTCTCATTGATTGAAGATATGGAGGATGAGTGATGTTATGGGAGAAACGTATACTAATTATAGTTGTTCAGAATTTTTGTTTAATCTTTTTAGATTTAAGTTCATAAATGTAGATGTTAGGGATACATATTTTAAAACACATACTTCTTACAATTTTGTGTGTGTTTGTCTCAATTTTGTAGTAGAGATTTGATACTTTATCAAGCCTATGGTAATTATGCTTCATGACTTGCAAATTTAGTGTTAATTTTCTTAGATTTATTATACGGACAAATTTTATTGTCGTGAACCCTTTTGAGTGTTGAGAGGTATACAATTTTCCTTTCGTGAGATGTTAAGTCGTGTATTTTCGAGCTTGAATGAATACCGTCCCATAAGAAAGAGCTGTCAACTAAGTACATCTCACAAGATCTCTCGTCATTCTAATTGTACCGGTTTATGTCAGCAGAGCAATAGCCAACATTCATTGCCACAAGAACCACCGAGGATTTTATGGTTTGTCATATATATTCTAGACTACTTAATAATTTTATGTCTTGTGTTTAAATTGGATTATTAAAACTAAAGTTACTAATGATGTTTTTTCTATTCCTATATGAAGATAAAAAGTCCTAAAGCCAAGGAAAGTGCAGCCAAGAATACGAATTCCGCCTGAGTTTGACGGTCGTGATATGCTGGATTGATGGAGTGGTTTCTTGCATAAAAAGTCAAAATTCTTTAAAAATACCCTCTTTGAAGGATTTGAAATCTAAGCAATCAGTTTTCTATATCTTGGCCAGAATAAAAGATAAAAAGGCAACTAGAGTACAAGAGTCTACTGAGTTCCTTAAAAAACAAGCAAATGATTTGGTAAGATATAGAATAAAATGTTTATGACAATTGTAAAGATATTAAGATCATAATCTGTATCTCATTAAAAGCAAACACACGAGCAAGCAATGATCGAGGATGGTACGTTTAAATTGGTGGGGCACGAACCCCTATAAATGTTGAAAGGAAAAGAGCACAAGGTAGACTTGTGCAGTGCCTAGTGTAGTCGGGATCAAAAAGGCCCTTAGATATAAGAAATATAAAAGGAATCAAACGGTTACGATTGAATATTTAGACGCCTTCAAGGAAACAGTGGTTGGTGATCCACAACTTCTATTGGAAGAGAAACAAGACATTAATGAACAACAAGCAACTAAGTTAGCCAAACAACAACGCAAGTTAGAGGCTATGCTAGCAGATTTGGCTAATGTACAGAGCGATCGCCTAAACATAACCACATCAGCTGGATTGTTTGATGAGTTTGATGGTGACGAGGTAATTCCTTACGTGTTACACATTAATATATATATATTTATATATTATATCTTAGTCGTTTAATTTTATATGCTTAATATGTAGGAGTCCACCTCATGTTAACTTAGGAAGTCATACTGTGATTATGTTGATAGATGCGTGACAAGGATGACATTTCCGTCACACAAAAAGGGGCTAATGTCAGGTCATCTGTTTGTACAAGTTGATACCGTTGAAAAAGGTTGTAGCTTTTTGCAGATTCTAATAGCCACCCTTGGAATCATATGTCTAAGAGATGCGAGAAGTGGGATTATTCAATGGCTACACAAAGTGATTAAGGTATGTTTCCATTTAATTGAAATATTCCAAATATGTGGTATAAGTAATATTGGTCATTTCTAATTGTTTTCTTTAAATGTAGCTTGGCCACGAGATGTCGCCACATGACTTTAATCGTCACCGTACCTCATCACTTAAGGATCCACTAATGGGTTTTATGTGTTTTATGTTGTTATAAATAAACTAATTCTTTGTTAATGTAGGTTGTACATCTACCTTCACCATCTATAGTCTAGTTCCCATCTAAAGGGTAGCTGAAATGACCAAAAAGTTTCTTAAATTGGAGGTGATAGTGAAGCTGAAGAAAGCACCAGAGAGAATTCGAGAGTTAGGGTGGTCGATTCACCAACTACTTCCAACATAATGATCCAATTCATCTTGTGTGGTGACCCGAAATGTAAGGTCAAGTTGAGAATCATGATTGGATTTAATACGATGAAGTGCTAACTTGGTTGACAAACAAGTTGCTCGATGTGAGCATTTTGTCTTGGTGGGCGATGTAAGTTGGTTAATATTTTTAAATAATGTCATAATAAATTATATTCTTATTTATTACTATTACTTACTTTATCATTTTTTGATTTAGGAACTTGTGGTCTACTCGCGAGAATCAGTACTCTCCAAATCGATGTAAGTTCCTACATCCAGGAATAATCCACTCAATATATGCTGAAAATCCGATTAGTATAACACTATTTCCGATCACCTCGTGAGGAAGTTTGAACATCACAGTTCTAAACAGTTCTTCGTTGCTCCCTATTTTCATCAGTATGCATATTTTGTTTTGTGGTTATAATTATAAGTTATTCATGTATAGTAATAATAATATATCTAAACTTTTGTGTAGGTCATTTATATTTTTGACAAGGTCACCTTAACTGGGTACATATTAGATTCAATGTTGATCAAATTTAAATGAATGCCCCTAAAAAATGTCAGACAATTATGCATTCACTTCTCGATTGACGGAGTAAGAATCTTTTAATAAGTACATATCTTAGATTATTTATTATAATACTTGTTAACTTTAAATATGGTATTTTTAGTCTGGGCATCGGGGATTAGACGTGGCATATAGTGAACCGTCCCAAATAACGCCAAAGTTGGGAATGTAGATATAACGTAATAAAGGCTATGTTTCAAATGTTGATGAGTATGCGAACAAACTTCCCAAATAATGTAAGTCTTAGTCAAATATTAATACTTATTCTTGTTTTAGGTTTGCCACTTAATTGAACTTGTTTGTAGATTTGAAGAAACTTAAAGCCTTATATATAACCGGAGTTGTAACAAACGGTAATTAACAATGGAAGAATGTGTGCTAACTTATACTTTGATGATGACTATTGTATAAACTAGAACTCATATATATGTTACTATGATATTATAATTTGCATAAAAGTATATTAGTGGTTGCTGTTTGATGTTGAATTTTTTATCAAAGTGATATTCGGATGTTTTAAATATATATGTTGTTTAATTAGTCATTTTTGTTGCTAGAAATACACTTAATTGGTAGGTTGGTCATAACCGTCTTATTTTAATAACATAATAACTGCTTTTACTTTATTTATTTTTCACGTAAAAATGCTACCTGAAAAGGTAATAAAACTTCGCACTAAATAAAAATATTATAATTACTAATTCGATTAAATAATTAAAGTATTATCATAATTTAATAATAGAGTAAATTGCATTTGTCCTCGTACTTAGACCAATTTCGTCCATTTTGTACCTGATCTTTTCCTTTCGCACCACCATCCGTGAATTGGTCATTTTCACACATTAAATGTACTATTATTATATCTAAATTATGTGCTTGTGGAAATCGGTCAAGTCACAAGTTAGACCGTGTTATATATTAATTCTATTTTTATTTCAATTAAAATTTATTAATTAAATAGAAAGACGGACCAAGTTAAATTGCCATGCACATTATTATTATTTTTGTTTAAATTTTTTAACTAAATAAAAAGTCGGATCGTACTAAACTGTCTTACAGATAATCTAAATAAACGCCAAATAATTGAAACACATCACCTTATATTACACAAATGTCCCGACCTTAAAGACCTCTAAAATTCACACGAACGACCAAAACAAACCGCCTTTAGATATGTAGCACCGCTTTACTGTATGTTATGTTAGGACGGTGTTTTAACTATACTGTTATAAACATTTCTATTTTAAACAACGTCCCTATTAATGATGAACTCTTTACCGTTTTAAATAAATATTTTTACCGTTTTAAATGATTGTTTGTGTAGTAGTAACCACTTCATCAAATCTCGTCATGTCGTAGCAATATCACCAAAATATGTTTTAATTTTTAATTTTATTAACATATTCATTCATATACAAACTTGACAAAAATTAAAATTAGTAATAACAAATATATATATATATATATAGATTTAGCTTCAAATAAAAAATATAAATATTGTGAGAACGTAAAAATGGATTTTAAAGTCAATTTTAAATATCCAAAACATGACTTTACAAAATTTTCTTCGGAACACTTTATTCAAATAAAAAAAAATTCAACAATTTTTTTTTATTCAAAATAATCACATTTTATAGCTATATAATCCCCTAAATAATATGTGATTATCAAAAATCTATTTTGTGATTATCTCGAGCACATGATAATCACATTATATTAGAGAATAATCACATGTGATTATCATGTTATATTAGTCATGACTGAAAGAAAGTTCGAAAAAAAATTAATATATTTTATTAAAGTTTTTATCATAGCTTGCAAAAGTTATTTTAAATAATAATCATTGAAAAAGTCTTAAAAAAATATATTTTAAATATTTAAAAAATTATTTTAAAATTATTTTAAAATTATTTTTACATTCTTAAGATATTATTTTTTATTTAAACACTCTCCTATATATATCTATATCTATATATATTAAAGGAGAATAGAAGCTTGCTTCAGAATTTGCCACATAGGTAAAATGTCACGTGGCGGTCTCTCATAATTTTAAATATAAATAATTATTTAAATTTAAAAGATAAACTAAAAAATAGATTTAGATAGAGTTAGATAATATTTGAATATAATATTAATTAATTACAAAATTTATGAATTTTATTCGAACACTAATTAGAAAATAATAATAACTATTAAACTTATAAAGATTACGAATATAAAAATTGCTCAACTTAAATTACCGTGCATCGCACGGGTTTAAATCTAGTTATATATATAAAGGTAAAAGATTATCGGAATTTCAAACTTTGATTATATGTCACCAAAGACCGGTTTTTGGGGCAAGCGTGCGTCGCCACACTAACTTCCAAATGAATGCTAGTGAGACATGTGCATATATAGATAATACTGATTATGATAATGATGATTAAAGTTTTCACTAATTGTCCAAATTTACATCACCTATCATTTATATCTTCAATTCTATTTGACAATGTAAAATGATAATTTATTTATAATTTATCGTCGAAAAAGGGTAAGTGAGATAATCGATCATTTAAGACTTTAAATTATACACGATGTGATTGTCATTTGCAGAAAGTAAAAAAAGAATATATTCTTATTGTTTTAAAGTTGATTAAGTCGAAAAAAATAATATAAAAAAATTATTATATAGCTAAATCTTTGACTTAATTTTGAAAATTAATCAATTTTTGATTACTTTCTTTTAAAAAACTTAGAGATGACCTGTGATAAAATCTAGGTGTTTGGTTTTAGTGTATGTAACAACGAACCCGAAAATTTAATATGCCAAATATCACACGCTATGATAATTAATGATCTCTTATTAAACTTAAACGTCCTATTTAAAATAGAATTTGTATTCCGCTTATTCTCAAATTAAGTTTATTTCGATCAGTTAATGGACAACAGCGACGAATCCTTGGTACCATCCTTGGACAATAGTGACGGAGTATTTACTTTTTGCTTTTGTTCTCTTAAGTTTTTGTTCTTTCTTGTAGTTGAACCTTTTACTAAAAATCCAAAATAACTCTTTATAATTTGGAGCATAAGTGCATAACATGTGTAGTTTCCAAGCGTTAGACGAAACACAAAATCACAGTTTCTATAAATAAGATTAAGATTTCCAAAAACAACATGAAGAACTTAACCATATATCTTGATGATCTGAAAGCCAAAGACTTACATTACTTAAAACTTAATTAACACCCAAATCTCAAACTCTAATAAGATAAATACTAAGTTCTGGTCCTCCATTGCTATCTGGATTCATCATGTAAAAAGCTTCAGAATCTTTTGAACCCACAATCCTCTCAAACCTTGCTCTCATATACATTAACTCCCCTTCACCAGCACCACCACCACTATCGCCGCCACTCTCCGGTAATACTCCGGCCCCCATAGTAATCGGTCCAATAGAATTAAACACCTTCCATTCGTCTGGCCCACAATCACGCCTCATAGCATAGCCACATTTTTTGCCGTTGCAATAAGTCCTCCATAATGGCTCATCCAAAAGCTTAAAACTCTTTTTGATCTTTTTATCGCACTCCAACGCTATACGAACCAAGCCCGACGCCATTTCTCGGACAAGGAAGCTAGTCGGGGTGGCTAGCTCGACTAAAAAAGCCGGGCCCAGTTTTGGATCCTCTTGGAAGGCAACGTGGACGTGTCCACGTCTGTACCCAAAAAGTGTACCCACGATTTTAGTCCTCTTACCTAGACCGCAATCAGAAGACGATCGGCTTTTACTTTTACTAAAAGTAAGAGCCGACCTGATTTTTGAAACCGACATTAGGGTCGGTTTCTTCCTCCTCGGTGCTGTATTATCAGGCTGCACCGGAAGATTAACCTCATGGTCAAGACTCAAGTCTTCCTGAGTGACAACACACCCAAGTGATGATGATCTAAAATTTAGGATCTCTTCTTCATTATCATCACCCTCTTCAACTTTCTTTTTCCAATGAAAGTATCTTCTTGAGAAGGAAAAGGAAGTCTCTTGAGGGGTTTTAGCAGCCATGATTGACCTCATCTTAATAAACAAAAGCTAAACAACAAAAGGGGTAACAATGAAAATGATAAAAAGATTAGAAAGCCAGCTTGTGAAAAGATAGAGGTTTTTTCTCCTTCTTTTAAGGGGTGTGTGAAATGAGAGTCTCAAAAGAGTGAAAGTACTGACAAAAGAAGGTGAGCAGTCCCACCAAACTATTGCAAGCTAGACTTTGATTGTATTATAATTAGACCAAAATTAATAGATTTATAGATTTAGAGAGAATCTAAGGACTATGGAGACAAAGTTTTGTGATACATCTTTTCTGTTGTGGGAAAAGGAGAGATGGTTGACTGACTAGTTGCTGACTTGCATTGAAAAAAGGTTTACAAGAGAAGGTAAAAGCCAACACCAAACAAATACCAACCAAGACAATTTCCCTACTTTTGTTTTTCTTTTTATGGTTTATGATACACTAACTGCCAAAGTTTGATAATTCATTAGGGGTTATTCCCTTAAAATAACGCTGTAGTTTTGCTCACTGTTAAATTAGGGGTTATTCCCTTAATTGGCATGAAGATATCTTTCGAAATGTTAAATGATTCTTTAATCTAGTGCTAGTTTACTGTTAAATTATTTTCACATTAAAATCATATTGGAATGTACTATTACCTGTACCCATCTTACTAAAAACTGAATCCACTATCAAATATTTTTTACCTTTAAATTTAACATACGTGTACACAATAAAAATAGTAATTAAAACAATATATTACGATATACTACTCAAGATGGTAGCCACCATCTTGTCTCGACTACCAAAACAATCACCCGAGCACGGTCCATGACCAGCTTAGGTCACCTCACCCCCACTCAGTTCCCCTTCGTGTGATGATTTTGAATGCATAATTTAACAGATACGGAGTACAAGAACAATGTCAAAGTTTTGCCGAAGCGGAAGTAGTAAAATGTCAAAAAGTTTAAATTTAATCATGACAATAACATAGAGCCAATAAATCACAAAAGGGTTTTTTTCTTTCCACTACCAAAACCCAAACTGACGTGTTTAACCACACCTTTAAAAACAAAGTGTGCATGTAAAAAGTAAATTTCTTTACCATTTAAAAGTAAGTGTAACCAAGTATGAAACTTCCTTGTGATAGAACTTTTTTTTATCATATGACATTTTGATAAAAATAATACTCCAATCTCTCTCGTAATCGTAATCGACGTTTACAATCAAATTATATAAAATTTAAAATAACATATAATTAATAACTGTGTAAAAATAAAATAACAATCTTATCTTACTTTATAAAAATCTTTTATAAATTAATTTTATAAAAAAGTACATTAAAAATAAATTGATAAATTTAATATATTATTGTTAAAACTAAATTTTTATTTTAAAATAAATTAAAATAAAAAAGTAAATAATATATTATTGTTAAAACTAAATTTTTATTTTAAAATAAATTAAAATAAAAAAGTAAATATTTGTTTGGTGCACGTGAAACGAAAAGAGTAATAAAAAATGGGATATCCTAAATGTACACTTAAATTTACTATTTGAACACTAATTAATGAGATAATCATTATAATATTTTGACTAATCATTTAAAACATATTAATTATTATACTAATCATTTATACCTTTACCTTTTCATTAAAACTTTTAAATGATTATCTCAATCATTACTTATATTAAAAAAAAAATTTTCTTTTTTTTTTCTAATTATTCAACTATATTTATATATAAATAAAAATATATATAAATATAAAATTCGAAATAAAATATTACAACTTTTATTAAGTAATTTTGACTTACTTTTTCAATCACGAGAGTGTTGCAAAATTACATTAAGTTAGATCATAACTTTCAGAATCACGATAATAATATTCACGAAAATCATTAAAAATTTTCAAAGGATAGTAATTTAATAGCTTATCAAACATTTGAGTTAAAACTAATAACCATAGAACTTTTTAATTTTTTAACTCATAATTTTTAAATTCAAAAGTTTTAGTGCTTCTTTGCAACTATTACTATTTTTAAGTTTTTAGTTGATCATATCATGATAATATGCAAGTATCTAGTAACATAAATGATAGAGTGTACTTTTAGCTACACAAAAGTTAAGTGCATCCATGATAAATGAGGGGATTGTGGTTGGAGTTAGAACAAATGACATCTTCAATATTTACATCAAAACATCAAATTTTATTAAAATAATTTTTCAAACTTAAATTTTAAGCATTTTGATTAAAAGAATTTTATTATATAAGTTCAAAACTTACAAAAATAAACGTTATTACTTGTAACATTCGTTTCAATACGTTATACTTTCTCTACAAACGTGATTACTTGAAACATGAATTTGAGACAAGGCTCTTTATAAAGAAAGTATAACGTATTGCATCGAATGTTACAAGTAATAACGTATATTTTTGTAAGTTATTACTTGAAGCATGAATTTGAGACAAGTCTCTTTATTTCGAATTTTATATTTATACATTTGTTTATATATATATATATATATATATATTTGAATAATTAAAAAAAACAAAAATAAATTTTAGATATAAGTAATGATTGAGGTAATATTTAAAATTTTTAATGAAAAAGTAAAAATATAAATGATTAGTCAAAATACTTTAATGATGATCTCATCATTAAAGAGAAGTAATTATTGTTGATAGGATTGAGGTATTCAAACTTTGACCAGTGAAAATGGGTTTAGATAGTAAAAATGGTGTAGGAATAGTAGGACCCTAAAAAATTTGAAGCATAACTTTTTGTTACACTTCCCCAAAAGACATGTACGTGACATTTTCACTTGTAGCCATACCATTACATCATATACTACTTTGTATACGTAAGATTGTATTTTAAAGTGTTTAATAATCTTTTAACTCTAATGAATTAGAAATTTTGTTTGTCTAACATGAAAAAAATTGACGATTGCTGAAAAAAGATTTTTTTATAATTCATTGTAATAGAAGTTTCATCAAGTAACCTATGAAAAGAATTTACAACTATAATCATTCGATTATAAGTTCTAGCTCCAACTAATTTGTTGTGAAATCCATATCAAATAAATAGACGTTTCAAGTACCGGAGGAATAAGATACAACACTTGATGCATAAGAGACAACTCTGAATGCATGACGAAAACTTGCCTTTCCAACCATTTCAAAATGTCGAACTCGAAGCATGAATTATTTGAGACCGCATTGAATTTAACTAAGTCCATTAACCTATCAAACTCATCGAGGGCCTAATCAAATTTGTAGATCAACAAATTCATGACATATGATCAACAACTTGACCTTTAATTAAACTATTTAATCCCACTCTAAAGTACTCAATATCAAACACAAAGTACAGCCATAGATTGCATACCTATATCTTTGGTTACATCACCAACAACCTAAAGTAGGAAAAAATGGTAAGTTATAGACGACCTAACTCAGTTCTAAGGTTCATTTTTAGATACATTGTCCATCCAGTTATCATAACAGAAACATATGGAATGATCCACACAATTAACGGCTAACAGTATCTTTAACTTTGATAGTTATTTTGAAAAATGTCGATAACCGACTATACTTACAAATTTATTTTGATATTTATAATTATTTATAAATATTTTGAAAAATTACAACCACTTATATCCAAATAACTGATTTTTAGAGCGACTCAACCGTATTCAGTTTTAGTTCAGTCATATTTTTGAAAATTTTAAGAGTACGATTAGCTTATTTTCTAAATATAAATTCAAAATAACGTTTAATGATCAATTGGATTTTTATTAAAGAGTAAAATGACATTTTGCTACATTAACCCCTATCTATTGAATCAAAATAGTACTTTTTACGGTATTTCTTTAGAAGACATGTTAAAGGGCAGTAAATAAACGTATAATTTTTTTTGTTAATGAAGTTAATACTTAATACTATTAAATACACACGATTAAAGACATCCAGATATTTAACTCGACAGATCTAAAAAATATTGCAATTTTCTTACCAAGTTTAAATAATAAAGTAAATTTTATAAAGCCATGCGATTTATTATTCTAAATAATAATGTGAAGTTCATAAAACCTTTTTATAACATTTTTGGGATATAATTGAAAGGCGTCAAGCCATTATGTATCAAAACGCTAAAACACAAATTTGAGGTGTACGTATCTAAAAGAATAGTATTTGTATACAACTCGTTTAATTTATTTAAGGCCTAGGTCAACTAGTCACTTTGGAGGTTTATTTATTTATTTATATATTTATTTATTTACTTATTCATTTATATATTATTATTGTTAGTTAACTAATAATTAATTAATTTTTGTATTGGTGGACAGAGAGTGTTTAACTAACATACCTGCCGTATGACCCCCTGATTTGATTAATTCTTGAGATTGGTCCATAAATAAAACAAGTAGAGTAGTGCTACTTTCTGGTTCACTAATTTTAGCTTGTACAATTCCACATACGATTTATAATGTGACAAAGTTCTTACAATGAATTTTGTTTGTCATCTGCTTCATATTTTTTTCTTGCATCTCCCAAATAAACCTTGCTAAATTTTGTTACACAAACAAATCAAAAGAGTGTTTGATACATCAACAAATCAAAAAGTTGGCTTCCTATGTTTTCGGTCCTAGCTAGTTAATATAATTTGTCTTGCCATTCAAAACATAAACTTTCGCTATTGTTTACATATTTCAATTTGTTTCCTCTATTCACTTGTTTGGAAATTATCTAATATATACATACATAGTTTAATGGAATTATATTGTTATTGAAGAAGATTATTAGAAATTCATATAATATTATAACGTAACGGATTTTACTTAACAAACGTGTTTAAAGGCATGAAATAAACAAAAGTAGATGTTTTAATCTGAAAATTAGCTTTAATGAAGAGTAATAAGGTAGGTCAATGAGAACAATGACACGTATACAAGTTCTGGCCGGATATAATATTAATATGTGATTGCGTGAAGACAAATGGATCTCTATATTTTCCAAATGTGTTTCAAGGAATAGAGACCTATTTTCTTCCAAATAACCGGTCTTGATTATGTTTGAAAACCGTTTTTCTACTAAGTTCACTAAAATCGATTTCAATTGGGGATTTCGATTATGTCTTTTAAAGCACTGAGGAATTTTGGTATTGGAGCTAATGGAGTGACATTTGCAATGCATGGATGGAATGGGACTCATTATACTATGCACTTTTTTAATTCCAATGGTAGTGAACCCGAGATAAATTTTGCTTTTAACCACTGATTCACATTGTTATTGATCATTATTCACTTGAGGGAGTCATGTAGAATTGTTGATTGTTATGTATTGATGCACATACTTTTTTGGCTAAATTTGGAAAGCGATGTACATTTTGTTTTAATGTAGGTAAACAAAAAGTGTTTCTACAATGAAGTGTGAAATGAATATCCATATTGCAAGTTCTTGACAAGTAAGGCATCGAAAATCAATTGCTTCATTCGTGGATGAGGTATCCTATCATCTCAATTAATTTTTATACATGTTTTTTCTCTACCAATTTTTATATGAACTGCATCCTGTTCAATATAATTTTTCATTCTTAATGTGCGGATATTAGAAAATAAGGCAGTTGAAATATGTTTCAATAATATGTAAATCTATTTTGTACCCCAATTGTTTATGTTTATGGTTCACTAAGATTTTCTTATAATTTTTAAAATTTGATTGTTGTGTTTGTTTCTTAGTTGATTCTATGTCTTTGCTTCTCAAATAATGCAGAAATTTGCACCGAAGAGATTAACGGATTGTTGCGGGTACAACAATTTGACATTTACTGCAAAAGGTATGTAGTCATATAAAGACATTTATAAGGATTTTAATCATTTTGAGATATAAGTATAAATGAACCATCTGTTTATACACCTCCAATCAAAGTGAGCCAAATGGGAGATAAAAGATAAAGGAAAAGAAATTGAAATTCTACAAGAAAAGCCTAACAAAAGAAAACAACAAATAGAAGCTGATGCAGAGTTAGCAAGAAAGTATCAAGAAGAGGATAGAGTACTTTATTCAGCGGAGAAAAGAGAAGCTCATCTTGAAAGACTGTGTTAGTAGAGAGGAAGAGAAGAT
Organism: Logfia minima; assembly: GCA_963921325.1. NCBI lineage: Eukaryota > Viridiplantae > Streptophyta > Magnoliopsida > Asterales > Asteraceae > Logfia > Logfia minima. The sequence goes on from OY992768.1 coordinate 25,981,672, forward strand.
TAGCAGCTGATCAATATAAACAAATGAAAGACAAACCTCTGACTAAGCATCAAGAAAAGATGAAATATATGGATTTTTTGAAAGCTGCTGGATTTCATGTGAGAAGGTTAGTTGCCATGGAATTTGAAAATCTTAAAAGGTTATATGAGAAAGAACGTGCTCAGATGGTAAAGGGAGATGATACAAGGAGAATGGAGATTGAAAGGACCTTGAAGGGCATGAATGAACCAAGGGATGTGGAAAGGAAAACTGAGCCTATCAAGAAATTTGAGAGAAAGAAAAGGATTGTTAAGGATACAGTAAAAGAAACAATTGTGGAACCAAAAGATAAAAGGTTCAAAATAGATGAAAAGAAAGAGTCTGAAATAGATAAGACAGACGTGCATACTGATGTGTCATCTACAACTGAAAGTCATAAAGATGTATTGAAAGAGATGATTGTAGCTGATGAAGTATTCACACCTACTACTTTGAAAATTGAGTATGTGATTATGAACTGGTATCAAATCACAGATTTTGAAAAAAAGAAGTGGTATAAGATTGTAAGAGCTGGAGATTCAATTGAGTTCCACAGAACATTCTTATCCATGCTCAAGGTTTGCAGCAGAAAGGATCTAGATCAAATGTGGAGCATTGCAAAGTCTAAGTATGTTGATCAACAGATGTATGATGACAATAAACAGCTTTATGAATATCTACAGCAGATGTATGAGCCTGATAGAGATATGAAGATATTCAAGAAAGCATTATCTCCTATGACTTTTTGGCAGTATTTTGATAACTGTGGAGTTCATTATACACATCAATAGGATGGAGGGTGATAACGAGTAAAAAGCCATGTTTTTACGCACGTTTCCTTGTCCATATTAATTTAATAATTAACATTTTTTAAATCAAATATTACAGTTATTTGTTTTATTGCGTTAATTAGGTAATTACAAAGACGATGTTGCAAACTTCATCAAAATGAGCAAAAACCGAAGTAAATGAAGCAAAGTCAACACAAGTCAATTCGCTCGCGTTCAAATCATCAATTTGATAATTTTATAGAAATTATATTTGATTAACATAAAATTGAAGATCATAAGATTACGATCGCGGGGGCTCAAGAATCGCTAAAAACGGACGAGAAACGAAGAAGTTATGACGAAAACAAGCACGAACGAATTACGATCCCGCACACAAGAGCACGACCTCGCGAATACGGGCCGCTCACCAACCGTATACGGCTCAGTTTGAACCGTATACGGCTCAAACCGACCGTATATGGTTGGGATTTAATCGTGTACGGTTCAAACGAACCGTATCGTGTCTCGCGCGACCCGTATATGCATAAATCTTGCATCTTGATACGGATCGCGCAATACATGTGAATTTTGAGAAGGTCAAATACGGTTCAGATGGTCAAAATACGGTTCGGGAACATGCCTATAAATACCAACCAACTCATATTATGTAATTAAAGTGCCTCCTATGATAGAAGTTTACGTTGGCGTAGTTATGTAATTAATTATACTATTATTCTGTCCACACGATAATTAATTAATATACGAATATGTGAATCGAATCTCCATTGTTTACCTGTCCAACTCATGTTGTGGTTAAAACCTTACCTCTAAAATGAACGTAGCTAATTCATAGGTATATGTCCCTTAATTATTCTGTGTAAGGAGATTTATTGAACTCGACATGGCGACTGTTCTCCTGACTGAAATATGTCCGTGGGAGACACGGTTCATAGGAATAGAGATAGGTTAGATTTGGTATCACATAATGGATATTTTTGAGAGAACTTTCGGAATATCCACAACCTAGATAGTTTCTCTACCTGATTCGTAAAACTGAATACTACTCTCACATACCGATTGCATGTTCTTGTTTGATTGTTGCTTAGGTATTAAATCAGTATCAGTTTATCACGATACTCGGTTAGATGCATGACTAGGTCTTTGAATGTTAATTGATTGTTGTATGTTTATAATAATGTAGTAGAATAGTAGTTGTAGTTTCTATGTATGAATGATGACAACTTAACTGATAGCTAGACAAAGTCATCCCAACTTGTTCCGGTAGGGTAACACCCGTTCATGTTTTCGTTCATTCAATGATTCATGTCATCAATACAGATATCTCTGATGTTTGAGAATGAGGAACATGACTCAAGGATGACTGTCAGATTAAGTTGGCTATAGTACTTGGAGACATCCCGGTGCTATATGATCATGCGTATCCACTACCTAAGTGACATGCCTCTTTACCTGATTATGGACAACTTCGTGTCGGATAAGAGGTAGGTTTGTGGAAACGACTCATACAGAAATAGAAATCTATCACTACTAATGCCATAACATCATAACTACCTTAATCCAACATAAACTGACATCATAGTGGACACCCCTAATTACCTACAAATTGAGCAACTCCTTACCCCTTTATTTTACTGCTTTATTTATTTAGATTAGAATAACTGAAAACCAAAACCCCTATCCATTTAAGAAAATCAGCTAGATTTCCATAGATAACTTATGCCCTAAGATCCTATGCCCGTTGAGTGTTAAGGACGACACCTAAGTCATACTCACCACTTACTAAACCCTAGTACGTAGTAAGTAATTTAGGATACCCCGCATTACAATTATTAAAACTTATCACAACACCAGATCGCGCTCAACGATCAGTCATCGTCCGGCAATGGCGACAACGCCGCGACGAGAAATAAAACCGACCATTCGGGCGCGCATCAGAGGGGTTGGATATTATTTTATTGGTAAGAGATATCCATGAAATCCTAGTGTACTGCAAAGTATGATGCTCATCAAAGTTCAATGCAGAAATCATATACTTGTCACAAAATTGATAAAGGAAATACAATCTATCTTAAGTGAGTATGTATTTGAGAAACTTAATACTGTTAGAAGTACATATTAAGTTTAGGGGGGATTGTTGGGTCTACATCTGTTAATGATGTCTACATCTGTTAATGTTGTTTACATATGTTAATGCTGTTAATTACTACTGTTAGCATTGTTTATACTGTTCAAAGTTAGTACCGCTATCAGAGTTAATGTTGTTAGAGATTGAAAAGTTAATCCTGCCAAGTTCAAGAGATTACTACTATTTCAGTGTTAATGCTGCTTCAACGTTACTACTGCTTCTATGTTTATATTGTTACATTATTAGTGTTGTTTACGTATATTGTATTTTTGGTAACAGATAGAGTTAAATCACATATTGATTTGTTTCCAAGTTTATAGAAAAAGTTGTTCAGGAATCTCAACACATATAAATAGAGATCATATAGTATAGTAACATATACGTAAGGTTCAAGGTGTAAACCCTAATACATCTGTGTATTCGTATTTTTATCATCAATAATATTGGAGTTTTTGATTGATAATTCGTTGTTTTGTTCTGTTAATTATTCCTAAGTTAGCAAGTATTATTCCGCAAGTTTCTTGATAACTATTCAAAACTATAAGTCTTGATTAGGTCAGACCAATTCTAACACAAGCAATGAATGAAGATCTAAGTACCGATTTGGAAAAACCATGAAAGGATAGTGCCAGTATAGTAAGTGGTTTTTGCAACAGACCACCGCATCAAGCTCTTAAACATCAACATTTGTAAGCTAAACCTGAAACTCATACTACATGTACTTTACTCTCATTTTTTTTCTTTAATATCTTCTACTCCAAACTTTCTATCTACAAGTTTAGCAATAAATTAGTTCTTTTTGTTAATCAGGATATCCAGCTTAGATCTTTAAATGTGTGACAGTTGTACCATGAGATACTAATATATTCTCTCATTATCCCGAATTAAGTTTTAAACACTTCATGTAATCATCACTTTTGACATGATCAAGGTGGTGTTGATATTTGTATGTTGATGAAGTATGCAGGAAGTTCAGGTTTGTAGTTATGCTATTTTTCCATATTACTTATGCAGTTTGATAAAAATCTATAACTTTTTTTTACTTTTGATGTAGTTTTGGTGCAATGAGCTATGTTTTATAAATGATTACCTTTGCAAGCAATCAAAGTTTGTAACAGCTAAAAAACCCACTCATAGTCCTAACATATAAACATTGACTTTAGGTACAGGTGCCCTTTATCAATGCCTAAGGAGTTCATCCAACAACATCTATAAACTTTGCATTAGACATTGCATGTACTTGCATTAATTTTAGATTAAAAAGAAAAAGAGCGTTGCCATGATATTACTAATGGTGATGAACTTATGACTATGTAATTTATATAAAAAGGTAGGTCGTTGATAAAGATGAAATCGTATATTGAAGAAAAGGGAATTATGTTTCTGGAACTGACAGTGTAGACATACAAATATATTTTTCTTGATATAAAGAGCATCATGTGTGTATTTGTTCTTCTGGTGATTGAACATTTTCATTTTATGTTGACATATGAGAATGTCATAAAAATGTCTCATTTACTTGACTGTATAGAAATGGAGGTATGACTATCAATTGGAGGAAAACGGTGTATATATATGAAGAGTTTTTAAAGGTAGGTTAACAGTTAAGGATAATCTATACGTTGATAGTAATGTTATTGGCGTACAAGTATATTTTATAATTCAATGATCTATTTTGTCTTGTATAGTTTGGATATTAAGTCATTAAAATCATTATTCGTAGTCCATATTGTTTTATTTTGGTTTTATAATTATATTTTGAACTTACATTATTGCATCCTACACAGACATTCTGATGGTACCGTGCTAGAGTTTAGTATCGGATGCTTATTTTACGTCAACGGAAGCTAGAAATTGCATTTTTTCCATCCTCTACTGTTCATTAACAAAATCAAGGAGATCAATAAGTACAACTATTTTGAGGTAAAACATGTAAAGATCCTATGTTTATAGATGCTATCGAGTCTTTCCGTGTGTGGCCAAAACAATCTTAAACTCTGGCTCTAAATACTTTTAGGTTTCTCCATCCTACGTTATTAAATACTCCGTAATAAAATGATTATGCAGGTTTTGTGCGTTAACACTCGTCCGCTTTCAACCCTTTTAACTTATTTTTCCTTTATATATTTCTTAACATTACCTCTTTGACAAGTTAGAGATGAAACCTAACCCAAATCGACGCGATCATAACTAAATGGCTCGAGACTGCCTCATTTAATATTAAGATTTGACATATGGCTTTCACTTTCCTATATGACCATCTGCATATTTTATTAATTACTACAATGTTTTATGTATATATGTGACTAGGGTTGATGTAGTATTGACTTTACGTTAATAGATTTCACATATATAGTGTATTCAAGTTCAAAGACATGAAGATAGAAGTAACGGGTATATGTTTATATTGGTTTGTGTGAAAGAGAAAGTTCAGGACACTCAGCATAGGGAAAAACTCAACATGCTTTCAGTTTTAACACAAATCCAAAATACGGCAAACATAGTTGCTAAAGTTCAGCGGGAGTGCAAGGTTATATTCTATTCATCTTATACATTTTATTTAATCCAGATTTTATATTTATATCATGAAGGTCTTTCGGATGTTGAAGCAGGTTAGGTGATAGATCAAAACATGCATGTTTAGGCTAGGCTGGTTGAGAAACTTTTTTCTTGTCAATTTTTAGTTTTAAGTGTCGCATCAACCATTAATCCGTACTATAAAACAATATTGTTATGATATAACACCCCTCTTTCTATATAAGAATATTATATTAATAAACACGGAAGCATGAATTTAAAATACATTAAACAGTTTACAATTCCCAAAAATACACTAATTTCAAACTTTTTAAACTACAAAAGGCGGAGTATTATAAAATTACAAAACAAGGTTTATTACAAAAACCATATCAGAGAACCAAAAGCGCAGTCAAACATTCCCTTGATTAACCAATCACCTCCCGCACCCACAATAATCAAAACATATCCTGCAGGAAGTAAAATGAGGGGTTAGCACAAAGCTAAGTGAATAGATTCATCACACTCCATTCAACTTAGCATAACTAGCTAATTACACCAATTAATCGTAAACACACATAATTCAATGAGGATCGGTAGCTCTGGGGATATCATAATACCCGGGGATTCCCCCAAGAACACTTACCGTCAATCCGTATGGCCAATACAGAATAGACCGATAACTACTGGTTATTAAACACATACACAGGTCTCAAACACAACAAATGAATCAAAACCTGTGTAAAACACATAATAACCAGAAGTCCAACTACACGTTGACCTCAATAACATAGTACACATAGTTCACATATCACGTAGATCAATAATCAATAATCAAGACTAAACAGTCTAATACACATCTACGTTTACTTGTTGTAACCAAACAGTTACAACTAAATCAAATGATGAGTTCCGAATCCACTCACCGATACCTCTGACGTCTCCACACTCAGGATTCTTATATCACTGAGTCTTACGTTGATCTGAAACAGAAAATCATACACAAGTCAGAAGTTCGTTCTATAAATATCATTATAGTCTAATTATCCAATCAGGTAATCCCTGAAGTCTAGGCAAACAAAAGTTCACTCAGAAATAAACTCAGAAAAAGTCCGCAATGCCGCTTAAAACTGAAAAATGCCATTTTCGGGTCCTAGATGACCCCGGATGGCCAAAAACTGCCTAGGCTATTAAAATATATCCTTGATTACTAGGTCGTTTCCGAATGACCATGCAAATTTCAATTAAATCCGAGTTAGTGATATTTTCACAAAACCGCGTCTCAAAAATCTCTTACGCAATTGGGCGGTGTGTATATATATTTAACACACAATTACACTTAAGCTCCTTAATTAATTTCAGTTCAGCCCGTTTTGCGACACAGTCCTGCGACACAACCATTGTGTCGCACAGACAACCTGCGACACAACCCTTGTGTCGCAGAAAATCAAAAACTTACAATTTTGAATCTACTAATATTTCACAATAAAACACATAATATTAAATAGTTCTAAAACAATTAAATAATCAATTAAAATAATAGAAATTACCAAAACGAAAGAGAGGCTGTTACATATGATAACAATCTAGAAGGTATGCATTTGGAATAGACTTTGACCGATTTTCAGCCCAATAGACCCGGTTAAGTTTTCCCCCCTTTTAGCTAAAGCGTTGGTTTGACTGTTTGAGATCAAGTCATAAAACACAACCCAAATTGACTCAGTATATGGGTCAACTTGCCGCCTCTACATTGAAATTCCAATTTGATAGTTATTCATAATAGAATGATTTGAAAAAAACCAAACTAGGATCATCATTATCTGTTTTTACGGGTTCGAATTAATTAGTGACTCTTGTGAACTCACTTTGACCTGATATTATGGAGGCCATTTATCTATGGGCCAAGGATTCAAGTTTTATGGAATCATGAAAATCACGCAAATATTTGGAGGTAGAGGTAGGAGACCGGAAGAAACTCTTCAGGAATCAGTGTCGGGAGCAAAGTCATTTGGGGTAATTGAACTTGAAGACAATTTTGAAGTACACGTTTTAAATATCAAACGACATTTCCTTTTCATACTAATAGATACGGAGTATAGGTTAATCATGCATGAGTCTTAGATTTAAGATTTTCAAGGATAGTTAATCTAATTCTATTGGCCATATGAAGTCTCACAATCATAATTAAATCTGAGATTAATATCGATAAATATATGTTGAGTTATGTGAATTAACAATAGAGGTGACAAAATTAGCCCAAATATTTAATTCTGGGCTATTCTGGACTTTTGAAATAGATTTATGGATAATTATGTGCTTAACATTTTTTCACGTGGGTCTTACTGGGCATTATTAAAAAACATAATAATTCTATATGGGTAGAGGTGGACTCAACATTGAGTAACCATTGGACAACATCCACTTCTTCAACATAACACTTATATAATATTTTTTTAATTTCGTTTTTTTTATTAACTTCTTTTTCGTTTACGTTTTTTTTTTTTTTTTGTTTTTTTCGTTTTAAAACAGTTTTTTTCGTTTTTCAACGTTTTTTCGATTTTTAAACGTTTTTTTTTTTCGTTTTCGTCGTTTTCAAATTTTTTCCGTTTTTAAACGTTTTTTCGTTTTTAAAAGTTTTTTTCGTTTTAAACGTCTTTTCGATTTAAACGTCTTTTTATTCATTTTTTTCCGTTTTTAAACATTTTTCGTTTTTGTCGTTTTTAACCATTTTTTCGCTTTTAAACATTTTTCGTTTTTTTCGTTTTTCGTTTTTAAACATTTTTTGTTTTTTCGTTTTAAACGTTTTTTCATTTTTGTGGTTTTTTCTGTTTGTCATTTTTAAACGTTTTTCGTTTTTAAACATTTTTCTTTTTTGTCGTTTTTAAACTTTTTTTTGTTTTTGTCGTTTTTAAACGTTTTCTCGTTGTTAAATATTTTTCATTTTTTCGTTTTTAAACGTTTTTTTCGATTTGAAGTTTTGTTTTTCCATTTTTCGTTTTTTTATTTGTTTTTAAACATTTTTCGTTTTTTCGTTTTTAAACGTTTTTTTTTTGTTTTAAACGTTTTTTCAATTTAAACGTTTTTTTTTTCATTTTTTTCGTTTTTTATTCTTTTTTTCCGTTTTATGTTTTTAAACGTTTTTTCGTTTTTGTCGTTTTCAAATGTTTTTTCGTCTTTTTCGTTTTTAAACGTTTTTCGTATTTGTTGTTTTTTGTCAAGTATACGTTTTTTTCTTCGTTTTTTCGCTTTTTCGTTTTTATCATTTGTTCATTTATGTCCATTTAAACTCGAGCCCGTTAGACCCGAACCCGTTTATACCCGAACTCGTTTTGACCCGCCTATTCAAACCCGCCCATTTTGTCACCCTTAATTAACAGCATTGATGCTTCTGCGATATAAGCTGTTCGTTGGAAGTTTTAAATTGTTGACACAATATGGCAATTGAAGCTAATAATTTTTATTAAAGAGTGGTGTTGTTATCATTTTTTTTCTTGTCTTCACGTTATATTGGGTTGTTAGCAAACTTTATAGCCTTTGCTATCGATTTCGTAGCGTATCTAACTTTCTTTATTGTTATTATGTATCTAGGTGTTAAATTTTTTATGTATTTTTTATATGCATTTGTGTAGACTCGCGATGTTTAGCATCTTTCCAAAGTTTATGTAATTAAGAAGGATTTTTTTTACAATGTGCCCCATGGCACATCTTAACAACCATTTATGAAAGTGAATTTTTCCTTAAATAAATTAAAATACATTTTATAAACATAAAATTTTCTAAAATAAAACATATATTTAATGTAATTATTTCTTTGAAAAGGAAAATTTTAAATTAATTAATTCTTTTTAAAATGTGCCCCATGCCCCATGTCAGCAAAACCCAATTAAGAAAATGAACATGTTCTATACTTGGAAGTTGTAGCTATTCAACACTTAATTGTTTATTTGTTTCTATGATACTTTTAATCAAAGTTGTTAACCAAACCACGTACAAATTGTAGAAACGTAGACTTTCTAGTTTTTGATTTAAAAAAGGTTTAATTATCTAACAACAACGAACTTTAATTTCAGTTTTATCCTTTCTTAGACCGCGTATATATTTTTTTAGAATGATAGGCGTAAAATCTAGCCCACGTACTATTTACAAACAAATAATATACATTCACTGTCTCAAGTGAGGTTTGGACCCCCAACTTCTTGTCAATGACATTCTCTCATACCGCTAAGTTAAAGACCCTTTCATGACATGATATATTTGTAAGTCCCACATCTCCAATGTATTTTAAAACTTTGTCCTTTTTCTCCAAACTCTTCACAGGAAAACCGGATAAACTGGTTACTGGAGGCTCACAATACCACCTAGATCGCTAAGTTGAAGAGATGGAGGTTGAAGAAAAAGTCACTCGGTGTTGATCGTATCTTATATATGGACTATTGTTAAAATAAGGGTAGGGTATAGAGGGTTTTTTTTTTCGCTCGTTTATTTTCACTTTATAAAAAAAATACACGTAGAAATCAAGTCACAAATCATCACAAAAAAACACGTAATTAGTTTCCCGATTAAGAATTAGGGAAAATGGACAAATTTTAAAAGTACAATGGATACGTGACACATAAAAATATTTCAGTTCAATAACTTTTTAGAAGGATTCTCTTTCACAGATATAGCAATTAGCTTCCTAGAAGGGTTAAAGATTTGATATATCAAATTACATCGATGAATATTGATAAACAGAAGTTTTCTTGGTTGTCCCAATTTCATGGTAAGTTACGAAATTAATAATTGATATAGTTCAATTGAAGTGATTTTTTTTGTTTTTTAGTTATGTAATCAACCTTTCTTGTAGGATCCAACAAGTAATTGCAATTTTTTTAGGGTGGGTTGATGTTGAATTACCCAACTGACATTATCAAGAACGAATATATGAGATGTATGTGAATTCGAGAAACATTAAAGAGCAAATCAATAGATTGCACAATGAGAATGGAAGACTGAAGTTCTGGAACAAAGTTTTATTGTGTTTGGTTTGTGTCATGTTTGTTGGTCTATATGTGTAAGCTTCTACTTTAGTGTTTGAATTGAAAACTGAATCTGTTATGTATTTTGGCATCCTTGTTATCATCAGACTTATGAATCTGTTATGTATTTTGGCATGATGTTTTCATCAGACTTATGAAATGGCAATGTATCAGAATTTGAAAAAAATGGCATGGTGGTGTTTGTTGTATGTTCAAGTTTCCAAGATCCGAGAAACTGCATAAACTGAAGAAAAAAAAAAAGGCATGGTGATGTTTGTATGTTCAAGTATCCCAGATCAAACAAACATGGTTATAAAATAACCAAAATGACTACAATATAAGATTCAAATGTCCAAAACATAAATTTGAAAAAAAAAATATGACATGGTTATGTTTGTATGTGCAAGAATCCCAGATCAAACATTCTGCATGGTTACAAAATGACCAAAACATTCTTCTTTAAACCCTAATTAAACTGACGTGGCACTAATTAAAGGACGTGGGGTCTGTTGGCTTATGTGGAAATTAGTTGGCACACACGTGTACACAGTAACTTGTTGATTTTCGGTATTCAATCACCGAATTCATGTAATTGCAAACTTTCATTAGAATGTTTATCTGAATGCACAACCCGTATAGTACGTTCATCCGATTGTTACGAAAAAAAATATGTTCATGAAATTGTATTCACGCAAAGTACATTCATCCAATTGTCTATTAACCCTATCTTATATCGCTGAAAAAAAAGAATGATTAAATGTTTAACTATTATAAGAGTTATGTGTCCAACTATGCAGAATAGTTTCATGTTTAACTTTTAGAAGGATTATATGTTATGCGTTTAGGTTTTTAGAAATGTTAAGTGTTAATGCTATTTTAGTGGATTTGTGTTTAGCTTTTCTGAAAAGGTCGTGTGTCAAGGATTTAGCATTTAACTTTTTAACAAGTTTATATTTTAGCTTCCAGAAGGGTTTAATTAGTGTTTAGCTTTTTAGCAACTTTATATTAGTAGCTTTTAGAAGGCTTCCGTGTTTAGTTTTTTAGCAGGTTTACATTTTTATCTTTTAAAAGGTTTCGTGTTTAGATTTTTTTAAGGATTTTATGTTTATATTTTTAGGAATGTTATGTTTCATGGGTTTAGCGTTTAGCATTTTTTGAATAGTTTTGTGCTTAACTTTTAGCAGAGTTTTGTGTTTAGTAATTTAGAAAGCTTATGTTTTTAGCCTTTAGAAAGCTTATATTTAATGGGTTTAGTGTTTAACTCTTTAGAAGGGTTAAGTATTTAGCTTACTATGTCCAAAGGTTAGTGTTTAGCATTTTAGAAGAGTTACACGTTCATATTTAAGAAGGGTTCCATGTATAAGTCTTTAGAAATGTTATATACTTATATGTCAGGGGTTTAGTGTATAGCTTTTAACATGTGTTTGTGTATACTTTTTGAAAGGATAAAGTGCTTAGCTTTCAAAAGGGTCATATTTCAAATGTTTATATAAGTGAAAGGGTTACGTAATTAGCTTTTAGAAGGTTATTGTATTTACCTTTATGGAAATGTTATTTGTCAACAATTTAATGTTTAGCTTTAGCAGGTTTTGTGTTTAGAGTTTCAGAAGAGTAATACGTTTATGATGCAAGTTCAAGCGTGAAGGAATTGACTCTTTTGTTTCTAGAGGTCCAAGATTGTATGAATAAAGGGGCTTCGCTAAAATGAGCATAACTTGAGCTACGAGGCTCCGTTTCGGGCTCAAAAATGTTGTATTTTATGAGTTATTTATAATTTTATATTATTATTTTTTCCAGTTTGTTAGACTTTTTTGTGTGCTAGTTTTTGACCCGTTTGTCTTTTTAAGTCCATTCGAAATTCCGAGTCTATTTTAGGGTTTTATTGTGATGCTGGAACATTCAGTTTTTGAATATATGAAATTTAATTTTTCTCTCAATTCACAAAATCTATATTTGAGTGAAAAATCACCTTGATTATCGGCATTCGTTGAATCAACGATAATTGGAAGAATTGTTTTTGGTATTTGTATTAATCAAAAAGTTCAATTTGTATTTATCTTATTTTTAGCCTAAATCAGTTTACCTTTTAGAAGGATTTTGTGTTTAGTTTTTCTAGAACAGTTTAGCTTTTAGAAGGGCTTTGTTTCAAATGTTTAGTGTTTAGCTTTTTAGAAAGGTGACGTATTTAGCTTTTAGATTAGTTATATGTTTAGCTATTATGTGTCAAGGGTGTAGTATTTAGCATTTTAGAAGGATTATGTGTTTAGTTTTTAGAAATGTTATGTAGTTGTGCATCACATATGCATATACCTATTTCAACATATAATCCGTCACCAGCGGTTCCAAAAATAGTACTCCGTGCTTGTTTCTTTCACCCACGACTAGAGAGGAGAGCAAAATAAATCCCAAGTGAATTTTCACTAAAAGAATTTAAACTGCAGAATCAGAAAGAGGCCCAAAATCTCAAATATTTTTTTATTCAAATTGAGACCTTTTCCTTGCACAATAAAATAAAAAGAATGCTAAACTTCAATCTTGATAAAGTAATAAAACTATTGACTCCATCATATCATAGTAACCTTGGTTTAAGACTCAATCATACCTACGTATTTGGTTCACTATCTTCAAAATGACAAATTGGAATTATTGTTGGAATCATAGAAGGGCTGTGGTGGGCCACAGGGCCTTCTCAAAGCCCACAAATTTTGTCCATTTTCTATATTTTAATACTTAATTATTTTATTGCTAATCTTTTTTTTAAACGGTAAATTTACAACGTAACGCATGATATTTGTAATGATCACAAACATTTATGTACACATTATCTCAAGTTTGACTTGAACGCTCAACCTTTGAATTGGCGAGTTTCTCTAATACTGCTTTACCAAAGACTCTTTAGTTGTATTTTAGTACATTTCATAGTTATAAGTCGATACATGTATATATAATTTACACGTCTGGTCCTCCTAAAATGAAAATAAGAATAAGAATGTATTTTGGGCCTTGTGATAAGAATGGGCAAGTTCCGGAACACTATAAAAATATTTAGTATGGAACACTATAAAAATATTTAAATTCCAAGTATTTTCAAATCACATTTAATTTTTGTAAATCAATATGGATGTCTTTAGATATATGACGTTGCGTGAAAATGGTAAATATTTTATCTGACCAACTTAACTTATTCACCAGTAAACTAGCTAGGTTAATAAATATATCGACGTAAAAATTTTGTTCATCAAACTTGATAAATTTTGTCGGATTTGTGTTGTGTATTCAACTATACAAATTTATGTTAAGTGTATCAAACTTTCAAATATTTTCAATTGTATGTAAATTTTTTACGTGACAATTCATACAAATGTCACTTAATAGCTTATATAAATGACACACCAATCAAATTACGTATATCAAATTACGTATACATGCTTTACATTCAAATTCTTGGAACGACATTTGTATCAGCTATTTACATAGATATGCTTCATATATAATGATTTCATTTAGAGAAACAATCGATAGTTATGAAACAAACTCAAGAGCTAGTGGCTAGATGCCTAGATCAAAGAGAAAATTACACAATTTATATTCCTCTCTTTTGGGTCTAAGGGAAGGTGGTTGTGGTTATGGACTTATGGCTAGAGGTGGGCAAAACCGGTTTGGGCCCAAACCGAAACCGGTTTTCAAACCGAACCGGTTTGGGTCAACGCCGGTCAAAACCGGTTTGATAAAAACCAGATCGGATTGAAACCGGTTTCAATCCTACAAAACCCAAACCGCCCAAACCGGTTTAGGAATCGATTTCAAACCGGTTTCAAACCGGATCGAGATCGGTTTCCCAAAAACCGGTTTGGGAGAAACCGGTTTGGCCCAAACTTGGCAGGCTATCCGCCGGATAGGTCAAGGCTATCCGACGGATAGGCCTTTTCTGTTGAAAAAAAAACCCCTCCATTGGGCTATCCGCCGGATAGCGGCACCATGGTGCGTATTAACAGCCCAAAACCCCCATTTTCTTAAAAAAAAAAAAAACACACACACCTCTTTTTTTCTCTCTAGTCGACTTCAATCTTGTTTTTGGCGATTTTTCCCCTGATTCCATCCACATTTGCTTGGGTTTTTCATCTTCAAATCATAGGTATGATTACTACTACGATACGTTTAATAGATTTCTTGATTTTGAAACTTTTATTGATGATGAATTGTGATGAATTAGGCTTTTAATCATTAGGGTTATGTTGTATTATGTTTGTAATAGTTAATTGATACTTGATTATCAAGTTTCACAGTTTAATTTGTTGTAATTGGGGTTTATAACCGTTTTGTGATAATTAGGGTTTATAACACAATTTGGGGGTTTTGTTCAAAACTTGTTTGTGATGGTTAATTTGAGTTGTAGTTGTATATAATTGGTTGAATTGCTTGATTTTGAAATTACACGGTTGAATTTGTTGTAATTACATTGTTTAATTATATATATAATGTTTAATTGGATTTGTAATTGTATAATTGGTTTATGGTAATTGGTAATTGTATATATGAGAACGTATGAATTTGTAATTGTATAATTGGTTTATGGTAATTGAATTGTAATTGTATAATTGTATAATTGAATTGAACGTATGGATCTTAATATGTGCTATTGGTAATTTGAATGTATAGATACGTGCTCGGTTTGTATTTTTGTTTTAATGAGTTTAGGTTTGATAAATGTTATATTTTTGCAGACATGGCGCCAAAGAAGTCACGAAAACGTGGGGAACCATCTATAAGCCACAATGAGGAGGCAACGGAAGTGTATGACCTTCCGGTGCCAGCAATAATAAGGAATCACCAATTTTTAAAGTTTAATAACCGGCATTATAGTTCAAGAGAAAAAGCTGAGTTTAAGTCGATGTTGGACATCAACATCAACAAAACAATTCAATGTGCTGATGTTGTGGATTGGGCTGTTCTTGATCAAATAAGTGCAAGACAGTCTAATACTACCGGTTCCGAAGAAATTAGAAACATTTTGCGGATGGAGTATCGGTTAGCTGATGGTAGGTTATGTTTTACCTCGAGAGCTTGGTCGAGGTTATTTAGTATTCGGGAGTATATATATCGGGAGGCAACTCTCGAGTTTTTCAGCACTTACTTGTTTGATGATGTCAATACGGATGTCGAGGCACGTACCATTCGGTTCCAATTGTGTGGGGTGCCTCGAGAGATGAATGTGTCCGAATTTGGTTTGGCTTTAGGTTTGTATACTCCGGAGGAGGTACGTATGGATTATTATATAGATCACTTGTTTAATGGGATTCGGCAACCACAAGATTGTGATCTACCGGCTCTTTGGAATCAGATTTCGTCGTATCCGTGGACATCTAAGCCTAAGTCTTCTACACAGCTTTATGATCCAGTGATGAGAGTTATTCACCAGATGCTTTCTACATCTCTCACCTGTCGGAAAGAAAGCCCAGAGAAAGTCACCCAAACAGATTTGTATTATCTTGGGTGTATCGTGAATAGAGGGTTGGTGAATGTTCCGGGTTGTCTTGCCCGGTCTTTGTGGAATATGGCTCGCGCGTCACGCCGAACTAGTAGCATCACTGGCGGGCAGTATGTGACCCGTTTGGCCCGCTACTTTGGTAACCAAACAGGATTGGCAACGTGCATGATTGTGCAACCAGAAATGCGGTTATTGGGTGTGAATTGGTTTAGGCATTGTCGGTTGGTAGATGGAACTATAAACCTACAATGGGCTCCGTGGGTATATAATCATGATCAAGAGGAACAAGATGATGATGATCAAGAGGAGGAGGAGGCACCTGCCCAACATGCCGGCCCTGCCCAACAGGCCGGCCCGGCACCATCTTTATCTCTTGACCAACGTTTTGATTATTTTGAGAATAAATTCGATAATTTTCAAAGTACTGTTGAAAACCAGTTTAATTGGCAACGAGACATGATGGAATCGCTTTTCGGGCATATGGGTATTGATTACTCGGCTACTAATGCTCGTTATGGATATGGACCAGGATCATCTTCTCAACATCCGGACGAACGGCAGTGATTAACTTATTTTTATTATTGTTTGTTTTTGGTAGTTTGTTGACTTTGTTTGACTTTGTTGGTTTTATAATTGATTATGGTTGACTTTGTTTGACTTTCATTGACTTTAATTGACTATGGTTGACTTAGAAGTATAATTGACAAATTTCTAAGAAATGTTAAGCACTAAATTTGCAAAAAAATGGAATCGCTTCTCAAAGTGACTTTACATAATACAATAATAAACTTTTAAATATGTTACAAAGCATCCTTAACTAATCGTCGGTATGAAAGTTGTGTAACTCTTCTTGATAAGTAAGCTCTTGTGCGGTAAGTGGTACCGACATGCCCATTGCTATCTCTTCCTCGTGTATCTCTTGTTCAACCTTTTCCAATTCCCCTTCGAGCGGTGAAATGTTTTGTATCCGTTCAATCCCATCTAGATAGTCTTTTAAACAAATACATACTTCCACCGACAAAGGGGTGAGTTTTGTTCTTCTTGGTGAAATTACCCGACCACTAACCGAAAAAGCGGACTCCGAAGCAACCGTAGAAGCTTGAACGGTTAATAAGTCACGTGCCATAGCCGCTAATATTGGAAATTGGGATTCATGATCTTTCCACCAACCCAACACATCCAAGGTCCCAAACTCTTGAACGGGTATAAACATTATAAAGTTGGATTTTGTATATCTTGAAAGTTCGCTACTAGGAGTAGTTCCTCGTTGTCTTTTCGAAGCATCATTTATCAATGTGTTGTATAACATGATGTCATCATTGTTGGTGTGCGAACTTGAACCACTTGCGCCTTCATTCCTTATAAACTCTTGAATAGGTGTGGAACCTCCATACTTTGTAGCATAAACATCAAACAAACTTGCAAAAAAATCGTTAAATGCATTTATTTCATTTTCCGCCAAAGCCGGCTTAATAGCCGTCAAACCCAAATCATTTACAATGTTGGTTAGTAAAGTTTCAACTCCATTAACGTTTAAAACGGGGTTTAAAGCGGCGGCACAACTTATAACCGGAGGCATATTTTTAAAATATTTTACTAATTTTTCCTTCATCGGTTTAACCATATTTTCAAATATTTCGCCTCTCATTTCAAAAGCGCTTAATTTTTGACACATTAACCATATTTGTCTTAATATTAAAGGACTAGTCGGATAATAAACACCCGACAATAAAGTGGTTGCTTCTTTAAAAACTACAAGCATATCGGTTAGAACTTTGATAGTATACCAACTTGATTCGGGAAAAGGTGTAACAAATCTATTACGGTCCGCAAGCAAGTCATGGAACAACCTTAAGGTGTCTTTTTGTCTTAAGGCACTTTCAAACATGTTACAAGTCGAATTCCATCTAGTAGGTACGTCCCAATTGGGACCTAACCAAAGTGCATTCGAATCAACACAAAATTTCATGTACCTATGGTATCTAGCGTTTGAAGAACTAAAAATATCACGTACCATTTGTTTAAAAGCTTCTTTTATTTGTGCAATAAAACTAAGTCCATCTTGCACAACCAAGTTAATGATATGTGCAACACATCGACTATGAAAAAATGCACCTTCGCAAGCCGGTTTGTATTTTAGTTTTAGTTGATTAACGGCGGCGGTGTTATTGGATGCATTATCAAAAGATATTGAAAATACTTTTCCTTCCAATTTAAAACTCTTAATCACGTAATCTAAAATTTGATATAAATTTTCGCCGGTATGCGGATATCCAAATAATTCAAACGCAATCGTACGCTTCATCATTTGCCACGTTTTGGGATTAACCCAATGAGAGGTAACGCAAAGGTACGAATCCGGTGAACCATGTGGAGCCGTCCAAACATCACAAGTTAAATTTACACCGGTTTCTAAAGATTGAAAACCTAAAATCATTTCATCTTTAGTGATTTTCCACATTTTAATTACATCTCGTCTAAGAGTCGAACGACTTACATTGTTATAACGAGGTTGGAGAGTTTCTTGGATGAGTCGAGTCAACCGAGGATTGTCAAAGTGGTCAAATGGCAAGCTTTCTTGAATCACGAACTTCGCCATTCTATCCCGCACCTTAGAGGCTTCGTATTGCCACGTTGTACCATCATTCGCCATTGTTGATTGACTATGCCCCACTCCATATTTCACCGCTTTACAATACGTGTTTGCATGATTTTTCAAAGTAGTATTGCCGGTTTCTTTGAAAAATGCCCCACATTTCTTGCACCGAGCTTTTCTAATACCGTTCGACATTTCACACAAGTCGTAATTGCACCAAACCGCCGGGTTTCTTTTTGTTTCTATTATAGAAACAACCGTAGCATTGCTAGATGACTCTCCAACACCGACGGAAGATTGTGATTGCCCACATGATGATGCCATTGTGTTAATAAGTATAAATTTGAGAATTAAAACTAAAAGTGGAGTGTTGAGATTTGAGTTTGAGTGTATACAATTATAGATTGCAATTTGAGAATTGAGAGTATATGCTTAGATTGAGAGTGTTGTAAGTTGTGAGTAAACATCAATATCACATTTACATATATAGTGATTTTTCTGGAGGTTTGGCTCCACAAAGGGTCCAAAAAAAGGGCCAAAAATGAGGATAGCCGTTTGAGAAAACGGCTAGTTTTCTGTGCAGAGATTTCTGCAGAAAGTATCTATCCGCCGGATAGGTTAAGGCTATCCGCCGGATATCCTCAATTGCAACGGCTACATTCCAACAGAAAAGGCCTATCCGCCGGATAGCCTTAACCTATCCGCCGGATAGGTCAATCCGGTTTCAATCCTGTTTCATCCGGTTTCAAACCAAACCGATTTCAAACCGGTTTTTGAACCTAAAAAGTCAAACCGGTCCGATCCGGTCAAACCGGTTTCAAACCGATCCGGTTTGATCAAAACCAGTTTTGACCAAACCGGTTTCGGAGCTCTACTTATGGCCCCTTGAGATTATAGGCCTGTCGCGGAGCAAAATAAGTAAGTAACCTGTAGTACTTGGGCTGGCAAGACTTGCGCTATTGGTTTGGGCTGGTTCACATTATCTGGGCTTTGTCTACATCGTCTGTGCAGGCTATTGGGTCAGATCATACATTTTCAAATTACATAAATGGTCCCTATAATTTACCCCTTCTTGAGTAAATCGTACCTCAAGTTTTTTTTGCATGTTTAGTCAAAACATTAAACTTGTGTTGCATAAATCCTCCCAGAATAAAAATGACTTGTATACCCTAAGGTACTCTTTTTGTTCAACTTATTTTTTAGTTCAATTTAAGATGGAATAACATATATGTTATTAGCAACATATAAATATTTGTGTCTAGATTTTGTTGAGTCTCGTTTTTAATCGGACGTGTTTCGGATATATCTTTGTTATATTCTCGAAAGTTATGATTTTGTATGTTATACCCTCTACTTGTTTAGTAGGTCTCAAAATCTAACTTGTTTTTATTTATTATTGTTTCAAATTATTATCAGACACTAAGACCACTCTCTATCGTGATGTTTACAGGACTGAGGATTGAACTCCACATCAGCGCTACATCAGCACGAGGACTGACCCAGAACTGAACGCTGCCTATCCTGACGCCTCAGAATTGAGAACTGGGCGCCACATCAGCGCAACGTCATTTCTTAAATATTAATACGAATACACTTATATTTTTTAAAAACACAATAATAATAATAAAAAAAAAGTACGTTACACTAATAATAAAATTATATTAATTAAAAAAATGTATGTGACATTAATACCAATTATAAAAAAATATTTGGAAGCAATCCATTTACAGGTTGATAAAAAGAAAAGTGTTTTAATTATATAGGTTGTATGTATATATATAGTTGATGTAATAATTAAAAAGAAAATAAAATTTTGTGTGAAAAAAAAATGATAGTTGTATGTAGATATAGGGTGTTTGAAATTGGAAAAAAGTGTTAGAAAAAATTAAAAGTATTTTTAATATTTGAAATTGGCTCGCATGTTCGTCCTGCTCCGTTCCCAGCAGAACGAAGCTACCAGGGACTGAAAACAGCTCCGTGCCTATGCTTAAAAACGGAGGACGCATGCCACGTTTGCTAAGGACGGAGGACGACCACTGCCATAGACAGTGGTCTAAGTAAAATTTAAAAATTATTTACATTTGCAAACCAGCGGCGTACTTAACAATGGTATCATCATATCATATTATAGACGAAAATAGTCCCGTAAAAAAAAACCATCAATCTTGAATAGCTGTCATGGTTATGCAGAAGACTATATGGAACATTAACAAAATGAAGAAGAGTGTATTTTACTTTAGAAGTTAAAATCCTTCGCAAACGACTTATTTATGGGTCAATGAGAATATGGTCCCTAAGGGCGCTATATAAGAATCGACTTGAATCAAACTGGTGCATTTATTGTAGGTGTGAATGAGGGATAAGAAAGATGATTATTTAAGAAAGGTTGCTAACTTCTTTTACTCTCTGTTTATTCCATCTCATTCTTATTTTTCGTATATCAAAGTAAAAGCATTCGACATAAAGTTTAAGATTTGAAGTCATTATATAGTATGCCAAGCTAATCAAAGAAAAGTATTAGTGAAGAAATGTGTGTATATGTATAAATACCATTTCAATAAGATCGGTTTATAAAGAATGTGGTTCCTTTAACAAATATTAAAAAATTTAGTGAAGAACTTAAAGTTATATAATTTATCAAAATTTTGGTTCTAGTTGACTGAAGTTTTTCTTCTTTCAGGCCCACGGACAAGAAGCAAGTGACAATATTAAATTCAACGAAGAAAGCCACTTGTAGACTTGTAGTTATCATATCTTTTATAGTACTTCGCGACTTTCGGAGCTTGTACATATTGACTTGTTTAGAAGTGCATAAGAGTGTGAACTACTCACTGACCTTAGACAGTTGAAATTTACTGAAATATCTTACGATCAATACAAGAAAAAAGCTTATTACTGACGAAAGTAATATAACGTGTAAATTTGGTCACTATTGTCACTTAGAGACGAAAATTGAGTGGCCACCATCTATCACTAAAGGTCATCGCTAATTTTACATATATGAGGCCGCCGGGGAGTATAACAGCATGTGACGGTTGAGTTTTCGTTGACTTGTAGTTTCATGACGCGATTATGATGTTTTGGATCACAATGCGATGCTAGTTGGTCGCAACGCGACGACATAGTAGAAGGTCGATCGCGTTGAGGGTGTGATTGGTCGCAGTAGGACAGATTCGGTGACTATAGTGGATGGCAATTTAGTTTCAGTCGAGAGTTTTGTCGAATCCGGTTTTATGGATTCAAGTACGCCATTCTTTGTTGCGAGTGTGGAAGGTGATTCTCAAGACTTACTTGATACAGATTGGATTCTCAAAGATGTTAGATTTGTTATGAAACTCAAGAGGATGGTTTTCTCAATTGGGTAATAAACGGTACCATATCCGTTTGGTATTCGACAGTCAGAGTTTGGTTATCACTCACTGGTCGAAACATGAGATCATATTTGATCAGATATTCCATGGTTTGGAATGACTAGGAAGATTAGAGCTCATACACTTGGGGAATATCACCTATAAACCATGTCGGATAGAAAGCAGTTGGCAGGGCTTAGATATTGGTTGACGGGTTTAGTTCAACGATCGAACAAATCTTTTGGAGGAACCAATTTAGGAATTTTCAAGTGTGCTAAAGGTGGATAATCTTGTAAGTCCTAATGAGCTTTCAGATATTGTTGACAGTTTCGGGAACTCTTGGGAGTTTGGTAACCTAGGGAATTTTCGAAGCTAGTGGGAGTTTGACAACTAGTGAGAGTATTGAGAGGGTTGTGCGATTAATGGATCTCAATTTTCTACAAGTGTAGTGTGCAGATTCTGGGTAACACTAGAGCATTTAGACCTTCAAATTTATACTCTCAAATAACAAGTTTTTGCGACTAGACGACTATTATGAACCAGAGTCGTCTCAAGAGAGCTGCCATTATTATTTAGATATGTACAATAGGAGTAGGCTGAGTAGGAGAAGATGTGTTCATAAAAATCATAGCTACGTTTCGGCTTAGTGTACCAACGGGAAAGTGAAAGTTAATAATGTTGGTTTTCAAGGTCGTGATTGCATTTTCATGGGTAAACCTTGATGTTGTACGTGTTGGTTATATCGGCTATTTTCTTATTGCTAGGAAGAAAAATCGGATAGACGAAATTCCGAACTGGTGAACGATTACATGTTGGTGGTAGGATCAGACGTCCTTGTAATCGATGAGCTGAAGAGGCGGGTATCTCTTGATAGAATCTTGTGGTTGTGGAAACAATAGTGTTGGAGTCATCGCAGGCTTCAATGTATCTTTCTAGAAGATGATGGTGCATATAACTAGAGAATGGTCTCAATTTCATGGTGTATGTTCCAGTAACTTTGTATCAAAAATCTTTCGACTCTGCGTGGTCGAGCAGCGTGTCTCGAATTGTATTACGGCGGTATGTGGTTAGAACGGGTTACATTAGTGAAGGGATGAGATTGTGAAGGATCACTGCTTTTGGGTTTAATTAATTTTCAAGTGGGTGAGTGTTGGGATTAATGAAGTTTAATTAAAGTGGAAACAAGATCCTGATTTTTTATTATTGTTTTGTAGATGGAGGATCGCGACGTGATGGCCTTAGATCGCAATGCGATCTAACGTCGACTAGATTTTTTTTGTCTTAGCTTGTTGGCTAAGTTATATTTATCCTATATAAGTAAAACTTATGTATTTGTAACCCTTGGACTTCGAAAATAAAAGATAAAATTCTATGGTTTGTTCCCGTAGACTAAACCGGTCTCCAAGTTGGAGATTGAACATAACCATATGAAATCCTCGTGTTCGTATTGTTTTGTTTATCTTGTGCTTAGTTCATTTATCCATTTATTATTCATGGGTGTAACCTCAATTACACAAATGTTGTTTGGGTTGGTTAATTATTAATAACAGATATTAGAATAATCAACTAATCGTTGTTGATTGTTTGGTTTCGCTGTAATTTCTAACAACATGTTCTTCTTATGTCCTTAAAGAACAACTCACAACGATGTCGAAATTAGATTAGCAAGTTGTACTCCCTAGCCTTCTAGTTCTTCCA
Organism: Logfia minima; assembly: GCA_963921325.1. Taxonomy (NCBI): domain Eukaryota; kingdom Viridiplantae; phylum Streptophyta; class Magnoliopsida; order Asterales; family Asteraceae; genus Logfia; species Logfia minima. The sequence continues at coordinate 26,005,273 of OY992768.1, forward strand.
ATGTATAAGACATGGTGGTGGACGACTATCTTATTTATAGGGGTTCTAAAAAATTTATCATATGTGTATCTTTTGTCTACATCTCGAGAGTGCACTAAAAAGTGACCATAAATATGATGTTGATGGAAGGTATCTATATGTTAAGTTAAAACTACTTGTTCACTCTTTGCCTCATAAAAACGTATGACTTAAAAATATTTTATTGTATATAATTTTATTGTTATCCTAGCTAATACATTGATTAAACATCCAATTTTTTATTAACTAATCTTGTGACCGGTGCTTCATTTCAAAGATGTCTTTCTAAATTAAAGCTACTAATATCTTATTTACGCTTTACTATGTCGTGGGAAAGGTTTAACGGAATAACAATGACATGCATATAGAAAGAGATTTTGAAGACTATTGACTATGGTGATTTGATTGAATAGTCATCATTTGATGCATGTAACTTCTAACTTAGTCTTAAAATTGGGCATGTTCTTAACGCTCATTTTTATTGCTTAGAGCGTTTAAAAACTCGTAGACGTTCTAATATAAGATAATGTATCTTTCAAAATTAATCATTAAAGGTTCCGTTGTTAGAAACCCTAAAACACGTGGTTAAGACTTACAGAGCTAATGACATTCATAAGCGTATGTTATTAAACCATTTTTCTTTGATAAGGTTGAATTGCTTGAAGTGTAACTATTTACACATATACTATTTTCCCCAAGTTTTAACTGCAACCTTAGGCAATTTCCATTCGTGACTGAAACTGACTGGTCAGTTTTTGTCAACTCAGCGTCACCTCAGGTTTTTCCAAAATTGACCAAAACCGACTAACAACTAATTGTCCTGTGCCATAAGTGGTCAGTCATTTTTTTTATTATTATTAAATTTACACACAAAAAGAAAAACAAAAAGAACGACGAAACTTCGATTATCCGACGAAAAAATCGACGCAAGCAAGTGACGAAACCGTGCCATCGGCGTCGGTTTCGTCACTTCCAACCGACGTGAAAAGTGACGAAGGGATGGGAGTGACCTTAGAGCCTTAAATACATCGTCACAATAGATTTTAAACACAACTCGCAAGTGAATAAACGAAATTATTCCATAACCTAGACAAAAGAAATAATATGAACATTATATTTAGTCCTAATCTACTAAAATAAACTAGAAACAAAACAAAAGGACAATAATAAGTCAACGAACAAATAGTCAAACCCACATCACATTAACCACCAACTACGAAAGACCGTGACAACAAACCCTACGCCGCCGTAACACCAAAAAACTCCGACGCCGATTTACCCAAAATAGCCGTAAACTCACTAAAACTAATAACACCATCACCATTAACATCAGCTTCACGCATCATTTCCGTAAGCTCTTTATACGACAACGGTTGACCCATTTTCGCCATTTGACCCGCAAGTTCAGCTGCAGTAATATAGCCATTACCATCTTTATCAAACGATCGAAAAACCTCCATTAATTGATCATGATTGATTAATACTTCTTCATTTAAATCAGGTAGCATCGCATTCAATAATTCTTCAAATTCAATTGATCCGTTTCCATTTGCATCGATTCTTGTTAGTAACAAATGAATTTGATCGCCTTGTGGTTTTAAACCGATTGATCGAAGGAGAGCGGCGAGTTCGAGATGGGTTAAACTGCCGTCGGAATTCATGTCAAATCGAGCGAAAATGTTTTCTAGTTGTTTCACTTGATCGGATTGAACTTGAGCCATAATAACCATAATCTTATGTATGATAATATGATTGGATAATAAGGAATTAGGAAATTTTATTGGGGATTTATTAGAGTTGGTTGTTTTGAAATGATAATTGGGGAAATGGGATTTCGAAGAAAGTTGAAAGATTCTTGTCGGGGGTGATGATTGGGGTCGTCGGTGGTTTTTTAAGTATTTGGTTTTTATTGTTTTGATTAGTTGAGACGCTTTCATGGAAACAGAGTTGAAAGGTTTTTAATGAACAATTTGGTGATTAGTAAATATGTAAAGTTACATTGTTTTAGTCTTATTCTAATGTCTTAGTTGACTATATTATATTATGGGTTGATATTTGACATAAGATTAAGATAGATCGACCTTTTTTATTTTATTTATGTAATATTTTGATTAGTTCATCTCAATTAAAACATACTAGTGTATTACCAGTGCAATGAGACGGTAAAAATAAAAAAATTATTTTAAAAATTGAGTGTATACTTTTAAAAATTTTGTATTTATTTATTTATATAGAATAGTAGATTGAAATTTGATTTATATATAGTATATATTCAGTAATAGACTATTAATATAAAGTAGCATTGTTGAAATAATTGAAATATTGTATTAATTGGTTAGGGGTAATGTAGTTATTTCTCATTTTGAATTGATTTAACACAAAATGCTAAATGCATTATATATTAGTATAGAGGTATAGATAAAATTGTGATTAATGTTATTACATATAGTGTATGGTAGCAACCTTATAGTATCGTTGGTGACTTTTTATGCATATTATTCGACCAAATTTTCAGACGAATTTCTTCCCTTGCAACAATGTATAGAGATTTATGAGATTTATTTTAAAATCCAAGTGTACGTTATATTTGGTCAATTAAATGTTTACATCTCTGTATATGGTAATCGACCAAGAATATACAATTACCATAAACATTTTCTAGTATTAAAGTGTAATTCGACACGGTTGTGTTCACCTGCTAAAAGTGACCGAACAGACAGTCAAGATTTTTGTTTGAATACACGGATGCAACCTTTGGTCTATTTAATTTAATGTTTAAGGAAATGCATGTTCAGTGAGCTTTAATTTATGGGTTTGATTCACAATTCTTTTAATAAATTGTTAAAATTGTTTATTAAAAGATTGTACTATACATACAAACGATATATAATTTTAATGGATTTATCATTATCATTCTTAATTAATATACTACTTCGTGTAACAAATTACATCTATATGTAATTATTTGAATCTTAACCGGAAGACCGTAGGTGGTAACATAGCAGTGAAAGTTTAAGAATCTCTAAAGAAAAGGACCCAAGTTCAATTCTATAAAGCCGCAACTTCAGGGTCAGCCTTTCAACGCGTAACATATAAAAGACCAATATTATGTTATGGTCCATATGGAAGATGATGCACCATTGACCATTCCAAACGGAGACATGACTTAAATGTAATATCGTGCACAAATTTAGTAAGTGGCTATAAGGCAACGTACAAATGGTTGCAACCTTCTAACTTATGATTTAATCCCTATATGTTTTCACGCACTTATAGATTGGGTTCCCGGTATTTTAATCTTTTGAACAAGATTGTAAAATTCATATGACCTAGCCTAGTACTTGGGGGAGTTGGTGACTCAGGGACACTCCAAAGCAATTCGATCTTACTCGGACTGAAAATTCAATTAACGAAAAAAATTTGGTCAAACTCGAACGAAGTCAACTTGATTAAACATTTTAATATGAGGTGTTGCGTAATGTACTGAAGAGAGAGAAAAAGGTGGTGAGGCTCACATAGTTGATAAGTCATTTGACTGTTTCAGGAATCCAGACTAACTTCAAATCACTTTTATGTCACTTCACAATTCATACTTATAAATAGTACTTCCATTATGTACAAACGTAAGACTGTATTTTACCAATAAAAAAATTGTCACGGTTTAAGATATATTATATGTACATTTTATTCTACATTGCATTACGCATGTATTTTGCCAATAAATACTATGCAAATCACTATAAAAGTAATTCTAATATTTATCCGTGCATTGTGTGTATCATTTGTGCTTTCATAGTATCTATGATCGAAGTATGTTAAACACACATTCTTTTTCAGAAAAAACAACAAATATACTTGATCTTTTCATTATGATGCAACTCCAATATAAAAGATAAGATAAAAGATAATTTATTATCTTTGAATTTACATTTTCTTAGTTTAGTTACCCATACACAAGGAACATGACATAATCAAGGAATAAGATAAAGAGAGAAAAAAGATATCAACTAATAGATTAATTAGGTCTAAATTTAGGTCTAATTAAACATATATAACATTATTTTTACTAAAAGTATATGAATATGTTTATAAATATATATAATTTATCCCAACCTCAAGACGGGACTCACAACCTCTATCTTTCATTTTTTTGACATCTATTTTCATTGATCAATTATTATCATATTATCCTATATGCTTTTGAAGTAATTGGTACATTCTCATATTTTGTTTGATAAGGAAATAAATCTAACTGGTTCTAAATTTACAAATTGGAACATGAACTTCAACACCATCAACATCTCCTCTCCAAAAGCTTCCAAATCCAAACTCACCTTTTGTAGACAACTCCTCCAGCACCTCTTCAATTTCTTCCATACATCCATCAAATCCATCTAGTTGAAAACTCTTGGCTCGAGTTCGACCTCGAGCACTCATCGAGTCTCTCGGTGTTTGACATCCCGCGACTTCTTCCGCACATCGAGCCACTTTCATTCGCACAATATTTCCACCATCTCGCATTCTGTTGCCGAATTTCCTCTTCATGTATTGTTTTGTTTTCTTGAATATTTTGCTAGGAAGTTTAAGCAACACGAAGACGAGGAGTTGCAACATTAAGCATTGGCAACAACAAGATATAACAACACAATCCGCACCGATCATATTCCAATCTTGTTGTTCCATGGCTTAAATTTGAAAAAGGAAAAGGGGAGAGAGGGAGGAAAAAATGGAAGAAATGGACTCATTTTCATGTAATGAAATGAAAATGGGTTCCTTCTATTCTAGGAAGATGGTGTTAAAAATGGTGGAAACAAAGAGTAGAGTGTAAACAAACATGTGGTGTTGTCAATAGAATAGTATGATAGCTTTTGCTTCATTGCTTCCATTTTTGGGTTATCTCACCTTCAACCCAATATTTGGTTCATTCAAGGACGGATCTTGTCTCCTTTTATCAATTAAACTACATGTACCATATTAGCTTGCATATATTATATAAATAATCTCATTAATAGTAACTAAAAGCTTGGTTTTGAGCAAACACATATACAAGTTAACAAAGACTTTTCTTTCATTAATAACAAATCTGAATTATTTATTAAAAATACCAATTAGATTTTATGTACGGCGATAGAGTCAGAGAGATCTCATCACTTGCAAAAGAAGTTAATCAACTTAATTGTAAAATGACACAATATGATTCGCTACAGGGGAGGTGGTGTAGATTATGAACAAAAATGAGAAATGCACTTCTAACAAATTAACCAAAAGAATGATTGGTGGTAAAGAAACTCTGCACATGTTACTTACAAGTTACAAGAGCCAAAATTGTGCAGCAAAGAAAATTTTTGCATGCTATACACTATATGGCTATGAAACTACTTACAGAATCTGATCACAAGTTTGAATCTTTTCCCTCAAAACCAGCCATAATCTTAGTTCCGGAATTCAGAGTATGAACTGACGGAAACTCGGCTCACAGGTCCAACCCTTGGGCGGTGAAAAGATTAAAAGTGTTGATATTTACCTTTCGTTGCTATTAGGAGCAGAGGGACCTTGAGTAAAAAAATCTGTGCTGTAATTTTGACTGCCAAAAGCCATCCTCCTAAACAGCCTAATTTCTGCCGATTGTTGTGCAGAGTTGTATATTTGACTTTCTCCGACTCTCATCCCATTGCTTAAATCTTCAGCTTCCATACTTTCGAAAGCTCTCAAAATCTGAGAATAATAAAAAGCGAAATACATTTATTGGTCTAATTTTGACTTTGAGGTCAAGTACACTACGCAAGCTCTAAATGGTTCTGGAAAAGATTGGTATGAATTCAAACTTCTAATAAACACCACTGAGTGTAAGGTGGTGCTATTTGTATAACAAATTTAGTTCGATTAGATCTTCAAAGCAAAAATGAACTATAAAGATACAAAATTGAGTAGCAATACCTGCCCCATGCGCGGTCTTTTTGTAGCCGAGTGTCGTACACACGCAGCTGCAGCTTCAATCATGCGAAACATATCATTTGCCACAAAGTTCGTACCGAGCCTTGGGTCAACCAACATCTGAAAGTCCTCTGTTTCAAGAGCATGACTAAGCAGTGGCCTAGCCTGAAAAATCATAATTGAAACGTTGAGTTACACAAAACTGAAAATAACAAATATTACTTGCTAGAGTTTGTAGAATATAAATATATTCATCATGTATTCATGTTTTATATTCAAGTTAAGAATATCAATATATATTTACGAGTCTTAAAGAATTTGCTCAGTTCCAAAAACAGTTGGGAAAAATGGACCAAGTTATCAGGAAAATAAATAATCCAGTGTGACAGTCGCTTACCCACTCAACAAGACTCTCGTCCCCTAACGGTTGAGATGCATCCACAGGTTTACGTCCAGTGATTAGTTCCAAGAGAACAACCCCAAAGGAAAAAACATCAGATTTCTCAGTCAACTTGCCACTTGAAGCATATTCTGGTGCCATGTATCTGAAATGGAACCATTTGATAGTTCAATAATATTTAGAGGGAGACTTTGCAATTCGAAAGCTTATGATACTCCCCTGCACCCATATAATTGCAACAAGATTTCCCTATCTTGTGATGTATTTACGTATTTCATTAGTAGTCAAAACAAACATATGTGCATAGCCTAATAATATATGGAGTAACAAATTACCCAAAAGTCCCCATAACACGTGTTGTTATATGAGTGTTGAAATCAGCAGCTAACTTGGCAAGTCCGAAATCTGAAACCTGTGAAGCAAGTAACGAAATACAAAATGAAGCTAGAAACCAATTCTTTATCCCATGAGCACATAGAAAATGGAACTGATGATAAAAGGGCATACCCGAGCTTCGAAGTTTTTATCTAATAGAATATTTGATGATTTGATATCTCGATGAATAATTCGTGGATGGCCTGTATATCAATAGAAGTGAACAAAGCAATGAGGAATTATTCATACTCTTATATGTAGATTCAACAAAAGTCCAATTCGTATCTATTACTTTCACATTATAATATTCTACATTTACTATGCATTCAATTCAATTCAAAATGAATAAGGTGTTCTTATAGAACTCACGAAAATGATAAGCTCAGCACTTACAGTCTTCATGGAGATAAGCAATACCCCGTGCCGCACCAAAAGCAACCTTCACACGAGTTTGCCAATCTAAAACCAGCTCTGACACTACATACGAGAATGACAACATTAGTAAAGAAATACGAGAGCACTTCAAATTTAAATATCTGGTAATTAGGAAAAGAATAAAGTTAGTTACCATGAAGGTGGAAGTAAAGAGTGTTGTTAGGAACATATTCATAGACAAGCAACCTCTTGTTCTCAGAGATGCAATAACCTACAAGTGAAACCAAATAACGGTGGTGTATTCGACTAATAATTTCAACCTCCGCACTGAACTCACGTTCCCCTTGTCCACCTCCAATATTTAGCTCTTTCACTGCAACTTCTGTCCCATCGACTAATAATCCCTTAAAAACAGAACCAAATCCTCCTGAACCTAAGAGATTCTGAGCTGAGAACCGATTTGTAGCCTCTGCAAGATCTTCATAAGTAAACTTTGATCTCGAACTCACTAATCCATCGGTCTCTTGTGGTCTGTACACAAAGTCATTTGCTGATATGTTTCCAGCCTCAACTGCTGATGTTTGTATCTTTATTAGACCTGAATCTGTCACAAATCATAAAGCTTTATCAAACTCAAGCAAATGCCACAATTCATAACCCTAATTCACTATGCAGACGGATTAACAATTGATAGCATTTACCTGACCGAGGTGAAGTCCCCATTGAGGTTGGCATATCATAAAGTCCATTATGTCCAGCAACTTTTTTCTTTCGCTTAAACAAACACCATGAAACTACAATGAAAGCAGTAAGCAGTACAAAACCTACTACCGCAACAATTCCAACTACACCTCCAGTACCAATGCCATTATTATCGGATGGTCTATTGGGACTCGATTCATTGCCATTTGGGTTCCCTGGAGGTGATACTGAAACTTCTGAAGGCGATGGAGGTGACTGTCTAATGGGAGGAGGGGGGGCTACTAGTACGGGCGACGGTGATGATGAATTTCTAGAGGGTGGGGGAGGAGGGGGATCTTTTATTACTGGTGGTGATGAAGAATTCGTGGCAGGTCTAGGGGGTGGTGGTGCACTTGTTGGTGGCACTACTGGTGGTGGAGGTGGAATAGGAGGAGAGTTCCTAGGTGAAGGTGTGCTTGATGGTACTGGAGGTGAACTAGCTGGTGGATTAGATGATGGTGGTGGTGGTGGTGACCTAGCTGGAGGACTAGGCGATGATGGTGGTGGAGAATTGGTTGGTGGGATTGGTGATGATGGTGGTGGAGAATTGACTGGTGGGATTGGTGAAGATGGTGGTGGCGAATTTGTTGGAGGGATTGGTGATGATGGTGGTGGAGAATTAGTTGGTGGGATTGGTGATGATGGTGGAGGAGAATTAGTTGGTGGGATTGGTGATGATGGTGGTGGTGGAGACCTAGCCGGAGGACTAGGTGATGATGGTGGTGGAGAGTTGATTGGAGGACTGGATAAAACAGGGGGAGGTGGAGATATGGGAGGTGTTGCTGGTGGTGGGACAGTGGCTGGTGGTGGTGGTGGTGAGGATGGAGGAGGGGCTGTTGATTGTGATGGAGGTGGTGAAGTAGAAGATGGTGTGGTGGTGGGTGGTGGTGGTGATAACACACTCCCGGGCAATGGAGAGTTTGGTGATGGTGAAAAACTAGCCATTCATAATACAAATAATAATAATAATAATAATAATAATAATAATAATAATAATCAAAACTATGTATCAATCTAAACTAGATTCATCAAATTTATAACACATAAACCACTCATCTGTCAAAATGTTAACCCCTCTAGATCCCAAGTTCATCAATTTCAAGTCTTGATAACAAATTTATAAGAAAAAAGACTACTCTCATAGACATTCCATCAAACACCTTGAGATCAATCTAAAAGATTTTATGCTAAAATCAAGAAATGATGATAAGATACCTCAACCGAAATCAGTGTTTGATGACTTCAGTTTCAAGAATTGCTAGGAATGATCAAGTGAAGAAACGCGGTTTCAGTTCATGAACGGGATCTCAAAATCCAAACCGAAGGCGACAAAATCACCACGGTACAAGTGTTCAATAGTGTTGGGTAAAAGGGAAGTAAAGGGTATTTAATTTTGAACATTAATACTTGATTTTATTTATTTAAGGGTTTTGTAATAATAATGATGAGTAAATGAAATGGAAATCAAGGTGTTTGCTTGAAATTAAACTTGGAAATGAGTCGACGATGGAAGGTGGGGTCATATGCATACGCAGCGTGTCCAAAATGTCAGCGTCGAATAATCAAAGCAAACCGTTTTTTGAATTGTTCTTTAAGACCTTACTTTTTAACTGCTTGCTAAAACAAATAAATATAGTTATATTTTTGTTAATAAAATAATAGACTACTGCTAAATGTATAAATTTATGTGTAATTTATACGTGAATTTCTTTTACATTTATTTCATCAATCGTTCTATAAATTCACCAATTAAATTTTTGAACATGTTTTCAGACATATATATTTAGACACAAGAAGCATCTTTCTAAAACATATACTCTAATTACATTTTAAATGTCTCAACTTATTTTTTAAATTGTTTCACATTAATATTAATATTTCAATCTTATATTACAATTAATTAATTAAAAAATCTTTCAGAAGGTGATGATAATCTATCTATTACGGCGTACATTAGAAAACAGAGTAATCATCGTATGCATTTTTTAAACGTATAAATAAGTTTATATAATATATATTCACGCCAAATGAATTGATTTTCCCTTTTTTATTTTCTTTTATAAGACAACATCTACAGTTTAATCTATTTTTTATAACCCTTATTAAATATTTAATAATCTCTTTTTAATTTTAAAAAACATAATATTGAAAATTACCATTTTATCTTTCCACTTATCTCTTTACTTGTTACTTATATAAATCATTCAACTAATATTATATTTTACATAATACATTTTAAATATCTTATTTCTTCTTTTATATCACAATATTGAGTTTACAATTACAATAATTTAAACTATTATAAAAAATCGTTTTCATTAAAGAATTATCAATTATTATTGCATTCAAATATCATTAAATATTTGTCTCTCAATATCAACATGTGAAATCTTTCTCGCTGTTGTACGCGAGATTTGACGCTAATACTCTACATTATACGTTCCAAATGTTCCTTCTTGTGAATATCATGCATTTATTGATTTGCAAACATTAACAATGAGTAACAAATATAGATAAAAATGAGTGTAATGCTTTTATAAGATTTAACACTTTCATATACTTTTACCTTATTTTTAGGTTGCTACCACAAAGACAACAGAGCACCCGGAATCATCAAGCCATCCAGGGGCCCGGGGCCGTCCCCTACTTAACAACCTCAAAACCCTCCTACCCAATCGCAACCGAAAAAGCAAGAATTTATGTTTCATATTATTGTAAGGGTACTTCATATATGTGCATGAAAGTTTTGTAGCATTTTATTTTGTATTTTTGCTTCTAAATGGTCGTTTATTAATTATCTAAAGTTTATATTCACTTTAATCATCTGACATTAACATTTACCGCTTAATGAAAAGTTAGCAATACTCTAAATTTAATTACCGTTGGTAAATTATTATGTCTTAATAATCTTAATTAATCTATCTTGATTCTATCAAGAACATGCCGTATTAAGTACTAACAAAATTTACTAGTTTTTTGAGACTCAAATTTTGTTGTTATCAGCTGTAACCATGTTACCAGTCAATCAATCAAATTATTGTCTACACTATAAAACATTAATAAATAATAATAATTAATATTAATACTATTTAATATTATAAAAATTTATACAAAGAATATTTCAAGGTTTGAATACAAGTGGGCGTTATTTTATTTCAACTATGAAGGAGAAATAGTCACGTGATTTTGACAATATTTTTTAATAACAAACAAATTTAGGAAGAGTAGCAATAAAGACAAATTTTTTAATCATACTACATATAGTATACGTTACGTTAAGATTATTTTGAAACAAGTTATCGCATCTATTAAACGTCGTATATATTTTAGAATGAATGAAAAAATAAATTTATACATAAATATAAGTTTAATTTAATAATAATAATAATAATAATAATAATAATAATAATAATAATAATAATAATAATAATAATAATAATAATAATAATAATAATAATAATAATAATAATAATAATAATAATAATAATAATAATAATAATAATAATAATAATAATAATAATAATAATAATAATAATAATAATAATAATAATAATAATAATAATAATAATAATAATAATAATAATAATAATAATAATAATAATAATAATAATAATAATAATAATAATAATAATAATAATAATAATAATAATAATAATAATAATAATAATAATAATAATAATAATAATAATAATAATAATAATAATAATAATAATAATAATAATAATAATAATAATAATAATAATAATAATAATAATAATAATAATAATAATAATAATAATAATAATAATAATAATAATAATAATAATAATAATAATAATAATAATAATAATAATAATAATAATAATAATAATAATAATAATAATAATAATAATAATAATAATAATAATAATAATAATAATAATAATAATAATAATAATAATAATAATAATAATAATAATAATAATAATAATAATAATAATAATAATAATAATAATAATAATAATAATAATAATAATAATAATAATAATAATAATAATAATAATAATAATAATAATAATAATAATAATAATAATAATAATAATAATAATAATAATAATAATAATAATAATAATAATAATAATAATAATAATAATAATAATAATAATAATAATAATAATAATAATAATAATAATAATAATAATAATAATAATAATAATAATAATAATAATAATAATAATAATAATAATAATAATAATAATAATAATAATAATAATAATAATAATAATAATAATAATAATAATAATAATAATAATAATAATAATAATAATAATAATAATAATAATAATAATAATAATAATAATAATAATAATAATAATAATAATAATAATAATAATAATAATAATAATAATAATAATAATAATAACCCATATTCACATGAATATTAAGTTTATTTTAATTTGAATACAAGTATTTACGTGTATAAAATTCCAATAGTAATAATGTAATATGGCCTCAAGTTTATTAAAAAATATTTAAGAATTAGGGGTGAGCATGGGGCGGATATACTCTTGACACTTTTATAAAACATTTCACAAAGTATATAAAAAATATTTGCCTTTATAACGTATTATACACATATAAATATAATGATCAAACTCATATTATTTAAGTAACTAAGAGTTGACTTACCTTGACTCAAATAATTAATCGAACCTACGAGTGTTTGATTATTTGACCGAACATTGAACCGACAAAGTGTAAATGGTCCAATAGAGCCACGGTCAACCCACAGTCCGACCGTGAGTGGACCATGACCTGCTGTCCACAATTCCACTTCTTTCTTTCGTCGGTTTGGCCTATATCTTTCAAACGATGTTAATACAAGTATATAAATACTAATTATTAACATAATCACTATATTAACCACTATATAATCATCAAAATAAAGGAGGTGCATTTCTACATAACCATTTGCAATTAAATTAAATCAAACATCACGTTCTTAGTTACATATGCGTATAATATACAAAACAATATTGAAATTTCAATTTGTAGAAGGTGTAGCATCAAAACAATATTATTGAAACCATCAAAATGAGTATAATTACATATGCGTATGTAAGATAAGATTAGTTTTTAGTTATAATTCGTATTTAAAGAACCTAATTAATGTTAAACATACTCATCGAACGACTTATAATTTCAAAAACACAACTGCCACAAAGTATGACGTCTATAGCAATTTTAAACTCATTTTAGCATGACTTCAAAAGAAATAAAATAATTTCTGTCATAAGAGTATACCTGTTGAAGTAAAATATTAGTTAGGCGCAAAAAGTTACGTATACAACTTTCAAAGCCTTATATATACTCTAACAACTTAGCCACCATAATCGCCTTATAACTCCACCAAATGTTGATCACGCAAAGCTTCACCTTTCCTTCCCCCTTATACCTTATTTTTATATCCTTATCTAATCTTTTGAATTTAATTAAAACCTACACGGTGTTAATTTTTAAGTACTTAAAATGGGCATGGAGCATTCTTCTCCACCATTCCTTCTTTAATCACCATCTTCACGGGGTCCCACAAGAGCTGTTCGAAGAACTTGGATCATGTCAGGCAAAGTTCGATGTAGATTCTTTTGAACAAGTGGAATGTGTAGTGTGTTTAAGTGTGATAGGAGAAGATGATGAGATCACGGAGTTGAGATGTGGTCATGTGTTTCATCAAGTTTGTTTGGACAGGTGGCTCGTGTCTAGGAACATGACATTTCCCTTATGTCGACATAATTTAGTGTCGCCAAGAGTTGTTTCACCGATTGGGGTAGAGTTGTTGGTTCTCGATTATTGTTGTACTAATGCTTATGAAGACGAAGGGTTGTGGTGGCTAAGATGAACTATAACTTATATAGATAATTAAGAACTTGTCATATGCTGATTCTTGGATAAATTGACCACATTTCAAATTGCATATGTTCATTCGGAAGTATATATATAAATGTTTTTACTATTTACATTCATGATTCAAGTACGGAACTAATAAACTAAATAAAATAAAATAAGATAATGTTTAGAAAAAATACAACATGTACTAGATGAATGGATTACATCATAACCCATGAAAAATATAATAATATACCAATTAAAACAAAGGGGACCTTTCTTCTCGAAAATTGTAATTCATTGAATATGTTCTGGTAGTTAAGAATAAAAATTTTATTTAAAAAAGATATCTATGTATATAGGCGAATGCCCTAATATCATTTTCTTTAAAAACAAAATTAAAAAAATGCTTATTAATTCGTCCTTTAGCCCTCATTAACCCATTTTAAAGTTTGCTTAGAGTTATCATTTTCTTCTTTTTTTTTTCACTGCTCTCATTCACGGTTACTTTCTCTTTCCTTAGAGGTATTTATATTACGATTTTGAACTCGTTAAATTTTCATACTACTATCCCTCGTCTATATTTTCCTTGCTTCTTATCTCTTTTCATAATGCAAATGGATGATTTAACGTTGTTTCGTGGTGTGGATCCCGTGAAACAGCGACATGATTTAACGTTTTTCCGTGATATCGATGGTTCGAAACCAGTTTGTAATATAAGGGCTCGTGTTCTTAGCTTGTGGAAATGAAGTAATGAATTGGAAATAATTGTGATGGATGAACTTGTATGTTTATGCATCTGTTATTGTGTATATATTTTGTTTTGTTTTATTTCTATTGGTTGTGACTTTTATTATTCTTATGGAGACAAGATACTCGCCGGTGTTAGGAAAAAGTTTACTACAAAATTAGAAAAAATGGTCGCGTAAGGAAGTTCATTGAAAATATGCGGTGTTGGTTCTTATGGATTTGATTTCGTCTCCTTCCTGGAAGTTAACAGTCTGTTTGGCTGTGCCGACAGTGTTTGATATTGCTTATTTCATACATATCTATAGTGACAATATCGGTCATAATTGTATCTCATCTCAGTTAATTTCATGACCTTTGGGTACTTATTTAGTTTGAAATTGATTTCAGGTGTAGATGTCAAAATTAATGAAGATAAGATGAAATGGATGATGTTGTAGATTTTGCGAGGCTCCACCCTTTTGGCCATAACTTCTTCATACGAACTCCGATTGAGTTAATTAAAAAACTCAAATTCTTGAATCTCAAAGGACTATAACTTTCAAAAAATGAAAGTCTAGAAAAATAGGAGTACCCGGTTGGTAAGTGACGGGTTTTGTCCCCTTTTAACACAAAATTAAACCCTAATTCGGTTATGCTATGATCTGTGGCGATTTTGGGGGAATTTTGGCAACTTTTGGAGAGATACTAGGCTACCAATCATAATCCTAATCATAATGGAAGCTAGAGTGAATCATCAAACATCCGAAAACATTAGTTTTCTTCGGTTAATTGTCGTTTTAATACAACTATGAATTCTCCTTTGATTATTGTTCTTTGTTTGTTTGAGTCTATGATTATGGACTAAATTCTTGATGTTAATCTAGGCTAATAACTCTAGATGTTGGATGTATAATTATTTGATTGGTATTGATTCATTTGAGAGTATGATGCTTAATCATTTAATGATTTGTATTTCAATTTATTTAATTCAATCAGTTGGTGTTATGTTTGTTTCAATGAGTAAATACTACTGCATTTACAGTTACATTTTCTTGATTATTAATCTCGTGCTTTTGACTGGAGAGAATATAATAATTGAATTGGATTGAGTAAATTAAAATATAGGTGGATCATGCTAAGAGAGGTCTTGTATGATTGTTTGTCTATGAGAATATGATCACACGATTAAATCATCATACTAGTTGAATTAACTAGTTATAATCGAGAGGTACAAGGTGTCAAGGAGACTTGCAGTTTGCAATCTTGATTAAGTGATTGCATTGTGAGAACAAGTAATCCAAGTAGTTAATTCTCATATGTTAATTATCTAACTAGTTCTTAATTAAAACGTCCAACAATAAGGGTAACAGGTCTAGATGAACATACTTCTTTAATATGAGATTAGGTTATCTTCATTTGCTTTATTTTATTTTATTTGTGAAACTACAACCATTGTCGTTAAAAGGAAAAACCCATCTTTACTTGTTTTAAATTCCTTAGCTGAAAATCATATAAATAAGTTTGAAATACATCATATGTTCTAGTGATTCGACAACCCAGAATCTTATGATATTTATACTAATACTCGATTATGTACATTTTCCTAGTTGTGTAGTAATCCATACTTTGATATTTTTCTTATTTCTTTTTATAACTCGGTATTTACACATCAGTGTTGTTGCCAAGTTATATGTTGTTCTTTTCTCATACGGTAAGTTGCTTTTGTAACGAATCATTTGTTCTATTTTCATGTTAGATGTGATTGGTAGAGTTTTGTGCTGCGGTTGTATGGATTCTTATAATTGAGATGGAAAAGAGGCTCATAGAGTTGATTTGGAGTTGGAAGATCTTCAGTGAGTTAAAATTATATATTTTTTTTACATTATTTTGATTTCTGTGTATTCGATGTTAATAAGTTTATTATGTTATTAACTGTGTTACTGCAATTTTATGGTAACAGGGGCGTAAAACTTCTTATGAGTGTTTGGGATGAACTTGCTTTGAAGTTTTCGGATATATATGTCAAGCAAAGAACTAGCTAAATATTATTGTAATTCTTTAGTTTGGTAGAGTGCATTTGTGGGGAGGTACGTCATAAAAGTATTTTAACTTGTTTTATATGTCAAGCTAAGAAACATCATACATAGATTTGTAACCCAAAATTGTGTTATTTATTCGGCTATTTTTACTGAATGTGAGAGTACAAAATGCAACTTTTGGCACCAAATTGTTCGTAAATTATTACGTGGAAGAGATTCATGATTTTGGAGCCAGGTGTTTTATATGTTTTTAGTAATTCATTCCATTGAATATTTTGAAGTGGGTGTTTTATATGTTTTCGATTACTAATGAGGTTGTTTGTGTAGGATGTTTCAAAAGAATGTTGCGGAAGTATATTCTGAGTGTGGTAACCGTATTTCTCACCAGATTCCATATTTTGAGCGCGAGGAGTTTCGTTAAAAATATGATAGGAAGAGTATAAAAGATATTTTGGATGAATTTCAGGTAAGTGTCTTTTTTAATTATTTGTATGTTAATATTTCATTTTCTTTAGATTTTACAATTAGAATCTTGATGAATCTCAAGTATACGTTTCTTCGTATTTCTTTCTACGTTTGTATTTTCCTATTTATTTAAATTGATAATTCTTCAGAACTTAATGTGTGTTGTCAAGGGAAGTATTGATTTTCTTCGGCAGGAACATGGTTGGTACTATAGAGCATGTTCTAACTGTGACATCAAGTTGATTAATATATCCATTACTATTGATTTAGAGCTTGTGTATGATCGTGATCCTGTATCTAAACATAAGTGTTATGTTAACTATGTCAAATGTCAACAAAAAGAGACGGATGTAATTTACAAGTAAGTTTATTTCTTTGAGGTTTATATATTTTAAAGTGTTTTCATTTGTTAGATCTAACTTATAATTATAATTTATTATCTCAAGTTCAAGATTCATGTAAGTGTGAGTGATTTTGATACTTAAGAATTATAATTTAGGTTGATCATTGTTTTTCCCAATAATCTCCCCTATCTATTGATGTCAAAAATCTTTTACAATATGATAAGGAAATTTTAAATTAACAATTAATGAATATGACTTTTATATATAAGAAGTAAATATTACAAACAATTTGTTATTACAATAAGTAGAGTAAATCAAACTAAACAATTCTTCCGAATTATCTTCACTCTGGTCTTTTCCTTCTCATCATTTCAATCAGCTCTACTTGTTCAAGATTATCTTTTTCAAACAACCTGTGCTCTTTTCTGATTCTATCACACTTGCTTTGGAATTCTGGATTTCTTTCGATATCACTAAGATGATAAAATAGACATCTCACCACCTTCTTTCTAAATGGCAGACCCTGTTCCCATTTGCATAAATCTAGCAATCCAAACAAGTGATACTACTCTGTGTTGTGCAGTGAGCTAACTGATTGAAAGCATTCAACTCCATTTGGATCTTTATAAAAAAACCCTTCAAATTTATCTGATTTTAAGTAGGTATCTTCTACAAAATCAAGACCTTCAGGCCCTGGTCTGTATCTATTGTTCAAATCTTCTATTACCAACCCAACAGGTCTATTATCCTTCTTGATATTAACAGTTGTGCAAAAATTTCCATAATCCTTATCACTCGAACTTCCCAAATCATATGCAACTTCTATTGAATAGATTATTTCTGACATAATCCCCAGGTAGCTAACTGCTCAGAAGATAAGGGGCAGAAAAAGAATTTCTACGTTGACGAGCCATTTTGCCAAAATCTTCATTCTGTGTTAGCTCCACGAGGATCATTAGACTTTAAGAAATTTGCACAAGATACGAAGAACTGCCCTATCGTTCGTATGATTGTGAGCTGAGAATTTGAAAGGTAAACTGAATCGGCCTCAATGTTTGTTGGACTGGATTAGAATTAGTTTTCATGAAGTACACTCGAGCTTACACGGGCGTAATCAACATCCAAACACTCCACCAATTCCACACAAAAGTAAGTAAGAACAATAGATTGTAGAAATTGAAGTGATTGTATCATTAGGATGCGGGCAAAATCAATCAAGATACACCAAATGTTGGATAGAGATAATGGGCCCAAATTCTGATCATGAAGAGCTGCTGATGTGATGGCCTGTAATGATCTGAAAGTGTTGACTCTGAATACCATAATCTCTATCTCCCCTGATTTTCTCCGACAAACCGATGAATCAAATATGATGTTATTCTTGTTAGAAGAAATCTCTAGATTTGATCCTAACTAAAAATTCCGAGTCACCAATGTCATCACTGTGGTGAATAAATGGTCTCAGATGGTGATGGTGATGGTGATAAATGTGAAGGGGTGGATGGATGGGTGAATGTGGGAGAATATGGTTATGGTGGGCGCTAGTGTTGGTTTGGGTTCCATGAAACCACCTTGCTATTAGTTAAGGTTGTGGTGAGGGAAATAAATTGTATCTCACTAGAATTTGGGGTTGATGATGGAAGACATGGTATACTATGAGACGATCTACTTGATGAGCTATTCCTAGGTAACTAGAAAAGTGATTATCTTTGTACCCTATTAATCTATCATTTTCTTGCAAAGCAATGATTAGAAAGACTTCTAGATTGTTTGAACAGAAAAATGCTCCTCTTGTCATCCCACCATTATACTCAAGATTCTCCATCCATAGACATTGGTTCCTGTCTGGTTAGGCATTTGTACAAACAATAGAATAGACAAACGTGATCTAACAGACAAGTTATTATCCTCTAAATCATACTCACTGGTTTGCGAAAAAACTTTCAAGGTGAGGGTTATGAAAATGAAAACAGGCCTGTGTATGACTTGGAGTCTAATCACACACTCAAAAGTGTCCAATGCCTATAATTTCACCGAAGCATGAATGGAAAATAATTTTTATAAGCAGATTAGAAGTTGAATCAGGCAACCAAGTATAAAGATATCCAAACTAGACATTTTTAAACGAGTTTGAACATAATACCTACAAATGATATATTTATTTAGATAAACATCAAAAGATCTTATGTATGTTCACAAAAAAATATGTAAGTACCTCAAACGCTCGAAATGAGTGGGTGTGTAAGATGACTCGGGTTCCTAAATGTCATTGCTTCTTATAAGCTTCTATGTGAGTGAACGGATGTTGAGAAAGTGAGATCTTAGATAATGGTAAAATGGATATCGCAATGAAGTTATTTTTGTTCATAAAATTCTAAGAAACTTTTAACATTCATTTTAGGATTTCATCTTCTACTTATTAGGGTTAGTTTTATTACTTATCCTAAATTAACTATTATTACTACTAATACTACGTTAGACACGGGTTGCCTCCCGAGAAGTGCTTGTTTTTGTTCGAGTCACTAGCTTATCTCTAACTCTATTTGCTCTGAAATCCAGGCAGCTCTTTTGCATCCATCAGTAGACGCAAGTGGTAATATTGGTACATACCTAAAGGATTAAAGCAGGTTACGGCTAATGTATGTCCAATCAGATGAGAAGGTGTGTCGAAGTGAGTGGTTTGTTTTACTTAGAGTATAACACATCTCTCAACTTTTCCTACCTCTTTGGTTCGGGTTTGAAGAGTGGCTTGGTCAATGAGGTCCTCATCATTCCATGACGTGTAAGTCATTATGTGGTGGAGTGATGGTTTGCAGGGTGCCTCTGACGCAGAACCCGCCTTGCTTAAGGATCTGTAGGATACAATCAATCATAACTAGTTTTGGGATGTGTTCAACCACGTTAGTTTGAATGGGGATGGGTTCACTACTTAGAGTCGGTGCGCAATCCTCCAGTCCTTGTGAAGTTAAGTCTTATGTGTAAATCTCCTCCTCCGAGCTCTCTATCTCTATTTCTTCGTCTACCATGTCGTACTCATCACCCTGGCTAGTAGTTTCGAGTGGTAGTGATTTGGAAAATTCTTGCAGAACGAACTCTTTGTTGGTCTTAGATGATGATATGTAAGCAATGAGAGAAAGTGAAGATTTTAAATATTGGGTAGCTATAAGCGTTGAAGGAATTTTGCAACAAGACTAAGGAGAATCCAAGTTTGTGTCGAATGAAGTAGATGTGGTGTGTGTGTGTGCTTCTCAATTTCCTGTAGCAGAGATTTAGGTCTAACTTGATTCTTACTTTCCTTACTACTCACTTGGACATATGCTTGTTGTTCGCTCAAGATTTTAGACAGCTTACTAGTACTTCCTCTAAGTATGCCTTCTTGTTCTTTTAATATTTGTTCAAGTGGGTCGAAAGGAGGACTCTCGTATGGTGGTGGCTCATATATAGGGTAAGATGAGTGTGGATAGAATTCGAATGGTTCAGGATATGAAGGTTTGTATTGATGTTGTTGGAGGCTATAGAGGTTGGATTGAGAATCTAAGTACCCTATGCCTAACATCGTATATTTCTGATGTTCTCCATCTAAGTGGGTATCACCACACAACCTACATCTATTTTGGAATGAATTAACAAGACTTTGTACTTAATCTATTAGTCCTTGTTGAGTTGACATTACCAAAGTGTTTAGAAAAGACAAAATAGAAAGAAGGTTTTAGAATTAAAGTTTGGATGAGAAGGGAAGTTACGAAGAAGTAACTTTTGGATGATATTGATCTTCCAAAAGGATCGCTAGAAAACTAAGATAACTAATTTCCTAATTTGTTGGTTGAACATGTATTTACGGTGTATCTGTACAAGTCTAATTTTTCTAATTTGTTGGCGGAGAAGTTAATGTTATTACAATGTATGTTTTAGAAATTAAATGTTTAGTGTTATCCAGTAGTAGGTGGCTTGTGTAAAATCAGATTTATTTTAATTCAACTTAAGTTTGTTCAGGTGTTAAATTTACTTTTATTTCCTTTTATTCCACATATGTTTCACATTTTGTAGTTTTTGAAGTTGCCCTTTGATTTGATACTTTATTGATAATTGATAAATATAATAATTTAAAAAATAACGATTAGATTTGGTATAATTTTATTGATAAAAAAAGGTTAGCATGGTTATAGGAGGAAAAAGTAGCATTTAGAGACAACCTGAGGGTTATCGTGTCAGCCAGACCTTATACAATGGAGGATTGAATATCAGTGACTTGGTTAGGCTATATATTGGGTAGCGTTGTTTGTGCTTTCTATCTAATTTCGTTTGGACTGGGGTAAATTTTATGGTTTGATATTTATTAAATGTTGCTCTTTGATTATATATATATATATACGTGTTTGACCATGTTAACATGAGAGATTGTTGATGATATGCTGGTTTTTTAACGGTCTCGTGTTTTGACGGGTCTATTAACTAGTTATCAATACAAGAAGAATGGATATTTGAGAGATGGGAAAATTGCTTGAATTTGTCCAAAATACAAGGGTGCAAATATATATGGATCGGAAAAAAACCATGCTAAGTAGTATTTGGAACAAGATTGAGGACGGTTTGATATCTTTGTACCATATGATGAGTATTTGGCACAGTTGTTGAATAGGTGTGTCATATATGTATTTAAAATGGAAAACCAACAATATTTGGATTTTTATTCATATATACAATAATGTTGTTATTGTTATGTGTCGATCGAGCTCTCAAAGATACCTAAAGTATTTCACTAGTTAACTCAACAAACTCTCGAGACTTTCAATTTCTTTCTTCTTTCAAAGAAAACAAAAACAGACATAGTTTCGTCAGGAAAAAAATTATTAAACCCAAATTATAAATCTGATAAATCAAAGTCAGAGTCTATGAAACTTAGTGATAAATTCGCTAAGTATAAGTTGAGTATATAATATGTGCTCAATATGAGTTTATGTTAGACTAAGACAGATTGAAATGCTTAACCTGGAGGATAGACTCAGAAGATCCTAGATAACAAGATAAAAAGGATATCCCAATTACACGATCTGAATGTATATCCTAACCCACATATGATGTATATATAGTTTCCATATGTCTCATAGAAACTAAGCACTTAAATCAGTTTATATTTTGTATGATCGAATTGTTCAAAAATCAAATAAGTTTACATTCGATAACTCTGTGTGATTTATATTGTTTTTAATTCTGAAAAGATCAATATTACTAGATTAACATTGAATTATACGTTGAATACTTAATTTGTATTGATTGATTCATTGTGATTAATTGATATTCTAATTAACAAGTTTTTTGAGATCTTACTTTAAGAGGTAACAACTAGTATCAGAGCAAATAAAGATTTAATTGTTAATATTAATCATTAATGATCTAAGTAAAATTCAGAAAATCATCTAGAGACTCAAAACAAATAAAAACAATGTCAACACAGGTATGCAACATGTAATCATGGGTGGCAAAGGTATTCAAATATTCAATGGAACAAATTTTGCGCACTAGAAGTTGAAGGCTGAATGGCATCCTGTTAGGGATCATGATGCGATGTTGAGAGTAATAAGAAAAGGACCAATACTTCATGGAAAGATAGTTGATGCTATAGTATGTGATGAATGAAACATTGTTGCACCATAAAAATTTGTTGAAACACCAAGAAGTCAATGGTCAGACTAAGACAAATCACTTTTCAATCTGGATGTAAAAGCCAAAAGTATTCTTGGGAATGCGGTGTCTGAAACTATCGTTGCAAAGATTGAAGGATGTAAAACTGCATAAAAGAGATATGAGAGTATTTGATTGTGCAGTATGAAGGTATAAGTGTTGTCAAAAGTCTAGAAAATAAAGAACTTAATAAGGAATTATGAAAATTTCTTTGCAACATCAAAATAATCCATAATTGATATTCATACTAGGTTTCAAATCTTGATCAATGATTTGGAAAGAGTAAATGTCACAAAAAGTCAAGCCGAGATATGTCAAAAGTTTCTCGACATACTTGCAGATTCATTCTTAGAAGTTATTGCCTCTTTGGTAGTTAGGGAGAAGTTAGATGACTATGACCTTCTTGGTTTGTAAGGATTACTCATCAATTGTGAAGAATCAAAAAGTTGCGGTTAAAGCCAAGAGATTTGATAAGGATCTAAAAGTTGCTCTAATAGCAACAAGTAAAAGGAACATGGAATTGTTCTCAAGGGTAGACTATCACTTGACTAGGACAGAATCAGACAGTGATGACTCTGATGATGAAGAAACCAAATCACTATAAGCAGAACTGGCCTTTTTCACTCAAAGGCTACAGAAAAAGAAGTCTGGTGCATCCAAAAACAGAAGTACATTTGATCCAAAGAAGGCTACTCACTATAGATGTAGTAACATTGGCCACATTGTTATAGACTGCAAGGTTAAGAATGATGAGACATCAAAGATAGATAAGGTTGCAGTTGGAGCCAAGATGTATAGACATAAGTACTTGTACTTTAAGAAGGGTGGGAATAAAATTCAACCCAAGAAACAAGAAGAAAAGGCTTTGTATGCAAAAAAATAGTTAGATGATGGTTTATCATCTGATGATGAAGATGAGCAAAAAGATATGGGTTTGACAGCAACCATTGAACAGGAGAAAGCTACAAGCAAATTTTAATATGATCTCAAAGAAGTTGAGAGATTAAGTAGCAAACCTGCATGGAACAAGGCTTCTAAATATAAGTGAAAAAGGTTTGAATTTCTTTATGTACATTTCAAATCAAGTCAAGAAGAAATATGTGATTTAAAAAATGCGCTTAAAGAAATTCGTTGTGAGCTACATGAAAGGAATGAATACATTATTGCAAACAGGATTTACAAAGTTGAATTAAATGCTCAAATAGAAGCATACAAAATGTTAGCTATGGAAAAACTAGAATTTAAAGAAAGGTTGAACATTTTGAAAAGATTTATAAATCCTGATGCATTGCTTCTTTAAAGATTGAAGATTGCTTGTCTAAGGTAATAAACGAGACAGAATCAAATCCAAATCAAGTACAAGCTGTTCTTGGTGAAGATTTTGATCTCAAATTTCAGTTCGATCAATTGACATGATCAAATCCAAATCAATTTGTACCTGATATATTACCTAATGCTTTCAGTTACACTATAGGTAATAAAAGAGTGTTAAGTAATTCTTTTGTTAGACCAAAAAGTTCTAAAGTTTTAGAAACATAAATTGTTTATCAGACTATGTCTGAGTCTGGGGACACAGAGTCTGAAATCCCAGACTTTGACAAGCCATACTCAAATCAAGCAAAAGAAACTCAAAAGGATAAGGATATTATTAATAAAACACCTGTTTTAAGGACTATACCTAAAGGTAATAAAGAGCGCATTAGTAAACCCTCTACGTAAAACATATAAATAATTCAAACGAGGTAAGAAGGAAAGTTGAACCAATTTTACCAAGCAAATCTTTTGGTAGACAACTTGTTGTGAACAAATCTTTTGTTAAACAACCTAGTGAAGAAATCTATGCATCATGTGTATTCAGAAAGTAATAGGTTACTAAAGAAAATTTTAATGAAAAACCTCAGTCAAATTCATAGACTGAGACAATAAACAAACTTGGTGATCAATTGCTAAAGCTAACTATGTATTTCAAAAACCAATTTTAGTCAACTCGATAACTTTATTATAGATCTTCTTACAATTTCAATTACAAACCTAAAAATACCCAAAATTGAACAAAAATGTTACAACCGTGGTAGCAAACGTCATGAGATTGTATATTGTAAAGAACTTAATAATACTAGGCCTTTAAAAACAAAAGTTGTGACTGAATCTGGAAAATCCGGACTACACAAATGATCAAAAGGGATGACTGTAAGTCATCCAAAATGACCCACTTATAATTAGCTTGAAAGAAGAGAAAGCAATGTGTATCTCTTGGATTAAGTTCAGCAGATAAAGATATTGAAACATGTCTTTATACTCAGTCTGTACTTGAAGTTTACTGGTTATGGCAAAAAAGGCTTTCACACTTGAACTTCAAGAATATCAATCTACGGTCAAAGAATAAGTTAGTAAGGGGCCTACCGGAATTAACTTACAAGAAAAGATAAAGTGTGTTCAACCTGTATACTTGGTAAACAGACTAAGACTCAATTTCCTTCTAAATCACTAAACTCCATTGATCAACCACTACATATGGACTTATTTGGTCCTATAAGCATTGAGAGTTTGGGAGGAAAGAAATATACTCTTGTGATTGTAGATGAATTCACAAGGTATACGTGGATTATATTTATGAGGCTAAAAGTGATGCTCCTGAAGAAATCATTAATCTAACCAAGAAAGAACAACTGTAGAAAAGCCTACCAGTAAAGCAACTAAGATGTGATCATGGCATAAAGTTCAAGAATGGTACACATGTCGTTCAAATGTTGATAATACAGTTATTGATCCAGAAAGGGTAAGAAGAGTTCTAGACCTACCCAGGGGTAATTACTTTGAGGAAATTCCATCTTGAGATTCAACAAGGGCTTCACTCTCTTTAGTTGGATATAACAGATCTAGATGGGCCATTCTATACTCATCTTTTACTTCTAGATGGAAGTTTATAGTGTCTAGAATCATTAGAAGTTTGGGTGGAAATACAAGGGCTACAAATTAAATGAATTCGAAACTCAAATTTAAGTTCTTTCATCACTGGAAGGAATATTAAATTTTGTTGAACTATATTTTAATGATTTGATCAAATTGGTAAATGAACCTGTTAGGATTTTTAATGTTCCTTTTACCATACTCATGTCTCTTCTTTTTGAAAATGTCATAGGAGTCAACGTATATGCTTTGTTTTCTTACCAACATGCAGATATTCTTGTCCCCATGTTGACTTCTAAGGTGTTTAATCATGTCATTATGCCTAATGAAGTCCTCATCGCTACTGCTAAGTAACACTGGATTGATCTCCTTATGATGCTCAAGCTCATAATAGAAATGATGGAGATGGTTATCCAAGTGATGGTGATAATGGTGTTGCTTAATATCAAGGTGTAGAAGATGTAGTTACACGAATGCTAAGCAAAGTGATCATGAGTCTGGTGATGAGCCTGGTGACATAAACTTATCTGAAATAGAAGGATCATCTTCCTATGAAGGCTCAGGTATTACTTCTACAATCTCTGATGTAAAGAGTGTATAAACCCCTACTTACTCTTACCAACCTTCACCTATAGAAAAAATGATTGAATCTCCACAGACCAACCCTATTGACTCACCAGTTAATATGAACATTTCACCAAATTTCAACCCCCCAAATACTAAAGCACATGCGGATATAGTGTCCGTCGAGGTTGATCTCCAAGTGACACCTTTCAATGTTGCAGCTCAATCTACTTTAACTCTACCAAACTCTGAGGTACATTGACTGTCCATGCACCCTAACCTAAACCGAGCATAGCTAGCTTGGACACCCACATTACTACTACTACACAGACAAATGTGGTAAGCATTGAAGATGAAATCTCAGTCCTGGACTCAACCACACCCCCCCTCCCTCTTAGCATCACAATCAATGACTTCACCGACCTATACCTCAAACATAAGCTTGATTCACACTCCACATATCAAAATATTCTCTCACATTCTTGCACAAGTTGACAATGTTTCACTCATATCACAAAGTGAAGTACATAATTCAACCCCTTATGTATCCAAAGATTTCTCATATCTTCACCAGGTGAGATGTGAGGATTCACCAACCCTACCACATGTTTCTAGTGATCTCTCTTCTATTCATAAGGAGAGATGTGAGATTACAACATCTACTATATATGTTTCTAGTGATCTCTTTTCCTTACAACAGGAGAGATGTGATGTTACACCACCCTTACCCATTGTTTACAGTCATCTCTTCTATTCACAAGGAGAGATATGAGTTTATAACTTCTACTATTCATGTTTTAAGTGATATGTTTCTTTCACAACAAGAAAGATGTGAGGTTACAACAAATCTACCCTCTTTAATTAATCCAACACCATCTCAATTTGAGGCTCCTCGGACAATCAATGATGTACTTTCATCCACTACTGGTTTGTTTAACAAAGTTGATAACAATTTTCAAGGAGTGCAGACTGAGCTCCACAATAATAAGAAAAAGCTTGATTGGTTGAAGGGTTTAGTCTCTACTTTGTTAAAGGAATTGGAGGAGTTAATAAGGGATATATTGGCGGATACTAGTAATGTTGATGTAACTTTCCAGAGACTAGATAACATGTTAGGTAGTTTGGAGATGAAGATTGAGGTTATTGCTGATATATATGCCAGAATGTTGGATATGCAAATAATATTTCAAGTCTTCTTGATATTGTCAAAAAAGGGGAAAAAGTGAATGATGATGATTATGATAATGAAGATGTGAATATAGGTGTTAATAAAGATAACAATAATCAAGGTGGAGAAAATAATGTTAGTAGAGATGATAGAGTTGATGATCGAAATAATGATGATAATAATTATGGTCCAAGGATTTCACAGACTCACGGGGAGTCTCAGAGAGAGAAGGTGGAAATTTTGAAGATGAACCTGTTGAACTTGAAGTTCTACATGTTACACCATTGACTACAGTGACCTTCCAAGAATGAGTGGTTATTGTTTACATGGGTGTAGCATATAGAACTCTAGGGAGGAAAAGGGCTGGACAAGAAGATAGTTGTTGGGTCATTGATCCTACGAATGTAATTTATATATGAAAAAAATAAACTAAGTAGTTTATTATTCGTTTCATATGTTAGCAATGGCCTTAGAATAGACTTGTTAATATATTCATTGCACTTGTTAAAGCAGCGAACATACTTGTACTTAGAATATTTTTAGTCTATCTAGTCACTGCATGTGTTAGCAGCGACTCTGATTGTAACTTAGTGTCTCTGTTATTCACTGATAGACACTTAACTCTTATAAATAAGTTACAAGAGCCTGATGTTGGAATCAAAACCTGAAGCATTTGTCCAAGTTGAAGACTGAAAATAAAGAGAGAGAAGGTTACACTGAAGTGAAATTCAGTACGCATATCTACTTAACCAGCGAATCAAGCTATTATCTAGTAAGTAAATTGGGTTTGACAAATACCCTATGTACCATAGAAGGTCAATTGATAAAGTACTACAAACGGCTATATGTATCTTGCATAAAGATACCTGCAGTTGTTTATTATACTTTATTAGAAAAAGTACATTGCTTTTTTAGATCCTAGGAATAAAGTCAACACTAAATAATATTCTTAGGATGTAATGTCATTTTCATTCGTTGGAAGTTTCATTCAACCTTCTCCATTACGGTATTGACACGTGTTAAGGTTTGAATCATTAAGCAAGTATTTATGGCACTATAAATACTCCGTTCAGCTACCGATTGAATGTGTCATCACATTCTGTTAAGTGTTGATCACTGATACCCATCAGCGTCTGTTAGCTGGTATGCTTATTGAAGTTAAATTTTTCACAAGTGTAGTTTACTTAGCCTAGTATGTCTTGTCTTATTCCACAGTAAACTATTGTAAAATATTCTTTAATTGAATCAATATAAGAAACTTTAAACTTGAATTAATTGTTACACTTTATATTTGTTATTAGTAGTTTAACGTTAAACTTGACTATACGGGACCAACAATAGTCAATTTGGTGATATAGGGGAATTATAGATTGAGGGGGAGGAAAGTAAAATTGTTGAACAACCTCTTAATCTAAGAGGTCAAAGAAGGAAAAAAACTGGCTAAGAAGCAAAAGAAATATCTTCCAAAAGGTGCATCAAAGCTTGTTGTACTATCTTGAAAGAATTTTTTGGGTTAGAAGAAGATGACAGAGATGAGGATGACATCATTGATCCTCAATGCAGTTATGAGTCTGAGTTAGAGAAAGATTTTCATGAAGATGATGATGATGCTCTCACTGAAATTATATTTAAGAAGCTTAAAACTTCAAAGGGCAAGTCTGGATGGTCCCAGTCTAAAGACAGACTCAGACTGATAAAGGCAAAGAGAAAGCTAAAGATTCTGAAGTTGAAACTACAACTACAACAATGATTCCAGTGATTGATTCTCAACATCTTGAAGCTAAAGAAAATCCTCAAAGGTCTACTAGAATTATGAGACCTATACCTCAAGGATCCAATGAATATGAAAAAATAATTCAATGGAGAGAGTTTCACTCTTTGGTCCTTATCTAGAACCATTTAAGACTGTTATAGAGGTTGAGGAGATCAAAGGTAAAGGAAAAGGCATTTCTCTATCCAACAATGGGAAGAGGGGAAATATCAAAGAGAAGATTAATGTGCAGATTGTTGAGATGAATAATCCTGGTCTAGTAAAAGAACAAACTGAGATACTATTGCTAGAAGTTGCTGCTAGAAACATGAGTGTTCCAAAGTATCTTGAATGTGTTGAAGCAGAAGAACAAATGATGAAAGAGTCCAAAATGGTTGATGATTGCAGCAGGGAACTAGTAATAACGTAAGCTCAAGTGCAAGGAAATTTGAAAAATCAAGGGAAGAGAAAATTAAGAATGATGAAAAGATTAAATGAGTTGTAGAGGATTGGAGATCTTAAAGAATTTGTCAGAACCACTTTCAAGAAACACAAGTACAACAACAAGATTGAGAGTTATTACCTGAGTAGAGTTGGAGGAAAGGTTAGGATATATTGTACTTTATCTAACAAGGAAAGGATAATGGTTGAATTGGAAAATCTACATATTTTTGTCTTCAGAGAATGGAAGTATATTTCTCAATAGATGAAGAAGATTTCTGATATGAAAATGAGGACTGAAGTTCTTGTAGAGATTACTTATTTGGTAGAGATATCTTTTAATCTTGGGTACTTGTCTAAAGAAGAGTGTAGGTTCCTGTTATCTGGATCCACGAAGTAACAAGTATAATTGAGTGCGGAATCCTCAATTAAACATACGATAATAAATAAGTAACACGAATATGTAAAGAACACTTCTATTGAACGTAAAACTTGATTACATTCAACCTAATACAAAACACTAGCAATCTATTCGAACTTGCTTCTGCTATGCCTTACAAAATACACAAAATAATTGATTCCTTCGAACATACGAAGCTATCAACATATAGAACCTAAGTTCGTACGCGCTGGACCCTACGAACTTGACTGTCCTGAGGCCCATACGAACTTGGCTAAGTTCGTTTGATCCTAAGTTCGTACCTACTCTAAGTTCGTACGAACTTACATACAATGTAAACAAAACTTAACAATTACAAAGACTAAACAAGAACGACCTATTACAAACTAGACGCTGTTGTCACACAAGATGTACCAATAGCTCTAGTTTCTGATATCTTTCTACACAAACCTTCACCACTTTCTGATATCTTTGGCCTTCGTGTCTCCAACTATCTCTATTGAGAATCTTTTTTACATGAAACTTCATTAGATCATCCTTAGACAACTTTACCAGATGTAAACTGTCATACACTCTCAGTAACTCACTTCCATCAACATCTTCCATCACCGCCTCTGCTGTTTTATTATCAACATACCACCATTTCAGCTCAGCAAGAATATTCCGTGGCATTTTCTTCAGAGGAACTTTCTTCAAGCAGTTAACTGGTTTATAAACCATCTTCATCCACAGCTTGTTCGTAATCGGATCTATCTTCGTCAACTCTAGAACTCTCTTTCCTGCTCTCGGCTTCAAATAAACAAACATATTCGATCTTCCTTCACGCTTAACTATTCTTTCCATAGTTCGAGCGTAAGGATCTTCGCCAATGTTTATTAAATCTAGCCAAGCCAGTTCTTTAAGTTCAATTTTAGGCAGCGAGCTAAAAACTTTCAACTTATTCTCCATGTATTGAATCCCATCATATCTCTTTATTATGAACAACTTCAGGTAGCTGTCATAAAGCCAACTTATGATGTCTCTTTTCAACTCACCTGATCCCTTGACTTTGATATATCCTTTGAATTTAAGCTCTGGTTCCTTTTCGATCTTTTTAAACCACAAATCTCTTAACTCTGCTCTTGATGGTTCTTTGTTAGGATCTGAGTCACCTTCAGGAACTTCATCATTTTCAAACTCTAGTCCCTCTCGGTCTATCACATTTTCACCAGATTCATTCTCCATGACTACTTCGGTTACAGGTTGCTTTGTCACGACATTTTCATCAATATTAGCATCAACGTCCGGTATGATCTCATCATCTAACCTCCATTATGCAACCTCTTTAGCCAATATCTCTCCTTCCTCTAACTTAGACTCAGTACTATCATAAACATCCAGATTGAGGAGTTCTTCAATAGTGTCAGTCTCTGTCAGATTTACTGGAATTTGCTCGGATCCGCTCCCACCTTATTTTTGACTGGACTCCCCCTGAGCTTGTGCAAATAGTCTTCCAGTTGAAGAGTTAGGCAGCTCACCTTCCTTCTGTGCATTGGGATCATTGTCTCTGTCTTCGTCATTATATTTATTTAGCTCATCTCCCTCACAACCTGTCATCTCCTCCTGAGCTGCCTCTCGCTTCATCAGATTGAAGATTAACTTCTCGTTGCGTAGGCATTGCTCTTCCAAACTTTCGCGATCCGTATCTCATGACTACCAACAAGCTCAGTCAAATATGTAACCATATGCATTAAGTTCGTGACCTGGCCCTCAAGACAAAGAAATTTGTCCGGATCGGAAAGATTTACCGCGGGGGTGGAGACTGACAGTGAAGCTTGAAATGGAGGTGGAATGGTGGCTGGTGCTGCTGGTGTTGGTGTTGAAGTTGTTGCGGGTGGAGTAGGTGTGGTTGTTTGAGTGGGTGGAATATCAGGCAACTCCCGGATAACAACCCTACTAGCACGTCTTGTTTTGGACGTTCTAATTAGGGGTGGGGCGTTATCATCATCTGAATCATCATCCGCTTCATTTCGAAGCACAAACTTATCATCGTCGCTAACCTTTCGTTTACCCTTTCCTTTAAAAGAATGAGCCCCAAAGCGAGTCCTAAGGACTTGCAAACGATAGACATCAAAGGGTGGAAGGTCATCGTTGTCCTGCTCACTCACGATCTCTTCCACATCACGCTCCAGGCTCCTCATCACATCATCCATTGATCTCATCTCTGCCTCTGCACCGTCAGGATATTTATCAATCTATTCAAGATCCTGCTCAATGTCTGCATGTGGACCAGTGACAAACGCATCCACTTCTGCTAAGACATCGATGCCTCTATCACCTTGAAGAACATCATCAACCATAGCTTCAACAAGATCAGAAAGAATTCCATCGCCCTCCTGGGGAAGCTCTAGCTGGTGCAGAATTTCCTCAACGACCACGTGTTGTGGATTAGTAGCAACAACTAGAGGTGGTTCAGGAACATGTTCTTCAGCCGCTGCTTGGGGCTGTGGCTCGTCCCACCAATTGTCATTCGGTGGTGCCACGTAGTCAGCATTAAGTACTGCCCCGAACAGTAGATTAGCCTGAGGTCGGCCAGCCGCTTATTGTCTGCTGCTGTGACTCAGGGAGTGAACAAATATCTTCTTATCAACAATTGATAGATACAATACTGGATCGACAACCGGTAGATTCGGTACTAATCCATTAATTATCTTCATGACGAAACGTGGATATAGTAGAAAACCAGTCTTTCACACTACCCCTTATTTGTTGTACCATCCCGTCAAAGAAAAACTGCGAGAAGCAGTAGGGCTTGTTGTAAACCAATGAAACCATGCCAGATTGCATTTTGTGGTTCATGGTGTCGAATCCAGCCTTCTTCGGATCAAATGAAACCATCAGTACATGCATTAAGTACCGCCATTGACCCTAAATGTAGGTATTTGTGAACTGGTTGTGGGTGACATCTCTGACGTAGCCCATACGCTGAAACGTGCCGGCCCGCATATATGCAACGAGTATGAAGTTGGGCCATTTTCCTGAGCTTCAGTACCCAGTTGTAGAATGATGTGCAGATATGTAGCAGAGATCCCAATATCCACATCAGTGACCCTAGTCCTGATGACCGTGGGGTTTGGTTCACAATCATATGCAGCATTCGCCCAGAATTGACAGAGATATTGAATCCTCAGCGTCGCCGAATGAGAGAGAGCATGGTGAACCCTCGAGCGCATCAGAAAAGTTAAGATGCCTCGGTAATGCTCGGTAGCCAGATCCTCGAGATAAAAAGAAATGGACAAATTGTGCTTGCTATGGAACTGTCGAACTTGATCAGCCATACCTGCAAGAAAGACATGTAAACCCACCAAACATAGGCAATAATAAAGTTAAATAGACATGTTAATCGTTCTAAGAACCAACATTGAGGTTCTGACTATGACAAGCAAGATATATTAATTTATTTAAAATTTCATTTTTCGAACAAAAGGTAGGTTCGTATGAACTTGACCAAGGTCAAGCTAGGTTCGTACGAACTTGCAACAGTTATAAGATTCGTACGAACTTAGACAAGTTCGTACCAACTTACAACAGTTACTAGGTTCATACGAACTTAGATGAGTTCATACGAACTTGTAAGTTCGAACAATGAATCTGAGAATCAAGTTTTTGAAATTTTGATAACCAAAACATAATCAATCAGTTAGAAAAGGTGCGCCTGGGTGCGGTTAGCATAAATCAATAAGTATATTCGATTATTATCCACAAACACATCCACAATTTTGATTTAATTTAAGTTTTTTTATTAAAACCTAATAGAATCCTAATATTGATATGTTTTACCGATGAAACTACGAAGTTTTTACTTACTTATATTCGACAAAGTGAATGGATGATTGTTAATGGTTGAACCAACACAAACAAAGATCAATTTACTGATCTGAGTGACAAAGGATGCAACAGTGACGTAAGTTCGTAGGAGTTTGTAAGTTCGAAGGTCTGCAAGTTCGAAGGGTTTGAAATGGTGAGGGATTTGACTTGGTCAAACCCTTTTATACCCAACCTGGTCCAAGTTCGTACGAACTTGTGCGAACTTAAACCTTAGAACTAAGTTTGTCGAACTTATGATCTTCTAGCTCGACACTTAGTAATACTTTAGGCTTTTAAGTAATCCAACGTTAGTAAACAAGCATTTATTTTATATCTCCCGAACAAATAAAGAACTTAACTAGAAAATAAAATAAAACCTAACAAACGAATATGAAATTATTCATATTGAAATGCACATTCTTTTTGAGAAAGTCACTGATTCAAAGATCGTATTAGCCATAATGAGTACGATACACAGTTAGGAAATTTAATTATTCCTATTTTATTATTCATGTAACTAATATTTCAAGACGATTATCGGTAATGTTATCCACTTAAACAGACAACACTCAGAATTGTCAAGTACAATTTTAGTTATTATTCATGATTATCTATGTGTCCCTCACGTTTGACATACTCATAGGATCAAGATATGTCCATAATTCCAGGTATTGGATATCCTTAATTTATTTCATCTCTAAAGCCAAATCCTTAATATAAGGTAAGTGTACTATTGTACACGTAAAGTAACGAGACTTGACTAAGGTTAGAAACAAACAATCTTAAATCAGACATGACAGGTCTATTTAAACGTCAAAGTCTTTCGTATTCTCTTGTTCTTTATCGATTAATACCCCGAACCTTAAACGAATCAATCGTTTATTGCTCTGATTCCACTGGTAGGTTCCTGTTATCTGAATCCACGAGGTAACAAGTATAATTGAGTGCGAAATCCTCAATTAAACACACGATAATAAACAAGTAACACGAATATGTAAAGCACACTTTTATTGAACGTAAAACTTGATTACATTCAACCTAAGACAAAACAATAGCAATCTATTCGAACTTGCTTCTGCTATGCCTTACAAAATATACAAAACAACTTATTCCTTCGAACATACGAAGCTATCAATATATAGAACCTAAGTTCGTACGGCTGGACCCTACGAACTTGACTGTCCTGAGGCCCATACGAACTTGGCTATGTTCGTATGATCCTAAGTTCGTACCTACTCTAAGTTAGTACCTACTCTAAGTTCGTACGAACTTACATACAATGTAAACAAAAGTTAACAATTACAAAGACTAACAAAAACGACCTATTACAAACTAGACGTTGTTGTCACACAAGATGTACCAACAAAGAGTATAAGTTATTTTATGTAATAAAAAAAATTTAACTAAAGAAAGATCATCATGGGACAACTAAGAAAAAGGAAAAGAGAGAACATGCATTCCCTAATGGTATAATCTTTTTGGATAAACCTTATATGAAGACAGATAAGCATGAGGGCTTGTGCTACAGTGATAATAATGGTGTAGAATGTTTTCAAGAGCATAGAAGAATCAATCAGGATCCTCTACATCACTACACTGCTTTTCTTAGATAATGTAATCTACCACAAACTAGATCATTCAGAAGAAGGTTGATCAGTTGGTTGTTCAATAACATTTCAAAGATTAGGCTCATGGTTGGATTCAAAGATATATGTCATCAGATCATCTCAGAGTATCAAGAACTTGAAGATAAAACTAATGATGAGATGAAGAGGTTGCTGAAATGGAAATTGGAAAAGATGAACTGTGATCAACAAAGAAAGAAGAATAAGTAATTGATTTTGATTTTCTGTAATAGACTATATTATGGATCAGACTTGAATATGTATAAAATTCTAATTCAGTTTTTGCAAATTTTTGTTTATAATTACTTAGAAAAGTTTTGTAAAGGTTTTTACATCATCAGATAGGAAAATTTTGTTGAGAAAAACAATGATTAAACATAAATTATAAATCCGATAAGTGAAAGTATGAGTCTGGAAAACTTAGTGAAATATTGGCCAAGTCTAAGTTGAGTCTATGATACTCAGTCTGAGTCTACGGACATAGACTTAGACTAAAACAAATTGAAATGCTTAATCTGGAGGACAGACTTAAACCATGCAGACTCAGAAGATCGTGGAAAACAAGATAAGAATATTTGATAATATATTATTAAGATAAATGATTTGAATATCATATGTAATTATCTTATTTCCTTGTAACCCATAAAGGTTAGGTAGGATATCTCTATTAGTTAGAGATACGACAGGATTGTGTTTCCTGACCAACATATGATGTATATATAGTTTCTGTATGTCTCATAGAAACTAAGCCCTTGAATGAGTTTATGTTTTGTATGATTGAATTGTTCAAAAATCAAATACGTTTACATTCGATAATTCTGTGTGATTTATATTGTTCTTAATTCTTCAAATATCAATATTACTAGAATTGTTATTAACGTTGAATACTTAATTTATATTGATTAATTCATTGTGATTAAGTAATAATCTAATTAACAAGTTTTCTGGGATCTTAATCTAAGACCTAACAGTTTTGTTTGATGTTAACTTAACTAATAGCCAGTTAACTCACCCACTAATGATGTGCCATTGTACTGGCACGGGTTGAGTCCACATTGCACGGCTGAGTAGGCACATTAATGTCGAGCCTGTTAACATGCTCCGCAGATGTGGTTGCCCTATTGTAGGAGAAAAATCTCCTACAATAACTTTACCGGAGTCATCCAACAAAGTATTAGCTTGTTGATCACACTTCATATAATCTTTTCGATGGTTGATCGGACATATATATACAAACAAATTCCATTGCAAATGAGTATAACAAATATAGTTATTTACAAATAGTTCTAATTATTTTTTCACCACTCTCCTCTAAAATTCATTTTTGTCGAAATGGAGTTGTACTAATGTAAAGAGTGAGACACAAACTCACTCAAATAAACTCAGTGAAATAAAAAAGATAAAATTGAACACGAAAATATGTTCCTTTAAAGTTATTTCGGACGAGTACATGGCAATTATATTGATCACGTACATGTAGCTATCATTCCGTTGTTAGAGCATACATTATGCTAACACTCACTACTAACCACCACTAGTTAGAGTCATTTGAGTGTTACATCAATTTTACACCATTATCCCACCGCTACCAATCACTTTTATTATCATTAAATTTTAATTATTATTTCTTTTATTGAATAAAAATACTTACTAAACTAAATATAAATTTACTTAACTAAAAATAAAACATTAAATAAACATACACTAATAGTATAAAAAATGTAAAAATGCATAAACCTTACGCTAATTTAAGCCCAAAATCTTAAATAGGTTAGTAAACTCGTATACCATTAAAAACAAAAAACTTTCAAATTCTAAAACATAGTTTTAAAAAGCCCAAGCCCAATAGCTAAAACTACAAACTGTGAACATCATTTATGATTTATTTTCTAGCTTCAATTAAACCATAAAATCATCCCAAATTAAAAATTAGAATTTCTGATCACATTCAGTTCGAAATTAAATCTGTAATCGTTCAAAATTATAAAAGTGAACGTTTTTCTAACAATGATCGTTGTAAGAAAGCCGAAACCTTGATACCCACGCCTCACTCACGCCCTCATCTCATCGCCAACCAATAGCATATGTTCTTACACGGTATATTCTCGGTATCGAAATGGATACGGTCAATCTTGTCGATATCAATTTAAATAATTAATAATTAAAGTAGGATTAGAGAGTCAATTGCAGTTTTAGAGGAATAAGGGGTATGTCATCTCAATCGTTAATTTTAGTGATCAACAGCCAAAATTATAATTTTTGCGTACACTTGTTAAGATCCGATTGTCATTCACTCCATTCAAAATTCAACCGCCCCTGAAAACTTTTCCCTTAATAATTGAACTTAATTTTAATCCTATAAGTATGTACACGTACAGCTACTGTAACGAATTAAATATAAGTGTACATTGCAGTACAGCTACTGTAGCAAATTAATAATTTCTAGTAACTTATATTCCCCTTCTCGAGCATTTCTAACGATTTAAGTATGCTATATATGAATAATTTAATTATAAATCAGATATCATATTTTAAATGTATAAAATAAATGTTTTGTTCTTAAGTACGCTTCATTATTGAGAACGCTGTCATACTGGAATGAGATAAGTTTTAGTTTAATGGTGTAAATGTCTTGTATAAAAAGTCTACCGAACATGACATAGTGGAGCAGTGAGTTCAGAAGGTTATTTGACGGTACATAGGTTAAAACGTATACAGCTATTGAAAGAATGAAGTCTAAGGATCACTAGTTTTGGTTTAATTAAACTTCTAAAATGTAAAATTGTTAGGTGTGACGTTTAAACAACCAAAAGAGAAAAAAGTTAAAGTGGTGGAATTCGCCATGTGCAAATGAATCTCGACCGAACGAGATTTGGACTAGCCCAAAAGTACTAAATCGGTGCCGAAGGAAATTTGTCTCGACTGCAGGGTTTGATGTTCTAGTTGTCAAACTCATTTTCTTTTGTAACTTTAAAACCTATGAAAATTAATATAACTTCTTAGTTTGACTGTTAACTGAATCAATCACCTATGTTGAATATAAAAACATTAATTCCTAGTAGTTTTGTCTTTACTCTTGTTTGTTCGTTTTTAATAACCTTAAAACTTTACATTTCCAGGATTCAAAATTACCATAATACCTTTTTTTTCACTTAAATTGTATGAAATCCGTCATTTGAGTTCTATTATTAGAAAATAATTTGTTCAAATTAATTATAATGTGGAAATTATGGTAAATTTGTGATAACAAATGGTTATGGTAATCATTCAATTAGAAATTAAAATATATCAAATAACTTCTAATACACTCTTTGTAATTTTAACATTTTTTCGGTAACACAATATATGTATGAATAATTGTACATTTAAAAAGATAAATATGTCATTATATATAAATTAACATCACAATTTATTAATTGTTATCATCGTAATTTATACAATATCTTTAAGATCGGTGTCAACGGTCGTCTTTCGAGGACGCCTTCAGAGCATCTTTGGAAGACACCGTTGGGATGGTGCCGTCTTCGGCCGTCTTCTACCCTCCGTCTTCCGTTTACATCTAGACCAAGACGCTGCAAGACGAAAACCACCGGGACGTGCATGCATAAAAGCAGAAAAATATTTTTTTTTATAACAACGGTCAAAAACGAGTTTTCTTAAACAAACAATTACATACCCATTTTTTCAAAAAACAAAAATATTTTTAAATTTTTTAAACATTCCAATCCCAAACATCCTATATATATAAACACAACTACAACTCAAATCAGCACACAATTATCACTATCTTTTATAATTTCTTTCATATATTATACAATTCAAACACAATATCATATCGTAATGGATCCATACGTAATTACGGCGAAGAATATGATATTGAAGATATCAAGTCATTGACTGTTTGTTTCAATCTGATTGTTATGCTTGATACTATTGAAACGTTGGAAGAAGATGAAGAAAATGAAGCCAAAAAAGTTCACAACCAAGAGCACCTAGAAGATTTGTACCTAGAAATCTTCTCGACACCAGTAAATATTTTTGGCAAGACTACTTTCAATGTAATGTTATCTTTTTTTAAATTAATTTATGTAATCTTTTATTTAAATTTAATGAATGTGTTTTATTTAAATTTATGTTTTAAAATTATAATTGTAATTGTATGAATTAAAAAAAAAATCGATAAACAAATAGTGGGGTCCAATTTTTTTGAAGAATCATCATCTGTTAACGGTTTTCAGGTTTTTCTTCAGAGTTTTCGAAGAAGTACTGACGTGTCGCTAAGCTAGCACTGAAAAAGCTTCATATGTCGAAAGTGATCTAATCAAACTAGAAAGATTATTCGCATCAACTTCTTCACGGTAAATCACATCACTTTTAATTAACTTGTTAAATTCCCGCTATATGACGCCAACTATAATTGGAAAAACACGTCGCGTTGTTATATATGTCCTAATTCTCTGACACTTTCCTAGCCAGCAGTTAATATGTTTTCCTTAGGGATAATTGATTCATGATGCGCTAAACTTTAACTTTTTTCTATTGTATGCGGTTAACTTTCAAAATCTTTATTGTATGATGTAAACCTTTTAAAACGTCTATTGTATGTTCAGTGTCACCTTAACAATAGGTAGCCGATAATACCCATTTTGTATACCCATTTAACCCTTTTTGACCTGTTTACATACCCATTTTTGTTGAGACATGTTTTGTGATAACAGATCTAGCTTGTAAAAGGGTTCTTTAGCTCGTAATAGGTCTTGTATTAATTGTAATCGAGTTTGTATATTGGTTTTGAATTGTAAATGAAAAACTGTGGTTGGAAAACATTTTCGAGTGAAAAATCAAAAAGCTGAAAAATGTTGACCAAGTTTGACCGCGAACCGAGTCAGTTCGCAGGACAAATTTGGGCTGCGAACCGAGTCAGTTCGTTGGGCCTAAATGGGCTGCGAACCGAGTCAGTTCGCAGAAGCCCATAACCCGCGAACTGAGACGGCTATAAATACAAATTAGGTTTCAAACCTAAGATAACTTTTTGCCAATATACATATACGAACTTCCTGAGTTTTCCAGAGTATTTAAACCTTCTAAAGGCTAGGTATTGATCGTTTAACTGAGATTAATAATCAATACGAAGCAAATTAGATACCCGATTCACTATAATTGTGAAACAATTTGTTAAAGATCCTATAACTAAGTATTGAGGGATTCCGCACCTTAATACGTTAGATAACCTCGTTATCGATCCGAATAGACACGGACTTACAATTGGTATCAGAGCCTACGGCTAGATACGCGTAGGTTCGAGGTTATTTGGGGTATTAACGATTGTTTAGGGTGAATAACGTTTGATTTAGGGTTGTTTTGCGTACAATTAGTGCGTATTTTTGACCAAAATCAGGTTCTGGAAGTTTTTAGGTTCGTGTACGTTCGAAATCTTAGGGTTTAGACGTTCAAAAACCTAAAAATTTACGTTTTTGGGGATTACAGCCGTTTTTGCGAAGTGAGATTAGGGTTCTGCGAACCGAGTTTGCGAACTGAACTGGGATTCTAGTCTGCGAACTGAATCTAGGCTGCGAACTGAGATTTCAGCCTGCGAACTGAGATTTGCTGCGAACTGAGTTCTGGTTCTGCGAACCGAGTGGCCTGCGAACTGAAATTCTGTTCTGCGAATTGAGTTAGCTGCGAACTTAGTTCTCACCCTGCGAACCGAGTTGGCTGCGAACTGAGTTCTCATCCTGCGAACTGAGTTTCTATTTTCGTGATTTTTGAAAGTTTTGTGATTTGCAAAGATGTCAGACCTAAGTAGAATGATTGAGATGCATCATGAGATTGGAAAATCGAATGTTCCACCTAAATTGCTCAGACTAGAAAATTACTATGGATGGAAAGATAGGTTTGAATCCTATTGTAGATTCCATGATTTGGTAATTTGGGAATGCATCAAAAATGGATACACTGCTCCTACCCAAGTCGTTGAGAATGTGACTGTGACTATTCCTTATAGCCGGATGAACGATGAGCAAAAGAAGGAATATGAATCTGAGAACAAAGCTCATTCGTCGATCAAGATGAGTCTTCCAAGAGAAATTAATCATCAACTCAAATCTTTTCACACTGCTAGAGACCTCTGGGTAGCTCTTGAGAAAAGATGCGAGGGTAGTCCACAAGTGAAAGAAGGTAAAAGGAGTCTGTTGAAGAAACAATTTACCGTCTTTAAAACCTTGAAAGGAGAAGACTTAGATGCTTATGTCACTAGGTATTACCATCTCCTTAGTGAATTGGATGACCATGAGATTTTCTGTACTGATAGGGAGAAAACCGACAAGTTCCTTGAGGGTTTGCCTCCTAATTGGGAAATGTACGGAGTGATGATTAAGGATAATGAAGAAAGATACTCTAAGATGACCCTAGAGCAGGCTATCGACAAGCTCCGAGGATATGATTTTACCAAAAAGACGAGGGACACGGATTCTGATCAGGTACAGGATCCTGGGCTACACCATGGAAAATCTAGCCTCTCAAATTCTTCATCTGCATCAACTTCTGCATTACTGGTTGGTGGAATAGATGATAAAGGTGAAATCCTAACTGAGGATCTATGCTTTATTGCTTCGGATGGAAGTGATAAACGAAGCAAGTCTGCTACTGAGAAGTCACCTCAAGGGCAACACAAAATGCCAATGAGTGTGAAATCTGCAGAACAGCAACTGTCTGTTCTTGCTTCGTTTGTTGCTTCTTACGAGAATTATATCCAAGGGAAGATCAACGACCCCGCTCAATTCGATGAAGATTATGATCAAATTGATCCAGAGGACTTATAGGAAATGGATCTCCAATGGCAACTAGCCATGGTATCAAGGAGAGTCAAAAATTTCCTAAAGAAAACTGGAAGAAGAGTGGTGGGAAATAGACCAGGCTTTGACAAGTCCAAAGTGAAGTGTTATAATTGTCAAAATTACGGACACTTTGCTAGGGAATGCCAAAGACCCAAGATGGAGCAAAATACAAATCCTGTAAGACAAGGCACTTCGTTAGCATCAAAAGCCTTGGTGGTTCAACAGCTTGATGGTTCTTATGACTGGAGTGCTTTATCTGAAGAAGCACTTATGGCTGATATTGAAGATCAAGATAAAATGGTTGAATCTACGTCTTACATATCAACTGCTGAAGAGTATCAGGTGGAAACACAAGTTACTGAGATGTCAACAGTTGATGATGATGTGCTGGACTTGGGATCTACTGAAGATCTATGTCCTGAAGATTTTGTGGCACATATGGCTGATCTCCAAACCGATAAAAAACGGGTATGTCTTGATATTCTCACTCTTACTGATGTATGTCAACTTGTTGCTAGTTTACAGTCCCAAGTAAATGTTTATGCTGAATCACATAGGACTGTTACATCTGAATTAGAACAAGTTAAAAGTGATGTACGTAGGCTAAGTGAGGATAAATTAGCTCTAAAGGAAAAGATTAAGTCTAATATGGCAGATAAGATCGCTCTTAGAGATACTATTAATGAACAAGCCATTAAAATAGACGGTCTTTATCTAAACTTAAGAGACTTGAACAAAGATGTAGCTAATAAAGAGCTCGAGCTATCTGAGTCCAAAATGAAACTAGTTGAGTTGAATCATAAGATTGAAAGTTATAGGACATCTTCCTTGACTTTAGATCATATAATTAGTTCTCAACGGAGTGTAAATGATAGATCTGGACTAGGTTGCCATGATGTACCTCCTCCTTTTAATTCTAATTACACTAAGGCTCATGAAGACTTAGAAATGATAGATGTGCCTGTTAACTCTGTGAAAACTTCAATAAATAAGTCAGAGATATCTGAGTTAGAGAAGCCTGTTATTAAAGACCTAACATCTAACGAGTGCAAAACTAAATTAGATGTTGAGGATATTAAACGACAGGAAAGTAAAACTTCAGTAACTCAGAAAATTTCTAACTTAGAAAAGGCAAAAGAAGTTAAGTCTAAGAAGATAATGTCGTGCTTCAAATGCCATGAAAGAGGACATGTGGCTTCTTGTTGTCCCAATAAGAAGTCAGAAGCAAAACATAGACCAGTTGACAGTGACATGTCACCAGGTACTTCTAAGATGGATGTAGACAGGTCGAGTTCTAAGAATGGGTTGGACAATCAATCCATATCTAAACCTGTGAACATTTTGAAAAGGTTAGGAACACACAGTGTTTCTCCACCTAAACCTAAACGGTTTTCTAATGATAATACTTTCAATCATTCTCGAGACCAAACACCGTCAAGGTTTAGGACACCTCATCACAACCATAGTCATTTTGAGATTGGTTCTACTTCTCGGAACCATAGTCATTATGAGAGTGGTTCAACCTCACGTACACATGGGATTAAATATAATTTTAATTATAATCGTAATCAAGGACATCAATCCCAAGGTAATGTGTCAGAGAGGCTTGTTTCTCATTCACCTCATAGACCCAAGACCAACGTTCCTCAACAAACTCGAACTCCTTCGAAAGTAATTCAGGCCCCAGATGGGAAAAATGGTTACTTTAAAGAAGTTAAGTTTGTTGATGATGAGGGACGATCCAAGTCTGTTATGGCTTGGGTCCCTCTTGACGACTAATTGTGTACAACTGTCATGTGTAGGAACAAACTGTGAACGGAGATAGCTGGTGGTACGTAGACAGTGGATGTTCAAGACACATGACAGGAGATAGAAGTCTACTGATGGACTTCAAAGGAGGACTGAAGCAGCGAGTTAATTTCGCTGGGGAGAAAGGTGGAATCATCACTGGGAAAGGAAAAGTTTCTAATGGAACTTTGACTCTTGAGAATGTGAACTATGTTGAACAACTGGTTCACAATCTAATGAGTGTTTCCCAAATCTGTGATAAAGGTCATCCGGTATTATTTAATGATACAGAGGCCTTAGTCCTGAAGCCAGGTCTGGTTATTCCAGATAAATGGATTCTAATGAGGGCTCCAAGGAAGAGGGATATCTATGCTATTAACATGGGTACTCCTGCATCTTCAATGGAGTCGACATGTCTATTATCCAAGGCTTCAGAAGCAGATTCTATACTGTGGCATAGGAAAATGGCACACCTGAATTTTCGAAAAATGAATTATATAACCAAGAATGGGTTAATTCTGGGTGTACCTTCTACGCGTTTCGAGTTTGAAGACAAGTGTGTTTTTTGCTTAAAAGGAAAGCAACATAAGAAACCACACAGGTCTAAAACTAAAAACTCCATTTCCATGCCATTTGAATT
Organism: Logfia minima; assembly: GCA_963921325.1. Taxonomy (NCBI): domain Eukaryota; kingdom Viridiplantae; phylum Streptophyta; class Magnoliopsida; order Asterales; family Asteraceae; genus Logfia; species Logfia minima. The sequence continues at coordinate 26,050,187 of OY992768.1, forward strand.
GCTACATATGGATCTTTTTGGCCCAATAAGGAAAAGAAGCATAGGTGGCAAGTGGTATTGCTTAGTTGTCACAGATGACTACTCTCGATTCTCGTGGGTATTCTTTTTGGGGTCTAAAGATGAAACTCCCGGAATTCTTATGGAGTTCTTAGACTTAATAGAGAATGTCTACAACACGAGAGTGAAGAGTATTCGTAGTGACAATGGAACTGAGTTCAAAAATTCTACGTTGAATGTATATTGCTCAAGCAAAGGCATACAACATCAATTCAGTGCACCATATGAACCTCAACAAAATGGTGTTGCTGAAAGGAATAATAGAACTCTCATTGAAGCAGCAAGAACAATGCTTGCAGATTCAAGGCTTCCGGTCATTTTTTGGGCAGAAGCGGTGAATACTGCATGTCATGTTCTAAACCGGGTTCTTACTGTTAAAAAGCATAACAAGACTTGTTATGAGCTTTTGAACAATAAGAAACCGAATTTGAAAGGGTTTGAACCCTTTGGTGTCTCATGTACTTTATTGAAAACTAGTTCTCAACCAAAATTTGGTGAGAAGGCTGACGAAAGATATTTCCTAGGTTATGTGCCTAACTCACCAAATAAACGAGTTTTTAATAAAGTTACGAGACGTGTGGAAATAGTTTATAACGTTGAAGTTACGAGCTACACACATGACTCACATAAGGAATTAGATTGGCAATTTGACTATTCTGATCTTTTTAAGTCATTTAATGTCCCATTGTGTGATTACACGGTTGATCCTGTACTTACTGAACAGTTATTGTCAGGTGATGGAGATATTGGCTCCATTCCAACATCGACTGCTTCTGTAGATCCTAATCATACAACATCAAGTGCCACAGAACAACCTCCGGTGGATAACACTCAAGAGACTGACACGTCACCAGTAGTTACCGATACGATAACTTCTGATGAGATGTATAGTACTGATGAGGATATGCCACCTTTGGAAGAAATTGGCACCAATCTTTATGATAATATGGTGATTGAGCCGATAATAACCACAAGAATTCACAAAGATCACCCAATTGAAAATATCATTGGTGATCCAACTGCATCGGTTCAAACCAGGGCTAGTACTTCTGAGTACTCAAGCCTTTTTGTTGCAATTATGGAGACTGGGATTATCAATCGATGTTCCTACTCGTGCTTTATCTCACAAATTGAACCTAAAAATGTTCAAATGGCATTAAAGGACAATTCGTGGGTCGAGGCAATGCAGGAAGAGTTGTCTCAGTTCTCAAAGTTGCAAGTCTGGGAATTGGTTGATTTACCTGTTGGAGAATATCCAATTGGAACTAGATGGGTCTTTAAGTGCAAGAAAGACGATCGGGGAATCGTAACTCGCAATAAAGCTCGCCTAGTGGTTCAAGGGTTTAATCAACAAGAAGGAATTGACTACAATGAAGTGTTTGCACCAGTGGCTAGGCTAGAAGCAATAAGGCTATTTTTAGCATTTGCAGCTTCTAAGAAAATGAAAGTTTTCCAGCTGGATGTTAAGAGTGCCTTCTTATATGGCAAAGTCAAGGAAACGGTGTATGTTTCTCAACCACCGGGCTTTACTGATCCTAAGTATCCAGAAAGAGTATATCGTCTTGATAAGGCTCTATATGGATTACATCAAGCTCCGCGGGCGTGGTATGAAACACTGTCTACTTATCTTCTTGAGAATGACTTTACAAGAGGAAGAATAGACAGTACACTTTTTGTCAAGTGGAAAGAGAGAGACTTTCTACTTGTTCAAGTTTATGTTGACGACATCATCTTTGGGTCATCCGACGAAAAGATGTGTAATGAATTTGAACAAGTTATGAAGAACAAGTTCGAGATGTCTGCTATGGGAGAATTGACGTTTTTCTTAGGATTGCAAGTCGATCAAAAGAAAGATGGGTATTTCATTCATCAAACAAAGTATACAAATGAGTTGTTAGAAAGATTCAAGATGGATGAAGCCAGACTATATCATACTCCGATACCGGAAAATCATGGACTTGGACCTGATACATCGAGTGATAGAGACGTGGATCCTACTCTTTATAGGGCCATGATTGGATCACTAATGTATCTTACTGCATCGCGGCCGGATATAATGTTTGCAGTATGTGTCTGCGCACGATATCAAGCCAATCCTAAAGAGTCTCATATGCAAGCTGTTAAGCGAATTCTTCGTTACCTCAAAGGGAAGCCGAAGCTGGGACTTTGGTATCCGACTGATGGAGACTTAGACTTTGTGGCTTACACTGATTGTGATTATGGAGGATGCAATCAGAACAGAAAGTCTACAACTGGTGGATGTCAATTCCTAGGGGGTAGACTGGTTTCTTGGCAGTGCAAGAAGCAAACCTCAGTCGCCATTTCTACATGTGAAGCTGAGTATGTTGCTGCTGGCAGCTGTTGTTCCCAGGTTCTGTGGATACAACAGCAACTGCGAGACTATGGGTTAAAATTAACCAATACTCCAATGATGATTGACAACGAATCCACCATGTCAATTACCAACAATCCTGTAAAGCACAGCAAGACAAAACACATTGATATACGTCATCACTTTATTAGAGACTGTGCAGAGAAAAAGCTTATACAGTTAGTCAAAGTTCCCTCAACTGATAACTTGGCAGACTTGTATACAAAAGCTTTTGACAGGACGCGTTTTGAGACATTGATTCAACTAAACGGAATGAGGAATCCAGAATAATTTGTCTTCCAAAGGAGTATGTCATACTTAGTAGTTTCTTTTATTTTTCTGCATTTTTCTTGAAAACGCTATGGTTTTATCTGCTGGGAAATGATAGTACATTAGAAGAATATGCTTAAATAACAATAAGTATAAGTCTTTGGATAGATGTGTTAGTAAATTCTAGGTAGTTACATTAAATCTACATCTTTAAAACCAGACATTTACTTATGGTTATTTTAGTATACACCTCTCTCCACATGTTATCCTTTGCTTAGAAAATTGAATCTAGACAGCTTCATTATATGATGTACTGATAGGCAAATTCTGCTATGATTTCTGCGCATATAATAAGTAATAATGCTTCTGTATGCTATCTAGTGTGATCTGCGATATGATGTATGACATAAGTCTTAATTGTTGAATGATAGTCTAACCATGCACTGTTATCAAGGATCTATGAATATATGTCAAGACAAATAGTAAGAATTATGGCTATTAGCAAAACTACTGGTGACTTTGTTGTACTGAGTACAGACCTGACTCCTTTACTTTTGCCAATGGTTTCAAACTTATCTTGTTCATACTAAGGGATCTTATGTTGTACTAAGTACAGATCTAGAACCACTAGTATCTTCAAAATAGCTTTGATGTTTGTCAGATTTTAAAATAACTCAAGGGTATGTTATATGCTTCGAACAGAACATCATTTAGTAACCTCTACCTTGAATCCGAAAGATACAGTATTATGTGTTTTACTTGATTTCTCAGTATGTCATATTTTGGATCACGTTAGGTAATGTACATACCAACAATAAAGGCTTGCTATGAAATCATTGTAGACTCTGTTTATGTGGATCATAATATTGGTAATCGTCTTGAACTGTTTATGATATTTGAACATTTCATGATTGATGAATCATCTGTTCTCAATGAAGGTATGATTAATGATCGTGATATATATTGTGGAGATAGGTAAACAAGTTATACTTTTATAAATATAAGTTGACAAATGGTTAAGTTGTACTTATGTGTAACTTTCTATGAATTTCATTTGGTATGTATAATGACAATCTTCCAAGATTTTTTAAATCTTAAAGTCCTGCGTATTCTGTCTAATCTGATCCCTGAGCAGATTTAACTATTAATGTTAAGCATATGTAATAGTTTTAGTTTCGTTATTTCATCAATAAAATAGTACTTTTATTTGAATCACTGTTTGTTTGTTTCTTTATTGCTTTTAATCCTTTGGAATTCAATAAATTCTTCAGTATTCCGTGTTGTTTCAATGTGACAAGATTGCATTTGGTTTCATTTATAGCTTAAGAACTGTGGATTATTATTTTAATAATCAGTTATAAGCTAACATGCTTAGACGTGTCGACTTAAATGTGAACATGTAAAAGCATTTTCAAAATATACGACTTATGACGTTTGGTAATAAGTTATATATACTTTAATTTGAGACATTATGTGACAAATTAAAGTACACAGCTATAATTATTAACGGACTTTTGTCAAATTAATGATTATAATTGATAATTAAATTCGAACACCTAATCGTTCAATTACAATTTGTGGAATAAAAAGAATGGACAAATTTTGCTTGTTATATTTAAGATTACATTTGCATGGTTGACAAGTCAAAATTGCAAATTAAGTTTGAAATACAAAAAAAAAAAAAAAAAAAAAAAAAAAAAGCTACAAGTCCCTGCGAACCCAGATCTGCGAAGCCAGTATTTGCGAACCGAATACCCCTGCGAACCCAAACAATGCGAAGTGAGTTTTCTGTATAAAAGACCAAGTCAACGAGTCCATATCTCACTTTTCACAAATTCCTCTGCGAACCCAATATTGCGAATTGAAAACTTGCGAAGCGAACCGACCGTTTTTCTTCGAGTTTGGAACTTTACACATAGGGATCCGCTTTTCACTCCGTATATTATTATCATCTTCTTCTTGCGCATCTTTTAAGGTATGTTTCACTTGATTTCATTCAGTATTTCATGATTAATCGATCGATTATTGGATTTTATAAGTTTCGGTTTTAATTAGCGTATAAAATTCTTTAATCTTGTTAAATCGATCTTTGTTGAACATGCTGCTAACATCTGATTGCACAAACACGAGTTAATTTTTTTGATTTAGAAATTGATTGGGCTCGGATACGCTCCTGCGAACTGAGATTCAATCTCAGTTCGCAGATCTCTCTTGCGAAGTGAACCAGGTGTTGACTTCGTTGACTGCGAAGCGAACCCAACAGGGTTGACTTTGTTGACTGCGAAGCGAACCCAACAGGTGTTGACTTCGTTGACTGCGAAGCGAACCCACTTGATTGACTTTGCTTGACTGCGAAGCTAACTAAACTATTGACTTTGCTTAATCTGTTTAGTTTACATTTTATCATGATTTAGACTTATTTTCGATTTGAGATCTTTATGATTACAAATTATTTATAAGTCTAGTTTTGGTACTTATTCGATATATGTTTTGACTTACGAGTTTATGCTTATAAGTAAAACCTGGATATCTGTTTCGACTTACGAGCTTATGCTTATAAGTAATACATGTATTATTATCGAATACCGGTTCCGACTTACGAACTTAGGTTTATAAGTGCACCATATTTATATGTTATGCCTTATGAATTTGATATAATTTAGAGAACATAATTGAAAATTTGAGTCTTGAATACTCAATAGTTCAATTAAGTTCAGTAAATTACGTTAGTAATTAATAGTAAACTTGGATGTTTGGTGACAATCTTTTTTCACAATACATCAATGTTTAGAATTAATTACTGTTCGTTACGGCATTTTATTTTGATGGGGAATTTACCATTCGTGTAACTCTTTTGATTACAGAAATGGCTGCTCGATCATTTGCTCCGGGTCATAACATTCTTGTTAATCTTGATGTCAATGAGCGTGGAGCTGAACGCTTCACTGAGATTCTAACATATTTGGCACGTTCGAGAATTCGATATGCTGTTACTGAATCTCCACCTCTGTCGCGTGACCTGCTGACTCAATTCTGGAATAATATTGAGTTCAATGCTGCTGCAAACCCTCCAGTCATTTGTACTAGGGTTAATGGTCATCCAGTTGTCTTCTCTGCTGACGATCTGAGACAGATTCTAAATCTAGGTACCGTCGAGCAGGAAGCTGGGCCATCCGTGTATTCTTCGGATTTCATAGAGGGTGCACTCGGTCGAATGGGTTATTCTGGCCCTAAGCGTGGACGCCAATTCATCAAGGCCTTTGTTCTTGGCCAATGGAGGTTCCTGTTCCATATTATTGTGACAATCTTTGGGAACAAGAAGGGTGGATACGATGAATTGAGCCCCGAGCTGTTATCTGGTTTACTGTCACTGGTTTATAATAAACCATACAGTTTTTCCTCATACGTTTTTAGCTCTTTCATTGGGCAGATCACTGGAGCTGTTCGCTCTAAGTTTATGCTCTATCCACGTTTTTGCATGATCATTATACTTCAGCGCATTCCTGGATTGCTGAATATTCAGTCAGATTTGCATGTGGATCGGATCGGACTTCGAACATACAACGCTTGTTTTCTTAATTCTTCTCGACGTCCGGATCAGATCAAACCGGAAGCTTGTGATCTTTTTGGTCATCTTCTTGATGCACATTATTTAGCTCCACCCAACAATGGATGGTTGGATGCCGATGCTCCACTGCAACATCAACCACCCCCTCCAGCACAAGTTCCAGCTCAGCCGGCAGTTGCTGTTCCACAGCCCGGCCCGCACGAGCTTATTGAGGATGTGTTGAACCAAGCAGCTCAACCTGATGTTGCTGCTAAAGTGTTACATGAGGTTCTTATTCAGAACGATGATGCCACTGATCCACTCTTACTTGAGGTGGAAAATTTTCAACCTGAGGGTGAACGGGTTTCAGCTGATCAAGATGCTGGACCGTCCAGTGCTGCTGACAAGGATGGTGTCACTGCATCTGATACTGAGAATGAGGATAGTGATGATGATCCTTCTCTTTCCTTTTTGACGGGAATTCCGTCAGGAATGGTTCGTCAAGGTTCAAGACTAATCATGGATCCTGCTTTAAAGGGCAAACGCAAAGTTGAAGATCGTGATTCTGATTACAGTCTGGTTGATGAAGATTCTGAGGAGGACGATGCTTTACCTCTTCAAACCAGCCGCCGCAAACGCATTCGCTCTTCAACTGCTCAATTGACTATTGGCGAATTATCTCGTCCTTCGGTTCGGACAACACCATCACCGCCACTAATGCCTACTTTATCACTTTCTCCTGTGCCAAAGCCTGCTGCTTCGGAGCCTCTTATTCTTCAATCTACTAAGGCCAGCCTTATCACAGCACGGTTGTTATTGGCTGATGTTGCTGCTCTCATTGGTAAACATCTTCCCTCATCTGATCCTGCAACTGAATCAGCAACTGCCATTCCTCTTCGGACTTCTGACCGTGTCACTACTTTGGAACTGCGGGTTAAAGCTTTGGAATTTCAGAATCTCAAACTTGCAGCTCTCCTTAGTACTCAAAGTGCTTCAACGACTCACTTTTTGAGATCACATGCGCTTCTATTAAGTGAATCTGCTGATCAACAGCGGCAGATTGACCGTTTGGAACGCATGGTCAACCGTTTGTTGACGGGACAGCCGTCTCAGGGGGAGATTATGGCATATCAAGTTGCCAGAGACGAAGATGAGCTGATAAGGAAACGGCGTCATGAGGCCTGTAAGGATGATGAAGAGCTAAGAAAAAGGCGAAAGGACACAGATGATGATCCCAACTCACAAGATGATAGAGAGCCGACTGGTCCGTCAACGACTGGTGAGCTTCCTATAATTCAGGGGGAGTCTACTAAGGCAAGTGGAAGTGGTGCTGGTACAAGTGCACAAGAGGGTGGTGCAACTGAAGGTGAAGTTTACATTAACTTAGACTAAGTTGTAATTTTATTTCAACCTCCGTAATTTGTAACTTAAGAATATTTTGTCATATATATATTAGACTTGCGATTTATCTTTACAAGTTAAATATATTTAGTCGACTTGAGATTTATAATAACAAGTTAATTAAATAAGTTACAATTTATAAAGATTGTGTGAAATTTTTGATCGAAAGTCTACCGACTTACAATAGTCGTGTGGCGTGTCCCGAGTTATTTTCGGCGGTCAATCTTTTACTATAATCTTTGCATTTTAAACTTGAGAATCGTCAGACTGACAAGTTAATTATGCAGAAGAATTAATTAATGGTAAGCCTGAATGTTTGGTGATCATTTCACAATACATTAGTGTTTAAATTTAACTAATATTCTGATATTATAAGACCTTTGAAATCTTAGATTGATTGTAATTATACGTTAAGATCAATGAAAGATTTATAAGTTCATATAATGTATTCGAGATACACAAAGAAATTAATAAGAAAATTCTTAGATTGATTCAGGGAAATCAATAAAAGAATTTATGATATTAATTGCTATTGATTAATATGGAAATCCTTAGATTGATTCAGGGAAATCAATGAAAGGATTTAGAATATTAATGATTATTTGTGTATGGCCTAATATAGGTTTGGAAGTGCTAGATCTATCCGATTCTGATAATGATATACTTGATGAGATAGACGAAGACATTGATTATGATCTAGAGGAGGGAGAGTTTGTACCTCCTGAAGATTGGTCTTCTGTCTCGGAGTTTGGGCTAGATGAAGGTGTAGATCTTGATGCTGACATCGATGAACACATAGTAAGCCCCTCAAAGACAAATGTTATCTTTCAGGATGAGGATGGAGAAAGAGTTTTGGACTTAGATGAAAATCTAAGTGAATCAACTGATTCTGAATCCGATGATGAACTTCCTGAGAAATTGAAGAATAATCCGATGTTTAGACCTTTGAAAAGAAAAAGGGAAAAGACATGGATTAAAGAAGTAGATATCACTGGAAAACGTATACCTAAAAGGAGTATAATAGGATGGTATTACGATGCCGACTTAAAGCTTTTTGCAATAAAAAGATATGACGGAGTTCAATACTTTGAAAAGAAGCTTGCAGTCTTCAGTTCTTTACCGCGTTTTGAAATCCGAGACTTGGCTAGATTGGAAATGATTAACCCCAGTAATGATCCTTTTGGACGATACGTAGAGAAGGTTATCAGGACTGAGGGTAGATCATTGAAGTTTCAAAGAATTAAGCCGAGGGTTGGAAAAACAATAAAACTTAATGAAAGAAGCAAAAGAATTGGAAGGCGTCGAAGAATGAAAGTATATCCAGCTGTTAAGTGCATGCAGCAGATTCCTTTAAAGACCATGCCTCAAGATATCTTAGGCAAATTGAAGAGATGGTCTGTTGATTCTGTGACTGGAGAAGCTCTCATGTTTGTACATGATGATGAAGTAGAGTATGAAGAGAGCGAGATCTTAAAGATTTATGATCGACGACATCTAATGAACTTATCAAGGGCTGACCTATTAATGTTACACAAGAATAGGATCACTGCAATTGAAGGATGGGAAGATGTTGCTCGAGACTATCAGTCAATGGTTAAAACATGCATCAAGCTAAAGATATATGCTGGAAGTAAAATTTACAAGTGATTACCAAAGACAAACTTGAAGACCAAGACACTAAGACAGCTAGAGCTATTGTCAAGGGGGAGTCTGTTGAGACATGTTTTGTGACAAGAGATCTAGCTTGTAAAAGGGTTCTTTAGCTCGTAATAGGTCTTGTATTAATTGTAATCGAGTTTGTATATTGGTTTTGAATTGTAAATGAAAAACTGTGGTTGGAAAACATTTTAGAGTGAAAAATCAAAAAGCTGAAAAATGTTGACCAAGTTTGACCGCGAACCGAGTCAGTTCGCAGGACAAATTTGGGCTGCGAACCGAGTCAGTTCGCTGGGCCTAAATGGGCTGCGAACCGAGTCAGTTCGCAGAAGCCCATAACCCGCGAACTGAGACGGCTATAAATACAAATTAGATTTCAAACCTAAGATAACTTTTTGCCAATATACATATACGAACTTCCTGAGTTTTCCAGAGTATTTAAACCTTCTAAAGGCTAGGTATTGATCGTTTAACTGAGATTAAAAATCAATACGAAGCAAATTAGATACCCGATTCACTATAATTGTGAAACAATTTGTTATAGATCCTATAACTAAGTATTGAGGGATTCCGCACCTTAATACGTTAGATAACCTCGTTATCGATCCGAATAGACACGGACTTACAATTTTCATACCACGTGGCATGACACGTCACTTTTTCATATACCCATTTAACTCGATTTTCGACCAAAAAAACCCAACCCATATGGAATTATGATCTTATACGACGAAGGGACGTTAATTTGATCAGCAGGTTTGTATCAAATGAAGAAGCTCTTTGACTAAATCATAGTGACCATGTGCAGCTGCTAAATCAATTGGAGATGCATACCACCATTGATCACTTGTGCTTTCCCACCTTAATGGAAAATATGATGGAGCCATTGGAACGATAAAACTATACCCAACTGGTTAAATACCAAAATAACAGAACCTAAAATTTATTTTAGAAGTATTTGAGCAAAGATGCTAACTTTATTGAGAACCAAGAAAAACCTAAATGAGAATTGATAAGATTTCTTAGGATCTATATACTTACAAGAAAGTTGATCAAACAAAACCCTATTTCTTACATACAAAAATATACATAACCCATGACGAATTTTGAAAAACTGGAGGAAAGATGCAAATTTTATTGGAAAACAAGAGAAACCCAAAAACACGAAACCCTAAACCTTAGGCCGAGCTTTCCTCATCCGGAGCAGATCTGGACTTAACATATCTCGATTGTTGACGCCGCCGATGAAGCAGATCTGGACTTAACAGACTCGAGAACGTGACGGTGGCGAAGAACGTGGTGGCGGCGGCGGTCTTGAAGAACATGGCGGCAACGGTGGTGGCTATGGTGAAACTACAGATATAGTGGTGGTAAATCATAAATGAATGATGAACTGAGAAAGATGTGGGTGTTGTTTAAGAAAAAGAAGATTGAAAAGAGGGTGGGTAAAGTTTAAGGTTTCAAAAGGGTTTTGGGTATGTGAAATGGATCTTTTTATTTCGGGTCAAATATTTGACTTGGTGTATGAAATGGATCCTGAATTGGCTGCCAGATAAGCTTAACCAGTTACACGTCATCTAATTCCCGGTTTCAGGTGACACATAACATACAATAGACGTTTTAAAATGTTTACATCATACAATAGAGATTTTGAAAATTAACCTCATACAATAGAAAAAAGTTAAAATTTAACACATCACAAATCAATTATCCCTTTTCGTTACAAATCACATCATTTCTATAAATTATGTGAAACCAAGTTTTAGTTAAGAATTTTGCCAAAACAAATTAATTAATTAATGCTTGTAATGTTGCCTATTTAACTACATAACGCTGACAGTTTTATAACAGTCAAAGAAAGTTAACAACTTTTATATGAAACTTAGAAAAAAACCTCTAATAATAACAAAACATAGAAATAGAAAACGTAGTTGCTTTGGCATAGTCACACTTCATCGTAATACTTCTGTAATTTATTAAAGAGATAATAAATCTTATTAGACCCTATTCCGCTTCCCTTCACCTTCCTTTGTTTTTTATTCAAATATAATAAAATAGGCCCAATCATGTCACCATACCACCATCACTATCTGCACACACGTATATAAATAGACTAGAATTACAGTGTAATCACAAACCAATAAAAAAAGCCTATCATTTCCATATACTAAACGACAAAAAGAAACTGTTTACTAGATTATTGGTATCAAATTACATTATATATGTTACTACTCATTTAAAATGGGCATGGGATCTCTTGATTTACCTATGTTTCTTCAATAATTTCATGCAACTTGATCAAGTTCCTTTAAATGGCCAAGAACTTGTTGTAAGCAAGTTTCACCAAAACAAAAGCTCTGATCAGGAGCCAGTGGATTGTGCAGTATGCTTGTCAACAATCGAAGTTGATGACGAATTCAGAGTGTTGAGATGTGATCATCTATTTCACAAAGCTTGTTTAGATCGTTGTGTTGAATATAGGCACACGACATGCCCCTTGTGTCGTAATGTCCTAGCAGGACCTCGAATGGTTTGTGAACTCGGCCGTGAATTATTGAATTTTAGTTTTTGTTCAGTTAGTGAAACGAATGATGATGATTGTAATAGATGGTGGATTCGATGAAGGAGTTGCTAAATATACTATTATTTTATATCTTTTAAGTTAATTGATTGGCATTTGTATAGAAGATATATGCGGCCGAAGAGTATTAGCAAGTACATTATTGTACACTGTTTTTAGAAGTTATCGGGCAAGATTAATTGTGTAGAATTGTTTGTGGTTTTGGTTTGATTGAAAGACAGTAGGGAAAACATGTAACTTGTGTCGTTAATAATAAGTCTAAAATACATAGTAACTACTGGATTATGAGTGTTTTATCATTTTGACCTTTTTTCTTAGACGTTCGTCGAGTTGATCCTTAACTTGATTCTAATTGAGACATTTGTGTAGTGATGTGTTTTGATTTATTTGAAAAGCATATGGTGATATAGGATATTAAGAATTAAGAATAAATTATTAAAACGCTGCTTGATTTAATTACTACCCTCTCATAATAATTTAATCATATAATATAATATGAATGATAGTTTGTATGTTTGTGTAATTCGTGGTCATGCATGAGTCTTTCATCAATTGGATTTACCCAGAAAAAGTCATAATATTTAATCGCTAATTGCATCCTCTTCTAGAATAAGTTTGGCTATGGATCAATACATATATCACATGCATGAATTTTTCGATCTAAATTAGACTAAATTATATTTGGCTAATTATTTGTTAGATATCATAGTGTAATCATGGATTATTGAACACGGGTTAATCTAAATTGATTCTGACTTACTTTAGACTAAGTCAGTCTATCTCGTTATTAATCGCCAGTAACCGTTTTTAAATTATGGGGAAACAGTTTTTGGACATTTTTAACCTTCTGTAACTGTCAGGTTTGTTGAAATTTTTATACATACTTGAATTTTTGACACAATTTTAATGCTAACGAACAGTTTAGTTTTGTTTTTGTTTTGAAAACATATTCATTCTCCAATTTTATCGGCAAAATGAATATCGTGAACCCATATATGAATTATAGGGTTGAAATATTGTTTTTAGAGTGATATAACACCATTCATAAAGATTATACAGTCATTGAATTTCATTATCCTATTAATGCACCCGTATTTAACAACTTTAATCACATTATTTGAAGACTAGTTTTAAATTTTATTTACTTATTTAAAGCTATTTACAAATTTCAAATTTAGTATGTTTTGGAATTCATTTTAAGTTGCTCACTATTGGTGTATTGCTTGTAGCTTGATCCATCCAATCTTCTTTATCGGCTTGAGCCCAACTCTCTTAGCTTCATCCACTGATATGAAATTGTGAGTTGCTCCCGTGTCGACTAAGGCCCTTGTAGATATCTCCTTCATTATTGTGCTCACACACCGAAGTCCTTTGGCCTCTACCTTCGATTTCATCATTGTGTTGCCCTTAGCCCCTACCTTAGGCGCTTTCATGTTTGTGGTGCCCTTGATCTCTACCTTGGACGTTCTACTCTCTCAAATCCTCTAGTAGATTGAGACCATCTCTCAACTCCCATCTCCATGTCATGGAAGTCTCTCAATCACCATCGTACTTAATTAGTAGCATTCCATGGGTCGAGTGCCATTTTATGTAAGAGGCGGTTTCAATTTATGGTTATCAATAATAATAGCAATGACGAAATACCGAAAATACAATGGTGATTGAGATTATGAATATTGTTTACGTGATATACTTAAAATAATAAATAATTAATATATGGAAATTGTCAAAAATATGAATATGTACCGAGGGTTGTGTTCAAATGAGAATGGAAATTTTAGTGAGAATGAAGAAATGAATCCTGGTTATCTATTTTGTAAAACCCAATTTTCCCCTAAAGTTAAATATCTCACAAACGGCTAATCAAAAAATTATAAAAATTGCACCATAGAAATCAGCGTTCTTTTCTCTACGATTAGAGATCACACATGACATATTTTTGGTAAAAAAAAAAAAAAAAAATTTTTTGGTTGAAAACCAGTAACACATGTGTTATCAGTTTTCGAAACCCACCAAAAAGTTAAAAAAAAAAAAATTCATCGAAAGTATACCTTGTGAGATGTCTAATCAAAAAGAGAAAAAAATGCATGTAACCGCAACTAACACATGTGTTACCACAACTAACACATGTGTTACCGAAACTAACACATGTGTTACCAGTTTTCGAAACCCACCAAAAAATGAAAAAAAAAAATTCATCGAAAGTATACCTTGTGAGATGTCTAATCGAAGAGAAAAAAATGCTGATTTTTATGGTGCAATTTTTATATTTTTTTGACTAACCGTTTGTGAGATATTCAACTTTTAAAAGTGTTAGGGGTATTATTATTTTGATGAAATGGATGGTTGAGATTGATTCCTCCATTCTCACAAACAATATTCATTCTCATTTGAACTTAATTCTATGTACCGATTTAACTGTTTTATTGAAAAATTATCAGTATCTATATAAAATATATACTTACTACAAATCATGAAATTAAGAGAATAAACAATATAAACTCAAACTCAATGAAATTTAGCAACCAAAAAAGAAGTAAAAATAACTAACATAATCAAACGATGTGTGAATTAAGTATAAAAAAAAATAAGTGCATTGTACTTGATACTAATCGCGGTCTCGCGCAATGCGACGATTATGAAAAGAAACTATGATAATAATAGTCGTCTAAATGATAACAATTGTAAACTTGTATTTCAATTTCACTTATACTTTATTTTATTACAATAATTGTATTTTAATTATTATTTATTTTATATTCAAATAAAGATAATAAGCAGGTGTATAAACTAAAAGAAATAATTAAGTATAGATTATTTGATTTTTGATTTCTATATTTATGTATTATTGAAAGGAACATAAATGTAATTTCTGATCTTTCAATTTTTAAATATTAAGTTTTATAACCTAAATGTTTTATAAAGATTTAAGATAGTTTACCTTATTATGTAGTTTTCAAATAAAGATATAGGAGAAGAAGGATAATATAGTGAATTTTATCTTTAGAATGTAAGGTATTAGGGTTGGGTTGTAAATGCATTACAATGTTAAAGAGTATAAATTGAAAATATCAAGAGGGTAGCATAATATTTTCTAGGGAACCACTCTTTTTATCCAATATTCATCGATCATTATATGAATACTTCACTAAATCAATGAATATATTTATCAAAAATCTACTTCTCTCGTTTGTTCAAAATTATACTTTAATCTTGATTATTTAAAAAATGATTATAAACAAATGATATAATATTGACCTTATATCGGTTATCAACAGAGCTTTTGCTTTAACAAATTAATGATAACTGATAATTGGTTGTTGTTGTCTGATTGATTAACTTTTATTTCTTTAAAAAATTAAACAGACCTCATAGGCAACTATGTCCTTTGTTGGAAATATATTAACAAAGATTCTAAATAAATAAATAAAATGATATATTGTCATTCTTCCACATAAGAAAGATTATAAAAAAGATTGTGAAGTAGTTCATACACTATTAAAAATTCTTTATAAATCACTAATTATATTTTATAATATTATACAGTACAATACTATAAAATATAATTAATAATGTAAAAAGAATCTTTAATGATGTATGAATCATCATCTCGCTAAGAGACATGAAACATCCTATTATATGTGCGATATCTTAGGGTCACGTGTAAAACGAAATGCATGTGGCCCCAAGGTAATGTGTGTTCGAGGCTGAATTTTAACGTGATGTAAAGAAATGAGCTGAGACACACACGTACGTAATGTGTGGTCTAAATTGAATTTTAAGGTCACGAGTAACATGAAATTGATGGTCACGTGTGGTTGTAACTCAATTTATTAGGCATGTGCAAAATGAAAAAATGAATAGTCACAAACATACTACTCTTGTATATTTGACAAAAAACATGACAGGTAATAAAACTAGAATTTAGGTAATTTTGTTTTATACTAATGGCTTGATTTACTGAAAAAAATAAGATTAAGGTGTTGTTTGTTTTTTATTTTGCAGACTTTATTAGGTCTTATGTCTGCGGGTGGGCAGACGTTTTTATTTCAGATGGTTTGTTTTTGTGAAGAGATAAGACATAATAAGATCTTTATATGTCTGCGGGCGGGCAGGCAAACTTAGAATATAATTTTTTTTGTCTGCGAAAGCAACATTTACATAGAGGAAGAGAAAAAATAACCCTTTTAATATATTTAATTATATAATCTATTTTTTTTAAATTTAATTAATAATTAAGTTAATCAATAACTATTAGATTATAAAATTTTCTTTTATTTTTTTATTTGAACTCATTTAGCCCAAATAAAAAAGTAATTTTTTTTTATATATTTTATTACTTGAATAATATATACTACATATATATTATTAATTGGTGTCTCAATATTCTTTGTGTATGACCTCATAGATTCATACATAATTACTAATATAGTTATAAACGTTGTACTATACACATAATTTCAACATTATTACTTAACAAAATGTTACTATTACATGTTTTGCATTTCATAATTTTATAAGAAGTGAGGGTTTAAGGGATAAGTTTTTTTGCAGATAATTTTTTTAAAAAAAATTACATTAATATATAACCAGATTGACTTTTGTAGACCAAAAAGAACAAACAGTTTTTTATATTCACTTTACAGACTTCAAGACTACATCTTCTTCTGCAGACATAACTACAGACATCAGACATATAACATCTGAAAAAACAAAAAGCACCTAAATGTCCATAAGCTTTGTTGTGAAACACACGAAATTCCAGCTCATTTTGTTAGCATTTGTTGTGTTCAAACTTAAAATATGTACTACTCCGTAGTATTTATGTATTTTCAAAATGTCACATAGTGTCAAAAAATTTTATTAAAGTAACTTGTGGGTGCCTTCCAAGTTCCATCCGACACACCTAGTCATTTTATGGTATTGTCAAAAAAGTTTTAACCGATTAACCTGAGATTATGAAGTACGATATGGTTATTTTGTAAGTCATACTTTTGATTAATGAAATTAAACATCGTCATCTCATATAAAACGCTGATTATCATCATCATATGTCCATAGACCATATATAACACTTTTAGAATCCAGTTAAAGTTGGTGTTGCATCACTATAAAAAAACGCTTTGATCACGAATGTCAAGTCTTTAAAGAAACTAACAATGAATCCACAATCTGTATAGGTCACCGATGATTATATTAACTAAAAGAAAAATAAAACACGAGGTCACGAGTCACATGACCCTACAAGGCTACAACCCAACCAAAAACAAAAACAAAATAGAGACAAAAAGACCCGCAATGTACAAACTCAACTGTTACTTAATCACCCCCAAGCACAAAAATAAAATCTAATAAAGGTATAACAATAGATGTTACCGACTCAGCACCATTTGTACAGCTTTTTTCTGAGCCTGCGTCAAACTCTGCAAGGTTTCAGACAACATTAGATCGAGTTTCGTATTGAAAACATGGTAAGAAGAAAATAAATATATATTTAAAAAACATGAAACCTGGCAAAGATGATCAAAAAGAGGCTGGTCTCCCTGAGAGAACTCCCGGAAGAAGTTGGAGAGATAAACTCCCACGTTAATCTGGTAAACACAAAAGAAACTTTTAATGTGATAATCTATCTACAGCTGCCACAAATCAACTTGTTTATAAATCACTTTATAGAAGTATAAATGTTGTAGAGAAAGTAAACCTCATTTAGGGGGTCAGCAGCACTTAATAAGTCGTCATCATAGCCATCGTCTTCATCCTATAAGCAAATACACAAAAAGGAAATAGAATCATCAATGACAATGAGTTCTGTTTAGTGGATGTGAAAACTAGAAGGGAGGGTAGTGGAAATGGCATCGCTGGTGGTGATGGTGCAGACCTCATTGAAAGCTTTTGCCATGGCATCTAGGTAGCCATGCGAAGGTCTGCTGTAGGATGTTGTACCGGATGAATAAAGTAGATCTTGCTCTATTTCAGCATCTCCTGCTTCGACTTCTTCCCATTCACTATCCTACATTACATGAGCAATATGGGATTAGTTATGACCTTAATATAATTACAAGTAGTAGTGTTTTTCTCAGCACCTATGAAAAGCAGGAGAAGAAATACCTGCTCATCATCTTCTAGAACTTGTTCCTGAATCTCGAGCAAGACATCCGCTAGTATAGCAAGAATCTATGTTCCAACATGTAACTTATACATTTATCAGATTCCATTCTTCAAAAATAGATAAATATCTAGTGAACAAAAATCAGACAAGTAAGAACCTTTGCGGGAAGTGGCATCAATGTCCATTGATCTGGTGAAACTTTGGACTTTGAACGAGTGGTGATCCCTGCAGAGGACTACAAAAGAAAAGGTTTGAGTTTCGAAGGGCTGTAAACAACTTTTAGACAGTAAGTAAACAACCTTCATCAAATGGCCTTGGACATTGATGCTTCCGAATTCAACATGCCTAGTTGACAACAGTAAAGCCAAAGCTGTGGTTGTGACTTTAATCTGATAGGCCCCCTGAATTTCGCCTGTAGTCAACAAAGTTATGTTAGGATTTAGAAAAATGAACACTGCTACACTTTAAAGACATACACAGTGATTTTGAAGGCGTACAAGGTTTAACAATTATTGTTGCTCACTACTCCTAAGTAGAAATCAGGATTCAAACCAACTCCTTATACATAGTAAGAAGACAAGAAGTAAGCAACAAAAAGGCTAAACTACAATGATGACGACTTTCCTTGCTGCTTGGTCCATTCTGACATAACACAATGGAAGGAATTAGTGTGGCCTTCAGCAGGAATAGTCATGAGCAAGTTGACAAATTGTTCTACATGTGGCGCACTCATGTGAACCTGGGTTATTAAAAAGTAAATATAAACACATAAAAATAATATACATAATGTGGTCTTAGTTTGTATCCTGTAAATTCATTTAACATGGTTTTAGATTATATCATACCAATCTAGCAAATATAAGAAGTAACGAGCTTCGCAATCCAGCAATTTGGCAGGATTGCATTCGCCTAACAAGAGCGGCAACAAGGTCTCTTATATGTGGTGCCATTTGTGAGGCCAGATGTAGAATAAGTTGCAAAACATAGTTTCCAACAAAAAGTGATCCCGAGCTTTCTAAATCTGGATCGAGAAGTCTATCCAAATTTCATGTTCCCCATACAAACAAGCAGAAAGTTAGATGTATTTACGGTAATCATCAATTTGAATAAATTCATTAATGATAATACACAACATCTACCTCGAAGCTACATCAAGCAAACATCTCATTGTAAAAGCAGGATCACCACTCCATGTAAGCAATTGTTGCTTTCCACCAGAGACAAGAGCTGCAAGGCATTGAGTTGCATTCTGCTTTACAAAAACTTAACAAGTCATTGAGTAGAATATAAAACTGCAAATGCAACATAAAAGTCTCTTTTGAAAGAGAAAAGCATTTGAAGATATACAAGTGATAACCTGCATTTCACCATGATCCTCACTCTGAAGGACTGTACATACAACTGGATCGAAACAAACTTCATAAACTGCTTTCACCACGTCAATTGGTGCGTTCTAAATATATTACAGTAAGAACCAATAAGTCATAGAAATAAACCATAACATTTTAAGGGAATTTGTTTTGAAAACAGTATATATCTTGCCTTGAGTAACATTGTCAAAAGGTCCAACGAACCAGCAACTAAACCATCAGGCTGCTGCTGAGGCTGTGAAAACCCACACAATGCACCAAAAAACAACTCATCATGCATAAGTAGATTAACTTAAAAGCCATATATAATTTAGTATTTTAGTAGAGTAATATGAAGAAACATACTTTGTTAAGGATCGGCCCTAAGTATGGTAAAACACGTGATACAAGAGGATGAACACATCCAGGAGCATTTTTAATTGCCTGTTATTAAATTAGAATTCCTTAACCAAATTAACTTGCAACATCCTGAAAGTTTAACTGAGATACACATTCATCACCATTAATATAACCAAATTACCTCGAGAACATCAAGGGCATCAATGCTTATGAAAGGGTCTGCAACATGCAGAGCCCACATGTTAAGTATAATTGGAGATATTACAGGCTCTATGGACAACACAGCTTCATGACCTACGATGAGCAGTTCCCACGACAAAATTAATGAGTAATTATATATAAAGCGCAAAACAATATCACTTGACCCCCATACAAACGACCAACCTGATCTCACAGCTGCTTGCAGTGTTTCAAGGACAAGATGCATTGTCTCATCAGATGCCTGCAGAGTATTGTAGATTAAGATATAGACTGATTTCATGGGTAGTTAATAGAAAGGAAATCTAGTGTTACAGTACCTGCTTAAGAAGTTCTGTAAGTGATGAGAACAGGGCTAATATATGAGGCTGTGGTATTCCTCTCTTTGTGTCAGGTAAGAGCTGAGAAAGTGCGCGACATGCACCAACTTTGACAGGTGCAGGTCTATACTTAAACATTTATATATGGATCAGAACTAAACCTATGAATAAAATGACAATATGTAAAAGAAAGATAGGAGCTTACACATCCATCCCAATTGCCTGGATAGCAGCATAGAGGAAATGATCAATAACACCTTGGTTGATCTGTACATGAAAGAAGCATAGATGTGAATATTGTCTTCATGAAATATGAAATATGAAATATGAAACAAGAAACATGAATAATCTTGATAGTTACCACAGATGAGAACTTAGCAATTGATGAAAACATACGAGCATAAAGAAAGGGAAACTCATGTACACCTGCACAACAATATACCAATCAGTTAAAAACTTGATAATTTAAAAGAAATTACAAATATTATTAATGATACCTGCTGCCATGTCTTCAGTCAAAATTTGCTCCAAGAGATTCCCCACATTGACATTAGAAGGCCCTGGAACCTGAAGATAAACATAGATAAGACATTGCACTTTTGTTAGCATAACCCATAATATTAAGTCTTCTATTTAACCAAAATTTTCATCTTTTTTATCATTCAATTTTAATGTTACAGCACTATATTTCAATGTAGATCTTGTTATTCCATCCCAATATGCTTACTTTTCACTACAAATTTTCTTATCATCTTAACCTATGATATTCACCGTTTGTTGCATGATACATTCATCTATCTTTCTTTTTTTCTTTAATTCTCACCTTTCGGATTATTTGTCTTTGGCAAACCATAACTATCAAGAACAACACAAATACATAAATCATCATATTTGTCTTCATTAGTGGACGGGTTTTCCACACAAGTCTTCATAATTATAATTCAAACTCAATATTCATTTGTTTCTTTTTCCAATATATCAATTATGTGCGATACATTTATCGAATACAAAGGTTCCACCATAATGATTAGAGAATTCATGACTAACAAATATACGAAAATATCAACTTTTCTACGAATCCCTCAAAAATAATATTTCTTCCTACGTACCACATCTGTTAAGATCATAGTTGTCGGTAACTGATAGCGACAAATAGCGATGACCTACATATATGCTATGTAGAAATAGCGGACCGCTATTTCATATGTAGCAGTAGACTTTTAAAAAATGAAATATAAATACCTTAAACAATTACGTCAAAAATAAAGTAAGGGTCATGTGTTTAAAGAGTAGAATGCTTGTAATTTATAAAAATTAAGTCAAAAATAAACCTTAAATACAAAGAATGAAGGTCGCCGGAGTTCAAGGACACTCGCCAGAGTTCAGGGACACTCGCCGGAGGCCAGGGGACACTCGCCAAAGGTGTAGAAGTCGTCAATTTGAGTTCGCGGTCGTGAATTTCAGAAAGAGAGAGATCTGTACGACTGGAGTTCTAAAGCGACCGGAGTTCTAAACCCTAAAAAAATTGAAAAGGGGCCTGCTACCGCTATATGGTCAATAGCGGCCAAATACCGCTTCGCTACGCTACTCGCAATAGTATTGGTATTGACAATTGTGGTCAAGATCACTGCTTCATAATTTCATATAGTGAAATTTCACATGGATGATTTAATTCGTTTTAAGATATTTTAACCAATGAATTCCATTTTAAATATTGGTGATAATTTTACATATGTTATTTGATATGTTATCCATGTGAAAATAATGCTAGGACTATACAAAAATAGACCAAAAAAGTGGATGAAACGACTTTATTTGAGAGACTACTATTACTATAACAAATCATTTTTTCACTCTCTACATGTATTTAGTGCAACAAGGATTTCATTTTTGTGTCGAACTGCTTTTGGCCCTTTTCTTTTTAGTTTCTGTTTACATCGATAGTTTGTCATGAATTAAGTACTGCAATCGATACAACCGTGAATGGCGCTAGTCAATCAGTATAGCATTCAGTAAGTCAGTAGGTCTACAAACATAGTACTAATAATTAATCTATATAGTGCTCGGTAAGTCGGTAGGTCTAAAAAGATAGTACTAACCTCGACTTCAAGCAATTGTTCTGACACAGAAGACAGAGCAAAAAGAGTAGCCTCCCTCATCTGCCAAAATATATGTTCCAGATAAATATTAATAGTGTACTAGAAATAAAAGAGTCAAATGGATATAGTGTAAGGAGACATATCACAGCATCCATAAATTTACTATTCTCCACCAAAGAAAATAAGAAATAGTTGCATTTAAACAAACATATAAAGGGAATCAGTCACAATATAACAACAAATGCAAACTACCGAAACATACCCTCCACCAGTCAGTGGAGCCTTTAGCTCTCTCCTGGTGAGACTCATCGAATCTTTGTTTAGCAGCATTTAGTATAGCATAAACTCCCTCAGTTCCAAATGAAATTACAATTTCTTCCAACAAAAGAGAGCCTGTGGAAATAATGGCCATCTCAAAATGTGTACTAACTGCTACTGATCAGATGACTGTGATAGAGCAACAATAAGAGATAAACAGATTAATAAAATACCAGAAACACGACAGCTATAAGTATTTTCATCTTCATCAGCAACATATTGATTAGCATCAAGTGACCAAGCATGGACCTGAATCGAGATAATTGCATATACAAGAGAATGAAAGGCAATAAAAATAATCCAATGTGCACATTGTTAACAGTGAAGGTAACAGCAGGCCAATACATGATGATATAATCATAGAAAATTAGAGATTTCGTAAGTTACCTGTTGTTCTGTGGTCTGCATGAAAGCTATTGAATAGTAGATCAAGTCTTGGAGACTATTCCCAAAAGCCTGAAGAATGAAAATTAATTCAGGCGAGCAGCTCATAAGGAAGTATTAGCATCTTACAATATGTAGCACTTTAAAACTCACCTTCACAAAATTTTTACTACCAACAATCGTTAGTAGAAACTCAAACAACTGCAGAACCCCAAAGGCAAAAGGTTAAATCCAGCGCAAGTTATTTATTTTAGTTTTGGTAAAAAGCAGCACTAGTTTTAAAACCATGACGAAGCAAGAGAACTTCATACTTGGATAACGAAAGACTCGAGGCTTGTCTCTGAACCATCGGAATCATATCTCCCCTCATATGCATCTTCGAGTCCTTCAATTGAAGATCGTTCATATACACCAAGAGATGACACGAATGTTTGCCACAATGGAACCAGAACCTCTGGAAAAACAGTATTTTAAGTCTTATACATAATAGCAAAAACGATCAAGGAAAGGGAGTATACGAAAATGAAGCAAACTTACCCATGAACTGACTTTCTGCCAGGCTGGGGAAGTTCTGAACAAACTGGCTCAAGCACTTTAAAGCCTGATAATGGAAATTGAGGACGATAAATGACTGCACATTCTAGTAGAAATTAGAAATCTAATAAAGAATTTAATATATTTATAGTTAAAAACCTCCATTCTGATGCTCCAATCATCTGGATCTTCCGATTGCACAGGATTCTTAAGTATGGATGAGATTTCAACCATCCAAGCTTTGATCAATGGTGACATCAATGCACTTGTTTCTGTCTAAACAACTAGATATCAATCCAAGCATTCTATTCTTTTCATTACATAAAGAAAATAAAAGATCATTTTGACCACCTAAGATTGTAAGGGCACAAAAAGTACCTTGTACACACCACTTATGACCCCCAGCATGGATGTACAAGAATAGACTATGGAAAGAGCCTTCGTGCGCAACGGCTTATCATAAATCTGCATTGTTTGAGCCTCACATAAAATACAAATTCAGATCGACTTTACAGTCTATACTACATATGAAGCAGCAGCAATTTTCATCTACTTTATATACAGTACTGGAAAGAATTGTCAATTGCAACCATTTGTATACAGTAGCATGTGTGCATTTAAAGTTCTTATACTCATTAAAAGAGTAAAACGAAGAAAAAAACAAAAAAAAAACTTATCACATGATATAGAATTGACCTGGGGTGATGAGACAATCGCGTACAAGCACGGAAACAAAAGTGGTATTAGTGTGGGCACCAATTTATCATCCAAATCCGCAGAGAGGAGAGCCAAACATCTAAGAGCTCCATTCACTAGACATTTTGAATATTTATACAAAATGGATCAGCCATAGCCATGGACTGGCAAAAGATAATAAGTTCCAACAATGTAGAGCACCAACAAGTTAAAAATGTAGCTGATGTGAAAAATCAAACTACGTCGTAATGGCATCTAAACAATCTGATTGAAATTTCAAGCCATGTTATTCATTGTGATTGATTAGTTTGAAAACTCTCATAAAAAAACATCGGACCTTTTAACTCCAATGCAAATGAGCTTGTTCTAGATATTCCAACTTCCATGAGTAGCATATATTAGAATGCATCATTGTTTGTCAAGTTAAAAAGCTAAACTTTATATGAAAACATACCCAACAAAATCTAAAAACTGCATGATACATGTATAGAGCAATATGTTAGAAGGCATCATTGTTTTTGAAGTTAAAAAATTGGATTTCTCATATGAAAACTTATCCAAAGCAAGATCTCAATAGAGCAATATGTTAGAATGCATTATTGTTTTTCATGTCACAAAACTGAATTTCACATCTGAAAACTAACCAAAAAAGAATCTCAAAGATTACGTGATACGTGTATAGAGCAATAATTTAGTAGTACGTAACTAAAACTACCAAAAAACTGAGAAGACATGTACCTGCATTTGTATTACTTTGATCATTCATTAGCTTCATTAAGAAGGGGAGCAAGTCAGGCCATTCATCCGGCCAATTATGATGCGCGACTGATGCTACAGCCATACTAATAGCTGTGCAGATTTTTCTATGAGGATCATCCAGTGAGAGCAACAGAAGACCACGTATAACTGCCTGATAATGCAAACACCATATAATTAGTGATATACGAATATGTGCTGCATTTAACGGAGCAATGAAAACAATAACTAGAAAACTTGCAGGAAAGTAGATACAACATGGCCTCAGAAAATAAAACCTCATAATAATTCAAGTTAATCTGCAAGCTGTGAGAGAAATGAACAACAAGAGAACTTGGCAGAAACTTGTAGGGATTGGAAGACTCACCTTTTCCTCATTTGAAACAACAGGATGTTCAAAACCATCCTCATCCTCTTGCCAGTGTTTCTTAATAAACTGTTTTAGGAGAACCGCAGCTAAGTAAAAACTCGTTAAGTCTCACAACTGTAACAATGTGGAACAAATCATTACCCAAAAAAAAAAAAAAACACTTTTGCTTTAGTTTTTGCTTACAAAACATGAGGTGAAAATGTGACACCAAACTCATACAACTAATCCCAATATAATAACAATAATAATAATAATAATCATAATAATAATATTTTATACCACTTCTCTACAATACTACTATAGTAAAAGGATATTTGGCGAGATCCTAGAGGAAGATCCCTGCTAGCAGCAACTTTGGATAACGCACTTCCAAAACCTTCAAAATACAGTCATTGTTAAATTTAGAGTATAAGAATGAACTACCAAGAAAATCAAAGTTAAACATATTATCCAGATCAAAGTAGATTTCAGTTCTAGTAAGCAATTTACACAATAGATAAACAAACAAAATCATTAAACTCCCTTAAATTACACACTAACTGAATTGTAATCACCAGACTTATATGAGCCCTAAATAACAAAAATTAGTTGCCTATTAATTTTAATTCTAAGTATAATGTGAGTAATAGTGAACTCCTATGTGACCAGATAGTTAAACAGTAGAACAAAGGATGAACTACATCAATAATTAGAAACATATTTCAAAAATTAACACGTGCAGATATAGATATAAATATATATACCAGGTTGAAGTGACGCCTGATTCAAAGCCGCTTCTGCGAAAGATCGAGCTTGTTGATTAGTATCAAGAGTAGCATTCAGTGAGTTGATCAACCACTGTTGATCTTGATCGATCATACTAACCAATTTAATCGAATAGAGATTATGAAATTCAAGTGTGTGTTTGTGTGTGTATTCTATTTGCGTATTTTTCCCGCTCTTTATGATAATTTGGGGAAAATGTTGGCAAAGGAATATATATGAGTGATGAGTGGGTGGTCCGATTTTTAGGGTTTTATGAGAGCGTAAATGGAGCTACTAGTCGGGTCAGGTCGAGTCAAGAGAATCATTATGTCGGGTCGTGATTATTTTAATTGGGCCGGGCCTGGGCCTGGGTGGAGTTTTGATTTTTGAAGTATATCAGTATCAGTATATCACCTGTCACCATACGAAAGGTTATCATGTAATTTAATTGTACATTACTATGGTTCTTATCAACCAGTCTAGCGTCGAGAATCTTACTTGCATGTAATTTAATAATACATTACTTTCTTTTTTCTAGTACAGTAGGGAATTCTCATCGCACTAAATCATATATGGTGTCATCTTGCAAAATTCATCAAATAAAGATTAAGGTTACGTCAAAGTTGAGAACATGTTATATTATATTATAATAGCAGTACGTCCGTGTATAGCTGCGGGAATAAATAGTTAATTTGACATTTACAGATTTTATTGTTTACAATATATTATTAATAACTTAATTTAAGGATATGCAAAGTTTAAAACTTAAGGGTTGCAATTTATAAATTAGTGGTTCATTTGGAAAGTAATTAATGATTTTTTTGCATAAAACTTAAGGGTTGCAATTTATAAATTAGTGGTTCATTTGAAAAGTAATTAATGATTTTTAACGGTAATTTGGACATTAACCATTATTGAGTCTAATTTTAAAAAAATAGATGGAGATAATTTATATCTAGTTAAGATAATTGTAAAATAAAAGAACGGAACACTAAATTTTTAAGAAAGAAAGAAAAAAATATCTTTTAACAACACTTTTAATAATTAATAGATATAGATGTTAGACATTATTTCATTATCATCCATCGATACTAAATGAAGACTTCAAATATGGTCTTGGTTCAATGGCTATGACCAAAATCATATGACAAAACCAAGCTCTCATCCATTCTTTTAAGCGCACATCTTTCAACTAAAACGCTGCAACTAATTCTCCTCCACCCACCACTCCATTAAAACTTCCCTTCTAATTCTCTTGTCTCCAACACCATCCCATCCAACCTTTTCTTCTTCCCACAGAATTTTTAAACTCAAACCTACACTTTTTTTCTTTCTCATGATCGCTCCTAAACAAGTAAACCATTTTCTCCATTTACCACGTTTCTCTCATCCCATATTGCCTTCTAACGACCCTCACCCATGAAAATCACGTCACTACGAATTGCAACTCTAGCACAAAACTTTCATTGTTGTGCTCATTTTTTCCACTTAAAATTTGTTCCCATCTTTGCTCTAGTGTCATTTCATCAAAGATTGACATTTTCACTTGGCCACTCAAGTTTCCTTCTTTGACAAATACAAAGGGACAATACCGGTCGACAGTAGGAAATTTAATTTAGGGAGACGTGAGCGAAGGATGTCATTGATTCCATTAGTTCTAAGGGTGGGTTTAGTTACAGGAAACTGTTTCCATAAAAATTTTAAAGGAAAATTAAAAAATTAGGAAACATGTTCAAATCCGAATTTTTTAAAAAGTTTTCTAAGAAAATAAAACTTTTTGTTTTCTTTTCCATAACTACAAATTAATAAACTCATTTTCAAGGTTCTTTACAATTTTCTAATTCTTCTTTTTGAAAAAGAAAAACTTTATCTTTCACATCTAAACGCGTTTTCTAAATTTTCATTGTTTTTCTAAGAAAGTAAATTACTTTCCATTCCTTAGAAAAATGAAAAAAGAAAAATAAGAAAAAAGATTCATAACTACACGACCGTAAGTGTTTTAGTATTAATTCCCCCAACATTTTCTCCTCAAGAAACGTGGAGGATATCCATCTTCCGCAAGAGTTTTGGTTGTAAAGCTACCACTACCTTTTCAAAATGTTTCATAAGGAACCATATCAAATTGTTAATACACGTCATGTGATTCCAAAGGCCTTGGTTTGACATCACGAACACAACTGCAAAAATATTGACGCCTTATATTTTTCCTTCAAACATCCAAACGCTTTCCTAACAAAAGTTATTAACTATAACTTATTACTTTATTTGGAATTGATGATCTACTTCCATTATAATTTAATCTCACCAATTTAAGATATAAGAAATAAAAGTAAGCAATAGTTATAGGTAATCAGCAATTAACAAACCTTCACAACAGAACAACAAAAGCTAGCGCAAAATGTGAGTTAAATTTTGTAAATTTTTTCAGTTCCAAATGATTTTTTTCTCTCGTGTTAAATTTTTTCAGACCCTATATGGCATACCAAGTTGATAGGGGTGTGTGATCCGGTTATAACCAACTGGACTTGGCATGCCAATTTGATTAGGTTGTGAAATCCAGTTGTGCCAAGGCCGTATCTGGCGATCCACCCAGGAGCGAGGGCGAGATCAGGCCATGGCAAGAGTGATTTTAGCGTGCCATGGTGATACAGGGAAGCCAGTGGCTGGATTTGGCTAGCCTATGAGCCGAATTTGTTTTGGGTTAGTTTTATCAGATTAGAGTGCCTTGGGATGCTTTGAGTAAACCAAATCAGCTTTGCCCATGAAAACTCATCTTTCTTTTGCCTGATTGACTTCAAAACTTCAGAAACATTAAAATCCTTCAATTCGCCATTTCCGTTTTTCCATTTTACCTTATCTCTCTTGTGATCAACAATCATTGGAAGTTTTGAATTTAAAATAATATCAAACTTATTGTACCATGCAACATGCCACTGCCAACATCCTTCATGGAATAGATTAGAAACTTTGCAATTTAAGCTCAACCTAGCTTCATATATATCTCTATGAGAAATATAATTATATAGAGGACCAATATCAAGCCATGTATCATACCATGCTGATGTGTTTTTTTCATTTGAAATTTCATGATTTATATACCCTCTCATGCTCTCCCTAAACTCAATTAACTTCCTCCAACTCCAAGATGGGTTTGATCCAACGGTTACCTCCCAAAACTGTTACCTTTCAACTTATATGTATGGATCCATCTCACCCAGAGAGATTCCTTCTTATAGCTAACAATATTCCAAATATGTTTAGAAATTAGAGCATTGTTCCAAAATTTCAAAGATTTAAGACCCAATCCTCCTTGACTTTTTGGATAAAAATATCATTACAAGCTACTTTAGCTCTTCCCCTTTTCATGGCTCCATTGCACAAAAGAAATCCTCTCAGCAGTTTTTCTATTTCTTTATGAAAGGACACAGGAAGGATAAACATAGAGGAGCATAACACATGTATAGAAGATAAGACAGATAGAACAAGTTGCAGTCTTCTAGCAAATGACAAAAAAAAATTCTTCCAATCCATGAGTTTTTATCTGAACTTTATCAATGACGTTTTTACAATCTTTTGGACGTAGCCCTCTTGAAAATAGTGAAACACCCTGATACCTAACATGAAGTGTTCCCTCAGTGAATGGAACTTTATCAAACAGTTGGCTTTTATCAGGTTCAATTATGTTTCCCAAAAAAACTGTACTTTTTTGCATACTAGGTTTAAGACCTGAAATTTCACTAAATTCCTCCCAAGCTTGAATAGAGTTTAGCTCTCCATCACAGAACATTAGGAGATCATCAGCAAAACACAATTGAGTAATCCCCAATTCAGCACACTTTGGATAATATTTAAAGTTGCTATTTTCAGATATTTTTCTCTTCACAATCAAAGGAAGAACATCCATTACCATGGTAAATAGATAGGGGATAATGGATCTCCTTGCCTGATGCCTCTCATTCCTTTGGAAAACCCTTATTGCTCCCCATTAATACTAATTTCATAACTAGCAGAATTAACACATGTCATAATCGAGTGTGTCATGCATGGATGGAAGTCAAATTTAACAAGAATTTACTATAAAAACCTCCAATTGATAGTATCATAGGCCTTTTGGATATCTATTTTAAAAGCACATCTTTTTCCCCTAGAATCCAAGTGATAATTTTTCATGATCTCTTGAGCCAATATAATATTGTCACTTATCAGCCTGTTTGGAATGAACGCGGATTGGTTCTCATTAACCAGAGTGTCAAGAGAATCCTTAATCCTGTTAACAAGAATCTTGCTAATACACTAATATAGAACATTGCAGCATGCAATAGGTCTGAATTTTGTCACTGACTTTGGGGAAGCATTCTTTGGCACAAGAGCCAGGACAGTTGTATTCACTTCTTTCAAAAGCTTACCATTATAGAAGAAATCTCTAATAGCATTGTAAACATCCACTCCAATTACATGCCATGCAATTTTATAAAACATAGAAGAATATCCATCAAGGCCTGGAGCTTTGATGTCATCAATATCAGACATTGCAAGTTTAATTTCATCATTAGTCACCTCTCTAACCATGAAATCAGCTTGGGTTCTACTCAATCTATTCTTGAATAGGTTACCATGATTACTGATATTTTCAACACTTCCAGCACAACCCAATAAATCTTTAAAATGCTTAATAAACTATGCACCTACTTCATTACCAACAAATCTAGTCCCCTACACATCCTCCACATATTCAATCCTACTTCTATTAAGCTTTCCTTTGATAACTTTGTGAAAATATGTTGTGTTCTGATTTCCTTCCGTTAACCAATGCACTTTTTCCTTCTGCTTCAAAAAACATTTTTCATCATTCATGGCTCCTTTCAATGCTTTTAAGTAATTTGCATGCTCAAATCTGATGTCATTATTGTCTGGATATTCTGCAAGAGCAGTTTGCACCTTAGCAACTTTCTCTGAGAAAGTGTACCTTATTATGAACATTCCCATGAACTTTATTCAACCTTCTAAACTCTTTCTTCAAATGTTTCTGTTTAGAGACCACCATAAACATATTGCATCCCTTGATATTATTTTGCCATGTCTTTGGAACAACAGGGATAAACTCTTCTTTGGATGTAAGGTGATTGTTGAATAAAAAGGGAACATGTTTCCTTTGAATTTCACATGGCAATTGTAAAAGAGCAGGACTATGATCTGAAACATTGTAGGGGGAAAATATGACATGGGCTCTAACGTATTGTTCAATAAACTTGGATTTAGCTAGGACTTATCAATTTTTTTTGAAAACACCCCTATCAAGTCCTAATGCAAGAGGCTTTTGAATCCAAGTATATCTCAGCCATGTATAACTGATATCATCCACCTCAATGTCTTCAATACATCCTCTGAAATCCATCATTGTTCTAGTTACATCTGAAGAACCATTTGAGTTATCACTATGATTAAGACTGTCATTAAAATCCCCCAAAATAACCCAAGCCTCTTCACAAACAACTTTTCAGAATACTTAAAGATTTCCATATTTTCCTACTTTCTGACTCATTGTTTGAAGCATACACAATAGAGCAGTAAAACCTATCCTTCCCATCCTCAGTGATTAACTTACAAAACATGATTTGTTCAGATTGATCAATCACTACAAGATTAACTCTGTTAGGATCCCAACTTACAATGATCCTAGTCCATCCCACACACACAGGACTGTTAGAGGCCCACCTCTAGTTTCCAAAGGTATTCATAGTAACATTTTCAGCCTTTCTCTTACAATTTTTGTCTCCAAAATTGCACGCACATAGATATTATTACCATCAATAAGAGTCCTAACTTCATCTTGTTTAGAGGTTTGATTTAAACCTCTAGTACTCTAGGAAGCAATACTGATCATTCAAAAGATGAGGGATATGTGACACCTTTATTCTCTCTGATATGTTCCAAAATTCTTCCATTTGTGGTATGAAGTTTCCTGTACTGGGCAGTAGCAACATCTTCTGAGTAAACAGTTCAACTTCAACTATCTCCTCATCACTCTCTTTTGTCTTATTTCTCATTCTTTTGTTAATGCTCTCCCCATAAAAGTATTGACCCTTTGACCATCCATCCATGACTTCCTTTGGTGGAGGTTTTTTAGACTCCAAATAAACTTTTGCATTCTTCCTTTGGCCCCCAAACAATAGCTGGATAGAATCTTCATCCATATTGGCTCCCAATTCCATATATTGAATGTCATCCAGGTTTTTCCATTCCTCTTCAATATCATTTAGAACTCCAAACTTATTTGCTATTTTCACATCATTCTTCTTACTGTTAGAGCAACTTCCTTTCTGAAACAATTTACCATTACCACCATCATAAACTTTTTCTTCATTATTCTCTTTGTTTTTATGCCCTCTAATGTTCTGAACTGGACTATAAGTATTTTTAACCACATTACTCTTCTAGTTTTTATGCCCTCCAATGTTTTGAAACTTTTGTTCACCGGTGAACAAAACTAAGTTTCAGAAATTGGGCAATTCAAATACTTTTTGAAAGTCATAAATGGCCGATGAAACATAATAAAAAGCAAATAGATGATTTAAATTTATATTATTTACTCGGAGTATTACCCACCCAAATAGCTTTGAAACTTATATAGCTTATGACATGATATTTATTTGGTCTTTTGCAACCTCATCTTAAAGATTGTTTAAATTTATTGTGAAATTCAAAGTATACTCATCTAAAATCACGAATGATATATGTTGTGGAATGTTCCTTATGCATCGTTCATTTTGAGCTTTATTATTACCAAAAACACAAATAGTATGTAAATAGAAAGCAAGGAGAAAAAAAAACTCCAAAATTTTGATACATAATTTATGTGTATATGAAGTATATCAGATATGATTATAGAATCATTCAAAACCATTATAAATAACAACAACAACAACAACAACAACAACAAACACACAAAGAAACTTGAATAAAACATATATCTTATTCAAATCTGGATTTAACTTGATCTGTATGGCAAAAATCATATGTCAAACCAAGCTTCCATCCATTCTTTTGAGAACAAACTTTTCAATCAAACTTAACACCCAAATCTCTTCCACCCACCACTCCCCTCAAACTTCTGTTCTCTCTTCACCCCCACAATTCTTTTCTCCCCAACACCAACCCATCCAACCTTCTCTTCTTCCCACCTCATTTTTTGAAAAACTTCTATGCTCAAACCTACACTTTCTTCTTTTTTTATGATCACCCTCAAGCCTCGTAAACCATATAGCTCCGACTCTCACCAATAAAAATTGTTTCACTACGAAATGCAGCTCTCACAGACACAAAAACAAAATTCCCTTTATCGTTACGATCATTTTCCTGTTCAAAAACTCGCTCCCATCTTTGTTCAAGTGTCATTTCATAAAACAGTGACTTTTTCACCTGATCGATTAGTTTTCCCTCTTTTATGAATATAAAAGAACAATACCACTAGCCACTAGCCAACCACCACACTACAGAAGTTTTCATTGAGAGTGGGAAATTCAAATTAGGCAAATGTGAACGAAGGGCATTATTGATTCCTTTTGCTTCACGAAACTCGTAATTTTTAGGTGTTTGAGTATAAATCTACCAACCTTTTGTCCTTAGGAAATCTGGAGGATAACCATCTTCGGCAAGGGATTTGCCTGTAAAGCTACCATCTCTGTTACATAGTATTTCAGTAGGAACAATCTCAAATTGCTGGTACACATCATGTGGGTCCAATGGCCTTGGTTTTGCATCATGTATAAAACTGCAAAAACATGTCTTGATGTCCTCCTTCGAACATGCAAACGCTTACCTGATAAAGTTTTCTCTTAATTCGTTTATTCAGGATCATGATACTATATACATGTAATGCAGTTAAGCGTATATCCAATCTTTAGCAAGCTAAGTTAAGGAAATTGAATCCGGCCAGTGTCACATATGTATGCACAAACCACTTATTTTAAGCTGGGGAAGTGGTAGTTAATTAGCTTGAACACAAATTGTAAGTCTTAACTCTTAAGCATTTAAAAATATGCAATCGCAAACACCACATAATGTATGAGAAATTTATGTCCTCATACATAAGACTATGGTTTCTTGCAATGATAGATGACTTAGTATATATCTAGTGATTTTCGTTAAACTAGTGATCAATGTTCACATAATTTCTAAACATACACACAATTAAGATATGAGAATTCGAGAAAATTACTAAAAAAATGCTAAAGATATTATGGTAAAAATACATACCCTTTATGTGATCCATGTGCTTTTATCACATAGTATTGATTTGATGACAGTGACCGGTTGATTAAGGACTGGAATAGAGACAACTTGGTTGTAAGTAATCTGCTCATGTTCACCCGACCCTGATGAATAGCTTGTGGTCAATGTTTTCTTATGAGGAAATGGCATTTGTGCAAGATATCGATTCTTGGCAAGCCCAAAACACGTGTATGATTCTTCATGTTGTATTACCAAGTAAACCGAGTTAAGAACTTCAGGAGGTGTATAAAGATCTTCGGGAAAGCTATTATAGTGAGCTTAATTTTCCATCTTGAGATTAATCATAGGACCATGTTATCTTTGTGGTTTGTTTGTACAAGTTTATCAATTTTTATCTCTCTGTTAATTAAAGAAAAGATTATCTGGTACGGTATAAATTGATTGGCGTCAGAATGTATATGCATGCTGGCCCATAAATATAACAATGTATTGAAGAGGAGAAAAAAGAAAAAGAAAAAAAGAAAGCTTATTGGTCTTTTGTATTTATTTGAGTAATAATAGCAACATGAACAAGTTGTTAAGATACAATTTTGTCTAGGAAATGCTTATACTTCATATATATACAACAACATTGATTTCATACGTGAGCATGACTACAAGTGATAATCACTAATTGTTTCTTCAGTAGACTATTAGGTAATGTTATTATCAAGTATAATATGAATATGATGTTATACTACCCACGTGCCTACATAAATATCACGTGGTTAAATAGATAACTGTAATAGTCGGACACCTTTTTAACATTCTTACAAAATTCAATTGTTTGCAAATTGCAATTGTTCAATTTAAAAAAAGAAAAAGAAATAAAGGTGTAGTGTTTTGTTTCAAGATTGTTGCAACCATAAACATGATATCTTATTAATTTGTGTTATGATATTTTTATAAGAGGTTTTATGTTTAAACTTCATCAATAATACATATTGAGATAGTCAGAGTTAAAAATAATCACGGAATATTCCGATTAAAAAGCATTTATCTAAGTAAAAACATTCATTCTTTTCAAATAAATAGAACAAGCAAAATATTCTACGTTTATCTACTGTAAACATACATTTTTTTTTCTTTCTTAGATTAGAACCTAGTACAATCATTTTTTTTATTTTTTTTCAAATTGGTGAAAAAGGGTATGCATTGAGTTTCTCACATGTTAAAAAGGAGGTTAATAGGTAACACTAGAATACTGTTGCTCCAAAATGAAATATTTTTTACTTATAAAAACCAAACTAATATAAATATAAATACGAATATATACAAATATGATTTACTCATTTTTGACACTCATCGTACATACCATGAATTACTCTTATGTCATAGTTTTAACTTTTAAGTTATTTTTCACGCCTTTTCATGATTTCTATACTAAATGATTCATTGGTGAAACACGAAATATTTTGACGGTAATTAGTTATCTATTGGATAAGGTAAAGTAGTGATGTAATAATAGGGTTGAAGCAGGCTTTGTCTAACATGCTTCCACAGTTCCACTTTATGGAAGTATCCAGCTATTCGAATGTCCATCTGTCGCACTGTCTTTTGTGAAAACAGTTATCACTTTTATTGTTTTGAATATTCTTTTAAGTTTGAAATAAGCAATTGAATTAAAATTCAAAATAAGGTTAGCCTAAAGATATAAGTTTTTTGTAAGGTTTTGGTCTATATTTTTCTCGTTCTTTTACATTGTTATATGGTGTTAATAATTTTATTTTAATTCATAAGTTTTTTACTATTTAATAATTATAATATAATCCATAATCAAGCAGAACACTCATCTCTTTTTGTCTTTGGTAATGTAGAAATAAGTTTAAAGAAATGATACGTAGGTTTAAATTTAGATTTAAAAATATAATTGACGGGTATAAAAAAGTATTCGTTCGATAGAAATTAAAAGACAGAAAAAATCATTTTAAGTGTGACGTGATAGAATGAATCAGTTTTGTTTCTCAGTTTATATTATCGGGTGTATTTATGTTTATTTTACTTTTACCATGATTTCATTGGCATGTTTCTGTTTCATGAAAGGGAACCAGCTTACAAACATCTATCGGAACATGCCAAAGTCAACATGTTTCAAAGAAATTTAAAAACGACATAAAAAGAAATGGACAAACCTGTTTTGAGTTGCATACATTATATAGAGTTAATTGTATGGATAGTCGTGTAATTTAATTCACATTTTGTATAGACGGTTTGAAATTAGAAGAGTTGTTTGTGTGTTCCATCCCTTCTCAATTTAAATGACAAAAATACCTTTCACTTTACTTTTATTCATTTTCTGGATTATTAAATCATCTAATACTATAAAAAAAAATTAGTGCTCTTTAATTATAAGTTATTAAGTGCTGTTAAGTGAAAATGAAACACTGAACATTTACGTATCAACAATTCAAGGGGTGAAAACTCTAATAACTCAAAGGGTGAAAACTATAATATATTAATGGGTTCTTTGCTATGTGATTGGTTAATAGTACAATTTGTGTTGTAAATTTTATATAAAAATATTTAAATATATTTAATTTTTAAATTATTGATTGTTGACCAACTTAGTCACTGGAATACATTATTGAAAATGATGAAGTCAAAACTCCTAAGCTATAAGTTGAGTCATTGATCCCTGGTCAACCTAGTCACTATTATGAAGATGAAATCGAGCTCTCATTGCAGAAGAAGAATATCACTGAGTAAATAAACTTCTCACCTATGTATATTTTGTTCAATGGTGATGCGGAAGAGATTTACTCACTCTAACAATAAAAAAGGCAGTCATTGTTGAATGATAAAAGGTAGTCACTAGAAGATAACAAGTCAAGTTACTCTACAAGAGCATGTTAGCTCGCGGTGAGTGAGGAAGCTTATTACTCTTCCAAAGACTTCAATAATAAAAGAACAATGCATCGTTCAAAGTTACAACTCACTAATGTGAGATTGCTGATCAATATTGTGTCAGCAACCTTGAAAGATAATGTAATGAATTGTGTGACATCAAGCTTGATTGTGATTGGTGGAAAATCAACACACGTAAAATGCATGATCAGAAGGGGACAACAAAATATTCCTTCTTAATCATTTGTTAGTTAGAAGGAAGTCAATCACATAGCGACACGTCTAATTCTATTTTCCTACAATTCATGAGATATTTATGGGAAATATCTTGTTTATAAATAGAGTGACATATTGCACGAACCGTATCAAGATTGAAGATTTAAGCATATATAGGTCGTGCAAGCCATAATACGGTTCGTTTGAACCGTATACGGTTCAATCCCAACCATATACGGTTGGTGTGAGCCGTATACGGTTGGTGCGGCCCGTATTCGCGAGGTCGTGCTTCCGTGTGCGGGATCGTAAATCATTCGTGCTTGTTTTCGTCATAACTTCTTCGTTTCTCGTCCGTTTTTAGCGATTCTTGAACCCACGTGATCGTAATCTTCTGATCTTCAATTTGATGTTAATCAAAGATAATTTCCATAAAATTAGCAAATGGGTGATTTGAACACGAGCGAATCGAATTGTGTTGACTTTGCTCCATTTTCTTCAGTTTTTTCTCGTTTTTGGTGAACTTTGCAGCATCGTCTTCTTGATTACATAATTATTACAATAAAGAAAATAAATGTAATATTTGGATTAAAGTGTTAACTATTTAATTAATACGGATGAGATAACGTGTGTAAAAACATGACTTTTTACGCGTTATCAAACTTCTTCTCGAATGTTGTAGAGAAATGAATGTTCGTCGCGTGACAAATTTAGATTGATCGGGTTGTTGAGAACCTTAAACGCGTTGAACATTAATTATTTTTAGACACCTTGACTAATGTTTCCATTTTTTTTTGTTAAGCTTGTGCGGTCCTAAAAAGTTGGGCGCAGACATCACAAGTTGAACAACGTGAGGAAGTAGCATCCGACGAACCCGAACTTTTATGGCTTATGCGAATTTGAGCCCGACCGGTGGAAGACAGATCGGGTCGTCGGCGAATAAGGTCCAAGTTCCAATTAAGATTGATCGGACGGATCGGATCGTCGTCTTTGTCTTCAAGATTGATCAAACGATTCAGATTGTCGTCTTCGTCTTTAATGGGTCGTTTGTTGTTCATAACACTTTCCACAAAAAAGGACTTTGGGGTATCTTTTAAAGCATGTCATGTTGACTCGTAAACGAAGTTCCTTTTTGTTCGATCTTTGAATCCTTCACGGGCTGCCAACATAAAGTATGTGTCGTCCATACCACTTTTCCCATTATCTTTATACTTTTGGTAGACTCTTTGAAAAAGTTTGGCGTCTTGTTGAAGTTTTGACCATTTGTTGGTTATTTGATCAATATTATGTTTGGTATCATCACGAAAGTTGCAATTTTCTTTTATGACTCTCCATAAAGAGTCATTCGTTTGTGAATTCCCGATCACTCCATTTTGAGAAGCGTCCAGAACACTTTTTGATTATTTCGTCATTTGCTTGGTTCCGCCACCTTTTTACCTTTTCCTTTCTTTTTCCTTTTGGGCGATGGGTTTAGTGTTGTTTGTAGGTAATGTGATTGTGGGTATCGTATTTGCGTGTATTGTGTTTGTGGGTAATAACCGAATTGTTGTGAATGTTGATGATACCATTATTGATGTTAGTATCGGGATTGTGAGTCTTCAGGTGGGATTGAAAACGGATTGGCTAGATATGCGAATTGTGCGAAATTCATGTGACTTGATCGCGGATTGCTCAATGGGGGTGTGGAAGAGGAATTCGTCGGTGAATAATTCGTATTTGGAATATGATTGTTGAGTAAGTTGTTGAAAAAATTATTTGATTGTTATTGGAAATTGTTGTGGTGATGTTTAGGTATTTTTAAGTGTACGTATTTGATATAATTTCTTGTAAAATAAGTAGAGATGATGAGACTTGTGTGTGAAAAAAGGTGAAAATAATTTGTGTGTAAAATAATAGAGATCATGAAAATAGTGTGTGAAAAAGAATAGTAATTATATGTATATATATAAGATGTTTGAGATTGAAAAGGGGTGTTAGAAGAATTGAAAAATATCCTTGCTAATCAAAGTTGATTGTTTATGTATAAAATTCTGAACGCTTGAAAATTGGAGTCACACATGACCATTCTCCCATCGATTTTGCTAAACACAAGATCTTGACACAAAGACGTACTTATGTCAAGAACGAAGGACACGTACAATCATAATGACCCGTCTAACTCCATCCTTTCCAACCCTAACCCTAACTCTATCCCTACTATAACCCTAATTAACCACATCTACCTCCATCTACCTTCCAACCACACCCTCAATCGTTGGCGGCGGCTGCGCCATCACCACCATAAGAAGTTGCCCAATTATTTAGCGTGTTATTTCTGTTGATATCGCCGGAGAAATCGCCACCTTCATGGTTGGTCGGATCTGAAATCCAACCGGATCTAAAATCGCCACGTCTGGATGTTGTTGTTGTAGTTTTTTCGTATTTATATTGTCATTTGAAATCGATAGATCCGATGTAAAACTATAAACCCAAACGTAAATTAAAAAGCAAATACACTTGCAATGTGTGTATCTATGTGTTTATCTCATGAATGAACAAGGGCCTAGAAATATGAGTTTGATTTCATATTTGATTTGTTTCATAAGAGCGACTAGATATATTTAATATTTGTTTCTAAGTTGCGTTGGATAAGCAGATGTAAGAAAGAAGGGGTTGATTTCTAAATTGTATAATGGTTTCTTCTTTTACATATCAATCTATATCTATATCTACTAGAAGAAGACCCGCGCAATGCAGCGGGAAAAGTTTTTAGTTTCACATTAATTCGATATGTAGTATTATGTTTTATGAAATATTTTAAAAATCAAAAACTACATTACAATGCAGGAACAATACTGTTTTGTAAGTGAGAAAATCACTTATAACAAATTTTCAAAAAAAAAAAAATTTGTATCAAAATAATCAAAAATTAAATATATCATTATATGTCATTACAAACTTGATGGTCGGGTTGCGAGTTGCGAGTGCCATGTTTCAAGTTTCTAATGGACAAGTTGCGAGTTGTAGAGTCGTTTGTTAAGTCTAGAGGTTTAAGTTTCACTAATTTTTATTTTTAGTTTGTTTTTTTATATTATGATATAAACATTATCTACATTAAATGGTAATTCTAAAAACCATCTCAAATGCATCATATAATATAATAGTCTATAGATATAGAGAAGTTTAAGTTAAAATTAAAATTCATAAATAATTAATTTATAATTTAATAATGTTTGTATTAATGAGAACTTAATAATTAATAATTAGGGGTATGTTAATTAAATGTCATAAATTAATTAGTTTACAGTTTAATAATGTTTGTATTAATGAGAATTTAATAATTAATAATTAGGGGTATGTTAGTCATTTATATGACTTTTTAAAAAAACTCTTAGTAATTGTAAGGGCAAAAAAGTAAAATCTATCTTAAAAAAAACACCCAAATGTATTATATATTAGTAATAGATATATATAATTAAAAGATGATACCATGGAGGAATCTGAGCCATTCATTGTTTTTACTCTTTACGATCTAACGATTTTAATTTCTTTCGTATAATTACATTTTTAGCCATTAACTATTTGATGTGTTTTAAATTAAAAAATTAGACCAAATTTTTTATTTATTTATAAAAATTAAAAAGTCTATAAACTATATAAGAGAATTGGCCATAATATTTTATTTATTTTATTAAAATTAAATTTGTTCCGCATTATAGGGGGTATATAAACTATATAAAAAAATCAGTCACAATATTTCATTCATTTATAAAAATTAAAATCGTCGGGCGTCATCGCAGAGTTATCGCATGTCCATAGACTATATAAAAGAATCAACCAAATATTTTGGCCCTAATATTTTATTAAAATTAAATTTATCCCGCACTATAGCAGATCTATAAAATATATAAAAAATCATTCACAATATTTTATTCATTTATAAAAATTAAATTCTTCTGGTGTTATCGCGGATCTATAGACGGTATAGAAAAATAGACCAAATATTTTATTCATTTATAAAGATTAAATTTGTCAGCGTTATCGCAGGTCTATAAACTAGCAACGATCAACATTATAGACTGTATAGAAAAATAGACCAAATATTTTATTCATTTATATATAAGTTAAATTCGTAGTGCCTTATCGATCTCTATAAACTATATAAAAAAATCAACCAAGTAAAAATTAAATTCGACCCGCATTATTGCGAATTTATAACCTAGTAACAATAAATTATTAATAATAATAATAATAATAATAATAATAATACGTAGTAAGAAACCAAAAATAAAGAAATAAGAAATTCTAAAATATTCTTTAAACAGAAAAAACAATTAAAATTATTAGAATAATAAATAAAGGGTTTGAATATAAATACATAATTATATATTTTACTTTTATTTTCTTAAATAAAAGAATGAATCAATAATCAAAAATGAATAAAATAGTAAAGTAATGTAAAGGCTATACTTTTCATTTAAGTTGAACAAGGGACTGAAGACACGATAACATTTTCAATTTTGATGTGTCGCTGCAAAAAGTGAAATATAAGAATTAACGGTGCAATTGTGTGTAAAAGACAGAAACTATCCATGTAATTAACTCTATAGTTTATGTAAACATAAATTTTGAATGTATATTCTAGATGAAAATCCGTACAATGCAGTCAATCTAAATCATGTCATATTTATAATGCAATGATAATAATCATTTAATCGGTTGATAACAAAGATGATATCCAAGTATTGAAAACATCAAAACGTCATTGGTTAATCTTGTAAGTGTAAGACAACAACGCACCTTTAAATGCAATCCTCAATTTAAAATAGCATTACCATCTACTTCATATCATTTAGAGAAATAAATAAGTTGTGAAAATAAATTGAGTTATTAACTAAATAACATTAACAAAATTAAACTAACATTAATTATCTGTCATGCATGATAAAAAAAAAAAAAGTTATAAAAGATGATCAATCAATCATAAAGACAACACAATAATTGAAAAAAAGCATGAAACATTAAATGAAGCAAAAATTCATAATTTTGTAAAGGTAAATGTAAATAGCACCTCTTACTTCACATAATTGTTTAAGATAGTTCTTATATGTTATCATAACCTTTTTATTACCAAAATTATGTAAAATCAATAAATATGATAAATAGTTCTTAAAGTTATTTGCTATTAAATC
The DNA here is from genome assembly GCA_963921325.1 of Logfia minima. Classification (NCBI taxonomy): domain Eukaryota; kingdom Viridiplantae; phylum Streptophyta; class Magnoliopsida; order Asterales; family Asteraceae; genus Logfia; species Logfia minima. The sequence goes on from OY992768.1 coordinate 26,092,806, forward strand.
AAGAGAAAAGTACTCAATTAGCCCATTTAAAAACTTTAATTCGAAATCAGACGGTGTTAGAAAAGTTTTTTAAAAAATAGACACGAAAATCGCCGAAATTAAAATTCTCACCCAGCGATTATCCCTTAGCCTTTAAAAGCTCGCCACGTGTATCATTGAAATCGCCAGTCAACGACGAGACACGTCGTTCAAAGTGTCAAAAATAAATAGCCGAAATGCAATTTAATTTTGGCGATTCTAGCGATTTTTGAACTTTTCGATTTTTGCTTCAGTCGATTTAAGTGTTTGTTTGTTTCAATATATGCCAACATAAAATTTAATGTCAACATTATTCTTTTGAATGGTTTCCATGCATGTATTTAATTGAGGTTGTTATGATCATTAATATTAATATAATTAATAAATATATGCATGGAAACCATTAAAAAAATAATGTTGGCATTAAATTTTATGTTGGCATATATTGAAACAAACAAACACTTAAATCAACTAACACAAATATTGAAAAGTTCAAAAATCGCTGGAATCGCCGAAATTAAATTGCATTTCGGCTATTTACTTTTGACACTTTGATCGATGTGTCTCCTAGTTGACCGCTGATTTCAATGATACACGTGGCGAGCTTTTAATGGCTAAGGGATAATCGCCGGAATCGCCGGGTGAGAATTTTAATTTCGGCGATTTTCGTATCTATTTTTAAAAATACTTTTCTAACACCGTCTAATTTCGAATTAAATTTTTTAAATGGACTAATTGAGTAATTTTCTCTTAAATCAAACCATATAACGTCAAATTTACAGGATGGTTATTATTGATATAGAAGAAAACTAAATAACAATAGCAATAACAATAATGAAATTAATATGCAGTTCTAACAACTAAAATTCTAACAATATACATCAAACATGCTTAAAAGCTAATTGGTGTAAACAATGTAATACGTACCTCTAATGGATATAATTATATAATAAATATTGTATATGCATGGTAATAATCCATATAACTTTTTCCCACCAAGTTGGTGACTGCAAAACGATCGATTAATTTATACTCTTGGATTGACTAAAATGTAGAATCATATTTTACTCAAATTCAATAATTAATTGATTATAATTGTTGTATGATTGAAAGACGGGAGTCTCATGATTACAATTTACAAATACTCTTTTTAGAGAATTATATTAATTTCTCAAATTTTTTATTAATGTTGTATATCCAAACCATAATAAAAATATTTGGTTTTAAATGTTATTCTTTGTAAATATCTTAAATTAATTAATTAATTAATAGTTGAAAATTTTGATAGATTGCACATGTCAATCGAGTTCAGGTGATAAATTTTGAAGCAACTTTTTATTTTTCGTTTGGTGTGTGTGTGTATATATATATATATATATATATATAAACCTTAATATAAAACAAATAGAATAAAATCTCAGTCATCAGGGTGTTAATCTGGTCAGATCTGATTTTATAGAAAACGACATATAATTAATTATTTTCAAAGGGTAGAAAAGACATTGTACTAATTTTATTAATTCCATCTTCAAATCTGATGGGCACAAAATGCATTGTGAATCATACATACCAAGAACAAAAATACAAATTCTCAACTTGAATTCAACAAAAATGACAAACAAAGCTTAACGAGCAATGATGCCAACAAGTATATTAAGTAAAAATATTTTTGCAATTGGTGTACAACATATCCATTAAAAAAATTCATTCACAATATTCATATATGGTAAACACGTACACAAATTCACATTTATTTATTCACAATATCAAGATCTGATTCACACCAAAATACAATGCACAATGATTTATTAACTTATACATAACCTTAAAAGATATGAATAGTAATTAAACATGGATACATAACTTGTTACAAATAAGAAGAAAAAAATGATACATTGATCTAATTCATATATGGTTCCAACAAATAAAAAAAAAATCATGAAAGGGACCAAGAATTTCATGTGATGCACAGTAAATGCATTTGGTGCACACATATTTAAACACGTTTTGAAAGCCTAGTAGTTATACACCTTTGCGCCTCGGGGGAAATGACTCTTTTGTAATTATGAGACGAAGATGGTGGTTGCCAGAGTTTCAATTTTATCACATCGTCATCATTCTCAACGGATCTACTGGTTAATTTGACGTACATAAAAAGTTAATAGGTCAGATAAATCATAAATCGATCTAGTTGATTATGATTTTAAACAGAAAAATAATTTCTTCATCTTCACAACCTAATCAGTGTCTTCTTCAACGATTTGGCGATGGCTTGTTGTAGTTGTGAAGTATTACACCTAGATTTTTGAGCTACTTTTTTTTTTAATATAATAATTTTATAAACTTAGATAATAACCAAACAACCTGTTTTAAGTTTTACATATCAAAGCAGCGGATAAAGCAAAATAAATAGCTACTCAAAATTCGGTGTAACCAACGCTCACTATAATAATAAAAAGTTTATACTAACTATGACTAGTTACATGTATAAAAACTATATTCTAACACGCCAATCCCGCACTCTAAGCAACTTCCTTTCCTTTGCCACTTTGTCCAGTTACATCCTTGCCTAAGGACACATATCACACACACAGGGTTAGCTAATAAGCCTTGTGAGTACACGGGTTTATCACAAAAATCTCAACATTAGTACTATAAAACAGTTTAATTAAACAAGAGCTAAATCTTTAGATAACATTTCTATTACCAATCGTTTGCCCGGTGAGCAGGGAAGCTCACACACGCATTCTAGTCCGGTGGGGGAGGCCCACATATGCTATAAACATGCTAACACAAAAGCAATGGATCCATGCAATCTAAACCACATAGCTAAGTCATACTAAGCACTACAAACACAACAAGTTCACAATAACAAATAACTAAACGAGATTGTCAACTTGTCGGGCTTGAAAGTATTTAGTACACTAATATTGGATCACACCAAATGCACTCAAGTACAAAAAGTTCATAACAATAATAACTAGAATAGTTGTAAACTTTCCGTACTTAATTGCACTTAGTGCTACCAAAACAATATCTATGTAACGAACTTTTAAAAATTAGTTATATAAAGCACGTTTTGATATGTGCCCCCGTTTTGGAAAATATTTGTGTAACTCACCTTGAAACTCCTTTGCTATCTGTTGAGTTGTAGCAAGTGCTAAACTCGTTAGATCACCTTTGTAGTTGTTGTACTGTACCCACAAGCTAGATTTCAATCTTCGCCAAAAAAATTATATGTCGGAGCAACTATCACTGAAATTATGGATCTCGCCGGAAAACGGCTGCCGGAATCTTTTGCTGGAACAACAGGGAGGCTGCTCTTCCTTATTTTAGCAGCCCACATATACTCCAACATTCCCCTATTCATTCTTTTTATACTCACAGTAGTAGGGTTTCTAAAAGAGTACCCTACTTAATCTATTACCTTTTTTCCCTCTTAATTTGTGGTGTTATTACAATGAATGTCATTCCATTTAAATTAGATTTGTAGTCTTTTATTTAATATGCCCAACACTCAAATTAACTTAAAAAGAATTTATTTAACAACTTTTAAAACATCAAATAACTCTTAATATAACTTCATAATTTTATAAAATTGGGATGTTACATGAAGGTAGGTAGCGACTCATATTTCGTAAGGGCAGTTAACGACTATGGTTTATTAATATATGTATGGTTATAAATATTCCATAAACCAGATTGTCATGAAGATGAAGATGTTGATAATGATGGGAGGTTGGAACAACGACCGAGAGCATTTAATGGTGGTAGTAGGAGACATTTAGGGTTTAGGAAGGAGGAAGCGTAATGGCCATTCACCAGTTTTAAGAGACGGATTCAAGACATCAACAATGAATTTTAAGCCACCGTTGTCCCATGGCTGCGCATCTTCTTTTTCATTTTTATTTAACGTTTTATCCGATTTAAGGTAATGGGTTTTGAAACCCCCTAATTTTTGATTTACGGTTTTGTTAGTTTTTGAGTTTCTTTGATCTTAAATATGGCTTATTTGTGTATTTTGATCTGTTGTGCATCATGTATACATTAGTTGAATCATACATTGTGGTGTATCTTTTGTCGATTTGTGTTTGAGATTTTTTTCATGTAAATTAAGTTTATTTCATGTGCATCATGTTTTGTTTATGAGATTTGTTATGTGTCAGGTGATTTAACCATGTGAATCACTATGTATCAATTTTTGTAAATCAATTTTTAGTGAACGGTGTTTAGTTTTTGAAAATCAATTTTTAGTTTTGTGAATCAATCGTAGTTGGTTGTCATGTGAATCAAGTTATGCAGTATGTAATTATATTGGTTAATCAATTCTAATGAATTGCATGTTGATTTGATTTGTATGTTAATAGAAAGTTGTGCATCGCTTCTTATGTTGTGCATCAACGGTTATTAGGTTGTGTATCAATGGCGTTATTGTTCTTCATGAATGACAGCTTATGACACCACATATTTCATTGTGTTACCGTGTTATTATGTCGTGCATCAACGATGATTTTGATGTGCATCAGTAGTCAACTGTAACCGAAGTTATAACTGATTTAAATGAGGATGCAGATGTACAAAACTACCATAGAAAACTTATTTAATAAGTTAAATAAATTATATTAATTAATTACTAGTTGATCCAAGCGTTGAGATTGTATCTTATTTCTTTTACATTGAGTTCATTTTACGTTAATGAATCCCTATATATATACATATAATTTACTAATTTATTATTATAATAATAAGTTCACTTATAAGACTGTATTTTCTTAATAATACATATAAATATATCTTCGAAATATGGTATCTTGCTCTCTTTTATGATACACCCTTTAGGCAAATTTTACCATCAAAATGTTTTTGTGAGTTCCCTTATTAGGGAGTATTATTTTTTCAAAAACCATGCTTGCAATATGCTCAAAAATAATCTATGTTCTTGTAATTTGTTGTCCTGAAAAAAATTATAATGCATTGTCTTTTAAGTATTAAGTTTCATTTTAAAGACTCAACTTTCAGGATAATGATAATCATAATTTTCAATTTTTCATTGGTCACATATTTCACCTGTATTTGGACCAACAAAACTGTGATATCTAATTCTGAGCCTTCTATTAGACATCCAATGGGAAAAAAGTTAGAAGTGACATTAACAAATGATCAGATAATCTTGAGAAAAAGGAATGTATTTTTGGGGGAGTGACACCTTAAATTCTCTAATTCACATAAATATATTCAAGCTTTCTTCTACATTACCAACTACTTGAACTTCAATTTTCATAAAGAAAATATGCATACAAGATCTTTACACTACAAAGATAATGTTGAAATTACACTACCAGTTTCATTTCATTAATAATTGAGTTGAAGAAGGAATAACTCATCAACATGAAATACTAACACAACCATTGACATTTTTTTATCTAATTTCTAAACTACTAAAAGACCTCAACCCTTTGACCTTTGTCATTTGGATCCTCTCAATCGTTGACTTTTTGATCATCTTCAATTCAAGATTCTAAGATATGGTTCAAATCTTTCTTCCCAGAATGTTGCCTAAAAATCCACTTCCATACCTTACTATGCCCTTTACTTCCCTTCTTTATTCCTCGTTCATTCACTGCAATCCTACATGATGATGATCCACCACAATTACCATCTAATGGTTTCTTAAAAACAGAGTGCTCTGTTTGTAACTGATCTGATAACTCAAGTTTTAAATCAATAAACCCTGAATCATCATAAACTCTACTAAATTCACTCTCTTTAGCAGCAAAACCACTTTCAAAATCCATCAATCCACTTCTAAATCCACTCTTTCTCGGCTCAGATTCATTAAAATCAGAAATTTTTGCACTTGAAGAATAAGCCATATCACTACAACCATCATGATCAAAAGTACTACCACCTCTAAAACTACAAAGTGATCTTGATCTTGAAACATCCATCGGACAATCAGACACCCACATCTCACTTTTTTCATCAAACCCATTTCTATATCTATCTCTACATCCATCTTTATCTCTCTTTTTCTTAAAAAGTTTCCCAATTTTCCAAAACCCATTACTTTTTTTAACCTCAACAACACAACTATTACTCCTTTTAAGCAAAATCACATCATCTGCTTGTCTTTTCTTGACCTGCTTAATATGTGAAAAAAGTGTCTTTTGTTCGTCACCACTACCCACTTTCTCATTCTCAATCAAAAATGAAATCCTACCAACACTTCCCACATCAATAGTACAAGATGAATTCCTATAAGAAGAAACATCAGAACAAGAACAAGAAGATAACCTCTGTTCACCACAATCTGAACACACAAGCTTCATAAGCCTAGCTTTAAGACAATATGCACAGATTCCAACTTGGGTTGAAGATGGGTGTTTCTTACATGGAACACCAGATGACGATGAATAATAAAAGTTGTATTCTTGGCTGAAATTGTTGTACTCTTGATCTGATTCAACAGTTTTCCCTCTCTCCTTCATGGGTTTATAGTATTTACTATATTTACTAAAAATCTTGAAAGTATGAGTCTGGTAACTTTTGGTTGTGGAATTTGATTTGGGTTTGGATTTATAAAGATGGGTTTTCAAGAAAGCCTCAAACTTGGGAAGATTTGGTGGGAAAAAGAGAGATTATTGTTTTGTATTGATAAGAGAGATGAAATGAATGTTGTGTAAATAGGCTGACAATGTTTGTAAGAGGGTGAAGCTCAAGGATGTTGAGTTATCAAGAATGGAAGATACTATGTATTTTGACTTATGAGCGGATGTAAGTACGTCTGTGAGAGAGGGGGGTAGGTGGGTAGGGGTCATGTATTGTATGTATGTATTTATTCTTTAAAAAGGAAGGCATGTAAGAAGAAATCAAGAAAACTTGAAGTTTAAGTTAAGGTAGTGATGGATGGAATTTAAGCAGAATTGTATCTGTCTGCAGGCATAATTGATTTGGTGAAAAGTGATGTGATACAAGGAGTGAAAGAACGGAACAAGTAATCCTAAAGAGGACTGTGTTGTACATGCTTTAATGCCTCAAGGAGTGAACAATGCTTGATGCTGATGGTGTTTGTAACTTTGTATATGAAATTTTGCATTTTACCTTAAGGGTATCTTTGGTAATATATCGCATGGAATTGAATTTGGAGTTCATGGTTAGAGGCTTAGAGGCGGTGATTGAGGTTTGTGGCTGGAGTTGGAGAAATCCTTAAGAGCTTGAAGTACTTTTTATTTGAAGTATTTCTAATAGCTTATTTTTTCGAAAAGCTTCATTTAATTTGATCTGTCAAACATGGATTTCTTTTACAGGAACTTGAACTTATAAAATTTATGAACTTAAGCCTGTAAAAGTCCCAAAAATAGAGATATCAAACACACCCTAGTTGTTTAAGTGTATAGTATTAATTAATTATGTTTAATTGGTTAATTATTAACGAGTGGCATTATTTTTGCTTGTCTTGATTCATAAACACGAACCAGAGATATATAGCAAAAACAAACCTTAATTTATAATGGGTCGAGCCCTCTTAACACATGAACTAATATGTCTGCTAACAATATTTACATGACCTTAATCACCTTATTGTTTACTATACAATTAGGTGGCCAAAATACAAATGAATTGCCACCTTAATAAGTGAAATTACTTTCTTAAAGATTGATAGTGAATTGACTGACTATCGGGAGATAAAATCGATACAGCTAACAGCATAGATGATTAGTTGTTAATATCATCCAACGAAATCGCCGGAATCGCCAATATATATATTTCTTTCCGGCGATTTAATAAAGCACATGTCAATAGTTTTCGGTTGGTGAAAAACTTGATCAAAAGCGATTTTGTAGAGCTACGAGGTGACTTTTGATTGGTCCATGTTTTTTTGCCGGAATCGTCAGGTTGTTTTTACCTTTTTAGCGATTCGCATATCTAAATCTATAAAAAAAATTAGTACGATCTATAAACGTATTAAATGGATCGAACAGTTTATTAGAGTAATTCTCTCTTAATAGTGTGCCTAACTTGTGAATGATATTTTCTGCTAGTTACATTTGATTGATTTGAATTTTGATGTGAAAAAATTTACATCCATTATTCTCTTCAAACTTTTGTGCATGCTCATCTCTAACACTCATTTGTATATTGGTTTCTTCGTATTCTTACATTGTGTAATAACCTAGCAAGTACACTTATCCCACTATAAAGCTAATTAAATAATTTTACATTTTAACATCCATTGTTTTTTATAACATTTTGAAATGCGAGAACATCCACAATTTGTAAAGCTTTTTCATAAAAACTTTTCTGTAAAAATCTTTCACTCAAATAAAGAAAAGTTTTTAAATATACTTATCCCATTATAAAGCTAATTAAATAAGGCGAACGAGGGAGGTCTAATATGTCTGTAACTAAATCTCAAGTTTTGCAAAAATGTTTACATTAAAACTGGAAATACTTTTTTTAAAACCTTTTTTAATAACAAAAAGTTATAAAAAGAAGTTTTGATTGAAATGGCTACTGTTTAATGAGAGAATTTGACTAAGACAAAAGTTGTTATGGACTAAATGTGGTAATGTAGGACCTCTCAAATATGTACACCAAAATATATATGTATCATTTTAATGTAAATGGTGAATCTTTTCTGACAAAATGTATTTTCTTCTCTAATGAAAACACCAAATAAGACCAATTTAAATTTATACATAAAAACACCTACTTTTAACTTGTATTATATGTAAATTAACAAACAGATTCTGTATTTATATATACATGATTAGTTAACAAAGTTTTAGTAATAATTATACGTATATAATATTTTTCTATCACAAATATGCAAGACTAAGCAATTTAAAGCTGTTAATGAAGTTATTTTAAATATTCTTATCTCATGAATTGACTATAGGTTTTCACGTAGAGTAAATTACATTTTCTTTTGTGTTCATGTTGTATGCTGTTTATTTCACCTATAATTTTTGGGTCGAACTTTTACGAGTTTAGCCCTTGACCCTGTAATTTCACTTTCAATTCTAATTATCTGGGGAACACTAATATTTTTATTTAGAGGCATGCGGTCTAATCGACGATCTCCGTTAACATTTCAGACCCTTTTTTTGTTAATTCAAAATGTACAGCTAATGATGTTTAAACTTGAAATTTCTGATAAGAATATTATGACATCAACCACCAATTCATTTTGATGATGATTCATATAGTAGTATCATGCTGCACCAAATTTTAACATTATCTTAATATCTTGGTTGAAGAAGGTTTATATTAAATTTTATACCATTTTAATATTTTGATGTTTACTTTGAAGATAACCTTATACTTTATATTTTTCAATTACTTAGTTCTCATTAGTATTTTTCTTTTACTATTTCAATGATGGCACTTGTTGGAGGTCATGTAGCTGTGGAACCACTTTTATTAAATCAAGAGATGTTTCTAATAATGATGTCCCCCCACCTCTTATTCTCTTTTACATTTAATTTCCCGAATCTATACAAATTTTACATAACTCTATTAAATTCAAAGAACCAACCCAACTTTGTTAGAATAGACTATGATCGAAGTACGTTCAAGGCTAGATCTATATATAAACGATCCTTTTTTCTTTTAAACGTCAGAATTATATTATAAAAGTTACTAGTAAGGCACTAGAAGCCAACGATTACATTTACAATAAATATTAGACTAAGAGCTAAAACAACATTGATTCGGCGTCAGAAGCTCCCCATCTTTGTTATATTGCATTTTTTTGAACAATCCTTTTTATTTAAAATACATATTTAGACATTGAATGAAGGTCACATACATTCAATTGAAGTACGTATGGCAATTCGTGTATAACACATTTGATAAAAGTTGATACTGACGGTTTTCAGTAACTATAATATGTCCACGATTTGTTCCAAATAATATAAATGTTATAACCAGAATAACATAGGTTCAGTATTAAATTCGATACTAACTTTATGGGGAGTGTTTTAATGTTGTATTTAACGTGAAAAATGATTTGTTTTTTTCAGTCCAATAAATTGCAAAGAAAGAAATAAAAAAGAATTAACAAAAATGATGAGGCTCAGTTGCACACTTGCACCTTTCAACGCACTGTTGAAAGCTCAACGTTCAACTTCAACGCTGGTGGAGAATGAGAAACCCGACTCAAAGGCCACTCCGTATGCTCGTGTGAGTGGGATCTTGTTTGGTTCGGTGAGTAATGAAAATTACTAAAGTTTACGTTTATAGTTACCATTAGATTCATCAAACTCATCATAACGTATAGTAGCAAAGTGATACAACAGACTTGCATATGTTTGATTAAATTAAAGAAATGATAATTATCTGTTTGATTGATGTATCATGCTTGGACCTCGAGGGGTTAGTGGGAGCACCTACCAAATCAATCTTTTCAATTATGATTCTTATTATTACGTGTCATCATTAATTAATATAAACGTTATTAAAAATAACAATCTAAAACGATCCCATGCGTCTCTTCACTGGTCACTTGTTATAATTCCACTCTCTTCTTTCCCCTTTGAATTTTCAATAATAAAATATCAGAACATTTTTTTGAAAGACCAAATTGTACGTTAGGAACTACGGCGTTATTCCAACTATAAGATTAGGGGACGTAATTTGATTAATCTCTTAACAATGTTCAAGTGTACATATTTTGTAAGTTTATAATCAAATTAGGAATTTGATCACTCGTATAACTACTTGTCTATTCTTAACCACTTAACTATTCATTTTCACCTAATCTTACGCGCATCTGAAAATTCCTTTTTATCTAATCTTATGTACATTTAAAATTAAAATGTTTTATTGATCAAATGCATTTTAGAATATCATGAGATTGCAATCAACTTTCTAAATCTTTCTCTTTCTTCTTTATATTTGTTTCATATAAAATTGCAATTGAGTCGACTCAAGGCGAGTTCTACGTTTGAGAAGATTAAGAAATTAAAATGAACTTTCTAAATCTTTTTATTATTATTATTATTATTATTATTATTTTATTTATCTTATTAGGATCGTAATTGAGCCGAACTGAGTTGAACTTGAACTCGGCTCGAAAACTAATCTTAACTAATTTAAATTTTGTTTGAGCTCGGCTAAAAAAGGATTTAATTCAATGTAGGTCATTTTCAACTCAAAAGTTTCAAATTCTTATATATAAATTATGTTTGATACCCAAACTTATTTCATAAATACATAACAACTAAATTGAATTATAATCAATTAAATATATATAAAAATCTAAATAATATGTGATCAGTAGTTAAAAAATCTTGTATAATGGTCTAATAATATTAGAACTTAATAATAATATCACTTGCAAATTCAAGTTATAGATACATTTAGAAACAAATATATGTAGGGGTTAGTTATCATAAAATAATTCTTATTGTAAAACAAATAAGACACAATCTGGACCGTTTGATACATACGATGAGATCAGTTTTTAATTATTAGTCAAAATCTCATTAATTACTTTTGATGGGCAAAACTGACATAGTATACAACTGGTGCATGTGATATTTGCAATCCGATGCACGATTTCTACTCTTACACAATGATTCACAAATAATACAAAAATGAAAAAAAAAATCTACAATTGATAAAATAAAAGCTTTTAAATCTAAAAAATAGTTATTGTACACTATGAAGATTTAAAAAACTAATGCACAAGACAATACATGATACACAATCAGAATTTTGGTGGTGCACAGTCATAATTCTGGTGGTGCACAATAAATTTTTCGGTGGTGCACAGTCAGAATGCTGGTTTGCCACTTGTGCTCATGGTTATGGAGATTAGAGTGATGGGGGAGAGGGATGGGTTGTAAGCTAAAATAGTGGGGAGATTCTAATTTTAATTAAATGGTTATAATTATGCAAGCAAAATTACTAATTCACCATTTGACTAAAATGTTTTTTTATTTATTTTACAATAAGAATTTTTGTATTTGAACCAAGCTCAATATACATATATATATAGGGGGTTGATCTACAGGGAAGGGGTAATCTTAAGGGAAAGAAGGAAGCAAATCTAGGTCGTCCGTTAACATTTATCATGACCAAATTTACATTCATTGTGATCAAACATTCATTTTGGTGAATGTTAATTAACATTCACCGTGATGAATGTTAACGGACTGCCCATATTTGCTTCCCCCTTTCCCCAAGATTACCCCTTCCCTCTAGATCATCCACATATATATATATATATATATATATATATATGTTTGTGTGTATTACATACATAAATACAAAATGTTTTCTCTCTCTTTCTCCGTCCCCTTCCCCTTTTGGCCGATTTTTGAGACTTCCCTAGAGTTTAATTTTGTTTGTAATGTTTTGAGGTTTGATCTTGATTTTGATTGGATATTAATTTTATTCATGCTCTAAAATATTGGTGGTTAAGTTGTTGTGATTTATTTCGAGTCACATTTTTAGATTTTTGGATCGATTTTTGTGACTTCCCAAGGTTTACTTCATTTTTTAATCTCTTGAAGTCTGATCTTGATTTTGATTGCATATTTGTATTGTTCAAGTCCTAATCTATTGTTGGTGATTTGGTTGTGGTTTTTTTTATTTTTGCCAGATTTGGTGAGAATGGGACCACGAAAGGTGATCGGAAAGAAGAAAAAAAGGGGAATGAGTGGAGAAAGTGGACAAATCTTTTAGGGTTTTAAGGGAAAGGAAAGTTGAAGGTGTAATCAATGACCGAGATGCAAAATCATCGAGTTTTGAGGAATTTTAATCGGATTTAGTGGCTGGAATTGCTTATAATATAAATCTAAACCCGATTGATGTCTCTTCTTCTTTGGCCGCCGTAAATCATACGCTAAACCCTAATTTTGATATGGTCAATCCTAATTCTAATTTGAGTTCGAATGTTGTTAATGATATAATTGTTAATTCTGCCCCTAATTCGAATGTTAATTTGAGCAATGTGTCGTCGATTAGGGTTTTAGAGGATAATAAGGTTAGGAAATTAAATTTCTAGTAAAACCTCTGATTCATCTTCTTCGTTAATGGTTGATTCAAGGGGTTTGTTAAACCCTAATCTTGGATTTATTTTTGTTTGTGCTACTAAGGCATATTCGAATGATGGGTTGGGAGATCCAACTAGACAAACAACTTCTGATCTTAATATGTATGTTGGTTCTAATTCGATGGGTGAGTTTGTTGGTTTAAAGTATAGTTTTATTGGTTCTTTTACTGCTCAAACGTTTTTAGTATTAATTCTAGTACTACAGAAATTTCGGTGACAACCAACCATGGTGTTGTTGTTGATTTAGATGATAATGGTCATGAAAATCCATATATTGTTGCTGGTTTTTACCGACATGTTAATGAGGGTCATGATGGGATGGTTCGATATTGGTTACAAAAATTAGTTTCATGGGGAATAAAAGCCCGATTATTGACTACCGTGATCTAATTTGTGGTGATGGTTCAACTTTGAATCAAGAGCTTGATTCTGAACCTAAGGGTAATGATTGGGATGAGGTAAGGTCATGGGTGATGTAAATAATGACTTTTCGCTACTTGTTGTTGGAGATAATGCTCGAAGTAGGTCTCACCAGGTTGGGGTTACGTACCCTTCTAAAATCCCTGGTTTGGATACTACAAAAGCTAGTGTTTACGATGACAAATTGAAGAATATTATAAGTTCAGGTGGCGGTGTACATGCTAAATAGGTTCAAATGGGTAAAACAAGCTCCGATTCATTTCAAAAATCTGCTAATGATGTGGTGCTTTTTTAATGATGTGGTCGATGATAAGGTGGAGAGTTCTCCAACAAGTAAGGTTCTAGATTCCATTCCTATATCGTTTTCAACGTTGCCAACTTATTATTACCCTAAAGCAAGTCCGAGTTCATCATCTTATAGGGCTGGTAAGGAAGGAAAGGTTGGCGTAGCTTTACCCCCTAAAATCCATGTTTTAAGTGGTAATAACCAACCTAGATCACATGCCCAATCGCTGAACTCAACTCCTACTAGAAAGAAAGTGCATTTTAGGTCATTGGTTACTAATTCGCATGGCTTGGATTTGGATGACGTTAGTCCTTTGAATTTGGTCAGGGAAGCTTGTAAGTGGTATGATAATACTCTATATGGGTACTTGATTGGTAAACCCATTGCTTTCCCGGTGGTTCAAGGGTATGTTTTGAATGTACATAAGAAATATGGTATTAAAAAGGTCATGATGAACGTTCATGGTTTCTTTTTCCTCAAGTTTTTTTCTATGCAGGGTATGGAACATGTTATCAAAGGTGGTCCTTTAATGATTTTGAATGTTCCTATAATTATGAAAAAGTGGTCTCTTAGTGCTAATTTAACTTAAGAGGACTTGACTAAAGTTCCTGTTTCGGTTAAATTGCATGATGTCCCACTTACAACATCTACAGAGGATGGGTTGAGTGCTATTTCAACCAAGGTGGGTAACCCACAGATGCTAGATTCTTATACTAGCACTGAGGATTCTTCTTTGGGCACATCTAGCCACTCGATTTCGATGCGTGAATTTAAGGAGTGTGTAGAGGATATTTAGGAGGTTGATGTGAATTGTACCAGGCGACATTTCACCATGAATCAACGACCACATGTTGATTCAGGTATTCTGAGGGAGATTGATGGTGATGTTTAAAGGAGCGTTCTTGGGTTTGTATCCGGGCACTCTAGCTTTATTTCAGCCATGGGATCATTATCTTGCTGTTCTTACCCTCTTGTCGGTTAAGAGGCCTTGGGTAAAGTCCTTTAAATTTTATAATTTACTTGTTCATAAACCGGAATTTAAAGGGCTTGTTCAGGATGCATGGAAGAGAGACATTGATGGTTTTTCTATGTTTAAGGTTACTAGCAGGTTAAAGGGCCTTAACAATCCGCTTGTGGCTTTGATGGGGAAAAAGGGGAACATTCATGAGAAAGTTCTTAAACTTCGGGCCGAGTTGGATGCAATTTAGAGAGATTCATATTCGTATCCCGACTCGGCTGATTTGAGAGCGAAAGAGATCCATTATCTTCGGGCTTTCAATGAGGTTGTCATTGATAATGAGCGTCTCTTGAAGTAGAAGTCTAAGATTGAATGGCTTCGGGTGGGTGATAATAATACCAAATATTTTCATAATGCAGTTACGGAGAGACCGAATAGGGGACGTATTGATTGAGTGTATGACATGCAAAGTGTTGTGCATGATGGTGATTCAGTTCCTATGGCATTTGTGCGGGTCAAGTTAACCCCTTGGTTGCTTCGGGGCTGTTTGATGTGCGAAATCTAGTTATAAAAGTATACCAAGAAATACCGCAAATAGACTATCACACAACTAGGCAGTGCATCCTATCGTATAGTAGTATACCTATGATAAGTTTGAGTCGAACCAAGTGGACCATGTAATTAAGAGTGAATAGCAAGTGTACGTTAATCTAAACAAGTAAGTAAATGGGGGGGGGGGGGAGGGGGTTCAAATGAGTTGTTGCTTTGCAATTGTCAGTCACAAAAGTATAAATTAAGTACGAAGGCAGTTGGATTTATGAAGAAATCAGTTTGGAATTTATTTATATTAAAAATTATACTCACTTGACTAGTTCACTAATGACTTCAGGGTGTTAAAACATATTTATCTAATGTTGTTTATCAAACTAAGTTCAGAATAGGATTCGCTTTCACTCCTCCTGACCGAATGATTAGAAATGTTATATCGCTTTCGCACCAGGTTTCTAACCAAACTTAATCTTAATTCAATTTGTTAACTCGTGATTTAATCTTGTAAACCTACTCTCGTGGGATTATTAAACGTAATTGATTTATCTAGTTATGTTTAATTCAGATACCCTTGAGTTTAAGCAGCGTATTATATTTCAATCTGGCTATCACAATCAACTAACAATTATTCATAGATAAAAAATTGTCATAAACCATTAAAATGTAAAATCTTTCACTACAAACATCAAATAATTTACCAATAAGACAAATCAACAATTAAAATTCAACCACAATTGGTTCTTTGATTAAACATGAATTAAAAAATTCTAAACATCAAAGAATCAACACCTCTAATCAATAAATCACATCATTCAACTGAACGTAAAACTACTCAGTCCATAATGAAGCTAATAAGAACCAAACAAATAAACAAAATGGAATTAAACATTGTCCAAAGTAGAGAGTGATAAACCGAATCGCGTAATGTTTAATCATTATTAGAGGCTCGGATCCTGGATTATAAGGTGGAATAATGATAAAAAAAATCCTCCCAAGACCGCCAAAATTCTCCCTCAGGACCAGAGAAAACAACACCCCTAGCTTAGTGTGAGAAATTAGGGTTTAATTATGATTAAAACTGAAAAATTTTGTATCTGCACACTACCCAGTCGGCTACAAGACATACCATGCGGGTAATCTTGTTTTCCAGCATTGACATCTTTTTGAAAGTTGTATCCCTTTGAGTTACAAGAATTTTGTCTTTCGAATCACTTCAATTAGAGTCCGTATGAAGGAGTTATGACCAAAACTATGGAGCCTCGCCGAAACTACATCTCTAATGGTCGATTGCTTAAGGAAATTAACCATACTATTATTGGTCTTATCCCGAAGGTAAGCACTCCTTCTAAATTTAATTACTTTCATCCCATTTCCTTATGCAAGATGTTATATAAGTTTAGTAAGTTGATCACTAATTGGATCAAAGATGGGTTCTTGGACATTGTTATTGAGGAGTAGTTCATATAATATTCTGATCAAAGTTGATCACTAGTTTGCATTTGTTCCTGGGAGGAGTATTTTAGATAATATCCTTTTGACCCAGGAATTAATGAGATAGCACAATCTTGATCGGGGTCCTTCTCATTGTGCCTTTAAGATTGATATCCAAAAGGCTTATGACATAGTTGACTAGGGTTTTCTTTGGACTATCTTACAAGGATTTAGTTTTCACCCTATAATGGTGGATTGGATCACGACGTATGTATCTAACACTTCTTTCTCCCTTAGTATTGATGGAGGTGTGCATGGGTATTTTAAGGGGAAGAGGGGGTTTCGGCAAGGTGAGACGATGACACCTTATCTCTTTATGCTGGTTATGGAGGTCCTCACATTGTTGATTCATTAGAGGGTTGTTGATTCTTACGCCTTTAAGTACCATTTTAAGTGTGATAAGCATGGCATTGTGAATCTGTGTTTTGCGGATGATCTTTCCGTATTTGCTCATCACCATTTGGATTCAGCTAGGGTGCTACTTTCTGCCCTTAATGAATTCAAGGAGGTTTTGGGTCTTGTTCCTAGTCTCCCGAAGAGTATTGCCTTCTTTTGTTATATTCTGAAACATGTAAAGAAGAGTATTCTTGGTAGCATGCCTTTTGAGGAATGTGTTTTACCAGTGAGGTACCTTGGGGTTCCTCTTATTTCTATGTGACTCTTGAAATCGGAATGTAGAATATTGGTGGAAAAGGTCAGGAATATGATTGAAGATTGGAAGAACAAGTCGTTATCTTTTGCAGGCCAAATGCAATTGGTTACTTCTGTTCTTTCTTCAATACATGGCTATTGAGTTTCGGTGTTTATTCTTCCAGATTCCATTATCCTTTATATTGAGAAGCTGGTGAAGGGTTTTCTTTGGTGCCAAAGGGGATGAAGGCGGGGAAAGCCAAGGTGGCTTGGGAGGAAATTTGTATTCCGAAACACGACTGGGGCTTGGGTAGAGCCTCCCTGTTGAGAAATACCCTTTCTCATCTTTCAATCTTTCTAGTCCATATACATAGAAACACTGATTTCTAGGGGTGAGCATGGGTCTGTTTGGGTCGGTTTTTGGCTAAAACCGAAAATCAAACCACCTACTTCGGTTTTTGAAAACCAAAAACCGAAACCATTCAGTTTTGATGGTTTGGTTTTTTCGGTTTTAAATTCGGTTTTGGTTCGATTTTATGGTTTTTTCAATTTTTTCTTTTTTGGGCCTGGGCCAATGAAACCCAACAACTTTTGCTGTTTTTTTAATTTTATCCCAACAAAATTAATTCAAATGGCCCAGCTTACTCCCATAAGCCCATGATGCTATTTAAATTATGTGAATTATAATATGAAGTCTCAAATATCAAAGGATTAATGTACACAACAAAATTTGAAATATCAAGTACTAATATCAAGTACACAACATTTGAAATATCAAGTACTAATTGGTCAATTCCATACTTGCAAAATAGAATAACATAATATTTAAACAAACCAAATGACCACTAAAACCACAAAAATAAATTTTGGATAAAATTCATGGGTCATCAATTGTATCAGCAGTATAGCTACGAATAGAAACACCAACAAAATTGAGCACCAAGACGAGCAGCATCACCCATCAACCTATCATATCTACATGAAAACAGTAACATATTAATTCTTCCTTTAGATAACAACACATCTATAAAACTCACAACAAATGAGTATTTGAAACTCGTGACTTTTTGGATCATACAATCAAATATAGTAGCAGACAAGCATAAACTTAACCTCACTTTAGTCCCAATCCTCGCAGATAAAAGAATAATTGCACGTTGCTTTTTTGGTTGGAAGCTCATCTACTAAAATAGGACATATATATATATA
This sequence comes from Logfia minima, assembly GCA_963921325.1. Taxonomy (NCBI): domain Eukaryota; kingdom Viridiplantae; phylum Streptophyta; class Magnoliopsida; order Asterales; family Asteraceae; genus Logfia; species Logfia minima. Next base: position 26,111,430 of record OY992768.1, read on the forward strand.
TATATATATCATAATATCATACGAATACGGTATTAATTTAACTATCTTAAATAAAATAAAATAATGAACTCTTACCAACTTCCAGTTTCTCCAACCTCTCCACCAAACCTTGTAGTGCTAGAGAATTAACAGGCATGTCTTGCAAGTCGGCAGGTGTAGATCTTATCCAATCTTGTGTGCAAAGCAAAGCTTCTGCAGTCCTAGGGCTAAGGGAACTTCTATGATGATCTATCACCCTTCCACCAGTACTAAAAGCCAACTCTGATGCGACTGTGGTTATTGGCATTGCCAACACATGCCTAGCCACTTGAGAAAGTATTGAAAACTTCAAAGAATTGTTTTTCCACCAAATTAATACTTCAAGTGGATCATCCCTTTTTTCTATCCCATCGGCCAAATGCACCTCTAACTCAGTTTGGTTAATCCCTTTACCTCTTTCTTCCAAAAACTTTTCATAATCATCATCTTCATCAGATTCCAAACCACTCTCAACCACACTAGAAGTTGTATTTTTAGCATTTACTCCATCATTTTTCATTTTGTAATGATCAAACAATTCTCCTAAAGTCTTAACCACTTGATCGGAAATTTTCCTTACTTTCTCGGATAACTTACCATGGATCTTTCCCAAACAATACCCAAGATAACATACCTTATTTCGGGGATCTAAAACTAATGTAACGAGCAACAGATAATTGATGTTATCCACATTGTCCTAATATTTGTCATACTTTTGTTTCATTGACTCGACCATTCTTTTCTTTTTTTCATCCTTGCTTAGACACATTTTTGAAATGGATGAATGCATTGTGACAAGCTCAGGAAAAAAATAAATTAATGCCACATATTTAAGCTAAAAAATTCTCAAATACTCAACAAAATACCTTGCATTTTCCTAATCCTCTTCTTGTGGAGCTCCTACAACTTTCTCGGTTCTTCTTCGTTTTCTAGTACTTCATTCACCATCATCATCGACATTACCACTGAAATAAGCTCTATAATTGTAATCAACCAAATAAAGCCTATATACATTGAAAGAGTCATAATTGTGCAGAAAACAGCTCTATAATTATTTAGAAAAAACAGCTCATTGTATAAGCAAAAAACAGCATATTACAGTACAGAAAAACAACATAGTACAACTCTATAATTGTGCAGAAAAAACAGCTAATTATAGACGCAAAAAACAACATATTACAATGCAGAAAAACAACAAAAAACAGCTTTATAATTGTGTAGAATAACAGCTCATTGTATACGCAAAAAATTGCATATTACAGTGCAGAAAAACAGCATATTACAATTCTATAATTGAGCAGAAAACAACTCTTTAATTATGCATAATAACAGCTCATTGTATACGCAAAAAAAACAGCATAGTACTCAGCAGAAAACTATGATAATCAGCTCATAAACAACAAATAGAAAATACATTAAATGAAAGAAAGATACCTATCAAACGCATCAGCATACTTCTTAGCTGTCTCCAACATTAAAAATGTAGAATTCCTTCTAGTATCTACATCTAGACATGGTTTACCTTTACAAGCAATTCTAACTTTCTCAACACTTTCTTGAAAGCTATCGAACTTAGAACTCGACGATCTTACATACCTCAAAGCAGTGCAAATTCTACAAATGGATTGAAATTGTTCCTCCAAACCATCTCGCACAACAAGGTTGATTATATGTGCACAACATCTTAAATGCATATACTTGCAATCTAAGATGGCATGAGGTCCTTTGAGCATATTCGTTAGATACTTAATAGCACCATCATTGGATGACGCGTTATCTACTGTTTTGGTAAAAACCCGATTGATACCCCAAACTTGCAAGCAATCATAAACCAACTTCCCTATTGTTGTACCCTTATGATTTGTTATTTGAGAAAATTCAGAATCTTTTTTCTTAATATCCAATCTTCATCCACCTAATGTGCCGTAAAACACATATAATTATAATTTTGCACTGAAGTCCAAGTGTCGGTTGTAAGACATAAAACAACACTATAAGGCCTAAACCCTAATTTCTGTAGTCGGTTCGGTTTGAATCGGTTCAGTTCGATTTTGTACTAGTCGGTTAAATTCGGTTCGGTTCGGTTATTATGGTTGGTTTTTGTATATGAAACTGAAACTGAACCCAAAAAGTCAGTTTTTCAAATTTTAAAAATCAAACCGTCAACTTTTTATATGAATCGGTTTTATCGGTTTTGATTTTATAGTTATTTTCGTGTTTTGGGCCGATTTCAGTTTTCCCTACTCACCCCTACTGATTTCTATCGGTAAAACCCACCCCAACAAAATCCTCATCCGCCTGTCCCTTCGTCGTTGCCGCTGGCCTGTGGCTGCTCATAATCCCGACCTCCTTTTTCCATCCCCAAGTTCAATTATCATTGAACCACCCGTATAAATCGTATGTAATTATTCTACTTGTTAATTTTACACTATTCATCCATTAATTGCTCGTTTATTGTATTCCTTTTATGCAAAAAGTTGCACATTTATATTGTTCAACTTAAAAAGCTAGGATTTGTTTGGGTCACAAAGGCTTATATATTTGCTTTACAGTAAACCTATGCTACTTCAGATTGAACTAATCTGCTTACCTGAGCATGTTACATGTAAATAGTCAATTTTGTAATTTGTTTATTATTTAATGTATTTAGTTCTTCCATTTTGGGGGTGTTTGGATTACCTTTTTTAGGAAGCTTTTGTAGCTATTATTTTTAGATAATGCAATGAACCAATTTTTAGGTCCCAAACACTTTCTGGCCTTTTATCTTTAATGGAGGTGAAAATGCCCTTTTTGTGAAGTCTAGTAGATGGAGCTTATTGAAAATGGCTTTTTAAGCCCTATTTCGTAAGCTAAGCCAAACACTATCAGATGTATTTGGTGGACCAACCATCATTTATTCGTTCTTTATGATTGTAGCTATATATTTTGTCTTCAAAGAACTAATTGTTATTTATATAGGTGGCAATTGAACTCTTTCAGACTACTCCCATCGGGAGTTTTCAACGATCACTCGACCATTATTTTAATATTAAAATCAAACAATACATTTTATATTAAGTGAACTATGCTGTAGATAGGAACCAAGCTCCCGAACATTTGTTTCATTATTTTATTTATTTGTATTCAATTTTATATTTAAATAAATTGTTTATTTATCCAAAATAAATATAGTAACCCATATAGTTTTCTATTTTTATATTAAAATTTAAAATATAGTTTATTATGAAATAAATAATTATTTTTATAATTTTAATAGAATAAAAATTGAAAATAAATTATATTAATTTATTAAAATATTAGATTGGGTTGGGTTGATAATGTGTATGAAAGTGTAAGTTAAGTTGGGTTGTATTAGTGGAAGATAGATAAATTAATTTTTTAATAGAAAAAGTGGGTTGGGTTGCTGATGATGATAGTCTAATACATTCACAATGCATAAAAGCTCCTAATTGCTGTATTTTAGAGAATTAGATCGTCATTTTTTTAATCATATGTAAACCAATAGTTTTTTATATACTTATTTCTAGCCATATACTCTTAATATTCATATTTATACCTAAATATATTGTATTCCATATATAGTCGCATTCGCGTTTGACGGATGTCTTTCTGGAAGTAATATCTCTACCTTTTAGATAGAGTTTTGACTGTCTACGTTTTAGCTCCTCGTACCCCACCCTCTGCGGGAGTATTACTTCTCATACCCACCCTCTGCGAGATTGAATATTGGTGTTGTTGTAAATCGATAGTTATATAAAGTTGAGAAATCAACCTTTTGTATTCATGAATTTTTATTTGCTTTGTTCTTGAATTTGCATTTTGGAATGAAATATGTATTCACTCTCTTTCCTATTAAATCTTTTATTTTCTATATGTTTTCATATTTGCAGTGTTTTGTTGCAATAAGTACAAATATAAACACCGGTGAGGAACATGATTGCTTCAACGACCATGAACGTTCCCAAGATTCATGGTTGTTATCGTCTCCAACCCTTAATTTCTCATCTTTCCAAGAATGTCAATCCCACCTCACCTACTTCATACCTTAAATCCAAGCTCTGTCATATCTCATCAACCACAAACCTTTCTCCTTATCCCCAATTTTCCACCCTTAGAACCAATTCAAAGCTCAGAAATTTTCGGGTTTCAGAAATTGGAGCTCCATTATGGACTCAGAAAGATGAAAATGAAGAAGATAAAACTTATTCGGAGGATTTGACTATGAACGGAGATGTTTATCAGAAGACTTTAAGGTTGGTGGAGTGTTCTATGTTTGCTGCTCTTGGTGGGTTAGTTTACATATTAAGCAGCTCTCTTGCTATTGAGGTACCATTTTGACGCAATTCTTCTTGCTAGATCATTTTTATTTGAGTTCAATTTAATAATTAGGGATAAAAGAATTATAAAGATCCAAATTGTAGTTGAAGTCTTTTCCTTGATGTATTTCTTTTCAATTGGAATACTAACAATGTATGGTATTGACAGAACTACTTTGGTTGTTTCTTTGCCTTGCCTATAGTATTCTCTTCAATGAGATGGGATATTGTTGCTGGTAGAAAGACTATGGTGTGTATTCATCCATATTTTCCTCCTATAAATATTATCATTAACTGTTGCATTTTTGTTATATGCATTTGATCTTTTTGTAGGTGGCAACTGCTACACTTTTGCTTGTCTTGGCTGGGCCGATAAAAGCAATTACTTACCTGGTTAGCAATGTTCTCGCAGTTAACTTATCTTTATAGTTTTAACTGGATATATGGATTGGTGTAGGTTTTGTTCTATTTCCTGTTTCCCTTTTCCAATTGAGTGCTAAATATTTATATATCTAATTGTATACTTCCTGAATTGCAGCTAATGCATGGGTTTCTTGGTCTTGCCATGGGCTCTTTATGGAGGTATGCAATTGGTTCATCTCATGTCTATTCATTGTGGTAGTTGTTTCAATTATTTGTCTTTTGCTTTTAAGTCAACTTGGAACTTGTTATTTGATCAAGACTCGGAGATGGTAAGCTGAATGAAGCACCTGTGAGTTGTGATCTTCCAGAAGTAATATTTTGCCAACCTTCACACTACATAGAAGATAATATTATGAACTGCAACACATATTGATACACTCTTGGTAAATTGGGGTCTAGTTAGTCACGGTATATATTTGAGAACTGTAAAAATATTGCATATCATAAATGTGAAGTGAAAAGTACGATTTAGATTCTCCCATCTAGTTAAGATATGTAGTTATGTACCTAGTGTAATAGTGTATTAAGCATTTGTGAAGTTAACTTTAGTTTCCATGGCTCTTTCGGTCGGAAAATGGTACTAGCATGCCCTAGGCTGTCTTGTATAAACTACACAATTATATCCTACAATTTTCCTTTCTATAGTAAGTTTATATTTGACGAAGAATCGAAGTCCATACAGAAAATTTCTGGCAATAACCTTTACCCTGACGGCCTACTACTTGAAAACTTGAAATAAGCCAGAAACTGTAAAGTGTGAAAATAAAGTTCAATGTTTATTCATGCGGGAGGATTCCTCTTTTACACTACTCTTTCAACATCGAAAGTTTTAGTTGAACTTCAGGGTTGTTTACTTTCATTAACTTATAGCTAACCGTAGTTTATTTGACAAATAACTTGGTTATGTCTTATGTTGTCTATTTTCAGCCCTGTGTATTTTTCTATCATCCACTGGTTGATTTAGAGTTGTCTTTTTTGTTATTAATCATTTCTCAGGTCAAAAGCTAATTGGGGTGTTTCCGTATTTGTGAGCGCAATTGTAACTCTCTCTCCTTCCTGGTTGCCCACATTTTGGAACCACGCTTCCCCCATCTTCTTAAGATCAAGTTTAGTGATACGCATCTTAAAATTTTGCAGGTTCGAGCTGCGGGTGCCGTGGGATATGTTGTGATGTACTCTTTCTTAATCAGGGAGAACATCCTTGCTTTGGTAACTTTACATCGTTTATAAACAACAAAATCAAAACACACACACACACACCATATTCTGATATTCATTATAATTGATCATGCTTTTCTTGTAGATTACCATAAACATTCATGCTTCGGCCACATTTATCCTCTCATCATTAGGCTTCTTGGCAATTCCATCAATGGATGTAATATATGCCATTTTTGGTACCTTGGTTCGTCTCGTTACCTTTTCAATTACCTATTACTCCATTTTAGTAAAGGAGGTACACATTACAGACTTTTGAGATCAGAAAGACTAAACTTCAATTTGCAAAAAATCTTTATCAAAATAGATTAATAGAAAATGCTGGTTTTGAACTATTCATAAATCCATACAAATTATTTCAATCAGAAGTGATACACTCGACCTCAAATTTGAAAATGTAGCTTCTTTTGCGGAACCAAAGGTGCTGATTATTATTTTCTCTAATTATATCCATCTTCTTTTTGGCAGCTTCTACTTAATTGCTGTTTCTTTGTGTTCCTGCTACATCTTCTATATGGTCTCTTCTTTTCAAGGCTTGGAATGAAGGATTCCCTTAGATTACCAAGATGGTTTGCTAAAGCCATTTGACATATAACACATACACCCTTCATTGCTTCTTACTAAAGTTACTCTATACTTTCCATGAAGAACTAGATCCTCTCATCATTTTGTTCTATATATAGTTTTATTGTTAAATTCTACACACTAGGCTTTTTCAATTGGGAAAGTATAGGTTACATGTTGTAGTTGCATATGCTTCAATTAATTCATCAGCTGTTTCTCGATACTTGAGTACTTGAAGAGAGATGTAAGTAACACTTCATGTGAAGCATCAGTAATACCTCTTTGACATGATACTTAAATCGTTGAAACACATTAGGAGTCTTCAGCAGGATAATCAAGTCCGTTCCTCTAAAATCTCGATAGGGAACATTGAAGTCCAGGCTGCTACTCAGCTAGGTTTAGAGGTATGATTTCGAAAGCGTATTTATAAGCTTTTAATTATCCCAGCCAGTGTTTAAACTCTCGAAACTAATGTTATATTTTATTATTAATTTATTAGCTACATAAATGTTGGTCTCAAAGTCTGCCAATCTTGAAACCAGAAATGGTGTCTGGTTATTGTTACATGTAATTGTTAATATGATTTATTGCGACGTGAAACATTCCTAGACAATGTTACTGCCATTAGCACATGTACATAGGCTCTCTAAGACAATAGTTTGTGAAATACGAACCAGCCCTATTATATTCGTTGTCCATTGTTGTTTTGTTGTTCATCTTCATGCACTAGTTAAATGTACCTTAATTTTAATTGTTGCAGTTTGGTATGAAGGTACATATAAACAAGAGGTTTTGATGAGGAAAACTGAACGATGGAGGAGTATCTCAGGGAAAAAGACGACTTCATATTGATTAGGTAAGTTTAAGTGGTTGTGCCCATATGTTCAAGGAATTTGTATATAGCATATAGAACTACAGTTAGGCAAACATTGCCAGTTGATTTGATTTTTGAGGACATTTAAATTTCATAGAGAGCATTTGATACTTCTTCACCGACTGCATTTGAGCTATTGCCATAAAAGGTTTATAAAGACTTAAATACTGATGTACTTCTCACCTGTGACTGTTAACTTGAGCAATGATTCATATTGGAGTGGCAAGATTATCTGGTGGTCAGAAAACATGTCAGGATCGGGTTCGAGTTGAAATAAGTCGTTTTGTTTGTATGTTTAAATATTGGTTGATCATTGTCGAATTGGAAGACTAACTGAAAAAGGTTGGTATTTAATGAAGGGGAACCATCTCTGTGATACTGTAAGCATCTCAGTGAGTCAACGGTATCATTTTGTGGCTTTTGTGAAGTGTTGCATATATAATGTGGTTCTATATGACTCGAGTTAGCATACATTAATTTGACCACCATTATTATTCATTCATTTACAGAATATGAGAAAGACCAATGTCTTTGGTCATATAAATATGTTTTTGTACATTACATTCATGGGAACCGTTCTCAAAAAGGTGTTCAGTTTCTAGAAGAATAAGAGTTAAGCTTTCAACAATTATGAAGAGTACTACCATAAGAAATCCATGTTCAATACACTAAGCTTTTTAAATTTCTCCATGGAAACGTTTTTTCAGAAATAAATCATAAACATACGGTGTTAATAATCTACTCTTGAATATCTGTGCATTTTAAGTGTGAACCTATTTGCAGCTTTTGAGCTCAACTCAAGTCACTCTAATTCAGATCATTATTTTTTTGGCTTGAACCAATTAAGTGCAAACTCAAGATCAAGCTCAAGTTGTATTCAAACTGTAGATCCATTTAAACAGATAAACTAGCCCAAGAAATTTTTGCTCTGAACAAAATTCAATATGTTTCTAGTACACCACTGTGCTGAAGCTAACAACTTAAGAACTCAAAAGATTAACAGAAGAAAAGACAAGAAAAGACCAGTAATTGATCTACCGGTATAAGGTGATCTAATAACTGTTGCGGGTTCAAGCCCGTTGGGTACAAATGTAGAAAAGAATAAAAGAAATATAGAACGGTCCACCTACTATAGCCCGGTTTTTTAGAAGGAATACACAACTTACGAATGCTATAAATTGAACATTAATGCGTATTCAGAAAGTTTCTGTTTGTATCGATTACATTAGAGTGAGTAGTTTGTCTAAGTACATTCGTGTCAGCGAGCCTTAGGAAATCATTTCATTAGTTGAGTGATTCTTATTAAGTACTTTATAGTAATCTTGTAAATCTTAATCAAAATTGATTTCAGCTTTGATTAGATCATTCTCCAGTGCAACTGTTAATCCATTAATACCATCATTCAAGATCTTCACTTGTGTAATTTAGTATTTTGCATATTATATTATACTCTTGATTAAGTCCTTTATAAACTGTTAACAAATAAGTTTTTAAAATACGAAATTAAGCACTATATGGTATAATCCACCTCTACAATACAATTTATACCTAGTGACTCGCTAACACTAGCTAATAGTGTTAACTAGGGACCAACATAACATAGAATATATATAATTTCTTAAATAATAAAATGTTATATTCACACTATTTTTTTCTTAGTGTTAATTGTTATTGTTTCACTTTTGGGAATGATCCCTTCCCTCGGTATTAGTATTTGAAGGTCGACCCTGAACCACACATCGGTAGATAAAAACTCAGGTTTTATAAAGTCAAGTGAGATTAGTAGTTTCACCGGACCAAATAAATAGAAAAAGAGTTAAAATTAAGATATATAGACAATAGAGAATATAGAGAATTTCTTTGATAATAACATGTTATATTCGCACTAATCTTTCCTAGCATTAGTTGGTTTTCTTTTTTGGAATGATCTCATCCGTTGAGAGTGGTTTGAAGGGTTTATCAACGTAGTTATGCTAGTCTGATTATTTTCTCGTTGATTAATAATTGTAGCAGACATAATATAAATACAGGACAAAGCGTAGATAGGTTAAATTCAATATAAAAAAGCTTTATCTAAATAAGAACATGCTAATAGCCCCCCCGAAGTTGGAGTGGGAAGAGGGCGGACACTCAAACTGGCTTGAAACTCGTCAAATAACACATACGGTAGGCCTTTGGTGAATATATCAACATACTGGTAGTGTGATGGAACACGTATAATGGTAACCCGACCTGTAACAAGCTGATCGCATACAAAGTGAATGTCAATCTCTATGTGCTTCATGCTCTGATGCTGCACGGGATTAGATGAGACATAAACGACACTCACATTATAACAAGCGTAGCAGAAAATAGCAGGAAATGAAGCTCCCGAAGAAGATTTTTCAACCAAGAAGTCTCTAGCATAGGATTGACAATACCATGATAGTCAGCCTCTGCACAAGAACGAGAGAGAGTATACTATCGCTTAGAAGACCAAGACAATAAATTGTTGCCAAGAAAAACTCAATAGCCCGAAATAGAGTGGCGAGTGGTTGGGCAACAAGCCCAGTCAGCATCCGAATAAGCTACTAATGAAGAAGTCGAAGATGAATACAACTACAAGCCATGACCCAAAGTTCCCTACACATATTGTAAAATACGCTTGAGAGCCGCAAGATGAGACTCCCGAGGATCATGCATGAAAAGGCATATCTGCTGAACCGCATATGAGAGGTCAAGCCTAATAAATGTGCAGTACTGTAGGGCCCCAGCGAGACTCCGATATAAAGTAGGATTAGCAACCGGAACACCATCAACACCAAGTTTGGAATATGAATCAATCGGAGTATGACATGGCTGACAATCAGCATACATGCATGCTCAAGAATCTCTGTTGCGTACTTTTTCCTAGAAAGGAACATCTCGATATCAGTAGAGAAATTAGATGCCCTTAAAATAGTTGATCGGACTAAGATCAGACTTAGAGAAAAATTGTAGAGGATGGGGTCAACATATAAGAGATGAAGATAAGCAACATCCGATCCCTGCTGAAAAATAATAATGACGAGTCACAATAGCTATGATAGAAACCAACACGAGTAGCATTCACAAACCTTTAAAACCATATGTAGAAGCCAAGCCAGGGGCTGATGCATATAGACATCTTAGATAAAGAGCCATGTAAAAACATATTCTTGACATCCAGCTGATGAACCGGCCAGTATCGAGAAATTGCTAGACTAAGCACCGTACGAAAGTAGCCGGTTTGACAATCGGGCTAAATGTCTCATCATAGTCAACTCCTACCTACTGACGGTATCCATTAGCAACAAGGCGAACCTTTTATCTACTAAGTAATCCATCTACAAAATACTTGTGATTGAACAACCACATAGAACGAACAATGTTTGCGTTAGGTGGCCGTGGCACAAGAATTAAAGTAATATTTTTAACAAGCGCTTTGTACTCATCAAGAATAGCACCTTGCCAGTTGGGGTCTAAAGCTTGAATGTAGCTTTTAGGTGTAGGTGAAATAGTGGACACATAAGGTTAAGACGTGAAGGGTTTTTTTTTTTTTTTTTTTTAACTAGTTGGAAACGAGTGACCATGGGTGAGTCAAGATATGGTTGGGTAGCGATTAAGTGGGGGGGGGGGAGGAGGGGGAGTTGGAGGTGGATGCCTATTGTGTTTCAGACATATTGGGTGGGCCAGGCTAGGCCGCGACAGTTGGAGTAGGGGTTGTTGTTTGCTTCGTGGGGATTGGAGTGGCCTCGTTATTAATACAGGTATGGTATAATGTTTGGTTTGTTATCAATACAGGTATGAGAGCGAGCATGGTCAGGTGTGAAGGAACCATATGGGAATATAGTCTCGTTAAAAGTAACATTGCGAGAAATATAATTTTATTGGTAGAAAGATATAGGTAACGATACCCACGGTGATTGGATGGGAAGCCAGGAAAGATGTAAGGGGTCGAGCGTGGGTCAATTTTGTGGGGGTATTAATAGAGACAACCAAAGACTCGTGAAGTTGAGTAGTTGGATTTGATGTTGTATATGCAAGAATATGGAGTCTCTTTATTAATTGTGGAAGAAGGTAAACTATTTAGGATATAGGTAGCCATGTGAAGTGCCTCAACCCAATGAGGGTGTAAGTGTGCTTGGAACAAGAGGGTCTGAACAAGGTTGTTAATAGTGCGAATCATTTGTTCAAATTTTCCGTTTTGTTGTGATGTGAGGGGGCATGGAAAAAGTATTTGAATTCCATGTTTGGTGAAAACTTGGTTAAATGTGGTGTTGTTAAATTCACCACCATGGGCACAGTCAAATGCTTTAATTTTTTTTATTAAATTGCGTCTTTATAAAAGAGAGAAATTGTAGAAACTTAGCAAATGTATAAGATTTAGAGCGCAAAGGATAAACCCATAAATTATGAGAAAATGTCCAAAAAATGAAATTATTTAATAGCACTACTACTCGGAAATATAGAAGTCCAAAAATCCCAATGACCAAGATCAAAAGCATAATCAACAATAGTGTCTGAACTAGTAAATACAAGTCTCACATGCTTGTCAAGCTTACAAGCATGACAAAGCAAGGGAGACTTCATTTTGTTACTCACAATAACATTACTAGAAAGAAGAGAACGTAGCACATCACTTTCAGGATGTCGAAGTTGTTGATGCCACATGTGTTGACTAGTGATGAGAGCGTGAGGAACGATGATGGTCTGTTGATTGGGCTTCATGACAGGGTATAGGTCTCCGGTGCTATCACGTTACAGGAAGATTTAACGAGTCAAATAATATTCACAGAAAAATCAAACTCGTTAAATACAATTGAAATTTTGTTGACACGAGTAAACTTATGAATGTAAATTAAAATTTTGATAATATTGGGGGTTGCAAGTACATGTACATTATGTAAGAAAAGTTGATGATGAGGAGTAGGAAAAGTGCTATGGCCCGTGTTGGTGACGTGTATGAAAACACTGTCACTAACAAAAATAGATGGATAAATGCGTTCAATAAGAAAGTACTAAAATTATTTACATTGGAATTTAGATGGCCGGACGCACCTTTATCGATATTCCAACTCGTGTCAACAAAGTTTTAAGGAGTCAACGCGCTAAAAGGTTGTGGAAGAATCATTTCTTGTTTACCGTATGACATAAGATGATTGTGTGACACTTGTTGAGCTTATGGAGTTTTTGATTGGGCTAGACAGGTCTGGGGCCTAACTGGTCATATGGGCCTGCTAAAACTGTTATGAACTGATATGCTAAGAATTGAGCCTGAATTGAAAATAGTAATTTTTTTAGATTAAAAAATGCACCAAGTCTAAGATAGTTTTCATAATAACTTATATTGATCTAGTAATTATTGTTGTGTTTGAGCAAACTCAAGTAATTGAGACTGGCCCAATTCTATAATTCATTGAATAAATCATCTTTTGTGTGTATGGATGATTTTTATAATCAAATATTCAATCGAATTAATGGAATCTTGTGACATAAACTTTGTTGTCGATTAATGAAACCCTGGAAGAAATTATTGTTTGATAATATACGTGAATTATTATTATTGTTTGATAGAACAATAATGTAATATAGTATAAAGAGATGATGTTGTCTAATGATGGCTACAAATATAATATTGCACAATAGAAGAAAAGATGAATATTATATAATAATAATATTCAATCAGATGTGGTTCTGAGCAACAAGAATGACGGCTACGAATTTAATATTGAACAGGTTGTGAGCCAAGAACCTTTATTTTTGATCGACAATCATAGAAGAAAGAACAGCTATATCCAAAATTTGGTGGTGAGGGTTTCTTAGAGTTTTAGCTATAATACCATATTAAAATGGTTATTTTTTCATTGATTCAATAATATTATCATACACAATAACAAAGAGTAGATAGACTAAACTCAATACAAAAAGCCTATCTAAATAATAATCTGCTGACAGTTTATTATTAAGTTTGAAACTTTATTAACAACTAATAATTACAAACATGTGAAAACGTATTAAAAATTAATTAACCTTATTAATCTTAAAGCCTGTAGCCTAACATCATGGTAACAAAAACAGAATAAGGAAAATAATTAATAGAACAAGTTAGATCACAAAGATTTATATTTGATTGCTTATGATAAAAACTGTTCTTCTTTTCTTCTCTTCTTGAAATCGATCACAAGGCCCAACAACACGTTAGGTATTCATCAAGTGGTGATATGTTAGAATGAAGGGCTAGATCCTTCAATTATAATGCTAAAAACCCATTGGAATAGCGAGCCAAGTAAACGAATTTTCAAAGCGAAAAACCCCCTAGGGCTTTCTTTGCCGAAAATCACACAACGAGGGGAAGGAGGGGCCAGTTTTTGTGGCTAGAGTTTGTGGTTTCTTTTGACTTGTTAATCAAGGGATCACTTAAACCTTTATCCCTTTATTTTTAGGTATAAACCTAATTAGAGCATCTTTAATAAATATTTTTTCTAAAGCTTTTCTATATAATTTTTTTTTAGAAAAACTTTTATTCATTAGTGGAAAAGCTCTTTTGTGCAAAATCTTGAGAAATCTCAAGTCATACACGGAAAGCTTTTTTTAAAGTGTGTGCGTATGATGTTTGAAAAGATTTTTATCATCGGAGACAAATATTTTGTTAAAAGCTTTTTTTTATAAAAAATTGATATGACAAGCATAAAAGCTTTTAATAACTTTTCTTTAATGTAAATGCTCTTAGTTTCCATATAGGTACAATTATATTTACAACTAAACCCTTGAACCTTAATCTCAAATAAAGTAACCACATTATATTTTTGAATATAATCCATTAAAGTATAATTCTTATTAAACTTAATTAATTATTTTTAAATTAAATATAAATAAATTTATTGGAAGAATTTCATATATGTCATTATTAAACTTTGAAATATCATATTTGTTCAACTTAATTTCATAATACTTCCTCCGTCCCTATTTTATTGTCCAATATTCCTTTTTAGATCGTCCTAAATTAACTGTCCACTTTCATAATTAGATAAATATATTAACTACTTTTACCATAATACCCCTAATGTGATTACCAACACACAACTAATTATTTACTCTAGAAAAGATGTGGACATATTGAACAAACACAATAACTAAACACTATTGATTCATTAGCATTTAATATTTTGTACATTCATATTCAAAAACAGATGAAACAAAAATACAATTCATGCTTCTTGTAATAGCACATGCTTTTTGTAACAGCAAACCCATCAAAACCCATGACATCACATGCATGCTTCTTGTATTAACTTCATGTAATAGCAACCCATGACATCACATACATGCTTCTTGTATTAACTTCCTGTAATAGCAAACCCATCAAAATGCATTCCTCCTGTATTAACAACATGCATTATTCCTGCATGCTTCCTGTATTAACAACATCCATCAAACTTCATCACAATTTTTTCACACTTTTCAAGTTCTTCCATTTCTATTTATGGAGCCAAATATGAAACAACCTCATCTATAAGGTTTTGATTACACCCAATTTGCAATGGCAAGTTACCTTGTCTTTCTAATCTACCTTTACCAATATGCGGTATTTGGTAATCGTTGCAACCATGAACTTTCAATATTTCCTTCATACATGTTTGAAGAGTTAGAAAAACGTTATTTAGCTCATGTGAGTGCATTCTATCAAAAAAAGTTTGCACCGCCGAAACCAACTCATCAATTGAACCCAAAGAGTCTTGTTCTTGAAGAGATTGAATTACTCGAAAAAATTCAAGGTCCAACACATTTAAATCGGGATTATTTGGTGGTTGAAAACAAAGTCGTATATCGAACCCATCTCGAGATGATGCTTCAAGAAACTCATTATCATTAACATTAATATGAGGCTTTGCATTGTCTTGTTGAATGAATATTGTACCCGTATGACCTTGTGGCCATTTAGCTCTAACCGCCGGTAGAACCTTCTCTATCAACCATGGCCGTGTAACTTCTTTAGGCACCGATAATATAGGTTTTGTTTCCATTGTTCCCGCAACTCGATTCTTGCTTGGACGCTTAGCGGGTTCTAATGTTGTAAGCGGGAATATGTCAATCTTTCCCCAAAAAACCTTATTGTCCGATGTATCATATCTTGGTCGTGCAACGGTGGCTAGAAACATTACTTTAGTGACAGTTTTTTTGCTTTTACATGTTCTTAACGGCTCATTCTTGCCGAGAACAAGGTAATAACGCCTTGACAAGTAAAACCATTTTTCATCAATGTGTACAACGTTAAACATATCGTAGAATGCGGGACTTGAGCTTGACAATGATTGAGTCACGATAGACTAACAAAACTCTAATCTTGCTATTTTATTCACATTTGTGTGGGGTCGTAGTGCACCTTCCTTGATTCGTCGATGCATTATTGAGTTTGAAAAACCTATCGAGTTAGCAAGAGATCGTATATTGCTTCGGCGACGTAGCGGAATTTGCGAAACTTGATTCAAGTCAATTTGTACTCTCTTGCATCCAACGACCCCTAACATCTTTGAAGATAAATCAATCGATAATCCATGCTCGAGTTGAACTTTAGCTTTATGCCAAATGCGACTTACAGTTTTTTTATGATACACAAAAATGTGTTGCTACATCACCTAATGAACCTCTTTTCAATACTCCATAAGAAATTTGTAATATAGCTTTACGTTGGGAATCAGTAGTGTTTTTTTTGTGTTGGAATTTGTTAAATGATTCATGGAAGGAAATGGAAGATGTAAAAATAGGCTCATATGGACTTCTCAATGTTTTTACGATTCTTTGCTTGACCACTTTTTTTGTTGGTGGGAATTTTTGGTGTTGAAAATTTTGAACTAAATTAGAGGGAATTTTTGGTGAGAAATTTTTGCCTCCAAAATACAATGGATAGGTGTTTGTGGATCCTAGAGACAAGAACTTTATCATCTCCTTTTTTTAATGTTGATAGATGTTTAAGAAAATAAAAGAGGGTAAAAATGTCATTTGATCAAAAAGCAACCTGTAATGATTGTACTTTATTAAACCATGTGTTTTTTGTATGGGGACAATAAAATTGGGACGGAGGAGTATTAATATGTCACCGAAAATGCAAAAAGTATCACATTTACCCAAATAATCAATTTAAAAATTTTAAAAACACTAAAATCTTCAATAATTGTATATAAATTTATCATTGACCATTACACCTTTCTTCTTCTTCAAAATTCATATACCTAAGCATTCAAAACCCTAGAAATTGACGCACCTATTCCTCCTATTTTCTATAAGAATTATTACTCTCTGTAACCTTATCAATAATTACACTCCGTTTGAATTATGCAGCTCTTCATTTCTTCGAGAGCACTTAATAGAGTCAAAGATATTTCGAGTTTATTTGAACATGATAGGTTAGAGTAGCTACAATGGTTGACTTTATTGTAATGATTATTGGATTTCCCAACTTGAATAACATGCTTCCTAATGTAATTTTTGTTAGACCCGTACCAACATTTGATTCTTGCAATCGTCCTTGCTCCGTCTTCCATGTCAACTGATGGCTCGGGAGAGTTTTTGTCCGTCTTTGATCCTCCATATTTCATTTTTCTTCTTGGCTAGGACGCTGCAAGACGAAAGCAACTGGGGCTTATATTCTTTAAAAAAGTTTATTTTTGTTTTCTTCGAGCAACGTTTTTATGTTGTTTTTCGAACAACGGTCACAGATTCAGAAAAAATAAAAATAAAAATAAAATTAAAACGGTAAAAAAATGGTCAAATGATTTAATAATTATTTTATATATATATTTTTCACACAACTACAGCTACAATTCTCTCAATTGCAACTATAACTACAATTCTGATAACCTCTATTATTTACATAGAACTACAATTACAATTCTCTCAACGACAATTACAAAGTGCCTAAAATACACCACAACTCTAAACCTTCAAAATCAAGCGATATGTGGAACAACTTATTCGACAATCCTATTCCAAATATCAATATTTCACCAACGGGTTCATCTTCCGTATTGTAACATCCTATTCTACAGTCTGGTAATTTCTATTATTATAATTGATTATCTAATTGTTTTAGAAATTATTAAATATTATGTGTTTCATTGTGAAACGTAGATAAACAATCATTTTGACTTATTGTGACTAGTGAAATATTAGTAGATTCAAAATTTGTAAGTTTTTGATTTTCTGCGAAGGATAGTGTCGCAGGTTGTCTGTGCGACACAATGGTTGTGTCGCAGGACTGTGTCGCAAAACGGGCTGAACTGAAATTAACTAAGGAGCTTAAGTGTAATTGCGAGATTAAATATATATACACACCGTCTAAGTCTTCCAGATCATTTCCAAAACATTTTCAAACCCTTAAAATCGTTTTTAGAGAGAGAATTAGAGAGAATTGAGAGAGAAAGTGAAAAGTAACTTTAATCTCATAATTGAAGCTTTTGATCCGTGAATTCAAGGTAAGAATTTGATTGTTATGTGTTGTTGTTGTTTATAAGTGAATTACACCGATTGTAATAAGTTAATTTGAGTATTACATGTTTGAATTCGTGAATTTCGAATCTGGGAACTGGTCTGTTCTTCATTGCGACACAAGGGTTGTGTCGCAGGTTGTGTCGCATGAATGTTATGCGACACAGTTGGTTATGTCGCTAAAGGCGGCCATATTGAGTATTGCGACACAATGTTAGTGTCGCAGGATTATGTTGTGGGACACAGTGATAGTGTCGCAGGATTTTGTGGTGCGACACAGTGATAGTGTCGCAGGATTTTGTGGGGCGACACAATGGATGTGTCGCTAAGTTTATTTCTGATTGAACTTTTGTTTGCCTAGACTTCAGGGATTACCTGATTGGATAATTAGACTATAATGATATTTATGGAACGAACTTCTGACTTTTATTTGATTTTCTGTTTCAGATCAACGTAAGACTCAGTGATATAAGAATCCTGAGTGTGGAGACGTCAGAGGTATCTGTGAGTGGATTCAGAACTCATCATTTGATTTAGTTGTAACTATTTGGTTACAACAAGTAAACGTAGATGTGTGTTAGACTGTTTAGTCTTGATTATTGATTATTAATCTACGTGATATGTGAACTATGTGTATTATGTTATTAAGGTCAACGTGTAGTTGGACTTCTGGTTATTATGTGTTTTACACAGGTTTTGATTCATTTGTTGTGTTTGAAACCTGTGTATGAGTTTAATAACCATTAGTTATCGGTCTATTCTGTATTGGCCATACGGATTGACGGTAAGTGTTCTTGGGGGAATCCCCGGGTATTATGATATCCCCAGAGCCACCGATCCTCATTGAATTATGTGCGTTTACGGTTATTTGGTGTAAACTGTTGGTTATGCTAAGTTGAATGGAGTGTAATGAATCTATTCACTTAGCTTCGTGCTAACCCCTCATTTTACTTCCTACAGGATATGTTTTGATTAATTGTGGGTGCAGGAGGTGATTGGTTGATCAGGGAATGTTTGACTGCGCTCTTGGTCTCTGATATGGTTTTTGTAATAAACCTTGTTTGGAGAATTTTATAATACCCCGTCTTTTGTAGTTTTAAACTGTTTGAATATGGTGTAAATATGGAAAAATGTGAACGGTTTATGTATAATGTTTAATATATTTTAAGGTAATGTATTTTAAATTCATGCTTCCGAGTTTATTAATATAATATTCTTATATGAAATGAGGGGTGTTATACGTATCTTAACCGAGCAATACCAAATCTAGACAAATGGGTTTTCCTCCATACGTACCTCTTGTTAATACGTATTCAATCCCATCCGATGACCCACAATACCATCTAAATCTGTAACATCAAGTACAACAAAAACAACAATTCGGCCAATACCCATGATTCCGTTAATACTCCTAAACACCACTAACCCAACATCAATTCCACAACGTCCAAACCCATCATCCATTTTCAAATACGAAGCTGAATTCATACCCGAAACCGAACCAAAAAAAGATGATAAAGGTGAAATTAAAGGTAAAGGAAAAAAAAGTTTTTTAGAGCGATAGATAAATTAAGATCTTGGCGTAACAGTGGATCGACGTGTTGCAAAATGCGGTGGTTGGGAATGTCACAGTACAATTCAATAGTTGAGACCAAACGATCCATGGATCAACTAACTTACAAATTGGAAAGTGGGAATGGGAAGACGAATATTATTTTGAATGCCAGCCAACAATTCAAACAACAACAAAAACGGAACTTCCATTATGAAAAGGCACGACACATTTTATATGATTATCCAAAGTTCTTTTTTCTTGATGGTGTTACGAGCAACAAACGACCCATGGAACGATAACCGACTGCCCGATCATCTCGAAGATGACGGTGAGTACCTGAACCGGAACCGGACTCTAACGACTTTTACCGAGCTCTAGCATCCCCGGTTAATGAATAAGGGAATAATCTTAATCTTACCGCATCTTCTGTTGCTCCCTTATTTTTGTAAAGATCACAAATATCCACAAAACTCTCAATATGTTCAAAGGGGTTATATACCATTCTCCCATCAAATTGATTCTCTCTAATCATGTTTATAAATTGCCCTTTGATCTCGAAATTTTCAGCAGAGATAGTCGCCATCCGAATGACTTGAAGTTGACATGTAGGGGCAGTTTGCCTTGTTACCCACATTGGTTGATCATTTTCATGTTATTGGTCTCCCATGCGTATGATCTGTTTAACTTACAAGAAAATAATAAAAAAAAAAAAAAGTAGAAAGTAAAATTTATAAAAGAGGACAATAAATTAAATCTCCCCGGCAACAGTATAATGTTGCGAAGTAATTTCATTGCAATGCGATGGTCTAAAAACTATAGATGGCTATGCCATTAAATTTTATGGTAATGCCAACGATTGTCTGTCTTAACTTCGCAAGGCCAAATAATTCCATCGCAATGCCAAGTCTGATTCTTAGCAAAACTTTAACATTTTACTAGTTTTTACTTCTAACTCAATAGTTGTTCCAATTAAGCTCTAAATCGCTCCTTTTGCCTCCATCTTTCCTTGTACTTGCTTTTGATCACTAAACACACCTACTAAGCATAATGAGTAACAAAAGTTCTAACTATTTAATGATAAATACAAACAAAATACAAGATATTGCGAGGAAAAACATGTATAAATAACGTTATATCACACCCATATTGCAAGAACTGTACAAAGCTTGAAGATTTACGCATATATGGGTCGCCGGAACTGTATACGGTTCGTCCTGAGCCGTATATGGCTCGTAGCCAACCGTATACGATTGGTACAGGTCGTATATGGCTTGCATCAAACCGTATAAGGTTGGTACATCCATATACAGATGGCACATCTAGCCATATACGATTAGGTGTGGCCGTGTGTGCGGGATCGTTAAGTCTTGTGTGTGGGATCGTAACTTGTTTCCTCGTTTTCCCTCTAAAATCTTCGTTATTCGTTCGTTTTCATTGATTTTTTTTGCATCGTCTTTGTAATTTTCTAATTAACAAAATAACACAAATAAATGTAATATTTGAATTGTAATGTTAATTATTTAATTAAAATGGGTCAGATAACGTGTGTAAAGACGTGACTTTTTATGAGTTATCAATGGTGCATTTGATTCGTTGTTCAAAAATATGGGTTTAAATGAATCATATGTCATTGATATCTATTAGGTCAATGGTTGCTCACCAATTTAGTCACTGGAGAAATTGGTCCAATGCAGTCTTAAAATGTAATTTGAGAAGTTCACGAAGGTTCGTGCGTCCTTCATTCTGGCTACAAGACCATCGTCGCAAAGATCATGCGCCTATGATACTTCTGACCATCCATGTATTGGGACACTATTGAAGTCACAAGGGATGGCAAGTCGTGTCAAATTCACGCCCTAGTTGCCAGATCCCCAAGGCATGAACTCATACATGTCAAGTCGGCTTGGCCATTCTGTAAGTGGGCTATTGATATTGTTGGCTCATTTCCCCCGGCTTTGGAAACGTCATCTTTCTTATCTTCGCTATCAATTTTTTCACCAAGTGGGTACAGGTAAAATCGTTGTCAACTATCACTGGGAAGCGGGTCTGAGCTCAATGTGAAGAAAACCATCATTATCGTTTTTTTCACCAAGTGGGTAGAGGTAAAGTCGTTTCAACCTACCACAAAAGATATCAAGTGATAATGGAAAGAATTTGTGGAAGATCCTTTTCACGGTTGATGCTCCGAGCTTAATGTGAAGCAAAACTTTACCTTAATCATATTTTTGCCCTGTGAAGGCTGAACTAAACCATTAGCTAAAACCGTTAACCGTTCTAATCTTTAACTATAACAATTGGTTAAGGTTCTTAACTGACCAAAAATTTGATTGTGGGGCCGGAGTTAGGCTACCGCCTCCAATCGCCCAATGTCCAGCTCTAAATTCGATCTTCTTCTTTTGATATATCTTAAATTATTATTATTTTTTTTTTTCCAACTTTTTCTATACGTATATTTTATACATGTAAAATGCACCTTTTAAAATTTTGATATCCCCCACCTTCAATGGTCTTAATAGCATGATCAATTTGAGTGATTATTTTAAGAGTTAGTGATCAGAGATAGTTATTGTCTAAATACCTTACTTCTTCTCGTAACCTAATATTTATATGGTCTATGGATGGTTTTGGACATGTCAAGAAAATAAATCAAAATCAAGTGTAATTTTGTACCTTCTTTTACGTTTAAAACCAGAGGATTGAGGTTAGAGTCAATTCTTGTAATGTATTGTGACTAATATATCATTAGGATCATGAGCTTAGACTCGGTCTTTAACATTTAAATTCTAATAATATATTATTTATAAATATAATATAAATTGAGTTATTAGTTATACGATAAATATGTTAAAAATGTAATAATACAAGATGTATGAGGCTAGCGAGACTTTCCACTATGTAATGCAGTTCGTTAGACAAATACAGGCGTTAGACAAATATATGAAAACATCCTCAAGTCATACTTTTTAAAAAATTAAAAAAAAAGTTTATATATATATATATATATAACTTAACTCGATGAGGTTTTCATGATCATTGATTACAGATAATGAATTAAAATATTCAACAATTTATTTTCCCATATCAAGCTTTCTCTAAAACAAAAGACTTATGTTGTGTTTTGGTCACGGAATTGATTGGAATTGAGATTTCATTTCTTAGTTTAGTTGGTTGAATAATTTATAAAGTTAATTTCCATCAAATTCCTTCCGCTAAAGGAATTTAAATTTCCTTTCTTTGATGAATTCCAATTCCTTCAAAAAAATTCCGCGAACCAAACGCAATTTTAATAGTTTTCAATATTTCCATAATATGTCTAACAACTCACAAATATAGACACAAATTTGGATCAAATTATTTGATATGAAATAACCAACATAGAAATTGTCGAAGGAGCAATTTAACAAAATTTGTTAACGGAGCAGGTAAATACCAACACTTGAGGGTGTTTGAAATTGCGTTTCGCTTTGAATTTTCTAATTATCGTGTTTTCAAAACGTAAAACATCAGTTTTTAGTATTTGGCAAAATACTTTTCAAAATTGATTATTTGTGTTATTGAGCCATCAAAACGCTGTTTCAGAGAAGCTGGTCTCCACATGCGGCAAGAGAACGCAATTGTAAATGGTACCATAAAAGGAAGCTGGTCTCGCATGATGGATTATGTTCGTGACACGTAAGTTAATATATGCACCATCTTTATATATTATAATTATAATTATAATATATAATTAAAAAAGATAAAATTGACAAATCTAAACTTTTCATTGTCCTCTTTTTTTCATCTAACAATTGAAATTATTAATTAATTCATTAATTTTAATAAAATGTGACCTTTTTAAACTAACAACCTATCTAAATTTGATATATATCATTATAAATTAATGAAATGTTATCTCTTTAAACTAACAATCTATCTAAATTTGATAAATATCATTAACATCGTTATCATATCATAGATGGTGCTTTTATATGGCTTCCGATTTAAAAGTTAACTTGACGAAGAATAAACTTTTTGGTGTTAGGGTCACTCAATCGGATGTGACTTTTTTGGCAACCACAATTGGATGTCAATC
The DNA here is from genome assembly GCA_963921325.1 of Logfia minima. Lineage (NCBI taxonomy): Eukaryota > Viridiplantae > Streptophyta > Magnoliopsida > Asterales > Asteraceae > Logfia > Logfia minima. The sequence continues at coordinate 26,134,955 of OY992768.1, forward strand.
TTCGGAATTTCCTATGACATATCTTGGCCTCCCCATTGGATGTAGCATGAAAAAATGCTCAAGTTGGCTTCCGATCATCTCCAAGTTCCAATATAAGCTCTCTTCGTGGAAATAAAAAATCTTATCTTTTGGTGGAAGGCTCACACTCATCAATTCCGTCATTGGAAATCTAGGTATGTACTTCTTCTCAATCTATAAAGTACCATAAAAATCCTTCATAAGCTCGAAAGCTTGAGAAGAGCTTTCTTTTGGGGTGGTTCGATTGATGATAGAAAAATTGCATGGATTGTTTGGAAGAAAGTTTTAGCGCCTCTTAAAAATGGTGCTCTTGGAATTGGTAGTCTCCAAGCTAGCAATCATGCAATGCTCGCCAAGTGGTGGTGGCAATTTCGATTGGAGTCTAATGTTTTATGGTGTAAAATAATTAAATCTATTTATGGAGAGGAATGTGGTATAATAAATAGTGATTCTCCTCTTTCTAGATCATCGACTTCATGGGGTAATATTATTAACTTCAAAAGAGATATCTCAAAAATATATAGAAATTTACACTCTCTTTAAGAAGAAAATTGGTGATGGAAACTCCACGAGTTTTTGGCATGATATTTGCATCGGAAATAAACCTTTGAAAGTATATTACCCAAGACTATACTCCTTGGATTCTAACCCTTATTGTTTGGTGAATGAGAGAGTTAGACCGATTGGAACTTGTAGTTGGGAATAGAGGAGGCCGGCAATCATGGGCTCAGAAATGGATCAAGTAAGCGAGTTGGAAGGTTTGCTTTCTCAATTGTGTTACACTAGCGGGCTTGATACATGGGAGTTCATTATAGGTGAGGCAAGGACCTTTTCGGTTAAATGCCTTCGAAAAATCATTGATTCTAAAATCTTGATCAATGATAATTTTCAAGTTAGGTGGAATAAGCTCCTCCCCAAAAAGGTTATTATCTCATCTTGGAGAACTCAAAACGAAAGACTCCCGACAAGGACCAATCTTGATCAAAGAGGGGTTGATCTTAACTCTACTAGGTGTCAAATTTGTGTTGATGCTTTGGAAACGGAATTTCACCTCTTTGGAGAATGTAAGGTGGCAAAAGGTGTGTGGAAGATGATTTTCAAATGGTGGTCTTTGGAAGAAATCAACTTTTCAAACATACACGAAGTCATCACGTGCTCGGATCATTTCTTAATTTCGGAAAAAAAACCGTGTCAAATTTGACGTTGTTGTGCAATCAACAATTTAGGTGTTATGACGGTATAGAAACGAGCTCATCTTCTCGGACAAGAAGTCAAGATATGATGTTCTAAGTGACGATATCAAACTCCTTTCATACACTTGGATCTCAAGTAGGGGGAAAAAAGCCATCTATTAGTTAGGTAGATTGGAATTGTAATTCAAATTGTTCTTGAATGTCCCTTTTGTAACTTTATTTCTTCTTTTTAGTGTCTTACTAGCATGTTAATAAAATTTTGTCGTTCGAAAAAACAACGTTATAAAAATGATAGTAATTGTTGAAGTGAAGTTTTAATAATATTTGACTGTTTGATTCGTTGCAGATGTAGTTATAATATTTATAAGAGACCCTTTGGTTTTATATTCATTATAAACTGTTTGATTCTTGGAATCATTAATGTTGAATATCATTGACTCAAGAAGATGCAACTTTTTATCATTTTCTTCTTTTATATGTGATATATCATATTTGCCGTTTAATGAATATAAGTGTTTTTGCTTGTATTGGTTTGGCTAATACTTCTTGGTTTCTAAAACTGCTAGACATCCACAATATTGTCAACTTGGACTTGGAGCTCTATTTAATTTCTGTTCATTCGGGTTTTTCATAAACTACAATGTGTTTATATTGATAGAAGCGTTTTGTTCAATTTCAGTAGCGGTAGCAGTAGCAGTAAATAGTAAGCGGTAAGCGGTAAGTAGTAGTGGTTAGCAGTAGCAGTTAGCTTAAAAAAAGTGTTTGGAGTGTAAAATTACAAAAAGGGCATATACACATTACTTATAATGTACTCATGTTATTTTTGAGGGTATATAGGTAATTTCAGAACCAAAATGCTAGTTGCTAGTTGAAATGCTTCATCATCAAGCATTTAGCAGAAAGCGGTTAGAAAATATGCAAACTTTAGTTGCTTTGTTGTCAAACAAGCTTTTCAATCAAATCGCTAACTGCTAGTCGTCGCTCCAAAATGCTTCCATATGCTTGCTACCAAACACAATCACGGTTTTGATTCGAGAGTCGATTTAACAGGTTATATTGGTTATGAGTTTGGTTTTGCTTGCAGATGCTTTGAGTACTGCCTTCAACTTCGATCATTGAAGATAAGATCTGCTAATCTTTAGCTTATTTACTTTCTACAATTTTATCAGTTGAACTTTTGTATTTGTATTTTATTTTGTTATAGATAATGAGTAGTTTTTGATTTTGTAGTTTTGGCTTTGCGTTTGCTAGAGTTAAGGGTTTGATTGGGTTGTTTCAGGGTTTTCTTTTTTGTTGGAGTTGGTTGCTTACATTCTAATTTATTGTAGTTTATTATGGTGATAAATTGTGATGGAATTTGAAGATATGACGATAGGAGATTGCAACGAGTCATTATTTGAAGGTAGAAATATTCTTCATTTTTTTTTCTTATAGTTTTTCTTTGGTAAAGGTGGTTTAACTTTTGATTTTCGTTGTTATTGTGTTTAATATTCGACAATCACCAGGTATGTATTTTGTTTGTCTAATTTTTGTTATAATATGTAATATATGCATGCTTATCCAAAACTATATAGGTGAATAATGTTGCTGATTCCTTCCATAACTATATAAGGTTTAATGGATAATACTTTGGTTGGGTTGTGTAGGTTCTGGAGCTTCTAAATTAAGAATAGTACGAACATGCTATTTAATGAGGTATCCTTTGTTCACTCAATCTTTTATCAAGATTTGTAATGTTGTACTTTTATATAAACAAATGGTGCTTTGCAATTTGCTTATTTGGTTGCTTGATGTTATAACATAAATTCCAGAGTCATTTTCTTTTAAATAAATATAAAAAATTATAATAACATATTCAACAGTTGTATCTTTATTTTTGGACAGTTGTATCCTTAAGTAAAGATGGCAATCTTAACCTATTTACTTATAAGTGGGTTGGTTGGGTTGGTTCATGTTATTTTTTATCTACAAGGGACAAGACTTCAAATATTGGCAGTGAGAACATATCTTTTAACTTATTAAATTATGATCTTGCTCCCTGAAACAGTTTCCATCCGATCACTACATAAAAAAAGTAGGGTGCCAAATATGATTGCGTAGTTTAACATGATATCAAAAACTGCTATTTGTTAGTATAAGTTATTTTTGAGGTTTTATGTAGTTAAAATGCAGTTAGCTGTCTTACCCGTTTTACATGTAATAGATTAGACATTGTATTGATTCATTTGGTTTTAAAAGTTGTTCGGTGTGGTCGTGTGGTGTGATTTATAACCCCTAAAGAGAGTTGGTTTTTTTGTTTGAGATGAAATTACTTATATTTTTTATGTGGGCAAATTTAGTTTTGGATAATGGCTTGCTTAACTTAAGTAATACTATTTAGTTTTCTTCTTTTGACTTTTAACAGCCTTACGTCAATTTTTACTGTTTTCAAATAAATCTCAACTTAGAACTCTATATGCCTTTTGTAGTCGAATATGGAGGACTAGAGCTCAGTTATTCATATTATTGTCTGGCTTTGGAGGAGATTAGCTGTGCATCAGCATCTGTTGGTCCTTGCTGCCCGTTCTAACCTATGTATTAATAAGTTTCTAACATCTAAACCCATTACACTTTGTTCTTCATGACTTAAATAAGTTGCGATTGATTCATAGCCAAAGGTAAAAATCATGTGTCTATACACGTTGTGTTGGGTCAACCTGTGAAAAAATATTCTTCGGTGCAAGACTCTATATAGAAGACGCAAAGGTTTGCTTTTCTTTATCAAGTTATTAAGATTCATCATTGTGGAGGAAACTGGGCAACTAATTACTTGATGTGTCAAAAACGAATGAGATGGGTTGGGTTGGTTTGGTTTGGGTTACTCAATCCATGAATCAAAATTACAGTTTACACCACATTTGAGTATTTACTGATTAGTTATTTTTCATAGTTTATTGGTTTAACATGTTTCGAACAACACAGAATTAATTAATTGTACCATGTTTGAGACCACACAGTCTTCCCTGATCTTTGTTATGATGGAACAATTGCCATTTATACAATTCTCACATACTTGACTTGTGCTACTTAAGTTATATTTGTTTTTAGTTTTGACCTCTGCATATATACCCCATATGCTGTCAAGTTCCAACTAACCAAAGTTCAAATATGATTATAAACGTCCTTTTTGACAGAAGAGGCGATGATGCATCTTATGTTACGAGTATAATAATGGGAGACTGGGATTTCTTGCGGGATGAAACCGGTTTCCAAAACTGTGATTAAATTCAAGGACATTGGTATAATACTAACAACTATTGTTTTTTGGGTTATGATTCCTACTGTTATGGTCGGTTAACAAAATAGTTCTTTCTTAGAGCTTCATTCACGTTTTTTTTTTTTTTTTTTGTTATCAGTGACACTTTTATTCTAATCTACTCCAAATGAAGATGAATTTTGGCATCTGTGTTTGGCATTTTTTTTATTTGTTAATAATGTTTTTGTGCAACTTTCAGATTTGGTGATTTGTTCTTATGGACATTTAGTTATGTAGGGAATGGCTCTGGCGCTTCAATTCTTATTTACATTTTAACAACATGAAACTGTTGTAGGTTAACTGTAAGCTCTTCTCACATGAATATATACTTTCCTTATGGCGGTTTGCATAAGTGGGTAACTAAATAGTGTTAACGGAATTATACGAAGTATCTCTCTTATCTCTTATATATTATAACAAAGTCATTATAAACTAATCATTTTTAATCTACACCATCTTTTTCTTTTTTTCATAAATATGATCTAACCCGTTCAATTTCTTAATTAGCTAATCAAGGAGGATTAACGTTTGTTAATTACAGTAATAACCATATTAAAAACATCTAAATTACTATAATATCTTTTCATTGAGGAAATTATTTACATGTTTAATTCCTCTGGTGGTTACACGCATATATTAATATCTTCTCAAATTTGATTCACATGTACCTCCTACCTTTCCATATTGTTTTCTCATTTCCTTATTTTTCTTCCCCATTCAAATTACAATCGCCCATTTCAAAGCGATCAAAACAATTAGGGAACGAATGAAGAACATCATTATACTCACTAAGTAATATTTACCATGTTTAAATAACATACGATTTCGTAAACTGTGAATTGAACGATTTATCTAAATTCTCAATCTTCTTAAATAAAGGGCTTTAATGCTTCGTTATTAATGTCGTAAGATCATCAATTCCATGTTCAAATTTGAAATATAAATCCTCATTCTTTTCGTCTCAGTTTTTAGTTTCTGATTATTTTTTCTTCTGACAGATTGAAACATGGGTTTAAATCATCAAAAACGCAACGAAGTTTATAGACTAAGGTACTCAAATCAACTCACCTATGGATGTTATAATTAAATTTTGGGGCCTATCAATGAAGCTTTGTTCTATAGACTTTAGTAATTTTTTATTGTTATATACACAAATCGTTTATTTTTTATTGTATAATTATTTGTTGTGATAATTTTGTTAATCGTTGTTAAGTACTTTTATTATGATTTTATGATTTACATTAGTTGATTAGCATGACTATTTTAATTGATTACTTTGTTACCTAATTATCAGAATGGATATCAAAGCATTTGCACTGTAAGTACATGATTCTTTTATGCTGTCGCGGTTCAATAATTATCATTCTTAGTTTGTTATAGCAAGTTTGTAATTTAAATTATATGCTTAGCTCAGAAATAAAAAAGTATGATTCTTAAACAATATATAACTCAAATTCTGTTTAAATAGTGATATATATATATACCACATGCACACCCATATAGAAAGTGATATATAACGATTAAAGTTTTTGTTCATTAAGGCGCGCATGAAAACGATTACAATACACACTAACACAATGATCAACTTATCTAGATACTCAGCTATTTTTTGTAAAGTACTACGTATATAATAAAATATTGACCATGTCATTAGTATAAAGGATTATAACCATTGAGTCAGTTACTATTAGTATATTGTTCTTGTTATCAGTGATAATTCAGTCCGTACTTTCGTAAACTTTAATGAAGAAGAATAAACATGTGGTTATAATCCTAATAATGTACCACCGCCGCTGCTAATCTCGATTGTTATTTCACTTTTTCGATAATCATTATCAATAGGTAGATTTACAGCGTGCCAACGATGTTTTTATAGAAACTATCAAGCAAGGGCGGATCAAGTGGTTGTCACTATTATTTTTTTGGTGAACACCGGATCTGTATTCCGGTGAATGACGGATCTAGTATCCGATGAAATGCGGATATGGTCGCTATAACAAGAAGTTTCAATACTCAATTTATTGTGTTTGTGGGAAATGAGTAATGAAGATGAAACAACTTTAAAATGAAAATATGAGACGTCAAAGAGTATGTGAATAAGTAATGATTCATGTGTAAGTTATTGGTAAATGAAGTTTGAAGATGAAAAATGCATGTCATTAGAATAACTGAAGAGCTTTTTTGGGGCAATAAATCAGAAATGGGGAGCTCAAAAAAAGATATATAAACAGAAATAACATAATTGGTAGCAACAATTTATTGACAGATAAAAGAGCTATTGAATTTAAAATTGATAAAAGTTATTGGTTGAAGAGCTGTTGTGATAATACATGTGTTATATGATAACACATGTGTTATATGTTAATATACATGATAACACATGTGTTATCTGATAACATATACATTATATGTTAATATATGTGTTAAGACATACATTACATGATGACACATGTGTTACATGTCGACAACACATGTTTTATATGTTAACAACACATGTGTTATATGTTACAACACAAGTGCTAACAGCACACGTGTTAAGAAAGCATGCGCAAAGAAAACAACTGAACAAATTTGTTGTATGATAGTCGTTTTTAAAAATCACCAAAACATGAAGAAAAGAAAAGTTTGTCCAAAGTATATCATGTGAGATATCTAATAAAAAAAAAGTTTATTTTTATAATGTAATTTTTCTAATTTTTTAATTAATTATTTTTAAATATTTAATTTTAAAGTACATTACGTTTCTTCAACTTAGAGAATATAGATAACAAATATTGGGGCATATCTAGTCTAACAGTTCCAACTGAAATCGTAGCCACTATAAACAAAATATAGAATCATGGTTACTTGACCGACTCTTGACATCACTCGTTTTGAGATGAAAACTTATAATAGTACGACACTATGATATATGTTTTTAGCTTTATGTAACTTTAAAGGATTAACTGTATATGAAGTTAGGATATGTCTTTATATGAAAGTTAAGGGGTAAAAAGTAGTTTTTATATTTACTGGAGGAGGATTAGTTGTTATGTTATTAATGATAAGAATGAGCTCTTTTAATTTTTATTTTAATATTAACGAAAATTTTTGATAAAAAAATTATATTAAAATTAACAAAATCTTATACTCTTTAGTATGAGATAAAAAGTTTTTAAAAAATATATGATATACACTATAAAATTATTAGTATGTATCACAGTTAAAAGTTATAAACGTTGTGATATACAACTTAAAGTTGTATATCATATATATTTTTTTGAAGAAAAATCAATCTCATATTATAAAGAATAAAATTAAAATATTTTGGTAGTATATTTTTTGCAAAAAAATATAGATATGTTAAAATTAAAAATAAAAATATTTATTTTTACCATTACCACCATAATAAACAAAACTACAATAATCCCTCTCTTTATTTATATTATATATATTTACAACATATAGTTTTACGATCTATACATTATCTCTATATGATATCTAGCTTTCAATAATAATAGGGATAATTGATTCGTGATGCACTAAACTCTAACTTTTTCCTATTGTATGATGTAAACCTTCTAAAACCTCTATTGTATGTTCTTTCTCACTTGAATAACAGGTAGCCGGTAAAAATTTCAATACGTCAGTTTTTCATACTGCGTGGCATAACAAGAGATATGTTCTTAGTATACGGTGGGAAAGAAGAACTTAGAGTGAAAGGTTATTGTGACGCGAGTTTCCAAACCGACAGGGTTGACTCTTGCTCACAATCAGGATGGGTGTTCTTGGTGAATGGGGGAGCCGTGACTTGGAAAAGTTCCAAGCAAAAGACGGTAGCTAACTCCACGTGCGAGTCCAAGTACATAGCAGCTAGTGAAGCTGCAAAAGAGGCCACATGGTTGAAGAACTTCATCGGTGATCTTGGTGTTGTTCCTAGCATCAAGGATCTCCTTGAAATCTTTTGTGATAACGAAGGTGCAGTCGCTTTGACTAAAGAACCTAAGGACCATGGGAGGTCAAGACATATACTCGGGAAATACCATTACATCCGAAACCGAGTTGAAGAGGGAGACGTAATAGTGAGTAGGGTATCATCGGAAGAGAATCCAGCTGATCCCTTCACGAAGGCTTTAAGTCGTACCAAGCATGATGAGCATACTAGGTCGATAGGCATTAGATTTGAGAATAATATAATGTAAAAGTTTTAGTTGTTAGTTTAATATTTTGAACAAAATAAATTGTATGTATTTGGTGATTTATTTTGTGGTGACTTAATAATATGTTGGGTTGCTACCTTTACATTAATTTATTTCCGTGTCTCATTTTGCATGTTTATCTGACATATTTATAAAAAATCTTACAAAAGAGATACTGAAAATTTTGTATCTATACTATTATATAAATTATTTACCCTCAAAAGTCTTAAATCACTTAAAAAGGGGCAAAACATATTACATTTCTAACCTCTTACAACATTTAATGAACAAAGTACGATCATTAAACAATTAATTATTATTTATTTGTAACCGTCATTTATTCAATTTTCTCATTTAATGTCTATATGAAATATTTGTAACTTAATTTATACAACTTTCAATTCTTATAAAATTATGGGACACCATTTAAGCCGGGTCGGACTAGTGAGGTTCTATTTACTGGGTCAAAAATTTATTCTCAGCCCGAACTCAAACTGTTTTTATAAATGAATTGGTAGGCCAAAAGTAATTTGTTCAGATATAACCCACATAACCCACAAATGTAAACGGGTTGAACCGTTTTGGGGTTGATTTTAAGTCAGCCAGTAGATTTCGTGACATGTGGGTTAAAATTTGCGAGTTAACAAGTTGATTTCGGGTTGAAAATGGTCAACCTAAACCTAACCTGATTTTTAAATCGGGTTGAGAATTTCAACCTAACTTAAAACCCATTAACTTGGACTTGACCCAGGTGACCCAAATTTTATTATACTCAAAAGGTTTATGGGTCATTTTCGAGTTAATAGGTCAATTTTCGGTCAAATGGATCACACGGGTTAAATGGGTCACGTCGGTCAATAATTTCAAAAATAATAGGTAATAATTGACAAGCATAAAATGTTTTTTTAATTCTGAAAATAACCATAAAAATTTTATTTATTAAATTAAATATAAATTTTTTAAAATTTAAATTAACTTTTTCGGGTCAATTCGATGACCCAATAGGTGACCCGAACCCGACCTATAAAAAAAATCAAGTTGTCGAGTTTCGAGTTGGCAGGTTGGCGGGTGAAATACATCTATCCAAACATGCTAATTTTCAAGTTGGTCTCAGGTCGTGTCGAAAATTGCCAACCCTACCTATTTTCTTTCCGTGTAAGTTTAGGATCAAGTTTCGGATCGTATTGAGAATTGCCACTCCTAATTATATTGATTTGAAACATGATGTACTACTATTTTCAAATTTTCCCATGTGACATGTTATTGACCGAACAAATTAACGAATGTAAAACTTTTAATGACTGCTGCATCACGCGGGTAAAATGCTAGCCAATTAATAATAAGGTTAATATAAACTTATCTTACCCTTATATCAATCAATTTTCATTATCATTTGGCAGCAAAAATAAACTAAATCCAGAATTTGTTGAAATATACATTTTCATACACAATCTTGGCGTATTTCATATTAACTATATTAACAATATGGTAAGAAGTGAGGAGTGTTTCTTTTGTCTTACCTATATTATAATATGTTTTATATATATAAAATGCGAAAACTAGAATATTAGACCTAACAAAGTGACTAGTCCAACTTAACAATGTACTGATGATTGTTTAGTCAGAAAAGTTACTTATGACATGTGATTAAAAGCGAATTGATTATGTCACGTTTTACTTTTTTTAATTGACACGTTAGACATATATATTATAACTCATAATTTGTATGAAACTACGATATATGTTTTTTGATGATATATGTAACTTTAAAGCGTTAAGTGTAAATAAAATTAAAATTACATTTTTATAACGAAGTCAACGGGCTAAATTTTTTTATTTAATTTACTTGTATTATTTATTTTTACCACACAGCTTAGATTGTATTTATAATCTATATGTTATCTCGTTAGAATAACTAGCTTTTAATAATAAACAACAGAAAAATGATGGATGTTGTTAGCAGCACATAAGGTTCAATCAGCAAAGGGTTAAAGCTACAAATAAGTATTTTTAATAAGGTCCGGCTTTGCAGCACCAAACGTAAGTACCTAGACAACATCAATAACATGTCAACATATATTTACCATACCCATAACAAGTAATACGATCATGCAAGTAAGTAACTAGTCAAATAACAAAACTCATGAATCAAGTATGAACAAATCCAAGTATACATAATATCATGTATCCCCAACGGGTGAGCCAAGTGCTAATCCTCTAGCTTCATGTCATGAATAATGTGCCATAATTTATTGACTAAGTGTGGGTTGTATAATCAATTTTCTCAGCAAATCCCATGAGACTACGAACTTACAAGTTCGTCACCGTCGTTTCACCTTCTTCTACGATTTCTTTTTGAGTCTGTCACCGCAACCATCTGTGTTCTTCATTCTCGTCGTCTACTATCCTCAATGTAGTACTACTTTCTCTCTCTCAAGTTCGTACGATTCCAGCCTCTTTCTCTCGTGATCTAGCGATGTTTATCCTCTGTTTTCTCTGGATCTGAGATCCTCACCGGAATTTTGTTGGGTTGGGGGGAGGGGATCAGTCGCACTGTTACTGATTTGTGTTTCTTTCAATTTTACGTTTTTCTCAAGTTCGTACGAGACGCCGTGTTCAAGATCCGTTCGAATTCCGTCTTTCTCTCTCGTGACCTTGTGCCGTTTAGCTTCTGTTTATTTAGGATCTGAGATCCTCACCGGTGTTGCGTTGGAAGTCATGGGAAAGCGTGCGTCCATTGGTGATGTTGGACTTGGTTGTTTCGTGATAATAACAAACCTGTGGAAAAAAGCATTCATTATCCTTATGCTAAAGTTGTAGAAAAGAAAGCTTCTTCATTCTATGTTACTAATTTTCCAGATTCGATTAATGCTCGTGCGTTATGGAAGATTTGTGAACCATTTGGACAGATTGTTGATTCATATATTGCAAGTAAAACCTCAAAGTTGGGTAACCGTTTCGGTTTTGTCCGATTCATTGGAATTACAAATGACAACTTGTTTGTTAGAACTCTTTCCAACATTAAGATTGGAAATTACCATGTGTTTGTTGCTGTTGCAAGATCCCAAAGTTCGAAGGGCCCCATTGTGGGGGTTAAAGAAGCTGTTAAAATCCCCACACGTAAAATTGATTCAACTCAGGTTCCTCAATTCTCCAATAACTGGAATTCTAAGGCTTCTAACAAACATCATTCTTATGCTTCCATGGTGCTTGGTGGTATCTCATCAAAGAATACATCAGAAACTTTTCAGGGTGTAAAGAAATCGGTAACGTTGTCTGAAGAGGAATTGGCTTCTATAGATAATTCGTTGGAATTTGTTTTGGTTAAAGTAAAAGAGTTGGGCACATTGATTAACATGTATCGGATTTGTAGAAGTGAAGGTTTTGATAATGTGAAAATTCATCATGTGGGTGACTTTTGGTCTTGGTTACAGTTTAATAATGCAGATACTTGCATGGCTTTTAAAACCAATGAAACGATGAAAAGATTGTTTGTAACCATCAAACCAATTCAAAAGAATTTTTTCATAGATGAAAGAATGATTTGGATAGATATTCAGGGTATGCCTTTGTGTGCGTGGGGATCTGCAGCCAAATAAAAGAGTAGCCACGCTGTTTTGGAGGTTTTATGTTCATTGAAATTGATAATGATCAAAACATGAGTACTTGTCGTTTATGTATTGCCACAAAACAGAAGAAATTCATTGATGAAGAAGTAAGTGTAGTGATAAATGGTGAGAATTTTGAAGTGCATGTTCGTGAGCTTTCAAATTGGAGTATCAAGATTGTTGATGATCTTGAGTCAGAAGATGGATGAAGTGAAGAGGAACATGTGGACACAACTTCTGAGTTTGCTGATTCAGTGGACCATGTGATTGAGACACCTAATCTTATTCACGATGATTCGGTAAACAATGAGGAGATTAAGGAAAATATAAATTCATCAAATGTTGAAACACAATATGACTTGGAGCAACGTGATAGTGTCAATTCACCTTCTGATGATAGTTGTCCTCCGGGATTTGAGTATCTTAAACAAAAGGTTCCGTGTCATATTCAGGTTCCTTCTTCTGCTAAAGATAGTAAATGTACCACTTCCTTCACTAAGTACCGTGAGAAGAGATACAAAGGAACATCTCTGTTATTTGAAATAAATCGTTTGATCGAAGTTGGGGGGGGCCTTGGGTTATGATGTTCGAGGATGTAGGAAAACTCTAAAACAAATGTTGAATGAAACGAGTATATCTTTGTTTAATAGATGAATATACTATCTATTAATATTTGTGGCACAAAGAAATGTAGAAAACGGGTATGGATTAAAGATCTTTGTTTCAAACATAATATTAGTTTCCTTGGAGTTCAGAGTCCAAAATGACAATATTAGAGTTATATCGTTTACAATCGATGTTGGGTAATTATTCGTTTGATTATGCATGTAGCATGTCGAGGGGTCGTTCGGGAGGTTTAATATCCATTTGGGATCCGACAGTTTTTATTAAACAAAATATTTGGTGTGATGATAATTTTATTATTGTTCAAGGCCAGTGGTTGAATCACACAGGGACATATTTTATGGTAAATGTTTACGGTCCACATGTTCCGGATGCTAAAATCATTATGTGGCAAAAACTTCTTATGTTTATTCATCAACATCACGGTAGATATGTGTTATTTGGTAACCTAAACGAAGTTCGTGAGGAGTCGGAGCGGTTTGGTTCAATATATTCTACATCGGAACCCCAAACGTAAAACACCCCTCTTTCATTATAAGAATATAATATTAATAAACACGGAAGCATGAATTTAAAATACATTACTTTAGTATATATCAAACATTATACATAAACAGTTAACATTTTTCAATATTTACATTACATTCAAACTGTTTAAGACTACCAAAGGCGGGGTATTATAAAAATTCACAAAACAAGGTTTATTACAAAACCATATCAGAGGCCTAAAGCGCAGTCAAACATTCCTTGATCAACCAATCACCTCCTGCACCCACAATTAAACAAAACATATCCTGCAGGAAGTAAATGAGGGGTTAGCACGAAGCTAAGTGAATAGATTCATCACACTCCATTCAACTTAGCATAACTAGTAGTTTACACCAAATAATCGTAAACACACATAATTCAATGAGGATCGGTGGCTCTGGGGATATCATAATACCCGGGGATTCCCCCAAGAACACTTACCGTCAATCCGTATGGCCAATACAGAATAGACCGATAACTACTGGTTATTAAACACATACACAGGTCTCAAACACAACAAATAAATCAAAACCTGTGTAAAACACATAATAACCAGAAGTCCAACTACACGTTGACCTCAATAACATAGTACACATAGTACACATATCACGTAGATCAATAATCAATAATCAAGACTAAACAGTCTAATACACATCCACGTTTACTTGTTGTAACCAAATAGTTACAACTAAATCAAATGATGAGTTCTGAATCCACTCACCGATACCTCTGATGTCTGCACACTCAGTATTCTTATATCACTGAGTCTTACGTTGATCTGAAACAGAAATCAAATACAAATCAGAAGTTCGTTCCATAAATATCATTATAGTCTAATTATCCAATCAGGTAGTCCCTGAAGTTTAGGCAAACAAAAGTTCAATCAGAAATAAACTCAGAAAAAGTCTGCAATACCGCTTAAAACTGAAAAATGCCATTTTCGGGCCTTAGATGACCCCGAATGGCCAAAAACAGCCTAGGCTAATAATATATAGCCTTGATTACTACGCATTTTCAAAATTTGCAAAACAAAAATCTCAGTTCGCAGAAATTGGGTTCGCAACTCGGTTCGCAGGATTTGGGTTCGGTTCGCAAGATTTGGGTTCGGTTCGCAAGTTCTGGGTTCGCAACTCGGTTCGCAGGATCTCAGTTCGCAGGATGAACTGAGAACTGCGAACTTCGCTGCAAAAACGGGTTTTTCAAATCAAAACTCACCAAAACATCATAATACTCAAATCTATGGTTTCTAATGCTTCAAGTAACATCAAACAACACCTAATAACAACAAACCAAGCTTCAATTCGATTTACACAATCAAAATCAAACTTACTCTTCTTTTCTTTCTTTTGAAATTGAAAGGTTTGCTAATCTTGATGGAAATTAGAACTTGGATGATGATGAATCTGATGTTATGAAATCGAATCACAGAAGCACAAGCTAAGCTTGAATTCAATTTGATTATGGGTTTCTTGAATTTGTTAGATTTCTAAAAATGGAAACAAGAAGAAGAAATGAGAATATATGAGGATTTCAAAGTCGGTTGTGAATAAGTGGTATAATTTTTATACCCGTCCTAAATCTTTTGTCTGAAATATTATTTTATTTTACCGTCATCTATAACAATTTAAAACGATTAATATTTCACTAGTCACAATAAGTCAAAGGACTTATTTATCTACGTTTCACAATGAAACACATAATATTAAATAATTTCTAAAACATTTAGATAATTGATTAAAATAATAGAATTTACCAGACCGCAGAAGAGGATGTTACAAAACGTTTAATTCGTTTATTGACAGCTCGGGTTTGAAGGAGATGATGATGGGGGGTAGGTTTTTCATCTGGATGAATAAGAGTGGTACAAAGATGAGTAAATTGGATCGCTTCTTGATTTTGGAAGAGGTGTTGGATGATAATATTGATTTAAAAGCTACTGTGCTCGATCGACTATGGTCTGACCACTCTCCCATCTTGTTGCATTCGCTTAAAACTGATTATGGCCCGACCCCTTTTAAATTCTTTCACTCATGGTTTCAAAGAAAAGATGTTGATGCTGTTGTTAAACAAGCGTTTGACGATGTTTCCCAGGCTACGGTAGATTTTAGAGTTCCTCTACACGTTAAGCTTAAATCCATCAAGAAATGCCTCAAAACTTGGAATTCGGTTAGTAAGCAAAAGGAAATGTCTCGTAAACAGGAGGTGATTGATCTAATTAAAGACATTGAGATTAAACTTGATGCATCATTGGCTTCGGATACAGAGAAGGAATCTCGACTTCAATTACTTCGTGAAATTAATGATATTGAACGATTGGAATCAATGGATATAGTTTAAAAAGCTCGCATAAAATGGGATGTTGAAGGTGATGAGAATTCAAAGTTTTTTCATGCATTGTTAAAACAAAACAGGAAAAGGCATGCTATACATGGTATCATGATTGATGGTGTGTGGAGTTCGGATCTAGTTCAAGTGAAAGATGCTTTCCTTCAACTTTTTAAAGATAAATTTCAACAACATGCACCTCAAGTAAATTTCACATCTCACTCTTCTTTTTCGAAATTATCTGCTCAGGAAAAGATTGATCTGGAGTGCCCGGTGTCTAGTGATGAAATAAAGAAGGCGGGATGGGATTGCGGTAGTGATAAAGCCCCAGGTCCGGATGGTTTTTCGTTTAAATTCTTAAAACAATATTGGGAGATATTCAAATTTGATATGGAGCTTTTTGTTTCGGATTTTTTCACTACATCTAGAATGCCTCCTGGAACTAATTCGGCTTTTATTACGTTACTTCCGAAGGTGAATAATCCTACTCTTATTAAAGATTTTCGTCCTATATCCCTAATTGGTTTGCAATATAAAGTCATTGCCAAAATATTGGCAAACCGATTAGCAACAGTTGTACAAAATCTTTTTAGTGAAGAACAATCTGCGTTTATAGCGGGATGTCAAATTCTTGATGGCCCGTTGATGTTAAGCGAGATTATTGACTAGTATAAAAATCGTAATAAGAAAATGATGATTTTTAAAGTTGACTTTGAAAAGGCTTACGATTCGGTAAACTGGACGTATTTGGATTATGTTTTGATTCAATTGGTTTTGGTGAAAAATGGAGAAATTGGATTAAAGCATGCTTACATTCTGCTCGTACTTCCATTCTCGTTAATGGAAGTCCTACTTCAGAATTCTCACTCAAAAGAGGCCTTCGTCAAGGGGATCCATTGTCGCCATTTCTTTTCATTCTTATCATGGAGGGACTTCATATTGCCATTAAAGACGTCAATCAGTCAAATTTCATCAAGGGAGTTTCGGTTGGTAATCCATGTACTCGCCTCTCCCATTTTTTTTTATGCTGATGATGTTGTGTTGGTTACTGAATGGAACCATGGGGATATGGATAACATTTTACGCATTTTCAATGTGTTTTTTCTGGCTTCTGGGCTTCGCATTAACGTCCACAAATCAAATGTTTATGGAGTCGGTGTTTCAACCGAAGATGTTGAAGAAATAGCTAGGGCCTCCGGGTGTCTAGCGAGTTCTTTTCCATTTACATATCTTGGTCTCCCTATTGGTGTAAGCATGAACAGGATTAACCATTGGCATTGTATGATTGATAAGTTGGAAAATCGTTTATCCAAATGGAAGGTAAATTTGCTTTCTATAGGTGGAAGATCGACATTAGTAAATGCAGTATTAGGGAGTGTATGTATTTACTATATGTCAATTTTTAAAGTTCCGGAATCCATTTTATCCACTCTTGAACGTTTAAGGTCCAATTTCTTTTGAGGTGTAGACAAAGACAAGAAAAATATGATTTGGATCAAATGGGAAAATACGTTGGCATCTCTTGATAAAGGTGGATTAGGTATTGGAAGCTTGAAGGGTTTAATCAAGCACTTCTTCAAAAATGGAGATGGAGGTTAATTTCGAATCCGAAGCTGTTGTGGGTTCATTTGATCAAAGCTATCTATGGGGAGGATGTTGGCTTTGCGCATCTTGCAAGCACTAAGAAAGGGATTTGGGCAAATATCGTGGGATCCATTAATCATTTACATGATTATGGCATTGTTCCAAAACCTACACTGAAAGTTAAAGTCGGTTGTGGTACAAAAGTGAGATTCTGGCTTGACACGTGGATTGGCGATTGCCCGCTTTATCAACGTTATAATCGTCTATACCGTCTTGATGTTCAACCGCAATGTTTCATTAAAGATCGTTTTGTGAATGGCAATTGGCAGATGAATTGGAAGAGGCCTATAATTCCTGGTCGTTTAGATGCTTTACGTGAAGCATTACATTCTGAGTTGCAAGAGTTCACAAATTTTGATGGCCAAGATGAAATTAGATGGGGGATTGGTCTTGATGGCAGGTTTTCAGTAGGTGATACAAGAAAACATATAGATGATACCATTTTACCAACTTCGGCAATACCTACAAGATGGTGCAAGATTCTCCCAAGGAAGGTGAATATTTTCTTATGGCATTTGAATATGGATAGGCTTCCGCACCGGTTAAATCTTTCAAGACATGGACTTGATATCCTATCTATCACGTGCCCATTATGCTCTAACGGTCTCGAATCGAATGATCATGTATTTTATACAAGTGACGTGGCTCTAAATATTTGGCGGTTGGTTCGAATGTGGTGTGACGTTTCCATTCATGTCGTAAATACTCATTCGGATTGGATATCTTGGTTCGATAGTCTTCATATATCAGGCGATGGGAAGGCTCGGCTACAAATAATCTCGGCAACAACTTGGTGGACTTTATGGAAGTATCTGAATTCTGTTACATTCAATTCTCAATGCTTGAGGAAATGTGATTTATTTGATACTATTCGTCTTTGTTCTTTTAATTGGTTAAATTGTAGAGGTTCTAAATGTTTAGTTTGGTCTGATTGGCTTAAAAACCCATTGTAATATTTGCTAGTTTCTTGCTAGCTTTTATTTATATATAATCGCAGTTCAAAAAAAAAATAATGTGCCATAATTTTTATCTGTGATTCTACTGAAAGGCTATCATTTATTTATGTTTAGTATTATAAAAGTTATTATAATTTCTAGCAGGCTTTCAAATGTAAGAATAGTATAGATAAATTGTAGTTCCTCACTTTTGTATCTATTAAGGTCACTCCCAACGCTTGCGTCGGTTGGGAAAGTGACGATGGTCACTTTTGTGACGCCAATGGCACGGACCGGTCACTTTGTGCATTGGTTGGGCATTTTGCGTCGGATATCTGACACTCCGTCAGATTTTTTGTTTTTTTCTTTTTTTGTTTAGTGTAATATTATAGAGGTATATTGGTAAATGTGGGACCCAAAAAAAAAACTTACCGGTGACCATTGGCACGGGTCAGTCAGTTGTTAGTCAGTCAGTTTTGAGAAAAGCTGACGTGGTGCTGATTTGACAGAAAGTGACCGGTCGGTTTTAGACTACCATTGGGGATGCCCTTATTAGGTACAGTAAAGTAATTCCTAGCAAACATTTTGTTTACTCATTGTCTTGTCTCAGCCACCCACCAGATGTCCCCCAGGCTAATTTTTCATATCAACAGCCAATTGAGACCTTGCTTACTCAATGCAACTACTAACACGAAATTATCATTCAGTAAATTTTCAGTACAATAATTCTTTGGAGCAAGAAACTGAACGAACTGCAACAACCATTTCAGACCATTCTTAGTAAATACAACAACTAAAGAAAACAAGTCTAAGATAATCCATCTAGTCTGACTTTATCATTCACTACATTTTAACTGAACGAACTGCAAAGACTAACCATAAAAAAAAAAAAAAGAAGATAAACAGGTCACAAATGACGAACACAAGATTATCATCATCAATCTCAACATATCTGAGTGATCTGACATGAGTAAGTCAATTGTAGGAGGACTAACAATGGTTTTCACCACTAGTGACGCGGGTGGGGAGCTTAAGAGAGTTCTTAACATCTTCGACTCCTCATTCTTATTAAGCACGTCGTAAAAACGTAGATGAACCTTCTTCAACTCGGGTGACTTGGCCAAGATAAAATTCACAAACACCAAATCAGCCATCCAGTTGCTGAAACCCACATCATTTACATGTTTCAACCAAATATCCGAATAACTTTGCATTGTAGAGGAGATTATCTCATCACAAAAATCTTCATCAGTCATCTACAGGAAGTATCAGTATCTCTTATGTGAGTGTATTTTGTCATGTGAGTAAAAAGAGATACGATACAAAATAGACATGCACTGTTTACCACTATCACAATTTTATGCAAGTTTGGGGAGCATCTGATCAGAATAGCAAGTAAAAATAACCCATTGTTGAGTGAGTTATAAAAGTACTCCAAGATAAGTACTTGAGGTGAAATAGTGAGGCTGGAAGCTCTCGTGGAACCGTTTCTACAACAAAACACTTGAACACAGGCCAAAACAAAAATTAACAACCAAATTCTATTTTTTCAAGTTGAATTTATTATATATTATGTAAATAATGTTAGCTTATCAGTGATCCAATCCCAAGTAGTCAGATGTTCAAGCATAGGTAAACACTCGATAAGCTCGATAATGGTGTAATTGTTTTCACATATTATATGTTCGTCATGTAAAAGCTGTAGCAAAATACAATATTCAGAAAAGTTATGAAAAGAAATAAGAACATATTACTAGTAAGAACTTACCAGAGTGACGGTCTTAAGTACTGGAGAATTTGATAGGAGATGTAAAAGACTTTTATCAATGATGTAAACATTTTTCAAGTATAAAGTTGTAAGGCTACAGAATCCATTGCAAGTTGCTCGATGGTTAAGATCACAATCATAGAGATGTAGGTCCAATAAGTTGATGCAATGAGAAGATAGATTAGGGTATCTAATAAAGCCCACCGTCTTAATCATACAAGTGAAGATGTAATTTCTTGACAGCATTGTCCCTCAACAAATAACTTATTATTTGATCAATTTTGACACACGTTTTATCCACAACCATGTAGAGGGTGAACTCATGTATTGGACCCTGAAGAAAATTATTCCTCCAATGATGAAAAGTTACTCTGTAATTCTTTTACAAAAGAGATTCCTTTTTTCTTTTATCAATGGAACTCATGGTTTTTTAATAATGTTCTTTCTTTCTCTTTTGTGTTAACTGGAACAGTATAATAGTTTAAAAAGCTATCTATTCATTACAAATATAAGTACCTTTGATTTAGTAATTAACATTTTAGAAAACCTAACTTGATCTGTTTAGAATTATAATATTTCAAAACTCTGTTGTCATTTGAGTTTAGACAAAGCGAATACATGGCACATTAACTTAGTGAATTTTACAGACAATTATTTTGGTAACACATCTCTCAATCGGGTCTAACAGCGGATCTAATGGCGTCGTTTTGACTCCTATGTACCTTCTTGGATCCATATGAAATGCTTGCTCGAGTGCTTTAATTTTTATGAAATGAAAAGAGAAGAACAAAAACCAACAACACTAAAGATGTTGGGAAGGAGGCCTACGGTGAATCCCGAAATTGGTCAGGTTCTTCAAAAATGAGCTTTCCAAGACATCGCTTGATTTCTTAAACATTGCAAAGCGTTACATGTAGAAATGTGAAGTCTTAACTTCTAGTATTTTATCTAAAAAAACAATCACACTACCAGTTCCTTTAGTATAAAACCATTTGCAAATGTTACTCCAATAGCTGCTCCAATAATATTATAAAACCATGAATCAAATAACAAACTATACTATAAAGATTATAATCATCATTAATCCTTTCTTCTAGTACTACCGAGAAATAAGAATACCAAAAGAAAAGCAACACCATAAGCATTTAACCAGACCAGTATACTTTTTTAATTACATTAAGATATTGAGATGATCAGAATTCGTCATTGAACCAGCCTATTGAGATTTGAGACCAAAACCAATTCAACAACTAAAATCAAATAACTCTAAGATATTATCTTATTTTCACATAGGTTATCATCATCCATCTCAACATCAAAGTGAACTAAACTAATCTGACATCACCTGTTTCAGTACTAACAATGATTTTTACCACCGGTGATGCGGGGGGAGAGTGTAAGAGAACTCTTGACATCTTGGCCGCCTCATTCCTATCAAACGCCATGAATAAATATAGGCGAATTTTCTTCAATTCGTGTGACTTGGCCAAGATAAACTTGACAAATTCCAAATCAGGCTTCAGGTTGCCGAAACCCAAAATCTCCAGTTCAGTCAGATGCTCCAACCGAATATGTGAATAAGCTTTCGAGATAATGGAGCTTATCTCATCACTAATATGATCTTGGGTCATCTACATAACGAGTTTGTGTGTCGTGTGTCAATATATTTTGACACGAGAATTAAAACAAATATGACAAAAGATACACTAATCTTGCCATTTACCTGTATCTCAATTTTCTCCAAGTTCGGGGAGCATCTAATCAAATGAGCGAGTAAACGTAACCCGTCACCACGATAGTCAAAGAAAATGTACTTGAGGTGGATTAGAGAGGTTGGAAGTACATGTGGAACCGAGTCTAGAACATAACACTTGAACCGTAGTCCAAAACAAAAGAATATTAAGAAAATAGTTATTTTAGTCATATATTATAAATTATGTGAATAAATATTACCTCAGTGATCCGATCCCAAGTAGTCAGATGTTCAATCATAGGTAAATACTTGAATAGCTCGATAATGGTGTAGTTCTCATCACAGATTACATGTTCTTCATGTAAAAGCTGCAAAACAGTACAATATTCAGATAAGCTATGAAAGACCAAGGATAGATATTCTATTAACAACTTACCAGAGTGATGATTTTAAGTAATGGACATTTGGACAGGAAATGTAAAAGACCGTTAGCAGGGATGCATACGTTCTTCAAGTATAAAGTTGTAAGGCTACCAAATCCATTGAATGTTGGTTGATGGGTAAGATCACAAGCACAGAGATATAGATCCACTAAATGATGCAACGAGAAGATTGATGAGGGTACCCGATAAAGCCCACCATCTTGATTAAACAACTGAAGTCCTAGTTTCCTGACAGCATTGTCATTTCACAAATAACTTATTATGTGATCAATTTCGACACAAGTTTTATCCAAAACCATGTAAAGGGTGAACTCATGTATTGGACCCCGACGCATTAACAAAGTTTGGTATATAGCATAGAAAAGTTTACATCTCTCGCCCATCTTTCTTCTTTCACTTGCAACGGGTTCCTGCAAACCCCTGGAAAGCTCCTTCTTATTAGTTAATTCACGAAATGAATAGTGGTATGTGAAACTCAAGATTCGGAATTTTGGTCCATTTGTATCTCCATTCCTTTGATAGGCTGCTTGTCCTTGCTGCCTCTTGAATTGGTAAAAGACATAGGATGGTTTCTATTATTGCTGAAGGAAGGTTGCTTATTCTATCCTTAGACAAATGTTGAGCTTTGGACGAACGTATAGCTTTCATCTCATGGTATTTTGTTGCACCAACACTAAATAATGTTGCCAAAGAGAGTTACTTTGAACTTCAAATGAAGATGAACTCTGATTAATATACAATATACAAAAACAACAATCATAATAAAATACAAATTACAGATGTGGAGAATGTCAAGCATAACAGGTCAAATAATCCTAGGATTCACAATAAAAGTTCATACTTTGATGTTGTTATGATTGTAAATTGGGTTTTAGCTTTACCATCCGGTGATCAAAACAATTTCTTAATACTCACTCAAACTTAATGGTGGGGGGTGTTTGGGTACGTGGTTTGAAAGCGATTGATACGCTAAACCTTATATCGATCAAATATGATGCATATACTTCATGTAAATTTCATGATAGTTTCAGATGACAAAAAATGAAGGATTAAAGGTTGTCAATGCTAAACTGATTATTTTCCCATTAACTGAATAATAATGTCAATCACAATATATATATATATATATATAATAAGAGATGAATGGGCTAAGCCCAATATAAATAAGTCTATCTAGATACTGGTCCAATATAACCCCGCTAATAACCCCCCCCCCCCACCCACAGTTAGAGTAGGAGATGGATGGATGCTCAAACTGGCTCGAAACTCGTCAAAGAGAACATACGATAATCCCTTGGTGAAGATATCGGCAAACTGCTAGCGAGAAAGAACATGCAAAACGCGAACCCAACAGGTAGCAACCTTATCTCGACAGGTAGCAACCTTAACCCTAAAGAGTATGAGTCACTTGAGTTCAATGAAACTCATATCTCTAAGAATGATCGGTCACGTCTACCACCACATGAAGATAAGTATTACAACTTTTCTTTCGATCCTGATAATGACAATGATGACTCTAGATTATCAAAAGATACACTAGTGAGTCTAACATCTAAGTCATTATTCCAAAACACTACACTCACTGCATCTGCATCCACTCATTTTGAACATATCCCTAAATCATCAAACACCTATAGATCTGCCTCTGCAATGTTAAACCTTAGCAAATGAAAAAAAAATGGAGTAAGCTGCATGATAAAAATCTTTTCATTGGTAATCCTAACTCCATAGTGTAAACTATATATGCTACTGCTAACTTTTGTTTGTTTGTAAGCTTTATGTCATTGATGGAACCAAAGAATGTTGATGAAGCTCTCACTGATCATAACTTGATATCAGCAATGCAAGAGGAGCTGGCCCAATTTGAAAGAAAAAAAGTTTGGAAATTGGTACCTCAACCACGTGGTAAATCAATGATAGGTACAAAATGGGTCTTTAGAAACAAAATGGATGTTGATGGAGTTGTAGTGAGGAATAAAGCAAGACTGGTCGCTCAAGGTTATTTCAAAAGATATGTACGCTCACTTATTGTACAATTGCATTTAATTATTTGTACCTTTTCTGTAACCTAGGAATAAAGTAAACGGTAAACTTTATTCCTAGGATGTAATGTCACATCCATTACATTGGAAGTTTCATTAATTTACCCAACAAATATGGTGTTGACACGTGTAGGGTTTTAGAGTTACTTTTATTTGACTATAAATACCACACTCAACAACCATATTTATTGTCGAGAATAAATATTCTCCCCTGAATTTTGTATTCACCTTCTACCTGTGATTTAAGCATGTTCCTGTTTGTCAGCGAACCAAGTGCCCTCACTTATCTCTAAGTGTTGATCACTGACCATCAGCAGCGACCTATTCGTTGCTGACCTGTAGAAGTCAAATTTGTCACAAGTTAGTTTACTTAGACTAGTATGACTTGTCTATTTCCGCAGTAAACTTTGTAAACTATTCTTTGATTCAAATCAATAAAAGAAAACTTTAAACTTGAATTTATTTGTCTATAATTACATTTGTTGTTAATAGTTATTTAAATATCGACAAAAATGGACCAACACATATGCATATAGATGTTGTGGTATGACTGTAAGGAAACATAAATGTGGACACAAAAAGAATATGTATGTGGAGTCGAGAACATTTTACATATGTGAGTTGTTTAGTAATTAAAGTGATGCATTTATTAGACTAAAAAGCATTGTATTTTAATTAATGTTAGGGTTAAATTTGAAGGAATCAATAGTTTGTGGCTTTTGTTTTTGTACCCATTTTAAAGAACCCTAGTTTCAATTTGAAAATAATGAAGATAGAGATGCACATAAAGAAAAAGGAAAAGAGAGAAAATAACTCATGTACCTTCACGTGCAAGTCACATGGATCTATTTAGCAAACAATTTACTAAAGAACCATATGTATAAAAGGTTCAAAATAAAGCACTATCTATTAGTGACTAGAAGAGGAGATCAGTTTGCTTATGTGGCTTCAATCATAGACTGCCACGTATGCAAAAATCTGAGGTGTCAAGCATACGATTTTTTTGCGTTTTTTGTTCCACATATACACTGCTGATGTGTCTTCGCATACCATAAAAGCCGGATTAATATCATTTATTTGCATATAATTGGTTGACTATCAAGCCTTATGTGAAAAGAAAATTAATTTCAAAATTATTAAAATAAATTAAATAAATTAATGACCATCATTAATTGCTATTGATTTTTCAATCTTAAAATTAACAAAATAAATTAATGACCATGGTTAAATAAATTAATGATCATCATTAATTGTTATTGTTTTTTATATTCTATGAATCAATTGTAATAATTCCTTTAGTATATTAGTTAATTGTCCGATTTATTTTTTCATATGTTATATTTATCACATAATTAACTGTTAATTAGTTAATTGCATAATCAAATGTAACTTAGTTAACACGTAAATTTTAATAATTATATACATTTTACACGGTAAATAAATATCACGCTATTGTAAATCCCACGGTGAAACAAAAATGTTAAAATGGTGAAACTAGTAATTTGATATAACCGCGGGAATCAGCAGCGTATTTTTATTTTTTATCCCTTTTTATCCTTTACCCAAAAAGAACAGCGTAATTTTTTCAAGAAAATTATACCACTCATATTTAACAACCCCCAAAGTAGAAGAAGAAGACGTGCCAGTTTTGAGACCAGAATCTATATTTTACGAAGTGTTCGCGACTCAAAACCCTGCCACGACAAACAAACAATTAATCAATTCCCGCTCTTCTTCCATCCACCCACCCACCCACCGTCGGTGAATTCCTTATAAAAACCAAATACCAACTGAAACAATTCTGTGATTAAATAAATTAAATTAATATAATAGCAATGGGAGTGAACGATAATAATAACCTAATTCCAAATATAGTTATCAATAAACTGAAATTCACGTATCCAGGAATCGACGGTCATCCGCCACCAGGTTCAGTCCCTCTGATTGAAGATTTCTCACTCACTCTTAATTCCGGTGATCGCTGTCTTCTCGTTGGATCTAATGGCGCTGGTAACCAGATTCATTCATTCATTCTGTATCTAATTTTATGTACAGTTGAAATGATTTTGAAATTGAATTTTTTTGCTGTTTGTTTTTAAATTTATGGAAGAATAATGTGAGAATGAATTAATGAAATAGGGAAAACGACGATTTTGAAGATATTGGGAGGGAAGCATATGGTGGAACCTGATATGGTTAGGGTTCTTGGTAGATCTGCTTTTCACGATACTTCTTTGATTTCTTCTGGTGATCTTGCTTATCTTGGTGGAGAGGTAATTTTATCATTTTTTATTTGAATTGTGATACTTTTATGAATATATTAATTTATGCTAATGCGGTTGGTGATGAGTATTTTCTGTATGAAGTAAACAGAATTGAGATTGTTATGTAGGAAATATAGGATTAGGTGATGTGATTGGTCCTTAAGCGGATGAGGTAATTAGAGGCTCTAGTCTGCTGTTGATCTAGAACTTTTGACTAGGATATGTACTGGCGTAACGAAAATATTGTTAGTTGAGGAGCAAACTTTGGTTTTTTTATTACTTGAGTATAATATAATTAGGAAAGCCAACATGAAGTTAAGATAGAATGATTATGTAAGTGTAGTTAATGACATTAAGACACATATTATATGGATTTCCATCTTTAAGGTGGATGATTACTAAATTACTCGAATTCATAGGTGGATCAATAGGAATTAAACAGTTACGTATAGCATACATTGTTGTTTGGTTTAGGTTAGTTTTTTTCCATAGCATGTTCTGTGAGCTGAGAATGGGATAATGGAACACTTGAGAGGTTAAGTGTTACTAAACGTAATTTTTACACTACAAGCAAAGATCGCACTACAATTAAAGTAAATCAAATGATTCAGGAGTATTTAGAATATGATTTAGATCCCTCATACTTCTTATTAATTTATAAGTAGTTATATAGCCTTAAGGGAACTTATTTATTTATTTATAGATAATTTTCTGAAATTGTAATTTTATCATTCACAATATACTATTAACTTACATATGCGCTTATGTTGATATGGTGGTCTAGAGATATTAAAGTACTATGCAAATCAAGAAAACGAATTCCTCTTTTGAGAAAAAAAAATTAATAGTTGGGTTCAGAGAGGTACTATTTTTATTTAAAAATAGAGTTAGATTTATTGAACATATTCAAGTGATGAAATGCTCTGTTCCTTTTTAGAGTCATTGGATTCACCGTCAGTGATGATGATCAGTATGTTAAACGTTTCTTATGTTGATTTAATGACGAAGGTGTGTTTGGAGGGGGGGGGGGGGGGGGGGATTCTAGGGGCTTATAGGGGATTGAGATTCTAGTTTTAATAATCTCCAACTCTTATGAATTAAAAACCTCATTTGGTAACATGAAAAAGATGGGGATTGTTGGAAAAATAATCCCCTTAAATCCCCTGAAATAGAAGCTCTTTCAAGTAGCTTTTGAAAAGAATCCACAGGCACTAGAATCCCCAGCCACAATCTCCAGCTCCAGCTATTTTGGCAAAACTAGCTGGTAGTTGGAGCTACTTTTTAGAGCTGGACCTTATACTTTTTTATGTGTTTGGCAAACTAGCTGGAGCTTAATAATGTAAAATGACATAAAAGGACTCAAAGGAAAAACTAAAACATTTAAATGAAAGGTATTAATATAAATTCCATTTACATAAGCTCTAGCATTTTCTAAAAGCTACGTCAACTAGCTTATTATTTCAGAGCTTATTTTTCAATAGGCTTCCAATAAGCTCATATGTTTTTGGGTACCAAACAAGGCTTCTAGCTTGAGCATTTGAAAAACATAAGTTTAAGCTCATATAAGCTCCCTTAAGCTTGTCACCCAAACATACCCAGTCTTATCAAATATAGTTATCAGATATGGGCTTCTTCAGTAGTTTGTTGCTTACTATTATTTATTTAGTACTTTGTATCTGTCTTAGAAAATTTACAATCTAAAAATAAATATGCTCAATGGTCATCAATGCAAATTATTGACTTCAATTACTTATGATACTCAAGTTTCTTGATTTTATCATTGTTCTTAAGTTATTTTTCAGTGGCAAAGTTATCTGTTGAGTCAAACGTTCCAAGTTTTTATGGCCTGTATGCGTTTTGTTGGTTCTAAATTGTTGTTTGAATGAACAGTGGAGAAGGGAAGTTGCTTTTGCTGGCTTTGATGTTGCAATACAAATGGATATTTCTGCTGAGAAAATGTTATTTGGCGTATCAGGGGTTAATCCTGAAAGAAGAGCTGAGCTAATTAAGGTATGTCAAAGATTAATATATTTCTTTTGTGATAACTTAAATTCATTTGCCTTGTTTCCTTCATTGCAATTTATGTCGGTTTCATTCTTCATCTATCCTTGCATCTTGAATATAAATGTGTTGGGCCCTACTCTAATCAACTTCAAGTCTTCAAATCTAAAAGAACAAGCTTTTCCTAAAACTCAAAATGATAACGTTCTTTTTTTTCTTTTTCCTTGTGTGTTGGTTGTTGTTTTTTTCAAGGGAATAAAATACAAATATGAAACGAAAAACTTAGTTCTAAAGCTGTTCTGTCATATTAATGTATCCATTTGAACTTTTGTCCATAATTAGAATTTAGAAGAATCCATCTCTACGTTGAAATCATAGACAAGTCTGCATTAACCTCACAATCCAGTTTATGCATTTCAATACTTGAAAGTAAGGAGATGTATTGAACATTGCATGGTGATAAACGAACATTTCAGGTTTTAGATGTTGATCTGTCATGGAGGATGCACAAGGTATCTGACGGTCAGCGTAGAAGAGTGCAAATATGCATGGGCCTTTTAAAGGAATTTAAGGTATTAGCATAGTTGAAAATAATTAGATGATATTGATTTTGGTCCGTGAGTTTTTATTATCTTTGTTTTCGCTTAATGGTAATCTATGTATTTGACAATTGGTCATATGATAGTTTTGATCCCTTTGTTAAGTTAATCTTGTGTGATCGACTCATTTGTATAGGTTCTTCTACTTGATGAAATTACGGTTGACCTAGATGTACTTGCCAGGGCTGATCTATTGGCATTCCTAAAAAGGGAATGTGAAGAGCGTGGTGCTACTATCATCTATGCTACTCATATATTTGATGGTCTTGAGAATTGGCCTTCACACATGGTAAGATATAGTCATTTATCTGTTTATCTGAAGCTAAGTATGATATCGTGGTCACAAAACTGTTTTCTTTGTTTTAGGTATATGTTGCTAATGGAAAGTTGCAGTTAGCATCAACTATGGAAGAGGTCAGAAAGATGAGTAATCTGTCTCTGATGGTGAGTTTCCTTAATTTTTCTGTCACTCGGCTACAAAAAATGTGGATTTATTTCTAATTTGGATGTCTCATAATAATGCGAAAATATCCCTTTTTCACCAAGTTCCATAATAAGCTTACCTTTATAGAGGTTAGCAGTCAGCCAAACCTTTACAAAATACTGATAGGGTGATGGTTATAAATGAGGTCACAAGGTTCCTACACTTGTGTTTTTATTGTGGGCTAGCTTGCATATTGCATTTTGAGTTTGGCTTTTAAGGTCAAAAGATCAATTTGATGTTTCGTTTTCTAGACAAATTTGATAACCAGGTTAAAGGTATATTAACTGCCATCAAAAGGAAAACATTAATGTAAGGTTTCATGGTAAATGAATGTTAGTTCAAAGTTTAGAAAAAAAATTGACTTAAAAAGTCAACATAATGGACCAATTAACACAGTTTGTTTATGCTTACAGAGAACAATAGAACAATGGCTGAGGAAAGAAAGGGATGAGGAGAGGAAGAAAAGAAAAGAGAGAAAAGCAAATGGACTTCCAGAATTCGATAGGCGTATTTATGGTACTCGGGTAACTGGCGATCCAGTTCGTGTGGTCAACAACGGTTGGGCTGCTGGAAGGTTGAACTCCACCGTTGCTGGTGAAGAAAATTTTATCTATAGTTCTAACAAGGTAGTCAGACAATAGTCAAAATTCAAACCCAAGACAACAGAAAAAAACTGAAATTGAAAAAATTGTCAAAATGAAATCCCAGTCTGCTTTACATTTTAATTTTTTCCCCCAAACCTTCTGTAGATGCTAAAACCATACCTGTATCTGCACCAAAGGTATTTATTGTTGTAAAAGGTACAGATTAATGTCCAAGAGTCAAGTGTGTCAAATGTACTAATTATATCTTAAAGAGTCAATTGTTATTTTATAATGTTTGTGCTTATTATCAGAATCTAAGTATTACTCTTTATGATTTTTATCCTGAATAAGGTTTCAAGGACTTGAGGTATATGTTTGCAACACAACCCAAATTAGGTTGTCTGCCTGTTATACTCAAGCCCAATGCAATGCATCGTTAGACTATGAAACAAGATAGCAAACGTCAAAATCTGAAGTATCAGATCAAAGATCAAATCGACAATAGTAAGTTGAAATCAAACTTATGTTACTTTAATCTTCGTCAAATTTGTAAACGTATTTTGAATCAATTCTGGGATATATCTTGTATTGACGGACGGTTATGCATTTCATAGTTGCTTATATATGTACAACCGTGCCTTTTACAACGTTGTATGTCTATGTATTTGGCTTTTCTGTGGTATGTTGGATCTTTCATATGCACGATTGAATATTGATTACCATATGAACCAACATATTCAATTATTGATTGATTTAAAAAAAACCATTTTTCTATACATACAAAAATGAAGACTAATTGAAACTCAGAGAAATAAGCATAGGAACAATTGATTCGCTAGAATGCTATGGGACTATGTGATAAGTCACGACAATCCCAAAGTTCAAACATTACCAACCACAAAAAAAACATACATAGAACAAAAGATAAACACTGTGTGGTCACATCAATCTTCATTTGACCTGTTAGTACTTGTATGACGGTGAATTCGATCTTTGTGAATTAGTCAGTGAAATGTTGAAAATCCAATTAAAAAAAAAAAAGTATCATAAATTTTCTATAAACTTTAACACTCTGTTCGAAAGTTCTATTTTGAAGAGAAGATAAAGTAATTGAAAAGAAAATAAGAAGGTAATTCTGTTTTCTAATTTTTCAGAAAAGAAAAGAATGTATTATTTTTGTCTGATTTTCTTTTCTTTGAATTCATTTATTTTTTTTTCTGTTCATTTCTCTTATTTTCTTTCTTTACAAAAGTCGGAAACAGAGTGTAAAATCAGTGTAAGTAAGTGCTTAATATTATAGGATCAAGAATTACCAATGTCCAAAATATAACCTCTTCGAACAAATCGATCGTTGTCAATAGAAGAGAAAAAACTTGATAATGTTCAATCTAATAGTCAATTTTCTTTTAAGAAAAAAAGTGGTGGGGTAGCCCATATAACATTAAACAAAAAAGGGTTAGATTAGGGTTAGTGCGCATATATAAATTTCAGTTAGATTTGTTTTTATTAAATTAAAATAGAAAAAATAATAAATAATAATAAAATAAAAATAAAAGGAAAGTGGTTTTTGATAGAAAGAAACTCAAATTAAAAGGTTGTCTTTCTCACTCACAATCTCTCTCCTCCAATTCTCTCTCTGGTTTTTCTCTCTCCAGAAACCCTAAAAAGAGTCGTTTTACCCACAAACACATCAAGTAAGTTTTCTCTCTCTCCCTTTCTCTTTCTCTCGCATATATATAATCTCTCTCTGTCTCTATTTCTTTAAAAACCATGTTTGCCATTTCATATGTCTATCAATAATAAATAATTATAATTATTTTTATATGTGTCTGTGTATTGTACTGTATGACACCGACAAATTGATATCGAATTTCATCGCTAGATCTGCTCTTTTATCTAATTTTGACCTCCGATTCGTTTGATTTTATATATGTTTGATTGTATTCGGCTCTCGATGTGTTATTTTCCCCATTTTTATCACGCGTCATTAACAGATCTCAAATTTTAATCTGGATCTGTTTGTTTCGCCACCGTTTATGTTAGATCTAGGTTTGAGACGCTAAAATTGGGGCTTTTTGTTGTTGAATTGAGTTTAATTTGATAATTGTTCATTAGCATTTGTTCAGATGTAAACATTTTGTATTTGATCTGTGTTTTATGTGAAATATTGTTATCAGGAGTTTGACTATTGAATCGTTATTTGTTGATTTATATCAGGTTCTTTAATTTTATCGTTGTGTTTATATTGAATTGAAAACAACATTATATTTCTGTTAATAATTGAGGAAATGGAATAGACGAATAGTAATTTTTCTGTGTTCCACAATTGTTTTTTCTGGAGATGTGTTGAAATTGTGTATTTACTCAATTTTTATTTGTTGGTTTTTATTAGTTTCTCTAATGTATGGATATGTTATATTGAATCAAAATCGAAAAGAAAATTACATTACTGTTAATAAATGGGGAAATAGAACAGCTATCGTCTGTCTTGTTTATTATTTGGAAATTGGGTGAATCTATTTTGAAAAATGCAAAACAGATGTAATTTGTATGTTATTTTTATTCTGTCTGCATTTGTAGTTTCGGATGGACGATGAAGGGTTGCGAAATTGGGGATATTATGAACCTGTATTCAAGGAACACCTTGGTTTACAACTGATGTCTCCTATGGTTGACCATAGAGACACCAAGCCGTTCTTACCTCAACGTGAAAGTCCGTTAATGTTGAACCCGAACGTTATGCCTTATCATCACCAGCCTCGCAATTCAGTCGTGTCAGAAGCACCTCTTCCAATGCAGTATATGAGGGATGGATGGATACAAAGGGATAGACTCCTTCATATGCTACCTAGAAACCCTAATTTTCCAGGTATTCCTGATACTGCATCATCTCAGTCAATGCACATGATGCAGCAGCTTGATTCGTATAAGGATCCCGAGATGAATTTAGAAGACAATGCAGCTGTTGGTGGTGACAGTGGAGGCTCAAGTAGTGGTGGTCCAATGAAAAAAAGAACAGGGGCAGCTGCAGTGGGTGCTCCTAAACTGCCACGAGCTAAGAAGCCAAAGAAAGCACCTTCTTTGCCGAAAGAAAACGGGAACCGTGCTGGTCAACGGTCAAAAACTGTTAAGAGGAGTGTGGAAGTGGTGA
The DNA here is from genome assembly GCA_963921325.1 of Logfia minima. NCBI lineage: Eukaryota > Viridiplantae > Streptophyta > Magnoliopsida > Asterales > Asteraceae > Logfia > Logfia minima. The sequence continues at coordinate 26,168,332 of OY992768.1, forward strand.
TAAATGGAATTGATATGGATCTTGCTGGTATCCCGATTCCTGTTTGCTCGTGTACTGGTGTTCCTCAGCAGTGTTATCGATGGGGGTCTGGCGGGTGGCAGTCGGCTTGTTGCACTACCACCATATCGATGTACCCGCTTCCAATGAGCACTAAACGTCGTGGAGCAAGGATTGCTGGCAGGAAGATGAGTCAAGGCGCTTTCAAGAAAGTATTGGAGAAACTTGCATCTGAAAGCTACGACTTTGGTATTGCAATCGACTTGAGGGCTCACTGGGCAAAACATGGTACCAACAAGTTCGTCACCATCAGGTAGACTGAACTTAATGTTTGGTTATAACATGTATATATGTTTGTGGCCCTTTGCTGAGGTTTACATGGTACCTCTGTTAATCCATGAATCTTTCAGAGTTATTTTACCTGGTTTTTCAGAGATTTAGATGTTTGGGGTTCAGGGATTTTATAAGATTAATTTCTTTTTCATTTAGATTATGCTAAAAGGCTAATTTCTTGGGCCCTTTCAATGGTAGAATTATGGTTCTTAAATCACATTGCTTGATCTCTTGTTTTTGGTTAACTTGATTTCATTGAGATTTTGCTCTTAATTACTATCATCAATGGGATTAGCATGTATCCTGTTGTGCATATCAAATGCCAATATGTTCAATGGTTTGGCCTTCTGCCTTACCTTTACTTGTGTTCCTATTATACTGTCTTAAGATTAGTTTTTTCACTTTTAGTTACACCAAGTGACCGCGCATAACAATGGACCAAAATTGATTTGCTTTCAGCTCATGTATGCACTCGGTGTCTGATTTGCTTATGTTTTAATGGTCAATTCTTTTTTACGTTTCCTAGGAATGCCTTATGTTGTGTCTCTCTTAGATAGCATCACACCATGTTAAAGAGTCGTGCCTTTTTGTTTGTGAATTTGCAGTGGATTTAAGTTTCTAATTTGCCCAAACCATTACTTGCCATTCGGCTTTCTTTGGTAATATGATGCTAATAGGTTCTATAAAACATGTTTAGAGCTGTCCGAAATATGTGCAAAAAAGTATATTCGAAAATTTCAAGTTTTTATCTAGCCTGCTGAATGGTTACCGAACTGTTTGGAAATTGGAAACGGAGTTGTGTAAATTACTCGTTTTTGGTTATGTTTTCATTTTATTTTATTTTGGTTAATGCTTTTGGTTTACTCCATACTCATGTGGTTTCAATGTGAAGAACATTGATTGAAAACATCATGCTGATTAGATCTTAATAGACCTTGGGTATGGACAAAACTGCAGTTGCATTGCATGTAGTATAAATATAAAATTGACATTGTGCAAAGATGTAAGAGATGCAACATTCATGCATCATGGTTTCTGACAGTAAAGCATACAATGGTTTGTGTTTCCTCTAAAAGGCGTAGCGTTTCGGTTTTTGTTAGTCGTACTTACACTTGGCGGTTTTTAGTCAGTTTAATCTAACATATACTGGTGGGCATAACCACCTTGAATAACCCGTTGCAATCTGAGGGTAAAAGCGCCCGAACTGGTTGGTTTGTTTAGAATGCATGTTAGTATTTTAAACTTGGTTGACTAGGTGTTCGACTACCTAACTATGAAAAATGAGTGGTAACATTGTACCTAAATTTGGTTAACGGCAATATATGATTATTTTATTTAAATTTAAGGTACTAATCTATGTTTGTTACGATTTATTTGTAAATGATAGTAGCACCTTTAAATAAACATTTTTAAAACTCTGAATATTAATTGTGTAATCAACATTTTATAATTTTATTATCAAATTTACATTCTATGAGCAAAATTTTATATAAAAAATATAAACGTGAAAAAATTGGTATGTGTTCATAAATATTGTGTATGTTAATATATTAAATATCTTTTTAGGTTTATATTTGATATGAGTTCACAAAATTGTGATTGTTTTAATTGAAGTATGTATGTATTAATAAATAGGGGACATGTTAATGTATCTTACTATTTATATTTTTACTTTTGTATTTGGTATGAGTTTATAAAATTTTATTAGTTTTTAATAAATAGCGGGTATGTTATTATGTCTTAATATTTTTGTTACGTTTTTATTTGGTGGGCGTTCATAAAAATTTATTTATTTTACTTGAGTATGTACCATAAATAGCGTGTAGGTTAATATATTATTTTTTAGTGTTGATATTTTTATTTAAAGATTTTTCGGTATATAAAGTAAGTTTTATAATAAAATAAATTAGCATATTAATTATGAAATTAATATTCAAATTTGTAAAAGTATTCAAAGTTGAAAATGAAATTGTTATTTATTTATGTATTTCTAGCAAGCCAAATCTTCCGGCAACCAGAGAAGATAAAACAGTCCTAAAATATATATACATGAATCGGTTTTATATGGAATTCAGTTAATCATATGAAAAGTGATTTTATTGAAATCGTAAATTAAAATGTTTAGGCTCCATATATATAAATCGTATATCCCTGAGATTATATGATTCTAAAACAATGTGTCGTTTACTTGAAATCTAGTGGTATGACATTCTAAGTCAGTTTACTTATCATCCTTTTAAGTTTTAAGTCATTGATTGTATATATAATCATCATTAATTTATGGATCTCCTCTAAATTCACCAATTATTATCTCTAAAGGTCTAACTAGTTTTACCAAAACAATCCACATTCTACTTAAGAAAGTTAGTTTTTCATACAATATGAACGTATAATAATATTATTATAAGGAACTTAAAAAAGAAAAGAAAAAAAAGGCTTTAAAATGTCGTGTGATTTATCCTTTACTTAACGGGTTATATATCAAGTAAACATGTTCATCATGTGTCAAATGTTGCTGACTTATAAGCATAAATAATAGAAGCCAGTCGGGTCTAACTTGATTTTATTGTTTTTATAAATAAGTGATGGCAGGAAAAATGAGGCCAACGTGAGAAAGTTAAAGATATTAAAACAGTATATTACTAATTTTATTTTATTTTTACGTAATCAAATTAGTGATTAGGTAGTGTTAGCATTATTTATTTATATCATATATATATAAATAACATTAATGATATTTTATATAACTAATTTAAAGTGCTTTTTTTCAATCTTGTCTCTAAAAAAAATCATATACGTTAATACAGTGTAAAGTTTTAATAAGAACACCTTAATAATAAAAACGGTAATAACATTTTATATCCGCACATATATCTTACAAATCAGTAGATTCACATTCATGCATCTCAAATATATGGAGAAAAATAGATGTGCATCCTTATAAATGCATAAAAATCAAAAAAATGATTGATGCATGATCTTAGATTGAATATGTAGAATTGTTCATCGATCTTTTTCTCAAATTGTATACATTTCTAGAAATGTGCATTCATTTTTCTTTGCATATTTGAGATATACGAATGTGAATTCAATGATTTTATCAAGTATAAGTACAAATATGAAACGTTCTTACCATTTTTATAAGTGTTCTTAATTGATTTGTACCCCAATTACATACTATCATCTTCAAGTTGATATTTTAAATGTATATTTAATTGTCAAATGTATAATTTCCATTTACATATAATATCGTATGAGTTAGAACTTTTATATATAACCTTGGTACAACGGTAGTTTACATAAAAAATGATTGTCAATTCTCGATATCGTTTCCCTTTGAGATTTAAACTTATCCCATCCTTTCTAAAGCTTGAAGAAAACAAATCATTTGTGAACACTTTACTCAAACAAATCTTAGATCACGTTAGTTTGTATAAAATTTTCTTAAATTTTCTTCTAATCGAACATTTTTCTTAGAAGTGTACCTATAAAATATTTCACATTCTCTCTGTTAAAACTTAAAATCATAAACAATAAAAGTTAATCCAAGTACAATATCTTTCCAAACATATCTCTAATCTCATATTAATTAATTAACTTGATCCAAATAAATAAATCAAATGTTAATTATTTGTGGTTTCGTAAGTTAATAAAATGGTGACGAAATTAAAAGGTTGACAAATGGTGAAACCGAGTTTTGAGATAATAACAATAATAATAACAATTGAAGATAATACAACTGTTATTGTCATGCCGATAATTATTGTCAATCATTAGTATATTTTTATATTTATTACCGCCCCACACATTCATTTAATTATCATTAATAATAACATCATGAATCCTTAAATAATATATACACATCAGTCAATTCTTTTTTGAAATAATCTACATCTATACTAATATATACAACATTTGAGATTTTTTTCAATAGAAAAATTACTAGTTTTCTTTGAGATGTTTTTTTAATAGGAAAAGTCGCGACTAGACAAATGTAGACTTAAACTGTCAAAGACTGCTTGTCCACCTTTTGAAGTCAAATTACGCCTCAAAAACATTTAATTTTAACTTTTCCTAAATTTTACACATTTTTAACTTTTTCAAAAATAGAAAATGGACCCTCAAATGTCTTTTTATGGACTTTAATTTAATTTTATGTTGTCGATTCTATAATCACGAGAATTTTAATTTTTTGATTAAATTTTAGAATTATAATCTATCGTGCTATTAAATACATATTATGTTTAATACAATTTATAGTTTGCATAATACTTAATATCAAAATACAAAATAAAAAAATAAAATAAAATTCAATGAAAGTTCGTGACCCACTCAACACCTCGTAACTCACAACTCACTACGCCGCCATCAATGAATGCAATTATTTTAAAAGTTTATTTTATGCATCAAAATAATACACTCAATAATAATACTTTCTTACATATATTCATGAAATTATATGAACTCAATTTAACGAACTACAAATAAAATATCAAGTAGTATACAAGCCAAATTAGTCGATGTGGATCAATTAATACAGATTGATGCGTAAACTTTAAAACTTAAATAAAAAAATATTTTTTTTCTTTTGAGTAACATTTTCTTAATTAACTATTCTCGTCACATTATACGAGTTTATCGTCAATGATAGATTTATGGTCAAACCAAAATTAGAAAGGCTATAGTAAAAATGAATAGTCTAGTAAAGAAAAAAAGAATCTGAACGAAGATATTTGACTTGTAATAGCTTTATGTTAAACTATAAGGGTTAAAGCATTTTGTCACCAACGTACTATCCCTCAATTTTCGAGATCACCATCCACCTCATGTTAATACTAATGTCACCAACATACTATTTTTGACCGGGAAACGTTTTTTTACATGAAATTGTCAAGGGTTAAAGCCATTTGTCACCAACCTACTCTCCCTCATTTTCCGAGATCACCATCCTACTCATTTAATACTAATGTCACCAACATACTTGTTAGTTACCTGTCAAGGTCACCAACCTACTTGTTAATCAATAACATTAATGATTAATTTGCAATCATAATTCTCTAAACACATGAAGATTAGTTCCAAAAATTACCAAACTTTATTTTCATAAACTAATATTGGATATAAAATTTTTGTAAAACTTTAAGAATTTTTAAGACCATATGTATTTTCTTAAATTTAATACAAAACTATTACTAAAATGGAGTGTTTAATCGTGAAAATTAGTTCCTAAGCCCAAAATTTATAGAAACTTTTTATGAAGTGTTTATATCAGTAAATAACACGGAGAAAAAAAATTATATCATTTGAATCTTTTTAGTATTTATTGCTTTTAATCTTAAAATATTGGAAAACCAGGTTTTATTGCTCCAAATGACTTGAAATTTTTACACAGGTCTTAAAATAATTAGAAACTGAGATGGTAAATTATGAAAGTTTTAGTTTGGTAATTTTTGGAATTAATCTTCATGTGTTTTGAGAATTATGATTGCAAATTAATCATTAACGTTATTGATTTACAAGTATGTTGGTGACATCGACAAGTAACTAACAAGTATGTTGGTGATATTAGTATGAAATGAGTAGGATGGTGATCTCGGAAAATGAGGGAAAGTAGGTTGGTGACAATGGCTTTAACCCTTTTAGTATATGTGTGCAACGTGTGAAAAGTAACCGGTTGTTTCAGTTACAGGTTAACGGTTGGTGACATCAATTTTTTTTTAACAAGTATGTTGGTGACATTAGTATTAAAATAAGTAGGATGGTGATCTCGAAAAATGAAGGAGAGTATGTTGGTGACAAAATGCTTTAATCTAAATTATAAAGGCTAAATGAAATCTGATCCTAAATAAATATATATATATATATATATATAATTACGGTATTACTTAATAGCTACAAGAAAAGGAAAAGAAAAAATTATCTCATTAATATGTAAAAGGGTAGTTATTATATTGCAACCGAATAGAAAAGATGTCATTATCCCCTAAAACGAACTTTTTCCCCCAAATGTCGGGAAATATATATATCAACAAATTATTTATTTAATTAATTAATTAAGCACAATATAAAAGGAAAGTAAAAAAGAAAAGAAAAAGACAACCCCATATAGAAGGAAAGAAAAAAAGAAAAGAAGACAACCCCATATAAAAGGAAAGAAAAAAAGAAAAGAAAAGGACAACCCCATTAGCACCTTTTTCACACACTTTACCACTCTCTCACTCATAAACCGTCAAGAAATACAGCAACGCATTGAATTTTGCTGTTCAATCAGCACCTCAGTCCACATTCAACACAATCTTTTCGGTATTTATTTTCTTCTTATTGCCTTCTCTTTTTTGTATATCATAATGCTTGCAAATTGCAATTGATTTTAAACATATACATTCATATCATTATACATATGTATCAATCTATAATATAATAACCGTTTCGTGTAATTATTTTCAAGAATTGTTGAACAGTTTGTATGGAAATTTTCTCTGGAATCATTGAACAATGTAATCTTGAATGAATGTACATAATTTATGATCAGCTGGTTATTATATTTATTGGTTCATTAAAGTTTGACGATGATCTGTTTCTTTAGGGTTTAATCTTATTAATGAGTGTTTTCAAGGCTTAATGAAACTGCTTGTGTGTTTCTAATCTTGAAAATCAAAAAGTTATTTTTTCTTTCTGATTTTTTAGGTATTGGAATATTATTGTAAGCAGAAATCTAGTGGAAAAATTCAGTTTCCGTGTAGATTCTGGAATTGGAATCTGATAATTTTCTTGTGTGTTAATAGGTAGATATTTTAATAACTCATTAAATTTCCAAGAGTAATCATATTTTCTCAACAAAATAATGTAGTATTTATAGTAACTTTATGGCTTTGTAATGTTTTTTTGGACTGATTTTACGTAGGTCTACATGGGTCCCAAAGTCCCTAATGCATGCACCCCCATATGTTGGTTCTACGTGGAAAGGTGTCAAGATTTTGGGAAGCCTAGAAGTGCTAGTAATTCTTCGGCTTCAGATGAATGTTTTGATCCATTTGTAAAGTACGTGAAGATGTACTTCAGTACTCATTTACACTCTTTACTAAGTCTTGAAGAATTTAAAGGGTACTTTTTATTATTTTATAGGCAAGCTGACGTATCTTACACTCCTTTGCCAGCTCGCCTTCCTGCATTTCATGCGAGGTAGCTAATATTTGTTGATATTTGTACAACTGTTGTATATATGTTTTATGTGCCCTGAACTGACCGAGTGATTACAGTGAGCTAGGACCATGGTGTGCAGTGATCTCGTATGATGCATGTGTTCGTCTGTGTCTGAAGCACTGGTCCAAAGGTAGCAGGGAAGCTCATGTCTTCTTAGAAAATGAATGTTCCCTCCTTCGAACTGCTTTATGGTAATGAACTAGTGATTTTACTTTTGGTCATAATAATAGTGATATTGAAAAATTCCTATTTATTTATTTTATTATTTGTCTTAGTTTGGACCAACTTCTATTACAACCAGAGGCGGAATTATTGAGCAAAAGGTCTTCAGAGTTAGTAGTTCAGGGAGTTAGTAAAAACCCACAGAAAAAGTGTGGAAAGTTGAAAGTTCAGGGTAACTTTTATTTTTAAATACCATCATGAATATTGTTTTATTCGCCTTATTGATCTATGATTTCTTAATCTGTTGTGATGCAGTGCGAAAAGTTAAAATTGTCGTGGATCAACACAGTGGTTGCACTTTCTCATCAATAAAAAAACCTCCGGTGGTGAAGTTGCAAAAAATTTAATCGCCGTTTGTCCAACATAAAATCCACACTTTATTCAGAGTGGCAGGCATTAAGCAGAGTTCGGGTGGCACCAAATTTTTCTACAAATGGATCACTTTCACATCAAAGTCTTGCTTATTTACATTTTGGGACCCATTATCTGAAAGATGTTGCAGGGCTCCTAAAAGTAGGCATAACAAATTTACATGATGCTTCAACACCTCCTGAAGTTCCACAAGGTATGTTAAATCTTGTTCTCTGGATTATCAACTCATGTGTGTACATTTCTGTTATCAAGTCACTTTTTCATGAGAATGCAGAAACATATATATGTTCTCTAAGATTAAAAAGTTCATCGGATGCTGACATGACACGAATGCAGTCGGGATCGAGTGAAACCCATATATTGTGCGTGCATTTATCCTCTCGTTTTCTTATTGATGTCACTGAGTTGAATGGTTATATATAATTATTTCAAATGCAGCTTGCCAGATGACATGAGAGATGATTTGCTTACCGAAGTTACCAATTCAAAAGGGAAGTATTGTGGTCAAATCGTTGCTCAAATGGCAGATATGGCTGATGATATGGTATGTTATAAAATAACTTTCAATTATCCGGAGACATTTTTTTAAGAAGTCTGATAAATTAATATAATTACAGGGAGAGAAGCTTCGTTGGTGGCCAATATACCATGAACCAGAACATGAGCTTGTTGGAAAAGTACAATTACACATACATTATTCAACTAGTACAGATGAGAACAGCAATGTTAAGGTAACAAAATAAATAAATACAATTGTTACACCTCTCGAAGTTTCTAATAATTGATGTCCGTTTTTCTTTCAATAGTGTGGTATTGTTGCTGAAACTATTGCATATGACTCGGTCTTAGAAGCAGCAATGAAAGTCCAAAATTTTAAGCAAAGGAATTTGCTGCTTCATGGTCCATGGAAGTGGTTTGTAACTGAATTTGCTTTTTATTATGGAGTTTCTGATGTATATACAAAGCTAAGGTGCCTTTCAAATGAAAATGCATATATGTTGTCATTGTAATTAGGTTTGTGCTATTTTATAACATACATGTTCGTTTTCCAGATACCTTTCCTATGTTATGGATGTTGCCACACCAACTGCAGATTGTCTAATTGTGGTACATGACTTGCTGTCTCTGGTCATCATGAAAGGGAAAGGCACTTTGAGTTCGCAAGAGGTGAGAATCATTCATGTCTTTTGATGTGCTCAGTGATTTGTAAATGAAGGTTGCCATTTCGGCACATTTACCTTTTAGTAGGTGGATCTTGGCTGTGTTTATTCTTTAACGGGTCAAAATGGGAAAAATGGGTGAACATGTCAAACGGGTTATAAGTCGGGCAAAGTCTACAGTTGATGCATACAACCTTCTAATAGTTTTTATACTGGCATTTTGATTTATTGTAATTCTATTGTTTTTGCGATTATAATAGATTCATTACATTCTTATTGAAACTTGGACAAAAAATTGTTGGTGACCTAACCTGCCCATTTCGACCTGTACCATAAGTGATCCATTTCAACCTGAGTCTTTTACCCAATATGCCTGACCTGCCAATATTTCCATCTCAAAAGTACAATCCAAGACACTGCCAAAGAGCAATCCTATGTTAGTAGTATAGCTGTACAAAAAGGATGGGTGTTTTACTTGTTAACCTTTGCTCATACCATTTGGACAATGATATAAAAGTAGTTTTTTATTCGTCCATTTATATAAGGCTAGAAGCAGTTATCTGGTATTTGTTAATATCATTTTATCTTTTCCTATTTTTTCTGTACGATTTAACGTGAATTTTATCACACACTGACTAGAATCGCATGCTGGGGATGCTTTCGGATCAAATCGAACAAATCATTGCATTGGTTTTTGAAAACTACAAGTCACTAGATGAATTTTCACCGTCGGGATTAAAGGACTCGTTTGCACTGGTATCTGGTGTCATATCTCCTGCTCTGAAACCAGCTTTGAAACTGTACTCTCTTTTGCATGACATACTATCACCAGAATCACAATTGCAGCTATGTAAATATTTTCAGGTATCAAAATTCATAATATTCTATAGGTTTTGTTCCTTTACTATCTCTTTTCTATGTCTAAAGATCATAATTATTCCAGACTGCTGTAAGAAAGATTCTTGGCAAATACATTGCAGAAACAAGTGAATTTATTTCCATTAGTTGCGAAAAGTCAACAGTTGACCAGATTGCTTATTCAACGGCTTATCAGAAGATGAAGTCTCTTTGTTTAAATATCAGAAATGAAATTGTTAGCGACATAGAAATACATAATCAGCATGTGCTTCCCAGGTAAGTGATCTTATAAGTTTATACTAATGCTTGTACGTAACTCACATTTAAACATGCTAGAGCTACATCTGCCATGTGACAGAACACTTGAATGTATTCTTGCTGTAAAAAGTTGTATGTCTGTAGTGGTAGCTTCCAATTGCAATGCTGAATATCATTGGTTTTGATTATTTTAAGCTACATATGCTAATTTGACTCATCTATTTGTAAATGGGTCGATTCACAATATGTTATATTCCTAACGGGTCATATGGGTAAAATTAAAGTTTACAAGGAAACAAGTCAAATGAAAAGAATGAGTCAAAAGATCACCCATATGTATTTTTAGTGCATAAATCGGGTAAATGGAGGAGGTTTCCCCTGTTTAGGCTACCGGGGGAGGGCAAATCTTTTTAACTCAAATGTACACGGCCTAACCGGAGTATCCCCATGACTGTTTCTGACCTTTTCCGTGGCCACCCCTGAGATGTTTACCTATGGAGGTCCGAACCTGAGAGTCTTGAGACCTCTTGTAAATATATCAGGACGCCTTACAACTAGGCCACCTTGGTGATGGTTTTTAGTGTATAATACCTCCTATGTCATTTTATTTAAAGAATTAGATTGGCAATGAAATATAAGTTTGTTGTCATATTTGACACACTAATTATTTATAAGAAACAAAAAAGTTGGACTAAAAGCATTTCAGGTCAACTCAACCAGACCCAATCCATTCCAACTAAGCACCAAAATTACCCATGTTGACCCGAATCCGTTTTGACCCCTTACTAAGACTCACCCATTTTGCTATGTATGTTACAAGTTATAATCTTTTATTGATATTTTTAATTATTAAGAAGGTATAGAGTTATCTTTACTGATTATTGACTGACTTCCATTTTTTATTTCTTTCTAGTTTTGTAGACCTTCCGAATCTTTCTTCGTCTCTATATAGTTCAGGGCTTTGCAATAGAACGCGTACATTTCTTGTTGCATGTCCACCTATTAGCCTATCACATCCTGTGACAGACCTAATTATCACCACTTGTGATATCCAGAGGGATCTTGCTTGTTGGAATATTAGGTAAATGTTCTTTCTGACATATTTGTATGACATGTTTAATGTTTCAAATGTGTTTACAAGTACTATTTAAATTTACTCGCAGTCCTGTCAAAAGTGCTGTTGATGCCAAAGAGTTGTTTCACGTTTACATAACACGCCAGATTCAAGACAAACACCTTGAATTGCTTGAATCTTGCAAACTTGATAAGGTAGCAGTTAAAATTATTTATTATTATTATTTGTAAGGGTTAGATTCGAAGTGGCAATTTAGACCCATTCACTTACTAATGGATCGATTTGGGTTGTGTTTTATTTCAAATGGGATAAATCATAAAAGGTTGTTAGTTGCAGGGGAATGGGTAGAATGGGCTGAAAGTCTGAAAGTTTGTTTTTAATGTATGCTACTGCCTAAGTTGTTTTATTTAGATATTTAAATTATTAGTGTGATAATTTTGCTTTTCGAATCATAATATAGACATCTATTATTCCTAGCAAAATCAAATGGACAAAGAAGTGTTTGCATGTCAACCAACCCGAAGCCCTGTTTTGACATGTTTAAAATTGGTCCATCTTGCAGCCTCTAGTTGTAGATAACATAATTCAGTTAGACGCCTTACGTCAACGGAGATTGAAATTTTACATATGTAGCCTATAAGTATTTGCACTATGCCAATTGAATGTTGTGCCCTTCAGCTAAGTTTACAGGGTGTTGGACCACAAAAATCCGCATCTATATATGTTGATGATATGTACAAGCAACTCAAGGAGACCTTGGCTGAATTTCAAGTCATAATTTGTCGTTGGCCTGAATATTGTTTAGTTTTGGAGAAGGTATGCATTATGAACAATTTAAGATTTGTGGAAGTTTTATCTATGTTCTTATTGTTTTTTTCTTCATTGTTACTGATAGGCTATAGCAGATGTTGAAAGGGCAATTATGGAAACATTGGAGAAACAGTACAGTGATAATTTGTCAACATTGAAGGAGAACACAATCCCGGTGAAGGCAATACAATACGTTCAAAGATTTGCAAAAGGAAATTCATTACCTTACAGTTTTCCTGAAGAGGTTAAAAGTTTCCCCACTTTTAATGCAGTTAGGATTTTTCTCCATGTGAATAAAGAATTTTGAAGTTTTCCATATCTTTGTTTTTTTAATTCAGTTAGGAACTCTTTTTAATTTGATGAAGAAGATGCTTGAAGTGCTACAACCCGAAATAGAATGTTGGTTCAAACCACACAGCTCGTGCATTTCAGAGAGTGAAAATTCAGTACCGGGAGAACATCTGAGTGAAGTAGCTGTAACACTTCGAACTAAATTCAGAAACTATCTTCGTGCAGCTGTAGAGAAAATTGCTGGAAATGTGAGTTACTTCCATAAAAGCTGCATGTTTTTTGCTATCTTATGATGTTCCATATTAGTTTCAATGTTTCATATTAGTTTCAATGTTTCCTTGAAAAAGTTATGTACTTAATTATCATTGAATACTTCTCTTCTTTTATTGAATGATTTAGATTAGATATTTGGGTGTCTGATTTTTATTTTATATACAGACAAAGTTGCAAAATGCTACAAACCTGAAGAAGGTAATCCAAGAAGCAAAGGAGAGTGTTGGTGAATCTGATATAAGAAACATGATGGGGCCGTTAAGGATCTCTTGACGACCATAATTATTGATCGTCATGGTTATCTTGAAGTTCATGTCTTCATAATCTTTTGTCGAGCTTTATGGGATCGACTAGGACAGATGAACTTCATTATTTTCTTAGTTTTGTCGTTTGAATTTTTTTTGTGGACTTGTTTATCATATTATTATGAAACAGGATGTGCTGAAGGTGTTGGAGAATAGGAAATAGAACTAATCGTATAAAGCCTCAAGAGTTGCAGTTTCTGTACATCACAACTCTTTCTTATCACAATTGAAGTTAGAGGTGACAATATGGGTGGGTCAAGTAATGTGTTAAAATGGGTCCAGGTCAAAGGGCATTCTGTATTAGTATGGTTTGACACAGGTTGGGTACAACAATTTTAAATGTTTTATAAACAGTTAATGATTCAAATGAGTATAAAAATGATATAATTTCAACAGTAATATTACTTTTTTTAGTAAAAATTACTCAGGGACGTATTCTGCATTAAAATTCACTTCAAATGATTTAAACCTGTTAGACCCCTTTTCTACTAAGCCATGGGTTAAAATCATCACCCTCTAACTAAAAACTTCACTCATCTAAAAATATTAGAAAAGAGCCACTAGTGGGTCAAGTGAAATAAGTATATTATGCTGCCAGGTTATAAACGAAACAATTGCATCAGAAATGCAAGAATTAGCTGGACAGACACTACAGGATAAAGACCTGGAGGCACCCAGATCGATAACAGAGGTGCGGTTGATGCTGTGCAAATGAAATGAGATTAGCAGTCTCTACACGTAGTATTACATCCATTCGCCGAGATCAACAGCAGAGAGAACCACATTTTTTGGAGTAGATTGTTTTTTGTAGGTGGTAACTCACCTTTTTACCAGAGGGATGGGCAAGTCGTAATCCATTGATTCGTCTCAAAATGTCTATTTTACATTGTAGCTGTTAAAGTGTAAGTTAAAGTGTAATTGTGTAAAGATGAGGAACCTCAAGAGGGAGTTCATTAAAGTGTAAGGGGAGTTCATTACATCTTCTTTTTTTTTTTTTTGAACGGTTGTTGGTGCAACGGAGTTTCATCGTAGCACCTTGTGCACCAAGGTACAACGCCCGAGTTCGAAACCTCTCCAAGGAAAATAATCACCCCCAGCTTAGCCATCCAGTTTCCATTAAGAGCTTCAAGGCATCAGCTAGAATTCAAACACCCTGTATATACATATAGTTACCATTTTTTTCACACATAATTTTCAAATTCTTTTTAATTAGTACATCAACTATATAACATGCAACTTATATAATTCAAAAAATTTCTTTTTATCAAATTGTAAATGGATCCCTTCTAAAATTCGGACGAAGATCCCGATATGAAAAATTTCAGCAAGTATTGTTGTTACAATTCGGACTAATTGTATCTTTTTCTTTTATTATTATAAATGTAACATACTTTTTTTTAATTAATGTAATTTTTATTATTAATGACGTACTTTTATTATTATTATTATTATTATTATTATTATTATTATTATTATTATTATTATTGTGTTAAAATATAATTGTATTTGCATTAATAGTTAAAAGATAATGTGGCGCTGAAAAGTTTAGTCTTTGAGGATTCAATTATTCTTCAGTTTCTTCGGTCTTTGTGCTGATGTGGCATATATAACAGTTAGTTCTTCAATTCTAAACTGCATCATAGGGAGTGATCTTGGTATTCAAATATTAAAACTATGACAATTTTGCTATATTCAGAATCTAGATAATTACTTTCGACCTATTAGAAATTTGCTATATTCAAAATCAGATAATTACTATTTAGTATTCAGCTATTAGGACTATGACAAAAAAAAATCTTGTTAGAACCGCAGTTATATAACTAAAACTAACAAGTTGCTAGCAATTATATAAACCAGGAAACTAGCGACCAACTAAAACAATACAACATCATGAAACCACGTCACATAAACCTACAAACTCGTAAACTAATCCATCACCCAAACAAAACGACCAAGAGAAGCTACACCTAACTCATCACCCGAGACACCATAGTCAAACAAAACCTACACGAAAGAAAACACCAACTGTCGATACCACTACGAAACACACACCTTACCTACACAACTTAGAACACCCAAATCATGGGGCCAATTCTATTGTTGATAATATCTGAACTTGAACATTATTCCTGAAGTTTGTAAAATCAACCACCAAATCAATAAAGATTGAACAACCAAATTACCAAACTCGCTGACCACTTACCACCAAAAGGAAAACAAAGAAATGATGTTGAAGCCTAAGTTCAAAAAACGAAACTGAGCATCAAGCGAGAGGAAATTCAACTGTCATATTCTACAAAAGATCTACTTAATGTTTTAAGATTCAACTAGTTATATCTTTATATATGCTTATATAAACCATAGGCATGCTATTTTGTATTCAAACAAATACTAATATTCATTCTTTACTAATCAGATGACATCCTATTTGAATGAACAATTATCAGCAATTCAGAAAGAGAACAAATTTTACACATTAACAAATATGTGCCAAGATTTATTCAACAAAGATCAAATCATGACAAATACAAAAGTAAGAAACTCAATCAACATTAAATGCTACTGTAATATACAGAAATTAACTTTCACTTCCATTAAAGCAAAAATCATCATAAACAGACAACCCATTATAATCAGGTCGAGCATTAAGTCAGCATAAACATAAAACCCTAATTACTTCTCATACTAACATAACATAAACATAAAGCCTAATTAATCATCTAAGCTCTTTCACCTCTAATTCTCCTAGCCAACTGCATATCCTTAGGCATGATTGTAACTCTTTTAGCATGAATCGCGCACAAATTCGTATCTTCAAATAATCCTACCAAATACGCTTCAGATGCTTCTTGTAACGCAGCAACCGCACTGCTTTGAAACCTCAAATCAGTTTTAAAATCCTGTGCAATTTCTCTCACAAGTCTCTGAAAGGGAAGTTTACGTATCAACAATTCCGTACTCTTTTGATACTTACGGATCTCTCTTAACGCCACCGTTCCTGGCCTGAATCTATGCGGTTTCTTCACTCCTCCAGTTGCAGGTGCTGATTTCCGAGCGGCTTTTGTTGCCAACTGCTTTCTCGGTGCCTTCCCTCCAGTTGATTTCCTAGCGGTTTGCTTTGTTCTCGCCATTTTTGTTTTGTCGAAATTAGAGTTGATATTTTGAGTTTTGTGAAATGAAATTCGAATGATTGTGTGTGAATATGGTTACTGATTGTCTGTGTATTTATATAGGGTTTCCGTAGACTGAGCGGTTTGGGGAATTTGAAAATTTGTGTCTGTGACTGTGGGCCGTTGGATTATTAAAGTGAGATTGAACGGGGCAGATTAGCTTTTAGAAGAGAGTGCGGATTACGATCCATGTGATTTTCCCCCATTTCACATCTCGTCTCAAACAAACTTTTTACTCATTGAATTGCAGTATAATAACGGTAATAAATAATTTTAACTAAAAAATAGGCCCCTCCAAAGTACCGGAATTGGCCTGAACTGGTCCGACGTGGATTAAATTGTGAACTGAGAAACTACAAGTATTATATTTGAGAATTAAATCGTAGAGAAGTGGTTTGGTATGATTCGATTTCAATTTTTATATGATCCTCTATAATCTACGAAAAAATGGGTTTCTTGCAACATTTTACGCTTAATGACGCAAAGTAAGAGCAGTCCCAATGCCAACGTCGGTTGGCCCGTCGGTTTGGCCAACGAAACCGACGCCTGTTGGCACGGGATCGTCGGCTCGACGGTTCTGATTAGTCGAATATCCGACGTTGGTTCGGCTTGTTTCCTTTTTATTTTTTTATTTTTTTATTTTTTTTTGTTTTCATTCAAACTTTCAAAATTTAAAATTTTGAAATCTTAAAATGTGTGCCAACTAAACCAAACGGCCAAAATTCATAAACAAACAAAAAAATTCAATTTTTTGTTAATTATTTATTTATTTTACCTATTAATTCATACACAATTATCCTTATATATATATACACACTCTAAACAAGTATAAATCACATCAAAAACAACTACTACACTCCTACAATTACACACTCATTTTCTACACAAAACCTACACACCACCACACTCATTTCATCCACTAAAGGTCTAACAACCAAAACAAAACAACATCTCCATCAAATGTATCCCAAGATATGTGGAACAATTTGATGAACACTCAAATTCCAACCGCAAATTCATCATCCGGTTCTTCGTCCGCTCAATCAAATTTCCCGGCATCGTCTCAAACGTCTCCACAATTCGGGTTAGCACAATACGTACCCCTTACAAACCCTTACTCTCAAAGTTGGTACCAATTACAACAATTCCAACAAACACAACAATTCCCACAACAATTCCAACACCAAGAAACAAATTTCGTCATTCCCGACACCAACACCCAAGTTGAAGAAAGTAAAGATGAATTCGAAGCCGAAACTCAACAAGACATCAAACAAAAAAGAAAACAAGTTCGGTAGACCGATGAGGATGCACGAATTTTAGCCGAACGTTGGGTACATTGTTCCGAAAACGGCATACAAGGAAACTCGCAAACCGACGCGAGTTTTTGGAAAATAATACAAAACGACATTAATTCCTTAGTCGCCGAAAAACGTAATATTAATCAACTTACGGGCGAATGGAACAAAATTGCACCCGACGTGAAAAAGTTCAACGCAGTCTACAAAAACTATTCCAAGCTTCACCCTCAAAACGGTGCGCAAGATGAAGACATGTTAGAAGCCACCCGAAAGCACTTCAAGCAACAAAACAATAAACGTAAATTCATTTACGAGCAATGTTGGAATGTACTAAAAGATTATCTGAAATTTTTTATGGAGCCGGAGGTAATGAACAATAAACGTACATTTGAAGCCGACTTAGAACCCGTCAATCTAGAAGAGGGTGACTCCTAACCACCGGTTAATGCAAATCTTGTGACTAACATGCAAAGGTTATTTCAAGACGACCCACTACGTCATCCACCCAGTCGCAAGTCTCAAAAAAGTTGGGGGTTCTTCGGACTCGGCTACTTCATCAAGAAGTTTATAAGACGAAAAGATTGAAGCCCTTGAGGAAGTTACAAAAACCGCTCGCCTCCAACAAGATGCAATTAACAATTACAGAAAATTCGACGAAAAAGTTAGCTTTCAAAGCGTTGAATTTTATTTATAAAAAAATACCAAAGCGTGCTTCAAAAAGGGAACTAAAAATGATTAAACCCACTAGAAAAGATGTGATAAACACATATGGTTCAATGTTTCCGATAGACGATTCGACGAACACGAACACGAAGCCGACGCCGCGGACGAAGAATTGACTTCCGATTAGATTACGTTTTAATTATTTAGTGTGGTTTTTTATTATTGTAATGTTTTTCTTTTTTTAGGAAATGTAATGTTTTTCTTTTTGTAGGAAATGTAATATTTTTTTTTTAGGAAATGTAATGTATTTCTTAATTATTGTAATGTTTTTATTTTAATAAAATGTGTTTTTTTATAAATATTGTAATGTTTTTATTTTAATGAAATGTGTTTTATTTTAATTATTTTGTTTTAAATATATAAATTAAAAAGTGACCGAAGAACTGACCGTGACCATTGGCACGGGTCGGTCAGTTGTTAGTCACTTTCAGTCAGTTTTGAGAAAAGCTTACGTGGCGCTAATTTGGCAGAAGGTTTTGGTTATGCATTGGGAGTGCTTTAATATAAACATACTATTGCTCTATTAAATAAAATATAAAGATCTAAATCATCAATCAATCAAACAAAGATTCAAAACATCATTTAATCAAATAAAGATCCAAATCATCATTAGAGAAAATAAAGATTTTAAAGATCAATCAACAAGACCTCCAAAACATCTTTTCCTTCGACAAGAAAGTTGTTTTTAAATTTATGTTTAGATTTCATTGATTTTCACAATCTTTTTCATTAAAAAAATTATTATCATTCTACTTGTTTTTTAATATGTTTTCTAAATTTCTTATCAACAAATCATTCTTTTTTTCTAATCAAGGGAAATTGGAAAAAAAATACACCAAAAAAAAAAGAAATAAAAAGATTTGCCCTAAAAAAAATTATTACAGTTTGCCCCACCCCGTCGCAAGACGCATGTCACAAGACCTCCTGTTCTTGCGTTTGATAAGGATTTGCGACTCCCAAGCCTAGTTTGTGACCCCCAACCCAGGTTTGCAACCCCCAACCCCAATTTGCGCCCCTGCGACTTGCGACCAGACTTTGCGTCTTGCGTTTGGATTACAATTTTGTCTAAACTTTTTATACGTTTTTTATTAGATTTACTGTGGTATATGAAATTTTCATACTTGATGTATATAGTGTGACCCTCACACAAGATTATTATCATTTTATGTCACAAATTTACTCAAAATCACAATTATTTTTTGTCGCCTAAAAATACAAAAATTAAAAAAGAAAAAAAATATATTTTGTGACATTTCTTGGATTTTCTCAAAAACACTATTCATTTCCATTATCAGTACACTAGAGCACTAGGTGACTGGGTCGACCAATATGACTTGTTATGTATTTTGAGTTGTGCTTGTTTTTAAGTTGATTAATATTGAACACATTATATAAATTACATCAATTAAATTCATCATACACATTACTTTAAAAAATACAACGATAATTGAAAACACAATCTAATTTCAAGGGGAACTCAAATTGCAGTTGACTACAATCCTTCAGCATTTACCTTTGACTTTGATTTTGATGTGAATCCTGATTGGCTCGGCTCGTTTGTTCTATCCAAAAGCGATCTGCAACTAGATAGACTATGTTCCATTTCTTTGCTACGACTACATTGTTATGTTGTGTGATACCCTCGAAATCAAGTCAATTCCGTACACCATAATCATGCATTCTTACGCTAATTCCCTCGTAATCAAAATGAACTCGATATAACTGAGATAAGTCTAGCAGGCCCACTATGCATATTTCTATTGCGTGCGAGTTTAATGTACAAGAAATTTATAAATGTAATTATAAGAATTACGCGAAACTATCGGAGGGTCTGATGAATACTAACGTTGGTGATAATTTTTCAGAAAATAACTAGAAACTATTTGATAAGAAATAGTAGTTATTAATTATGCTAGAAATTTCAAAGAGTAACTAGAAACTCGATGTAACTCAAATTGCAGTTGACTAAAATCCTTCAGCCTTTATAAACGTCCACCCCTAGGGCCTCCCCTTGCACCACTTCATCTCCCACTCCCCATGCACTCCACCATGCTTCTCATCAAGCCCCACTCTTTTGAATGTAAATACTTAGTTGCTAGGAATTTCAAAGAGTGATCACACTTCATTCTCTCCCAAAAATCTGTCATTTTCCGCTTGAAAAATCTCAGCAACTTACCATCTAAAGGAACCCATAAACCACCACTATCTACCACCCTAAACCACCACACTTTTTACATCACTTTCAACTAAGATCTTCACATTATTTAGCTCATAAAAACACTATTTATTTCCTAGAAATCTCACCTTCATAAGGAGCTAAGATCACAAGGGAAAGCTTGGAAATTTGATCGAGTTAGCATTCTTCTTTTCTTCTAAAATCTCAACCGATTTCATTTTGAGGAAACTTTCTCTAATCTCATCAATTTATAGATTTTAATTACTTTTATGCTAGTTATGTTTACTCACATGAAAACCCTACTAAATGTATGTTAAAAACCTTGATTTAAAACATTAGTTGAAAGGAACATTTTATATGGCTTAGCATAAGTAGCTAAATATTTGATTCTCTTCATATGTATATTATGAGTTGTTGAATTTGTTAAAAATTATGTATGTAGTTAAGTATGAAAATTCTTGTTGTTAAAATGACTACAAACCGTTAAAATACGTAAGAAACCAACAGGGAAAACGTAAGGTTAGAAATAAGTAAGAAAACCCTTAAGGTCATTATATTGGTACTATGAAAATGTTTGATCATGTTAAAATGCTTAAATGATATCAAAATAGCAAAATAGTATTTTGAAAATTAGTTTAAAACTGTCAAAACTCGCCAGATATATGCCTCACCCGGACGGGTAACTCATGTTCCAACAGACTAAAAGGTTTAAGTTTTTAAAATGAATAAAGGACATGATTAAGTGACTGGAAATGAAAATGTTTTGAAAACTATAACGAAAAGGTTTAAGTATGATTACTTAACACTCACTTTTGGAAACGAAATGACTATGTTTTCGAAAAGCTTATGAATATAAGTATAAATGATACGTATTATCAATTTCTGTTATAAATATATCATTTACGTATATATTTATTAAACGAACGAGCCGACGACGCTTATTTTTGGATACTACACTATCATATGAGATTATTGATATTTTGAGAAGTAATATTAATAAAATATCACCAATGGGTCATACACACGTTTGAATGAAACATATTGATCACTACTAGTTAAGTGAACAACTAGCATAGACAGGCCGATAAAGTCGTCTACTAATGTGACCGACCTCATGCGTATAGGGCTAGGAGGCTATTTTGTTTGGCAAACAAATATTTTAAACGCAAGCACTCTTGAGCTCAGCAAGTGAGTTCACATGCCCTATTTTACTGTTTTCAATGCTTTTAAACTGGGGTGAAAAACATATGAATTGTTTTAGAAACATGACAATGAATCTTTGTGCGAACCAACGGTAACATGTTGTAGTGCATTAAAGTCCTCTTGCATGCACAATATAACCATTAGCTAGATGACGCGAGCCACGTGGATATATGAATAGTACTATTGGGGTGATTGCCCGCAACTTTTTATTGTTAGTCGCGCTAACTGTCAACGTTGTTTCGTAATAAAGAGCGTATATCTAGATTTTCAAGGGGCATAAGCAAATAATGGAAGTCGTGGTTTGGTTATTGGCGTAGGTGTTGATACTTTAATTCGTAAGTCCTAGCTACTCTACGGGGGATCATCATCATTGTTTATTTCCATATAATTTATACAAACTGATTTTATACGATATTGCAAACGTTTATACTTGCAAGCGATTGATTTATAAAAGGTTTAATGATAGAGTCTTAAACATGTGGATTCACTCAATATTTTTGTTGACGTTTTTCAATATGTTTTTAAGGAATTAGCCATGAAGTAAGAACATGCATGCATATTGGGACCACGCTTATCACGAAATATAGGATGTCATTACTTTTGAAAAACATTGAATTTCTTCTATATGACTGAAATGTTAGTCATTTGAACGATTATTGTTTCGTTTGACTCGATGAATTTGTAACCATTGTTTAAACAATTTATGTCAATTTAAGTATATGTTTGCGATAATCGTATGCTCTTTGATTAACCGTTGAGTTAATCGCGTCACGCCCCGTACTTCCGCCCTAATTAATCATGTTTAGATTTTGGCGGGGTGTGACATGTTGATTGTCGTTTCCCTTTCTCATCTCCTTGCGAAGGAATACAAGCACGACCAGGTGGGCGACCGTATTGCCTTTTCACAACGACCAGTGGTAACATAGTGATCAGATCACTTGGATCCACCCATTTTAAAGGATGACCCATTGGGTAAATAGCCTCTGCGTAGGCATCTCGATACATCTCTGACGTGATATATCTCTCCGCATAGCAGCTTACTTCGTCTCGATTGAAGTAACGGGCCACTTCGATATCATGTCCTCAAGGTAAACCAGACAACTGTCATTGCACACAACTACATGTTTTTGTTCACAATTTAACTGACGCATTCTTTCCTCCATCTAATACCTCCAAAATCAATTTTGTGGATGGATTCACATTCCATCTTATGGATTTCCTGTTCCTCTTCCCTATCTTGTGCTAGCATATGGTGTAATAATCGTTGTAAGTCCTTCTCTAGTGTGACGATGTTTGTAGTACCACTGTTGTACCGAATCTCGAAAATACTCCAATAACATTGTGATAGTGCGCCTTCTTGCATGTCTGGTTAATGCGTTAATAGACTCCGCGTTGTTAGATGTCATGTAAGCATATCGTTTACGTGTAGCATGATGTCTTGACCATCTTTCTTTCCTAACCTATCGAATAACACTAGTTGAGGCTGGTAAAGGCTTAGAAATGACATCAAAATGTGACTCACGGTACGACTTACACATTTTACAGTAATGTCATTCAAAGTACTTGACTTGGAAGATTTGTGTTTCAAGTTCATCAACAATTGTCGACAGCATAGGACATGAAATGCCTCTGGAAAGACTTCTAAAATAGTGGCTGCAAATGAAAGGGCCCTATCGGAAATGATAGTCAGGTTGACAATCCCACCAGCGGATTCAAGGGCGTCACGTGAGTTTGCCAACAACCACGTCAAGTGGTCGGTCGACTCCCCTGCCCCAATTCAGTAGGCCAGTGGCAAAATGCCACTATTGCCATCCATCATTACATCAACTAAGTAAGTTAACCACCCTTCAAGTGTAACTTAACTTCAAATGTCACTCTTTTTGATGTGTTGGTGGTTCCTTTAAACTTCATTAATTTGTTATCTGTTAATAAGCTAGCAAACGATAGTAAAAGGTTTATAGGTTTTGATGAGAATAAATGCTATATTCAAGACTTACCTCAAGAGCGGATTATGGGAAGGATATGGGAAACTGGTAGTGTATAGGATGGTCTGTATTTCTCTAATGATAGTCTTATGTATGGTAAGAATAATTCATGTTAGACTAAACATGTGTGCCTTCTGTCTAAAGACACTTGGCATAATTGATTAGGACATTTTTTGGGTAAAGGGTAATCTACCCGGTTAAATATATTACTCACAAATTAAGTACAAATGGAATGTGGCAGAAAACCACATTAACCTCAAGCTACAAGCTTAAACATCAAAAACAGACGTGTTTATGACATGCCATAAACACAAACAAAATCCTAACCAACTATCTAACCATACTCAAGCATAGTTAGGACATGTAAACCAAAGCAACAAAGCAAACTCCAAAGCCATATTATCAGCACCTCATAAGGAGAATAATAATCCAAAAGAGACTGCCTCCTTAAAAAGCCTTCCCAAGAAAAACCAAGAGGGAAAAACCTTGGAGAAGGAAAAAAGAGTACATCTCTCAGAAGGATCTCCCATCTTGAACCATCCAAGCACAGATCTCTAACATTGAACTTCATCATGAACAAGTAATTTAGGTAATTTCCACTTCTCGAACAGAACAGTAACATTCTTTGACTTCTTATAGCGAAACGACATAAGTTTAAGATGGACCGTCGATAAAATGACTGCACACACCTGCTTTGTGGACCGCTTCATCTTTTGAAAAAGCCGAAAAATTGATTAGGACATTCTGCATGCTTTAAAGTCTAAACTTCAATTTGGACATGAAAGTGTTATGCCTTATGAAGCTTTCCATAAGGCAAAAGAAACAAAGGAGCCCTTTCCTATTAGTGAGCATAAAACCACAACTGTTGGTGAACTTGTTTTGTTGGACCATTGGGGTCTATACAAAGTGACCAGTAGAGATGGATAAGTATTTTTTTTAACTATAGTTGAGGATTATTCAAGGGCAGTTTGGATTTTTTTTTTTTTTTGTTAAACAAGAAGACCGAGACTTCATAAAATGTTATCTCTTTTGTACATATGCTCCATACTCACTTTATTAAGCCAGTGAAATTTTTTAGAAGTGACAATGGTTCTAAATTTGTAATTTATACACTTAGCAGTTTTTTAACACAGAAAGGTATCTTGCATCAAACATCTTGTAATTTATACACTTAGCAGTTTTTTAATAGGACTCCATCATCTGTTTTAAATAGTAAGTCACCCTATGATTTATTGTATGGTATTGCACCATCTTTAACTCATCTTAGAGTGTTTGGTTGATTATGTTTTGCCACCAAGCTTAATAACTCATATAAGTTTGGTGTTAGATCAGAAGAATGCATTTTTTATAGGGTATTCTAATACTCAAAAAGGCTATAAACTCTATAGTCTTGATTCAAAACTAGTGCTTTTTTCTAGAGATGTGAAATTTTATAATCACTTTTTTCCTTTTAAAATGTCTTCTGACCAAACGAAAGATGCTTATAAAGAAATCAATCACTTGAACTTTATTTTAAACAAATGTAGAGTCTGGAAATAGTAATCTCTCAAACATACCCTATGATGAAAATGTGTCTAAAGATAATGGTAATGGCAATAGGTCCTCTGCATTAGGTAGTAATGCACAAGGTTCTACCAGTTTACTTGATTCATCTACAATTAGTGAGTCTGCTAATATTTCAAGTGATACTGTTGGTGTTGATAGTGATAGTTATAAGATGTCTGGCAGCTCAAGTACTTCTACCAATGTAGAGGACACTTATGCAATATCATATCTTTATGAGTTACCAAGTGTAACCAATAATTATGAGGGTGATGGCGTGCAATTACCATTTGTGTCTAATCTTAGGAGGTCAACGAGAGAGACTACAATTTTTGACCTTTCTATTCGTTCGCCAAATCTTGTTCAGTTCCATCCAAGCTCGGTTTTGTATGAATCTTCGTGGAAGAAGAAGAAGCGGTTCACCAGCCACTACATCTATGGATCCCACCAAATCATTAAACCTTGCGGCAGCTCGCTCTTTGATCAGTGATTCACCGGTCACTAGATCCATGAAGAATATAAAAAAAATCTGCTTTTTGATCAGTGATTCGCTGGCCACTAGATCCAGGGATCCCACCTTATTCTCAAACCAGGTGGCTCGGTTGATTGGAACTCCTTTAGGCTCATCCTGCATACTCATTCTGGCGGTCCCAAGTCCTGCATCCACCAAGAACATTTCTTTTCCTAAAAAAATTGGAGATTTTGTAATGAAAAGTAAGTATAAATATGGTGTTGAAAGAGTTGTTAATTACTGTAAGTTAAATGCAGAAAATTTCTGTTTTGTATCCACTTTGAATAAAAGTATAGAACCAAAGATTTTTTTTGAAGCATCAAAAGACAAACATTGGATTGATGCTATGAATGCTGAGATGGAAGCATTATAAAGAAATCAAACTTGGGTTCTTTATGATCTCCCACCTAATAGGAAACGTATAGGGTGCAAGTGGGTTTATTTAACTAGCAGAATACCCGCGCTATGCAGCAGAATACAATGTTTAACTATAAACTATCACTCGACGATAGTCTTATATTATGTTATATTCTTCACGGATTATCTATATTGGTGACTCAACAACAATATTTTATTCGTATGTAGAATTCAGGATTCAGGATACAGTGGTGAGTCTTACTAATATAATAAAATTAATATTAAATAAAAATTACATAAGTTATATTTAGAAATGTTGAGTCTTAATTTTAAGAATTTCCATATATAAAACATCAAGATGTTTTATATATTAGTAAAGATAAAATATAAGTCCACAGGAGAGATAGAAAGGTATAAGGCAAGACTAGTTGCCAAGGGTTATAGTCAAACTGAGGGTGTTGACTATGATGAGAAAATGGTTACTATTAGAAGTTTCCTTAGTATTATTGTGAGTAAAAAGTGAAGTTTATATCAACTGGACATTAACAATGCCTTTTTATATGTAGATTTAGATGAGGAGGTCTAGATGACATTACCTTGAGGTTATTTTAACAAAAGTTAAACAAAAGTTTTCAGACTTGTAAAGTCATTATATAGTCCTAAGCAAGCTTCCAGAAAGTGAAATGAAATATTGTCAAATTGCTTGACAGAACATGGTTTGTGCAAAGTAAATGTGATTGTTCTTTGTTTACTAAATGTAAAGGTGATATGTTTGTGATTTTTTTGGTACTTGTGGATGATATAGTCCTTATTGGTAACAATATACATGAAATTAATTCTGGTAAAACATTTCTAAGTACTAAATTCATGATTAATTAAGGAGACTTAAATACTTTCTTGGTATTGAAGTAATAGATACTGAGAAACGTTTGTGCCTTTCCCGAAGAAAATATAGCCTTAACTTTTGCATGAGTTTGGTCTACTTGCATGCATACCTTTAATACTCCTATTGAAGTAAATGTTTCTTCTTATAGAGGAGGATTAAATGAGAGTGTTATAAGCAACATTACTATGTATCATAAACTTGTTGGTAAATTGTTCTACATTTCTGTTACCATACCAGATATAAGCTATGCAGTTCATATCTTGAACCAATTCATGCATGCCCAACTCAATCACATCCTAAATTGGCTTTCAAAGTACTTAGGTATTCAAAGTCAAGTCCAAGTAAGGGTATACATTTTGAGACATGTATGAGTCTTGAACTTTTTGCATATGTAGATTTTGATTGGGGTAAGAATCTTTTAAGCGGAAAGTCAACTACTGGTTTTTGGTATTTTTCTTGGGAGTTCTTTAATATTGTGGAAAAGTTAAAAAGTCTACCGTCTCTAGATCTTTTGCAGAAGCAGAATATAGAGCTATGACAGCTGTGACATGTGAACTTTTATGGATTATCAATCTTCTTATTGATTTGAAACTATCTAATCTTGTTCTAGTAAAATTGTTTTGTGATAATGTACCAGCAACCTAAATTACTTGTAATTCTATTCATTATGAAAAGACTAAGCACTTTGAACTTGATTAACATATTGTAAGAGAAAAGTTCTACAATGGTGTCTTAGACCTAATTAAGATTGATTCAAACTTAAACATTGCAGATTTGTTTACAAAGGGTTTAACTTCTGTTCAACATGATTTTTTTTTGTAAAAGATTAAATTTGGTTGATATATTCTCAAGCAAAGATTGTGGGGGTGTGATAAAAAAACTAAAGGATGATTAGCTCTATTGAAATCTTGCTTGAATATATTAATTCTTGTTTAACTTAGTTTGGTATGTGCGGATAATATAAGTTGATTACGTTGGAAAAACATAGTTAATCAATAGAGTTATTTGGAGCATGATTGTGATTAAAGCTTGAAGCTAAAGGACCTGTGTTGCTTAGCAGATTAAAGATAAACGACTAGAAGAGCTTCATGATGTAACTCCAAGGGCCAAAGTTGTCATTTATCTATAAGCTTCAATATAAAAGCTTATAATTTCTTTTTAATGAATGATTATTTATTTATTATTATTTTCTGTACAAACACTCTGGCTCTCATTCTTGATCACCCATTGTTAGGGTTTGATCTTCATTCTGGATTGTTCATCTCTTTGATGAGCAATCATTCCGTGTTACACTCTTGTGTTGATAGTGTTGAGATTGATCTTTATTCTCTCTTCATTGTTTAAGTTTATAACAAATTGTGAGATTATTCATTGTTCTTGAAAGGTTTCTGGATTTGGTGTTAGTTTTATACATTTTTACAATTACCCCTTTGTCCAAAAAAAACACATTATAACATATAACCAGCTTTGATTAAGATTGTGTTCGGTGTTCACGATACACATTCTCAAACCCTAACATGATACTTTGATCCAAATGTTTGATTAGATGAAGAAATTATGTAGTGATTACCGAGTTTTTGGAGAGTATTTGCAAAACTGATTCAATATTTACATTTCATAATATTACAGCAACTAAATGACTTATAAAAGTCGACTTGATTTTGGTTAATATTACAACAAATTGCTATTTTTCACTCAGAACCTTGGATCAGAATTTTAGAGGGCTTTACTAGATGAAGGAATCAAACAATTATTTTAATATCTAACTACTAAAGCAACAACTTTAAAGCTAGATTCTTTTCCCATCATGAATCTTAAAACTACCACTGCAAATGGTATTTAGGACGTAGAAATGCATGAAGATAGAGAGGAGAGATTTCTCAAAAGAAAGCAAAGCCGTTGCAGTAAATTACAGCCTAAATTTGCCACACATACATATAATAAGAATGATATAAACATAGAGGCACAAACAACATATAAAGGGATATTCTTTCATGTAAAGCCATCATCTTCTATCTTCATGACTTGACATCTTTAAGTCCACCACCTTTCTCTAGCTCTCCAACTAAGTCCCTGAGTGCTGGAACCTTCATGGCTAGGGTCCTATATAACCTTGAATATCGAGCCCTGGTTCCATCTGCGGTTCTAGCCAGGGCAAGCAGGCTTAAAGCCTCTGGGAGTTTACTAAACACTTCTTTTATTTCCTCCAAGCTCATGGTCTCTAGAACCGTAGGCCGTGGAACAACCCTAAGAATCTCACCACCTTTTGGTTCTTGAACACGATCATCTGCTTTGATGACCAGTTCAGAATATGAATTTGCTCCACATTTGATGATGAAAGGAGTTGTAGAGCCCGTGTTAAACTGCAAGACGTTCCACTGTGTCACATCTGTTTCAGCACTTGAAATTTCATCAGAAGTAGCCCTTGATGTTCCTTGGGGCTTGTCATCTTCTTCAACAATTGACTGCAGAATAGTCGGACCGAAACAGTTGAGTTTAGAAACAATGAACAACCTCGAAAATAGATGCGTCAATATTGAGAGGTTAGGTAAGGGATCAAAAAGCGGTTGAAACAGGTCATTTTGGTAGGGTTCAAACGTGTTGGGTTGGCTTAACACACTGAAAACTTTTTTGTCCATTACAAATAGAAATCATGTGTAAAATATTTCTACAAAAACAATATCTTTCGGGAAAAAATTCTTGATCAATTCCCTAAAAGATGAGCTTTCATAGCCCACATTCTATTTTCTAAAACATAAAACTTCCTAAAGATTTAAATTATCATAATTAATTAATAAGCACTCTATCTCTATACTGATTAAAACTGGACATACAGGGGCACCGTTTGACCTAGGTAATAAACAAGAGCATATCCAACATGAGCTTTTCTCTAAAGCTTTTTACTATTTGAAAAGGCTTTAGTGTTAATCTTTGAACAAAGCTTGAGATTTACTAAGTCATAGACATACTAGATCCTACCTATCTTATCTTCAATATTTTATTACTTATTTAATACTGTATTTAAGTGTGTAAAAGCTTTTTTTCATTGGAGTTAAAGCTTTTTCTAAAGCTTATTTTAAATACTTATTTAGTCCTGTATTTGAGTGTGTAAAAGCTTTTTCTCATTGGAATGAAAGCTTTTTACAAAAAAGCTCCTGTAAAAAGCTTTAGAAAAAGCTTTCATTGTGAAACTGTTTTGAGCCGAACCCATGTTGACCCATTACCTAACAAGCATGGTTTGCCACATCTACATGATGTCTTACCTCTACAACCCGGCGAGCATCTGCAATGTGCCTTTGTGCACATGGATGGTCAATATCAAGCAGGGAAGACATCTGTCCAGAAAGATCATCTAACGCTGTAACCAATGCTCTCTTCTTACTTCTACTCATTATATTTACCGAAGATTGCCTCATTATTTCCTGTCAGATTAATAGTTAATCAAAAGTGCGTTAAATATTAAGTAATCAAATATGGACAACAGGAAAATACAAGTAACATCTTGACATAAGAACCTTGATTTGTTTCAGAATGCCATCAAGAGCAATTAAAGAAGCAAGTCGGGCATCCTCAGCAGCAGAAGAAGGATTTCGAATTGGAGAACCACCATCTTCTAATGTTAATAATGCATTATCACCTTTCATTTGTTGCAGAATCTGGTAATGATATAAGATACTTTATTAGCACACGGACTTGGCACACAACAATACTAACTCATATAAAAGAGGTTTAAAAATAATAGACAGAAACACAAGACAGAGATGAAGTTTGATAACACTATAATATATACTCACAAGACAAAAGAAACTAAAAGTAAAAACATAGACTAATAAGCTACCTTTCTTCTCTTGTGATCAACAGACTCCAGAGCTGAACGCAGTTTAGCAACTTGTGATGAGTCGTCTGCCCCCTCAGTTGCTAATGTACCAGCAATATCCTGAAAACACATATAGATAAGTTTAGAGAATGTCAATAATACTAAGATACATATCATTTAACAGCTTTTGAATACAGCATCATTCCATTAACACCAAAAACCTCTCGCGGTAATTCAGAATGCCTTTATGTATGCAAGGAGAGAAGTCTTGAGGATTTACCTTGAGGTGTTGCAGTTGAGAATTATAAACCCGCTTTGCATACTCTGCTAATAGTTGGCCAAGTGCATCTGTAATGGGAGGGATAGCAGCACCAAGCCCAGCCATCCAACCATCCATTATTGCAGTAGATAGAAGCTCCAACTGACCTGTCACCCCACCTACAGCATCCACACCACTCACTGAAAGAAAGTCGAAGTTCATTGCAAGCCATGATCTGATTTGGCGCTGCAGCTCGCCAGCTGGAGTGTGAACAAAAAGAGCAGCAAGAGCCTTATTCCCAGTTGCATACGCTTTGGCATCATCAGTTATTTCCCTTAGCTTAGCACCTGTAACGTGCTGTCTCCATGATTCCTGTTGCAAATAATAATATTTCTTTCAAGTTTAAGCTTTGAGGTAATATGTTTCTGTCATTTACATTAGGGGCTATTTGTTTAGGCCATCTTCATTTAAATGTGATTATGGAATTTAACTGATGGGGTACAACTGCAATGGGGTCCCACAAAAATGGAGAATAGAGGTGTTAGAATGTGATGTAGAAAGTAAGTAAAGAATGTACTCTAGGGTTAAGCCCAACTGGGTTTTAGGGCTCAATTTAGTGTAAGCCCCTTCCTCTATCTGTATATATGTAATTCCCCGTAACATGATTTTATGTACACCAAAAATACAATCAATACAAGTTTCCTTGTCTCTTTTGTGAGTTGTGACTCTAACAAGAGGTAAATGGTGTAATCAAATAGGTCAAACGTGATCATCTAAGGCTGCAATTATACTACATACTTACCCATTCTTTAACTTAGATTAGAAGACTTTTACTCTCATTTCCCAAAACTTCACATCTTTTTACAAAATTCTCTCTTTTTTTTTGTCATTTTCTCTATTGATTCCTTAAAATAATCAGAACTTGACATCAAGTATCTAAGGATTACAACTTTAATCTGCAAAAGTACATTTAAACACTATTTCCTACAGCCTGTTTTATCAGTTAATTATTTGATTCTAATAAGTAAATATCACATAATCATCTTCAATACACATTCAAACACCTCCTTATACCATATAAACAAACAATGAAAACATGAACTTTTAGCATACCTGATCAATCCCACGTATCTTCAGAACAACAGATGATAATTTGGACTTTTTTTCTGGCTTTAGATTTACTCGGAAACCATGCATCTGGCCATCAACTATTAGTGCATTCTTAATGGTGGAATCATAATGCACAGGGGATCTTCCAGGGCTGCTACCTCTGCTGGAGCTTCTGCTGTGTCCAATGGTAGGTTTCTCAAGAAATCTCTCAACCGAAGAAACCTAAGACATAAACAATTAGATCCATAAATTGACTGTAAGTTTTAAAGACTGATTCAACGAATGAACTGATGTCGATTCTCACCTTAATAGATTGTAGCTCAGGTGACCGGGCCAGCAATGATCTTATATACAAAATTCTAACACGGGAAACAAGCATAGTGTCCATCACTCTATGTGGCTCCATTTTTCGAATAAACGAAAAAACAGCATCTCTTATTTCAGCAAGTATCTCATGTTCTCGTGAAGCGCCTGCTTTAATTACAGCAGCCAAAACCTGCACCATCCAAATCATGTTCACCTAAACGTTAAACCAAATTCCAAAATCATAATAATTAAGAAGCAACACAAATTATACCAGCATTAGTAGTTTGTTTGCTCCATCAGAAATAGCAGCAAGACCATCATATTGTTCAAGATCAAAGTCATTCAGAGCAGATGTAAGATACTCTCCTGCTGGGGTTGACTTTATCTTATCTAGACCTGGCTTGACTAAAGCTAGAGTACCATCATTCTTTTTATCAGCGGAGAAAGGTACAACATCCATTGCACGGTCTTTGTTATTACCGTCAAGTCTGTAAGAAAAATAGAGCAAAAATAGCGTTTAGATTGATTACAGTAATAAAATATATTACGTAGTAATATTATTCTCAAATTAATATAATGATTTCACCTTCCGAGATCATGGGCCTGAGGTAGATTTTTAGGTGGTGCTGCTAATGCCTGAGGAAAAAGAATGAGTGAGAAATTTCGAAGAAAATGTTCAGTGCAGAATTTTTGTCAAAAGATTTAAAATACCTGTGGACTTCCAACTGAAGAAGCCTTCTCAGTCAATCTCGCAAAAAGCTTCTCATTTTCTTCATGCAACCTCTGAAAAATTGTGTAAACCCAAATGAATAATAAGTTAGTCAAGTGGTGGATTATGAATTTCTGTTTATATGAAACTAAAGAAAGTAATTTGGGTGTTCTCTTAACCACAAAAGTAGCATACCTCGATCAGCGCATCACGTTTCAGGAGTTCTTCTTCAAGTTTCTTGGTGACAGCTGTAGACGCTATGCCTTCTCCTGTCGAATCTGTGCTGATTTGGGACTTATTCTCACTGGACTGAAGAGCTGCATTCAGCTGTGCCTCGATGCTTTTCAGTTTTTCCTGCAACAAAAGATTGAAAAAGGCTTCATAAATGAATCCACTATGCTTAAATACATAAGTTGAGCAGCAAACGTTTATGAACTTTCACAATTGTAGTAATATTGATCAACAATCAACAATGATGGAATGTCCATTATATCATCAGTTCACAAAATCTAAACTTGATGTTCTGGCAAAAGTTTAAGATATTTCAAAAAAGTTACCAGTTTAAAGGACTAACTGACCGTATGAGAGTCAAGAATGACATTCTTATGGGTCCAAATATCACAAAATAAATCATTTGTAAACTCTAGCATAGAGAACGGTGCAGTTTGATATTAAGGAATTAATAAAAGGAAAGGAATAGTTGCTATATATAGGGAATTTACGAAATAATAGGGAGTCATAGAATTATTTGTGAAGTATATTAGTAGTTTTGTAAGGTTATTCGAGTGTTGGGCCCTACCAAAAATATTTGAACTTTAATAAAACACAACTTGTTTGCAAAACAGAGAGTGATGAAGTAATGTTAGTGCGTGAAAAAACATAATCTTGATGGATACATAACAGCACCGACAAGATCCTTTGTTAAATGTGAAACTCATAAAAAGTATAAAGCAGATAACCAACCTGTAAAGACTCAATTGTCGAATCACGTTGTTGTAACTGCAATTTCTGGTCTTGCACTTGGTGCAGTAGTTGAGCTGTTTGATTTCTCAGATCATTGTTCTGATCCATCTCTATCTTATGCTTTTCAGCAAGCATAATGTTTTCTGCCTGTACCAACCATAATGAGGGGAAATCTTTATGCAGAAAAAATTACATACTGAAAGCGCATTCAAAAAAATATACTAATTAACTGTACGAAATCAGATGTGCAATTATAAGACCTTTAGATCTGACTGTAACATGTAAGAAACTTTCCAGGCCTTCTGAACTTCATTGAATAACAGCACACATTGATCATTTGCGCCTTTGAGTGCTTGTTTTAGTCGCACAACCTCCTGCTTTAGATCAATAGTATCTTTTTCTTTCTCATAAAATTCCTTACGGGCATCATTTGCCTACATAATACAATCCATAATTAAGATCTCCAATATAACTGTATATCTTTCAAAAGAGACTTTGCCAACTTACAACATCTTTCCACTTCTTAATGGTATCCCGGTTTCCAAGGCTGAGTACTGTGTTTCGAGCTCTGGCAGAGAAATTCAGAGATGATAATGTCTCAGACAAATTCGAAACATCTGGGCATATGTTTACAATAAGCAGAGTCATTGAGCTTCCACCTAAGATGATACAACAATTAAAGAAGAAACACACATATATCAGAAGATAACAACAATCGCGACGAGTCGTAAATCTTATTAAATAACAAAGAGAAATGTAAATTCTTTAGGGTACCAAGTGAATCAGAAAGAGCTTTTGTAAGCATAGAGTTCTCATAAGGAACATCTTCCTTCTTCGATGTCAAGGAAGCTAATACATCTCCCAACCTACCAACACAAATATGCACAGTGAATTCCCAATATCTAAAACGGCTATACATCTACTTTTCTTATTAAAAATTATTGACAAATTATTAACATCAAAATGATAAAAGTTCATACGCTGATAGTGATTTCATCACATGTAGCATGTCCGTTGTCTGCTCTCCATCATTATCTTCCAGACCTGGACTTTCACTTCCAGCCAAGTCAACAAGAGAAAGCTTGCTATATAAATTTTCTCCAGTGACCAGATTGTCATAATATATATGTATGGTAATTATCCTGCACAAAAACAACAATGCGGAAACTTTTTAGGTTTTTTTTCTTTTGAATGACCTAATGCTTATTAGAAAGAAATACAAATATACAAGATGGAACAAGTACAAGTTAGACTAACTCATTAACATTTCTTAAAGGATAAAAATAGCAGATCGAGTATTTGTCAAATAGGTTTAAAATGATAACATTTATTTTGGTGTGATCAAAATTAAAATGAGAGCTTGTTGATCGAGTATATGCGTAGGTTGGCAAGTATCAAGCAAGAAGTACATCAGCTTGTGGGTACTATTTGACAGTTGATTTTGCAGCTTCATTATGGTGTTTCTTCTTGTGGTCTCACGTAGTATAATCTAGTAAATCTGAGTTTATGGACCTATCCAAACACTTTGGGTTGTTTCTTCTATAGATAGTATCCTTTTTTCTAAAAAATTACACAGTTCTTCCCAAGAAACCCACTTTTAATTTTGAATTCAAAGTTATTATCTTTCAACAACAACAAAAGACAATAAGTTAAGTTATTTAACCAATGAAATCTTATTTCCAATAACATTTATCTCAATTCATGTTCCCTCCTATAGTGAGCTACACAGATAAATGTAATTTGAAGTGAAATGAAGCTATTATGAATCCTAACCTGATTTCTAATTGTTTGTCAAAGTCGATATAGTGTTACGTGTATAAAACTTCAAAACTGAAACTCAACGAATCAAAACAAAATATTAAGTCAAGAAATTGACCACATACAGATGAGAAATATTGATCTTTGTTTTGTCATCACTTCTACTTAGAAGTGCCTTTTTAATGACTTTGGAGAAATCTAGCGGATTGTCAACCTTTTCCTGAACTATATCCACAAAAGAATCTACTGAACCCATCCGCACCTTTGGTAGACCACTTTTTGCCTCAGAAAGCAAATCATGCATCTATAAAATAGAGAATACTTATCAAAAACTGAATTAATATTGTATTCAAAAAGTATATATATTTATATAAAAAAAATAACCTGCTCGTTATGGAGCTCCACAACCGTTACGAAAAAATTAAATCGAGAAGTCGAAGTTGTATCTGAGTTAGACACATCAAACAACTCTTCAAAGCATCTTGCATATAAACCCCGATCATGGCTAGAACCTTCCTGTATGGGGTTCATTCACGAATCTAAGATCTTCTTTTAAACTTTTAGAAATTACATACAATTAGTTTATCATACATCAAATGTAAACTTGGGTAGGCTTGCAGCTATATCTAAGCATAACCATGTTAAACTTTAAAGATATAAAGCACAAACACATGTACAGGTTGAGAAACAATAGACATACCATCGTATGAGTCTTTCCGGAACATGTTTGCCCATAAGCAAATATTGACACATTGTGCCCATCCAAAGCTGACTGCACAAATGGTTGAACATCTGTGAAAACTTCAGCTGCAACCCCAAAAATGTAATATGTTAATTAAACAACAAAAATCACAAATTATACAAGTCACCATCAAACCTGTTGATATTGTGTGATATACCTTGTCCAATATGTGGACCATAAACCCTGTCAAATTCGTAATCTTTCTTCGGATTGGATACAGTATCATCACCAGTATTAACTCGTATAGTAAAATCATCAGGAAATTCAACAACTGATGGGCCTTCATCCTCAAAAAGTGGTCTTGTTCGACAAAAGACCTTTATGTTTCCTGAAATTATAAATGAAGTTTTCAGATGAAGAAAATTACAACCCAGGACAAAGCTTCCCAATAATATATTAATGTTCCATGTAAGTATCTTTCCCCACTTCCCTCTTGGAGTTGACTGAAACATTCCACCTTTGAAATCTTTTACCAAAGTGACTTTTTACCCTTATTTAGTAATTCCAAACTCATTTTGAGCCATTATTTGATAATTGGCATGGAAGACCACTCTCTCTTCCCACCATTTGATATTGTGCCAGAATAGAATTGCTTTGAACGTAAATATTTAGAAAAATGTGTGCAGCTCAAATAAGTTTGTTGGTACGGTGTAAGCTCAAAGTACTAAGATAGTCTACACTAGGAATAGATGGATTGATAAATGTGCTTATCATATCTTGCACAATGTTGATGTACATAAGAATATATCCAATAAAATACGCTCTTTAACACTAAATAAACATGATTACCTTTAGCAGTCAATAACTCATTATATAGCCTTTTCTTCTCATTTATAAGTGGGGCAACTTTAGCTTCAGCCTCAAGTGCAGCTTGATCTAAAATCAAGGGATTCTTGGTATAAATCAGCTAGAGCAAAACAATCTAAAAACTCAAGAGACAAGAAGAGCAAGACAAGACCTAACTTTGTGAACTTCAAATCAAACTAGTCATATTTTATATACGGAACATACCTATCATCTCAAACTAAAAGCAGAAAGTGAACCAAAACAAATGCATACCTAGCTTACGGGTCTTATCAGCAAGAACACTTAGATATCGTGTTACTCTATCAAGTTTTGCATTAGAGTACTCCTGGAGATCAATGGCTTCTTGTCTCAATTCTGCATAATCTTCTCTTGCATGCTGTCAAGTAGTATTATGTTTGCTGATGTCAAAAAGACATATGACAACGCATATAATAAGACAGCCAGGTACACAGCATGAAAACTTCGTACAACCACTAATGATTTGCTAGCACCAGTTAGGCATTTACTACATTACAAAGCTACTTGTCTCAATTATTAATTGCATATATTTATCTTGTCTGTTGACTATCTGCAATAATCAGCCTGTTAACATAGATCTCCTTGCGTCACTGAGATTAATGAACTAACCAATAATTTATTACGATTTGCGTACAAAGAAAAACCAGAAGAGCCATAACTAGTAAATCATCAACATCCTATTAAGCAAACAGTGGACTGGATAGTTAAGCTTTTATTATAATTAAGCAGACACCGTTATAGTATACCTTCTCTACCATGTTAGCGGCACATACTGAGAAACTCATGGCCACCTTTACCCATCAATTTATGTGTCTCCTCTTATTACTAATAGTTACCCTCATGCTATCTGTTATTTCAAGGGAATCAACTGTTTAGTTTGCAAAATGGTTTCTCATATCTATATGGTTCTCTTTTATTCATGATTGGATCTCAATAAACAAATAGCATGAACAATAGAATATTTCTCAATGTATCTTCTAGTAATGGTGGTTTACACGGACAGCCTTACAATCATGTCGTATTATCCTATTGTCAAAAGTTAAGTCAACTTTGCAAGTCTCGGGTTAGTCTGATGCAGTGCTCACCTCAGTGGCTTCCTGAGTTAGTTTTGTTTTTATGAGTCATAATGAAAACTTTCTCTTCCACAAGAATCTAGTGAAGAATGGAGATGACCACAAACATATTAGGATATGAAGACTTTCTAAAAACCATGTGAAGTTACAAACTTGTGGCAACTTCAGTAATAAAACTATTTTCCTTAAAAAAAAAAAGTGTTATCACACTTCAGTTGTGTGACTTTTAAATTGTTCAGTTGAAGTGACTGCCTCTATGTGAACATAACTTGCAACAAACTTATATGTTTTACTTCACCACAACCAGTCTACCCAAGGTATTTCATTTCATAACAAGCAAATTTCACAGCCTTAATCTACATACAATATCCATATCACAAACATAAACATTGAAGTTACTTTACACTAACAATATCTCAGCCTCAAAAAAAGTTTTTAAATCAGCAATTTCTCATTACAAATATAAATACACTATATATAATACAATCAAGTCATTCAAAGACTCACTCCATTTGCACATAACCTCATAGTCCATCAGTTCAAACATAATGGTTATTAAATTAAACAAAATAATATATTTAATGATAATACATATACCTTGAGCTTATCCTTCAAATTGTGAAGTTTAGTAGCAACAGACTGTTTAGAAATGAGTTCAGAATGTGGTACAACTGAAGGTGTAGAGATCGAGTATCTCCGAACAAGTGAAGATGGAGCAGACGGTGGTTGGTCCGTCGTCGCCGGAGATTTCCTCGGTTCAAAACCACTAACCTCCCAGTTCCACCTGTTGTTCTTCGACATTAATTGATTAATTAAGAATTCTTCGGTATTGATAAATCCCTAATTTCTGGAAAAATTGTGAAAAGAATATGTAGGTTTTAGGAAGAAATTGAAATGGAAATAGTGAAGATGATGGATAGTTCGACGAGCAACGCACACTGTTTGTTTGTTTCTCTCTCACATACACTTACTCTCAAATCTTTGGTTGTAAGAATTTTCCCTCTTTTCCATACCTCACTCACATTTTTCAATTTTCAACCTGTTACAAATTTAATTTCATTTACTTGTACGTGGTCATTTGTTTTCCCTTAATTATAATAATAAATAATAATAATAATTATTATTATAATAATAATTATTAATAATTAATAATTAATTAATTTTAATTATTATTATAATTATAAAATGATAAATGATAACTATTTAATAAGGTTCTATGAAACTTGAATATTTTCTTATAGAGATCGAATTCTTAACTGATGGTCTAAATTTGTATGTATAACTTAAATTAAATTATTTAACTTTTTAAAAAGGTTACTTTGCTTTTCATGTTTAGTTGAAGGATAGTTACACTTTTAACCAAAATTGTGTTTAAAAGTGTAGTAATGCAGTATATATTTTGAACTAATGTGTTTTTATATAGTAAAACGGTAAAATATGATATTTAATTATAAGAACAATATTTGTTAAAAATTTAGCTATATTTTAATACATTGATTAAATTAATTTATCTATATCACATTAGACTAAATTATATGAGTATTTGATTAGAAAATTTGACATCCAATTGACACAATATTTCAAAAAAAGAAAAAAGAAAATAGTAATTACGGTTAGTTACTATTTCAAACTTTCGTGTAATCTAACTATTTTGTTATACCTAACCCTAACAATCAATCACTTTATCTATGAATCTTATTTCTTCAACAAATTAAACGGAATGATCATCACTAATTATTA
The DNA here is from genome assembly GCA_963921325.1 of Logfia minima. Classification (NCBI taxonomy): domain Eukaryota; kingdom Viridiplantae; phylum Streptophyta; class Magnoliopsida; order Asterales; family Asteraceae; genus Logfia; species Logfia minima. The sequence goes on from OY992768.1 coordinate 26,208,645, forward strand.
ATAAGTAAAATTAATTCATCGAGAAAAAAAAATTGAAAAACTTACATTCATATCTATTATTAAGGGCAGTGCTACCTTATAGGTAGGTAGTCATGATTATAGGTTAACTTGGTTCGCGAACTATTTATCTTGTGTAAATATTTAAAATAATTCTTGTATTTGTAAGTGCTACTAGTTCAGAGAAGTAATATGTAAACTACGATCAATTCTAGATTCGCCAGTGTCTATTGAAATTTATGTTTACATTAGATTATGCAAACGTGTTGCTACTTTTAAGAATGTGTATATATTCATGACAGTTTATGGTTAATAACTATCTTTTTTAACATTGGTTAACTAAAAAAGTGTGATGATCAAGTATCAAAAGAAATAAAATTTGAATAGTGGGTTGGGAAAGGATGAGTATGAAAACGGGTGATATGTAATTCAAACACCTTACATCAATTTCTAACGCAAAATAATTTGCGCTTCACGCTTCTCAAAGGATCGCTTTCTTTTGTGGGGTTCCCTGGTGTTAGATTTTGGATTGGGGTGGGGGGAACCAAGTAAGATAAGGGATATGGGACCTCACGTGAGTTTCTAAACCAATGTATCCATACCCTTTTGGGCCGGACGTTCTAACCATTTTAATACGAGTATTACTCGATTTGGTTTGAACGAGCTAGTAGGCCCACGCGCTTCGCTGCAGATTTTTCTTGGCATTAATATGGTAAATTTACAAGATGTTATATATCTGAATTGAGAATGAGATTTTTGTGAGAACTAGAGAATTAATAGGAAAGTTTAATTTAAAAGTTTTTATTGTTTTTAAATATTTTTTAAGATTAATATGGTAAAAAAATATTTAAAAAAGAAAATTGATAGACTTTTTTTTTTCATTTTCAGTGGGTTTTGAAAACGACTATCACATGTGATACCAGCAATTAACACATGTGTTATCAGCGACTAACATATGTGTTATTCGCAACCATCACACGTGTTACCAGTTTTCAAAATCCACCAACAAGTGAAAAAAAAACTTATCGAAAGTATGTCATGTGAAATAATCGAAGAGAAAAAATGCTGATTTTTATGGTGCAATTTTTATAATTTTTTGACTAGTTGTTTTTAAATATTTAATTTTTAAAAATGTAAGTTTATTATCTTGATAAAAATTAAAGATTAAAATTGATTCATTTATTTTAATAAAATATTTAATTTTCATGTGAACTCATCTGATATTCCATCCCTCTTTATTTTGATTGAGAGCTTGTAAACCTTAACGTGGCCAAATTTCTCATAACAAACTACAAAATCTAAATAAATTCTAATATTTATTGTAAAGTTATAGCACGTTATATACCACATCGTTTGTCGTAACAATACTTTTTAATTGTTGTATTACCTTACTACGATGCTACCATTAGCTCATTTTTGGTTCTTAAACAAAAATATTTATAAAATAAAATATAAACAAATATAAATGTTTATAAGTTTAAAAGCTTTTCATTATGTAACTTTATAGTTTTGTTGTAACAATGTTAATGATATATAGTAACAACTACTAACTTGTTGCAATGATATTGATTGTATATATGGTATGAATGGTAAAAAACGACATATGGGAACAAATGAAACGACAACCAGGCAGATGAGTGATAGTATATATGATAATTAAGTTTATTTTTTAGAAAATAACTTGTATTTTATTAGAAAACTAGCAAGAAGCTAGAAACGAATTACAAAATTAAAATTAGGCTTTTTTGCCAATCAACCCAGAGAGGTTTAGCCTTTGAATTTCTAAAAACGAACCAACTATACGATACATCACTATCAAACAAGTTGTTTCTTCTGAGCTTCTTGTCTCCGAATAAAAAATTGTTTCTAAATCTCCAAATGCTCCACATGGTCACGAACACAATGGCTTCAATCATATCTTTTCGTTTTTGACAAACCGGCAGCAAATGTAACTTCTCAAAAACCTCAAGAACACCACTTCACTCCAACATGTTAACCTCAGTCCAAGCACCAACTTTACTCCATAGACTTTTTGCTAGATTACAAGACACAAGAACATGATCTATCAACTTCACTGCACTAGCACAAAGAGGACAAAGCAAGGAAGGGATCTTCCACACCTTTCCTACTTAGATTCCATCGAGTAGGAAGTCTATCTAGTCTAGCTCTCCACACAAATATGTTTACTTTCTTTGGAACACACCTATTCCATATCGATGCAATCGAAGCCGACGGGAGAAAAACATGGTCAATATACTTTCGGGTGTCACATACCATATATCTTGTAGTTCCATTTAAAGTCCAAATCCAGCCATCCCTATCATCCGAAAACTGCACATCATGCACAAGGCTGCTAAGATCTTCAAACTGCTCTTGTTCGACACCCTCTCGAATCGATCTTCGCCACATCCACCAACCTTGCGGAGTTAACCTGTGAAAGACACTACAATCTTTATCAAGCTCAATTAAGAAGAGTATATCAAATCTATCTTTCAACGTGCTCTCACCAATCCAAACATCCTTCCAAAAACAAGTCATCCTACCATCCCCAATCTTTTTCAAAACATTACGACTTATAATCCCCCTGTTATGCAATGTGTTTATGGAACCTACAATGCGAGCCCAAACTCCACCACCATTTGCAACTAAAACATCCAAAGGATCCCTAATGTTCTGACCATGGATCTCAGAAATTAATTTCACCCAATAATCACTCGGCTCATTCACAAACCTCCAACGCCACTTCTACAAAAGTGCCAAATTTAACGCCTCCAAGCTACCTATTTGCAAACCACCTTTCTCTTTAGACGAGATCACAAGATTCCAAGAAATCCAAGGAATCCTTTTCAAATTTTCATCTTCCCCCCAGAAAAACTTGGCTTGCAACGAATCTAAACGCTTCTTGATTTGAACCGGCATCCGAAATAAAGAAAGATAATAGGTACCAAGAGAACCCAACACCGACATGATCAGAGTCATTCTTCCCCCAATTGAGAGCATGTTTGCGTTCCATCGGGACAACTTCTTCATAAACTTGTCAATAATCGGATTCCATGACACAAGTCTCGTCGTTTGAGCACCAACCGGGATACCGAGATACACAATAGGCATGGATGCCGGTCTGAACCCGACCCAACAGCTATGTTTACAACTTGCTACTCGGAAACCCCAACAATCATCGATGACTTCTTTAAATTTATTTTAAGGCATGAACCCACTTGAAAGCACCGAAAAACTTGTAAAACACTTAAGACATTTTCATTCGACCAATCCAACAATAAAATCACATCATCTGCATATATTATATGAGCAATCGGAAGACCTCCAACCATAACACCTTTTTTGAAACCCGCCTCAATGGCATCCTCCACTGCAACACGAAGCGCCTCTATCACAATAATAAAGAGGAACGGTGAAAGTAGGTCACCTTGTTTAAGACCACGCTCTAAATGAAACTCTTCCGTAGGACTTCCATCTACAATAACCGAAGCTTTTGCGGATACCAACATTCCATGTATCCATCGAATCCATTTAGAACCAAAGCCAATCATCTCAATAATTTGTTCTAAAAATTCCCACTGAACCGAGTCGTACGCTTTTTCAATGTCGACCTTAAATAACATCAATTGCTTCTTCCGCTTTTTATACCAATTGACAAGAATTTGGCGTCCTTTGACAAAAGCCGATTGAACACCACTAATCACATGATGAATAACCCCTTCCAATCTAAGAGCCAACACTCTATGATCTTGTATTAAGCCCCGACGAGACTAATGGGCCGATAATCCGACACCAGCAACAGATTCTCCACTTTCGAAATGAGAGTTATAAATGACGCATTACAACCCAAAGGAATCTTCCTTGTAACACAAAATTCCTGCACAAAAGCAAAAATATCACCACTCATAAACTCCCAATATTTCTTAAAGAACCATAACGAAAAACTATCTGGGCTTGGAGATTGATCCAAACCACACGCCCACACAGCCCTCTTAACCTCCTCCAGCGTGAAATTAGATTCAAGACTTTGAGCTTGAGCCGAAGACAACATCTTAAAATGCTCGCTCCTCCGATTTAGCAAACAACCATCAACCGCCTTAAATGTTTCTTTATAAAAGTTTAGAAATATTCTCTTGACTTGACTTGGATTAGTAATCCAGACCCCGTCGTCTTTTATCCCTCTAACAGTGAGATGCCGACGCCTTTTGTTAATAATACCATGGAAAAAACTAGTGTTTTCGTCCGCCTCAATCCCCCATCTAACCTTCGCCTTTGGGCCGCGTCAAGACTTTCCTGTTTTTCAATTCCTTTTATTTCCATAAGCATGGCATTCCTACTTTGTTTTATGTGTTCCGAACCTCTCCCAGCCTGTAGCTCCCTCTCAGCTTCCAAAATAGCAAGTAACAACTCTCTTTTTTTATTAGCCAAAACTGAGATCTTCTATTTATTCCGCATACGAATCGTGTTTCACCATTTTCAACTTATCTTTAAAAACCACAAACTTCTTAGTTCCAGTACATACATTGGCCAACTCCCACGCTTCTTTGACCATACAATCGAACCCATTAAGACTTATCCAAGAATTAAAGAATTTGAACGGAGTGGGTCCATAATCCACACTCTCACCAGCCAACCAATGGGGCGATGGTCAGACACCATCCTATCGAGAGCATGAACATGTAAATTAGTATTAAGACCCAAAAGCTCATCCGACACCAAGAATCGATCCAACTTACTCAACTTGTCACCAACGCTACTAATCCTGGTAAACGCATGACCTCCCATAGGAACCTCCACAAGACGAGCCCGGTCAATAAACTCGTTAAAATACCTAGCTGCAGTCCCATTAAATATCGATCCAATCCTTTCCGAAGCACATCGAACAACATTAAAATCACCGAAAACCACAAATAATCCCGGATTTGAGCCCATGAACGTGATAATCATTTCCCAAAGAGCCCGTTTTTTGTTTTCATCTTGAGGGGCGTAAACATTGATAATGTAACACTCCATCTTCTTAAAAACCCACACACCATGCACAAACTGAAAGTAACGATAATGCGAGACCATGCACACTAATCAAATGTTCGGTAGCCATAATGCGAGACTTAACGAACACAGTTGGATCCCAAACTGAAAGTAACCCTCCTGATCTTCCTTACGTTGAACTAGAAGCAAAATCGAACTGATAATTACCCCAAACACTTCTGACTTTAAACATGTCGACTCTCGTCAAATGAGTCTCCTGAATTACTAGAAAGTTAATTGCATGTTTTGTACACAATTGGCTGATAAATTTCCTTTTGTGAACACCCATACCACACGAATTATATGTCATGATATTCATTAAATACCATGTTTATCACCCTTTCTAACCACCTTAGAAATCCAACCAAATTTAGCACTAACACCTAGATCATACCCAAGAGCGTCACCCAGTTTCAACAAACTTTCACCTTCATTATCATTTATTTGCTCACCATTGACCATTTGTTTATAACAAGATATAGTGTGAATAATATTAACATCAATTTTTGAATGTTTAGACCCTTCCCCCTTCTGACCATCCTTAACACCATCTTTTGCACCCTCTCACTCAGTTTGTTTTCCCAAGGAAGTCGGCTCTTCAAAACCCGGAAGCTTCGAGATAGACGTATTTGACTCCTTAGAAATCTCATTCGACTTATTAGACTTACGAACCCCCGCATTATAAATTGAATTTCGATTACCTAATGAAGGTTGATGACTTACTTTAGGCACTTCATGTAAATACGAACTAGCATGGGGTTGCATTTCATCACCCCATTTTCAGCTACCTTCAGTTTTGTCAGCACCACCCTTCAGCGAGGCATCATCACAAACCAGCCCCTCCTTCAAAATCTTCCACTCCTACATCTTTCCGATTGGAGTTTCAACAACAAACTCCTCATGCAAATCCCCCTCCTCATGAGCTTCGAAATCATCATCCATCTGAACCCCTTGAGAAAACTTACCATCTCCTTCCTCTTGAATAAAACCATCACTCTCACTACTAGAGATATTATCCTCATCTTTCGGATCCACAACAGGGCACCAAAGTCCTGTTTCTTTCACATGGACATTAAGTTAATCTTTTTTTAAAGCCATTCAATTTTGTTATATTTTGTAGATTTCATAACTTAATTAACAAATTAAATTTAGAGTTTAATTGTAATATTCAAGTTAATCGATATTCAAATAAAGTTTGTTCTTGATGGACCAAGAACAAATGTAACAACAGTGATTGAACTTAAAGAATATGTATTATTCAATAATTTAAAAGTGATTATAAAAATGATTAATTCAATCGCACCTAGCTAAATCGAATTAATCAATCATAGGAAATAGTCTATATAAATTCACAAAGAATTTATAAGTATAAAACTATGTAAGCTATGTAATCAACGTTTTCTATGAAGAATCAATTGCCTATCTATACATGTATATGTATTGAATGTGAGTTAATGATACAACTTGATTTAAGGAAGACTAAATCAAAAATCAAATTTGAATATTTGATTTTGCCGCACATTAATTTATGAATCTACAACGGTCTTGACTCTGTAGGTTTAACTCTGTCAAAGTAATCTTCGATCTGTAAGACTTGAGTCTGTATTCTTCGTGTCTGTGAGATCTTCAGTCTGTCAAGGTCTTAGTTTGTAGTTTTGTGAGTCTGTGATCATCTCAGTCTGTACATCACACAGACTCAGAATATATAGACTAAGAACTAACACTTAGTAAAATTATTCATATTCAAATTTTGACTCTTCAAAAATTTATAACTTAGCTTTGATTTTTGTTTTTCTCAAAAAACTTCAATTTTCCCTTTTTCATTTTTCTAAATTTATAACTTAGGTTTGATTTTATAACTTAGGTTTGAACAAGTTTCTACTGTCACACTTGAAGATGAAATCACAACAGCTGAGGTACTATTGAGGGTATCAGAAAGCCCGAAAGAAAAAGAAAAACTTAAAGCCAAGGGAATAAGCATAAATGAACCATTATCAAACACTCCCATCATAAAAGAAAGAAAAATAAGTGCAAAAGACAAAGGTAAGGGAATTGCTGTTGAAGAACCCAAACCAATGTCAAGAAAAGAACAAATAGAGTATGATGCTGAAGTGGCTAAGAGATTACATGCTGAGTTTTTGGCAGAGACCACATCAGCAGATAGAGAAGCACAATTAGAAAGATTGCTCTATTAAAGAAGAAAAAAGCTATCAACTGATAAATATAAAAAAATGAAAGAGAAACCACTGACTAAGAGGCAAGAGAAGCAAAGGTATATTACTTTCTTAAAGTCTTGTGGGTATAATGTTAAGAGATTGAAGGTGACGGAGTTTGATAGTTTAAAGAATTTGTATGAAAAAGAGAAGATCAAAATGGGGTAGATTGAAGAAGAGAACAGAGAATTAGAGGAGAAGGAGAGAATGGTCAGAGAAAGAAAGCTGAAAGGAATGAATAAACCTAAACTTGAACCAATCAAACAATTTGAGAGAAGAAAGAGAAGTGCAAAGAAAATAGATAATGAGCCTGAGAAGAAAAAGGCAAAGTTGAAAAGAAAGTTGAAGTAGAAAAGGTTAAGAAGGCTGATGTTGATGATAGTAAGAAAGATGTGCATACTGAGGTGCCATCTAAGGTTGATGAAAAGAGAGAAGAAGTGAAAGAAATAGTAGTGGCAACTGAAATCTTGGAACCTACACCAATCAGAACAGAGTATAATATTATAAACTGGTATCAAATTATAAATGTTGATCAAAGGAAAACCTTTTTGATTATCAGAGCAGGAGATGTTAGGGAAAAGCATAGATCATTTGTATCCATGGTTAAAAATTTTAATAGAAAAGAACTGGATCAAATGTAGAAGATTGCAAAAAATAAGTATGCTGCTCAAAAGGAATATGATGACAACAAGCAGTTGTATGAGTATATGCTGCAATTATATGAACCTAACAAGCAAATGAAATTGTTTAATAAGGTTTTCTCACCAGTTATTGATTGGGTATATTTTGAAAACTGTGGTGTACATCATACAGCACAACAGGATGGAGAAATTGGATTTTATTTTGTTGGAAAAAGGTATCCATGGACTCCGAGTGTGCTTGCCAGTATGATAAGGATTAAGGTAGTAAATAGTAATAAGATATATATTGAAGGATTGGTGGAAGAAATCAAGTCCTATATGAAGAAAGAAACTTAGTACTGTTAGTAGTGCAGTATAAGTTTAGGGGGAGATTGTTGGGTATAAATCAGTTTTGACTGCTTATAGAAGTTAGTACTTAACTTAGTTTCTACTGATTGAAGACTTAGTGCTGATTCAGAGTTGGTACTGCTTCAACATTTGTATTGCTTCAAAGTTTCTACTGATACAAGAGTTTCTACTGATAACAGAATTTGTACTGCTATGAAGACTTAGTACTGCTGAGTTACAAAGTTAATACTGATTGAAGTTTGTACTATTTTTAGTAGTTAGTACTGTAAGTATCAGTTAATACTGGTACATTGTTTATATTGATAACGTATTTTGTAATTATGGTAACAGATAAGTTTGCTTGATAGATAGTTTCCTAGTTTATTGGAAATCTTGTTAAGGACTCTATATACATATAAATAGAGATCATATAGTATAGAGATACGTACGTAGCTTCAAGGTGAAAACCCTAATACAGTTTGTGTATTCGTATTATTATTAATAATATTGACGCGTTTAATTGTTCATCTTTGTTCATTGTTTACTGAATTCTTCTTATAATTATCAAGTACTATTTCCGCAAGTTTCTTGATATTAAATCAAAACTAGAGTTAAAGATTAGATCAGATCGATCCTTACAGATTTAATATGTAAAGAAATGATACCCTCACATTAGTTTTATCCATTTGCTTTCATCTTCCGGCAAAATTTATGTACACAATATGCTGGTGCATATTGGTGTGACAATCATCGTGTATAAATCTTAGATTGAACGAACAACATTTTTTGTATGTTTTGCGACAGTTGCTGCGACAATATCTTATAGTGCGACAATTGAAAAATGCGACAGTTTGGCGATGTCGCTATGAATTGTCGCAGGTCGCTGAAATAGTATATATATCAGCTTTAATTTCATTTTTAGGGGTGAACATTTTTGAGCTTTTGTAGATAGATTCTTCAAAACAGATAGTTGAGTTGAAAGAGAGTTTGAGAGAGAGCTTAATTCAGAAATCGTTATTGAATATCGATTCAAGAAATCATTTTGATAAAATCGCAATTACATAAAACAATTGAATTCAAATTCCGCATGATTTAATTGTTATAATTCGAATCGAGATCCGTACAGGAACCTACATGTGGTATCAGAGCTAATAGGTGATTCGAATGAATGAATGTGATTCTCAGAAGATTGTTTGATTTAGTTTTTGGGTTTTGAACTCAAAATATTGATTTGATCCGAATTCGAGATGAATACAACGTGTTTGGACAGATATTGATGTGCAATGGATCGTATTAGTGATTACGAGGTATATGTGACTGATTGCAAGAGTTTTTAATGGTGAATTTTGAATTTCTCAGTTTCAACAGAAAGTTTCTGCAGCTGCTGTTCGTCGTGCGACAATTATGATGATGTGCGATAATCGTAGCGACAATGATGACGATAATTCTAAATTGTCTCATAACATAAAGTTGCGACAGTTCTTCTTCCAAGTAATTCTTAAAAAAAAGAAGAAGCAAACAACTAGGTGGTTTTTTTGTCGATTAAAAAAACAGCAAACTAATTTTGGAGGAAAATTTGCCGATTACCAAAATTTGAATTTGTCGATTAAAAATAAACTAATTTTGGAGGGAAATTTTAGTGAACATGACTTTCTTGCCTTTCTCGAAGTTTGATAATGAGATTACCAAACCACCTAGACTTGTTAAACCAAGTGATTACGCAAATTGGCGTTATCAATTCAATAGTTATGTTGCCTCTAATAATCCAGTATTGCTTGATAATCTAACAAAGAGGTATGTTCCTCCACCGATAGCTGAAACTAATAGGAGTGGTAATTATAATAAGTCTGTTGATTTAATGACCTCTGAAGAGAATAAAAATTTATGAAAAAGAATGTAAAGCGTATGCTACAATCACAATGCGCTTGTCAAAGGATATGTTGATGCTTTTCAATAAAATGCAAACAACTTTCGAACTGTGGGAAGCAATTGAAAAGAGATTTGGAATAGATGATAAATTGAAGAAAAGTCCAGACGAAGGGATAAGGGAAATGTTGATAAAGAAGGAAGAAGAGATTAAACCCTTCAAATTACAAATTCTTAACATGGAGATTGAATGTGAAGAAATGCGTTCAACAATTGTCGGACTGAAAGAGCGAATTTTAGAACTTGAGCGTCAACAAACAGCGAAAAGTAAACTTTAAGAAGATCATAATATTGCATTAAAAACTATTCAAGATCTACGCGAGCAAATTACTCAAGTCTCTCACTCAACTACTAAACCACAAGTCAAGGTTCCTAAGAAGATTTACCCAAATAAATCTTCAACCCCATGTGTTTGTGTGAAAAAGATTTCACAGTTACTAATTATTCTTTGCAAAAGAATAAGAAGTATTATGAGAAATGACAATCAACCAGAATATTTGATTATCAAAAGGTTGATCGCTGTGATTCCATATTCTTTGAACGAACCAAAAGATCGGTTTCAAGATCTCAAAACCCAACAAAAGTATCGAAACCGACACTACCGGAATCTGGTGAAACAAGATCTTTTGTATATTAAAGACAAAAAATATTTGCTCTTGCACCACCACGTCGTATGGTGGTGAAAATACAAAAAGATTTTGTTCCTTTCACCTCAAGAATAATTCTACTAAAATCGGTTCCACGAAAAGTTTTTAGATATAAAACACCGCGTTTCAATTTTAGATGGATTTAATGTCCTTGGATTATATTGACACAAGTTATAAATGGTTTTCAAAAAAGGAGATTCCCATTGGCATCAGGCTCAAATGAGTTCCTAAAGTTATTGCCTGAATTAGAAGACCAAGGGGAGCAAAGGTAGAATAAAAGTCAAAGATAAAAAAAAAATGTAGTGTCATTTCTTATATATCCCGATTAATGGATGATCAACAACAAATGCTTGAATCTAAAGATCCTTCAAGAGTAGAGTTAAAGAGGAAATTTGTTGTTCAGGGGGAGTAATTCTGAAATTTGGTGAACCGACAGATTTTTGAAGGTTTCTGTGAAGTTGTTGACAAAAACGGGAATGCATAGTTCAATGCATAATGCAAAATTTAATGAACTTTCCCAACTTTCAGAAGAAAAAATTGCAGGTAATTGTGAAAAGGAAATGGAAGACAACTCTCTCTCTCATCAAGCTAAGATTAAAGATTAATCAAGCTAAGATTGAAGATTAGAAGATTTCTACAAGCTGTTGTCAAGGGGGAGTTGGTTGGTGCATGTTAGTGTGACAATCGGCGTGTATAAATCTTACATTGAGCGAACGACATTTTTTGTATATTTTGCGACAGTTGCTGCGACAATATCTTATAGTGCGACAATTGAAAAATGTGACAGTTTGGAACTATCTCTATGAATTGTCACAAGTCGTTGAAATTGTATTTATATCAGTTTTAATTTCGTTTTTAGGGGTGAATGTTTTTGAGCTTTTACAGATAGATTCTTCAAAACATATAGTTGAGTTGAGAGAGAGTTTGTGAGAGAGTTTTATTATGTAATCATTATTGAATATCAATTCAAGAAATCATTTTGATAAAATCGCAATCACATAAAACAATTGAATTCGGATTTCGTACAATTTAATTGTTATAATTCGAATAATACACTTCATCTACTCTTTTCAAATTCTTATGAACTCTTATTTACAGCCGTCGGACTGTAGTTCACACTAGGGTGTTCAATATTCAGTTTGAAACCGGTTAGCCCGGATACCGAACTGAATGAAAACTGGATTAAAACCAAACCGGATTTTAGAATTGGTTTGTGATTCGGGAATAACTATGCGAGTACAAGGAATAACTCGACGGGTAATTGACTGGGAAGTCTCCTTAATTTGCACTTCAGCCCTCGAATATCTTAGTCTTCAACACTTCATCTCCTACAGTTATAAAATACAAATATAAACAAATTAAATATAAAATCTACAACAAATGTCATAAATAACTAATAAAAATATCTATATATAAATAGTATTTAAAATTATATGCAATTATAGACTTAAGATTTTGCTTACCCTCAAACAAAACCAAAAGCATATAAATAGAAATATTCTATATTATAGATATAAATATTGCATATTATTCAAATTAATACAAGTTAGAAAATAATAAAAATTCATCAGTAGTGATCATTGATTATGGTAATCATTACAAACTTGATATATCTCAAGAATAGAATTTATTTAGTAAACTCTCTTATCTTCCCTAATCTATCAAGTTATCTAAGGGTTTATTCACTCAATTATTAGTCATACAATGATCAATTAACCATATGTTTGATAATGGATCAAAGATTCACTATAGAGAATTAAAATACAGAATAAAACCTAAGAAAGGACTTTACTGACTCCGAGTTTAACAATGGAAATAAACTAAAAGTTAGATAAAGAAATCTAAAAAAACTGTTAAAAATAATCCAAATTATTATTCTTTCTCTGAATACGCCTTTGAAATTTCTCTTTTTATGTTTCTCACTTTCTCATACTTCAAGTTTCTCGCCCATAATCATAAATATTAGAAATCTTCCGTATGGATTACTAGCATTTAGCTGTTTCTTTCTTCTTATTATATATATATATATGTATATATCTTCCTTGTAGCTATATTTTCAGCTATTATTCACTATAGAATTAATAATCTGCTAGCCCTTCCCATCGCTTAAAAGAATTCAGTTTACCAGACTGTTGGCATAAACTCGTCGATTTCACCAAAATACTCGGCGAGTTCCACTTTTCTTCATGTTATAATAATTATGAAAAATTTTAAAACAAGTCATTAAGATATTTAACTAAGGCAAAAATATATTAAAAGTGAAAATGGGTATATAAAATCAACAACAAATAAAAAGATTAAGGCGTAAAAGGGCGTCTATTTGGATGTAGTACCTAAAATAGGTACTATAATATTTTGTAATGGGAATTTTCACTATTTATTATCAATTCATTGATATATCTATAATAGTTTATTTAATGTATTAAATCCTTAAGGTTGTCTTTTCTAGAATTTACTCCGACTTTAATATTATATAAAAGATAATGCTCTATCTTAATCACAAAATTCATATTAAAATCAAAATCTAGCATTAATCAAGGTATCAGTACTCTAAAAAAAAAGAAATTTAGCTTTAAAAAAATGAATGTTATTATAAGGCTCAAATAACCTCACAAGGATTTAGTTACTGTCATTAACATAGAAATATGTCCATGCTCATAAGCGTTTAAAACTAACAACCAATAACCCAAATTTAAAACTAATTAATTAACAAAAAAATAAATAAAAAGCAGGTGAATTTACAAAATAATTGTTAAGTGTTATACAAATGATAAATGTATACAAGTATATTTCCTTCCCAGACTTACAATTGAACATTAGCCTCAATGTTCTAACCAAATCAAACTTATATATATTAAAAAGATTTAAACTAAAAAGGAAAAAAAAGAAAAGAAAAGAAACTCCCCTGAATTGTGTTGCAAGTATAAACTCAGCAAGTAGTAGCAGTTGCTAGGCAAGTTTATCAGTAGTTGTTTTGTAACGTCTCTTACTTTCCCTACACTTAGAACTTTTAGTGACTTTGTTTTTATATATGATCTAACCAAATCATAATTCCAAAGCTAGATAATAAAATAAGATTAAAATATAGGACTTTATGAAGAGTTGTCGAGTTTTGTTAAAAACTAGCCGAATTTTATCATGCGGGCACAATTTAATCAGTTAACGATTATTACCGATTAAATCTAATAATTACATATTAAATTATCAATTATATATCATATAAAATATTGACAGAATATACGAAGTAATGTATAAACAATTAACAGATGCACTTAAATATCCTAACTACTATATAAACATTTATTAGTTACTGATTCATGTTAACAGATGAAAAGCTCGTCGAATTATATATACTACTAAATGAGATCATGCAGTTCTAGTTAAATCAGATTACAAAAATTTAATAAATTCAAACATGCAAATCATATAATTACTAAATCAGATTGATGAAGTCAAACAAAATAATTAAATAAGTTTACATTGTTTGAAGCTACTTACATTTATTCATAGATCATATTCAAACAAAACGAACGAACTATACTAAGCATGCGATATTATTCATCAACTTTAAACATTTTAAACCATAATTTCAGATGAACTCGCAGAATTAAATTAAATACTCGTCAACTTTTTTTGAAATAAAATACGAATAAACAATTAGTAAAACATACCTTACAAGCAGGTTCAATTAAATTCTACACGAAAATTCAAATAGCTCGTTGAGTCTCATGTAATATTCGTCGAGTTTTACACACAAGAAAGTTTGTTTGGTGAAAGACAAGACCCACTCATGTAATTTATGAATAACAAAAAAAAAACTACGTGTTTTATCATTCTAAGTGATATCTGAATAGGCCTAGCATATTTGTTAGAATATATATCAGTCGGGTCTATTCAACTCACTGCATTTGTTAGCAGTGACTTCTTATTAGTGTAACTTGTTTAAAGCAATATGTCCATCACTCATTGGTAGACACTTAGCCTTTTGAGGAAGTTACATACTGCTTGACGTTGGCGAGAACATAAAGCATCTAACAAAGTCCAAGACTAAATACAGAGACAGAGAGAAGCTCACTGATGTGGAATTCAGGACTTCTCTATTAACTGGCGATTCGTGCCTTTACCCGCAAAGAACGTTGGGTTTGACAAATATCCAATGTACAAAATGGAAGGCCAACTTATAAAGTATAATAACATGTGCATATCTTTATCAAAGATATGCACAACTGGTTATTGTACTTTAATCAGAAATGAACATTACTTTTCTGAATACTAGGTTTATTTAATTCTCATTCCATACCCTAATATGAATTGTGACTTCCATTCATTGGAAATTACATTCAAAAATCTTCTTTACACGTGTATGGTTTGATGATAATTACTTTTGATTGTTTATCTATACGATTGGACAAACAACTCGAATGCGATTTATTCAAAGCCTAGATATGATCAAGCATTGAAGCTAGAAGATCTAAATTCGAGGAGGATATTAGGGGTTTGCGTGTAAACAGACTGAGAGTGATGATGAAAGTGATGATGAAGATGAAATTCCACAGTTGGATAGATCTAATCATACTTGGATCTCACTTAGGGTCTCGTTTTACTACGGATAAAGGCAAAATATAAGTTAAATGAAGACGATGATTATGAATTGCAAGATGATGATGCTGATTCTGGTAATGATACTAACTAGACAGTCCAGCAAGAAGACGGTCTAGTGGGGTTATCATTAGTGAGCCGACTGCCTAATCCACAATCATCACCACACCCACCATTACAACAACAATTCCAACCGAACCTATTACAACTAATTCACCATAGCTTAAGCGGCGTTCAATCCCTTGTTGAAGAGCGCGGCAGCTCAGGGGAGAAGCCTGGCAGGGGGTGAAGACTGGTTGTAAAGAGGATGTGTTGTGACAGACGATGATCCGAGTGACCAAAACAATGTGACTTGTCTAACTCTTCAACTGGAAGACTTGGTACGCTTGAACAGGGTAAGGGGGAGTCTAATCAATGTAACAGAAAGAGATACCATTGAACTGACAAGTTTAATAGTGAAAATCAGAGTTAGAGAATACCTTCAGAAGTCTAGTTCAGAAAACGAAGAAATGTCTGAAGGTAAATTGTAGTGATAGACCGAGAGGATTTTAAGATCTGAAAAAGATTATTCCTAAAGATAAGCTACAAAAGTTGTTGAGGGTGTATGACATGATTCGATGAAGATGTTAGAAGCTAGAGATAGATAGAGACATGAAGATTGAAGATGTCAGAGGGTGTTGAAGACTTTGTGGAAAAGGTGTTATATGCAAGAAGACAAAAGAGCTTAACAGAATCAAGATCGAAGACAACTTGGGTGACAACATCTCCGGTGAAACCAGAGCTATTGTCAAAGGGGAGTCTGTTGGTGCATCGAAACTAGAGCTATTGTCAAGGGGGAGTCTGTTGGTGCATGTTTTGTGACAACAGCTTCTAGTTTGTAATAGTTAGGTTTAGAAGTCATTTTGTTAATCATTGTAATCGTTAACTTTAGTTTTGCATGTGTATTTTGTAGGTTCGTACGAACTTAGTAGTTCATACGAACTTAAAGTAGGTACGAACTTAGTAAGTTCGTACGAACTTAGAAGTACGTACGAACTTAGTAAGTTCGTACGAACTTAGAAGCAGCTAAGTTCGTACGAACTTGGCTGCCTATATATACACAGTCCGAAAATCAGTTTTTTAAGGGTTTTAGAAACTGAGTTTTTGAGTGTAGGTTCGAATACTCTTTGTATGTTCGAATGTAACCTTGTTTAAGTTCGAATATAAGTGATATTTACATTTGTATACTTATTTGTTATCGTTTAAGTTTATGTGAGGATTCCGCACTCGTATAAACGTGTTTACCCCGTAGATCCGAGCCCCAAGGTGACTTTCACTTTCTCTGAATACGCCTTTGAGATTTCTCTTTTTATGTTTCTCACTTTCTCATACTTCAAGTTTCTCGCCCATAATCATAAATATTAGAAATCTTCCATATGAATTACTAGCATTTAGCTGTTTCTTTCTTCTTATTATATCTAATATATATATATATATGTATATATCTTCCTTGTAGCTATATTTTCAGCTATTATCACTACAGAATTAAATAATTTGCTAGCCCTTCCCATCGCTTAAAAGAATTCAGTTTACATGACTGTCGGCATAAACTCGTCGATTTCACTAAACTACTTGGCGAGTTCCACTTTTCTTCAGGTTATAATAATTATGAAATTTTTTAAAACAAGTCATTCAGATATTAAACTAAGGCAAAAATATATTAAAAGTGGAAATGGGTATATAAAATCAATAACAAATACTAATTGATATCTAAATAGGCCTAGCATATTTGTTAGAATATATATGAGTCATGTCTATTCAACTCACCGCATTTGTTGACAGTGACTTCTTATTAGTGTAACTTGTTTAAAGCAATATGTCTATCACTCATTGGTAGACACTTAGCCTTTTGAGGAAGTTACATAGTGCTTGACGTTGACGAGAACATAAAGCATCTAACAAAGTCCAAGACTAAAAACAGAGACAGAGAGAAGCTCACTGATGTGGAATTCAAGACTTCTCTATTAACTGGCGATTCGTGCCTTTACCCACAAAGTACGTTGGTTTGACAAATATCCAATGTACAAAATAGAAGGCCAACTTATAAAGTATAATAACCTGTGCATATCTTTATCAAAGATATACACAACTGGTTATTGTACTTTAATCAGAAAAGAACATTATTTTTCTTAACACTGGGTTTATTTAATTCTCATTCCATACCCTAGTATGAATTGTGACTTCCATTCATTGGAAATTACATTCAAAAACCTTCTTTACACGTGTATGGTTTGATGATATTTATGAGACTATAAATACTCCCCTCAACTACCATATTAAATTCCTAGAATTTTGTATTCACTTCCAACCTTGATTTAAGCATACTCCTATTAACCCGCAAGTTATTGTGCCCTCACTTATTCAATTAAGTGTTGATCATTGAGTGTTATCAGCGTACTCTCGTTGATAACCTATTAGAAACAAATTTGTCACAACTATAGTTTAATTAGACTAGTTTGTCATGTCTTATTCCACATTAAATTATTGTAAGTATTCTTTGTTCAAATCAATAAAAGAAAAACTTTAAACTTGAAAATTTAGTGTATCTACTTACATTTATTGTTTGTTTTATACTCTAATTACTGTTTATGGGACCAACAAAGTTAATAACAACTAACTAATAGGTGTGGGTATTCATATATTTTACCTACCTCAGTAAGGTTATAATTTCAAAATCCTGTTGGTCCCAAACTAACAATAGAAGTTGGAGAGGGGGGGGGGGAGGTGAAACACAGTTTTTTTGTTTTAACTTAATGGATACTAAGTTAATTCTAAGTTGTAAATGAGATACGGATAGTATTTTCAATAGAATTCTTTATTAGATATGAATCAAAGAATTACATGTTAGTTGAACGTGGAATAACTAACTTACTTGTAACACTCTCTTATCAACAAAGAACACACTCAAACTTGATTATTAAGGAATGTTATTGCTGCTAATACTATGCTCTCAAACTTACAATTTAGTTCACTCTTAATTCACACTTGGTTCGCACTTGACTTCCTAGTTGAAGTCCAATATTTACAAGTGAGCAAGTATCATAGTTTAAACAACCATGTTTAGCAGGTATCTACATTTGTACCACTCCAGATTTGGATAAGGATAATAGTTCAAAGTTTTTGGTGAATCATCAAATTAAATATGCAACAAGTGTGATGATCTTCATTCTCTGTGTTGGCTTCAAGTAGAATTCATTCCCACTTTTTGCTCTTAATTCTTTATTTTTGACTTCATCTTTGACTTAGTTGAATGTGTTAAAGCATAGAGAGCACATGAAACAACTTTCAATATGATGGAACGTGAAAGTTATTCAAAGATTTATATCTATGTGTTGGTTGGTCGTGCACATAAATCCTTTGGACCCAGCTCACAAAATACACATATGAGTTGTCTTAACTATCTGTTGAGATCCAAGTGATGGCTGATCATAGAGTTATTTTATTGTTAAATTCAAGTTGTTTCCATCATAAAATAATGTAGATGGGTCATACATCAACAATCTCTCCTATTTGATGTTTACAAAACTTCAACACTTAACCCAACACAAAGGCAACATACATAAACAATTTTATAAAATTAAAATTATGAAAACTGAATAAGTACATGCCCCTTTGATTTCTTTTATGGGATCTGTTTGAGTTATCTATATTAATTATACTTAGATATTTCTATTTAAGATAAACTCAACTTTTCATTTCATTTGAAAATTACATAGTACAAAGTTGGTTACATTGAAATTAAAGTACAAATAGTGTATCTACATAATGATCTTGATATCTTCATGTATCAATTTTCTTCCTCCTCCGTCCTCCTCTTTGATTGGCTACAACATGTTTGGACTGTCATGATCCATAGCTCTCCTTCTCATCTCAACATCTATTTGTATAAAACACATTCCTGCACCAACCGAAAGTAGGGTCATAGCTCTCAAATTTATGAGATGTTAAATACTATCCATACCTAATTATAATATTATTTGGAATCTCAGAATATCACCATCTTTGTAGAATATGCCATGAACTGGGTAGACTACAACGAAACCATGATAACCTTGTACATCCATAGGTGGATCAGATTTTCCATGTATGGTGTAGGTAAATGGCGGGAATCATTTATTTGAAAGAGGCATAGTAGGCATATTCATCAACTGGTCAATACTCATCTTCGTATTTGGTTGACTTTGTTGACCAAAGTGAGTAGGTTGCACTTGACTGCCTCAAACTTTTCGGAGTTGCCCAACTTTCTTTTGCTTTGGCTTGGTAGTATTTTTGTATCTCCAACCATTCAAAAAAACATAAAGTTGTATAGATTTAATAATCTAACATTCTCAATAGTGTCATATGATCTTGTAATGTTAACCACTTAATCATTGCACACCTCATAAGCTTGATAATCTTTTATAGGTGTTTTCTTGTTTTTGAGCAACCCTTGTACCTTTCTAATTCTCTAGGGAGATAGAAACGGTCAACTAGTTTGTGGATCTTCGTTGGGGTACATGATCAACATTTTTCTCGTCTTTCTTTTTCTCTTCTTTCTTTTAAGCATTAGAAATTGTTTTGCTTGCTCAGATGTAATGGCTTGTGACTTGTCTGCTAGCAACATTCTTGAAACAACTCTATGAGTTGGCTTCTCTTCCGTTGCTATTTTTTTTTGTTTCTAATTCACCTTTCTTCAAATTTTTTTCTTACTTCTTATACACCACTCAAAGCAGTCACATAAGCCTCAGTAGAGTCAAATACGAAGCTATTAGCTTCTGCATCAAGAATCTCTTCTTCTATCTTCCCTATTTCATCCACTCCAGTATGGATCTAAATTCTTCCAATGACTTGTTCGACTTCCATGCAAAGATGAAATCTTCTTAATCTTATAGCCATTATCTCTAACATACAGAGAATAAGCATCAAGTTTAAGTTGATTTGCAGCTTTGAGTTCTACAAAACAAGGTCTTATCCTCATCTGGCATGCCTTATGGCTATTCAAATCCTGTTGAATTGGATTTCTTCTTTAGTTCATCATCCACCACAACAAGTTGTAATTCTGGATTTCTATAAGGATCATGCAATCCTTCTTCTGTATGCTGGGTAGATGGTATCTGAAGTCTTTGTGTAGTCGGCTCATTAACAGCTTCCATTTTCTCTCGTTCTTCTTCATCAACATCATCTTCACTCTTCTTCTTGGTATCACCGCTACCTGTCACAAACTCTTCATCTTTTAGATCCACCACAAACTTATGATTTCTTTGCAACTCTCCTTTTTGAAATTGAACTGACTCTTATTAATCTCTTTATAGTTTAATGGCTGCTGATTGTTCATGAGATTGCTTTGATGTATCATCAACACTACTACAAAAAAACATAATAGAGACCCCCAATAGAAATCGGTTTTCATGGACCTAGTAAAAAATCGGTTTTAAAACATTAAAGAGACGGGTTATTTTCAGTAATCTAGGTCTCTATTCCATAAAAAACATATGAAAAATATAGAAACCCTTTTGTTGATAAACTTTAGTTTCTATTTCACATTTTAGAGACCGACGTAGTAAAACAAACAGTTTGTATTAATAGAAACCGCCTTATTTTACTGAACTGGTCTCTGTTTTCCATTTCAAAATAGCAGTTGAACTGTAGATCCTATTTCCACTCCGACGGCATATAATTATATATATATATATATATCCAATTTCCATTGTTATTAATCTCATTCAAACCTGATTTTCATTCAGCCAGAAGTTATATCCATACTTATTATTTTCATTCAAAAGTTTCTTATAAGCTCCGTTGAAGTTAATTTAAGCTAAAAACATATACATTCGTTTATTTCATCTCAATAAACACGTTTCTAAGCTAAATTCCATTACGTTATTATATTATATAGATTACTAATAAGATTCTTTAATAACAATTTCTTTTTACTAAAGTATGAATGTATATACGTCATTTATCTGTAGAGAAAGATATATGTAGATTTGTGTGTACATATATATATATACATATACATGTATGCATATATCTAAGAAAGATGCAAGGTGCATATATGGTTATTTTTTTGTTAGTAATTGTGTAATGTTGTTTGATCATCGTACGCTCAAAAACGTTGGTTTCATGTGTGCAGAAAGTTCAAAATCGGGCCTTCCTTTAAAGCATGTTGAGAGGTATGTATGTTTCTTTAAGTTTGTAATGAAAAGTTACTTGTGAAGTTATTATTTTGTTTAAGTTTACGATTCAGGTTTGTAATTGTGTTTCAAGGGTCGGTCACACTCACGAATGTTCCTGGTCTTGGCCAATCACTGATGGTAAATGACTAGTCTTGATCTTGAAATTGTTTTTTTTTTTTGTTCTTCATTTTGATGTTGTAAGATATAAAAATAACTTATCATAAATTTAGCTTCATTTTTATATCTGCAACTTTGATGCATGATGTATGACTAGTTTTTACACTTACAACTTCACCAACAACCATCTTCTTGATTTTCTCTTTCTTGATGTCATATCTTCTCTTTCAAAACTCTTCAAGCTTTCTTTGAAGTTGTGATATATTTTCCTTTTCTTGGCCTCATGCTTCTCCCTCTTCTTTTGCAAAAAGACTTAGTGGTTTGACATCTTTTTTATAATGATCTCTCTTTACTATTTCATGCTCCCTCTCAGAACTACACTTTTTCTTTGCCTTTTTATCATATTCTTTAACTCCCCCATAATCTTTATTCTCCCCCGTTTTGTCATGATCAACTTGGGTAGAAGCACGAGTTGGAGTAGGTGGTGAGCTCTTAGAGGTGTAGAGTAGTGAGGATAAAATCTCATATGCTATCCCAAATTGTCGTTCTCGGTGGGGCGTCGTCAATCGTGGTTGTTGTCGGAGGGTGACGTGAAGAGGGAGATCAGTGTGATTTTATTATATTAATAGTTCAGAGAATCCTAGATTATTTATTACGTGCATGCACTAAGTAGGGTTTGCTAAGGGGAGTAAGTGATAAATGTAACTCAGGTGTTGTTCTTTAAACTACAACGGGCATGTGATTTAAGGGAGATTTGTTATCTTTGGTAATTTAGCTGGGTTTTCAAAAGGTTAAGGGTTTTGGTTTTCTTTTATCCTAAACTAAAAGTAGTTAAAGTAAATGGGGGAGGTTACGCCGATACTATAGATGAAGCGATGTCTATTATGATGTCAGCTTATTTTCGGTTAGGTAATTAAATTTTATATTGCTTTAGTAATGATACATCTATACTTCTAGATGAGTTGTATCTAGGATCCTACCATTTATCTGACACGAAGTTGTCCATGATCAGATAAGGGAATCTAACTTGGATATCATATATAAAGTGTTATTAAGCACCGAAAGTTCTCCCAAATGCAATAACCAATTTAACCAACGATTATCCTCGAATCTTGTTCTTCATTTCTCAGTCGTCAGAGATGTCCATATCATGACATGAATTGTTGAATAAACAATAACATGAACGTGTATTACGCTATCGGAACAAGTTGGAATAACCTTATCTAACGGTCAGTTAAATTGTCATCATTCATTCATATAGATTATTATTATCATTATGTTACATTACCTGGTTACATGATAATTAAATTATATATGAAGACCTAATTATGTATTCATTTGAATAGCAGATAAATTGATACTAACTAAACCTAAGAAACAATCAAATAAGAACATGCAGTAGGTATGTAATTGCAACATTCAAATCATCAAAGCATTTGAGTGATTAATTAAGTTGTAGATATTCTGAAAGTTCTCTAAAAAATATTCACTATATGATATTCAAATCTAATATATGTTTATTCTCATGCTCTATGTCTCCCACAAACATATTTTAGTCAGGAGACCTATCTACGAATTAGCTAACACTGAATATTGAGTGACCAATCTATGAATTAGCTACGTTCATTTTATAGATAAGGTTTTAACCGCAACATGAGTTGGACAGATAAACCATTGAGATTCAATTCACATATTCATATATTATTTAATTATTGCGTAAACAGAGTAATTGTATAATTGATTACATAATTACACCAACATAAAATTCTATCATAACAGACACTTAAGTTATTTAGCCTATCATGTTAATTCTAGCATCCATTCTTAAATAATTGATTTTAGTATAATAATAAAAAATCATATTAAAATAAATGCGAAGATATACTAATGATTAAAACATGATAAAAACGTACAAATAACTTTGCTAGATCATAGTGTCTTGGAGCACCTCCGTGCAAATCAATTAAACCCTAGTAGTCTCTTAATTAATTATTAATCTTAATGTTGATTAATAATTAAGTAAAGAGAGATTTCTAGAGAGAGAAAGTAATGTATAGAAAAGGAAAATGGAACAAAAGGTATGTAGGTAATGCTGGAGCGCGTATTTTACTAAGTCAACCCATATTTGACCTTGTGAAAACACACCCGTATTACACGAACCGTATCAAGATCGTAGATTTTGGCATAAATGGGTTGCGTGAACCGTATACGGTTGGAACATGCCGTAAATAGCCTATAACAAGCCATATACGACTGACATACTCAAGCATATACGGTTGGGTGTGCCTATGTGTGCGGGATCATTGGGTCTTGTGCTTGGGAACGTAACTTGTTTCTTTGTTTTCGCTCAAAAATCTTCTTTATTCGTCCGTTTTCATTGATTCTTTTTGCATTGTTTTCGTAATTTTCTAATTAATAAAATAAAACAAATTAATGTAATATTTGGATTAAAAATTTAATTATTTAATAAAAATGGTAAGATAACACGTGTAAAAACATGACTTTTTACGTGTTATCAGCCCTCAAATATCTTCGTCTTCAATACTTCAGATACTAAAGTTATAAAATACAAATATAAATAAATTAAGTACAAAATCTACAACAGATGTCTTAAACGACTAATAAGATAGATACAAATAGTATATAAAAAATATGCTATTACACACTTATCAAATATCCCTACAGTTCAACTTTTGCTTGCCTTCAAGCAAAATCAGAAACATATGAATTGAAATATTTGATACTACAACTATACATATTACATATTATTCAAGTCAATAAAAGTTATAAAATAGTAAAATTCATCATCAGTGATCATAGATTATGGTGATCATTTATAACTTTACATTTCTCTGGACAAAAATTTATTTAGTAATCTCTCCATCTCTATCTTAAAGTTGTTTGAAAAATGAATTTGAATGATAGATGAATCTTTTTCATTAAATCTTCAAATATTATCTTTGAAAAATAATATTAATCGGGAATTCTTCTTAAGACTTCAGTTTTCGAATATTTTCGTCTTGAATATTTCAGCTCCTTAAAGTTATAAATACAATAAATAAGTTAAGTATAAAATTTACGACAAATATCCTAAATAACTAATAAAATATATACAAATAGTATATAAAAAAAAATACTATTACACTTTGATCAAACATTTCTATTAATTAAAATGCAATGAGGTAAACTGAAAAGGTTTGAACGGGTCGGTTAATTTATTGTACATGTTCATAATTCATAATTAAACCATAGCTCCGGAAATGCACGAGGCCATAAACAAAAGGTGGATAACGTACATGATTTTTTGCTTTTTTAGAGAAGCAACTACTTACACAACATATTACGATTATATATATTTATTCATTTAATATCACAATTTTCACATCATCAAGATTTAAACTCACAGCTTAATCATTTAAAAAACTAGTATTTTTGGCCCGTGCAATGCACGGGTCTTCTTAATTTACCAATTGGGTCAATTACTTGTTGCTAACCATCTTCTTGCATAGTCACAATTTTAATTATTATCTGTTTATTTAATGACTTTAGACATAGTTAAGAAATTTTATAACAAAGTACTAATACCAAGTTATATATTATATTATCCAAATATACACATCTAAAACACTTTATAGTCATATTTCTCTATTGTTATATTTTTTACTAAGATAATATCACGGTGACTTTCTAACCTTATATGATTAACAAACACCCACCGTTAGAATAATCCATTGTGATATTCAAGAAATTTGTTTAATCAACAAAACTTAATCATTTGCTCCACTAAAAAGTGACACACACGTTATAATTCGTTTACTGAAATTTATTGTTATAAAACGATTAGAACATATTATTTCACATGAATTTGTAATTTATGAAAAATGAAGAAACATATGAAAAAATTGGTGCAAGTTACAGATACTTTAACACAATATCTATAATAAAATAGTGACATGTCATATGAAAAAATTGGTGCAAGTTTATTATTATTATTATAGATTTTTTATAACATAAGTTTAAATATAAGTAATAATAATAAAGATGAAACACTTATTTATTAAACCATTAATTATATCAAAAACTCAAATATTATAGGATAGGTGATTATTTTGGTATCGCTAGACCGATAAGTGTTTGATACATATGTGAATAACTAGTGTGTAATAGTCACTTATTTTATAGAAGGTACTATAATGTTATTTATTCAATAATTAGAATTGAATTCAAATGAGAATAAAATTTTTAGTGAAAATGAAAGAATGAATTCTAGTCATCCATTTGGCAAAGCCTAATTTTACCGCCAAGTTGAATATCTCACAAATGGTTAATAAAAAAATTATAAAAATTGCATCATACAAATCAGCGTTCTTTTCTTTACGATTAGACATCCCTCGTGATATACTTTCGACGAATTTTTTTTTTTTAGGGTTGATAACTTGTAACATATGTGTTAGTGGTTGGTAACACATATTGTTACTAGCGACTAACACATGTGTTACCTAGTTATTGGTAACATATGTGTTACTTGCGACTAACACATGTGTTACTAGTTTTCGAAACCCACCAAAAAATGGAAAAAAAGTTCGTCGAAAGTATACCTTGTGAGATGTCTAATCGAAGAGAAAAAAATGCTGATTTTTATATTTTATTGACTAGCCGTTTGTGAGATATTCAATTTTAAAAAATGTTGGGGAATTATTATTTTGATGAAATGGATGGTTGAGATTGATTCCTCCATTCTCACAAAAAATGTCATTCTCACTTTGCCCGTGCGTTGCGACGGGTTTAGAAATGTATTTTTAAAAACATAATCACGAAATCTTAACTTGTTTTCTTTTCGATTAACTTTATAAAAGTACGACGAATAATGATGACTATAATAACTTAATTAATGATCATATATCATATAGTATTCAATTTACTAACATATGCAAGTTTTAAAGATTCTTTGTAGAATTTCAACATTAGAGAATTTCTGTAATTTTCATTTATTTCAGGAGTTAGTATGCAAATTTATTAAGTTTCAAAAAAAGAAAGGAAAAAGGTATTATAAAAATATGATGAACTTGTATCCTTTTATAACGAAACTATTAAGAAGTACTACATTAGAATAACACAGAGTATGCGTAAGCTTTTACGCTTTTTGGTAGCTTTTTAAAATCTAAGAATTTTTTTACAATTTTTATTTACTTTGAGGGTTTGTTTGCAAGTTTATTAAATTTTTAAAAAGGAAAAAAATAAAAGAAACGATGACAAGTTTTGGATTTTGGTCGCCTACACACGCAATTACGTTGTTTACCAGCATGACTAAATAACATTTGATGTAGATTATCCTTCAATATGCATATAATTATTGTTTTGTCTTTTTAGAATAAAGCGAAAAATTCAACAATTGATATCAATAAAAAAATAAAGACACGTGACACGATTAAAATGAATTATATATACACACATGTAGTTATAATCCATATATTATTATATTACATTATGTATTGTATTATTAAACAAAATTTAAAATTTGTATCTAAATTCTAACCTTTATTGCTTCTTTTGTATTTAAACTTTTAGACTACATTTTTGTTCATGCTAAATTATTGGTCTAATTTAAGTAATGGCAAGCAAAAGATGCATTTAACTAATACTCAAGAAAACTAAAAAATTAGCCATATGTACTTTCATATTTTGAAAATACTATTTGCAAATACTTGAAAGAAAAAGATGTAGTATTTACTATAGCTAATATTTCACAAAAATAAAAAATTAGCCGTATCTACTTTCATTATTTAAAAACTGTTATGGAAAAAAAAAAAAATGCTAAGACTTGAACCCAAGCCCAAGAATTTAGTTGGTAAATCTTTAAATCATCAAACTAAACAACTTTTATCAATTATTTGTATACATAAACATATTTATAAATTCAAAAAATATAAATTAAAAAAAAAAGACAATTTACTTATAATTGTTTGATAATTGATATTAAAAGATAATTGTCAATAATTAATATACAGTTGCAACACATTATAGATACTTTCTACTGTCTTTTCATTTATAAGAGTTATATCTGGTTCCTTTTTAATGTGACAGCACGATACATGGCCATGGGATAAGTTATTATTTTTAATGTGAATATTTTCCAAATGTTCATCCCGAATCTAGAGCATGGCCATGGGATAAGTTACTATTATTTTTTTCTCTTTTTTTTTTTCCTCCTTCCAACTCAGATAAAACAATCTCTGATTATGTTCTTTCTTTTTTCTATATTTTCTTTTGTTATATCTTCATTTATATTCCTTTGTATTCAATTTTTAAACTCGAGAAAACAACACAAAATAAACAAATGCGTAACATATATGAAAACTGATCGCTTGCTAGCCATTTAACTTGTTACATTAAAACGACTCACATATTAAACTTATATACATTTACAGTTGGAAGGTTGCTCTTTCAAACGAGAAGTTGTCATTTAGTACTGTTCATTAAGATAGATTTGTAACTTCTATGTAAAAAGATTATTAATTAATATATCTGTTAGTCTTGAAAATAAAACAAAAGCTCTTCTATTAAAGATTTATAGTTTAACAGTACGTGAGGAGTCCATTAATCAAGATGACGTAAGCCAAACCTCGTTAAAGACGTATGTATATATGCGTGCGATGTAAGTACATCATGTAATTATAGAATTGTATTTCTAAAAAAGAAGATAGGTTAATTGTAAAATTGTATTTAAAAAGAAAAAAGAAAAAGTAGGTTCTCCTGCGACGCTACATTTTGGGTGGGACTACGCATGTTCGAGTCTCAATATCTATCATTTCGTAGACTTTTTTAACTTTCCCGATTTCATTAATTGCGTTATTGCCCCTCACATTTTAAGAGCTAACATACTGACCCAAAATTTATGCCATTTTTAATATGTATAATTAATGAACATTATATTAATTAGATTTATCATTTATATTTATATTTATATTATTATTTATAGGGAAAATAAATTTTGCAGTGGGATAAAAAGTGTATACATGAAAAAAATTATAAAGGGTAAAAGATGTAAGTAAAAATATCTATCTGAGACATTATTGATTAACATCACACATCATGGGTGATGTTATCAGCATATTAATTTTTGTTCGACATCTATTGATGTTCAAATTAAAGTTGTAAGTTGGGTTAAGAAAAATATTCTAATCCGACTTGGTGTTGGTCAAGCGAATAACAATGTTACAATTTGTGCCACCATATATTCGACTTCAAATCTCACTTAAAAATCTAATTGAAACCGGCAATTTTGTGTTTTTAACTTTCATTCAACAATTTACTGGCTACCAAACTTTATACTACTAACTTGACCAAATAAACTTTGATTTATTATTATTATTATGAATATTTTTATTATTTACTATTATATTATTCTTTGTAAACTCACAAATGGTATTAACAAAATGCAAAAATACATTCTTTAAATTGAAATTCAGAGGTTTTGGTGATAGGGATTACAGAAAACATTTTAACCAAAAATGTTATATGTATATACTATGTAAACTTATATATTATTTCGGTGGGGATCAAGAGGGAAGCAAAAAATTAGGGAATGAGGGAAATAAATCTCAACCATCGATTTCATCATAAATGAATTTTAAAAATTATAAAAAATTTTAAAATTTAACATTTATCACCAATGAATATTAAAAACGTTTTTTTAATAAAAAAATCAAGGTTTAAAATTTATTTTCCTCTTTTCCCAAATTTTAAAGCTTCCCTATAGTTCATTCCCCTATATTATTTTTCCAATAAATATTCAAAAGTAAATGTTGCCCAAGTCAAAAAGTCAAAAACTATTTTACAGGCCGCTATAAATTATCTTTGTACTATACCAAGTCAAAAACATGTTAGAAAACTTAAATAACTTAAAATATTAGATAAGTGAAATAAGTTCAAATCTTAGATCTTCTCCGATAGTCATTTATAATGTTCCATTTATTTTTTGTATTTAAAGATAGATGAAAAAAAATAAAGATAGGGAAGGAAAAATACTTCAATAGTTTCTCTATATTTAGGGTGTGTTTAACAAAACTATCTAGTAGCTGAAGTTGTAAGTTTGTAACTAGAGATGGTAGTTGGAACTTATATGAAGAACCGGAAGCTGGAACTTATAACTCTTTTTACAAGTGTTTGGTAAAATAGCTGAAACTGAAGCTTAAATATATAAAATGACATAAAAGAATACAAAAAGAAAACTCAAACATCTAAATAAATGGTATTTATGTAAATTTAATATTCATAAGCTCTAGAATTTTTCATAAGATACTTCAAGTAGCTTATTATGCTAGAATTTATTTTTTCAATAAACTCCGAATAAGTTCCTATATTTTTGTGTAACAAACAATACCTATAGCTCAAGATTTTTTACAAAACATAAGTTTATGCTCCTATAAACTCTCATAAGCTAGTTGCCCAAAACACCCTTAAATTTTTTTAAAGAAAGTTAAGTTTCCATTATATATAAAGGAATGCTAGTCATCCTTAAAAAACTTAATCAATACTTTTTAATGTTATAATAAATATGAGTCAAATTCTAATATTGTTAATTCTTAATAATAAGGATTATTGCTTGTTAGTTATTATTAGTAAATAATTGAAACAAAACAAATGAAAAAAAATAATATACTACAATATTACACTATAATAATAATTACAAACAAATGAAAGTTGCATAACTAAAAGAATTTAAACTTAAGAAACTCTTAAAATATTGTTTAAAGATGAATTAAGTAGGACAATAAGGCCTAAAGTTGTAATTTTTGGATAAATAATTGGAGAAGAGTTTTTATTGAAGAAGGAATATGCTGAAAAGATTATATATTTTTTCTATATTTAGAGATAGAAATAGAGTTATAGTTGAATAGGACCTTAAACTTTAATTAGAAATTTTTCATTTGAGTGATGATGATTTTAAATTAAAACTAACTCATTTATTAGTAGAATATTTTCTCTTCTCTTCTTTTCTCTTCTTTTATACATGATATATCTATCTAATATAAAAGGAGGTCACATTTTACTGTAGTAAGTGCTACAGTTGACACGTGTAGCATTTAGTTACATTTTAGCCAAATCTCTTTTTATATATATTATAAGTTTCACAATTTCTATAATGAAGGAAAAGATAGCTGGGTGGTGGAGTGCGTCCCTCCTCACAAGCTAGATCTAGGTTCGAGCCATGCCCAGCTACAACTCTTTTAATTTTATTTTCATGCAAATTATTGGGCTCTGCATTGCACAGCCAAAAACCTACCTAGTATATATATACATACTATAGTATACTATATGTCATCACTTCCGTGTTAGCTTCATATTTAGACACAAGGAATGTTAAAGTTACAAATAAAAAAAACAGAAAGACTTTACAAACTGATGCGAAGACATTTAGAAGTAAAGAGAAAAATAAAAAAGAGAAAAATCAAACTCGTCCATCGGTGCTATGTCGTTTATAAAATTATTTTGTAAATCTTTTTTGTAACTTTAGTATTTGTCTTTAGACATATCTAATTAAGCGTATCTATCATTTTCATAGTGAAAAATATATATAAAAAGAAAATTAGGGTAAATAATGTTTGAACATACGTTCAAATAAGGAGGATATCAAGTGCAAGCGGTTTCGATTTCATTTTCATTAATTATTAATTAAGCCATCGACTTTCTCCTTATCTTATACTGTATCAATCAAGCTGTTTATGAACATGTTTGTATCAATCAAGTTGTTAAATTTTATTGTATCTGTAGTTTTTATTTATATATTTTAATGGATTTATTAAACAATAGACCAAGTTTAATTACTAAGCCTATTAAGTTAACTTTTTTTTAAGTAGTCTATTATTATAGATAAAAACTAGTCAAAAGCTAGAAAAAATTACAAAGTGAAGATAGGGTTTTTGTGCCAATCAACCCAATTAATTACATATTTTTTGTTACGATTTGATATCCAAAGTAAAGAATACTCTTTAATGAACTCTACAATTTTATCCTTTCTAAGATTGTTGCTTCCAAAAACCACGTCATTTCTGAATCTCCAAATCACCCATAAAGTCATCATAAGCTTCTTCTTTTTGTTATTCAAAGTAGAACCATCAAGTCAAGAAAAAAGATTATCAATTGAACTCATATTAAGCAGGGGAACTTCCAACCAAATAGCTATAGCATTCCAAATTGTGGAAGCAACCTCACATCTCGTAAAAAGATGATCAATTTGCTCCAAATCCGAGGAACAAATCGGACATAGAATAGAAGGGATGTCCATACCTCGTTTTTCTAAGTTAACCCGCGTAGGAAGACGATCTAAAGTCGCACGTCATACAAGAATGTGTACCTTCCTTGGAACAAGTTTATTCCAACGCGTAGCTGTCGAATGGTTCGGATGTAACATCCTATCATTCGGTCTGGTAATTTCTATTATTTTAATTGATTATCTATTTGTTTTAGAAATTATTTAATATTATGTGTTTCGTAGTGAAACGTAGATAAATAATCCCTTTGACTTATTGTGACTAGTAAAATATTAGTTGATTCAAAATTTGTAAGTTTTTGATTTTCTGCGACACAAGGGTTGTGTCGCAGGTTGTCTGTGCGACACAATGGTTGTGTCGCAAGACTGTGTCGCAAAACGGGCTGAACTGAAATTAATTAAGGAGCTTAAGTGTAATTGTAAGATTAAATATATTTACACACCGTCTAAGCCTTCAAAATCATTTCCAGAACATTTCCAAACCCTTAAACTCGTTTTAGAGAGAGAATTAGAGAGAAGAAAAGAAAAGTTGGGTTTTGAATCATATTTGAGCTAATTAGCTTTGATTTCGAGGTAAGAGTTTGATTACTATGTATTGTTATTGTTTATACGTGAATTACACGGATTAATATAGGTTAATTTGAGTATTACATGTTTGATTTTGTGAATTTCGAATCTGGGAACTGGTCTGTTCATCTTTGCGACA
Source organism: Logfia minima (assembly GCA_963921325.1). NCBI lineage: Eukaryota > Viridiplantae > Streptophyta > Magnoliopsida > Asterales > Asteraceae > Logfia > Logfia minima. The sequence goes on from OY992768.1 coordinate 26,241,313, forward strand.
CAAGGCTTGTGTCGCTTAAATGTTATGCGACACAGTGGTTATGTCGCTTAAGGCGGCCATATTGGTTATTGCGACACAATGTTAGTGTCGCTAGGTTTCTGTTGTGCGACACAGTGGTTGTGTCGCAAGGGTTTGTGGTGCGACACAATGTTTTTGAGACGCGATTTTGTGAAAATATCACTAACTCGGATTTAATTGAAATTTGCATGGTCATTCGGAAACGACCTAGTAATCAAGGCTATATTCTAATAGCCTAGGCAGTTTTTGGCCATCCGGGGTCATCTAGGACCCGAAAATGGCATTTTTCAGTTTTAAGCGGCATTGCGGACTTTTTCTGAGTTTATTTCTGAGTGAACTTTTGTTTGCCTAGACTTCAGGGATTACCTGATTGGATAATTAGACTATAATGATATTTATGGAACGAACTTCTGACTTGTGTATGATTTTATGTTTCAGATCAACGTAAGACTCAGTGATATAAGAATACTGAGTGTGCATACGTCAGAGGTATCGGTGAGTGGATTCAGAACTTACCATTTGATTTAGTTGTAACTATTTGGTTACAACAAGTAAACGTAGATGTGTATTAGACTGTTTAGTCTTGATTATTGATTATTGATCTACGTGATATGTGAACTATGTGTACTATGTTATTGAGGTCAACGTGTAGTTGGACTTCTGGTTATTATGTGTTTTACACAGGTTTTGATTCATTTGTTGTGTTTGAGACCTGTGTATGTGTTTAATAACCAGTAGTTATCGGTCTATTCTGTATTGGCCATACGGATTGACGGTAAGTGTTCTTGGGGGAATCCCCGGGTATTATGATATCCCCAGAGCCACCGATCCTCATTGAATTATGTGTGTTTACGTTTTATTGGTGTAATTAGCTAGTTATGCTAAGTTGAATGGAGTGTGATGAATCTATTCACTTAGCTTTGTGCTAACCCCTCATTTTACTTCCTGCAGGATATGTTTTGATTATTGTGGGTGCGGGAGGTGATTGGTTGATCAAGGGAATGTTTGACTGCGCTTTTGGTTCTCTGATATGGTTTTTGTAATAAACATTGTTTTGTAATTTTATAATACTCCGCCTTTTGTTGTTTAAAAAGTTTGAAATTAGTGTATTTTTGGGAATTGTAAACTGTTTAATGTATTTTAAATTCATGCTTCCGTGTTTATTAATATAATATTCTTATATAGAAAGAGGGGTGTTATATCGGAAGAGTCACATCATCAATCCAACGTCGAGAACAACTAACCGTGAACAAACCGCTAGGATCAATGTCCCACCACCACCGGTCCCTATTAAGTTAACTAAAATACCAAATAAAACAATTGTTAAAAAATAAAGAAGTATTCACTTATAAAAAAATTTTACATAAATAAAAAATGGCCAACAATGAGTTCAAATACGTAAACAATGTTGTATTTGTCCTTATCAAAATTATAAAACATGCTTAAATAAAGGATTACAGTGTTAATATTTCTTATTATATAATAAGTATATTGTCAGGGAGAAACAAGAAAAACTGGCAAGTGGAATTGGAAGATAAGATTTTTTAAGTAACTGTAAGAGCGACATAATAACTTTACAACACCAAAATCATGTAAAGCTAGCAAGTATTTGAACTTACATCCTTCAACGTGAAGGTAAAAGTTCAACCAGTTGAGTTTATAAGTAAGTTACTTAAACGGTGTTTACCACTTAACAATAATTAATAATACTATTAAATATTATATCAAATTAATTGACTGATGACTCATACTACCGTTAAAATTAGGTGTCTCCTTCATATCAAGAGAGTACACAAACTAAACAAATACATTATACGTTGCAGTCATTATAATATACAGCTATTAAACATTTATAAGATAAAAGAAAAAAAGCCGAATGATGTATAGCAACAGTACTTACTGATCAGTATTAAAATAATATATCTTTTGTTTTATGGTAAAAGTCAAGAGTACAAATTACAAAGGAGTTTGGCAGGCTTTGCATGGGTGTTTGCTCTCGAATCCAGAGTGAGTTTCAGACAAAATCCTTTCCAAGCTGCTTTTAATCACACAAATTCTGGGAGGCCGTTTCCTTCCGATCTTTTCAACTTTTTCAGATTTTATTTATTCATTTTTGCTTTTTGCATATACTCCACTCCACTTTAATTAAATCTTAGTGTCAGTGTTATATATAATTATTTGGAACGGCCAGACTTCTTGTTAGGTACCCTGGCCTTAACTAAGTTAATGTGGCGCACTTGTTACAATAAAAGTGATAGAAATATACAAGATCGAGAGTGTTAAGTTATAGCTAATCTCTTTAGTACTCTTTTCCTAATATTTCATTTTAGAATCGCCAAACTTTGTCTTTTTCTTGGAGAAATATCAATATTGAACATTAATTAATATTAATATTAATATTATTAATATATTCATGATAAACCTTGAGTTACAATTGAGAATATAATGAAATAAACTTGAGCCGTGGGACTTGATCAGGTAGGAATTCGGCAATGGGGCAGAATGGGGTAGAATATCTAACTTGTTAATCAAATTAATTTCCAAACTCGCTTCACTTTCAACCGGACATCTTATTGAAAATTCTTGTTGGTGTTAAAAAAGTTCTGTCAAATCCGACTAATCCCACTTTATCACTGCTAACCTCTAAAAGCCGAATCAATATTTTTTATTTTAACTATTCTTAATATATGATGATTATGTAGTTATATATAACCATAATATATGACAAATAGAAAAATTTAACCATATACTGATTTGATAGTAAGACCACTCCTAATAATAACTTAAGCATGACTGAAGACTGACCTTCACATCAGTGCCATGTCAGATTGAGGACTGACTCAGGACTGAACGCTCTCTATAATGACGACAGAACTGAACTTTTCAGTGTCACGTCATTTCTTAAATATCAATACAAATATATATATTTTTAATTAATAATAAAAATTACAATAATTAAAACTCTACGTTACATTAATAATTAAAAACCTACGTTACACTAATAATTAAAATTACAACAATTAAAAACCTATGTTACACTAATAATAATTAAAATTACAATACAATTATTCCTCGTTGGTGTCTTCGTTCGTTTGTTGGGTAGGCGCTACAAAATCGCGTTTAACTTCTCCCCGAATATTAGAAATGCTCGTTCCTCGAGTGGTAAAATTTGTATGGATCGAGTTGTTGAGAACCTTGAACGCCATGAACATTGCTTTCTTTCTAGACTTCTCAGCTAATGTTTCTATTGTTTTATGTTGAGCTAGTGCGATTTTCAAAAATTGGGTGCAAACCCGTGAGGAAGTAACATCCGAACTTTTTTGGCTTTTTCGACTTTATGCCCGACTAGGTGGACGACGAATCGTGTTGTCGGCAAATAAATGGTCGAAGTTCGAGTTAGGGGTCTTCGCTTGGATCGGATCGTTGTCTTCCTCATCAAGATTGACCGGCTCGTAATCTTTGTCTTCCATGGGTCGTTTGTTGTTCATAACACCTTCCAGAAAAAAAAAAAAACAAAACTTCGAGATATATTTTAAAACATGCCATGCCGACTCAAAAAGAAAGTTCCGGTTTGTTCGATTTTGAATCCTTCACGGCCCGCCAACATAATGTCTACGTCGGTCATACCAGTTTGCCTCTCATTTTGATATTTTTGGTATATGTTTTGAAAAACTTTGACGACTCGTTGGAGTTTTGACCATCTGCCCGTTATTTGGTCAAGATTACGTTTCGTATCCGAACAATGGTTGTAATTTTCTTGTACGACTCTCTAAAAAGAGTTACCCGTTTGTGAATTCCCGATCGCTCCATTTTGAGAAGCGTCAACCCACCGTTCCGCCAATATCTTGTTTTCTTCAACGGACCACGACACTCTTTGGCTTTTTGGTCGTTCGCTTGTTCGACAAATTTTTTACCTTTTCCTTTTCTATTCCTTTTGACCTATTCAACTTCGAGTACGAATTCGGCTTCCTCTTCAGGTGGTGTGTGGACGTTTTTGAATTGATTTTGTGATAGTGGTTGTGTGTGTATTGTTGCTGTGGTGAGTATTGTTGTTGTTGTGAGTATTGTTGTTGTTGTGAGTATTGTTGTGATTGATGATACATATTTAAATAAAGTTGGGATCTTGGGGTCGTCGGTTGGTATTGAAAACTGATTAAGGAGAGGTAGATATGGGGCAAAACCTGTTTGACTTGAGCTTGATTATTGTGTGGAAGATGACCCATATGTGAATAATTCATATCAAGAAATTGGGTTGTTAACTAAGTTATTGAAAAAATCATTAGATGGTGATTGAGATTGGGAATTGTTGTTGTGTTTTTTAGGCATTTTTGTTGAATTTATTTGATATAGTTTGTGAGTAAAATGATATAGAGATTGTGAGAATTGTGTGAAAAATAAGTGTAACTGTTTGATATACTTTGTGAGTGAAATAGGTAGAGATGGTAAGAATTGTGTGTGAAAAAAATGGGTAATAGTATGTATTATATATAGATGTTTGATATAGTTTAAAAAACTTTTTTTTTTTGTTTTCCTCTGCTGCTCGTTGCACTAGCTGTTGGGCCAAATTGATCCACTGCTCCCATTCTTCGTTCGTTCTGCATAAGACTGAGGACCATATGACGGTCCCTAAGACGGGACCGTGCCTATGGTGGCGAAGCAAGACGGTGGGGAGGTGGCTTCCATGTAGGACGAAGACGAAGACGGGTCACTCCATAAAAAGTGGTCTAATAAAAGAAATACATCCGCTAATTGACACATGAAATTAAAAGACATAGACTACGAGTAATGTTAAATAATAATAGTTGAAGTAGAAAACATATATGAAATAAAGTCAATCGAAATATCTTATTATATTTTGATCATTTTATGTTATACTAATACAAAATGATAAACTATATATATATATATATATATATAAAATCTTTCAAAGTTAAAGTTGATTAATTACATATAAAATAGAACATAATTACTAATATTAAATATTAAATAATTTAAAAATACATTTATATATATTTCAAGCAGTCTATTTGAATTTTGGTTGTTAAAAAGTGAATCTGATCCATCCAAAAAAATATTGAATTCGAACTGAATCACCAAATTACTATTTGGATGGATCAGTTTTAACCATTTAGTTTATTCGTTGAATCAAAAGGTGTATCAACGGCTACATATCGTCACGTTGCGCATTAAGAATTTATATAATTGTGGAATTAGATTTTAAATTTAAAAGATAAAATTTAAATTAGTATAAAGTACTATATTAATATTTCCTATTATATAATAAAGTTTTATATATGAAAAATCATCGAACAAATATTTAACATTAATATATAAAACTATAAAACTACAGGAGACTACACAAAACAAAACTAGTTGGAGAAGGTCCTGAACAGCCATTTGAGCAAAAGTGCAAAACCATTGCAGACTACGCACCACGAGACCACCATTTCTTATGTTTAAATAATGGCTTGAGCATTTTAAACTTCATTTACTATGCCACAGTTTCCTTTTAACAAACTCAATTCAGATCGATGCAAATTGCACTAAAAAAACCCTTTATGGAATTTCTACTTTTCTAATTTGTAGGATGTATATAAGTTAAGGATGATCAACCAAGACATAGTTTGAAGATATTTAAAGATCAAGAATGGTTCAATTCCTAAAGGCCAGTGATGGCAATTAACCAACAAGTGGTGTTTATTGAAGCTAAAACCAGCCTACGATAACATTTCGTTCAGTTATACATAGAACCAAACTATCTTGAATAAGTTTTTTGTTTGATCAAGTGAAACGATTCACTCACCAAGAGAAGAGGGAGGGGAATTAGTTGAAGAGTTGAAATATCATAGATTTTAAGACCCACCATTACTTAGTCAACTAATGTTTTATTGTTGTTCATCCTACTTCACTCTAAAAGGCTAAAATTATTGGCATCTCCAATAATTACATTCAAAAATTACTCTTAATATACTATTACTATTGCTATTGCTATCAATGTAGCGGAAAGCCGAATATTATAAATGAAAACTCAGTACATGGTCTTCGATATATGCTTGTTTGGTTGCACAAGAATGTTGGATACTTGGAATAATGAAAATAAAAATCATAAATTCTTAATATAAAAAGGGATTTTAGTTTATTCATGAAGATAAGACGTAAGTCAGTTTATTATTAACCGATTTAAATAAGCGTTTTTCTATATAAGACTAATTAGATAGATCTGGATTTATGTTTAATAATACTCTAATGTTGAGTTTCATGCAACATGATTGTTATGCTTTTGTTTTTTACTATATCGAAAGAGAACGAAAACTAGATTAAATAATTGATATTGAGGGGTGTTTAGTTAGAGAATATGAGGCTTGTTGAAGCCTCATTAAAGAAGGTACCTATATAGATATATGTAGAATATACATATTATGTGAATTAAATTAGTTATAGAATTAACTATCTATAATGAAAAACTGATGCCCGTTAACATAGTTTTCAAATCAAAGTTATAATTGAACACAGATGAATCAATATATGTGACTAGTTAGTAAGACTATATATATATATATATATTTGATTATCAGATTGGAGGTTCAAACAAGAACCATCAAAATATATAGACGCCAATGAAAAAGAATAATATAATAATGAAGTTAAGAAAATAAAAACAAATACACCATGTATTCCAATTTCCAACATCGCTCGTGGGGATCACAAGAGTTGAGCAACTTGCATTCTTTAACACTTAGAAAAAAAAAAGAAAAAAAACTTACCCGACATGGTAAAAGGAAGATTGAATGATACCAAGCATTATGTTTCACCATAAAAAGAATCTTTTCCTTTTAAACCGAAATTTTAAGTTAAGGATAGTTGAGATTGTTTAAATAAGTATTTATCTGCTTATTTAATAATTTTGATGATAAATACGTACTTTTTTAAAATTAAAGAAAAGATATTTAAAATTAAAAAATATAACTACTCATAAAAACAGGCAAATGCTTAAAAGTAAACGATCTCACACTCTCTTAATAAAAAATAAAAAATAACCAACAAAACAAAAAGTCACTCTTCCCTCTCTCAACAGGCCTATTACACAGTAGTTTTTACCCAAAATACAAACCACTTCCCTTTCCCCCAACTCACCAATCACCACTGACATCCAACTCAAAAATCATTAATTTCTCTTTAGAATCTATTCCAATCTGTGAAATCTCCCCTGCATTTTGATGGGTTTTTTGTTATCTTTTTGAAAGAAAAAATTTAAATTAAAAAAGATTCATCACCTTCATCAACTAATCATCATCATCATTTTCTTGTTGTTGATCTGGGTAAAGATAAGAATTGGGTAAATGGGTGTTCTTGTCTCCTTTGATTCTGTTTAGGGTTTCCTTTTAAAGAAATTTGTTTGCCTACCATATTTGGCAAAAAAAATAATGCAATCTTTTTTTGTTCTTTACCATCATAGATAAATATTTCCATTTATAAGAAGACCCCTCATTTGTATGCTGGTTTATTCCTTGTTCTCTTGAAAAACTTACTTTAATTTGTGTGTGCAATTTTGTTTCATTTTTCACTCATTTTGTGAGTGTGTATGTGCTGCAAAAGACTAATGATGGCTAGGGAAAAGATACAAATTAAAAAGATTGATAATGCTACAGCAAGACAAGTAACTTTCTCAAAGAGGAGAAGAGGGTTGTTCAAGAAAGCTGAAGAGCTTTCTGTACTTTGTGATGCTGATGTTGCTCTTATCATCTTCTCTTCAACTGGCAAGCTTTTTCATTATTCTAGCTCAAGGTAATTTTATATACGGTGTTTCAAGATTTGTTTCCTTTTTGGGTATAAACCTTCTGATGGGATTTTACTATTAGGTTTATATCATTTCATCTCATACTATTGAATTTGGTTTTCAATTGTATACTAAGGAAGTTTAAATTACAAAAGAACAACTGTAAAAATGTATATGTAAAAACACTAAAACAAAACACTGTTCATTTCTTGTGAGTTTGTAAGGTGTAATATTCTTTTAGTTCTTGGAAATTTGGTTTTACAGTGCCCAAACATGAAAGTTTGTCCTTGTTATGGTTATCTAATGTGGATCTATGTTATTTTATCTAAAATGTACCTCCTCGTTTCTCAAAAAGTTACCTTTTGATCTTGGAAGTTTAAATGCCAATATTGTTTATTTGGTAGTTCTGCAATGCTTGTATTTAAGAGAAAATGTGGTTAATGGACAAATTTTATGCTAATTTGAACTGCTACAACGCTTGATTAATGTCAATGTTAGACTGCAACTCATTCGACTCCAAGAGGTAAAACTTTATTTTCTTTTTGAGATGGCTGGAGTAAAATCTTTATCAACTTTATTTTTCTTCAGAAAACCACATCTTGAGAGCCTTAATGGTGCAATTTATAAGTAGATGACTTGAATTGAGGAACTCTAGTTATGTTGGTGAAGTTTCTGACTTTCTGCTACGTGATCTGCAAAAAGACGTAGCTAGTCCTTTTCTATAAGCCTTTTGTTAAGTGACTGTTTATATACACATTAGATCAAAATGAAGTTTATATCACATGAAACAGATCTCTTGTTAGGCTGCTTATGAATTATGAAGTGTTTGTAACTTATTTTTGTTACTTGAGATGATGTGTACAATTCAATGAGATAAACTCAAGTTCTAAATCATCTACCACAAGTATGGTATTCTTGTGTAGTTATTATGTAATACAAATTTGTGGGGGTATAGCTGGTGATCTACATGTTATGGATCTTGTGGATGGATTGTGCTTACGTCATATAGTGTTTGTGCTTTTAATACCATAAGTTCATTCATACATCTAATAAATTGTTATCTATTTCAGTTGTTGTTTTGTTTATATCACGTTAGCAATCAGTTATCAGGTATATATGAAGGTCTCGATTAAAGTCTTTTATAGTGAACTAACACACGAACTCCTCTTGTATGCTAAATATTAAAGCACTGGTTTTCATGGAGAAATTGGTAGAAACATATTCTAAAGTCCACAAATTCAACTTAAATACACAATGGTCTTAATTAGTACTATCTCCTCTTGTAAAAGTGTATGCCTGTGACTTCTGAGAGTCAAAATTGATGAGTTATTTAATAGGTAACCTCAAAGTTCACAAATAGCTATTTGATTATGTTGATATATTTGGAGATAGTCATTTCGGAAGTGGTACGCTTGAATATTTAATGTCAAAAGTGGAGTGTAACTTTGGGGTTTCGTAAGTGTTTAATTTATGTCACTCTATCTATGCATAAATATAGTACATTGATCTGAATGATTTGATTTGGAAACTAGAACAATTATCTTACTTACTTTATTACATATATATCCTAGCTAGGGTATGTCCCTAGTCGTCCTTTGTACCCCTGCCACTAACTCTGTCCTTCATATCATTTATCTATTGTAAATGTTTTTTCAGCATGAAAGAAATACTTGAAAGACATAGCCTGCATTCGAAAAATCTCGAGAAGCTTGACCAACCATCACTTGAACTGCAGGTGAGCTTATAGCATTCTTTGATCGTTTTCTATTTCAAGTTATTTATTTATTTACTTTTTTAGATAATGGTATGTGGGCGAGCTTATTATGGTTGTTCCTCTGTGACACCCACGAAGAGAAATTTATTAATGACCAAAATGAATGTAATTAGTTTGGCTATCGAGATTTTCACTAAATCCGTTCATGTTGAGTAATGAAAATATTGTTATGCAGCTAGTTGAAGACGCCAACTATGCCACATTAAGCAAAGTAGTTTCCGAGGGAACTCTGCAATTAAGGTGCATTCTCATTGTCATATTTTCATTTAATTAGTTACTTCATCCATATGCATATGGATTGTGACATGATCCACCATGAAAAGCAGGCGGTTGAGGGGGGAGGAGCTCCATAATCTAAGTATCGATGAGCTGCATCAGCTAGAAAAGTCTCTTGAATCTGGATTGGGCCGTGTTGTTGCAAAAAAGGTTCATTTACTTGCTTATCAGCATCATATCACTGGCTTCTCCCTTTTTGTCAAGTCGACTCTCATAATTAGTTATGGCCATCAGAAAGCTGGTCATTTTGGCTTGAAAATTTTCTCTAAGTGAGGGACATTGCATTTTCATGGATGTCCAAAGATTTGAAACTATTGTGATTCTCATGGGATGTAAGGGACTTTTTTTTAGGTGTTTCTGTTTTATAAGCTCAAAGCTTACCCATTTATATAAATATTCTGACTAAAACACACAGGTGTCATGCGATGTGGCTTTTGTCCACATGGAATGACACAAGTACATCTATTTTGTCATATTAGGCCATTCTCCTAAACATTTCTCATAAGAGTGTTTTATATATTGTGCAATTGTTGTCCGTATACTTGCAATACTGTTTAAATCTTTTATATGTTTGTCAAATAAGCAAAGAGTCTTTACACTTCAGTCTTTAATTGATTGGATGTTAATGTTTTTCAGGGTGAGGTAATTATGAACGAGATTAATCGTCTTCAAGAAAAGGTCAGAACTGCAATCTACTTATACTATCAATTTTTGCAACTCCAAAAGATCAAATGTTCATATCACTTATTGGTGCAACAATGCAGGGAATGCAACTTAAGGAGGAGAATGACCGCCTTCGACAAGAAGTATATACGAGTCTTATCTAACCTTTTTATTATTTTCTGTTGTTCTTTATAGTTTTAACTCTATTTTTCATTAACAATTTATTTGAATTGTGGAATGAAGATGATGGAGGTATCTAATGCTCGAAAACAAATTCATACTGATACCGATATTGTAATTGGTGAAGACGGTCAATCATCTGAATCCGTCACTAACATTTCCGACTCTGCTGGTCCTTCACAAGACTATGAGAGCTCCTATACTTCCCTCAAGTTGGGGTTAGTACATCTTCTGGCCTTAAACTTTTATTACTTGTATTTCAGTATAATAAAGAAGAAAATGAAAATAACAAGACAAAATAATCATAATGAAAATAAGAACGGGGTAGCGAGTTACAAATTACCTTAAAGCACCTATTATATACAACCACACGTTATGCATATTTTGTCTCAACTAAGATTTAAACCCACAACCTCTTGGTTGATGGTTTACTCTCTCATACCATTAGGCTAAAGGCGATTTGGTTTTTGGCTTTTGATCGTGTTTAGGTTATATTTAATCTTATTTCTCTTCTGAAATGCATAGTTTTTGTAACTTTCAAGAGGTTCAGAAATGAACTAGTTGTTTCAATTTTTTTTTCTTTTTATATTTTTCAGTCTTGGTTTTGAATGATGGTATAAAGACTAGACCCACTAAATGAAATAAAAATCAAATCGATCCTATAGTTTCGCATGGAGTAAATGGCTAATATAACTGTTTGGTTTGCGGTGCAGGCTACCTTACACAGGCTGAATGGAGGAGCTATTAGGATTTGTGTAGTATGAAGAATGTAAATGAAAGCTAAGATCATTATGCTGATGATAATGCTATCGAATATGGCTTTGACAATATTGTAGCTAGTAACCATTTGGGATCCTTAGTTATTATATCTTGATTGACCCCAATAATCTATGGGGATTATTAATGATTTATCTATATGTTCAGAATTGTTGCCAAAGATTATGTGATTTGACCTCGGTGGAATGATGTGTGTTGAGTACTTCTACTTGAAAACCTATGATGAAGTCCTTTGTTCGCAAAATGTTATACTCGTACTACTTTTTATTAGTTTGTCTAAAACAACACAATTTATTTTGTTAAGTTTTTAGTTTTAGATATTTTGTTTTCACCCCCTAATTTCGTAGCAGGTTATCTTTGTTTTGCTTTCATTTTGAATATCTCTTTATCAACGAAAATGTGTTACCGAGTATTTTTAGTGTCAAATTGTAAATATAAAAAGTCCAGGGTAGAAAGTGGTAAATTAAAGGAAAACTTTTGGTAACCTAGCTAAGGGCCGTTAGAGTTATTAAGCCTTGCATACGATGACTTTAGTCATTGTTTGTAAGGTTAATTGTTTCGTTATGTATTTAAATTTATATTTTTTATAATTCTATGCGATCGTCTTTTAAAAGTATTATTACTTGTATCATTCTTTACAAACACGTATATTGTATATAACAGGTGACTAGATCACCGTAAAATACTAGTACCGATACATACAATAGACATAAAGACAAAGTTTGATACATACAATTAATAAACATTTTTTCAAGAGGAAAATATTGAGTACCTGCTTTTCAAGTCACTCGTTACATACAATATACATGTTTGTAAAGGATGATCATACAATATGACTTTTAAAAGTTGGTTGCATACAACAGTAAAAAATGTAAATTTAAATACATAATGAAATAATTAACCCTTTTTGTAGTTTTTTCTCAATGAAAGAGCACCGGGTATGGTGATTTTTTTCATTGTTTCTGATCTTAGACCTTAAAGTTCTTGTACGAAAATGTTGGACTATTCGGCTGTAATACCTAGGTAGTATGTACCAATTTGCTAGAAGGATCAACGCAAATCACAAATCTTATCCTCTGCCTAAAACAAACGCAAGCAGAAAATATAACAACAACGACAAGACAAGTAATGATAATAAAAGAAACACAAGATATAATGTAATTCAACTTGATATCTTAATCCACGACAGAACTAGAGATTTTGATTTTATTAGGGCTAAACTACCTCTCAAATAGATACCAGTTTACAATTACAATGAGGTATATTTATAACGGTGAAGTTAGGGTTTCGTTATGCATGGGCTGACCCAGTTTCGTGTGAGCTCCCAGCTTTTTGATAGCTAACAATCCATATATATATGTGAATAACCTTCCTTATATGGTTGGTCGCCTCAACTTAACTGCCTCAATTTAATCTGACCCGAAATCCAGCAACTCGTATTCGACCTCGAATCCGATCATGTTGCTCTCCACCCATAGTTATCTCTCATATCTCTATCTACATTTATCGCTGATATCCCTACCCCTCCACCTGGATGGTTGTATCGAGCTCCCCACCTAATGAAAGCAACACCTTAAGAATATTCGAAAAATATTCTAAATGCGATAATTGCATTAATAAAAAAATCTAATTTTTTAATAAATCATAGAATATTATGAGGTCTTATTTTTTCACTAAGCAAATGATGAACATGCAGTTTAACTCGACGTATATATAAGTTGCTTGACATATAATATGTAAAATTTTTTAAGACCTCTAAATATCAAAAGCTTTGTGTAGTGGCACCACTTACACGCTCTAAAGGAAGGTCATGTAAATCTGTAATAAACTTTTGTCACCATTTACGGTTAACATGACGAAATCTAGCTGTAAAACTAGTTAGATTTGAACAGATTGAACATATTAAATTAAACCCGACACGAATATTTAAACACGTTAGTTATGCTAAGACTACTCCATATGGTGACTGACTAAGACTGCAAGACTGACCTCCACATCAGCGCTAAGACTGAGGACTAACCCAAGACTGAACGCTCCCTATGGTCACTGTAAGACTGAACTTTTCAGTGCCACATCAGCGCCACGCCATTTCTTAAATATCAATACAAATACATTTTTTAATTAATAATAAAAATTACAATAATTAAAAAACTAATTTATATTAATAATAAAAATTACAATATTTAAAAACTACGTTACATTAATAATTAAAAAACTACGTTACATTAATAATTAAAAAACTACGTTACACTAAAATATTCTAAATGCGATAATTGCATTAATAAAAACACCTTAAGAATATTCTAAAAATATTCGAAAAATATTCTACGTTATACTAATAATAATTAAAAAGCGATACAATTAATCCTCGTCGGTGTCTTCGTTTGTTTGTTGGGTAGGCGCTACATAATCACGTTTAACTTCTTCTCGAAGACTCCGGAGAAATTCTTGTTCCTCAGGTGGCAAGTTTGGATTGATCGGGTTGTTGAGAACCTTGAACGCCCTAAACATTGCTTTCTTTTTTGAAGTCTCGGCTAATGTTTCCATTGTTTTTTGTTGAGTTAGTGCGGTATTCAAAAGTTGGGCGCGAACCTCGTCGGCCGAAACACGTGAGGAAGTAGCATCCGAAGAACCCGAACTTTTTTGGCTTTTTCGACTTTGTGCCCGACCGGGTGGACGACGAATCGTGTCGTCGGCGAATAAATTGTCGAAGTTCGGTGTCTTCGCTTGGGGCCGATCATTGTCTTCCTCGTCAAGATTGACCGCCTCGTAATATTTGTCTTCCATAGGTCGTTTGTTGTTCATAACACCTTCCGGAAAAAAGAACTTGGGGACATCTTTTAAAACACGCCATGCCGACTCGAAAAGAAAGTTCCGGTATAATTAAAACAACCACGTTATATATTATATATATATATAATTAATAAGAAAGCTATACAATTACAACAACTACGTTATATATATAATTAATAAGAAAACTATATAATAAAAAAAGTATGTTACATCAATAATAAAAATTACCTTTTCCTTCTCTATTCCTTTTGATCGATTCGGCTTCGGGTGCGTATTTGGCTTCCTCTTCGGGTGGTGTGTGGACGTTTTCGAATTGATTTTGTGTTAGTGGTTGTTGTGTGAATTGTTGTTGTTGTGATTGATGGTACATATTTAAATAAAGTTGGGATCGTGGGTCGTCGGTTGGTATTGAAAACGGATTGACGAGAGGTAAATATTGAGCAAAACCCTTTTGAGTTGAGCTCGAATGTTGGGCGGAAGACGAACCCGTAGGTGAATAATCCGTACCCGGAATTGGGTTGTTAATTAAGTTATTGAAAAAATCATTGGATGGTGATTGAGATTGAGATTTTTTGTTTTGTTTTTTAGACATTTTGTAGGTGGATGTTTTTGATATGATTTGTGTATGAAATAGATAAAGATTGAGATAATTGGATAATTGGATTGTGTATAAAATAGATAAAAATTGAGAGAATTGTGTGTGAAAAGTTAGATAATTGTATGTGTATATATAGTGTTTGATATTTATTTTTAAATTCTTTTTTTTTTCTTTCGGCGAGCCGTTAACTAGCCGTTGCGGCCCGTTAACTATCCGTTGGGGCCTAGCCGTTGGCGAAATCAAACCGTTCTGGCATCCTGGCTTCGTGCTGCACAAGACGAGAAACCCATAGGACGGTCCCAAGACGGGATCGTGCCTATGGTGACGGGATAAGACGGAGCAACATGGCCTTCCACCTAGGACGAAGACGAGGACGGGGTTCACCATAGACACCGGTCTAAGTGTTAACTTCTTATTTGACCCGAACTCTTTTATCCCGATCTTAATTAATTTTTGGTGAAAGAGTTATTAGGTCATTGAGTTTGAAAGGTTGCTATAAACCAAAAGAGATTCCGAGTCTGTTTCAGTCACGCGTCAAGCATGGAACACAATACAATTTGTATGTTAGTTTCAGTTGTAAAAGTTCCAAGTCAATTAATGAATTTATAACATTACTATACTTGATAGTTAATACCATTTCAAGCCACTGTTGTCATTTTTTTGAGCAGGAAACCAGATAAAAAGGGCACTGATCGAATTGTAAGTACCACAACTGCAACTATGAATTAATCTGGTTATATCGATTTTATTATCTTAGAATTCAATCAAAAAATATTTTCAATTATAACTTTTCTCACTAAATAAAATCTCTAATCATAATACTGGTATCAAAATTAATATTTAAGCACTGTTTTACCGAAATCATATAATTTATGTTTATATCGTTATAAAATTTTTAATAAAGGTAAAAAAGGAAAAAGTCCACGAGGAAAGGTGGTGTCAGAAAATTGAGTAAAAAGACCCGAACTGACCCGAATCATTTTTACCTCAAAATATGTTGCAAATATTTGATCCGCTTGAAATGTAAATTCCCATTTGCTTGAATTCCTAGAGCTCAATTTCTCCCGCACATGTTTAATTTAATGGCGGGAGTTGCTTCAATTGTGAGGCGAATGTATCTGATCACTTACAATTGGCTTGTTTGCGCCGGATGGTATGAATTCACACTGTTCTTAATTACTATTATTTATTAATTGCATTTGTTGAACACTTTTTTGTTGGTTGTTGCAGGTTTCTAGTGTTGTACATAGCTTTAAAAACCCTAATTGAATCAGGACATATGCATCTGTATGAAGCAATTGAAAAGCCTCTGTTATTTGCTCAATCTGCTGCCTCTTTTGAGGTATTCATTCTATATAGTTAATTAATTAATTAATTTTGCTTGATAGCTTACAAAATCCTTTATTTATTAGTTGAGCCAAAATGTTTGAAGTCGACTCGGTCCAAGTCGAGTCGGGCTCAAGCTCAAATTACTTGAGTAGAATTTCAAGTCGACCTCGAGTATTAAAATACTTGACTCGCAAAGCTCGCGAGCCTTATCGAGCTTGTGCCATTTTAGCCTTTATGTAGGCATATGTATAGTAACATATTACCATACTTTATAATAACTTTCGAGTCAAGTCTGGCCGAGCACAAAAGTATCAAGTCAAGTTGAGCTCTTAACTATCAAGTCCATCAACACGAACCTTGAATAATAACAGTAATATCATTAATATTTTAATACTGATAATCTAGTCGAGCTCAGAGTATCGGTTAATCAATCGAGCCCGAGTTTGAACTTTAAAATTGAGGCTCAATCGAGCTTGAGTCAAGTTTCGAGCTACGGATTTCCTAATCAAGTCGAGCTCCTGGCATTCTGGCTTTGTGTTAACTTGACTTCCCTCGGTTACACCCCTAATTTCGAGCAGGGAATATAATATTCTTGAAAGGAGGTCAGAGCTCCTGTTGCTTAAAGTTGGAAGTGGTTTGATAATATCAGGGTTATAAAAAATGGGGCAACTAGGCCAAGTACTCAGGACTCTGCTGTTGTCCTTGGCGACTCGGACTAAAAAATTGGTCAACGGGAAAACTTAGTCAAACTCGGAATTACTCAGTCAAACTTTGGTCAACTTTTTAATTTGAATTGAAATTAGGGTTTTGAGTCCATTTAAAATTTATGTTTAAAGAATTTGAGCAATTAAACGAATATGTCTATATTTCTAAACAATTATGTTTATAGTTATGTTTCTAGTCTATATCTAAACATATAATTTCGATTTTTATTATTTGTATGTAAAAAAAATCCAATCAAAGTACTGCTACAAGGTCCCCGGCCGCCTAGCAAGTTTTACAACCTTAGATAATATCGCAGAGAAATGATACACAAATGACAAACCTAAATATATGGCTAAACACTCTAAACTGACTGTTGTCATTCCAAACACTGCTTAATTTAGGTAGACTTGGTTAATTCTTTATGTGAGAAAAAGTGCACAACTACTCTTTTTTACCTCTTAGGGTTTCATCCATCTTTGATCAAGTGTTTTAAACGAGTTTGTTTATCGCTAAGTTTAGTCACTACACAATTTAGTGAAAACCTTTTTTATCTTCAATCTGAACGATCAATTCATTCAACTTTGACTTAACCTTTTTGTTTACGTGTCAAACAGATTCTTCATTCTGTGATAGGTGAGTGCTATCTAATTAATAAGATCATAGTTATCAGATTCGCTAGGTTTGCCACGAATTACGAATTCGATTAGCTGAATCGAATCGGGTACGCCTTCATATCGGGAACGGTCGGAAATGCGAATTCATGATATAATTTAACGTTTCCAAAAAGGTTCGATTCCTTTTCGATTGATGGTGGGTTCGCGTTTTGGGCCGAAAGGAAACGATATTCAGAAGATTAAGAAACGATATACTGGCCTTCTGAATACCAGATTAAAGAATTGGACTGGGGAATATTTCATAAAAGTCTCCAATTTAAAGTATGTTTACTGATGCAAAACAAATTAAATGAATCTGATTAATAGTCCAAATTCTTTTATCTGTTTAACACCATATATACAACCTAAGAATTCTTCAATCTTCAAAATCATTAAGACATTCTGTAAGAAAATTGGAGTGTTGGACAATTGCTTATGAGATTGTGTTGATAATTAAATTGCCTTATTTGGAATTTATATTACATATACATGAATTATATTATTATTCATAGGGTAAATCGTACCGAATTATATGGTACGTCGTACCGGAAAGCGAACCGAAAGAACCTACCCCCTTCGTATCGGATTCACGGCACCTAGCGAACTGCGAACCCGATTTGTGTACCCGAATCGAAGCGAACCCGTTTCTGGCAACTATGAATGAGATACCTTTTCATTATATGCTACATTAAATCTGTCATAAATCATAACTTAATATATATTCTCCATTCTTTCTGGCATTATAAGGTTTAGTAAGATCTCCAATTTCAGCTGCACTGCCTCAAATTAGTTCAAGGTTATATGTAGTTTGGGGAATCCTGTATAGTTTTCCTGAGGTTAGTGAGCTCCTTATTCGATTTCTTATATTTTTACCATTCAGTTTTAGTACATTTTAATTCAAGTGAGGGATTGATGGTGACAGGTTCAGACTCATCCATTAGTTAGCTCTATGATTATCAGTTGGTGTATCACTGAGGTTAGTTTTGCTGTTGCTAACTTCCATTAGCTCTATGATAATGGCAGGGTAGTTTAAGAACACCAAATTTGTCTTCATGTTTACTTATAACCTACATGCAAATTTCCAAGTAAATACATATATATTGATACTATTGCAGGGTTCATGGGCATGCATAGCCTGAAAAAAGATTGTAGTGTTCTGCAGTGTAAAAAATACAGAACTTGTATTATAGTCCATCCTTATAATTTTTTGATTTAATAGTAACACATACCCAGGTAAAAAATCATGGATATGCCATTGACTATAGTTTGATTCTTGGTAAAATGTCTTATAACTGCAGATTATTCGTTATTCTTTCTTTGGTATGAAGGAGACATCCGGTTCTGCACCCTTCTGGCTGTTATGGCTAAGGTAAAAGGCTTAATTTTTGGTCATTGAAGTTCCTTTTGTATCTTGTATTTTTAAAAACTCCTTTGACTTTCTTATCCAGTTCCTGTGTTAAATATGTAAAATTTGGCTGTAGGTATAGCACCTTTCTCATACTGTATCCATTGGGCATTGGCAGTGAAGTTTCTTTAATCTATAAAGCGTTACCTTATATAAAGGTGACAAACACACCTATCTAGTATTATTACTCCACCAGTCCATCTGACTGAACCTTAGAATCCCTATTTTGCCTTTAAGAGACAAAAAGGTTAGTTTTTAACTTCAAATTCATAAGAATTGCCATAGTTATTGAGAATAACTCGACAAGTACCTTATAAAGAAATATGATGAGGTAAAAATCAGTAGGGGTATCTGGCTGTTAGTTATCTGTAAGTAAACATCCTTCAAGTGTCACATGTCAAGGTGACAATTGCATGCAAGTAAACATCCTTCAAGTGTCACATGTCAAGGTGACGATTGCACAAAGAATTAATACTGTGTATTACCATCAGTGTTTATAAAGTGTTAATTTTATTTTCCAATTTACTTAACCTAGATTAAGTGGACGGTAAAGTAGAAGTATAACTTAATGTAAAATTATGTAAACTACGGAAAATAAGTTTTTATTATAATTGTTTTACAAACAACTAGTTTCATCGTTGAATTAGTACATTTGTGAAGAACTATTGGAAGCGTTCTGATGTAGAGCTAAAATTTGCAGGAATCCGGATTTTGTTCTGTAAGGATGCCTAACAAATGGAACTTTTCATTTGATTACTTCTATTGTGCGATCCTGGTGCTTGGAGTTTACGTACCAGGTACGGCTTTAAGTTACTACTACTACCACTACTAAACTTTTTTTCTGCTTTTGCTGCTGCTGTTGTTGTTGTATGTTTTTTTTGGGTGAAGGCTATTGTATGTTCTGCCATGTATCTTATGAAACAAACGTTTTCATTCCAGGGGCCCCACATTTGTATGGTTACATGCTTGGACAGAGGAAAAAAACTTTATGCAAATCAAGGAGGGAGTGAGAAATTAGGAGATGACCACTTTATCGTCTGCATAGAAGTCTCTTGGAGCTAAGTGTGTACTTTTTTAGTTCCTTTTCAATTAACTGTTAGTTACTGAATGATTTTTCTTTATAACCATTTCACCTTTGTTATTTGTTATCAACACGAATATCTGCATTTTATTGATTGTGTTTTGTTGTGCTTTGTTGCAACCTTATCTATAATTAGCAGTGACCACTTTCATTGTTGCTGTGCTTCTTGTAATAATAGAGCATTGAATATTGTATATGAACGGTTGTATGATACAATAAAATCAAATTTATTGTATGACTGGATCATCTTATGACAGTTTGATAATTGAGTACTATTATCTTAATAAAAACATGCTGCCATTCTATGTAACATTGTATTTGTCATAAACTATGGTCAATTATCTTATTGAGTACTATTTCTTTTGTCAATCTTTTTTTAGTATATTGGTACTTTTTTGCTTTCTTTGGTTATATATGTAATGTAAAATTTAACTGCAGATACAACACCCCTCTTGTTACAAACGTACCTTTCTGTCATAGTTATTATTCTGAATATAAATTTGTTAATATGAACTAGTTTGTATTCATATTCTGAATTCAAATTAGAACCATCTTTTGCTCATAAGAGACAAAATGGGTTACTTTGTATCTTCGGGTTTCAGATTAAATCGCATTAGTTATTGTGAATATGTCAAGTTATTCCAAAAAGAAAATCTTGAATCCCAGTAAACATCTGTCAACTGTTACTGTAAAAGGGAGCATCGCACATGAAATTTTGAATATATTTTGTATCATCATTGCATTTTAAAACGCGTCAAATATAAAGCTACACAGTTATATGATCTTCCAGTTCACTTAAGCGGAGATTAAAGAACCAAACACTATGACATGGGCAAAATTCTCGATGGTATAAATCACAGTATAGGACTAAGTATTATACACATGAGCATAAGATCTTAATGACGTTTATATTACAGTATACCTTCTTACGTATTGCTGTCCCCGTAAAACATACAACTACAAATAGCCCACCAACCTCTATTGACACGACACCCATGTGGGAAAAATACACTATAAGCAAAACTCGAGCATTAGCATGCCTTATTTCAAGTAATGACACAACAATATGTGTGGGCTGTAAAACTACACACACAATCATGGGACAACAAGATTGTTAATTACCTTAAAGTTGTTGACACACGCAATCAGGAACTGGATACGTATATATTGACTGTTTTGGTTTTCGCTCCCTAATTTCACCTAGTCTGTTTCGTTGCCCTTCCACGACTGCTTCTTGGAACTCTGACCAACTCATGCTTTTGTTCATGAAAATCTGACCCAACAATGCCATGTTTGGCCTTATTGTCTTCAAGTTGAGGTACGTTCTATGTCCCAACTGTCATATCAGAGCAAGATGAGTAGTTTATAGTCGACTCAATATCCGCGAAATTCCTCCACTTAATATCTTTAGTGTTATGATTATGTGCCTAATTCTGATTTTGTATAAAATATGTTAAATGAACAAATATAACACTAAAGGTAGCGATAATTAGATAATCAGTTTCAAAACGGAAATACAAATAGGCAAATGCCCGTTAAGAAATGCTTACCATTGCATTGTGCATATTTCCGGGTGAAGCAGAAATGAAAATGTCACTATGCATGCTAACATAATAATCAACTGCAGCCGACAAAGAAGCTTTTCCTTTTATGTGGGCCCTTTCTTCTGATGAAGCGAGGCTCTTTTTGTCTTCCATATATGGAAATAATTTGCGTAATGCTGCGATCCTAGCTTCTCCACCGTACACCTTTACACAGATACTAGTCAGATTTCCAAACTAATTCAATAGTGATAAAAATAAACTATGCAGACCTTATGTGAAGCAAGGTACAAACGGGTACTATTGTCGAAACCTAAGGCGGCCAGCAATAAACCAATTTCTTCGGGGGTCAATGGGCAACGTCCCTGGTTCCTTAACTCCTCATCCGTGAACCGTGAGTTCACGACTCTTCCTTGCCAAATCGCTTGCCTGTATTTAGCCAGAGCCACTTTCTCAGCTTTTCCTCCACCAAAATCACAAGCCGAATGAGCCGCCATATCCTGAAAAGTCAATTATAATGAACCAAAATTTCAAGATATATGTTCTCTTTTAAAAGGGAAAATTGCTCGTAATAGGAACATAATTTCAGTCAATTTATTTTTTAACAAACATAATTTCAAAGTTAACGTTTACCGGCCTATGTAATAACTATATTAGCATATAAGGACCCGATTATCCAGTATCGTTTGCTGGTGAACGATGACTTGATGAAGTTACTCTCATTTAATTATCACCTTATACGAGTACAATATTCCTTTTATTGTTGATTTTAATAGTACTTTCTTAACGTAGAAATTGACTAAAAGTACGTTCCTTTTACATGCAATTTCTCTATTAAGTGAGATGGAAATTGTGCATACCTTGTCAAACCGCAGGTGTAGGGAAACAAACTTGCCTGCTCCATGGCCGTCCTTGGTATCAACAACTTGCCGAAGGTACTTAGTGCCGACTGTGTCGATATTTTCCACTATTGGATAGCGAAGACGACTTACAAGTGCCTCACCAAGACTTCTAACATGAGGAACAAAAACTAACGCTTCAAAGTTGACTTTGCAACGTAACCGTTGTATTTCAATGGGCATGTTATCAAATGCTAGTCTGTGCGAAAATGGTGATATCGCAGCAATCCCATAGCTGAAAACCACAATTCAAATACATCAGCTCTGCAGGTTATTATGACCAAGTGATTGGTCGTTTGAGGAATGATAAATGAAGGAAACTATCATATTTTCATAGCAAATATGTTTATCTATTTTTCCATTTAAAAACTCAAGGTAACATATACCAACCTCTCTAGAACAGGAGAGACGTTTTCAAGATACCAATTTGCGGAAGCATGAAGAGGTGCATTTTTAACTCGGGTAGATCTAATAGCTGAAGCATAATATTCCCGTGTACTCCAAGCATATTCATCAGGCAACTCCCTAATTATTGATATGTCATCCTTCAATATATTCACAAAATGATCGACATCAAAAATATCCGTGAACGAGCTGCAGAAGCAAAAAGCACCACAAATAAATTTCCACTAAAAATGAACTCATAAAGATACTTAAATTTTGGAACGTCAATAGATATGGTGCACGAACCTTGTGTCTTGCCAAACTGGATTTACTTCAAGATATGGTATCATGAGTGTTGCATTGAGGATTTTAGCAACAGCAACCGCATCACATATCTGATACAAAAATATAGAAATGAGTCAAACGGACCACAAAGCAAGAATTTTTGAGACACTTGTTTGCTCTTGATGTCTCTTGAAAATTGCAAAGTCTTTCTACAAACTATTTACGTTAAAGTTACCTATTAGTCCATCATCCATGTTTCAATTTATGTGGGCTCACAAGTCGCTCCCATTCTATTATTTGACAAAGTCAATAACTTTCTTAGAAGTCAAACATTAGAGGTTAAAATTACTTGAAAACATCGTTGTTAAAAAAGGAGTCAAATTAAGTTATACTATATCTCTAAGTCTCCAACTGATAAAAGTAGGTAACAAAAACTCAACAAAGGAAACGAGTTGGAATAGGTGGTGACTCACACAAAATGCGTTCAATTGCTTATTACCTCTTACTTTGTCTTATTCAAAACATTGGATCATTAGATTGACAATATAGATTTTGCAATCATGTTTTGATACATTTAACTTTTTTTGCCACCCCTAATTGATATTAACTATAAAGTTGTTACATAATTAGCTATGTAGAAAACATACCCCCATTCTTTGCTGGTTCAATCCTCCATCAAGGAACACCTGGATGAATCCCGTAGACTCCGGCAATGACGCTTTAAATTAGAAAACAATCCGTTATAAGACTGAAAATATTAAGCAAGTCTAAATTGTCTCAAAACTCATATATACTAGCTTACAAGAGGCAGAGGTGGATTCCACAAATGGTTTCCATCCTTGATTGGATAATGGTGTCCAAAGATCAGCTAATTGTTCATTTGACTAAACAAGAAAAACAAGTGTAATGAATAATTAACCTAATTACAAAGTAAAAACATTTATTTATGAAAGAAAATGGATGTTATCAATCATCAATCAAATCAAACTCACAGCTTTGTGCTGTAGTGCGCTTCTGAATAGACGTGAGTGCCGAAGCTTTGAAGCATTCGAATCCTGCAAAATTTCATCTTTGAAACTTTGTAACAATAAAAATGAAAACTTTTGCATCACATCTGTGCCCTAATGGTTGAGACCTTCATAAAAATAAAAAATTTAGGAACTTCCCTAAAGATTATAATCAATTTCGTTATCTTCAGTTCTTCCTAGGTTTTTATGAGTGTTTCTTGATTTTTCCAGAAAAAAATTTAATTCCAGAATACACATGGCAACAGAGTTGACTTGCATTACTACTTTAATTAGGGATTTAAGTAACAGTAGATATTGAATTTATGCTATTTCTGGAAAACAAACAACACTCAAGAATCAAGATAAAAATTACTAACATTCTATATGCATATTATTATCTACTAAAACAAGCTAAAACTTACAATAAAAATAAAAGAGTAAGCAAATTGGATGAAATAAAAAATACCCATAAAGAATGAAAGGCTGTCAAAAGGAATTAAATAATTAAACCTATAATAAACCAAACTAAATAAATCCCATCTTCCTGAAATACAATACAAACACATTATACATCACAAATCTAAAAATGGGTTTTAACTAATTTGCTACAAAAAAAAGAATAAGAAAAAAAAGGAACTCACCGACAGAATTGATGAAGAAGTAGAGGGATGAGCAAAAAGAGGCAAAAAGATGAACAATAAAGCAGTAAAAAACACACCACCATGATGGTGGCGGTGTAGGCCCATCTTTCCCACCGGAAAAACTTCAAAGCGGCGGAGCTACAGTGGTGTTGTGGTGGCGTTTGATGAAGAAAAAGAGCTTCTTTTTTCTTTTTTAGTTTTGTGAGAAGAATACAACAGAATTGAAAGAGAGTGGCAAAGAAAGAGGTCAATGAGCAAAAAAGCAGCAAGTTCACATGGGGTCATCTGTGTTTGTCATACATTCATAAACTATTTAATAATAAAATAGTGAATGATAATAAGTGGTGTCATTTATGTATCATTTTATAATAAAAATAAAAGATGTTAATGTAATAAAATTGAAAAAGAACAGCTGCTAGCAATCAATTTGTTAACATTGCTTTCCGATTCTTGGAGGATCATGATGCATTGAAGGCGGAGAAAGTCACCGTATAATATTGCCTACGTGTCATCAAATAACAACATAGTGCTGTTTTTCGAATATTTATGTGCCTTTTCTTTTTGTCTTTTTATTAATAGTAATATTTTTATTTCAAGTTATAGTTTGATTTGTTGGTAAAGTTATTAAAGTGGATTTATGTTTTTGTGGTAAATTTAGTAATCATGATATTAGTGGTGATCTAGTATTACTTTTTATCTATAAACAGCTCTTGTTCACAATATTTTGTGAAAATTTAAAAAATAATAACTAAGAAAAGTAAATATATATTTTTTAAAATAGCACTCCCGAATGAAAAAAAAGAGAATAAATTATATTATTTGTATTTTCGAATTTAAAAGAAATAAAATAAAAAACTAACACTTTTACATTTTCTTTACTCAATTATAATAATTATTTTCGGTACGTGAAAGGAATGTATAGTGAGAGCTACTGTTTGAACACTCCTCTAGAGTGTGATGTAACTAATATATACATATACATTGAAGTGGATGAGACTGACACGCATCCAAATACACTTACAAAGAATGTCCATCTAAAATATCCCATATATAATTCTTTCTATATGTTTTTCCATATCCATTCACTTCTTTTTATAAAAAATCTCAAAGTTATATTATTTTTTACTTTTGGTCTATAAAAGAAATCAATTGTCTTAGTTGAAGCTAAATTATTACTTTTAATTAAAAATTGTATTTAAAACACGTAAAAATCACATTTAATACCTTGAAATTTTTCTTTTATTTGTGATATATTAAAAAAATTTGTTATTATAAATAATACTTCTTAGTTTAATAGATGTATTTGGTGTTTATTATTGACCGTCGTAAAGTCTATCATCAACAAATTTTCTATTTTTATAGCTAGTATTATCCTTGATAATTTGTTGCTCCAATGTTTTTCTTTAAGACAATAGTTTTATCAAACTAACAAGATTTACAACACACAAACATATAGTTGCTCTCACAATATACCTAGTTAGTGACACTATAAGGATATGAAGATGACAAGAACTATATTATTGTGAACAACAACATATTAACATGTTAAGAATTTAATATGATAAGTGATGTGAAATAGTAAGGTGAGAATTTAATATTTGACATAGATGCGAAACCTAACACCTAGTTAGCTAGTATATAGCTTCAAATTAAAAATAATAAGACGCTATTTAAAACCATTAAAAAACACCGGCGCAATATGCTACCTTCATCTCTAAAGCTAGTAGCTACTATTTATTACACAATTATCATGTCACTTTGTTTCAATACTCGTATTAATGAAACGACATCGTAAGACAAAAAGTGGAGCGGACTAGGAAATTTTGTATTTTGTTAGTCTAATTTTAATTCAAATACACTAGAATCGAAAACATTATATATTTTTCTATATTGAATTAAGTACCAATAAAATTTAAAACGGTATAGTAACGTAGTATCGTTTTTGATGCGGTACGATTTTTCGGTCTAGTTTTGGGCATGATTTTGCCTACCTTAATAATAATAATAATAATAATAATAATAATAATAATAATAATTTATATGTTTGGAGTAAAATTTGGATAGGAATGTTGTAGAAAATATAATAAAAACATAAATTATTACTTTATCGAAACTAAATAAAGATAATAAAAAAATAAAAAAATATCATTGATCAGAATGTTTAGTTAAATTGTTTCGTGTGAAGTGAGTACACTGAATATGGAGCCAGCAAATCACCGACACCCGGTATGTGGAGATGAATAATGCAACATGGCTTCCTTAACATTCTTTTCAAGCCTTTCGTCGACTTTCTTTTATATTTTCTTTCCTCTTTTTTATAAAATATAAAGTCAACAAGAAATAGTATCCTAACACAAAACGGCTCGCATATGCCTAAATCGTTAACCAAAAAAATTGTTACCAAAAGAAAAATAAAATTATCATAATTAACATTCATTAAAAGAATATTCATTAATTTATATTAACTAATAAACTCAATAACATTATTTTTTTAAAAATATTATTGAATTTATCATTTAACATTCATTAGTAAATAATTTTTTAATAAATATCAATCAAATATAGATTTATCGATGAGTTTTAACTGATAACATCCATTTTGGTTAACATTCAGTCATGATGAATAACGATTTTCCTTAATATTCATCAACTAATGTTATAACTTATGAAAAAATTATTATTAATGAATACTAGTAGTAGTAGTATCAAGTTATTTTAAGTATGTAGTGACAGTCGACTACTCCAGCATCTCTTCTAATGCTCATATTTTGTTTTGTAAAGTTTTATTTACTACACAAACAATATTGTACACAAAAAGGTAAAAGGATACCACAAACTCCACAAACAATTGGATAAACCAAAGACATTCATTCATATGAGCCATAATTGTTTAATTACAAACTTGGTTAGATACATTACATCACCAAAAGAGTATCTATCAATTTACATTCTAAACCTGCACATTGTCTGCCCATATTGACATCTGCTTGGGCTTCCATAACATGTTCAAAAGATAAGTGTTACACATTACTACATAGATACCCAAAATAAAGTTTGATCACTTAACACAACTTAGTGATTACAAAAGTAAAATATACCAAATACTTCCTGAACCCAAAACCTTGCAATGTCACCAACTAGCCCTAAACCTACTCTATGATGATAGCCTTCTCCAAAGTACCTCCTGGACCATCATAGTTGCTTGAATGCTTAAGCTTTTGCATCATAATCCTTTGGCTAGGACCTCTCCTTCTTGTAGATTTCTGTTGGTTTTTTCCTGGACTATCACCACCATTACCATTTGAACAATTAAACCACTTCTTCAAGCTACCACCACCACATATAGTAGCACCACCTTTGATGACTACTCTAGCAGCTCTACCACCTCTAATGTTTACCTCTCTACCTCTCCCAAGACTACCAGAAATCCCCTTACCTTTATCAGCAAAAGTAGCATCCCAATTCTCAAAGCTACCACCGCCACGTATAGTAGCACCACCTCTGATGACTACTCCAGCACCTCTACCACCTCTAATATTTACCCCTCTACCTCTCCCAACATTACCAGAAATATCCTTAACTTTATGACATGACATAAGTTTTTATTTATATAGACACATAATTGAAATTGAAAATTACTTGGAGATTAGCCTGGAGTCTGAACTTTGAAACCACCTGGTGCTACTTCTATGTTACCTCTACCATGCCCCATACCAACTTTCTCACCTCTCATACCAACTGGTGGAACATGTGGAGTTCTTTTAGCACCTGCTTCACTTGTTTCACCAACCTCAAAAGCTTTCTTCTTCCTTCCTGCAGGCTTCTTCACCTTTTTTGGAAGCATAACAGTTTCATTAATACATGATTTGATGTTGTGTCCAACCATTTTACAATTGGAACAAGTCATTCCTACTCCATGCTTTGAAACCTTGGTTCTTCCAACCCTTGGTTCATGAGCTGTTATTTGTCTTTTTTTCTTAGGTCTACCAGGCATCACCCTTGCTTTGGAGGCAAGGGTTTGTTTTCATTATTCACTAGCCATGTGTCCATTCCATCAACAGGTAGAATAAAATGGTTGTATGCCTGTAAGTAACAATCATTCTTAAACGAATCAGCAACATAATCCTTAGGTTGTTTGTTGAGTTTCAAGATAACAACAACTGCATGGTGCATGGTATACTACACAACTCCCACATCTTACGTGTACAAGTTTTCATCTCTTCATCAACAATGAAGGAATAGTCCCCCTTTCTCACCTCAAACTTATTTCCCCATGCATGTATCATATTCCAATCCCTACAAAACAATTAAATATTAGCAGTATGTAAAAAAAATGAAACACTTAAATAAATCTATATTGTAAACAATAAGAGTACCTTTGTTGATCTTTGTTAAGCTCAAGCTTTTTCTGGATTGAAGGACATATATCATAAGTCTATTTTTCTGCCATGTTTCCGTTCACCTCCATTTTCATCATGATGATGACTCTAATGGCTTCCAACATAGTTATGATTGACTTGTTTCTGACTTTCAGTATAATGGAATTGAAACACTCACTAAATCCATTTTGTACATCATCACGTCCAGTTTGGAGTCTAAAAAAAGCCCTAGACCATGATTTTGGATCCCTTTCAACAAGATACGTGTGTGCATTTGGGTTAACTCTCTTTATCTCTTTCATCACATCTTCAAACCAACCAACATATGAAGCCTTACTTGCTTTCCAAAACAAGTTCCTAAACTCAACCCCACTATAAATTTTCCTAGAGTTCTCATATATATGTCTGGCACATTGTTTGTGTTTTGCTAATGGCATCACCTCCTTAACAGCCTCAATAAGCCCCTTGTGTTGGTCAGACATTAAAGTAAGATTATCACATGATGGCTTACCAAAATCATTTCCAAGTAACTTTAGAAACCAACTTCAGTTATCTCTATTCTCTACATTCACCATTGCACAAGCAATAGGATAAACCTGATTGTTACCATCTCTCCCAACAGCTGTTAACAGTTCTCCAACACAAGGCCTCTTTAAAAAAAACCATCTAGTGCTACTGTATTCCTATACCCAGCCTTCCACCCTTCTTTTAATTTATTCAAACACACATAAAATCTTTCAAAGCATGTTATATTATCTGGGTTAATTGTCACCCCTAGTTGAACTATTGTGCCAGGATTACTAGCAACTAGGGCCTCACCATATGATCTCAATAAGCCTTAGTGTTCTTCTAGTGTTTTCTCAAATTCATTTAAAGTATAAGTCCTAGTAGCCTTGCATTGATGACTACTCACAACACAGTTATACTTCTTTAAAACCATATCTACAATGTCCACTAACGTAATTTCTGGATTTTTTCTAATCATATGAAAAAACTTCTGTCCAATCCATTTGTAGTTCACAAGTGCCCCAAACTTAAAGTTTCTAGCACAAGTATGTTCATTTATCAAAGACATAATGATAAATGAATTTTCCTTTTTTAACCACCTGGCATAACATCTAAATGTGCACTTCTGAATCTCATACTTTGAGGTATGAGGGTACCTTATATGCTTCCTTTGCTTGCTCTTTACTTCATCTTTCAATTTTAGTGGTCTGGTACCACACCTAACAATCAATTTTTCCTTGCTGTTCCTTTCATACCACAGTGAGAAACCATTTGCGAGTGCATAGTATGTTAAACACTCCTTTAGTTGTTCAGGTCCCTCATATAATTCTCCAACATGTGACAAAATACAATAAGCTACGTAACAATTAATATAAAGTTGGCATGTACATAAAGTAAATGGCTTTATACCTTTGGTTCCTTCAATTTCGAATGAGTATCCTTGTCATGTATAGGAAAATTTGGAATCTCTTCATGTCCCTTTCTTAATGGATCAACAGGTAGCCAATCATCATCAACAGTTTTTAAGGCATTCACCAACTCCTTCATAAACTGATCATGCTCAACTTGAACATTATCAACCTCACTTTCTTCTAGCCCTTTATTCACTCTTAATTCTGGTAGTTGGTTTTGATTTGGTATCTTAGCAATTGGTTGTCCCTTTCTAACCTGTTGTACCCCATCCTCACCTTCACTTAAATGATCAACAGATCTCACAGATTTGCCATCATCTGAATCTTCTTCCTCATAATCATCATTATCACTTTCTTATATCAGATCACCTCCATTATCACCCCCATTATCATCCCCATTATCACCATTATCACCTCCATTCTCACCTCCAGTTTTACACACAATGAAAATGCTAAGGTCCACTCCAGAGTGTTCTAGGTAAACACCTAACTTCCCATAGTTGTCAGCAACATCAAAAAAGATTTGTAAATCATTATTATTTTATATTCCCATCAACCCAGACTCGAGTCATTTGTAGGTAAGACATAGTAAATAATAGCAATTGTTTGACCAACTTCTTTCTCTAGAAATCTGTAGTTCTTCATAAGTTATTCTACATATTATCATGAGTGTAACATTTCCATTTTCATACCTTAAAGGCAGGTACAAGAACATCACATTATGATGAACATTGATTTTAAACACTTTCACCATTTTAAAACCCTAGCTGAAAGTAAATTAAAACCATGAATTTAGCATACATTTAAAATAATCACTGTAAGCTAACATTAAAACTTTATAACATATAAAAACACAAAATCCTACAAAACCCTAACACTAACTTCAATAATACAATTAAAAAACAAAAAGGTACAAAACCCTAACCTTAAAAGCATCGATTGTTGAAATCGGAGTCAAAAAGTTCAGTTTTCTTCCTACGTTATAGCAAAGACATCGAATCGCCACAAAGTTTTATCTGGAATTGTTTGTGAACATGTAAAGTGTATCGACTTTAATGGTTTCGTGTGCCTGTACATCCCCAAGAATTAAAAAATTGGGGTAAATGGTTTTGGGGGATATGATATGGATCATTACATGGCATGCAACTCATTAATTTCGTCCAGTCATCATGCCACCTACAAATTGAAACCGGCTATTGTCTAAACAAGTCACCCAATACACAAAAATGAGGCTTTAAGGAGTTCAATACATTTAACAAAGTTTGATGCATTTAGAAACACTAAGCCCATATATATATATATGTAGGTTCCTAGTGTGTGGATACACGAGGTAAACTAGTATATTTGAGTGCGGAATCCTCAAATATAAACAACGATAACACACAAGTAATAATGAATATGTAAAGATCACAATTTAAGCTTTATTGAACACAAACTTGTATTACATTCAAACTAAGACTCAAATACAACAAAGTATACGAAGTAGCTCTCAGAAACTCAGTTCTAAACTCAATAATACACAACTTTCGGACTTATGAATATATAGGCAACTAAGTTCATATAGGTTGTGCCCTACGAACTTGACAACTTCGAAACCCATACGAACTTGACTAAATTCTTAGGTCTTCCTAAGTTCGTACCTACCTCTAAGTTCGTACGAACTTATAAACATACTCATATTAAACTAAAGTTAACAATTACAATGATTATGAAATTAGACTAATTACAAACTAGATGTTGTTGTCACACAAGATGTACCAACAATATATATATATATATATTATATAAGAAGGTTCAAATGAGATGCAAATAAATATTGGTAACTCATGGGAACTACTAGATTACGTGTTTATTTAAATGTGAGTAACTTCATTCATATGTAAAGATTAATGTATGTTAGATTTTATAAAGAAAAAAGCTAAAAACACTAAAATTACGTCCTACAACACATTTTAGTCGATTTGTTTATATGATCGTTCATATATGAATAAATATATATATATTTTTGTGTTTTTACACATAATTTTATGATTTTTAAACAAATAATATTTATTATGTGTATAAACAAATAAACAAGATGAATGGTTTGAAATTATCAATTGGAATGTTCATATCAATCCAATTCTTTTGTTTTACAATAGTTGATGTCACTCCGTATTTTGTGACACCATTTATAACATATATTTAGCATTATTGTTATTATATTACGGAATATGAGTATGATTATGATATGATATGACGTACTTATAAAAATAATAATATATAAGGGATTAAACTACTATCATTTACTAACTAGCTCACCTAACCATATCATATTTTACAAAACATGATGTACTTAATAACTGTTTCTTTTTTCTTCATAAATATGAAGTCAACTTATTATAACATCTTTATATTATAGATAAATGTGGTTGTTTATATTGTAGTATACTTGGAAAAGCTCCATTGTAATATATATATACCTTGCTATCCCGTGAATAATATACATCATTCTCTTTCTCTTAATCTCTAATTCACAACACGTTATCAGCCTGTAACTCTCTTTTGAGTTTTGGGTTATAACTTGGGTGGTCTTCTGCAATCGCCTTTGAGGTAATTATTTAACTTCATGTTTATGTTACGTGTATCCTCATCACAAAATAATATGATATTTTGTTATCAGATCCTGTTCATAAGCAGATACTGTGTTTATAGTCTAAATGATACATGAATGTTATAAATCTATACTGCAAACGAGACAATATCTACAGTTTGTTAACTAATATTATAACAACGTTTTATATTTGTTTGACACTAACTATATATATTAAAATTGTTAAAACTTATTAATATTTGTATAATTTATAATATAGTTCATTATGGGAAATCTCTCAAAACTTAAGTTCTTGACTTTAGACATCTCTGAAATAAATAATTTTGTCTTGGATACTGGATGCTGAAATACACTTGGATGTTTTTGGTTTAGGTAATACAATTAAAGCGGGGAACCAAACCACTGCTCAAGAAAAGGCAAAAGCAATGATCTATTTACGACACAATCTTTATGAAACTTTAAAAATTGTATACCTCACTATCAAAGATCCACTCGTTTTGTGGACAAATTTAAAGGATAGGTATGACTACCAAAGGAAAATGATATTGCCAAAGGTTCATTATGATTGGCATCACTTGAGGTTGCAAGATTTCAAGTATATGAGTGATTATAACTCGGCCATGTTTCGAATAACCTCTCTCTTAAATCTATGCGGAAAGAATATCACCAATGCGGAGATGTAAGAAAAAACATTCTCCACTTTTCATGCATCAAACATTTTATTGCAACAACAATATCGTGAACGAGGTTTTAAGAATATTGTGACTTGATTTTCGTTTTGCTTGTGCCGAGCAAAATAATACGCTTTTAATGAAAAAATCACGACACCCATCCTACTGGTACTACTCCCTTATTGGAAGCAAATGTGGGCACATATAATGATTAGAGTAACACTCGTGGTCGTGCCAGTGACCGCGGTCGTGGGGGTGTCCGTGGTCGTGGACATGGTCGTGGCCGTGGTCGTGGCCGTGGTGGAAGTCGAGGAAGTAGTCAAGGAGTTTATAATGGTTCAATTTAAACATATTTATCAAAGGGGAAATAACCACACGTAGGAAGGAGGTGGAAAAGCTAAAAGTGGTATATCAAATGCATGTCATTGTTGTGAAATGGAAGATCATTGAGCGTGTACCTGTCATACCGACAAACATCAAGTTGAGCTCTACCAACAATCTCAAAAGAACAAAGGCAAAGGGGTAGAATCTAATTTTGCGTTAGCTCATTGTTTAGATTTATTTTATATTTTTGTTTTGCATATCATGCTCTTGTTCTTAGTTGTTTTGAACTTTATTTAAATGCAATATTTTTAGTTTTTCCGTTATTGTTTTACTGCTACTTGATAATGCATTCTTATTATGATGTTATTTTAATTTATTGTCCTATATTTTCTTTTGAAGCAATATGAGTAATACTGTTGAATTGGCTAATGAGAATGACGATATGTGTCTTGTAGATAGTGCTACTACACATACGATTCTCAAGAAAAATGAAATGTTTTTCTAAATGTATTATGCATCAAGCAAATGTTAGCACTATAACTGGTAGTGCAAATTTAATAGAAGGCTCAGGTAATGCCAATATAATATTAGTGGGAGGAACAAAATTTAAAATTAGTAATGCTTTATTTTCCCAAGGTCTAAAGGAAACTTATTAAGTTTTAAAGATATTCGTAAAAATGAATATCATATTGAGACCGCAAATGAAAGACATGTCGAATATCTACAAATCACAAGTACTATTTCAGGGAAATAACATGTGTTTGAGAAATTACCTGCATTATCCTCTAGTTTATATGACACCATTATTAGGGCGATTGAATCAAATGAGGTCATTAATCATACGTTTATGGATCGAGATAACTTTATGTTATGGCATGACCGGCTAGGCCATCCCGGTTCAACAATGATGCGGAGAATTATTGAACAATCGTGTGGGCATAATTTGACGAACCATAAAGTTCTTGAGTCTAAAAATATGACATATGTTGCTTGCTCAAAAGGAAAGTTTATTACTTGCCCATCACCGACTAAGATAGGGAATGAATCCCTTAATTTTCTGGAACGAATACAAGGAGATATATGTGGGCCTATACATCCTTCTTGTGGACCATTAGGTATTTCATGATTTTAATTTATGCATCTATTAAATGCTCACATTGTGCTTATTGTCAAGTCGCAATCTAGCGTTTGCACGATTACTTGCCCAATTAATAAGGTTAAGAACACATTTTCCAGATTTTCCTATTAAGACAATTCGTCTAGATAATGCTTGTGAGTTTACATCCCAAACATCCAATGACTATTATATGTCGATTGGGATAAGTGTTGAACATCTGATTGCTCATGTTCATACACATAATAGGCTTGCTGAATCCTTTATCAAGAGACGAAATGATTGCAAGGCCGATTATAATTATAACAAACCTACCAGTTTCGGCTAGAGGCCATGCAAGTTTACATGCAACAACACTTATACACATCAGGCCAACAAGTTATCACACTTCCTACCCAATACAATTGGTTTTTGGTTAGAAACTAAATATTTCCAATATAGGAATCTTTGGGTTCGCGGTCTATGTTCCAATAGCTCCACTACAACGCACAAAGATGGGACCTCAGAGAAGATTGGGAATCTATGTTGGTTATGAATCCTTTTTTATTATCAAATACTTAGAACCATCAACCGGGGACTTATTTACAACTAGATTTGCTGATTATAATTTTGATGAGTCAGTATTCCCGAGATTAGGGGGAGAGGAAAAATAGATGAAAATGAAATACGTTGGAATGAATTATCATTATCTCATCTTGATCCTCGAACTAAACAATGTAACTTAGAAGTTAAGAGGATAATTCATTTACAAATATTAGGAAATCAGTTACAAGACGCATTCACTAACCCGCATAAAGTCACTAAGTCACATATATCATCTGTTAATGCTCCGATTATAATTGATGTCATGGATGGACATCATATTTGGTAATGAGTCTAATACACGTATGAAGCGTGGTAGATTGATTGGTTCCAAAGATAAAGTTCCTCGAAAGAAAAAGGGAGCAAATAATCAAGATGGTCAAATCGAGGAAAACGATACACCAGAAAGTCCTCTTGGTGAGGCCTTAGACATGATGGTTCCGGAAGAACCTCAGGTAACTGAAAATGAAGAGATTACAATAAATTATATCATGTGTAGATAACTATGGAACTGAAATGCAATCGACGTCGATGATACATTTGCATATATGTAGTGCTGGAAGTAATGGAAGATGATGAGGATTAAAAACCAAGATCTGTTAAAATGCAGACAAAGAAATGATTGGCCAAAATGGAAAGACACAACTGAGGAAGAATTGAATTCTCTCGCGAAACAAGAAGTTTTTGGATTGATAGTTCAAATACCTAACGGTGAAAAACCTGTAGGATACCGGTGGGTCTTTGTGCAAAGAAAAATGAGAAATGAAATTGTAAGATATAAAGCCCAATTAGGTGCACAAGGTTTTTCGCAAAGACCTGGAATTGATTATGAGGAAACGTATTCCTTCATGGTGGATGCAATAACTTTTCGATATCTTATAAGCCTAGCAGTACAAGAAGGAATCAATTTGCGTCTAATGGATATAGTGACTCCTTATTTGTACGGTTCCCTTGATATTGAAATTTACATGAAACTTCCAAAAGGGATTGATCTGCCTGAGTCATGTGATGATTGTCGTATACTTAGATGATTTAAATACCATAGGAACCCCCAAAGAACTGCCTAAAGCAATCATATTTAAAAAATGGATTCGAGATGAAAGACCTTGGAAAGACACAGTTTTGTCGGGGCTTGAAAATTGAACATCTCAAAGGAGGAAGCCTTGTGCACCAAGAAACATACATCGGAAAAATCTTGAAAAGATTTTATATGGATATATCACATCCCCTTAGCACTCCAATGGTGGTAAGGTCGCTTGATGTTGAAAAATATCATTTCCAACCTCCAAAGGATGATGAAGAAATTCTCGGTCCGGAGATACCTTACTTGAGTGCGATTGGGGCATTGATGTTTCTCGCTGGTCATACACGACCTTATATATCGTTTTCTTTAAATTTATTAGCGAGATACAGCTCGTGTCCTACAAGGAGACATTGGAGTTGAATAAAGCATATATTTCGCTATCTTCAAGGTGCAAAAAATATGGGCTTATGTTGCAAAACTAGTTTAGTTGGATTTGTAGATGCATGACATATGTCAAATCCACATACTGGACGACCTCAAACTGGTTATGTCTTCACACACGATGGTACAACGATTTCTTGGCGTTCAATAAAGCAAACGATCACCACAACTTCTTTCAACCATGCGGAGATTCTAGCGATTAATGAAGCAAGTCGAGAGTGCATTTGGTTACGAAATGTGTTACATCACATTCGTGGTTCTTGTGGTATTTCATCTAGACAAGAGTCTATGGTGCTTTATGAAGATAATGCGACATGCATTTCTCAATTTAAAGAAGGCTATATCAAAGGTGACCGAACCAAACATATTGCACCCAAGTTCTTCTTTACTCATGCGTTACAGAAATATGGGGATATTATTGTTCAACAAGTTCGTTCAAGCGAGAATTTGGCAGGCTTATTTACCAAGGCACTTCCAAATTAGACATTTTAGAAACTCATTCGTGACATTGGGCTACGTCGACTAGATGAACACACGTGATGTGTTCATCAAGGGGAGATTAGACATGTTTCACTCTTTTTCCCTTAGTTATAGTTTTGTCCCACTACGTTTTCCTACCAAGGTGGTTTAATGAGGCAGGTTTAATGAGGCAGCATCCCCACGGGTATGTTAAAAAATATGTACTCTTTTTTCTTAACTA
Organism: Logfia minima; assembly: GCA_963921325.1. Classification (NCBI taxonomy): domain Eukaryota; kingdom Viridiplantae; phylum Streptophyta; class Magnoliopsida; order Asterales; family Asteraceae; genus Logfia; species Logfia minima. Next base: position 26,279,345 of record OY992768.1, read on the forward strand.
GGATTTTGTCCCATTGAGTTTTACCTAGTAAGGTTTTAACAAGGCATAAGCTTTAATTAATGGACATCCGAGGAGAAGTGTTATAGATAAATGTGGTTATTCATATCAATTAGGAAAGAGAGTCCTACTAAGTTAAATATACTTCCATTGTAATTTATATATACCTTATTATCCCATTAATAATATACATCATTCTTTTTCTTTTAATCTCTAATTCACAACATTTTAAACATTATTACAAATTGTAAACTCATATTTTATACAATTTATATAATTATTATGTTATAAAGTTGTTATTGATAGACGATTTAAGTTTTCATCTTTGCAAATTACATATTTGGAGATTTAATTTTATTTTCATTCAAAATAAAATAGTAATAGTAATTCATAAAACCGATGTTTAAAAGTGTAGAATTATATATATTTGGAGAGTTCACTTACGTTTTCATCTTTTTTCATTAAGGTGTCATCAAAGTAAGCAAAATAATGAATCAAAGTAATATGAATATTTATAAAAACCTTGTAAATTGGTACCTATTCTTGTAATCGGGTTTGAAAGAAAGCAAGTTTTAAATCGAAATGAAAATTGAATTTAGATGAATCAATCAATCAATTTTAGATACTAATATTTTTGACCGAATTTGATTAGATACTTTAGAACATCACTTTTACTGGGTCACGGGGATTTTACCGTTAAAGTTTGACTGTATCCGTGACAACTCATAAGCGATTCCGTGATCCAATCACTGTCGCCCCTCCATCCATCCCGTGCTTAAATAATTGGTTTTCTATTTTTGTTATTTTCCTGTTTTTATTATTTTATTTCTAATAACAAATGTTGAATGAAAAGGGACGTTTATAAAGGTACATGTATAAAAAAACAAACATTAGCTTACAAAAAGTGGTACAAATAATATTGTACATGATGATAACCATAATCCCCAATGTTTCGATGATGTAGAAGAATATAACATGTCTCAAGTATTCAACTTTAATAATATCGAACTAACTTTTAAAATAAAGTTAAAAGATTACATTATTAAAAAGTATTTTTTATAACGATATGTAATAAGTACATCATTCAGATGTTGTGAGTTCAAATTCCGTTAGAGATATGAAATAAATGATAGGTTTGTCTTTTTCCACAAAAGTAAAACATTCGATTACATTATTTAGCATCGAATTCTTGCTTTTACAAATTACCTAGTGTCAAACAAAATGAAGAAACTTGTAATTAAGGTTAGTAATTTATTTTATTTTAAATGCAAAACTTTATAAAAGAAAGAGTTGATATCTTACTACAATTACTGTATTAATTAATGACAAACATAAATCAGGATTGAGAGCTGACCAGGAAAACGCATTTTTCAGAAAACCCAAAATCAATCAATATAGAAGTATATACAATCACTTAGATTTGTTCATGTGTACGACTACTTCAATGAAAAACCATAAGCTCTCAACCTTTACTCATAAACCATTTTATAACACATTCTGATAAGGTTCAACATTTTTTAACCCGAATCTCTTTGTAAACGATCAAGGTTCAGGCACCGAGCGTTGAAACCCTTAGTACACCTTATCACCGACCATTGTGAGATGACCATGGAAAAGTCCGGAAACGATCATGAAAATACCAATTAGACCACATACATTTGAGCCAAAAGGACTCGACTTTCCACTTGTAGCCTGAGTAAGTATCCCTATACCTCTGTTTACCCGCTCTAGGTTTATTTTTCTGTTTGCCAATTTATTGAAAATGTTACTTTTATATTTCGTTCTTGACTTCCATAGAGCATGTATATGCAAATGGCCAAAGTCGACAACAGAATACAATGTTCATTGCACTAGGTACAATTCACTTTACCGTAACTTCAGTTAGTTAAAAAATCAGTGTACAGCTTATAACTACACGAACCCGAATTTCGCCATCTCTATCTCGAAAAAGGTCACATAACTAAAGGCCATAACATATATTTATCAAGAGATGACTTCGATTAAGAAATACAACTAAGTCATAGGAGTCTCAACTCTCAAGTACTACAGCTCACCCTTCTATGAACTGGTTTATAGAGTACAACTGTCACGTTCTTGGTTCGAAACTTATGTGAGAGTCCAAGTGCGACCACTGATCGTGGAGCTTCTCGGTTTTCAATAAAAGATGGTTCAAAACTACATGTTGAGGGTTGGGTAGCACTGCAGCAGGGTAGAAATTGTTGCGATAACTCAATACTGTGTGCTGTAAGTGTTGAGGGACAATGGGTGGGTCCTGCTCGTCATCTTCACTTGCAGTGTATACATTGTTGTAACTTGAATCAGGTGATCTAGGGATTTCAAAAACCGGCTACGACTGGTGTTTCCTGCAGAATTATTGATTGACGATTGCATAGTTGTGACAAATTATAGGTGGCAAAATGTGACGGTTGGACACAGATCAAAATGGTCAGTTTCGGAAGCGGGTTGGCCAACCTAAACACCTTTTTTGAATGGTTTATAAACTAAGTAAACAACATCATATAGACTATATTGTTATTATAATTATCAGCTATTTTCTAATAAAGCTATTTAGAAGGTTTTAAGCATCTGTGAACACTTTTGGTGACTTTTAACCCATTGGCAATAAAAATAAGAAAAAACAATAACAGAGTAACTCAACAGTCTTTTGGTATCACCAAGACCATAACAAATTAGCAAAGGATTTTGCTGCTTACTTGATCTTGTCCAAGCAAATGGTTCATACTAAATGGCTATAAAGTTTGAGTTACAGTTAAAATCTATTAGAAGCGATTAACCTGAAATACAACAGTTTTGCCAAGTCAAAATTTGAGTACGCCTCAATTGAAAAGTACAAAAACTTTGTACACCAGCACTTTTTAACATAAAACAGCAAATGAAAGCACCAATACTAATACCAAGTCCTTCACCCAAATTATCATTCCTGTAATCTTGAAATAATCTGTTTAGGGAAGAATGAGCATGTGTGTTTATGACTAGTGCTTCCAATAAAAGAACTAACATGCTAAATGCACGAGTTTCATGTTGGGAATCTATTCTCTACAAATTAGGTACACCTGTAAAATGATCTTTGTGATCCCTGAATCCTTTTAACTTCTTTGTTTATTCTCATCATCTCATGACAACCATTATGAATTGGAATATGGTTTCAAAAGTATGCCCTCACAAAACATCATAACAATGCCTCTTCAATTCCTTTTTTTTTATATATATACAAAAGATTCATAAGGTAAATCAAACTAGGTATCTCCAATGTATTTTCTAATAACCTGGCACATAAAGATGGCATATACAAGTTCTTGGGAAGGAAGAAATATATAGGTGCAACATATTTAAGTCCTTTTTCTTTATAAAATGTTATCTATTTTCTAAATCCAGTTCTATTCAAGTTACTCTTCTTCTAGACTTAGTGTGGTCAATCGGGTGCTCACTTCCACCTCACGCAGGTAGCGGTTGAAACACGTAGCCTCTTAATGAATTAAGATGATATAATAACTTATATTAATCTTTTTTTTTTTTAAATAATTCACATTTCATTCACTTGGTGAATCTGATCCATAGCTGAGGCCTCTTTTCAGTAGTGCTAACATTTAAAAAATAGATCAGATTTGAATATTTTGGGTCATCATCAGCTTTACATTTACAGTAACCTGGTACATCTAATCTAAGCATCAGCTCCACAATTACATTAACAACCCACGGAACCTAAAACAATCTAAAAAGTGTGCTACCAAAGTTATAGAACTATCTTTATTGAACACATCAGATGCTAACAAGTAATCAGCCATTTAGCCCTATATAGAGGTGATTAGCATAGAATAGTAGGAATTCTTTATATGATTCACATTCTAGGGTACCTCAAAGCATCTTTGGGACAGTCAGCTACCTCGATTAAGTCAATTAGTTTTTATATAATATCTCTTGCTTCCTATCAAATGGGCCTCAGAGCATCCATGAAGGCATGACCTGGGTAAAATCTTTTTACGGTCATCAATTTGTCCAACTATTATTTGATTTCTGCCCAAGTAGTTGGCAGTGGATATCAGATAGCTTTAGTGTTAAAACACCTTCAACCTACCTACTTAAAGATTAAAAAATGAAAAAAGAGAGAAAAATGATAAACGAACCAGCCCATAATATGGATGCATACCATATTGGATTTTGGGGGTTCAGAGATAAGCCTAAAAACTTGTGCTGATGTAGCCAGCCAACAGAGCTTCATGCTAGTTGCTCGGCCTTAGTCTTGGGCTGATCTCACACTTCAATCGAGAGAATCGGTGTTTTACTACCAATCACAAGTTTCAGCACTAATAAATCGGAAAAGGGGTCACAAAAATTTTTTTGAATAAAGAAATAATTTTTCCACTGGTATTCTATCTTTTGAATCATAATCAACAATATTATGATAAAAGATCAGTGTTGATATATATACATATATCACATCAAATGGAAGCCTATGGTAAGCCACACCCCTATTTACCCTATACAAATTTGACACAAGCCTTAGGGGTGGGCTAAGTGGTAAATCTGGAAGGAGGATAACTCTCTCACATTTGGGGAGGTCAAGGTTCAAATCCCACTCATTGCAAACAATTTCTACGGGCCACACCAGTCTCCTTAGGGAGAGCATTACCTGGACCAAGTTTGTGTGGCGGTGGATTTGGTCCCCATAGAATAGTAGCCCACCAAATGTGGTGTCGAAACCATGGCTAGAAAAATAATAATTATTTTTTGACAATGTCCTCTATTTGTGTAGTCCATACATACTACCAACACTATGGATACAAGTGGCCTTCTTTATCAAACTATTGTATGACAATAACACTATTCCCGTAGAAATACTTCCTTCAATTTCATCTAATAACATATCATTATAATTCAAGAACAACATATGCATCATTTTATCCAGTCAGGCAAAAGATTGAATTCTTCCTTTTTAATCATGTACACTATACGATGAAATTTACAAACTTGTATTGTTGTTTAACCTATCTCAAGGACCCAAAATGGCCACTCTAATTGAGTCGTACCATAGTTAACAGAAACGGGGTTCGCTTTGATTCCGGTACGCAGATCGAGTTCGCGGTTCGTTGGGTGCTTTGAATCGGATACGAAGAGGGTAGGTTCATTTCGATTTGCTCTTCGGTACGACATACCATATAATTCGGTACGATATACCCCATGAAAAATAATATAATTAATGCATATGTAATATAAATACCAAAAAAGATACTTTTAATACTCAACAAAGTCTCATAAACAACAGTTCAACACAAAACTCAAAACTCAAAGTAATTTGTTTTGCATGTGTAAAAGTACTTTCATTTAATGGGAATTTGGATTTGGATGGCCAGTGACTTCCAGTGACAATCCAATTCTGAAACGTTCCCCAATCCATTATGTAATTTGTAATTCGGAAGGCCAAAGTGTATCAGTGTAGTGTTTCTTAACCTTTTGAAGCAGTGTTTCTTTAGCCCAAAATGTGAACCCACCATCAATCGGAACCCTATCGATTCTTATTTGGAAACGGTTAATTATATTACGAATTCTCCTTTCCGAGCGTACCCGATACGGTGGCGCCGATTCAGCTGAATCAAATTCATAATTAGTAATTCGTGGCCTTCCCAGCAAATCTGGTAACTATGAGTCGTACTGTAAAGTTTAAGCTTTTACGGACCCATTGTGCATGAATGAAAAATAGATGCAACACTCGTAACCGTACGTTAAAAATAGAATCAACTTGGAAACGTATGTTAAGACATTGAGTGTTTTTTGATGGCTGTTTTCTAAAAAAAAGACATTGAGTGTTTTGTTAACTTAAGGGTGACAATTTATTAAGAAACTAGGATCCATAGATGCATACTGCTATGTGCAAGTAATAACTAGTACGGCCATTGCAATCTGCTCAGTTTATCACAATCATTGGTTGCAAAAATACTATCAAATTGGAGCAGATTAAGTAACAAACAGCTTTTTAAGTAATCACATAAAGATAACTGAAACTCAGTTTCGATACAACAAAACAAGCCTATTTATATGTCAAAACATTACATGTATGTGATCCAAAAAAGATATATGCACTAGAAAAAGTAATTGATCAAGTAATTACAAATGAGAAAAATGATTTTATTATAGGAAGTAGTTATTAATAGGGAATGAAATTGGCAAAAGACATACAGTAATATGGAATCAATGAGATGATAAAAAATAATAGGGGGAATGCATGAATCACTGGATCCTGAATAGATAAAGATTAAAACAAAAAAATAGTAATAAGAGATTACCTTCAGGAAGGAGCTACCGATGAATTGTGAATCACTAATTTGGGAAGCGAGTGTGTGTTTTTGAGGGTGTTATTAGTGTGTGTGTGTGTATTTTGTTGTAAAACACCCGCGCGGCTTCACATTGTTTGAATACCAAAAAATGTCTGGATTACCCATTTATACTCACTTTTGTCTATTTTATTATCATCAGAAGAATACACAACTTTCTCTCTATCTTTACTAAGAACACTTACTGGTTTCGGACGAATACGAGTCAAACGTTATGACTACATATTGAGAAATGACTGTACATAGTGATGATTATCTGCTCAGGATTATAACTTAAGATTCACTATTTTATATAATTTATATTTTTCTTGAAAAACAGTTACATTTAGTTAAATAAAAACATGTTAACTGATATAAATAATCTTAAAATTTACACTTTTAATATAAAAGTTCAATTTAAAAAGCCCAAATACATAAGAACATTATACTAGTTACATTTTAAAAACATTTTGATCCAAGTAAAAAACCCCAATTTATAAAGCTCATTAAAAGATTTAGGATTTCAAAATGTTTTCTCCTTCCCACACATACCCTCTCACATGTTGCAAGATGTGTAAACGAAATGAGCCGCACCCGAACTCGACTAGGTTCCAGGAGCTTGAGCTCAAGCTCGACTCGTTTCGAGCCTAGCATATAAAGCTCAAGTATTATACAAGTAACAAGTTCGAGTTCTCCTCGACTCGACTCATTTAAATTTTATTTATTTTTATGTAACTTTTAATTATATATAATCAAATTTACTATTAGTATATTAAGTATTATGCATATAATAATTATTGTTATGTAATTATATATTATATTATATTATGAGGAATAATCTATAGGGAAGCTTCAAAATTTAGGGAAGGAGGGAAGTAAATTTTATCCCTTGATTTTTTTATTAAGAAATATTTTTAATATTCATTGGTGATGAATGTTAAATATTGAAATTTTTTGTAATTTTTAAAATTCATTTATGATGAAATCAATGGTTGAGATTTGCTTCCCTCCTTCCCTAATTTTTTTACTTCCCCATTATATTATTATATGAAAAAGTAATTAATGTATATATAGATATATATGAGAACTTTATTTAGGCTCACAAGCTTGTTTGAGTTCGATTATTAAACGAGCCCCAAACAGTGTATAAGCTTAGGCTCGAGTTCGTTATGCGCGGCTCAAATCGAGCTTTTAACAAGTCGAATTTGAGTATCTCGCGAGTAGTTCGACTCAGTTACACCTCTACCCGTTACATATCTTCCATTTTTCATCTCAATTTTTTTAATTTTAAGTTCCTTTTTTACTTAAATTAAAAAAGCATTAAAAGGTGAAAAAGAAAATGGAAAAAGCCACATGCCCCACAATTTTTCTTATTTCTTGCGTTTATTAACGACGACAAATGAGCACGAGTTGCACCGTAAGTGGTCTAACAAAAGATACATAGTAGTTTACACTTTACTAGTTCTACTTATCGCATTTTTGCTTTCCGACTTGTTGCATGTAAAATCTTATATTAAAAATAACTCATATCATTTTTATTATAATTTTAACAATATATATATTTTTATATATGATGATGACGATTTTATTATCAAAATTGAAAATGTATGCCGTTAACTTTTGAGATCTCGATTGACTTTGCTACCCTATTGAAAAACTTGATTGCGTGCACTTATCCACCAACTATTAAGGTCTCATTGACAACACCTGTTTTCTATTAACATTCTAAATATTTTTTTTAGAAAAATGATATATGTGCCTAATTAGGCATATATGCCTAAAAATGTGATTGGTAGATGAGAAAATAATTGGATAAAATTAGGAGAGAGAATAAATGGAGTACACGTGTCAAAAACTGTATAGTTAGGCAAAATTAGTCATATGCCTAATTAGGCGGATATAACATTACTCTTTTTCTTATATAATTATCCTAATACGTATAGAAATCATATATTTATAAACAAACCCAGGTTTTACACGGACTAAACTATAATGTAGTTTGTTGTATATAACTTAAGAAAAAGAAGGATCAATTTTAGTAAGCAATGCCAACCGCTGATTAAATTTCTTTAAATGAGACGGGTCGTTCCAAATACTCTTTCTTTTAATGTGTACAATCTATTAAATACCCATTTCGGTCATGCGTGCTGCTGACTGTTTCTTTGATATGTGAACTACCAGGTCCCTTTGTTGCCGGTCACAACTCCCAAAAGAAAGGCTATAATCCTTTTTACATAGTTTTCTCTTAACATTACTCAGACTAAATTATAGTAATCAACTATAGTACAAAGTTTTTGACTGCAGTTCATCATGTGTCATGCCTAATATGAATCCAACGACATGCAAGTACGAGCTAAATTATGTGAGGCTTTTGTTAAAGAAAGAAGTGCATATACTAATGAGGTGAATTTTACTACGTAAGTTTCAAAATTTACCTTATGTAAATACCAAATCACAACATACATATACGTAACTAAGAGCTTGGTAGATTTCTACTTCCAGAAAAACGAAATCTCTCTTCAATTCTTGGGGTGCAGATGATCAAGAAGTTGAAGCCAATAACTGTTGATCAATGAACCAAAATCATAAAGCATCAGTATTCGTACACAGCATAAATGATGATATTAGAATAACCTGGCAAACACCAAAAGGAAGAATCTCAAGACAGATAACCACTTACATTTTCACATCCAAAAATCAACCAGAGTTGAATTGTGCAGAGAAGCGTTCCCAGTAGATTACTTCATTACAAAGATATACGAAGCGATGTGAGTTCGAAGATAAAAAGCTTCATGACATGTCAAATCTATCACTGATTTTAGGAACTTATAGTCAGAGATTTTTCGTATCCTTCCGTCAACAATTCACAGTCTTATTCTCTGGTTAAGGGCTAGAAATGAGCTGATCGAACATATGTTCACTATCAGATTGATCATGAAAGATTAACGGATCATAATTTTCTGCTAAAACCATCCTTTCATTCAATGGTGATCCTGAAACAAGATCCATATTCGCAATATGATCTATAACTTCATCAAAAGTAAGATCCATATCTAGCAAATCTTCACAATTTGAGCCAGCTTCTACGGATGGTGGCTGATATTTCACTATTGCACCCTCCGGTTCTTTTCTCTTAGGCTTATATTTGGTGTTGCTACGGGGTTCAGATTTTGACCATTTATTCTCTATTGACTGAACCGGGTTAGCCAAAAAACCAGGGCATTGCATGGCTACCACTATGAATGACAGCATTTGCTGCTGGTTTTGTTCCATGCCTTTTAGTTGTTCTCGGGAAACCGACATTTTGTTTTGTGAAGTTTTCTGGTGTTGCCTCTGTTTTACCAACTCCTGCATTAACGTATTTTTATCAGTTTTCAGACTCTCAACTTCTTTCCATAGGTTAACATATTTGTTTCCTGCACACGGATTTATATATCATATTCGGCTTAGTAACGTTTTGCTGAGTAGTGACGCGTGATGGGTTCTTCCTGTTAATTGACATCAGCAAATGCTTTTGGTCTTTGATAAATCCATCATTTGCAAATTCCCATCTATCTGTATCACGGTTTCGAAACCCCTGCAGTAATTTAAAGTAACAGTTATTAGTAATAAACTTTTAGTTCCACTCTTCAAATAAGATAAACAAGTAAAAAGGGAACAGCTTTGACTTCATTATTGTAAAAAGTATGTAGATAATGTATTAGCATGTTCTAAAAGATAATCTCCGATATCAAAATGATAGTGTCTACACAAACCAATTGCACAAAGCAAGCGAGCAGCAACAAAAGCTACAGTTTCGTTGCTGACATATGATACGATTTAGATTATTAGTAGGAAATAATATTGAGTTTAATTATTTGATAGTTTAATTATGGATATTATTATGAGGCAAGTTCTATTATTATTAGGAAAGTACTTTAGAATATTATTTAAATAGGGATAATTTTGGTGAGCAAGCTAGATTTTATCTATATATAAGACTTTACGGTTGTAATGTTTATGTTGAATATTGAGTGGTGATTGAATAATATTGGAGAGTTGATCGATCTTTCGAACATCGATTATCTATCTTATTTATTGTTTTATCAGTTTTATCACGTTACGAGCGTTTGGTTCGTGTCAATTGGTATCAGAGCGTTGATTTTGAGCTAATTCTGAAAAGAAAAAAAGAAAATTGATCATGCCGGAAAACACTGTTCACGTTGGAAACAAACGTTCACCACTGGAACTTTTCCCGGTACTATATTGTGTTCTATGTCTATTTTCATGAAAGCAAAATTACCAAAAAAGAAAGGGGTTGTTTGGATTTGGTTAGTTAAGCGATTTTCTGCTTATTGCTAATTTTTACAGGTGATAAGCGATACCAAACACTTTTCTCAAAACTGCTGATATGCTTATCTTAAAAATAAGCAAGTTAATATTTAGGGGGCGTTTGGCTTAGGGTTTTTAGGGACTTTATTGCACTATCTTGCAGCTATGAAGTCCCTTTAAGGTGTTTGCATAAGCTCATTTCAAAGTGGCTTATCAGAATTTTGGGGGTCGTAAGCGAAAAAGCTTAAGTCCCATTTTCTTGGTTTTTAGATTACTCAAAAGCTCAAAAAACTTAAGCTTGGCCAAACAACTTTTAAGAAGATAAGTATTTTGAAATAAACAACACCAACATACTCACATTCACAAAAAAGAAAGGAAAATTCTAACTATATAACTTCAACAACAAAAAAATCTCTAATTTAAAAATTTTAACAGAAGTTGTTATATCCACAAATTGTCAATACTAACTAATAAGTAATGATATATGCTTTCCCAATATGAATACTTTTTTATTGACACTTTTCTGTTGGCTTATTTGCTTATTCTAACATAATAAACTTAGAACTAGAGAGTATTTTAGGTAGACTTATTTTACAAGCTTATTAGCTTATTTGAATACAATAAGTTCAAATTTTAGTATTTAAAGGAGCTTATAGCTTGAGCTTTTATTTGCTAATTGTAAAAAGATATTTGAAAGGTCAGAAATAAGCTACAAATTTTCAACTTATATGATTATAAGAAATAAGTACTCAAGATAAACCCACCCAAACTTAAGTTTGGGTAGCTTATTTGCTTATTTAGAAAAAGATTTAAGCTCAAAATAAGCTTCAAAATATTAACTTATTTGCTTATAAATTAAACTAAATAAATTAAATTTATGCATTTCAAGTTCATACAAGAATTATATATTATATATATATATATAGGATGTGGATTAAGAAGGAAGCAAAAAATATTAAGGAAGGCGGGAAGTAAATCTCAACACTTGATTTCATCATAAATGAATGTTGTTAACATTCATATGCGATGAATGTTACTCAAAATTTAACATTCATCACAAATGAATTTTAAAAACGTTTTCTTATGAAAAAATCAAGGGCTAAGATTTGCTTCCCTCGTTTCTCAAGATTTGAAGCTTTTCTATGGATCTTTCCCATATATATATATATATATATAATATAAATATAAATATAAATAATTAAAAATGAAAAGGTGAAATTACGTACGTAGATATTGAGTTGTCGTTGAAAGCCAGAAAAAGTATTGTGGTTGAAATAATTAGGAAGCAATTAAGAAGTAAATAATGGTTGATTCCATACAATGAAACTATCATTCGACAAACTCCATGAAATCAATGAATCTGTCGCAGGATCATCCACCATCTCATAACTTTTCAACAAAAATGGCGCTATCCCTAATTCTTCATCCTCAATCCTCATTGATTTCTTCTTATTCACCATAATTCAATATAGACATCTAGCTTTATTATTATTATTATTATTGTATTATATAACATAAAATATATATTTTTTTTAAATGTAAGATGTATCATTTGAAACTGAAACCCTAATATTATACTTGTAAGTAGAATCCAGAAGACTTTGAATACAAACAAATATATACAAAGTCTTCAAACATAAAAACACAAACACAAAGTCTTCTAGTCTTATAGTCGTCTAGTCGTCGTTTTTTAGTCTTCTAGTCTTATATACATCGAATGAACATTTTTCCCGGTTAGATACATTAAATACACCTACGTAAAGTTAAATGCATACAATAGATATTTCGTAAAAGTTAGGTGCATTCCCCTGCTATAAACCCTTCTTCTTATTCACCATAATTCAATACAGAGATCTAGCTTTATTATTATTATTATTATATTATATAACATAAAATATAATTTTTTTTAATGTAAGATGTATAATTTGAAACTGGAACCCTAAAATTATACTCGTAAGTAGAATCGACTATCGAGGAGACTTTGAATACAAACATAAAAAATAAGTAATTAATTTAAGAAATATGTTGGCGATGCGCGAATGTCTGCGTTTATATATTTTTCTCTCATTTTAAATTAAAAATTAAATTAAATTAATAACGGAGAATATATTTTTGTGAAAGAAAATAATTAATAGTATTTTTGTTAAACTTTGTACACTGACACAATATAAAAAGAAAGCGACTTACAAACAACTTGAAATTTACCCATGACTAACTGATTATTTAAATGTACGTTTAGTTACACAAACATTTTTCAAAGTTCATAAAAAAGCAAAATTAAGATAATGAATACGTGTTTAAATTTGAGTTTTCTACGAAAGTTTATAAAAACTTGGAAGTTCTTGTTTTCTCTTTCGTGATTTTTTACGTTTTTTATTTAAAAGACGAAAACTCCATAGATTTTGTTGAAATGAATGAGTCTAACTAACAATCTTAGTTGGAAAAATATAAAAATATATTGCATTGTTAGTCCTTTCTGATTATGCAGGTATTGAGAAGCAAGTGGATAAGAGTTCAAAGACTGAAGAGTTATTATTTGTTTCTGTAGGGTTTGGGCTGTAACTTGTGTTGTTATTATTATATAATTAGTTATTATATTTGTAAACAGTAAGTCACAGAAATATCTGGATATTTTTCTTCTCTCGTTTTGTATTCTCTGGTCTTTCTTCTTCAACCCAAAATTAGGGTTTGTAGTCTTAGTCTGTTCTTGTATAAACAGTATGAATATTCAGTATTTGTAGGTCTAAGTGTGAGGAGAGTTTTGTTTGTAAGGTGAGGATATTTATGTCTTGTTTTTGGACTTATAGTCCGGTTGTTGGTAATAAAGTATTTATGCCTCTGGTTGAAGTTAGATCCATCTGTTCTTGGTTTGATTATCATCTTTTATCATGGTATCAGAGCCATCGCTCGATTGATATTGTGTTTAGCTTCGATTCGTTGTTTCTTCTAAACCTTAACTTGGGGTTATTCTCAGATCTATAATATATATTATAGATCCGTTTGTATTCTTGTGTCTAGTGGGTTCGGTTGGACCTGTGACTTCGTATTTCTTGAAAGATTGTTCTAAACGTGGAGTTCTGTGGGTTTCTGATTAAGAAACCCTAAATTATGGGTATCATCACAAACCCTAGGTGGTTGTTTTGGGGCTTGTCTATAATAAACCCGAACAAAGGAGATCTTTATACTTCTACTGATGTTTTCTTGGTTGCTAGGCAATACCGAGCATGGATCTCCACTGTAAGGAAATATTACCTTCTCGTGTGGTAGCAAGTACCTATTTCAGGGAGTTTCTTTTGCTTAAAGGGAATAAACTGCCCCCTGAAATCACACTTGGCCTATAACGAGTGATTATTGCATTTTAAATGTTCTTGTGTGCATATTAGTTGCTGTGAATTGGTTATTTGATTGTTTTGAAAGTAATTGTTACTTGTTACTGTTTTCTTGCATCTATGTGCAATTATCTAGGCTGTTACTAACTTCTAGTGGTAGAAGAGAGGACTCTAAGTAACAGCTGGGGTGGAATCCTTTGAGAATCCACTCATCTGGATCACTGCTTAGACTATCATGTAGGTTTGGCTGTGGCAAACTATAGGCATCTGTGTGAAAGTGTGATCTGATAAATATCTCTTGATATTGTGAATAATCTGTACTAACTGTCTTTCAAAATTTATGTTGATCTTGATTTCCCTTGTCTGTATTATCTGTTCTCACAATTTGTGTTGGTTGTGATCTGTCTTATTTGTCTAAGTGAATCAGATTAATTAGTATAACTGTGTATTATCTTAAACTGTTTGTGTGAATAAAAGGTTTTAAAAATTGGTAATCAAATATCTAAATACATATGGCTGAGAGTGGAGACAGTTCTGTAACAAAAATTAATAAACTAGATTTTGGTGACCCACTATACCTTCATGCCAGTGACACTACTGGCACTTCTTTGGTGTCTATAAAATTAAAGGGTACTGAGAATTATAGTGTCTGGAGCAGAGCAATGTTATTAGCTCTTCGAACAAAAAACAAATTGGGCTTTATTGATGGTTCATGTGAAAAAGATTAAACTGACTCTGTTTTAGCTAAACAATGGGATATGTGTAATTCTGTGGTCTTAACTTGGTTATTAATCTCTATATCTGATGAATTATTTGCTGGACAAATTTTTTCTGATAATGCTACAAGTGTATGGCAGGAGTTAAAAGAGACTTATGATAAAATTGATGATTCTGTCACATTTAATTTACATAAGAAAATCAACTCTTTGTCACAAAATGGTAGTAGTGTTTCAGACTACTATCATAAACTTAACTCTCTTTGGAAACAGTATGATTCTTTGATAAAATTACCTGCCTACACCTGTAATGCATCCAAGGATTTTCAATCACATAATCATCTTTTGAAATTAATGCATTTTTTAATGGGTCCACTACCTGTTAGGAGTAAATTTCAATCTGTTAGGAGTAATATTCTTGTTATGGATCCACTACCTAGTGTCAAATCTACATTTGCATTAGTATCTAGAGATGAATCTCATAAGGGCATAAGCTCTAATGGTATGACTAATAAAAGAATTCTGCTTTCATGACTAATACTGGTAATAATGGATATGGAATCTGTTAGACCCCATTTTTTATTTTTATTTTTATTTTTGGACAAGTGCAATCAGCTTAGACCAGCCAGCACAGACCGGTCAGCTCAGACCAGCCAGCTTAAGCCAAACAGCTCAGACCAGCCAGCACAGACCGGTCAGCTCAGACCAGCCAGCTCAGGCCAGACAGCTCAGGCCAGCCAGCACAGGCCAGCCAGCTCAGACCAGCCAGCTCAGAGGCCAATCAGCACACAGGCCAATCAACACACAAGCAAATCAGCACACACAACACTTAGTCAAATTTGATTCCCACAAAAATTTTAGGCCCGGAAATTAGTAACTTAGTCGGGTGTGTACTCCGCACGATCTAACCCGTATCCACTAATTCCGCCATTGCACTAAAATAAACAACATTTTAATATTTACAATAGAAGTTTATACCAAAACCACATTCGACCAATTTTGACACTTACACAAAAGCAGGGTTCAATGCAACAAATTTAATAATCAAGATCATGATTCAAAAGAGGAGTTCTTGCATATCCTACGGCAAGCATACAAGCTTTCAATGTCACGCCTTTCCTTTCCCATGATCACTTTCTTACCCAAACCACTTTAACCTACAAAATGAAAACAACTAAAAGGATAAGCGAAACGCTTAGTGAATTCATAGGTAATTAAACAAGTGAACAACTAGCAACTATTTAATCAATTTGATCACTTCACAACCAACTTAAACAACTTATCTTCCACTTGAACACAAAGTGCTCAATTATACAACATGGCATCAACTAGTCATTTAAGGTGAATCCTCAATTTGACTTTACTACAACTTATCAAAAGTCAATCACTTGATCATTATTCAACAAATTGATCACAATTCAACAACTTGACATAATTCAACAATTTGAATCCAGTTAACAATTAAAGTCTAGTATACATCTCAATTAAATAACGACTGAGTCAACTATCTTGACAACAAAGAGATCAACTATAATTTAAATCAAATAACAACAGGGATCAACAATCAACTTGAACGACTAACAATTTGATTTCAATTAACAACTGAGGTCAATATGAATTGACCAACAACTAGCATATACATGATATGCACAACTATACGGATATTACTATGTTACACTTTCTCATCTCAACTGAATTAGCGCAAGGCTAACAATCTCTACAAAGTAGAGAATCTATCATGTGGTTCATTTACAACATGAAACCACCTAGTCATCTGTCAACTGGATCCTCTTACACGGATGTAATCCGGACCCATCTGAACACCCCAACAACTTAACATTTAGGCAACTTCAATATTTCACAATCAATAATAATAACACACATAATTTACACAACTAGTTTAAATAAAATATTTATGCGTATTAAAATATTACCTATAAATTCTGGGGTGTTACAGAATCAGTAATTATAATGCTAATAGGAATTCTGGTAACTATAACAGTTTCACAAGAAGACCACCAAACCCAAACTTAAAATGTTCTAAATGTGGGATGTTAGGTCATACAATTGAAAGATGTTATGAAGTTGTGGGTTATCCACCTGGATATAAAAGAAAACCATTTAATCAAGGAAACCCTAAGTTTGTAGCTAATAATAATAGTTCTGTGACTAATGATAGTGATCATACTGGTTCTTCCAGTTCTGTTGTTGTATCTCTCACTAGTGAGCAGGTTTCAAAACTTATGAATCTGTTGGGTGACAAGGATGATAGTTGTCCTAGAATGTCTGCAAATATGTCAGGTGACTATTTAATTCTAATCTCATTTTTAACACAGGATTTGATAAATTCTTTTGTGCTAATATTGCTTTCAAACATCAAAATTATGTAGATAATTGGATTATTGATTAAGGTGCTAATCAACATATGATTAGCACAAATAAGTGTTTAATTGATGAAGTTGATGTGTCAAATTTAAATCTTACTGTTGGTCATCGCAATGGTACTAAGGCAATTGTAAGGAAAATTGGAAATATACAGTTAAATAATTCAATTAGATTGTTTGGTGTATTGTTTGTTCCTAAGTACTGTGTAAATCTGCTTTCTGTTCATAAGATTGCTAGAGATAGCAAACTGTTTGTAGGATTTGATGATTATAAGTGCTATGTTCAAGACTTGAAAACAAGGAAAGTGTTGGGGACTGGTGAAGAGTCTGATGGTCTTTATTTGTTTAAAATTGATCAACGTAGAGTTAATATGTCTGCTTGTTCTTTTACTTGTTATGCTTCAAAACAATTATGGCATCATAGACTAGGACATCCTGCAGATCAGGTTCTTGATGTATTAAAATTTAACTTGAAAATTGAAAATAAACACAATAATGTTCCTTGTGAAATCTGTCATAAAGCTAAGCAAACAAGAGAACATTTTCCTCTTAGTGAACATAAAACTAAGAGATTGGGAGATCTTGTTCATTTGGATCTGTGGGGTCCTTATAAACTTTCAAGTAAATAAGGCCATAAATATTTTCTAACTGTTGTGGATGATTATACTAGGGCTGTTTGGACTTTTTTGATTAATACAAAGGATGAAACGGCTGAATACATACAAAGTTTTGTTGCTATGATTTTAAATCAGTTTCAGATTAAGATAAAGATCTTTAAAAGTGATAATGGTACAGAGTTTGTTAATTCTAAACTAGAAATGTTCTTTGATAAACGAGGTATTATACATCAAACTACTTGTGTATATACTCCACAACAGAATGGTGTGGCTGAAAGAAAGCATAGGCATTTGCTTAATGTTGCTAGGTCTTTATTGTTTCAAAGTGGAGTTCCCTTAAATATGTAGACTGAATGTGTGCTAACTGCTACTTATTTGATAAATAGGTTGCCTTCTTCTTTTTTGTCTGGTAAGTCTCCTTATGAGTTGGTGTTTGGGTTTCAACCTAGTCTCTCCCACATTAGAGCTTTTGGGCGTTTGTGTTTCTCTACTATTTTGACTAATACTGATAAGTTTAGTAGTAGAGCTGAAAAGTGTGTTTTAATTGGTCTTTCAAATAAAAAAAAGGGTTATAAGTTGTACAGTCTTGATCATAAACATGTTTTGTATTCTTGAGATGTCAAGTTTTATGAGACAGTGTTTCCTTTTAAAATGGGTCATAATTCAACTACCCACTATGTTAATCAACTTAATCATTTGAACTTTTTTGATGTTTTTTTTTTAAAACACTTCAAACTCTAAAAGTCCCAATGATGAAGGGGGAGTGCATATTGGTTCTAGTGATGGCAGTGGGTCTAGTCATGAGCATGTTGGGCCTGCTGGAATTGTAGAGCATATTGGGCCTGCTGAGGATGCAGATCCTATTGGGCCTGCTGTTCTTAATGGGTCTGGGCCTACTACATCTGTTGGGCCTATGTCTTTCATAGCAACATTAAGTAACCATGATGATATATATAATACTACTCCTGAGGGCATGTTTACTTCTTATGAAAATAATTCTGATACCCAACACTCAACTCTAACTGGTGATGCTCAGTCTAATCTAAGAAGGTCGAGTAGAAATTATGTGTTACCTAGAAGGTTAGATGAATTTGTAGTTGAAGGGAAAGTGAAATATGGAATTGAAAAAGTAGTTAACTACTCATTGTTGAATTCTGTGAATCTGTGCTTTGTGTCTAATCTAAATAAAATTGTAGAACCAACTTATTTTTGGCAAGCATCTAAAGATAGAAATTAGGTAGATGCTATGAACTCTGAAATGGAAGCTTTAAATAGAAATAAAACCTGGGAGTTAGTTGATTTGCCTCCTGGAAGAAAACCTATTGGCTGTAAATGGATTTATAAAATTAAATATAAGGCAAATGGGGAAATAAAAAGATATAAAGCTAGGCTAGTTGCTAAAGGTTACAGTCAAAGAGAATGTCTTGATTATGAAGAAACTTTTTCACCTGTTGTAATAACCATTAGGTGTTTAATTTTACTTGATGTGCATAATAATTGGCCTCTTTATCAACTTGAAGTTAACAATGCTTTTTTATATGGAGATTTACTTGAAGATGTATATATAGTTCCTCCTCAAGGTTACTACTCAAAAAATGAACAAAAAGTGTGCAAGTTAATCAAATCACTTTATGGGCTTAAGCAGGCTTCTAGACAATGGAATGATAAGTTAATATCTGTGCTTAAAGAAAATGGTTTCAGTCAGAGTCTAAATGATTATTCTTTATATACTAAGCATGTTGATAATCTGTTTCTTGATGTACTTGTGTATGTGAATGATATAATTGTTACAGGCAACAATGTGTCTGAATTGGATAAATTTAAGAAGTTTCTAGGTTCTAAATTCATGATTAAAGACTTAGGTAAGCTAAAATATTTTCTAGAAATTGAAGTGTTGGAAACAACACATGGTGTGTGTCTGTCACAAAGGAAGTATTGTTTGGAATTGTTACATGAATTTAGACTTTTAGGCTGTAAGCCTTTGTCTACTCCTATGGAAAATAATGTTGTAATAGCTACTACACCTTCTGATAAGGACAAGTTCCTTGAAAATATTACTAAATACCAACAGTTGATAGGAAAGTTAATCTATCTAACAATGACCAGGCTTAACATTTCTTATGTTGTTCAGTGCTTGAGTCAGTATATGCATTCACCTCTGCAATCACATTTAAATCTGGCATTACATGTTTTAAGATACTTGAAGACCTCTCCTGGTAAGGGAGTTTCCATAATGAAGTCTGATGACTTAAATCTCTCAGCATATGTGGATGCTAATTGGGCTAAGTGTATGCTCAATAGAAGATCTGTAATAGGATATTGTATTTACATGGAAAATCTTTGATTTGTTGGGAAAGTAAAAAACAAAATGTTGTTTCCAGATCTTCTGCTGAGTCTGAATATAGAGCAATGAGTATTGTGACATGTGAAATTATGTGGTTGTTGAAAGTGTTGAATGATCTTAATGTTAGTTGTTGTCTTCCTGTTCCTGTGCATTGTGATAATAAGTCAGCAATTCAGCTGTCAGCAAATCCTGTGTTCCATGATAGAACTAAACATCTTGAATTAGATGTGCATTTTATAAGGGAAAAAATATCAGCAGGTATAGTCAAAACTGTAAAGGTTCATACCTTGGATCAAACTGCAGATGTCTTTACAAAGGGGTTGCCTTCTGGGCAGCATAATATGTTTTGTGAAAAGCTAGGCTTAATTGACTTGTTCCAACATAAGATTGAGGGAGAGTGTTGAAATGAATGAGTCTATCTAACAATCTTAGTTGGAAAAATATAAAAATATATTGCATTGTTAGTCCTTTCTGATTATGCAGGTATTGAGAAGCAAGTGGATAAGAGTTCAGGGACTGAAGAGTTATTATTTGTTTCTGCAGGGTTTGGGCTGTAACTTGTGTTGTTATTATTATATATTTAGTTATTATATTTGTAAACAGTAAGTCATAGAAATATCTGGATATTTTTCTTCTCTCGTTTTGTATTCTCTGGTCTTTCTTCTTCAACCCAAAATTAGGGTTTGTAGTCTTAGTCTGTTCTTGTATAAACTGTATGAATATTCAGTATTTGTAGGTCTAAGTGTGAGGAGAGTTTTGTTTGTAAGGTGAGGATATTTCTGTCTTGTTTTTGGACTTATAGTCCGGTTGTTGGTAATAAAGTATTTACGCCTCTGGTTGAAGTTAGATCCATCTGTTCTTGGTTTGATTATCATTTTTTAGCAAATTTCTAAGACACAAACGACTCCTCAATTTTTAAAAAGTATAAATAGATAAATAAATTAAACACATTGTGAAAGTATTTCAAAAATAAAAATGTTTACAACAACTTTTTGAGATTTAAATTCGAAAACATGTTTATGTAAAATCAATGTGTCAAAGGAGTGTGCCAAATTTATTTTTTTATTTCTAGTGAGGATATTCAGAAGCCCCGGTTTGAGGCCCATGTGTGTGAATGTTTAGGTAGAGTGCACAAAATTGGGTTGGATCGGGTTTCAAATCGGTTTTTAAACCGAATTAGTTTGGTCAAACTTGATCAAAATTGGTTTGGGTTCAAACTGGTTCGGGTTGAAACCGGTTTAAAGCTGGAAAAGTTCAAACCATTTGAACCGGTTTCAAACCGGTCAAAAGCCAGAGTTCCCGGCGGGTAGCGACATTTCCCGGCGGGTAAAATAGCCCCCAAAATGTTATGTTTGAAACTTTCCGGATAAAGAGTAGTTACTCGGCGGGTAATTCCCGTGTTTTCTTTGATTTTTTTCGACTTTTCACCCGATACATCTCGTAACCTATGAACACAATAATTAGGCAAATTAAGTACCAAAAGTTCATGAAATTAGGCGAATATGAAACATGTTTTAGGAGTAAATTTCTTGTTTATTTTCATTTAAACAAATATATACAAAGTCTTCAAACATAAAAACACAAAGTCTTCTAGTCTGGTAGTCTTCTAGTCGTCATTTTTTAGTCTTCTTCATAAGTCATATTGCGTAAGTCTTCTTCGTAAGCTAGTTCTTGCACAGTGAGTGGCACCGACAATCACATTGCTATCTCTTCCTCATGTACTTCTTGCTCAATGCTTACCATTTCTCCTTCGAGTGGTGATATGTTTTGTATCCGTTCAACGCCGTCAAGATAGTCTTTCAAACAAATACAAACTTCCACCAACAATGGGTGAGTTTGGTTCTTCTTGGTGAGATAACCCGACCAATAATAGAAAAACCTGACTCTAAAGCTACCGTAGAAGCTTGGACGGTTAATAGATCACAGGCCATAACGGCTATAACCGGAAATTGTGCTTCATGCTCTTTCCACCATGTCAAAACATCCAAATTGTGAAACTCTATAATAGTGAAGTATCCTAAAAAGTCGGAACCACTATACCTTCCTAGTTCGCTACTAGTAGTACTTGATCGAGCTCTTTTCGTGTTCTCATTTCTTAAAGTATTGTGTAATCGTGTCATTTCGTTATTGGCATGCGAACTTGATCTGGATGCCATCTCACTTCGAATGCCATCATGAAGAGATGTGGAACCATATTTGTTAAATAGACATCAAACAAACTTTCGAAAGCACTGTTAAAGTTAGAAATTACATCTTTCGTGAAATTCCAGTCTACGTCTAACAAATCCAAATCGTAAGAAATGTTTTTGATTAAAGTTCCAACCCACTAACATTTAAAGCCGGGTTTAGAGCGACGGAACAAGTTATAATGGGAGGCATTTCTTTAAATATATTTTATAGGTTTGGCTTTCATTGGTTGTACCATGTGTTCAAAAATGCCGCCCCTCATTTCAAAGTCGTTTATTTGGATACTCATTAAAAATATTTGGTTTAACACCAAACAACTAGTTAGATTAATAAACACATTACAAAAAAGTAGTTGCTTGTTTAAAAACAATAAGCATTTCGGTAATTAGTTGGATAGTATGCTAACTCGACTCCGGAAAAGGTGCAACCCGATTACGTTCTGCAAGAAGGTCATGAAACATTTTCAAAGTTTCTTTTTGTCTTAAAGCACTTTCAAACACATTACATGTCAAATTCCATCAAGTAAGTACGTCCCAATTCGGACCTAACCATAGGGAATTCGAATCGACACAATATTTCATATATTTATGGTATCTACCATTACTTGAACTAAAGATATCACGTAATATTTGTTTAAAACTTTCTTTTATGTTGGCAATACAACTAATTTCATCTTGCACAACCAAGTTAATGATATGTTCAACACATCGACTATGAAAAAATACACCTTTGCAAACCGGTTTATATTTTAGTTGTAATTGTCCGACGGCGGCGGTGTTATTGGATGCGTTATCAAAAGACATAGAAAATACTTTTCCTTCTAGCTTAAAACTTTTTATCACATAATCTAAACTTTTATATAAATTATCGCCGGTATGCGGATATTCAAATAATTCAAACGCAATCGTACGCTTCATCATTTGCCACGTATGGGGATTAATCAAATGAGCGGTAACGCAAAGGTACGAATCCGGTGAACCATGGGGAGCCGTCCAAACATCACAAGGTAAATTAACCGCGGTTTGTAGATTTTGAAAACCTAAATTCATTTCATTTCTAGCCAATTTCCACATTTTTATAACATCTCGTTCTAAAGTTGAACGACTTACATGTGTATAACGAGGTTGGAGCGTTTCTTGGATGAGTTTTGTCAACTGCGGATTGTCGAAGTGGTCCAAAAGGCAAGCTTTCTTGAATCACAAACTTCACCATCCTATCCCGCACCAAACTCGCTTCGTATTGCCAAATCGTAGCATCATTCGCCATTGTCCTTTGATCATGCCCCAGCCTATATTTCACCGATTTGCAATATTGGTTTGTATGATTTTTCAACATAGTATAAGAGGTTTCCTTAAAAAAAGGCCCCAAATTTCTTGCACCGAGCTTTTCTAGTACAGTTGGACTTTTCACACAAGTCGTAATTGCACCAAATATCCGGGTTTCTTTTCGTCGATAGGACAGAAACAACCGTAGCATTGCTAGATGATTTCACAACACCGACGGAAGATTGTGATTGCCCACATGATGATGCCATTGCGTTTGAGAGTAGAGAGTATAGAGTAGTGTTTGTGTTTTTTGCTATTTGAGAGTGTTTTTATAATTTTCACCAAGCTTTGAGTGTTGTAAATAAACCTTAACATCTAACACATATTTATACTATCGAAATGGACCAAAAGCTCCCAAAAAATACCAAAAAAATGAGGAAAAAGGACCAAAAACGGCTATATTGCCGTTTTCAAACGGCAAGTAGCAGCAGAGACAGTTCCCGGCGGGAAAATATGATTTCCTGGCGGGAACTATCCAAACCGATTTTCAAACTGGTTTGACAAAAACTGGTTCTAACGGCTGGAAACCCAAACCGACCGAACCAATTTGACCTAAACCGATTTACCCAGTTTTTTTGTTCACCTATAAATACTATTATAATTCTCACACTATGCTATGACATATAAGAATTTAATATAATTGGTGATTCAATGATAATTGTATATTATGATTGTTATTCATTAGTGGATTAATCATAATCATAAATTGATAATAGTAATTTACTCGTACATAAAGTTAGAGAATCGGGATATGATAGTGAGAAGTGTAAAAAATTTAAAAATGATAGAAAAAATTTAAATTAAAAATCAAAATGGTGATAACTTGGTTTTAAAACGCTTTTTAGAAGTAAAAGATTTAAAATGATTTATAGATAGTATTAATAGCATTAGTTTTTCCTTTTGGTGTAACTGAAAGTCATCACACGTTCACAAGAGACAAATCTTTGTGCAAGAATATATTAATATGCCATTTCTAATCCATATTTTTGACTAGAAATGACATTTATTTTGTCTTATGTTTAGGACAAGTTAAAGGAGAACAAACCATAATCATAGTAGGAATAAAATATTCACTTGTTCTTTTACAACACATTATGGAAGTTAACGACCGAGAACGAAGTAGTTTTTGACATCTTACTAAGACGGTAGTATTTATATTCAGTCTCCTTTGTTTGAAACATGATCAAGTATTGAGTAATTGGTCCAAATTGTAGTCTGCCTTCTAATCATTTATACATTATGACATTCTTAACCAATTAATACCCTTTACTAAATTAAGTACTTATTTATTGAGTTAAACAAAAATTAACCATTACAACAAAGTTTACCCAAAATCCAGGAAATAAAATTGATGAAGAACAACGGCATCTCATTTTCTTGGAAACTTATCCATAAATAAAAGAAAAAAATATCACTTAAACAAAAACTTTTCTTGAAAAAGCATATTTGCATAACTAAGCAATTAATCTTTTGGTCCAATGAGAAAGAGACAACAATCAAAGAGATAAGGTTATGCATGAATCAATTAACTAAATAACGGATAAAAATAATTAATTATTTCGAATATAATTTATTAAGGTAGCCGGCTAACGGTATTCGTAGGAAGCAACTAGCAAGTAGAGACAGGGAAAGATCAAAGATTAATAGAGAGGAGAGATGATTTACACACCGTGTTCTAAATTTATGAATTATTAAACAAGCTTAATGGTATACTAATATACGGAGTAAGTGATATATAAAAAGAAAATGATTTAACAATATTAGGGCTGTAGACTGTAGACACTTAGAGGATGGTTCAAGAATAAAAGAATAAAGTTGATAAAACTAAAGCTTTATTTTTTTGATTTTGTAAGGCTTTAAACTTTTTAATTTTATGTATTAGATAAAGAATAACGAAAATAATTTTAAAAAAATTTAACCTTTTAAAACCTTACAAAATATAAGTGGTAAACCCATTTTATATGAAAAATGACATTGTAAAGTCTCAAAAGGTTGAAGTCGTAATATATGGCTCATATATGTGAAAATAATGACTAGGTCTGTTTTTTGTCATTTAGTTCTAAGTGATTATGTTAAAAAGATTTATATGTTCTATTTTACATGTCTTTAGTTTCCATCTTTATTTTTGGCTATCATCAAAGTCATTTTCTCATAATCTTTTGGTATTCACAATTGAATTATTCTCATTTTCTTAACGCATGATCGGGTAAAAGGATGAGGGTTTTCCTATTCAGGTTACTGGGAAATGCGAGTATTTTTACTCAGATGTACACAACATAGTCGGGGTATTCCATGACCGTTTCTGACTTTTTTCCTACTCACCCCAAGATGTACAGCTAGTGAGATTTGAACCTGAAACCTCTTATAAGGATATCAGAACACCAACTACTAGCCCACCTTGAAAATGTTTTTTTCTTTTTTTAACGCATGATCATCTATCATATTGCTCAAATAAGCACCTAAATTATTTTAAATATGACTCGTGATTAAGCAAATGAGTTATTTTAAATTATAATGGCGAGCTTAATCTAATTTCATAAACTATCATTAGAAAAGCTACTTAAATTAATGAACCAATCTTGTCAAACGTGTACACGAATTCTATAAATCCTTTCACTTCAACTCACAATTCAAAACCATTCACTTCAAAATAAACAATTGACAATTCGACTTCGAGCTTGCAACCTTCTCAAGGTTCCCCACATCAAGAAACTAAATACTTCTGCCACGAAAAAGAATTAGGATATCTCGACCTTCGCATCAAACACCCCACAGAAGTTGTCTATACTATGTCTCAAAAATGCTCAAGATATGCAACCTTAATGGCATCATTGAAATCTTTCACCTTTTTTTTAAAAAAAAATAAAAAGCTAGTTTATTAAAACACCACCAAAAAACAAATACGCATGGCCCTCCAAGGAGGGGAACCCATAAAACAAGAATTCTACATAGCGAAAGCACACCTAAGCACAACAAAGATCAACCTACTGTCACGACAAACGGATTTCTCAATCAATTGTCCCAAGAAATATTCATTAAAAATCTTCTTCTTTTATTCTTCATCCAGAAAAGAGATAAAGACTGCACCTTTAGGAAAATATCTTCATGAAGAATAGAGACTATACGCTCCTTGGCTCGCGAACCAACATATTTCTCCAATTCCAAATCTGCCATAAAGCAACATAAAACAACACCTTGCAACACTTTTGCCGTACTTATAGTATTATGACCCAAAAATGAAACCCGAATTAAATTGTCAATGGATAGATAAGGAGGGACACCAATACTCCATCAGTCGAAAATCTTTAACCTTATCGGCTTCACAAGATCACAGTTTAATAGAATGTGCTCAATGGATTCTTGATATATTTGACACAACAGACATATAGTAGAATCCACGTTTACTCCGCGATTGGCCAAGTTAACAAGATGAGGAATACAATCTTGAGCCACATGCCACACCATGACATTTGCTTTTCTCGGGACAAGAGCATTCCAGTTAAAAGTGATATCAGTAGATAGAGGTGCTAAAAGATGAGCGTCAATAGTATTGGAAAGTCTGTTAACTGTCAATACATTATTCGAGCCCAAGGTCCACTTCCACCCATCGGAGACATGAAGATAAAACTATATTAGCCAAGAGAGATAATAATAATATTAATAATAATAATAAACAACTAAAACTTTAAATAGATGATAATAAGCTAATTTTAGATGGATAATTATTAAGTCTTTCTTTATGTAACAAACCAATAATAATAATAAAAATAATAACAAATATGGATGGAACAAAACTAGTGCATGCTGAATGAGTCAAGCAACGTGGGTAGAGGCGTGAACAACGAAAGGGTTGTGCTTGAGTTTCGGTTCTAATTCGATATCGTTTTAGAGGTAATTCTGAGCCATAACATGTATTAATCTTGTACTACATTCGTTTAATGAATTATTCATTGAATCTTTAGTTTGATCCATGATTAATACTGGAATTGGTTGTTTAAATTACAGCTTCATTTCGATTACAATAGCAAAAAGTTTTGGGTTTCGAAATACATAGTTTAGTAGCAGATTGGAACTTAAAATCAATAGTAATGTATCTGAATATGGTAGACAAAAGTATGTACGTAACCATTCAGCATTTAACAAAAACATATCGAACGAATAATGAATGAATTTGGTCTCTATGTTTCTCCGCATGAGCAAAATGATTTTCATGGCTTTTATATTAAATTTACAGTTTTGACACTTGAACTGTGTTAAATTTCGGTTTAGTCCCTAAGTTATATAATTAACTCTTTTATAAATTTCATTGAATAAGTAAGTATGGAATTTATCTATGCAAATCACTTTATGTAAGTTATGGTATTCAGATTCAATGTAGATGTTTCTAATTAACTTCAAAATCAGGGTGTGCTGTTTGAAACTACAAACAAAATCTGATTCTTAGATAACAAAACCAGGATAATGAGTGATTTCATGTTTACCAGAACAAATAAGTCCAAGCCACCCTCATACATACATGTATCCTATTAAAATTCCTCTCTGTTACATTATATTCCACAAAAATCACCCATGGCAAGGAACTAAAAGCAAGAACCCAAATTGAACCGGTCAATGCAGGAATAAGAAAAGTAACAACCAATTCAACACCTCGGAACTAATGAACAAAAGAAAAGGATCGGTTGGATACAGATAATAATATAAAAACAATCCTACTACTTAATTAAGGTTAAAGCTCGGGCACATCAGAAAATATCATCTCCTAAAGCAAGTGTTGTACCAACTATCAAGTTTTTATACCAGGTGAGTACAACTATCAAATCAGCCCTGCATATACATGTACTACCGGCATCAAGACGTTATAGCCATCCACTCATAAACGTTTTGGTGCATTATATGGCGCTCGCACTTCCTCACAAATAGCCTGTAAAAAGGAAAACGATTATATACACATGTATACTGGTGAAAGCCAAAAAGAAAGATGACTCAGACTGATCACAAAACCTGCATATCCTCTGGTAGTGCTTCTGAGACTGCCAACGTGTAGCAACCCGGAACAAACTTGCCTGCAAAATGATTCCAAAAACCAGAAATCATATGTCAATGAATTAAATTTCATATATTTTCACAAGTAACGGCAAATCTAGCGCATGGTGTCAATAATGTAACCCAAATAAGGAGAAAAAGTGAATGCACATTATCAGCAGGAGCGAATAGTCCCCTAAATATAATTATCTTTGAACTTGCAGTTTAACTGGTTAGGTGCTTATATAATAAATGAAAAATGTCGTTCAGCTTAAACTCAATCAGTACAAAAGGGTTTCAACCAGCTGTATCTACATGAAACACGAACATACAGATAGCACAAGAAAAAGAACATGGGATATGGCAAATTTATGCCCTTGCATTTTGGGTTTCTCATTTTGATTTTTGTCTCCATCAGCTAACTTTGGTCGAAGGTCCATCACCCTCATTTTGAACTATCAACATGATAGATTCTAAAAAAAATAATGACACACAAATATGAAGCAAGAGAAATTACATTCATTCATACTGCTAGTTCCTACCAAGCAAGAATGGCAATTTGTATATGCTTTCACAGACAAAGTCAGGTGCAATTACAGAAAACGTTAACAATAAGGTAAAAGGCAGATAGTATGAGATTACAAAAGGCCCTATCAGGATTATCCATTATAAACAGCAAACTCATACAACAATCATATTAAGATACAAAACTACATCAAACACATCATCCGGAAAATAAAACAAAGAAGATAATTTCAACAGAAAAAAAAAAAAAGAAAGAAAAACAACTAATGCAAGGCCTAAGCTCCTAAGCATCACTCTACTTATAAGTGCGTCTACCAGCAAAGGCAGTTCTTGCCTACAGATTCAAGCCAGAATCGCATCGAAAAAGAAGCATACTTTAAATTCCAATAAGAGTTCCCTAGTATGAAACCGTAAAAAACATACATAGATATCAACAACATACCAAGAACTGAATACCTACGCAATAATCTCCAATGAAACGTAATGTAATAAAACAGACCAGCTCAATTTTTGATATGATCCTCTACAAGATATTAAATACATGATTTTCTATGTAAGTAAATAACACAAAAACATAGTCAGTAAATAAAATGGGATTAAGCAATCAGGCATACCAATTCGAAGCCACCTAGCAGACCAACTTCTTGCAGGATCCATTACCGAGATGATCCTACAGTAAACGGAATAAAAAAAGTATTTCAATGCAGAACCTTAAATACATCAGCAAAATACCCCGCAATGCAGCGGGAAACAAAACTGCATCAACAGAGGTAAATCGGGGAAATCTTTTGTCGTTTTTCCAATAAATTACCCATGATTAGTTTAAAGACCTAACTAGCATTTGTTGAACTTGCTTTAAATCTGCTTAAATTGAAAGGCCTGAATGCATAATGAAATCTAAACTTGCAAACTAAAACATTAGGTCTTTAAGTAACCAAAGAATGTGATTTTTATAAAAGTATTAGTAAAAAAGAAGTAAAATTACCCAGTGAAATTAGGAGTAGTGCAATCAACAGCACGTTCAGAATCTTCTTCCATCTTAAAGAAAGGGCAGTTCTCACATCCTGATTCTCTAAACTGCACAAATACAAATTAGGTTAAAAAAATGTACTGCAAAACCCTAGGTTGACTTATAAATGAATAATAATTGGGGGAAGAGAAAAGGTTGTAAACCTGATCGTAGGTTTTAACGAGACGGCAACGAAGACATGCTCTAAGCTCGTGGCCGAAACTCGTCGGAATTTGCGCCGCGTTCGCCATTCTCTTGTAGTTTCTCGTTATTTCTTCAACGTTCACGGTCTCTGCGAGTTTATTTTAGACATTACTAAATTACACGAATTTAAAACAAATTTTAATATAAACAAACTAGGTTATAAATTCGCGATAACGCACATCAAATTTAATTCTTCTTTGGTCAATTTTTTATATAGTTTATAGAATCGTGATAAGGCGCGACGAATATAACTTTTATAAATGAATAAAATATTTAGTCGATTTTTTCATATTGTGTCCGATTTTTGTGATCTAAACAAATACCTCTGTTATTTAAGGCTGAAAGTGTAATTATACGAAAGAAATGTTGATCTTTGGTAGTTTATAGACCCGCGATAATTTTTATTTGATTGATTTTTTTATATAGTTTATAGATCCATTATAATGCGGGACAAATTTAATTTTAATAAAATAAATAAAATATTGTGGCCGATTTTCTTATATAGTTTATATCTCGGGTCGAATTTAATTTTTATTTGATCGATCTTTTATATAGTTTATAGACCCGCTATAATAAAAGACAAATTTAATTTTAATAAAATGAATAGAATATTATGGTCGATTTTCTTATATAGTTTATAGACTCTTTAATTTTTATAAATGAATAAAATATTTGGGTCTAACTTTTTAATCTAAATAAATAAATCAAATATTTAAAGGGCCAAAAAATATAATTATACGAAAGAAACTAAGAATGTTGGATCGTAAAGAGTAAAAATAATGAAGGGCTCAAATTTCTCCATGGTATCCTCTTTTAATTATATATAAAGATAAGATAACATATCAATAGTAGGATGAGATTTGATGAAATTAATTTTTTAAAATAGTCAAAGACTCATTAAATATTCCTGAAGTGTAAAATGATCATTCAAAGTTTCAGTGGTGCACAATCAGAAATCAAAGTTCTTGTAATACACAGTCCAAAATTAACTTTCGGTGATGCACGATAACAATTTCGGTGGTGCGCAATATTTTTCCGGTTATGCGGAGTAAGAATTCCTGTGGTACACAGTAAATAGGGGAGGGGGAGAGAAAGGTGTTGTTAGCTAAAATAAATGGGGATGTTTTAATTTTAATTAAATAATTATAATTATGCAAGCAAAATTACTATTTCACCCTTTGACTAAAATGTTATTTTATTTGTTTTACATTAACGATTATTATACTTGATCCAACCCCTATTGCACTATTCATTCTTATATTTTTTTACACCGTTCATTCATGTGATTATTACATCTTGCACCGAACATCCTTTAGCCAAATAGACGTTAGCCAAGTCCGTGAAAATGAGTCACGTGTACAACATGTGAGGATATTAGGGTAATTTCTTATACTATTTTCTATTTAATTCTTTTTTTTTATTATTTACTTTGAATAAATGATTTAAAAAAATAAATTATTGACCCAAAACTGGGTTTATCAATGAAAGAAACATCTTTGCTTAATTCAAAATCAAAACTCTCATTCAATTTTTAGCAAAGCATGCGCATCAAAAGGACCAAGAGACTGCCGTTTAAGGTAGTCGACCACCACTGCCATTCAATTCTACGACGTACAAGACTTCCTAAGGTACAATCATTAAAGCAACGCCGTTGACTAGCATATTAAAAAAGCAAAATGCGCCATTGTTGAGCTGGAAGAGCTACCCCTCGAAACTCACAACCAAAATTTCAAATTCACCTTCAAGATTGAATTTTGAGGATAACCTAGATGAAGAAATCACAAATAATGAAATGGGTAACGATCAAAATTTAATCTTTTTACCTCAATCTCATGATTCAATCAAATCATTTCTCTAATTGAATGGAAATGAAGATGGTTCATGTAAGTGAATATTTAAACAAAATTTGATATCTTATTTGTCTATTAACCTTGCCTAAAACCGAAACTAGATGTTCATTTACTGAGTTTTGCTATTAACTTTTAATCTAGACCTAGAATCATGTCTTGTTAAAAAAGTTAACAACATCAATTAACCAACTTACTTTATTCCATTCATAGATTGATTAAATTCATAAAACAATAGAAACATGATTCATAAGTTGTCCACAACAGTGTGCAACTCTAATATAAAAAACAATGAGAATTACACAACTCAATCTACACATAATCCGGATCTTAAATATCGACTCAAACTTAATTGTTTTTGTATGAACAAATGTATCTAAGAGACTACTTGTTACATAAGTTAAGGGTTACAAAAGATCATCAATCAGTAAAAGAAATCTCAAACCCTTAATATGTATATGAATATGAAAGAGGAAAAAATGTGACTGCTGGAAACCGCCATTCTGATCTCGTTGTGAACATCTAATTTGTTCCATCTTGAAACTTTAGACATCTACATATTAGCCCCTTCATGTTTCTTGAGCTTGGCAATCAAGTCCCTCATCTTTCAACAAATAAATGCAAGTAATGAATGTTATTCAACAAAGAATACTTTTACAAGACATGAAGAAATCAAGATTGCAGTATATTCATAAATGTACTTTTAACATCTCTACTCCTTACAATACTTAACACTTATATTTTATTATTTTTTCTCATTTTCTTTTATCCAACAAATTTATCATTTGTCTTGATAATTTTCTTAAAACATATATTTTTAGTTATATCATGTAATTTTCTTCTTGACCATAGTTCACTCCACTTTAGACGTGATCCTTATTTGATCCTATCTCATTTTCTGAAAATAGACACGAATGAGAGAATAAGCAGTAATTGTTAACAAGGAACTAAATGCAAGTGTAATTCTAATTGTAAGTAACGAAAACTCAATGATAAATATACATTAAATCAAGAATAAAGAAGGCCGATAAGAGCACGAGAAATGGTTAAATGTTAAATTTGATGTTAAGTACCAAATACAATTTTAAAGGGAGTGATTCAATGTTAAACTTGGAGTTAAAAGATGTACAAAAAATATTTTCGAACTAATCAAACAAAAGGAAAAGAAAAGAAAAAAAAAGACCGAAGAACGCATCGTTGAGCTACGAACTTCAGGCTTAAACACCGACAATGAACTTCGGTTGGGAGTCAAAAATGCGAGACTCCCAGCGTTCCAACTCCAAAACACCGGCAAAATGGGCACCACTTTGTGATCTCTAAGGATAGCGCATATTGTAACACCGCCATTTTCGAACTTTTTTTTTCAATTCATCATAATTAGTATCATCCTTTGGAGCTTTCAAATTGTGTGGGTATGTTTATAAATCGAATGTTTAGCAAACCTTTTTTCTTTTATAACAACTTATCAGTTACAACAGAAGTACATTGTAATATTTATATTCGGATGGGGGTACATAACCAACATATTACCCACCAATCCCAAAAATACCATATTGGTGTTACCGTGCTATCAACGACCGACCATAAAGACATACACATAATAATGACAACATAAGTGCTCCAAAAATAGCACAACCCATCAAAAGCATCCCATCCTCACCAGGCCACCTAATCCTTAACTGCACGTGCGGCAACATGAGGGGGGTTAACTAAACAACTAAGTGAATACAAAGTTCAACAAGCAACATGCAACATGAACATATAATCCACATAGGCATTACACATAATGTTATCTTACCACAGTGAGGTGTATCAGCATGATCAGTATCAGTCATATGTTGCATTGCAAGGTAACAATTCTTGCTCAATGACTCTAACTGGGGAGTTTGACACACTAGTTGACCTGGTGGGGGAAGCTTAACAGCGGTCCACCAATAATCATTAAAGGAGCCAATGGCTCTTAGGGTACATCTACTGCCAGCTCTCAGGAAATATCAAGGAGGTTGGCTCTGCAGAACCAAAGACATTTGATCTACAACAACATGGACGTCCGAACACAACAAAAATCAACATATGGTCAACGAATACCACAACATTCAACAAAACTCAGCAACTACACGTTCAACATAGACCAACAATTACTGCATATCATAATCACATACGACTATGGCAACTTGCCACAACCAGTATTACATGATGTTTAATTAATTCAGGTCTAGTGTTACCAGTTAAACCGGTACTCACCTCGTGTCTAACGAAGATCACGACTAACACTAATCTTCATAATGAAGTGCTAAGTAACTCAAGTAGTACCGTTTGGTGTCTGAACCGTGACTGCCTGTCACTACATTAGGAACTTCAACAAATTCATTTCAGCATCAAACAATGAATTCGTAATATTTTGAAACTAGACTCTTTTAAATTTAATTGATTGGTTACACGCCCCAAACGGAGTTACGGTTGATTTTATATGATTTTTTAAAGTTTGGGACGCAGTGTTGAATTTTCACATACTTCCTGACTTCCTGTTCAATGGCAACTGAATGTTCTATAGGTTTTTTGGTTCAATTTCAAACCTTTAAGGACCCCTTTTCACTTTCTAACCACAATAAAAGTACCTTAATATGTTGAAATAAAAATCATGAAAAACTATTCAATTTTTGATAAATTATTTCTTACAAACTAACCAGTCTTTCCCCTATATTCTTTGTTTGCTTCTAATTCACATCAATCTTATTGTAGGCTTGAAGTATCATTATGAAAACTAATTCTAGAGACCTAAGAAATTTAGAAGGCTTAGCTCAATAACACACCAAGCTTTGTACTTGAAGGATACCGACAAACGCAAGGACTAGTGTCTACACCACAAAATCTTTAAGAATTGATCAAGAAACAAGTGTAGCTATGTTCTTCTTCGTTCCAACTTTCTCCTAGGGTTTTGGGCTCTCTTTTTTTTCTTCTTTTGGTTTGTGAGTTCTAGCAGAAAATAAAGGATGAAGGCTCCTTGTATTGACCAAAGTCAAATGAGGTGCACGTTTGGTCAATTTTGCACCTAAGCTCCTCAAACTTTATCATATGTTGCATACTAGTTTCTAATTACTCTTTGGTGGCTACTAGTAACTTATATACTTATAACATCATCTTATTAATATAATTAAATTTATGTTTAAGTCCATAATGACTATGAGTCATAGCAATTAAAACATAGTTACTTGCATTTGATGCATACAAGTCTTAACTAAACATATAAAGTTTACAAAGTATCTTTACTACATTACTTCAACTAACATCTAGTCATTTAATGGTTGACAAAGTTCCTAACTTCATTCATTTACTTTGTTTACAGGCTTGTTACGATTAAAATCACCACAAAACATCATTAGCAATTAGGTTCCTTACATAGAGTCATTAATCACCTAGGTAATAGAAAACATAATTTAATTATATTTCAATGTACAATCCAACAAACACCACGTACCACTAGGTTTGATTCGAGGGTGTTAAACATATCCTCTTTTTAATTTTAAATTTGAATATAAGTGTGTGACATAAATATATATGTATATATATATACTAGGTAATTTGTGGCTGTGCGAATACACAACCCAAGTTCTGTTATCTATTTTGTAAAGGTTCGATATGGTTGTTAACAGGATTGTATTAATATTTGATTTATTCAATCTAAATTTTGCCTATACAATTGTCTCTTTGACATCGTATTTACTCCCGCTATTTGCATATTATATGTTATGGTTTACAAACTATTTGATTGAAATATTATCTTTATGAGCATAGTATGAAATTTCATATAACGAAAGTCCAAGAATAAAATTGCATAAC
Source organism: Logfia minima (assembly GCA_963921325.1). Taxonomy (NCBI): domain Eukaryota; kingdom Viridiplantae; phylum Streptophyta; class Magnoliopsida; order Asterales; family Asteraceae; genus Logfia; species Logfia minima. The sequence continues at coordinate 26,315,331 of OY992768.1, forward strand.
TAAACACAATGATTAAATAACTTAATAGAAAGAATAAGTCCGATAGACATGTTTTGGAACGAAAAAGAAAAGGCTACCAAAAATTGTAACTATTGTGGCTCGAACCCCAGGCGTTCAAGTAAAAAATAAATACCATTTACCATTCAAGCTGCAAATGTTGTTAAAAATATATATATCTTTTATGCAAATTTTACATAAAAAAATAAAAAAATAATGAATTATTATGTTGTAGGAAACATGAAAAAAAAATTAAAATTCAAAATCCTTAGGAAAGTGAAAAACATGTAAAAAGAAAAAAAGAAAAAAAAAAGTGAAAAGGGAACAAAAAAAGAAAAAACAAACATTATTGTTGCCTGAATCGAACTCTGAACGCTCAAATTAATAGAAAATACCACTACCACTTCATCTACACGTCACATCTAATATCTATCTCATTTTCTTTAATTTTATCAAGTGGGAACTTTTTTTTTGGCCCAATGCAAAAAGTCTACATGTAACTTGTTGAGTTTGCTACAGTAAAAACGGTCCCTTTAAAAATGATCCGTTTCTTATAATAAATAGATAATAGATATTGAGGTACGATGTTTATTAATTCACTATCATTTCATTTATATATTTTATATATGACAAACACGTTAACCTGTTTATTATTTTCATTTTTGTTTTAAGTCTTGTTTTCTACCCTCCTTAAAGTACAAGGAGTAGATAATATCAAGGTTCAAAAAACCAGTTTTTAAAATATTGATTAATATTTGTTAGACATGTCGTGGAACGATACTAAAATACAAATTTATTGGTTGATATTTGTTGACAGTGGAATGATACTAAAATAAAGGGAGTGGTTAATTTGAGTAAAAGTTGAAAGTAAATACATCATGTCAACAATTAACTAATCAGAAAAATAGAAAGGAAAAGAAATTGGTAGGCTCAACATGACCAGCCTCCAACTTGAACATATAAAAGACAACTCAAGTTGAAGGTCCCTTAACGCAAATTGAAGCCTCCACTTCGTGTGGTTTAACTTCTATGTACTCTAAAATCTTCACGTTATAAGTAAATTTGGTATCCCGTGCTCTTACTAATTTTCAACCATATATTTAACCCTACTTTGTTACTTATTCGCATCTTTTCAACCTACCTATTTTTAATATGATCTTGCTATTTATCCCTTTGATATTAGTATTATAATCATTACTTAATACTCCTTTCATCCCTATTTAGTTATAAAAATCACCTCTTTAAAGATATATAAAATTACATCATCAAAATACTTTTCAATTAATTAAAAAGTAAATAATTATTTTGAGACAAACTAAAACAAAAACGTAAACAATTATTTGAAATAAAAGGAGTACATGATCTGCCCAATACTTTTATAAAACATCATAGTGAGAATTTTTACTATATGCATAAGTAACTGTATTTTTTAATGTATTTGTTAAAAAACACAGTAAAATACGATTGGTCAATTATTCTAATCACATGCAAATAATTTAATTAGAAAGTAAAATATATGTTTAATTACATAAACTTAAAAACATGTCTAAAGATTTGAAAGAATAAATAATATATAGTGTTAGATATATTTTTATATTTATTTAATTAAACATAATTAAAGATATATAGCATTGCTTATGTAAGAGAGCGTAAAGAAGGATTCCCGCCATGTCATGTCCGAAATATATAGAGTAGTGGGAATATTTTGGTGACGTGGAGGAAGCTGAATGGCTGACTAACTTAAGATATTTCCTCATAAATTAGAAAATATCTTTGGTAAACAACACGTAACATGCTGTCAGTTGTAATTGCACCGCCCCAAACCAAAATATCAGATAGTTTACTTCATTTTCTACAAACGACGTCTTTTAACTAAATTTACTCAGATTAATACTAGGTTCCGTATATAACAACGAATGAAACTTTTATACGTAAATATTGAAAAAATAAATATTTAATGGTCAATAAATATAAATTTAATAAAAATAATGTTTAAATTATTATAATTATAAATTTAAAAATATAATATATATAAAAAATATATTTAAAAGTAGTATGTGAGATATAATATTAATTAAATAATTTATATATTTATTAAGTGAAAAGATAAAAAAATAATTTTCAAAATTTATATTTAAATACTAAAAATGAGAGCTAAAACTCTTTATAAGAATTTATAAGAATTTTAGATACTGTATGTGTACCCATCTTCACATATTATTTAACATATAGATTATATAATTTTGCACCTTTTATTTTTCATATACTCTAATCTTAATTATAAGAATAAATTTAAGCACATGCTTTATGTATCCCGATTATTATCTTTATATACGTAAGTGATATTCTTTTTTACGGATTTACTTTGTACGGACATTATAGCAATAAGTATTAGGATTATTATTAAAATTATCAAACGTGTATATATATATATATATATTTTTTTTATACAATTAAAAGACAATACAATAGAAGAATCTGAATAATTCATTATTTTTTATCATTTGTAATCCAACGATCTTAATTTCTTTCTCGTAATTACACTTTTAGTCCCTTAAATAATTGATGTATTTATTTAAATTCAAAAAAATAGACCAAATAATTCATTCATTTATAAAAATTAAAAAGTCTATAAACAATATAAAAAAATCGATTACGATAATAAATTTAACAAAACTATCAAACGTGCATATATATATAATATATATATATATTATATATAAACTAGAATAAATTTAACATTTTTAATATATAATTAACTCAAATACAATGGCATTTTACAGTTGACAAGACAAAATAAAATAATAATTCGTTGTCGACCTTTTTTTTTTTAATAAAGTATATTTAAAATTAGAAGATTGCATTTATGAGATGGACGTATAAACGAATACGTGTCCTGCTTTAGGACGCGTTAACTTTATTAATTACATTTATTTTATTTATTTAATATTTTAATTTAATAATATGTGTTCCGGCGGATATTTTTGTTTGTAAATGAGATATTTTTGTTATTTCATAAAAAAGTTGAATAAATATCTAAACAATCTCTGTTTAATCTTTTCTTCCATCTTTCTTTCGTTTCTCAATTAAGCTATTATGGGGGAGATAAACGAAGACGATTCACATGATCTCCGGCAAACAAAGAAGCTCAAATGTCACGCCGGCAACGAAGATTCCGATTACGATTACAGTGATGTAGAAGAAGCTCATGATAATTGTGATGGATTTTCGTTGCAGTTAGGCAAGTTTTTCAATCCGATGATTCCGACATCAATAGTAGTATCAGATGCAATGGAACCAGATTTACCTATTATTTATGTTAATAAAGTTTTTGAATCTGTTACTGGTTACCGTGCTGATGAAGTTCTTGGCCGCAACTGGTATAGTTATAATTTCCTCTTTTTTTTTTTTTTTTTTTTTGTTTTTTGATTTTTAAGTTTAATTTTTGGCGTTTAGCTTTGCTAATTATTTCTTATTACTTTTTATATGTTCAGTTAATGGCTTTTTGGTTATAAAATTGTTACATACAATTAAGATGTTCGAAAATTAGGAAAACTTGTGTTTGTTGATGTTATTTTTGTTATGGAATTAGTATAAAATTGAACATTAATCTGGTTATTAGTTGTGTTCTGTGTTTGACTTGTTTAATATGTGTTTCTTGATGCATCATCACTTGTATGCCATTTTTGGAACAACTTTGCATCTAATGTGTACATTGAAATGATGCATCACTTGTTTAACATTACGTAAGTTCGTGTAGTTATTTGGAAATGGTTTCCATAATTCTGTACATTGAAATGAGGGTTCTAATGAAAACTAAATATCTGGTTAGAACTACTCGTTGCACATAGATTCGAGTCATAAATTTACAAGCTAGATGCATTGAGCCATTGATAAACATGTGCATTTGTAACACCGTTATACATCTTTGAATTTCTTGACTTTTTATAAAAGATAATAATTATTCAAAGCTTCACCGGGCACTTCAAGTGACGGTAACAAATATAGAACTTGCGAACTTTTTACTTGTGTGTTTCAAATTTAAAATTTTGAGAAGTTCTTATTACAGTTGCTCAATTTCTATATATGGTTAGATCTTCAGTTCGTCATTAACTCATTAAAGATCATGGTCTTGATTTGGAAATGTTTCTTTCTTTTTTTCTTTCAGTCGTTTCTTACAGTACCGAGACCCTCGAGCTCAAAGAAGGCACCCTTTGGTGGACCCTGTATGTGTTTCAGAGATCAGAAGATGTCTTAATGAAGGCATTGATTTTGAGGGAGAGCTCCTCAACTTTAGAAAAGATGGTACTCCAATGGTAAACAGGCTAAGACTGGCTCCTATACACGATGATGATGGCGTAGTCACACACGTGATAGGCATACAGGTATTTTCAGAAACCAAAATCGATCTAAATAGTGTATCGTACCCTGTTTTCAAAGAGACTTGTAAGAATGAGCATGATCAAGTGATGGGTAAAATTTCACCAAAAAGTGGACAAATTAAGTATATTGAGTGCCAGGAGATATGTGGGATTCTTCAGCTTTCTGATGAAGTTATGGCTCAGAACATTTTGTCACGTTTGACACCTAGAGATGTTGCTTCGATTGGATCTGTTTGTAGAAGGATTCGTCAACTTACAAAGAACGAGCATGTCAGGAAAATGGTGTGTCAAAATGCTTGGGGAAGAGAGGTAACAGGTGCATTAGAACACATGACACATAAATTAGGGTGGGGTCGTCTAGCTCGAGAACTCACTACTCTTGAAGCCGTTTGTTGGAAAAAACTCAGAGTTGGCGGAGCAGTGGAGCCTTCACGTTGCAATTTCAGTGCATGTGCTGCTGGAAATCGACTAGTTTTGTTTGGAGGGGAAGGAGTTAATATGCAGCCAATGGATGATACTTTTGTTCTCAATCTTGATGCTGTGAATCCTGAGTGGCGTCAGGTGAGTGTCAAGTCTTCCCCACCGGGTCGGTGGGGCCATACTCTCTCATGTCTAAACGGGTCTTGGTTAGTGGTTTTTGGTGGGTGCGGGAAACAAGGATTACTGAATGATGTGTTTGTTCTTGACCTGGATGCCAAACAACCCACATGGATAGAAGTTTATGGTGGCCGTGCACCACCGCCTAGATCTTGGCACAGTGCATGCACCATAGAAGGGTCAAAACTTGTGGTCTCGGGTGGGTGCACCGATGCAGGAGTCCTACTAAATGACACGTTTTTGCTTGATCTCACAATGGAAAAACCAATGTGGATAGAGATTCCAACTACACGGGTACCACCTTCTCGACTAGGACATTCACTCTCGGTTTATGGAAGAACCAAGATACTTATGTATGGTGGGCTCGCTAACAGCGGTCACTTACGGTTAAGATCAAGTGAGGTGTTTACTATAGATTTAATGGATGAGAAACCTCAATGGAGACTATTGGAATGCAATGCATTTACAGGGGTAGGGACCCAGAGTGCAGTGGTTCCACCACCTAGGCTTGACCATGTAGCCATGAGTATGCCATGTGGGCGTGTAATAATATTTGGTGGTTCGATTGCTGGGTTACACTCTCCCGCTCAAGTGTTCTTGTTGGACCCTGCAGAGGAGAAACCGTCTTGGAGGATTTTAAATGTTCCTGGTCAACCCCCAAAATTTGCGTGGGGTCATAGTACTTGTGTGGTCGGGGGCACCAGGGTTCTTGTGCTGGGTGGTCATACGGGTGAAGAGTGGGTCCTTAACGAGTTGCATGAATTGTGCTTAGCGAGTAGGCAGGACGTGGAGCCGTGATGTCAGGGGTTTTGGTCATTTTGTTGAAGTTATGTGTTAAAGAGTGGTTTGATGATTGTAATTTAGTTTTGTATTGTTTTAGAAGTGTTGGTGTTGGGTTTGGTAGGGATTGTATACCAGTGTAGTGGAAAACATTCAGGTCATTTTATGTCTAATGAGCAAGTATTTAGTATATGAAATTACTACAGTTACACAGGTTCTGTGTGTGTGCGCGCGCGCTTTTTCTTATAGATAGCAGAAGTCATGATCGATGACTTCAACTAACTCATCGTTAAATAACCACCTCTAATTCTTAATGCTGGCATTATCCATAAAATACCATGACACTGAACACAGTTAAACCAGATGGACTAATTTCTGCTCTTGTCTCAAACAAATAGAACGGGTGGATAGTTTTAACTTCTAAAGTGAGGCTTAATAGATAGATATCAAATAAACTGATTAAAAAGGTTAAAGGAAAATAATTCTTAACAATAGAGTTTATTAAATAATTTATTTCTTTCTAGTGGTTATTGTTCTTAATCCCAATAGTTGATTTTTTTAACTCTTTTAGTCGAACTTGAATACGTCAGTTCAATTTTGAATATAGAGCCTCCCGATCGACATATATATTTTATTTGAAATATATATTTATTCTAAATCTAGCTACAAAGTTATGTTACTTAAACAAAAGAAATTTCAATTTTCTATGTCGTCATCATATATATTAGTCACTAATCATCATATATAACAAATGTATCACACCATTTGGGATAAATTTGGAGGCTTTGAAATTTAGAGACGTTAGGCGATCGATCACATCGTTCATCCTAAAAGAAAAGACGGTATTGAAAAATGTTAAACTACTATTTTAGTAATATAGTTTTTATATCATATAAAGTCGTTAACTATAAATTATATGGTATATTCTTTCATGCATCTAAAGGCAATTCCGATGTCAGCATTAGAAGTGTGCTTTTGCAGTAAAATAGTATAAAAATGTAAAAAATACACTTTAGTGTTAACACTAAACACTACACTATTTTAGTTCAATGTCAAATATTATTTAGTAATGTACGATGTAATACTAAACACTATTCACGTTAAATAATAATATATATAATAATTAAAATGTATTAATATAATGTATTAATTATAGATTTGCGATTAATATTTTTAAAATTGCTAAATATAATGTTTCGTATCATATTTATCAAAGAAACTTCAAATCTTTATGAAATTTTCATTTATATTTTTGAAACTTTCAAATATAATAATAACTTAATAATTATGTCAAATTGTTAGTGCAAATATATATTTTAGTTCAACTAAAAAACATTTAACGTTAAGATAGTGCAACCTATTAGAGTAATTCTTTTTAGTGTAAATATATTCTTAAAAATATTTTCTTTTACCATTAAAATATTCTTAAAAGATTTTTTTTTATATTAAAATAGTGCAATTTCCACTACTATAATAATACAATAATACATACGTCAAGATTATTCACATTTTTTTTTGTCATTTTTATATTAACCTCCAACATTTTCCATATACATAAAGTTAGTTATGCCTAATAGCACGGAACCTTTAGAGCCAAATACATTTTGGCTCATTACTCAAACGGTGATTTTTGTCATCTCCAAAAGCAACACTTTATGTGATGGAGATTATACCTTGTCCAAGATACGGCAATTTTGGCTTCCAGGAGGCCCGCTTTATTCAGTATTGATACACTTTTTTCTTCTTTCAAAAACCACTTTACCATATGATTCATTGGATAGAAACCATTGAATAAACTGGACTATAAGCAATGCCCAAAACAGGGTGAATACAGGTAGTGTACTCTGATACTGAAAACAGAAACATCTCTTCACATCTTTTGTATATTACTAGTACAAGTTTGATCCTTTGAACACAGGTATCACACACGCCTACAGGCTTTTGGTTATTACTAGTACAAAAATTTATATGATTAGAGTACAAGGAACTTGTTAAACCTCAAACATAGAGTACTGCGTTGTAGATTGTATAAGGTACCCACCTTATTTGCAATGTTTTGGTCACTTCCATGCGACTGCATCGATCTCGTCTCTGGCTGACTTGTACAGCTGAAGTCTCTTGGCTAATGTTTCTCTCTTTTCCATGAGTGAGGGATCTTCGTCTAGCATTCTACCAAGTTGTTCTTTCTGCATGAAACAGCACATCAAAGACAATAAACAACCGGGCAGGTTTTTATCTGGGGTGCAGATGGTGTTTTATCTTTACCTTCTTTTGGTAGGTTAGTTCTTTGGTAGATTCTCTTCTATTAGCTCATTTTATTTTATTTTCTATAACTATAAGAAGTTTTATTTTGAAAAAGAAAAAGATGATTACTTCATGTTTTCATAATTGATTAAAACCCTTTTTATACCAGCCAATTTTTATGACAAACATCAACATTCTATCAGAATTTATATTAAGGAAAAAAGTAGTATCTAACAATTTGCAAACATCAGTCAATCATACAACATTTTAGGAAATGAACATGCTATTTACATGATTTTTATGATTGCTAATAAGATATTTTATGCATTCCATGAAATCCCACGTATAAAAAAACAGCTTAATACCTTTTATAGTAGGAAGTCTAAGAGAAGAAGATAACAAACTGTCTTTTTATTAACTATAAGTATATGGAATAGCCATTATTTGAGAGTTAGTGCTCTGGTATACAATCCTAATCGAAGTTCATTATTAACAATTAATCCCAATTCCCATTCTACTTTGTGTTTATAAAGTACTCATACTGTTCTCATTAAATCAGTAAAACCTCTGAAGTTGGGATGTTCCAATAAGAATGGCAGGTTCCGTTCTCCATATTATTTCATTACATCTGATTTGTATTAGACTAATAGACACTGAGAGTAACGAGTTCAAATTTTAGGATTAAAGAAAGAGTATGCAAGGGATATGTATATTATACTGTAACGCGATAACCTCATTAAATGATTGCCTTACATTCTCTATAATGGGATAGAGTACTCGATACCCTCTTTTTAGAATGAAAGCTGTTCCATCCTTTTTCATAATGTTCAAATTTTGGCTACATCAGTTATAAAGTGAGACAGTAATAGGTCACTATTGCGGACAACCAATCTATGCAACAAGTGTTGATCTATATGATTAAAAAACATACCTCTCTTCTACCAATTTGTGCATAGAACAGATTCAATAACGATCTCCTTGCTTCTCGGACTTGACAATAGACAACAGCCTTCGGTATCGTATTTTTAAGAGTATCACAAACCATACCGATGTAAGCAGAGACGTTTGACCCTGGTCACAATTACTTGCTACATTCAGAAAGCAGGTCAACTTTGATAATTAAGATTTAGCTTTCGACTTTGAATGACACTTGCTAAATACGGAACTTGAAATGATGCATGAAATGCATCAGAATAGATCAAGCCTAATACAAATAGGACATGCGTTGTTTCCATAAGTTTAAATTTTAACGGTTACTTGAAATGGCATCAAGAAGTGGCAATTTCAACTCATTTACTTACAGATGCGATAATTATGTCAAATGGGTCAAACGGGTTGAAAGTGGCCCATAGTCTGTCTTTGATGCATACAACCGCCCAAGTACTTCTGTTTCGAGCATTTATATTATATTATATTATTATTTTAATATGTATAGAATATAACTTCTTAATTATCTATATAAAGTTTTTGCAGGTCAACCCAACCCACTGTGGCTTGTTTCAACCCATACTAACAATGCCCAATTTCAACCCAAACCCTCTCTGACCATATCTTGCCAATTTCTAGTATCAGCAACATAAGAAAGAGAGCAACAGGAAATGTCTACCGATCCTCCTGAAGTGGTTATCTTCATAACGATCTGCTGTATTAGGGCCTGATCTGTTTGAATGCTTATCCTCTTTGGGGTTCTTGTCTGACTCATGAATCTTACGAAAAAATTCTACTGTTAGATAAGTTGATTCCATTTCCACCAGGCGGTTAACTGTCTTTCGGCTTTCATCACGAAACTTTTCCAGTGATTCGTTTGAAGCTGCTGCTATGTCAGCTTGGAGTGATGGGAAACGCTTCAACTCCTGCAACATTGATCAAGTATTGACAAAATTCAAATAGAGTTATCTCTTCAGCACGAAGCAAATAGAACATCTAAAAGGTCAGATTTTTGAGGTTTAGATCACGTCTTTAGTTTTTAGATAATAATAGATCCGTATTAACAAGAAAATGACTGACTTACCACTGTCTCTGCAATGGATTTCCTCACAAGTTCCTTCAAAATGAAGTGTACCTGAGGGAGAAAGACACAGCTAAGTCAACGAGGATGAAATATAGGTGTGGATATATGAGCTAGCAAATGCAGTGAATGGCAGTGATGACACTAAGCTGATAATAAATCGGCACCTTACCCAACATGAAAGGCAAACGATCTCTTAACCAATCACTAAATCTTAGAACCCTTTTAAGAGAACGCACACAAAGTACAGAGGAATTTATGTGTATACATCGCCACAATCGGCCTAAGATAGAAGGTTAACTGCCTATGCTACCAAGAAAATATCTCTCTCTCTCTCTCTCTCTCTCTCTCTCTCTATATCTGTGTGTATATATATATATATATATCTGATTCCAAATCGAAAGAGTTACTCATAAAAAAGGTTCTTGTCTATAATCCTTAGGTTGCGAACACACTCTTTAGAGACGTGAGTTTTTCACCTTTCCACAACAAAAGAAAGAACAAGGCTTGCTGCATTAAATTAATCTGTTCCTAGTTCCTGCGTATTTATTATATTTACTTACTATAATTTCCTTATATAGTAGAATACAAGGGCTTAAACTGCAGTTACACCAAATACTACAGATGATTACCGCATCAACCGTAGCTTCAGCCGGGCCCTTGAAATATCCAAGAGATCCATCTATTAGTCTTCTATATCCTTGCTCAGGAGCAACCAAGTGGGGTTGATAACCATCAGCCTCCGAAATAACTTTTCTGACATTACTGGTAGAGAGGTGACGGTCCAGTGGAAGCTTTTTTAGAGCAGCTGGTAGCTGATGATCAAAGACTCCATATATCCGATCTCCACCTGGTCGCCTGAAAAGGGGGATCAGTTTTATCAGTATCTCATTTGTAGTGCTAAGTTCATGAATGAAAAAGTGCATTTAGTTAAGAAGTATATCAAATGTCATTTAAAAAATCCTGAATTACCCTCCATCAAGGTGCTCTTTGAACACACGATCAAATGCACGACACAATTCCAATATTGTATAAAGTTGTGCCTGTTCATAAGCATACAAGAAAACTTGTCATATTTAACAAGAAATTTCCATTCTAGTACATAAGTAATATATGACACTCCATGAAGTTAATTACCGCTCCATCTGCACCAATTGGCCTACCGATACGATCCAGCTCTGCATTAATATCATCAATATTCTTATTAATCAAAGCAACTATGCTTGGTATCTTTTGCCTGATGACACTCTCTAAATGCTGATGGGGAAAAACGAGAAGTAGTTAAACCATGTAATGAAGAAAACTGCAAGCAAATGTTGTGGAGTACATAGATAGAAGGACAAAGTACCCTAGACAAAAGCTTTGCAAGATATACTGAGCCCATCTTAGGTGCCAGGTGTCCATAGTCAGGGCTAGATTCAAAATATTCCTGCTCCTTTCTTCGAGCAGCCATCATGTCAACATTCTTGTTAATATCAGCTTGTGAACGATTTACAATACCAACCCATGGATGCTGAAGCTTGTAGGATCTTCCCTCAAGAACCTATCATTTGATTATAAACAAATTTATATAATATTTATACCACTGCCTAACAATTCTAACTCTATACAATCAATTATGCATTAAAAGTGCCACAAGCTGTTAAAAGCAAAGAACAGTGAGCAATATATATAGAAACTCATGAGATGATAAAACCCATACGTCTAGACAATCTGTTCCCTTATCCATGAGATCAAGTTTAGTTACCACTCCAAATGTGCGGTCACCTACAAAATTAAGTAAAAAATGAGAAATTTAGTATAATTTATTCAAGGTGTGAACAGTGACAAAGTGGAAGAACACGATAACCAAGTTGGATATTGTGTGAATGCACATAAGGGCAGATGACCTTAAAGGAAGAATCATGACAGTGGTGACCTTTTATGGCATGACTGCATGAGAAAGATGAAAATACAACCATATGATACCTGTAGGATCAACTTCTCTCGCAAGCTTTATAGCATCAGACGTAGCAATGTCTTGATTAGCAGGAGAAATTGCTAAAATAATGCAATTTGGCTACAAGAACACAAAAAATATTACATGAACTGAGTGGAACTAATCCCTGACATAAATAATTATAATTATAAATCACTCCAGACAAGTTCACTCAACAGGTAACTTGGAAGCGTACCACATGCTAATTATCGTATGTCACAAACAATACCAGTAAGGTAAATGAAGAATTCCATACATGCAAACACATATACGTTAAGCTTAACTCTTTACCAAAACTATCAGCTAAGCTACGTCATCCGGATGGTCTGATCTACTATGGTACATGTGTTCCTTATAGCATATGTTCCCTTACCTTCTCAACATAAGAACGGACCATATTTTCAATATCTTCAACAATTGATTCTGGCTGTCCCTCTGTAAAGCCAAAAAAGTCATTACACATATTTGCATCAGTTACTGTTGTCATAGCACAGCACTTCAGGCTGGAAAAATAAATGGCATACCTAAATAGTAGTAAATGCTCACCTACAGCAACTTTTGTTAATCCAGGAAGATCTATAAGAGTCAGGTTCACAACTGTAAAATAAATGTTAAGCACTCAGCATTGATATATTTCAAACAAATCATCTGTCAAAATTACAAAGACGTTGTATGCCAAATTGAAACCAGGGAAAATGAACAGAAGAATCAGACACATATGTAATAAAAAAATAATTGAACTTCAAAAGGCAGTGGAGAAACTATTGTTTCGTACCAAGGCTTACTACTGAAAAGGTGAGAGAGTATTGAGCATGATGCATCAATAATTCAATATAAAAACATATTATGCATGTATAATGCAATAGTTATTTGATAATGGATAATCTTAGTGGCAAAGTGAAGTGTTCTTAGTAAAATTACATACCAGATAAGCATAACCAAATTCAGACTGATACTGATTACGGACTTGTAAAAACTAAGGATTAATAGAGAAAAGGGGTATCATAAGATTCATAACTAGACTTTTACCACGTTAAGTGAGTGTATCTCCACCATAGAGGTCATAGAGAGTACGTAAGGGTATATCCATCTCTTGTTAAAAAGAAAGAGAATTAGCAGCTAGTTTGCTTGCAGAAGTAGTAGATCCATAATTCGGTATATTCATGATAGGATATGAGCAGAAGACTTCTGATTTGGGTCATTAAGTACCTCAGCCTTCATCGTAACCAAAACATTGTTAGCTTGGACTTACACTTGTTTTTGCTTCTAAAGTTCCTTTTCTTATTGCCCTCCCAAATGCATGTTGCTCCCTATACATATGTTATTTCTGTTCACAATATCTCAATCAGTTCTTGGTTGTTGTCAAGGAGTGATCAAGTTTCATGAAGAATTTCAAGTTGGTCATAGTCGCTATTAATTTACAGTGCTGGTATACTCATGATAGTTCTCAATCTCCAGATGTTGCCCAGAGGCTCTAATAGTAAATACACATGCTGTTTCATATTCTTTATTAAATGAACATATTGTTCAAGAAGGTCTTGACTTAACAGTTGCTATCCTTCTCACACTAAATCATAAGTGAAATCCAAATAAATAAACATATAAAAACTATAGTAATACAGGTAAGATCATGAACCAGCTAGTAGCTACCATAGAAAGTAATTGTACCATTTGGAGAATAAATGCTAAGGTGAATTGGACGGTTTGAGATTGCCTTTGACCTCCCAGTGATACGCTCTGTTTCATCTTCAATCTCCTTGCGCACAGCAGCTGCTCCAGGAAAAACAAAAAAACTGGTGATCTAATTCATCTGTGAAGGGAACATAAAAACTCTGTTCTAAATTAACATTTAGTAAGAGTGTTAATCTAATCCAACTAAATGTCCCTTTATGCACATTATTTGAAATCTCTGTGTCAACTATGTCATCATTCAACTGTCTTGTAACTTCAAATTTCTTGAAGTGGGTCAATTAACTTAGTAGGGACGGCGTAGGCAATTCACTAAGATAATAAACTTGATAAAATCTTACAATGTGAAAGGTCAGAGAAGCAACAAAGTTCCGGATGCGGTAGGACAAATGAAATATTATTTATAACTGCTTAATGATAATTAGAGGTCAGAGAAGATAATGGTACAAGCCAATATGCTTTTTGTGTTTTGAAAACCCTAGTAGATTGAAACAGAAATACACATTGTGAAAAGGGATTGCCTCCTGCACAAAGCTTCTGAACTAGGGTAATGTGGTTCAATTTGTGAAAAGGACCAGAGAAGTCTATATTAAGAAGCTTCATTCGTGCACTTAGATAATTGATATGGTTCAAATTAAAATTCAGGAGTCATGTACACTACTATCACCTCATATGTCATGTCAAACAAAGACGCACTCATGAGTAGGTCATATTGATATGATTAAAGGTATTTAAATTTGTAATTTTAGGACCTTTTCTTATACTTGATAAAAATGTTGTGGCACCAAGATGATTACAGGGCTTTGTGGGATTAAACTAAATAAGTAATAATTTGCAAAAGGCATCGAAGGATCCAGCCAAGCTTAAACTAACTTAGTCAGTAAATCTTTTAATTCTCACTCATGTTTGTATACCTAACTTAAAATATTTTTTTGACATTGCTGAACCCTCTCCCTTTATCTTCTCTGTGTATTTCCTTTCTCATGTGTGCTGCTATTACAAGCTAATTCTTAGCATCATACAAATTTCCCATGCTGCTAGGTACAATTATAAAATCCATCAACAATCACTACTAGAGGATGTTTGCAGTTTAACTTCAAACAAACTTGAAAAAAGAGAGGTGAGAATCAAGCATTTCATACCAAAATCCATGAACTTCTTTCTTGGAGCATGAAGAAATTCAGCATACTCAGTTCCCCTCTCTATCTTATGCAGCTGCAGTACCAATGGCCTCCTGGTGACAATGCCTTACAGTTCAACAAAACATACATAAAATTAGGAAAAATGAAGTATATAAGTACATGTATTTCCTATTTTCCCATTTCTGATGACGCATATACATTTCAATAATTCGTTTCTACTTGCCTAAAATATACTAATATGGTTCTTTTTAATTATACACTAGCAAAGACCCGCCCAATGTGACGGTCCATGTGGTGATGGTAGGTGGCGGTGATGACGGTAATGGTGGAGTGATGAGAGATTGAGAGTATGTATATGTTTCGAAGGTTTATTGTATGTTTTTTGTGTTTTACATATTTATTTTTATATATCCGGTAATAGAGTGAAATTTGATTTACATATAGTAATAATAGTAACAATAATAATATAATAGATATAAATAGAAAATATGATTGTTGAGATAATTAAAATGTTTGTAATTATGTAGGGGCAATATAGTCATTCTCGCGATTGAATTAAAAATTAAGTCAATCACCAAATGCATTATAAGTAGTTATAGATTATAGATCATAGATTATAGTATAGATATAGATTATAGATAAACATCCTTCTTCAATAATAAGTGAATCTGGTAATAAGTTACACACCTTATATGTATATCTAAAAACTAACTATACGCACCAGATCCACGAGGTAGGAAATCTCTACCAACGACGCTTTCCAGCACCGATGATTTCCCAGAACTCTGAAATATAACAAAAAATGTCAGTATTAGGTCAAAAAAAAACAATTAATAATAAAAAAAAACAAGGGAAAAAAACAGCTAATTAGCAGAAACGATTACCTGACCACCGACAACGGCGACAGTAGGAAGAGCTTCCCAAAGAGACATACCTTCGCCACCGTGATCTCCTAATACAGTGCACGCCATTTGTATCCTATTAACGAGCCCGATCAAGCTCTCCATTGTCGCCATTATCTCTGATTACGATTTTTTTAAAAAAAAAAATTTGATTGATGATTCGATTATATGTTACAACAATGTAGGTTGATTCGGAAGCAAATTTGAATAATGAAGGATGAATTTTTGAATTTAGGGTTTGGGATGAGATGTAGATTTGGGGGAGAAAGAGGAATTTGAACGAAAAAACGGTTGAGAGAGAGGGATGAAGGTGGTTAAAAGGTCATTATCCAGTGCGCACGTCTGCATCAGTATCCACTGTCCCCGACGTTTTAAGTTTCTATTTTTTAACGAGTATGTTACGCCGTTGGACTAGTATGATAACTTTATTTTAAAATTAGGGAAGTTTTACTCGAATCCTTTACTTTTGGATTGTGTACATATACCCCCTTCCTTTTAGTTTATTCTGTCAATATTGGCTTAAATTAATATCGACCACCTAACAAGTGAAAAGGGTGTTTGATGTAATCAAGCTTGATCTGTACCTCAACATTGTTAGTTACTACAAATGCTTTTATATCTTGTATGTAATGACTGTCGTATAATCATAACTATAGTTAATGGCCTTTAAAATAGAGAGATCAACTTGTATTTATTTATCCATATAATAAAATAAGATAAGATTAGATGTGTATAATTTAGAAGATATAAATTTAAAAACAATTTAAAGTCATTGGGTGTTAAGTGGCAATCATTCCCTTAGACCATCATCAATGTAAGCACCGAGACACCAAAAATAGTATAAAATTTAATGCAATACTATTCAATACTTCTGTAAAAATAATAAAAATAAAAAAATATATTTTTAATACTTCATTTTACTCCAAATTTACTACACCAAAACTTGCAATGCACTTGTTTTGTATATAATCAACTTACATGGTACACTTTGAAACAAGATAAATGAGACCTTTAAAGTTTGTACCTATATTGAATGTGGTTTGAACTTTTTAATTATTTTTTAAGAATTGTTATTAATAGCTTTGTTGACTAATAATAAAATTTATTGTTGGTATTAATCACTAACATAATCTATTGTAAATAACTTAACTGAAACAAATTTAATATGTAAAGTTTGTGTAAAAATATGTAATATGAATATTTGGTTTAAAAATTTAGTGGATACATTGGACAGAAAATATGTTTAGTATAATAAATATTCTTTTTCTACACCAAAATAATGTAACAATTTGATGCGTACATCACGCCCTTACAACTGAACAATATTACGGATAAGAAGTGTGAAGTGTGAAATGTGAAAAGTGAAAGTCCCTTGGTAAGGGTCAACTAGTTAAGTGCTTGACAATCAAGCTAAAGAGACTTAATGATATATTAGATTGGCTACCAAGTAAGCGGCTGCGAGATTGCGATGTTGTCACACCTAAGAAACTGTGGAAGAACCGGAAGCAACTACATCTCTCAAAGTTAAAGAAGTTAGCCTTGCAACCTCAACTCCAGCAAAGGGAAGAGCTTGGCTCGTTGAACTTCGTCTGATAAGCACCGCACTGATGATCATTATGATAGCACATAATCTTTTGAATACTAGCGTAGTTTCTAATCAAAGTTAAAATGGTTTTTCAGATTTAAAATGGACTTGACCAAAATCGGATGTAGAACTATTTTACTTGACCATTAAAGATAAGTTTTTCTAATTTTGCAATAATTGTTTTTTTTTCCTCGGCCAACCCACCATCACGTGAAAGGAAAGCAACCCCATCATCTTGGACTTATTTCCCATCTCCCACTACTGACACACTACTAACGCTTACTTTATTCAGATCAATATCCCTTTGACTTTGACCTTGATAAACACGCTCAAGGTAAACATGGAGTTAAATTACCAAAAGGAACCATGGAGCAATAGGGAACTATACAACCCTCATTATAGGATGTACAAGCCACATTGCACGATGCACAAGTCAATCTAGCAGTGATGATGATCTGTCAATTTGATACTATTGCCTAACAAAAAACAAACACTGATCAATCTAATATTTAAGTTGCAAAGAGCACAACTATCGCTAATCAGAAAACTGCATTACGAACCTCACATAAACACTACTCAACTCCAACTTTCTTCCAGCTGATTACAGCAATATCGACAAACAACCAACAATCACACTACAAACTATAGAAACAAAAGTAAGAAAACACCAACAAAGCTACCTATACAACCACACAATGGTTAGCTCGGCTTCAGTGTCCATCACTCACTCATTCTCTACCAAGTAGTCAGAAAGAATACCAACACAATTGCCATACCCTTTTCTCCAACTCTTGTTTTGAATCTTTACTTCTCCCAAGACATAAGGTATCAGTATGCTACTTTTAGAACATAGAACCCAACACACATTTTCTTTTTCATGTTATTGGGTGGTCTTTGTCAAACTGCCCCGAGTCACGTTCCTGCATGGACATAAATATACTGTCAGATACTTGCCTCATTGGACCAAAGGGAGATATTTTTGGTGCGTGAGTGCAGTAATAAGTATTAAATATGATAATCCAACTATTTTGCAGCTATTATATCCTTATATGTTTGGGGCCAATTAATTCAGTTGCAAGAACTCCAGAAAGGTCTCTTAGAAAAAGTCTACAAAATCCCTCTGGTTTGATTACTTAAAAACTTAGAACCACTTAATTGGACTCGTAGGTGCTAAGTAAAGGTAACAGTTTCGACCAATATATAAACGGCACAATTTGGGTTATGTTTTATTTCTGACACAACAAATTGGTTAAGCTAAGGAATTTAACAGAAAATGAAAGAACGTACGAAACTAGAAAGTAAAAATTCTAATCATTTATGAGCAACTGAATCAAAAGAACATACTAAATCAGTCATTTAGAAAACCAATGGTTTTAAATTCAGTATATAAAATTCAGATGTTCAGAAAGGTTATATGTGATTAGATTAAAATTTTGAAGAGCTATTATGAGTATGATTAGGTGAAGCTTTAGATGGAAAGCCAAATGCTCTACTCCACTTATTATGATGTTAGATGGAAAGCCTATGAAGTAACAACGCAAACTTCCATTGGTGAACAATGCCCGAATTTGTTAAAATTCACATATCATGCCATATACATGAACCCACATTAACATGCAATCATTCGAAGAATCGAAAAACAAGACCAAAAAATGCATGTATAGGGAAGACAAGGAAATATAGAGCATACCTGGTCGAAAGTTGCTGGGAGCTATTCACAGGACCTTTGGGGTTTGCAAACCGCTTAGCCCTATTATCCTGTTCTTTGTCAACGCGCATAGCAGCTACCTCCTTCTCCATTGCAGCCACCTCTCTTCTCATCTTTTTGGCCTCAACCTCCATAGCCTTGGTTAAGGTGTCAACTTTTTTGGCTAACATCTGAAAGTAAATATTACAATTCAGAAAATGATGACTAACTCATTTCGATAAGATAAGATAACATAAAAAAGAAAGACATTAGATGAACCTCAATTGCATCATCCTTGTCTTTTATGCTTTGATCCTTTTCATGACCAGCTTTCCTCAAAGCAACTACCTCTTTTTGAAGCAAATCATACAACAATCCAGGCACAGTATCCTCGGTTTCAGTTCCCAAAGAACCACTAGGTTTTTCATCAGTATTTCCTATCTCAATATCTTTGGTTCCCTCACATGATTGGCCAAGGTTAAAAGTAGGACTGCCACTTCCATTTGACATAAGTTTACTACTGTCAAGTGCCCGTGTACCACCATCAAATGACTTTGATGTACCTTTCGCATGCCTCAGAATTGAACTGGAACCAGATGAAAGTGTTGATCTTATTTGAAAAGATGGTGATCTTTTTGGCAAAAATCCATTTGAAGCGATCTTGGAAAAGTTATCAGCTCCGCCTAGTGACTGGCGACGTGAATGACCATTACTCATGCCTTTTCCATCTGCTGAGCTACGAGCAAGAGAATTTGGTGATCTCAAAGTGTCTTCTAATACTCTGAGTCGCAGTTGAAATTTTTCCTATAAACGTTGAAGAAAGAAATAATATTCAGTATCATGAGAAATGAAAGATTAGGGGTGACCATTTCTTCGACCCATTTAGTTATGAATGGGTTGATTTGGGTTGTGTATTATATCAAGTGGGTCAAATTAAAAAACTAGCTGAAAGGGTAACAGACCAAATGAGATTGAACAGGGAGGGACGTCGTCCAAAGTCTATTTTTAAAACATACAACCTCCAAATTTGTTCTATTCAAGCATTTAGATTGTTATTGTGATAATACTTATCAGTCAACTTACAATTAGAGTTTATATTATTCGTAAAACTGGACAAAAGAATGTTATGGGCCAACGCAATCCAACCTGGACCATTTCAACCCATACTAAAAATAGCATGCTTCAACCTCAAACCATTTTGACATGATACCCAGTCCTCCCGACCTGCCCAATTTGCCACCTCTACGAAAGAATATGTTTCAGGAACAATCATTAACAGCATATTACTTTCAGTTGTGCTTCAGTCTTGGCAGCACGCTCGGTTATAGCTAACTTGTCCCGCAGTTGTTGCATCTCTCCCTATAAAGATTAGAATATGGTTATGCTTAAAAAATGGCCAGTCAATAACTAAAACTATATACATGTTTATTTAATTGAATTACAAGAAGCTAATACTTGAAAGAAATATTAATAGCATATACCTGCAAGAACCTTCTTTCTTCAAGCCATTGCTTTACGGGCATCACTTTGTCATTAGCATCTTTCCATTCATTAGCTACTACTGTTGCTACTCTATTTGCTGTAACCTTTGCACGAGCTAGCTCTCGATCCAGAGTTTTCCGTTCCTCCTATGTAGTTAAGATCAAAAACTTAGTTATAGTAATAGACCAAAAAATACACCATAAATGAGTTTGTACAATAATTAATCAACTATAGGGATAGAGTTGAAGGGAGTTTACATTCATCTCTTGAACTTTCCGCTGGTAGTCCCTCACAGCATTTGCAGCTGCACCACCAGCAAGAACAGCCTCTTCGAGCTCACGTACAGTTTGTGTAAGCTTTTCAACTTCAGCAACTTTTTGACGATGCATTTTATCCAATATTTTATTCTCTTCCTGTACAAAGTGACAGGAAACATGTGGGTATATATGTTGGAACTTAAGGATGAACTATTAGATGCCTTAATGATAGAAGGAACAAGTTGATAACCACATACCTGACAGATTTCTATCTGTTTCATCAACTCTTGGTTCTTATTCTGAAGATCATCCACCATTGAAGCCTTCGCCAAGGCAACCTGCACAGTTCTCTCAGCTTCAAGTAGAGCAGCCTCTTTTGATTTAGTCAGTCGATCTAATGCTTTATTGTCATCTTGTAGCTTAGCAATCTGAAAGCCGGAAAAGGCAAAACAATAAATGTCTAATCCTTCCCATAGTCAATTAGCATTAACTGGATGGTCATTAACTATCACTGCAAAGTAATCATACCTCTTGTCTAGCAAGCTTCAACTCAGCTTCTAATGGTGCAAGGATCGCCTCAATTGGAGGCATATCATCATCCTTTTGAGCAGCATGAACCCTCCGGAGAGTGGCTTCTGCAGCAAACTGAGCTGCCATAGATGCTTTCTTTTCATCATTGATCTTTTTGATTTCAAGAGTCTACATGACCAAAACGTAAATCCATCATAACTAAGATACAAAGTGAGACGAATAAAGAAACAGTAGAGATATAAGAGCTTGAGTCTCTACTTTGGTATCTAAAAGAGACTCAGTCAACTTGAGCTTCTCATCCACCTTCGACAATTCTTCAGTTAGCTGAGGTTTACGGAGAAAGTAAAGAGCAAGATTTTGTCAGATATAACTCAAACTATAAAAATAATTCATATTCATATGAGATGAAAGGAGAACGCAAGAAAAAGTATCTGACGGTGTTATACAAACATAACTTCTTATTTTTTACCACACTTGGCAACATCTAGCAGCCTAGTCAAGGAAGCATTACTAACAGCTGGAGACTAAGAGTAGGTACATCACAACCACTGGTAATCACTTTTATATATTGTCATCCCCAAGAACAAATTAGTGAAGAACACAAGTTCGGAAGGAACATTTACTCCACAAAATAAAACTAACCAAAGTGGGAGACGCCCCAGGAAGTACATAAACAACAGATACATACACCAAGATAGCAAACATAAACATCTTACATAGGTGATAAATCAAAATTCTTTACTGCTGAAATACCAATAAGTTCTTTTCTTGTATAAACATGAGTATAGACAACATACAACTTGTTGCCAGAGTATACACTTGTACAAAACCATATCGAATAGGAAAAAAGGAAAAGTAAGGGGGTTCGTTTGAACGTGTACATGCCATCAACGAACCCAAAAAGAAAATAATAGATGGAATTTTGAGCTCCAACTTAATGCAATATATCCAAATCAGGAAATTAATACCAACTACGACATTAGTAACAGCAAAAGCATTCTCAATCTCTAACGCACTAAATACATCTGTACTAGCTTATTGCGCGTGTGATGCACGGCGCCGCTTAAAGGCTTGTCTAATTTATGAGAAAATATAATCTGGATTTGATACGGTGCAAAAACAAAAGTTATGTTATATACCTTGATTCATTTGTCAATAAATATTAAACAACCTATTAAAAACAACAAAAGCTTACTCCATCTCTGACTCACTAAATAGATATATATACCAAACATTGAAGAACACTATATAGTCACCGATGTCAATGCAAGATCACGGAATAGAAATTCCACATATATGCGTCTCACATAAGAATTAATAATAAAGCAATTAGGATTCCCATAATCACATACTAACAAAAAGGCCAACTCAAATTCAAATTGGCTGGCATATCAAGTAAACTAAACCACACATTGTATATCCATAATATCAGAAGCCACATATCAATTAAATCAAAATCAATATAAATAACAAGAAAATAACCTCTTCAACAGCTTTCTCTCTTAGGCGTTCAGACAGCTTAAGCGCCTTGATCTCCGCTTGTGCTTCATTCAATTCTCGATCCTTATCTGCATAAACATCAGGCAAATGAGCAAAATATACACATCTAATAACTCCAACAGCTAGAATATCAATTAATCAACAAAGATCATATCACATTACACACCTCTAACTTCATTTTCCAACCGATTAAGTTCAACTTTCACTGGATCCGAGCCATGAAGCATATTCATAAACTCATCAGTATCTAAACTCGGTCTCCTTGAACTCCTCCTACGACTAGTCAAACCTGAAACCCTACCTCCATCCTTAAACGATCCAGAAACCGTCAACGGCGTCGTTTCAGCCATCGGCGGCCGTACATTGCCGCCGCCGCTATACTCGCCGCCGTTCAACATCTCCGGCATATCCGTTACATCATCCATGACTCTCGGATCTGAACTCAATCACATACGAATCAGGTCGAAAATCGAATGATTAATACTCTAGGGTTTCGCAAACGTACACACACTTTAGTTGAAATGTGTACAGATAGATATAGATACGAATTTATGTATGTATATATTAGTTAGAAACTAGAAAGAGAAGGAGTGTGTCAACCACTGTAATAATAAGATGAAGAATGGAATAGATTATTTATTTATATTTTATTTAGAATGGAATCATTATCATGATTATAACTTCAGAGATCTGAAAGAGTGTGCGATTTAAGTTTAAGTATGGGAAACCTGCTACGGAGTTCTGTCTTTCTCTCTCTATTAAATGTTACTATTTAATTAAATATTCTACATTTTCTTACATGACATGACAATACCAATAATTCTTCTTACACATGGCAAGTTTATTTAATTAATTAATACAACAATTCTAGTTAATTAATTTTACATATAATAATTACATTTTCAAAAAATAACTCGATTCAAATTAAAATTCAATTTTTGAATGAATTAATCCGAGTTACACTTGTATCTGTTTAAAAGGAAGTTACTAGTTTTTACAAGGGAAGTGATACTCATACATAAATTATTAGTTCATTACATATTCATCCCAATAAATCGATTAATTTATCCTTCAATTGATGTTAATTACAAACAAAATATAAAATTAATTTAATTTTTATGTGTTCTCTTTAATATTTACAATTCACAACGTCCATAATCAATTTAACTATAATGTCTAACACATAATTTAAATTTAACTTATACAAATAATTACTAAAACATTTTCCTTTTGTGATTTAAAATATACATAAATGTTGTTATGTTTTTCTTAGAAGAGATTAAGATCTTTAATATCTCCACAATAATAATTTACAACTTAATGTACAATACTACCTTACCACAACTTTAGCGATCAACCCAACCCATCATTTTAGCAACCTCAAACGAAAAATCCATGTTATTCATGTAAAACATAAATTAGAAGTTTGTGGATCTACCATCGGGTTTTTAAACACATATATCGACGAACGCACGCAGTAATATATATCAAGGTGTCGTTTGATGTAGGGGTCTTTGTGTAAAGGAATGACTTTATAACTCATAGTCATTGTTTTGTTTTGTAGCTTTAGATGAATAACATTCAACGAGTATATAGGGTTAGTTATTTTTGAACCAAGATTAAGTGTAAGGGTATGAGAACACCCATTAAATGAAGGTTTCTTCAAAACCTGGGTGAGGAGGTTGGTTTTATAAATTTCATTATGTAGTTCTCTCGATATTGATAAAATATTTAGCGTCAATCTTTCCCGCTTCTTACAATTACCCTAAATGGTTGAATCTCTCAACAAATCATTATGTCCATTTTAACTAGTCTTATACATGGGTGTTGCCCACTTAAATGGGTGTTGTATAAATTACATACAAAGTTGAAAATTTATAATCATATAATTTAAAAAATCTATCAACCTCGAGAATCATATTGAGTAATGAGTCCCTCGTGTTCAAGTTTTTTACCGGCTAAAAAAAGGTTGTTATAGCTTGCCACATACATACAAATTAACAAACTACCAACACATCTTAAAAAGTCCCACCTATTGTTGAAATAATGAAAAATAGTCATATCTTGAAAGATTGATTACAAAAACAATACCAAACACATTAATTTTCACAATTTTATCAACCTTTTTAAGTTCTTTATGGTAATTATTGTTTATCATGAATGCTAGAAAAAAAAAATAATAAAAAAAAACAAAAACAACCAGAATAGAAAGCATGAGGGAGGAAATAGGAAGTGATGGTTCCATGTTGCCCTTCCTTCCCTCTCATTATTTCATTCCTTACTTCCTTTTGTACATGTTTGCCATCATGCCTGCCTTCCCTCTTACTTCGTGCTTGCATTCCCCATTCCTTCCTTTATGATTGCCTTTGTGCCAACCTCCCTTCCTCCCTTCTTCTCATCCAACATGTGTGTGTGCATGTCTTCTTTCCTTCCTGTATATCTTCCTTCATGTTTGCCTTTATGTCAGCCTGTGTTCTTTCCTTCCGACATGCATTCATGTAAGTACTTCATTCCTTCATGAGTGTGTGACTGCCTCATTTCATTCCTGTGTGCATTCTTTCATGCTTGCCTTCTTTCCTTCTTGTCTTCCTTTCTTCATGATTGCCTTCATGTTTGCTTGCCTTTGTTGAGGCATGATCCTTTTATATTGATTGTATGATAACAATAACTATTATTTAACACTAAAGCTATCTTCTACTTATTCAGCATAGGGATTATTCAATTTGGTGCAAAGTATGTCTCCTGTAGGCCCATTCTGTCCAAAAATTTCATTACCTATTCGCCGGATGGATGCTTTCTGCCATTTTTCAGCATCTTTTCACAAATTTGACTCTTTTGACATCAACATCCATACTTTCCTGTTAATCATTCAAAAACATGATCAAACACATCATAATTGACCATTTACAACCTTTATCAACACCTTGCATTCCAAGATTTAAGTTGGACCCATTTTGACACTTAAACAAAATATGGGCATACGCAACAAGTCTAGTATTCACAACCATGTCTAAGTTAATTAGACTCGCATAACCTATAGCAAGTATTCCTCCACGTTGACCCTAAGCCTCCTCCTTTCCCCATCTTTCTTACCCAACGAATTCGAGCCTACAAAACAATTTCAACTAACGGAATAAGCGAAACGCTTAGTGAGCATATAGATTGTTAAATAGTACAACTATATCAACATCATGGAACTTGATCAATTAGCAATTCAACTAGACTCACAAGGTCAATTGAACAATTTAACCATCACCAACAACCGTATAGCAACCAATATCTACAACAACCATCCACTACATATACATCAATACAACTTGGGCAACTATTAACAACTTGAAACAACGAATCAACTTAATCAATACATCAACAACAAGTAACAATTGAGCATTTAACAACTGAATTGGGTCAAAGACCACAAACTCCAGTTCACGAATCCTTGTTCATCTCCACTTATCACATAATTATATTTTCAAATAATAACTTGATTCGAATTAAAACTCAATTTTTGAATGAATTAATCCGAGTTACAGTTGTATCTGTTTAAAAGGAAGTGACTAGTTTTCACAAGGGAATTGATACTCATACATAAATTATTAGTCCATTGCATATTCATCCCAAAAAATCGACTAATTTATCCTTCAATTGATGTTAATTACAAAGAAAATATAAAATTGATTTAAATTTTATGTGTTCTCTTTAATATTTTCAATTCACAACGTCCATAATCAATTTAACTATAATGTCTAATACATAATTTAAATTTAACTTATATAAATAATCACTAAAACATTTTTTTATGATTTAAAATATACATAAATGTCGTTATGTTTTTTCTTAAAAGAGATTAAGATCTTTAATATCTCCACAATAATAATTTACAACTTAATGCACAGTACAACCTTACACCAACTTTAGCGATCAACCTAACCCATCTTTTTAGCAACCTCGAATGAAAAATACATGTTATTCATGTAAAATATTAATTAGAAGTTTGTGGATCTACCATCTGGTTTTTAAACGCATATATCGACGAACGCAAACAATAATATATATTAAGGTGTCATTTGATATAGGGATCTTTGTGTAAAGGAATGACTTTATAAGCCATAAGCATTGTTTCATTTTGTAGCTTTAGAGGAATAATATTCAACGAGTACATAGGGTTAGTCATTCTTGAACCAAGATTAAGTGTAAAGGTTTAAGAACACCCATTAGATGAAGATTTCTTTAAACTTGGGTGAGGAGGTGGGTTTTATAAAACTCATTACGTAGTTCTCTACTGATAAAATATTTAGAGTCAATCTTTCCCACTTCTTACAATTACCCTTAATCGTTGAATCTCTCATTAGATCATTATGTCCATTATAACTAGTCTTATATATGGGTGTTGCCCACTTAAATGGTTGTTGTATAAATTACATACATAGTTGAAAATTTATAATCATATAATCTAAAAATCTATCACCCTCGAGAATCATATTGAGTAATGAGTCCCTCGTAGTGATCAAGTTTAAGTTTTTTACTGGCTAAAAAAAAGGTTGTTATAGCTTGCCCCATCCATACATACAAATTAATAAACTACCAACACATCTGTTATTTGTTTTGGGACCAATAACTAGTATTAGAGTATTTGAGATTGTTCTAATCTTAGATCTGTTAAGATAGCTACCTACATGCAAACTCTGCTCACTTGGAAAATGGTTCTACATCTAGACCTCCTAAGTTTGATGCTAAGGAAATCCAAACCTGAAAATCTAGGATGATGCTTCATTTTAAATCTATTGATCCATTAGTGCTAAATATTGTCTTAGAAGGACCATTTGTACCCATTACCTCTATTGATGTTCCCCCTTCTGGAACTACCCCTGCAACATCTAGGGAGGTAGTTAAAGCATCCAATCAATGGTTTGATGAAGATAAAATAAAAATAGGTTTAAATGCTCAAGCTAGAACTCAAATAGCTATTTCACATCCAAATTTTGTATACAACTCTGTATGCAGATTACCTTCTGCCGAGAAAATGTGAGATGCTTTGAATATAGCATATAAGGGTAAGGAAGAGGTCAAATAGAACAATATCATTGCATTAAAGGGACAATATGAACTTTTTTTCTATTACAAAGGAGAAGCTCTAGTAGATATGTATACTAGGTTTACTCCCTTACCAAATGACCTAGCAGCTATGGAGGTTCACATTGATGTGTTTGAAGTAACCAACAAATTTTTTGTCTCTTTACCACCTTCATCAGAATCTGTTGCTACATCACTCAAAGTAACTCAGAGTCTCAAAAACATTGATATGACTTCACTCTATGGTGCTCTCACGAATTATGAAAAATCCAAAGCCATGCATGATAAGAATTTTAAGGAAACCTGGAAACATCCTGAACATTCCAATGATGCCCTTGTTATTGCTGAACGCAAAAGGAAGAATTCAAAAGCTATGGTTGTTTATAAACCAATGTCAGGTAAAGAAGAAGTAGAAGCAAGTGATGAAGAGCTGAGTGAAAATGAAGATTATTCTGGTGATAGTTGTGATGAAGATGATGTAGAAAGCTTTGCAAATGGAATGGCAAGCCTAGAAGTTTAGAAATTTCAATAGAAGGAAAGGTAAATCAAGCTTCAGATTCAGTAGAAGATCCAACACAAGCAATATTGTCAAAACAAGAATGTTTGTTAAGGCAGAATGCTACACTTGTGGAAAGATTGGACACTATGCAGCTGATTGTGAGTCCAAGAAACTATCCACTCAAGTAGATACTTACTCAAAAGCTGCCAAGTAAAAAGCTAAGTACAAACCAATGAAAGCTAAAATGAAAGTTGATTCCAAAGAAAAAAAGAAGCCTGCAGTGAAGAGTTTGATTGTTGACTCCCATGATTGGGATGACTACAGTTCATCATCATCCTCATCAAGTGATAGTGATAATGACCGTATCAAAAACATCAAATATGGAAAATGTTTTATGGCCAAAGATGATTCTGTAAAGGACAAGAAATATAGTACATTTCTGGACGATATAAGGGAAGTAGATATCAAGATGCAATCTGATGATTGGAAAGCTAAAATGTTGTATACGGTAGAAAACTTTCGTTCATACAGTGATGATGAAAAAGTAGAAATGTTTGACTATCTTAGAAGTGATCTCAATATGGCTTGCAAAAGGGAAGATGAATTTAAGATCACATTTGAGGATTAAAAATCTCAAATAAAAGTTTTGGAAAATGAAAAAAAGTATCTTAAAAATGATAAACTTGAACTTGAGTCAAAAGTTTATGCTTCCCAAGTTTATTTGCAAAAGTTAGTAGACACCAAAAACCAATTAACTAATCTTAAGAAAGTTGTTGAATCTTGGTGTCACTCTGCTCAAGGAACTGCTAAATATATTCAAGAGCAAGTACCACATCAAGTTAAAGCTATTTTAAATGGTGATTTTGAGTCTGCTGCTGCTATAGCTGAAGTAACCATGATGGATCCAATACTTGAACCAGCGACAATATTACCAGAAACAGTTGCTAAGGTTGTTGGCAAAGAGGTTTTAACTAATAAATTTGTTAAACTTGTTGCTCAAACTGAATCCACGGTTAAAATCATTGAAGAATTCAAAGCTTAAGGGTATAGTAATCAAGCAATGATCTATTAACCCTTCAGTATCTCTGTGTGTGTGTCTAATAACCTTCTCTGCGAGAAACCAAAAGTAAACCTACCCAAGGTTCCCAAAGCTAGCAATACTGCAACCTCAAATGTTGGTAGTATTGTGAAACCCTCTACTGGAAGTGAAACATCTAATGCTAGTGAAGCTAAGAGAAATAAGACTGTGGCCCAAAAAGAGAAAGTTGAGTTTTCTAATACTAAGATTTCAAAGGGCCAGCCAACACAAGGCAATGGTAAACAATCAAGAGTTGGCTTAACTGAAACTCAAGTTTTGACTAGTAAACTTGACCAACTTACAACTCAAGTTCAACAACTGTTTGCTTATAGCACTCAACAGTTTAACCAAAGTAACACCCACCAGTCAAAGGTTATTCAACCCACACCTAAAAGATAAAACACCACGAAATGCTACAAATGTGGTGAAAGATCACATACGTCTCACCAATGTAATGCAAAATATTGTATGGCTCCGAGAGTGCTGCTAAGTCAATGGGTAGCACAACCAACACATAACATTGTTAATTCCCCTAATGCTCAAATAAGCAGAAGGAAAGGTAGGAGGACACCAAAACTAAATGTTAGTCCTCTAAACCCATCTCTGGATGGGTTCCCAAAACAAATTAATCTTTTGTGTTTGTGCAGGGCATTCAAAACAAGTAAATCTGGTACCTGGACATTAGATGTTCAAGGCATATGACCTGATGTAAGTCCTTGTTGCTAGACTATAAGGAGAAAGATGGTCCAACTGTAACATTTGGAGATAATTCAAAAGGGTATACCAAGGGTTCTGGAACTTTAAGCAATGGAAATGTCACCTTCAAGAATGTTGCTTATTTGGTTAAATTAAAACATAATATAATCCGTATAAGTCAACTAACAAATAGAATGAAAGTGGTTCAATTCAGAAATAGTCTGGAACCATATTTGACATGACGGTAAACTACTGCTGATTGAAAAGAGGCATGTAAGTATGTATCAAATTGATATTAATACAGAAAATTTACCACCAGTGAACATGCTTCTACTCCAAGTCAGCAGACAACTAATGTGACGTAAAAAGTCATGTTTTTACTTACATTATTTTTCCTATTTCAACCTTAATCTTGATAAAACATTTGACTTAAACGGTTATTCACCTAAAATCATAAAAATGGTTGAAATATAGACGACGCATTATAAATCAACGAAAATGATCAAATAACGCGCAAAACAAGGAAAAATACTCAAAGCTCGGTTCAACACCCTCTTAATTACCCTTATGCTATAAAATGAGAAATTTTTTTTAATTAGTCTCATATTCTTCCTCAGGTAATTACGAGATCATGGACGAAAGAATCACGCAAAATAGACGAGAAACGAAGAAGTTACGACCATACGAATATACGAAGACTTACGATCAAATGAATCCCGCACACGGGGTCACAAGGGCACCCGTATACAGCACCCCTACCATATACGGCACCCAAATCCCCCCGTATTTTGGCTCCTGTTTTGCCTTGTGCATACCCCCAATGTCTTAAGGTGTCGAACTAGCGTCCCATATTTTACCTTACAAATCAAATTTTTTATACGGGAGGTGTATACGGAATGGAAGAGCTTTGGGGGAATTTTGAGAAGTCTTTTGGCCTATAAATACCACCACCCTACAACACCTCAACACACACCTCTCATCCACCATTCCACACACACTACTACCACCTCCACCGACACACACTTCTCTTTCTACTTTCTTACTTTAGGTTAGTTTTAGTTAATTCTAGTTAATTATTTAACGAATATTTAACTAGAATATTAGAGGGGCATTATTGTAATATTTTGGAAGATATTAGGAACTTTGCTTGTATCTTTCACAATAATTCCAAGCTACGCTATTTACAGTTCTATCCTCTCTCTCTATCTTAATTAAAATGTATGCTATTTTGATTATGCTAGAAGTAGGATTTGCCATTATTAGTGAGTAGTTAGTCCTCGTGTTTGTTGCAATGTAGTTAGCCATTATGTTTTGGGATGATGATATTATTATCGGTGTCTTGATTTAACTTTTCATCTATGATCTTAAACCTAATTATACTATTGTCTTTTCACCAATCGAAGTGATTAAAACTTTTTGATGAGATATCACGAAACTTAATCAAATGGTAATTAATTTAACTGTCTATGTTAAACTATGGTTTGATTACAACGCTATACAATCATCGTAGAGTACATTGTAGATTACTATGGAAACACTATAAGGTGAGGTACATAGGAAATACTATGGAAATGTTGTGAACGAAATTGTGAAGTACTTAAGCAATGAAATAACTAATCAATAGTTGTTCTCCTTGTTAACCCTAGTGTATTTATAAACATGGTCTAGCTTTGAAGCATTGGAAATACTATCTTAGATCGTAGAATATATCATGAATTAAAGCAATGAAAATACTATTTGAAGATCATAGAATACAATGTGAATTAGCTAGGGATTTATTGGTTACTTTCAAGTGACGGGCAGTTTAGGACATAGTGGGTAATCTTTAATCTTAAATACACACTTAGTTTATGAATCTTTAAGGAATCATTATGAAGTAATGGAAATACCGTCGGAACAACTGAGTTATTGGTATAGCAATGGAAACACCACTAGGTGTAGTACAATTGTGGAAACCACCACCCATTGGTATAATACCTTGTGGATTAATATTAGTCTAAGCACCCTTAGATTCTACAAGCCCATAAATGAAAAGTAATCAGACACCAATCAAGTCTTATAATTAAATGTTTTGTTTAAATTACTTCTTTACGTGGTGTTAAGAACGGTCGGACCGTTAGTGGGGTTGTTACTCTATTCATGCACCCAGGATCTTAAAGATTCAAGAAAGGGTCACTGCTTTGATCAGAATCACGATAGCCTAGTCTCTCAGTGACATTCTGTTCGAGTAATCGAACAGTAAGGAACTAGTGCTTACACCACAAGGATCTAAGATAAATAAAATACAAATATTTAGAAAGACGTTTTCATATTTAAAATATCATCCCACGCAAGACTAATGAAATCACAAAAAACACCCTCCAATATGCTGACTATTATCTACCTATTTTATGACGCATTTTTATTTACTGCTTACTTTAGTTTAATTAAACCCCAAACCAAATCCAAATCATTTTGAAACCCTTTGCAAAATAGAATCGATTGTCTCCGACCTCTCTGCTTCACAATACGGTTGGTTTTAAGAACGACCCTAGGTCATACTTAGCTATACTCCCCTTAGGCATAGTATACTTAGGACCCCATCTATTATAAATATAAAACTTATCATTGATCGGGTTGTTTGGTTATCGTCTGGCATTCACCCCGACGACACTTGCAGCGACTAATCATTGACTCGCATCAACAACCTTAAATGGTTATAGCACAAGAGGCCCTCACACCTCAATTTCAAAGATATCAATAAGCTAGCCAGTAGAGGATTAGTTTCAGAATACCCTGTATGACATATGTCAAGGACAGATTGTGTCCAAGTTGTGGAAAAGGAAAGCATCACAAAGCTTCATTAAAGTACAAGCAAGTTTCATCCATTATGCAACCACTACATATGTTTCACATGGATCTATTTGGTCCTATGAGCACTCCAAGTTTGGGTAGAAAGAGATTTACCTTGGTAATTGTTGATGAATATTCCAGATACACATAGGTGTATTTTCTAAAGTAGAAGGGTGAAGCAGTAGAAGAAATCGTCAACTTTGTAAAGAAGATAGAAGTTCTAAATGGATAACAAGTGAAGCAGATTAGAAATGATCATGGCACAGAATACAAAAACCATGTGTTGGAATCATTTTGTGCTGACAAAGACATTTCACAAAATAGAGAAAATAAAGTGGGTTTTGGATAGCTAAATTCCCCACCCCTCAGGGGCTTTGTAACACCCACTCTTACGACCTAGGGGTAATCTGGTAATTTCTTAATTGTATACTTAATTATGATTTTATTAATGTGTTTATTAGATAGGAAAATTAGATTAAGGTCGAATTGTTAATTATGTCAGGTAAAAGATTAATAGTTTTAAGTTAAAATAGTTGTCGGTAAAATAAAATAACTTGTCTCGCAAAGCGGTTTTCAGGTTACAGACAATAAGTCAAACGAAGGATTAAAAAATAACCAACATTGAGTTGGTAGGTGATATAAATCACCAACCTCTTCCTTTTTCTTCTCATAAATCACCAAACTTCTTCATTTTCATCTCATTTTGGTCATCTACTAATTCCT
Organism: Logfia minima; assembly: GCA_963921325.1. Taxonomy (NCBI): domain Eukaryota; kingdom Viridiplantae; phylum Streptophyta; class Magnoliopsida; order Asterales; family Asteraceae; genus Logfia; species Logfia minima. Next base: position 26,348,993 of record OY992768.1, read on the forward strand.
TTCAAGTTCTCTCTAGCTCCTTTCCTAAATCACGAATTTAACATCAATTGAGTGTGTTATAACCTGCTGTGAATCATCATCTTCATCTTGTTCTCATTTTAGTTGTAAGCATTTTTCTATTTTAGGATATAAACTTGAATTTGGCCAAATCTTTGAATTAGATGTGTAATGGAAGCTTAAAAGATGTTATTTGATGCTACTTGATGTATTAGAGATGTAGGAAAACTTGTTAGATGGTTAGGAAACCGAAATTTTGTGTTGGATGAAAAAATAGTTCGTTTTTTTGGGTAACAGCGGTTCAGTTCGCAGTTCGTCCAGCGAACTGAGTTTCTGCACTGCGAACTGAGTTCCTGCACTGCGAACTGAGTTCCTGCGAACTGAGTTCCTGCGCTGCGAACTGAGTTCCTGCGAACTGAGTTTCTTGCGCTGCGAACTGAGTTCCTGCGAACTGAGTCCTGAGAACTGAGTTCCTGTCATGCGAACTGAGTTTCTGCAAATTTTCAAAGTGCATAAGTAAAAGGTTATACTCTTAGCGACCAAAATTTAACAAATTCTTATTAACTGCGGATCAGACTCTTATTAACAGATTATAGATTGCAAGGGTCACCTGCTTGGATTAATATGTGATAATAATATTTCGAAATTTGTTAATTGAATAAATAATTAAACAAACGAATTTCATAACTTGATATAAATTGATAGTTGTAGAGCGGTTATAGCTAACAAATTGCAACTTGGTGATTGTTTGCCCTTTTATACCGAGTAGTGAAATATGTTATACGATTATGGAAAGAGTTACTAACTTCTTAATATTATATTCTCAGATCAGCAGAAGACTCAGTAATATAAGATCTCCGAGTGTGGGCTGAGACAAGTCAAGTGAGTGGATCTGCAACTCATGATTTGATTTAGTTGTAATGGTGTGATTACAACAAGTAACATAGATATTGATAGACTGTCTAGTTTGATTTATGATTGTGTATTTGCTTGTTATGCATACGTGGCCTTCGAGCATCTGTGTTGTTCAGAGGTCAATTGTTATTGGACTTGGTATCTATTGTGTTCAACACAGGTTCCGAATACATGTGTTGTTGCTGGAAACTGTGTTGTAGTGTTGTAGTGCCAAGTTATCGGTAAATCTTGTATAGGCCAATACAGATTGTGATAAGCGTTATTTGAGGGCCACCGCAGCTGTAGGGTTCCTCAGTAACCACCGATCCTCTTGAGTTTATGTGTTTTCGTGCTTAATGTATTAGATTGTTATGCTAAGTTGAATTATTAGTTGTACATTCATTCACTTAGCTTCGTGCTAATCCCACCATTTCTCTTCCTGTAGGTTATGTATAAGTTTGTGGGTTTGGGCAGGAAGATGGGCTTTTGAAGGAATGTTTGACACGTGCCATAACTCTGATAAATATTTAAAGATGTTATGTTAGTTACCATGTATGTAGATTTCGAAAAACAACAATATATGTCTTGTTTTATGAATATTTAAATGTTGTAAAACTCGCGAAAAGTTTATGGTCATTTTGTAATATAATATATAATATTATTTTATCCATCGTTTCCGAGTCAAATGACAGATTTAACACTGAGATAAAGTATGGGGTGTTATAGGCTTGTTGCTAGAATGAATAACCAAATCAAAGGAATGAATTAAAGTTTCTTTTCGGGTATAAAAGAGGCTACAGTTCTGATTTATACTACGTACAAGGCATAGGATGGATAGACACCAAAGACCAACTGTAAAAGAATAACCTTCTTAGTCAAGATATGGGTTCAGATCTCATCATGTTGCATCATTTCACCAAACCTACTCACCTTATGATATTTTAGTTAATTTTATGAACTTTTGGTACTTAGTTAGATTTATTTTCAGGTCAAAGATTAAGAGAATTAAAGAAAAGATGAAGAAATGGTGGATGAAAACGAAAAAAGAAGAAAAGCTGTCAAAATCAACCATTACCCGCTGGGTAAGCAAGGCTACTCGCTGAGTACCTGCTACCTAAACGGGTACAAAGGCATTCAACCGGGATCTTTCCTGACAGAAACTTGGCTTTGAATTATACCCGTCGGGTACTCATCACTTCTAATTTGAAGACTCAACTGGGAACAAGGCACCCAACTAGGTGGGATTTGATATTACCCGCTGGGTACCTCTGCTACCCGCTAGGTACTTATGGCGGTCACGAATTTTTGGCTTTTATTCTTAATTAAACCTTAATTATCATTATCTTTTGATCATCAATTTTGGTGGACGATTAGAGCCTATTTTGGAGAGCTTTTAGGGACACCCTAAGTGATTCATCAACCTTTTAATTATTATAGAAGTTAGGGTTTGTTTCTTTTCATTCGAATATTTATTAGTTTATATTTAATTCATCTTTGTAATCAATTATAAATTATACTTGGATTATTATTATTGTTTTTTGATTGAACCCATGACAATGGGCTAATTCTTTTATGTTCATCTAGGCTAATAACCCTAGATGTTAGACTTATAATATTTATATTTTGTTATGGCGTATGATATGATGTTTAAGCGTTGAACGATTTGTAATTGATTATTTAACTTATTCAATTGATGTGATAATTGTGCTAATGAGTGAGAACTCTTAGATTTCATATTGCATTTACTTTTGATTGGAAATAATAAGAGAATTGGATTAGGTTATTTGAATTATAATATGGGTAAATTATACTAAAAGACATTTTGTGTGATTATAGTAATATCTAGGACACTAGGATTATGAGATTAAATCATCATGTTAGTAGGATTGATTAATCATAATTAAGGCTTATAATTTGTCAAGGACACTTGCACTTTATGATTTAATTAAACGATTGCATTGTGAAAATAAGTAATCCAGATTGTTAATTCTTATATGCTAAACACTTATCTATAATTTGTCCAACTCTAGGGGGTTAAAAGTCTAGATGAACATGCTTCTACAACTTGGTTGAATTATCATTTACCACTTATTTAGTTTATAAATACCTTTTGACTGCTTGTTGTTAAGAGGCACCTCCCTATTAACTTAGCTATAGATTAGACAATTAACCTCAAAATACATATAAATTGTTCCTGTGAGAGGCTACCCGGTAGACTTATAACTGCTATACTACTATCCGATTAGGTATACTTGCGTAGTTGTGTAATAGTTGCTTTGATATTGTTTTACTATTTTTATAACTAGATAATTACACATCACTTTCCTCCTCGAGTCCTGAGTCCTGTCATGATCTATTCCTTGTAGAGGAAGGCTAACTACTTGCTGGCTGGGAGTTGTATGAGCGGTAACGTCCACCTAAGGCCCCTTGAGAAGGCGGTGATTTTCAAATCCTCCTAGCGATTGTCCTACTATGATAATTCTCTAAGAAGAACGACCATGTTAACTTTTCTACTGTGAGAATACCATAACAAAATGATGTTGCAGAAAGAAGAAATAGAACATTGATTGAAGTTGCCAGATCAATGATTGTTGAATCAGGAATGAAGAGCTATTTTTGGGTAGTAGTAGTTAACACAACATGCTTAATCTAAAAGAGATCATTAATTGTGAAAAGGCACCAGCAGACAACTTGTGAAATGTTAAAAGGAAGAAGACCAAATATTTTCTTCTTCTATGTATTTGGAAGTCCGTGTTTCATTCTCAACAACGGAGATCAATTTAGAAAATTTGATGTTAAAGCTAATGATGGGATATGTCTTAGTTATTCTACTTTGTCGAAAGCATACAAAGTATTTTAACAAGAAAAGAGGATGTATGGAAAAATCTATACATGTCAAATTTGATAAGAATACACCATTTACATCATCTATTCATGATGACAATGAAGATACACCATTGGATTTTAAAGAACTACCATAATCTGCTCCTACTTCATATATTCCAAATGATGGTCACACTGATCAGCATATGGAATACCACAAATCCAGTAAGGATAGGTCAATTACATCTCCCAACACACATATGTTGAAAGTTGTACTCAATATTGAACCTATGTCGAATCCCAATGAATAATCAGAAGATGATACTTCAGAATGTGACACTGCTAGTGCAAGCAGCTTAGAAGATGAAGAAAATGTGTTGATTCAAAATCAACTAGCACAAGCTACAGTAACCATCGATGTTGGTTCCAGTAGACAACATGGTAGTGGTGGAGCACCTGAACCACCTACATTTTATAGGAAGTGGACAAAATCACATCCTATTGAGCATGTTAATGGTGATCAAAGTACTGGTGTAAAGACTAGAAGGCATGCTACAAGCAATTTCTGTATGCATGTAAACTTTGTGTCCAGGATTGAGCCCACTAAGATTGATGAAGCACTTTCTGGTCCAATTTGGGTAGGAACTATACAAGATGAACTCTCTCAGTTTGAAAGGAATAAAGTGAGGACATTAGTCCTTGTACCACATGATAACACAATCATTGGTACTATGTGGGTGTTCAGAAACAAATTGGATGAAAATGGGGTTGTCATCAAAACAAAGCAAGATTAGTTGCTCAAGGTTTCAGAAAAGAAGAGGGATTGGATTATGGAGAGACATTCGCACCTGTAGCTAGATTTGAAGCTACCGAGATATTTCTGGCATTTGCTACTTACCGAAACTTTAAGGTATTCCAGTGGATGTGAAATCTGCATTTCTCAATGGAAAGTTGCAAGAAGAAGTATATGTCAAGCAACCTCTAGGTCTTGAATGTACTAAATTTCCTAACCATGTATACATGTTAGACAAAGCTTTATATGACCTTAAACAGACACCTAGAGCTTGGTATGAAACACTTCAAAATTTTCTAACCGGATTCAAATTTAAAGTTGGCAAAATTGACACCACACTTAGATAAAAACGATTTACTTATCTCATCTCTGAGCTAGGTATGCTTGAAAACACTGTTTATGCCCAACCAGCAAAAAATAATTTTTGGATGACCAACCTACATAGACAAACCCTTCACAACCAGTTCAAGTAGGTCAACAAAAAGTCAATATTCGATTTTCTTAATCTTTTCTAATTATCTTATTATGAAATAATCTTGACATAATGTTTTCTTAAAATGTGTAATTACTTTAATGTGATGTGATTTAAGATAATTTTATCGAAAACATATTTTGATAATTGGGTTGTTTGAAAATAACAACCACGACACAACTTGCCCGCTCACTAAACACTATAGTACTATAGCATCAAATCTCTGTAAAGTACCTGTCACTTCGGAAACATGTCACTTTCACATAAATTATGGTTTTCTCTCATACTTTGTATAGCCATCATCCCTATAGCGTTTATGTTACCGTCTCCATTTCCATAAAAATCCCAAATCATAAACGCTAACCTTGTTCACATTGATCATACTATGTTTCTAACCCTTAATCTTCAAAACACAAAATGGACAATGGTGTTCGTATTTACACTCTCGGATAACTTGTAACAAGCTTTTAATTGCCTTGATGCTACTGAGATAACTCTCAATAACAACAATTGTGCAACCGATCTTTCTATTCCTAAAAATTACAAGAATACCGGTTACCGGAATATTGTGATTTATTTGAAAAATTCCCCAATTTCTTATACCTTAACAACAAAACCTTGCCAAACCTTCCTGCAAACACTCACAAATTTTTAGTATACGTCTGTCGTTACCAAAATCCATCTAGGTGCTACTTATATTTATGCTACGATTGGTAATGGTAAAGCCACAGCCATTTATACAGAACAAATTTGTAGATACTTAAAACTCTGAGATGGACCTTTTGTTGATCCACTGTCACCTATAGATTGTCAACATGAAGTTCTAAGCTTCATTATATATCCTGAAAGTTTTGATAATAGCCCTAAAAGAGTTAAGATGAATGGCTTCTGCAGCTATTTCTTTGGGGTCATTATGTAGTGCATGGGTCACAAGTTTAGAGGTAAGGACCAATGTAACAACTTTGAGTTACAGTTACGTCATGCTCTTAATTTTGGTAGAAATATTCATTTTGTTGCTCTCATTTACACTGAATTGAGAGAGAAGATTGAAAGAAAGAAAAAGGAGAAGAATGTTCCATTTCCTAGATTCTTAAGTCTAGTATTTGAAGGCATTGCATTTTTAGAGATGATTGCAAGGATTTAAAAGATTTTAATGTTGGTAATGTATTTTTGGGTGAAAAGATGTTTCATAAGCTTACTGAGAAACCTCATCAAGGTTTATCCCCATCCGTACTGGCTATCATTCCGCCATATGTGATTCTAGATGTTGATCCAGATGTTGCAATAACAACAACTCAACCACCGGAATCATCATCAAGTTCAGATGATGATGATGACCACCCAGCTCTGGATCTATCTCATGACCAGCTAACACAAAAACATACAACAAGCCAACCAACAAAGAAAAGTGAAGGCAAGCCAACACAGAAGAAAAAGTATGCAAAGACTTTAGGCATGGCTACTAAATCCATTTCTTCCTCCTAAGTTTTTAAAAAGGATGCTAAGAAATTAAGTAAACCTACTTCTTCTATCCTAGCATCCACCACAAACATTACAAAATCTCAATCTTCAACCAGCACGGTGCAGGCTTCACAACCAACACAAGATGAAAAAGGATGCCAAGAAGTTAAGTAAACCCACTTCTTTTATCCCATCATCCACCACAAAGATTTCAAAATCTCAATCTTCAACAGGCACATTGCATGCTTCACATATAGCACATGATGATCAATCCCGAACCAAAATCATTGAAAAGCACAAGAAGTTAAAAGCTAACACTCAGCCATCTAAGTCATATGCCCAAAGTGCTCAAGGCTGGTTTGACTTCTATTCGTGTGGAGTCAACCCAAGCTATAACACCCCAACAATTTACTCAGGGTTAAATATGTAATTTGACTCGGAAGCGATGGATAAAGATACTATTATATATATTACAAAAGACCCATAATAATTTTTCGCGAGTTTTACAACAATTAACAAACTGTCTGCAGCAAATACATACAGCTGTTTACGAAATCTGAATACACATTAGTTAACAAAACACATTTACAAAATCATATTCATCAGAGAGTGAGCGCATGTCAAACATTCCTTCCATAGCTTAACTTCCTGCCCAACCCACAATATAATAACAAAACCTGCAGGAAGAGAAGTGGTGGAATTAGCACAAAGCTAAGTGAATGAATGTACAACTAATAAATCAGTTTAGCATAATAATCTGTTTACATTAAGCACAGTAAACACATAAACTCAAGAGGATCGGTGGTTACTGAGGAACCCTACAGCCGCGGTGGCCCTCAAATAACGCTTATCACAATCTGTATAGGCCCATACAAGATTTACCGATAACTTGGCACTACAACACAACAACACAGTTTCCAGCGACAACACATGTATCTGGAACTTGTGTTGAACACAGTAGTAACCAAGTCCAATCGCAATTGACCTCTGAATAACACAGATGCCCGAAGGCCACATATGCACAACAAGCAGGTATACACAATCATAATTCAGACTAAACAGTCAATCAAGGTTTACGTTACTTGTTGTAATCACACCATTACAACTAACTCAAATTATGAGTTGCAGATCCACTCACCTGTCTGCTACTGTCCACCTCTCAGAATTCTAATATTACTGAGTCTTCGACTGATCTGAGAATACAACAGATAATGAGTTAGTAACTCATTTCGTAATCGTATAACATATCTCAACGCATAGTATCTAGATAATAAACATTTATCAAGTTTAAATCATCATAATAGCACATTCTTACAAGCAGGTAATTCCCGGAAGTCTAAGGAAATAAGAGTTCAATCTGGAACGAAACTCGAAAATCTCGGAACGTCATTTAAAAACTGAAAAATGCCATTTTGAAGCCCAAGATGACCCCGAAAGGCCAAAAACTGACTGGGCTATGGTATATAGTCTTGATTACCTGGTCGATTCTGAGTGACCATGCGAATTTCATCAAAATCCAATTTTTAGTAAGATTTTCACAAAACTTAGTAACACTTACGCATTTTCAAAATCTGCGACATTAGAAGCGACATTGCCAATCTCGCCATAGCGACATTGCCAATATCGCCATAGCGACATTGCCAATATCGCCAAATCACTAGCGATATTGCAAGCGAAATTAATCGCGATATTACCTGCGATATTGGTGGCGATATCACCAATATCGCCTAAACCAGTTCATCTGCGTTTTTGCAGAAAACTGGGCTGATTTTCACCAAAAATTCCCAAATCGAATTCTAACAGCGTTTTTCTACCAATTGAACGTTCCAACACTTCGTAAATACATAAACAAACACTCGAAATTCATCAATTTAACATAAAAACACATAATTAAATCCAACCTACTAACTTTTCTCTCATTTTTGTAAAAACCAAAAAACTAATCAAAACTAACCTTAATCTGATTTAATCCACAGAAACAAGTTGTAGGAATGATCTTCTATGAATTCCGAATCTAATGACACAATTTGGAGGTGTTTTGGGCTTGATTTGAGCTTCAATTTTGCAAGTGTGTTTTCTAGTGTGTGTTTGTGTGTGTTCTTGGTGTGAGATGAAAAATGAAGATGGTGATGATAATGGGGCAGATTTCCTGATTTTGGGTTTATATATATATATATATGATTACGTATACTACGATGTATTATTATCATTAATCTAGCACACGATGGTATTAGTTCTAATATTTAGGCATATCCGTATTTTAAACTAAAAATACCATAATTCCCATTTAATTATTCCTAACAATTACCCACTCAAACATTTCATATAAATTGATCCAATTAAATAAAGTAAATAAGGAAATGAATTTACCGAAAAATACTAGGCCGATGGGGAGGATGTTACACAAGCACTTGATAACCCTATAGCCAACTCAGATGTGTCTTCCAGAAAAGATACATTGTTGAAAAGAGATCAACCATTATCTAGACCAACCTCTCGAAAGGAGAAGTCCATTGATAGACAGAGGGACATCGCACCTCATACTGGGTCAGTGAGTCAATCCCTTAAACCTGAACATTTGTCCATATCTCAAAATGTTGACATCTTACAAAAGAAAACCACATCAACCAATATCAGCTGCCAGGAGTTGGATATTTAGAACCCAACGCAGGTTCGAATGAGTCACATAGATACCCCCACTCTATCAATACCTCTTACACAATCTGAGTATGCACTTGCTGTCAATGAGTCAGTAGATACACAGCTGAACTTACGTACATCAATTTCTATTTCCAATGATGATGTAACTAAAACACAAGTTACTTCTAAAGAACCAATTATAGAAACAACTATTGAACTAGAATCTTTTAGTCATGATGCAGTTGTCATAGAAACAGAACAACAACAACAACAACAACATCCAACCAACACTCCAGTAGTCACAGTTATTCATCTTGAAGCAGCATAGATTCTGAGGCAAACAATACGTTCAATTAGAGTCAAATAAGTAACTATACGTTTGATTATGCTAAACCCTCAACCTTTGCCACTTAACTAGACTCACGAAAGTCCAATGACTTCAAAAGGGGTAATCTACAAATAACCACTGTGGCTCTACCCATATTGAGCAAAGTTCAAGGTGTTTCCCCCACCCTACATGAGAGTCAATCCCATAGCCATTTGGCATCTTCAAAAGAGGATGTCATCTCAATCAAAGGGCAAGAGTCACTAGTTGATGATGACACATTCTTATCCAGTGTTCCAATGAGTACATATCGTGCTCGCTCAGATTCACTTTCTAACTTTCCTATCACTGCACAGGTTGTGAATGACTCACAGTCACATTATCAGTTACATGCCTCAATTTCTATTCCCAATGATACATCAGTTAGAAACATAAATTGATGAAGATAAGGGAGTCACACCCGTGGATATCTCTATTTCCATTGCTGATCTAGCTACACTAGAGGGCACTGATGATACCTTAACCTCTTCTTTACAAAAAAATCCTGCTCATTCAGCCGAGTAATCCACAGAAACTCTTAGTGAGATTGAGGGTAACTCACCATTAAGAGAGTTGGATAATTTTTCCATCTCTAGTGACCAACATTCGGTCGTCGGAGATGATCATCAACTTGATCAATCACTCGCTCTAGACAATCAGGTTGACCAAATCATAGGACAACCACCCATTCCTGAACCTGAAAAAATGATAGGTGTGCATCCCTTAGAACCCCAACCTAGTGTGCTAGTGACCTCATCTCTTCTCTCTAGTGAAAACATTATTCACTCACCATAGAGAGAGGAACAGTTTGCTCATGTTGCATGGACCCAACAACTTCTCATGGGGTATATTGCGTCATCTAGGGAAGAGGTCCATGTCCTTAAGGATGTCAAGGACAAAGCTCACTTGAAAAAGTCATGGAGCATGCTAGGCTATCCCAGGATTTAATGCCTTGGGCAGACATGATCACTGAAAAGACTAAAGAGATCGCTCTCCAATCGACCATACATTCGGTGCTTCGCTATTGTCATATCACAAATTTTGAGTCCCTGACCAACTTCAAAGAACAAACAAAAGTTGATGTCATTGCAAAGAATGCTGCAATTCAAACCCAACAACAAAAAATCAATGCAGTGACTAAGGCGCATGCATGGTTTTCCACTAGCATGAAAAAGTATTATTGAAGTATCCTCTGCTATCATAGATGAACTTCCAAAGGTTATCCAACAGGGTGAAAAAAAGATAGATCACACCATTAAGTTGGTTTTTGAGTGAGCAAAAGAGTTAGATTCCTTAAAAGCATAAGTGGAGTCCCAGATATTCACATTCATGGAAGTTGTTACCCTAAGTACAGGGCTATGAACAATCAAAACTTTGATTCAAGGGACTTATGGCACTTTTGGGACAATGTTCTCTCACTCCCCCACAAAGTTCTCGAGCAGCATCTAGGGCTGGGCATTGTTTTCTCCTCCTTTTTTTTTATTTCCTTTTATTTTATTGGTTCAAATATATTTGCGGACCCATTTTAACTTTGAGAATAATGTTGAGAACACTGTTCTCTACTCCCCACTTACTCCCCACTTATTTAGCAACAGTATTCTCCCATAATATTATCCAAAACACTATAAATCAAGAGTCTACCACTCCGTGTGCTTTTAAAAAGATAGTACAATCGCATAATAGAATTTGAGTAATGGGATCATGGGTATTATTTTAATAAAGTTTTATTAGTTAATATACAATGCATGTATAGGTTACAGTGAAGTTAGAATATTTTCTGATTATAAAGAGCATAACAGAGATTCCGATTTATGTGTTTTCGAGTTTTCATGTACGTTTTTCCATATCAAAATTAAATGGTTGTTTTATATTTAGATCTATGTATTTTACTTGGCTAAAAAACTACACGACCAAGACAGTTAAGATACCAAATATTTTCATTATGTTTTTGGCAAAAAGAAGTTATATATATGTTGATCGGAATGAAGATTGATACTACAAATGACATGAACGATGACGTAAAATCTTAAAATTTCGAGAATAAGTACGAATTTTGCTCTAATAACATATCAACTCTAAACTTGATAATCTTGCGCAGCAACTTAAAAGATAATTATCGATACTTTAATCTCCAATCAGGAGAATGGGAAGTTATTGACTTGAAACTGTAGATCCGTAATCTAAGAACTCGACTTAATAAACACCCTTCAATTTTCGCTCGCTTTGAAAAATTTTCTACTGTCATCCTGCTTGCGAAGCTGAATTTCTTCAAAAAATTAAAACAAAATATACATAATTGGGCAAATTAGCGAAAAAGAAACAATTAATTAACATAAAAGTAAGAACCACGAGAACCATTTCTAGTAGCCATTAGATGAATCTGATCAAGGAATCCTATCGGTTGATGGCATTCCTGCGATTATTGGTGTTGTTTTAATATATTAGCAGACACATAATGACATTGGGGGAAAATGGGTATAACAAACTAAAAGATTATAAAGAAACATCAGATCACATTCAAAGAAATAGGCCTCATTTAATTTCAATTCCAACCTTGACTATCGTAACTTCCTGGTAAAGATATGTATTTTAACTTCCTGGCAAAATGGACGCCGGTTGTACTCTGTAAGGGTTCATATGTTCATTAGTGAACGTTCTGCCAACTTGATTACGTTTTCTAAATATAAAATTGATCACCACCTATTAATCAATAATCTCTGTGATGAAGATGATAGTTAACATGTTCATGAAACTGGTTAGTTGTGTTTAAAGTTGTTCATACTGGAACAAATTTTATTTTTTTCCCAATTCTTACGAGAGCCTTTGGCCAAAGTTTTGTTGAACTCTGTTTCTATGTGAATAGTCAAATATTTATATGAACATATGAGTTTATTGTTAGATTTTGTTTTATAATTAGAATTTGCACATGTTTTAGTAGTTGTGCATATATGAACACTAGCATTAATTATGGTTCTTAGGGCACTCCCATCCATCCCGTCGGTAGCCGACAGAACCGACACCGATGTCACTATCGTGTCGGTTTGAAATCTTCAAATTTCCGACGGATCCAAATTTTTTTTTTTTTACTTTTTATTTTTTAATTTTTTGTTTGTTTGTTTCCTTGTGCCAACGGACAAAATTTCAAAATGAGAGGGGGGAGGGGGGGGGGGGGTAACGGCTAAATCACAAAAACCCAAAAAACAAACCATTTTCAAACTTATTTACTTTATTAATTTTACCCATTAATTTTATACATATTTACTATTATATACACACACACATTTATCTACTATAATTCACACTAAAAACAAACAACTACTTTTATTCTCTCTATAATTCATACAACTACACACTCATTTCATACACAAACTACACACCACAACACCCATTTTATACACAAAAACTACACAAACCACATCCATTTCTTACACAAACTACACACCACAACACCCATTTCATACACAAAAACTACTCAAACCACATTCATTTCTTACACAAAAATGTCCAACCATAACCAAAAACCATCTTCATCAAATATATCCCAAGATATGTGGAACAATTTTGATAAATACTCAAATCCCACACACAAGTTCACAATCAAGTTCATCCTCCGCTCACTCAAAGTTTCCAACACCTTCTCAAACGTCTCCACAATTCTGGTTTGCACAATACGTATCACTTACAAACCCTTACTCTCAAGGTTGGTACCAAAACCAACAATTCCAACAATTCCAACAATACCAACAAACACAACAAACACAACAATATTCACAAACCTCAAACCTACCAAATCCAAACTTCACAAACCAATACCAACAACCCCAAATCCCCGTTACCAACCCCGAAGTTGAAGAAAGTTCTGAAGAAGTTGAAGTTGACGAAAAACAAAAAAGAAAACAAGTTCGGTGGACCGACGAGGAGGCGCGAATTTTATCCGAACGGTGGATACATTGTTTGGAAAATGGCGTTCAAGGAAACTCGCAAACCGACGCGAGTTTTTGGAAACAAATTCGAAAAGACTATAATTCGTTAGTCGGCGAAAAACGTAATCTCAATCAACTCACGGGGAAATGGAACAAGATTGCACCCGACGTAAAAAAATTCAACGCACTCTACAAGAACTATTCCGAGCTTCACCCTCAAAGCGGTTCGCGAGATGAAGACGTTTTAGAAGCCGCCAGAAAGCACTTTAAGCAACAAAACAATAACCGGAAAGTCATTTACGAGCAATGTTGGAATGTACTAAAACATTACCCGAAATTTTTGATGGAGCCCGGGGTAATGAGCAACAAACGTACATTTCAAACCGACCAAGAAACCGTCAATCTAGAAGCGGATGACTCCCAACCGATCAACGCAAGTCTACAAAATAACATGCAAAGGTTGTTTCATGACGACCCAATACGCCGTCCACCCGGTCGCAAGTCTCAAAAAAGTTCGGGTTCATCGGACGCAGTTACTTTATCAAGAAGTTTAAAAGACGAAAAGTTTGAAGCCCTTGAAGAAGTTAAAAGGACCGCTCGCCTCCAACAAACCGCAATAAAAACGATCACAGAAAATTCGACAAAGAAGTTAGCTTTATAAAAAAATACCAAAGCGTGCTTTTAAAAAAGGAACTAAAAATGATTAAAGCCACTCGAAAAGATGTGATAAAAACGTATGGTTCAATGTTTAATGCAGACGATTCGAACGAAAACGAAGACGAACACGAAGCCGATGCAGAAGACGAAGAATCGAGTTCCGATTAGATTATGTTTTAATTATTTAGTGTGTTTTTTATTATGGTAATGTTTTTTTTTTTTTTTAGGAAATTTAATGTTTTTTATTAGGAAATGTAATGTTTTTTTAAATTAATGTAATGTTTTTATTTTAATGAAATGTGTTTTATTTTAATTATTGTGCTTTAAATAATTAAATAATAAGGAAAAAAAACTGACCGTCACTGATGGCAGTGGGCAGTCAGTTGTTAGTCAGTTTCAGTCAGTTTTGAAAAAAGCTGATGTGGCGCTGAGTTGGCAGAAACTGACCAGTCAGTTTAAGTCATGAATGGGAATGACCTTAAATAGACGTGGACATGTAATCAGTAAAACCTAAAATGATTGTTTACTAGACATTAAAGTATATATCAAACCAACAAACTTAGATCCACTTATGCAATAGATAGTAGAATCGATTCATTAGTTTCTGTATGTAATCCATGAGTATCCATGAGTATCCATGAGTAAATAAATAGAACGATCACATGTGAACACCAAAAAAGTGTTGTAGTGTAACTGAATTACATGTAAACACCAAAATCGTATATGTTAATATGTCCACCGATGTTAACTCGATAAAGATGTTAAACGTTCTTTCATACTTTGATGCATGTGTTAATGTGTTATTGATTGGTGACTTCAACAATCACAGACTGAGAGCATTAATAATTACGGTAAATTACAGTCCCTGCTCCTGTGGTCCTTCAGTTTCACATGCCTCGTCCCTCAAGACCATTTTTTGAAGACCTTACCCCCATGGTTGTTGTGTTTGTAACAACTCAACGTCTCCTTCGTTAAATCTAACGAAATGATCGTTAAGTCATACAAATGACTAAAATACCCTCATAATTTCATACACTCTTCTCTTTTACCTTCACTTTCTTTCTCAAATTTACAATTGCAGGTTTCTTGATTTCAAGAATCAAAGGTTTCTTGATTTCAAGAATCAAATCCAAACACTTAACTTAACTTAACCTTAGATTCGTTTTTCTTTTGCATCGCCATCATCCTCAAATCAAACCTGCAACTACAAGAAAACCCTTCATTTCTTTTGCATCGTCATCATCCTCAAACAAATAACCCAAATATAAACCGAAATACTGTTGCTTCTGGCCGCCACCATATACTACATCGATAAACCGAAATCATTTATGCCGTTTTTTATGGCCACACGAAGCCGATCTTCAATCATGAACCCACTAGATCTAAAGCAACCACCGCCGGCCAAGGTCACGAAAATTGAAAATCTAGATATGATTTCATCGATCTCGCTGAGTTCTGGTTCGATCTTGCTGAAAATCGGTCTTGCTGAAAATTGATCACTGAGGTTTGGTATATGTATATGTATTCTTATATTGAACTTGATTCTCTCGCCGTTGATTTTATCGATCAGTTATTAGTTCGATCTTGCGGAAAAATGGGCTGTTGAGGTTGTTTACAACGAGGATAACGTTTTGTTTGTATACGTATATGTATTCTTATATTGAAAACTTTGTGAATTTTTTGGGGTTTTAATTTTCAAAATTGCTCGCCGTTGATTTTAAAGTTTGTTTGAGTTTTTGGGTGTGAAAACAAGTGTGAATTTTTTGGGGTTTAAGGTTGAAGGTTTTGATTGTGTTTGATTCAATATGTTTTGATTGGGTTTTAGGTGAAAGTTTTTAGAGTTTGGTAGGAAAATTGATGCCCTAATTTCACCCCTTTATTATTTTGTGATTATTGAGGAAGATGAGCGTATTTTAGTCATTTTGTATGACTTAATGATTATTTCGTTAGATTTAATGAAAGAGGGGTTGATTTGTTACAAATACAGTAACCATGGGAGTATAGACTGCAAAAAATGGTTTAGAAGGACAAAGCGTGTGAAACTGAAGGACCACATGAGCAAAGACTGTAATTTACCCTAATAATTATATTAAATTTGAAAATGATGAACATGGATGAATTGACTTACAATCCACAAATGAATATACCAATTGAGGGAGAAGGTTTAAGAATTTGGTAACTGCCGGAGATAATTGTGGGACTAGTAATTTTGTTTTGAATATAACTGACCATTAATCAGACCATTATTGACACACACACACACACTATTGAAAAGAGTTGAACCGTTAATCATTTGAGATCGAACTCGACTCTAGCTCATTTAAGTCGAACTATAACAAACTTAATCGTTTCTTATTAAAAACTTCGAGCTCTCCAACCAAGCATGAGCATGTATCATAAAGGCTTTGTTGAGCAATCAAACTAAGTTTAAGCTTAGCCTAAGGTGGTCAAGTCGTTTGCAACCATATGCCAGATGATAGAATAGCTATTCTTATCATTCCTTAAGATTTCAGATGGGTTAATTCCAGATTACCAATAGTTCCTGACGAAAACAACCATTCTTGTTTATTACCAGATAAACATTGCAACTCCCATATATACAAAGAAACAAATCCAAGCATGCACTTATCTACAAGTCAGATATCAAGAAGAACAAAACCCATTTTCACCATTTGACGAAAACTGGAATAAAATTTAAGAAGCTAAAAAGAGTGCTTATCAATCTTTGTCTTATACCATATTTCCCATGAACTCGACTTAACTTGTTTGTATGTGCAATTTAGTTGTCTCCAAGAACACTTTCCTTCACCTGCTTTCCTTGATCATTGTTCATGCCAATAGCTTTTTGATAGATGAAGCCATTTATGGTGAACTCAAAAGGGGCATCGAGATCAATTCATCTCCTCAAAAACCATCAACTACAAAGGCAACATGTGATGAATCAAGTACTATTACCATTGACTTTTATGGTAAAAAAAGTGAGCTTCAGATGTTAATTGACATGCAGTTATATAACTTTAGAGGATTACAAAGATATATTACATGATATGTGACAATAACACATAAAAAGATACTAACCTTCAAAAGAAGGTAAATATAGTCAACTTGGATCCTAAAGTTGATCATTTCACTATTAAAAGTCAAAAGGTAGACAAAAGATGGAAATATTACCTTCGAACAAAATGGGCAAGTTTCACTTCTCTCACTCCATTCATAGATGCAACCTAGGTGATAATGATGCAAGCATTTGGTGATAATCCGAGGATTTTCAATGGTATATTCTGCAATAAATAAAATCTCCAATCAAAAAGTCAACCCACCTATCAAATAGCCTCATCAATTTAGTGGTGGTAATTTCAAACCATTTACTTATGAACAGGTCAAAACAGGTTATGTTTTTATCTCTAATGCGTCAAAATGGGCAAAAACAAAAATTTAGCTGATAAGAAGACAGGTCAAACCGGCAAAAAAGCCATTAAAAGCATAATCTTTAGATTTAACCTCCTCATTTTTTTTCAAAATTTTCATTTACGATTAAAAAACTTAATTCTGTAACATAATTTATACAGGCGCTTGTAAAAAAAGATGACAATAAACTATATGTGCTAAAGTGTTTTTGGTCAACTAGACCTGACCTGTTTAGACCTGAACCTTTTTTGACCTATTACCCAACACACCCATTTTGCCATATCTACTTCACCCTTTTTGTTACCTTCCAGACATATTGGACAAACATCCTCATCATCTTGCGATATAGTGTTGATATTACTTTTGACCTTTTCCAGTGCAGCCATTAGAGGGATCTCTGGATGGCATTTCTTTGAGCCCTCTTCACTTGTTATTAACTGAATATTGCTTTCACAAACTGGTTCAGGTTCTACTCTTGAACGGTTTGACCCTTTCTCATACCTCATGAAAGATATACCACTGCCGCTGCTACTACTAGATCCAGATGAGCCGATTTGCGCTATTGCAGTTTGTGAAGAACTTGGACCTTGATAAGACCATGGCACAGCTTCATTTCCTCTTCTTCCCAAAACAGCTTCACACTATTGAAATATGCAATGGAAAAATAAATCCCTAAAAAAGTAGCGTTCTCAAACTGTTTATCTATATTCCCTGGGCTTCATCAATACACAGAAGCAATTGTGCACTGTATGGTTAAGACTTCAGAGATTACTTTTATTTAAAAATCAAGATTCCTTTTATAGTATACCCGTTCTATTTTGTCAAGATGGAAAGGGTACTTTCGGCACTTGATTTATATTACAACGAAATAGCCAAGATTCATATATGCCAAGATTATAGAATTAGAAAGGCAGGGTATACCACATATAACTAATTACCACATCAAGCTTACAAGTTCCAAATCAGACCTTAATTTCAGCTCATGTCACATAAAAATGAAACTAGTAAAATGATGATATTAAATAGCCAAAAAATAAATAAAGATTAACACATAGTTGAAGTCTCAATAACAAAGAAGCATTTTAACCTATCCAGATATAAATGAAGGTTGTGAACGGGATGGGTTGGAATACCCTTATTCAGTATGGGGATGAATAATGCAACTGAGTAACATTTGACTTTTTCAACCAAGAGATATACTTGAAAGCTTATAATATGTACAAGTGCTACAGATTACGAACTTCAAAATGAAATGTATCCATCATTTAATAACGATCTATACAAAATGAGAAAATAGAAATCATTGGAACTTTCTTGTTTCTTCACTTCCATGCCTAATAAAGAAGATTTGTAAGTTACATCATCTTCGTTAAATTCTAATCTAAATTAACAAGCTATCAGCCAAGATTAAAGTAGCTTAATTATTCAATATGCTATAAGACAGTTATCCACTTATGGACCAAAGTACCAAACACAAATTATTGGGCACTTTATTAGTCGGAGGGAAAGGTTAAAAATTAATGAGTGTAATAGCTTCAGTATATGAAGATAGAACTTTGCATCCAACAACGCAACTCAAAGACAGATGAGAGTTTGGTTATCATTTTGTTTGTTTTGCCCATGAAAAAACGCTATTGATCTTGAATGTAAGACGTCGGAAGGTTTGACTCTTATAACTAAAATGTATCTCTTTGGATGGAACTAAAGAGACACATTACATCAGAAGTCTCAAACTACTATTGCATATGCAATATCACAAGTCCATACCCAAATCTATCACAATTCACATATGCAGGGACATACAGAAAAGAATTCAAATTACATATTAATAATTAGATTAATAAATTTCATCTTAAGCACCAGCCGTATCGATTTTCTTACCAAAAAAACATCATCGAGTTATATCGAAAGAAAAACGCAGATATAGTTACAAACTAGAGCTAGTAGAAAGATTTCAAGATCCTATTGAACATTAGTTCAAGAATGATATCCTATTTGGCCACATTTCACCAACAAACACAACAAAATCCTCATCTTAAATACCATATCATACAAATGCAAACACAGTTATAACAAAGGTTATACTTACATTAACAAGATGAAAGAATAATTATAAAAATAACAATTTTCAGTATAGTGATATTCTAGGCAGCCGAACCTCTCAAGTCATACAAGGGAAGACGCAAATATAGTTATTTTCCAATCATGTAACAGAACTCAAATACCATACAGAACATAATGAATCTAGATTGCAAAAACTAACCTTATTACTCAAGTTGTGTAGAAACGAAGCGAAATTATCCTGCACATTTCTATTAACCATACTACCAGAGTCTTGAACTTGTTCGTGATCATCCGAGTCTACACTTAAGTCATCAGGTTCGGATGCACGGAAACAAGAACACAAGGATCCCATTTTGCAAAATATGATCACTTTACAACTCTACAAGGCATAATTCAAATTGAATTCCCATCAGTTGAAACTCAACCATCTTTAAAAATACAAACTTTTCTCATAAATTAACATTATCAAACAACAATTAATTGTTATCCAAGTAATCAGTATACAAGAAGCTGAAAAAATAATAACAGAGACAAAAGACACACAATTAAATGATTATATCATTAGGGTTTATCAAACGAAACCAAATATTATGATCGATGATAAAAAAAAGTAATATAAAAACATGAAATTTAACAGTCAACGACGAAACCCAGAAACAAAAACAAGATCCCAGATAGAAAGTTACATAATTTAGCAGAAAAATTGAAATAATTGTAAAGATTGTGAATTGTTGTTACCTGTTTGTTTAAAGTTAGTAAAGTGGGCGATAAGAAATATAAAAAGATTGAAGGGATTATTTATAATAAGGTGTAGAGAGATAAAAAGAGGGTATATAAACAACAGTTGTCATTAAAGTGAGTATTCAAAGTGAATACTTGCTTGCTGAAACTAAGGGGGAATTGGCTTCAACGTTGGACTGACAGCGACCTTGTTATTCTAGATGGATGGATAGAATCTTGTTGGTCCGATTGTTGAATTTCATCGGAACTTTAGGGGATTTTGGTTTTCATTATTTGGATGATGATTGATTTTCCATAATTAAAAAACAATCTGTTTCAATTTTGATAGTATCACTATTTAAATAATTTAATTTAATTTAATTGAATGAGGGGATAAAGTTAAACGAGTTAGTTAATGACGCACGATTTCATTATCATGTTAACTATTTATCATTTTTAAGTTAATTTTCCAAAGTTGAAATACCGACGACAAAAACGAATCACACTTCGACCGTAGTTTAATGGGATTAATTCAATTGAGAATGAGAAATGGGATTTAGTAGAGAAAATAGGAAAGTTAATTAAAGTTTGACACATGTTTGTTCTTTATTGAATAATTTTTTTTTCCACTTCCATTTTTCATCAAATTAAATTTGAAAGTTCTTCTTCTTCTTCTTCTTCATTAAGAGCTCTTATTTTTTAACACATTCTCATCTCTCCTCCCTCAAATAAAATACGATCATCACCTTTAGTCAATCATCGTTGTCGAACATTATTGTTCAATCATCAAATTTTCTTTTGCACGGATGCTCCATTACATCTAAACCACCATATCTACGTTTACATACAACTACTAAAGAAGAAGAAGAAAAAAAAAGAAAAGTCAAGTTTAATATTAAAAAAATGCATAAATGAAGGTTTGATTTGAATATCTTCAACAATTTTTGTATATACTTCATATATCTTCATCATACTTTCTGAATTCTTCTAGTTTATATCTAAATTTTTTGTTCAAAAATGTAATTTTTAAAGTGCACACAAGGTGATCGATTAAGTGTCTTAGTTAATTTTTAATTCATGAAATGAGCTTTTGGATGCAACGTCATCATAACTACAATGCGTTGTACCAATTCTTACTTTTTAAAGAAAAGCTTAAAGTGATGGTGTATATATGAAATTTTTTTATTTTAACGTACCATTATATAAATATGACTTACTAGATTTTGAACCTGTGATGCACCAAAATTTCAACATTGTAGGAACATTGACCAGAAGGTCTCGAGAGCTTGTTCATACTTTATCTAGATGAAAGGTGGATATAGCGTGCTTCCAAGAAACCAAATGGAAAGGTTTGGGGGCAATAAGAATAAATGACTACAAATTGTGGTACTCGGGATCTAGGATCACACAAAATGGTGTGGGGATCATTATAGAGTTGTTAATAAGGACAATCTAGTGCATGTGGAGAGGTGTAGCGATAGGAGAATGTTGGTAAGGTTAGTGATTGAGGAGGAGACTTTCACGATCTTCAATGCATTTGCATCCCAAGCAGGTTTGGGAGAAGCAGAAAAGAAGAGTTTCTGGGAATTACTAGATGAGCTTGTGAAGGGATGCCCAAACAATTAAAGACTGATAATAGGGGGCGATCTAAACGGACATATAGGAGAAAAAGTGGAAGGATATGCAGGATTTCATGGCAGTTTTGGTTATGGAGTAAGGAATGAAGAAGGACATACACTACTAGAGTACGCCACCGCCCACGGAGAGACGACATAGAATTTTAGAGTGATAGTTGTCGAAAGAGTTGATGATGAAGTTAAAAAAAGAAGACATAATGATGTTGATCGGATGCGAAACAACCTAGCACACACCATCAGAGAGGTAGCCAGGGAATCCCTAGATGTGGCCGTTGGGATATCGAGAGTACATATAGCTCGTATGGAATCCTTGTGGCATAGTGATGAGGTTCAAGCTAAGATCGCAATGAAACAACTTAGGTTTAGGGAGCTTATTTCAGCTCGGGAGGGGATACTTGCGGATATGACTAGGGTAGAAGAGAGGTATAAAGAGGCCAAAAGAGAAGCAAAAAGGGCAGTTGCGCAAGCGAAAGAAAAAGTGTATGAAGACTTGTACAGGAAACTAGACTCCAAAGAAGGAGCGAACGATAGCTACAAGATAGCTAATGGCGGGAAGAAGAAGAGATATAGAAAACATCAATTTTATCAAAAATGAAGGCGGACAAAGCATAGTGAAAGAATTCGAAATTAGGAAAAGATGGGGAGAGTGATGTGCACCAAACAATCAGTCGCGATGAGCATAGTCGGGGTAATTCGGACGCTAACCGAAGGGCGCGCACCAGTGGTAAGTTTTATATTTATATTAGTTGGGACCTAAGTATACTATGACTAAAGGAAGTATAGCTATAAGTATGAGCTAGGTTCGTTCTTAAAACCAGCCGTATTGTGAAGCAGAGAAATCGAAGATAATTGATTAAACTTAGTAAAGGGTTTTAAAATATTTGGGAGTTGGTTTTTGAGATTTAATTAAACTAAGGTAAAGGGTAAATTAAAATGTGTAATAATATGGGTAGATAGTAGTCAGGATATTGGAGGGTGTTTGTTGTGATTTTATCTGCTTTGCGTTGGGATGGTGTTTTAAAGTATGAAAACGTCTTTCTAAATATTTGTATTTTATTTTCCTTAGATATTTTGTGGGTTAAGCACTAGTACCCTACTATTTGATTACTCGAACAACATGTCACTAAACAACTAGGCTATTGTGATTCTGATCGGAGGAGACTGCTTAACTCTCAACACTGTTCTGTTACACAATAGTAACCCTTTTCTGGAATACCGAGATTCCTGGGTGCATGAATATAGTAGCAGACCTACTAACAATCCGACCTTTCTTAACACCACGACAATATCTAATTTAAGCAAAGCATTTAAGACTTGATTGGTGTCGATTACTTTTCATTAATGGTTTTGTAGAATCCAAGGGTTATAGACTACTAATAATTCACAAGGTACTATACCAACGACTTTTCGTGGCTTCCACAATTGTACTATACCAACGACTTACTAACAGTCCGACCTTTCTCCATTTATGTCATAAACCAACCCTTCACTTAATTCTACCAAATAAATCCCTAGTTAATTCACGATGTACTCTACGAATTGAAGACAAAAATTCCACAACTTTAAAACTAGACCATATTTAGAAACATAGATAGTTAATTACCGTTTGATTGACTTCTTATCAAAAGGTTTTAATCACGTTTATTGGTGGAAAGAAATCGTAAAATTAAAGTTTAAAATCATTTATGAAAAGTTAAATCAGAACACCAGTTTTCATTTATAAAAATGATAATAACTACATCCCAACACATTATGGCTAACTACATCACAACAAACACACATGATAATTACTCACTAATCATGGAAAATCCTACTTCTTGCATAATCAATATAGCATACATTTTAATTAAGATAGAGAGAGAAAGGATACAACCGTAAATAGCGTAGCTTGGAATAATCGTGAAAGAATACAAGCAAAGTTCCGAGTATCTTCTAAAATATTACAATATTTTCCCCTTCAATATTTTAGTTAAATATTAGTAAAATATATAACTAGAAACTAACTAAAACTAACCTAAAGTGAGAAAGTAGAGAGAGAGGTGTGTGTCGGTGAAGGTGTAAGTAGTGTGTGTGGAATAAGGTATGGAGGTTGTGGTATGGTCTATTTATAAGTCAAGGCATGCCCAAATTACACCTAATCTTCCTTCCTACCGTATGGGGATATGGTATAAAAATCCAATTTTTAAGCTAAAACTCAATACCCCACTTCGACTCTTTTGAACATTGAGTGTATGCACAAGGCAAAACAGGTAGTGACAATCACTCAAATGGGGGTATACCCCCATCTAGGGAGGACGTATACGCCCCTCATGGTTGTATATGGTCGTCTGGGAGGTCGTATACGGTCCCTATGACCGTACACGGTCATCCTTGTGTGCCCGTGTGCGAGATCGTGCGTCCTTGTATATTCCTTTAGTCGTATCTTCTTCGTTTATTGTCCGTTTTGCGCGATTCTTTCGCCCACGTTCTCATAATTACCTGAGGAACAATATGAGACTAATTAACAATAATTTCTCATTTTATAACATAAGGGTAGTTTTGAGGGTGGTGAACCGAACTTTGAGATATTTTACCTTGTTTTGCACGTTATTATCATCTTTATTGATTTTTAACGCATCATTATTATTTCAACCCTTTTTATGATTTTAGGTAAATGATCGTTTAAATAAAATATTTTCATCAATATTAGGGTTGAATTCAGGGGAATAATGTTTTTACGTCACATCAAGTATCCTACACTTAGACTTTGTTTGTCCTCAAGGAAAACCCAAATTCTCACTCGCTTAAAACGTTTAGATACGACATATTTCTGAATTAGAAACATCCTTAAGAGTAACCACTTCTTCATATGAGTAGCCTAATTCAGAATATAAGTCAAAACAAGGCATTCGTTTCAGAAACATAAAAGGATTCTCTTAGGCATGCTTTCAATACTCGCGATGTTGGATATACATGACTGGACGATCACACCAGGTGGTCACTCAATTCACTTAAAGTGTATCGGGTTTCCTATCATTCTAGAACAAACGAAATTGCTAAATAAGCCAGTCATGCAACATTCCTCGTCATATGCTTGGTCGAGAATCAAATCTCCACCACTTAGATGAGGACGGTGCTAATTATCCCAAGACATTTATTCGGGTTGTAGCGTTCAGTGAGGGTTAAGGGGTATGGATAGTAGGGATTTTTGGTTTTAAGGGTTTTGGTTATCTTGGAACTTTCAAACTTATGAAAACTATTATTTAGACACTCTTTTAACGAGATGTGGATAGAGAAAAAAAAAGTAGGGGACTTTATTTTGACTTTTCGTCTTTTAAAGGATCTGTATGCGGCTTTTTATTTATTTATTTATTTGTATTTTTTGAACCACGTTCTTTATTCAGATCAAACTATTTCACTTTTGTGTTCAACAGTTCCAATTTTATGAACCAAAATGGATGAACATGAAATAGTATGAAATAGTCATTTTTCATCATTATTCTTTTTTTTTTTTTTTTTGATGATGAAATCATAATTTGAAATTGTTCACCCGTGCCAATTTTTCGCACTGATATGGATAAACACGAAATATGATGTAGTCCTCCTTTACTCACATTCCTTGATTCGGTCGACAATTTTGATTTGGTCGTATCTTCTTCGTTTCTTGTCCGTTTTGCGCGATTCTTTCACCCACGTTCTTGTAATTACCTGATGAATAATATGAGACTACTTAAGAATAATTTATCATTTTATATCATAAGGGTAGTTTTGAGGGTGGTAAACCGAGCTTTGAGTATGTTGCCTTGTTTTGCACGTTATTTGATCGTTTTCATTGCTTTTTAACTCATCGTCATTATTTTAACCCTTTTTATGATTTTAGGTAGATGATCGTTTAAATCAAATGTTTTCATCAATATTAGGGTTGAAATAGGGGGGAAAATATGCGTAAAAACATGACTTTTAACTCACATCAAGTATCTCACACTTAGACTTTGCTTGTGGGAGAGAGTGGTGGAGAAAAGACTTCGTCGTGAGACAAATGTGTCAGAGAACCAATTCGGTTTTATGTCAAGATGTTCCTCGATTAAGCAATAAACCTTATCAGAAGCCTTATAGAAAAGTATAGAGAAAAGCAAAGAGCCCTACACATGGCTTTCTTGGACCTAGAGAAAGCCTATGATCATGTTCCTCTTGAGTCGATCTAGAGGACCCTAATTGCTAAAACAGCCCCAACTAGATACATAAGAGCTATCCGAGATATCTACAAATGGGCAAAGACTTCTCTACTGACGTGCCCGTCGCTGGTCATTGGATTTGCAGTGACGGTGCGTCGGTGGGTTTTCAGATTTGTAGATGTCGGGGGTTAACTATATTCTATTCTAGGGGTGTATAACAATAAATATGACATAGGTTCATTCTTTAAACGCCGGTTGAATTTGAAGTTAAGGCATATCAGACTTGTGGTTCTAACTAATAGGATTTTCAAATAAGTGGGAGTTGGTTTTCATAATTCCTAAGTTAACTATTGATCTAGGCTAGGCAATTAAAGTAAACAGAAAAACAGTCAGGATAGAGGAGGTGTTTGTTATGATTTAGTTAGCTTAGTTGTTGGTATGATGTCTGATTTTAAGTTATGAAAACGTCTAATTAAATATTTGTGTTTTATCGCCCTAGGTATTTTTGGTGTAAGCATTGATTCCCTACTGATCGATTTCTAGATCAGTATGTCACTGAGAATCAGGCTATCGTGATTTTGATCGGAGTAGGCTGCTTGACTCCATACACTACCAAGTTTCGGAACATCGACCCTTATCAGAATATGAGTATTCATGGGTGCATGAATATAGTAACAGACTATCTCGTGGTCCAGCCATTCTTAAGACTACAACAATACTTATTCTAATAAAGCATTAAAGAGTAGTAAGACTTCATTTGGTGTTTGATTACTTTCCATCAATTGTTTAGTAAAGTACGGAGGTGATAGACAAACTTGGAACACACCAATTGATTCATTGTTTTCCTTTATGGACTTATAAACTAAGTTTGTAACGTAAATCAAAGATTCTCCATTTATGATTTTAATCAATCCTTAATTAATTCTACCCAATAAATCCCTTTGTAATCGACGATGTACACTACTGTTAAGAAAATATTTCCATAGCTTCAAACCAAGACCATGTTTTTATAATAGAAATAATTAATTTCCTTCTATTAAGGCTAAGATGTTTTATCAAAAAGTTTAATCATGTTTATTAGTAGAAAGACAATAGTATAATTGAGGTTTAAAATAATAGATAGAAAGCATGATCAAAACACCAAGTTTTCATTTGTAAATTTTAATATAACATCATCCCAACTGTAATGACTAACTACATCACAACAAACATGCAAATAAACTGCTCACTAATCGTGGCAAGTCCTACATCTAACATGATCAAAATAACAATAACATGCATTTTATTTAAATCAGATAAAGGATAGAAAGAACTGTGAATCATGCGTAGCTAAATAAACTTGAATAAGTACATAAGCTTTAGTTAAAATTAAGTGAGAACTAACTAAAAACTAACTATACTAACCTAGAAAGAGAACTGGAATGATAAAGAGATTTAAGTGAATAATGGATGCTTAGATTATTTCAAATGGTAAGATAATGACCCCTATTTATAAAGTTAACTAGGTAGCTGATACACCCTAAAGTTTCATATATTTGATTATAAAAAACAAGTCCTCTGTGGTGAAACCGAATAAAAATAGCATTTTGTACGTTTAAACGTCGCGCCAGACCGTATACGGCCTACACCAAAACATATACAACCTACACCAGACCGTATACAGCCTGGCATAGACCGGATATAACCTACACCAGACCATATACAACCTGGCATAGACTTTATACGGCTTTAGCAAACGGTATATGACACAGCTGTAGGTCGTATATGGCCTGGTGTCAACCCATATGGCTTGGTTCCACGCCTAGTGTGCGGGATTGTAATTCTTGAAATATTCTTTTAGCTCTAACTTCTTCATCATTCGTCAGTTTTAGCGATTTTTGAGTCCTCGTGTTCGTAAATTTTGACAATTAATATGAGACTAATTTTTCTGGAAGGGTGTTTGTCCTTCATGGACATAAGTCATCGGATGTACTTGGAACTAGAAGCAATTCTAGACACCGTGTCTAAGAATTTTCCATCTAGTTTGAAAGTTTTTATCTTACCATGTTGGTGTTTGAGACTGTCAGGGAACAAGATTCGTACTTCTCTTTTTTGAGTAGGGGTGGACTTTTTCTCAATTGTCGAGGGACATGAATTTGTTCCTTATCCAGAGAGGGAATTGAAGGTTGGCTTTGTGTCAACTTTTGGTCGGAAGTACTTATCTTTTTGGTCTCTTCAACGTGTGGGTTGGAAATTGTGTTAATAAGAAGACTACCATATAACCTAGTTTCGAGACGCTAAGCTAGTTGCCCTATCTGGGTCTTAAGAATTTTTAGGTGGGCCAATTGGTTTTGCATGAAAAGGTTGGCCTGATCTTGTTTAGCTGTCGTCTTTTGATTTAGGTTGTATTGGCCTTGAATGAAATGGGTAAGTGTGTCGTCCGTGCTAGTGATTGGTATAGAGGTGTTTGTAGGTTTAGATAGCTGAGCTGCATCAGGTGCATTAGGCGATATCGGTTGATTGTAGGTGAACTGAGGTTGTTGTGGGTAAGCCGAATATCTGGGTAGATACTTATATTGG
Source organism: Logfia minima (assembly GCA_963921325.1). Lineage (NCBI taxonomy): Eukaryota > Viridiplantae > Streptophyta > Magnoliopsida > Asterales > Asteraceae > Logfia > Logfia minima. The sequence continues at coordinate 26,377,559 of OY992768.1, forward strand.
AATTGGTTATTTCGGGGTGGATACTGAACTCCTCTAGATCGAGTGGGTAAGGTTTGAGTAAAACCAGGTGGGTAGTTTTGAGAACGAGCTTGAAAATGGGAATAGACCATCAGTAGGATCCTCATACTTAACCTGATAATACTCGGTAGGATGGTTGGTACAGTTTAAATAGGTTTGTTAAGCTTTCCCATCTGTTTTGTGAGAGTCTTAATTTGTTCGGTAAGAGTCTTGTTTACCTTAGTCTATGAAAGATAGGAAGCGGCCAATGGTGTCGATGATGAGGCATGCACATCAGTCTTCCAGTCATGGTGCATGGTTATCTTCTCGATCAAACTCCAGGCCTCGTGGGCGGTGCACAACATACAAATGCATTGTGCAACGACATCGAGCTTCGGCCGGTGATGAGGTGTAATACTGTTATAGAAGGTGCACAACTGGGATGATTTCTCAAGTTGGTGATTCAGGCATTCTTGAGTAATCCCTAATATCTCTCTCACGCATTGTAGATTGACTCATCGTAAGACTGTCAGAATTTTACGATATCATTCTTCAGCTTGGTTTGCTTGGATGGGGGAAAGTACTTAGTGAGAAACTTTGTTGCCATTTCCGCCTAAGAGGTGATAGAGTCAGTTCTAATCCGTCAAACCATGTCTTTGCGTGAAGAGAAAGAGAGGAAGGGAACATATATAGGTGAACTATATCTTGCTCAACCCCACTATGTTTATAAGAGTTGGAAAGGGATATATATTTGTCAAGGTGAGAGTTGGGATCATCGTTGGTAGTCCGTAGAATTGGCAGTGACTCTGGATCAGTTACACTATGTGATGCTTGAGTTCTAAGGATGCTTCGTAAATCTCGGGGTAGCATATGGGTTCTCCTCAACTTTCTATTGAGTGTTTGGTATTATCGGTAGGAGTGACACGTACAAGCATCATTTGGATGAGTGTTGATCATTTAGCTCAGATCTCGATGATATTGTCATTTATTAGAAAAGGTTTTGAAAGAATTGTGGGAAGTTTTTAAGAAGAGAGACTATCCTAATGTTTACTAAAGAGAAGGTTCGTCTTGACACCTTTAGATCATACGATTGACTTCCTCGGCAACGGCGCCAAAAACTTGATGCGCTTGTCACTGGTCGTTAGGTTTGCAGTGACGGAGCGTCGGTGGGTTTTTAATAATTTGTAAATGGTGGGGCCTAAATATATTATATGCTGGGGGTTTATAAGAATAAAAGTTACTTAGGGTTGTTCTTTAAAATCCAGCTGAATTAGAAACTAAGGCATATCAGACTTATGGTTCTAACTAGTAGGACTTTTAAATAAGTGGGAGTTGGTTTTGGTAACTTCTAAGTTAATTATTGATCTAAGCAAATTAAAATAAACAAAAAAGAAGTAAGGATGGAGGAGGGGTTTGTTGTGATTTTGTTATCTTAGTTGTTAGGATGATATCTGGTTTTAAGTTATGAAAACGTCTATCTAAAGATGTTATTATCTTAACGGTGGGTTTTATATGAACATACTTTTCATTTTTGTCCATTTGAGTCATTGTACTTTTTTTTATTCTTCGGGGCCATTATTTGCACTATCCATCAGGAGTAAACAATTTATACTATGACCAAGTTTATAGATTTGATTTCGTGACATAGAATCATAATTTAAAAAAGTAAAAATATACAAATGAAAATGACATCGTTATATGTAAGATACATGCGATTCTAACGATAGTTTCAAACTAAGTAAAATTTTTGAGTACCTTTTTTTTACACATTTTAAAATTACGATTGCATGTCACAAAATCAAATCTATAAACTTGATCACATTATCTAATTGTTTACCCGAACTCCCAATGGATAGTGCGAATAATGGACCTGAAGGACAAAAAAGGTACAATGGCTCAAAATGACAAAAATGAAAAGTAAGTTCTTAGTTTAGATAAAAAAAATCCATTATTTAATGAGTAATACTATAATATGCGATGAATGTTAATTGTGTTTTATGGATATTTTAGTAAATAATATCTTTATTATTTATATTTGATTGATGTATAATCTTAGTGTTTTAAGTACAAGTATGTTTGATGACTAAGTTTCATCATTTTTAAAAATGTTCACTTGTCTAATGATAAAATGTTAGGTCTTAAAGTAAGATCCCAGAAAACTTGTTAAACAATTATCAATTATTCAAGATGAATTAATCAATACAGATTAATTATTCAACGTTTAATACCAAACTAGTAACAATTCAAGTTATTTTGATGTTTGCGTAATTAAGAACAATATGGATTTCATACAAAATTGTCGAATGTAAATGTATTTGATTATGAACAATTCGTTCATACAGAATATGGATTTCGTACAGTTTCTATGAATCACATAGAAACTATATATACAATACAAGGACGATTAGGAAATACGATCCTACCATATCTCTAACTAATAGAGATATCCTACCTAACCCTTACAATTTTTTTGCAAACAAGATTAATTACAATATAAATCAAATACTCCTAACTAATAAGATATCTTCTAATCTTCAATCTTGATCTCCATGTTCTTCTGAGTCTGCATGGCTTGAGTTTTTCTTCTTCAATCTTTATTTAAACTTGTCTTGATCTGAATCTGTGTAACATCATATATACTAATGCTAAAGACTGTCTTAGTCTGAGTCTGAGTTTCCCAGACTCAGACTGAACACTATATACACAAAGTAACAAACACCTTAGCATAATTTTCATTAAGTTTCCTAGACTTAGAATTTTGACTCATTAGAGTCATAATATAGGTTTGACCATTGTTTTTTCCAACAAATGTAAATCATATTAGCTATGTAGAGTGATGAAAAATCAACATGTTTGAGTAGTATATATAGATGACTCATTTTATCTTGTTATTATTTTTGATAGTGTATCTTAGTAACATAACGAAGAGTAGAATTTCAATTTTAAAACTCATAACACACATATTAGAGTTTCATGCTTATTGTGATGTGAGAGCTTAAAAGAAAGAGCATATTGATAGTACAAGTAGAGGAAGCAAGTTATACAAGTATATGAAGCATGGATCAAACTATTGGTTGAAAGACATTCTAAACTTGTAATCGATGTGAGTATTTATCGTGTTGTTTACGAAAACTGAGATATATACTACGTATATGTTTGATTGCTACGTGTTACATTAGAGTTGTATACATGCATTCATGATCATGTTTTAAACCCGATAATATTTTGCTTCATGATAAAAAAAATTGATGAAAAAGGTAAACTTTATTAATTAGAAAATATAGAAATTACATAGTCAAGTATCACTATCCATGGACAAACCCCAAAAACCATGTACTGACCAAATCAACAAATACAAACATATGTTATGTTCTATTCTATTGAGCATACTATTCATGACAAAACTACCATCATTGCTATTCACATTCACCTCATGATATCCACTAAAATCACCATCCACTAGGTTAGTCATAGCATTTGTCAAGATAAAGTAATCTCATCTTCCATTACTCACTCTCAACCAAATGCTAGACCACCCATAATGGACAATTATACCAAACAACCTATATAGCTTGCTCAGAATTTCCAAATCATGTTCATGCTTGACAATCATCTTGATCTTCACCATGTCAACAATACTCACGTATCTTTTCCTAATTTTTTCTGCTAACAGAGTGAACATCTATTTGGGCATTCCATAACTCAGCTACCTTGCGTATAGATCTAGTTTGTCTAACTTTGAGGCTCATTAACTTCATTCTAATGTTCTCACAAATTCGCTGCTTAATTGTGTCAGAGGATTGCTTTTTATCTTGAAATAATCTGCAATTCCTTTCATACCACACATAATAGACAGTAGCAGCTAGAACTAACCTTTGTAAAATACTCCAAATGCTATTGTTGCAAGGCCTTTTACTCATGTCTTCAACTATATTTTCCATTCATCATATAACACTTCCGCTTCAACATATGCTTCATTTCATTCCCCACATTCTTTGCAAATTCACATTGAAAGAATAGATGTTGATGGGAATCATTGCATTTGTTACAAAGGGAACATAACATTTCAATATTATTATTCCACACCATCATTCTATCATGATAAATCTATAGAGCACTAATAGTAAAAATATTGCGAATTAAAATGTTATATGATCGAGCATGTAGGATTGACTTATGATTTTGGTAAAAGAGTTCATAATTTAATTAGAGATGTGTAGTAAAAATAATATCTATTAGAATGTTGTCATAAGAATAAGTGATTATTAAAGTTTTATTTATGAAAAGAAAAAGAGATCAAAATTGAAATAAGAGTTGCTTTATGAAAATATCATGTGATATATGAAAAACTTATGAGTCTATATGCACTGAGAACTTGATAAATTATGTGACTATGTTATTTCACACTATGACACATGCATAAAAGAATTAGAGTTACTAAAATAAAAGTGTATATGGTTATTTGTTCTTGTATTGTTGTATATATTCATTTGTTGTTTTATCGATGAATTAGATATCTAAAAGGACAAGAGAAATAGATAGCCGAAAAATTGACGGTGAATGTCACAGAAGGAAGATTTGAATAATATTAGATATGGATGGATAGATGCCACTAAAAGTGAGTGGAACAAATTAGAGTCTTTGAACACGAGAAGTTTACTAGACATACATATTTTAAGATTATAAAAAGGTTTTAATATTTCATTGATGAGTTAGATACGTACATGTATTCTTCTTCTTAAAAGAAAGTGAAGGTGAATGTTGGAATAATGATGATGCACTTCAAATGAGTTTTAAGATTATAAAAAGGTTTTACTATTTCATTGACTTATGATTTTTATATACATGTATGGTACTACGTGTACATATAATTCTCAGTTGCATATAAACTACTCAAATGTATATATAAACTGATACATATCAAATACATATATCTTTTATATACGTAATTTCATCTAGTTGTGTATTGATTGATTTTTAGTGTTCGAATATTATTTAATTCTTTGTGATTTGAAGGTGATGATTTTAAGGTGAGATGTTATTGAACATGATCATATGTATTAAATTAGAGTTTGAGGATATAAAAAAAGTTGAGTGAAATTTGAGTTTCAGGATGGGTATATTAGTCATTTATTATAATTTAATAGAAAAAATTAATGAATTTTATTAAGTGAACAACTAGTAAAATTAAATAATAAATACATGCATGTTTAATGACGTTTCAAAACTTAGGGATCAAATGTGATTTTTTAGATAAATACATGTACATTTGATGCAATTTTCTCATCAAAGATAATAATTTTTTTTGTCAAGATATAAAGGTGAATAACAAATAATATAATTGAGTTATGGACTTATGGTGGAACCAACCAACGTTGATTTTAACACTGTTACAACTACAAGCACTTATTGTCTTGTTGGATGATACCCCACCCCAAAGGTCCAAATGCTTTTCATATCAATGTTTTGAAAATCAGTCCGGTTCGGTTCGACTGGTCGAATCGGATTTTAAAGAAAAAGCGGCTCAAATTTAATTGGTTTTTGGCTAAAGTTGACTTGGTCAACGACCGGCAGTCGAATCGGGAACCGGCCGGTTGGATCGGAACCGGGAACCGGTTCGGACCGGTTTTTGAATTTTTTTTTATTTTTTATTTTTTTTTCTAAACCGAAACCACGTTGGTCAACGTTCTATATTAGTAAGTCAACCGTGATCAAGTTGGAATTACTTTGTGTGCTTGGCATATAATATATAGGAGGTGATGGTAAGCTTTAGTTTGTCTTGCCACCAATGTGGGACAAATTCAACACTAAAGGAAAATAAACACAACAAAAATGTCTACCCCATGTTTTGAACCTCTAACCTTATTTTTGTTGAATAATTTGATTGCCAACTAGTCTAGCCATTACTTTGTGATATTGTTGTGATTATTATTATTTTCTTATTAGTTTGTAAATGGTTATTTTAATAAGTTTTTAAATAGTATTTTTAATGATTATTTTGACAATCCTATAATAAGTTGATAGTCATTATATGTTTCATTTCAAAATATCATAATTTATAATTGTAGTTTTAAAAGTTTGAGGTATGAATTTTGAAATGTCATATATTTTCATCCGTAATTAGGATTAAATCACCGTTTTTCCTTTTAACTAGTGTATTTTTTTCAAGATATATTTGTTGACAAACTTTCAAAGGGGTTTGTTCGAATAAAGTTATAAAAAGTTAAGAAAAGTCATAAAAATAATTATAAAAAGTCATAAACAATTATAAAAACTCAAAAAGTCAAGAAAAGTCAAAAACGGTCCGACCGGCCGGTTCGACCGATCCGACCAATCTGACTGGAACCGGAAGGTCGACCGGTCCGACTTAAAAACCGGTTTTTAAAACATTGTTTCATATATCATACCAAATTGGGCTAAATTATGATCTATGTCATCACAGAAGGTGAAATAGCTTATATCTTCTAGAAAAATAAGAATTTGACCGTCGACGTCGACTTTGACTATATTACGATAATAAACTACTTTTAACTTTTAACAAAATCTAATCATTTTCAGATCTTTACTGCCTTCATATTTTAATAACCATTTAAATTTTAGAAGTTAAATAAAAATTGCTTGTTAATATTGTTTTAGCACGTTCCTCGCATACTTATTGTGCAGTTTCAAATTTCAATATATCTTTACTGAAAAAGAAAAGGTGATGCATCTCATTTTATCACTATGCAAATTGTTATCCACGGATATCATTTCAACATCTTATCCTAATATAAGTTTGAGTGAAAAATGTTTAATAGACTTGAAACTAAATATCCAGATTTAAGTCTTAGTAATTAAATGATTTAATTACTATTCAAGAGTTGAGTTCAAATGAGAATGAAAATTTTAGTGAAAATGAAGGAATGAATCATAGCCATCCATTTTGCAAAATCCAATTTTCCTTTAAAATTAAATATCTCACAAACGGTTAATCAAAAAATTATAAAAATTGCACCATGAAAATCAACGTTCTTTTCTCTACGATTAGACATCCCTCATGATATATTTTCGGTATTAGACTTATTTAGCAAAACTCAAGTTAAAAATATTTAACCTATAATATTGGAGTAAACTCACATAAAAAGAAGATAAAAAAATGTATTTAAAAGGGTATTTCAGTAGGTTTTAATCGACCCTCCATACAAACACAATTCACCGACCATCTATCTAATATAGGGTGTGTTTGATATCTTTATTTTTGAAATTTTAAGCAGCTTGAGTTTCTAAAATTTAGAAGTCCAAACACTTGTAAAAATAATTTATGTTTTAAGTTGTTATCAAAGATACTCTCGATCTAAATCTAATCTAATTTAAATCTAGTCTAATTCTAACTTTAATTTTAATTCTAATTATATTCTAATTCTAATTCTAAAATATAATATACAAATCACACTTGTGACGTCATACTTTCAAAATCAAATTTTGTTGACCAATGGCGTTCTATTTTCCCCATTATATTTAATGGTATTAGTTCAAGTAAACTATAATGCATTGATTTTGTAACAATAATGCATTGAACAATTATCTTACTCTAAAAAGTTGAAAACAGTATATAAATATGTTAATTTCGTATTCTTTGCCTATATTTCTTTTACTATAATGCACTAGATTTTTAATACTATGATGCACTTGTTCTTTAAACTTTGATGCATCAAATGTCATCGTAGTAATTTAGAAGTCAATGCATCTTAGTTTAGAAAATCAGTTCACCATAGTTTAAATAATTGATGCATCACATCTTTAAACATGTGTTTTATTTCGGAGTATAACTATGATGCACCGTAATAAAATGATGACGGCGTTTACTTATAGTTTATAAGTTAGTTCATTTTATTTCAGATTATTAGTGTATCAAGGTTCAAAATGTTGGTGAATCACAACTTTAAAACTTGATGTTTAACATTGTTAAGAAACAATAAACAAAATTAAAAGAAAAAGTTGTCGTGTTTTTTTTTTATTTTTTTCCGATGACCGGATTCTAGCGGTGACTGTCGCCGACCAGTGACCGAATTCCGACAACTAGTGGCAACAACCAACGACAATGAGCAGAAGTGGTGGTGGTGGTGGAAGCTGATTGATGAAGACGATATTATTGATTTAATCTAGAATGATTTAATAACTATTTTTAATTGGATTTATAAATTGACTATATTGCCCTTAATGAGAAAGTATGGAAATGACATGTGTCATATTTTTATTTCAATTCATTTTTATTTGGGTTTCAACAGTTCAAATTTCAGGTTAGCTAGATATACATATGATTTATAAGGCTTTAGAAACATTCTATGTAAGAATACTTATCGTCCTGAAATAGGCAAATTTATTTTTCTCTTTCTAATACCTGATGGCGATAAATCTTGTAACCATGGAATCAAATTGAGATATAAATAGCCATTTTTACTATAACATACATCAGAGCATGGCCTGCACTAAGGTACTAGTTTCATGGTCTCCTTGCTTAAGTGAGGAAGATGCCATGGATGATGGATCTCCCTATTCGGTGTCAACAGTTTACAGTTCACACCAAGGAATATTATGACTAATCACGTATGAATTACATCATTGATAGTTCAACTTTAAATTTAACTTATATTAAATCACATATGTCAATATTCTAACACTTTTGTTTATAATTCATTGTAGGCCATGTTCTTACATGTGGGTTTCATTGTTGTAATTTAGTTAACTGATGTGAGGATTGATGCATTAGTATAACACCATTGCTTGTGATGCCGTTTCTTTTGATAAAAGGGTAAAATGACATCTACAAAATCTCGTCCATAGGAACATGTGGGTGGCCAAATGCATAACCAATAGTGGTGCCATAGATTGTAAAACGCACCAATGCTCTTGCTTCTCGCCTTCTTGAGTTAACACGAGAGTGTTATAACCAACATGACCCGACTTAACGGGTGAGAGTCAGAGAGTATCGTGTGGAATTCATTCTTAAATAACCTACACTTGTAAAAATTTGCTTCTTTTGCCTAAGTACTAACATTGTCACCTCTTGCCTTTGTCGGGTTTGAAGATTAAACTAGAAATCGAGAAACAGAAGAGCAGATAGGTAAAAATGGTACTCTGAGAATAGAGATTTGGAGAAGCAAAGTACCCGAGTGAATCACGTGTACCGGGGGGTAGTGTACTGTTCCCGGTGGGTAGTGCACTGTACCCGGCCGGTAGCGCACTGTGCCCAGTGGGTACTTATATTGGCCATAATGATTTGTTTCCTTTTCTTCACATACACTATATATTGTAAACCATACTCTCGTAAACCCTAACCTACGAATTTAAGATTTCTCTCTAGTTGGTCTTGCATTAAATCAATCGAGTAGATTGGGTATACCCACTTTAATTTCGAGTGTCCATTTAATTCTTGTACCATATAAATTGTGTTATTTGATCAATTTGTTGTTGTGGGGTATAACTTGTGGTTGTACGGTTCTTGTTTGGTGTTCATTAATTCCTAAAGGTGGTATCAGAGCTCGTGTTTCCAGTTATTGGGAACAATGGGGGACAAAAGCAATGTCAATATTGATAAGTTTGATGGCAGTGATTTTGGTTTATGGAAGTTGCAAATCGAGGATGTTTCATATCAGAAAAATTTATATCAAGAATTGTCGGGTCTTAAACCTGATAAAATGAAGCAGGAGGAGTGTGCGTTGTTAGATCGTTAGACACTTGGGTGGTTTGAGCGCGACGGGCAGGGGCTTAGTATGAGTAGATCGAGATCGAGGTGAGAACCATTTGAGAATAAAAACGCCACGTGTTGGAACTATAAGCAAATGGGTCACTTTAGGTATCAGTATCCGACTAGTAAGTCGAGTGTGAATGCGACAACTAATTAAACTGAAGTTGCGTAAATGGTTTGCGAGGAGAATCTTGTGGAATCATGGGTAATGGATTCGGGTGTATCCTTTCAGACAATCCCATGCATGGAAGAGATGACGGATATTAAGTGTCATTCTGGTGGGGTTCGTCTAGCAGATGGAAGCATACTTGGTGTTGCGGGTATTGAACATTTAGTCCTCAAAACCCATCTTGGTACGAATTGGATCATCAAGCATGTGAGGTTTATTCCCAAGTTCAAGAGGCGGTTGATCTCTATTGGGCAGTTGGATGATGAATGGTACCACAATAGGTTTGGCGATTGTGACAACCCTCAAATTTCGGTAAATTCTGTACATTTTAATTACGTGCATTTAGGCTAATTCCCTATTAAATTAAAGTGAATTCATTTTTTATCAAATAAAGTCTAGCACGAAGCCCGTGTTTGCATATGAGGAGATGCACAAAAATTTTAATGCGAAATGCATTGGTGATTATTGAAAATTTTGTGAAACAATCGGTAGAGAACGAAACACACGAACGTTGGTGATCATTTTTCTTAAAATAACGTAAATCTATTTGATAATAAATAGTAGTTATTATTATTATGATAATTATGCTAATTTAAGAGCATAGCGGATTTTATAACTCAATAAACGTTCACGTGAACTAGGAAACGTGTAACGACGAGATAAACTTATGAAATTAATCGAACGAAATAACAATCAACCTCCGAATATCATTATAATCAATTAATATGAATAAATTACTATTATGATGCTAAGTTATAGCATAACTTTTCGAATAATCGAATCGACAAATGTAAAAAAATTCAATTAACGCAAAAACGTAGAGATTTCGCGAATAACAACAAACGAACTATCGGTAAACTACTGGAATAAGATTTCAATCAAATAGCAACATCTTAATACCTTGATAATCTTAATATAATCTAATTAACCTTAAACTACCTTAATCAAACCTAAACTACCTTAATTATACGCTTAACACCTAAGTAATCGAGATTAGCACCTAACGACCTAAATATCTAGCCTTAATTAGGATTAAGGAAACCAAAAGGGGCCCTCCCCTCCCCTTGGAAAATCTGGCCAAAAAGGGCCCTAGAGACCCCTTTGACCTCTCTTTGCAACCCTTGAAACAAGGAAGACACATCACAACTTGTTCCCTTCATTCCTCATTCTACACATCACATTTCACACACAAAAACACCTTTTCTCTCCCTCTAGATTTCTGCTGGAAATCAGCAGCCCCAAACCTCCCTCTTTGTCCCAAACAAACACCACAAGTCCACCATACAACCACCACTCCACCACCATCAACCACCATCAACCACCACTCCAAAAACACTCATCTTACACTCATTTTACTCACAATCACTAGCTCATTTCAATTCCATTCCATACTAAGGGTAAATCGAACATAAACTTTCGGACTTGGAGCTAGGAGGTCAACCATACCAAGATCCAACACTCATCTTGCTCAAAATTTCCTTTTTAGGCTTTGTAAGGAAACTCTAACTAGAAACTCTTTGATTCTTTTATTAAAATGCTTATATAAATGTTAGAATATGTTTAGATGTTCACTCTTGCTAGAATCAAACTTAAAAATTCGTATTTGTATGTTATATAATAAAGTTATGCTCAAAAGAACCAAAACTAACCCTTAAACAACAAACTGGAAAACGGCAGAAACTTTACTCAACTTTGGAGCTTCATAAATCAGTCGAATCTTGATGAAATTTTGTGTTTCTTGAGTCTAAAATTAATTTCAAAGAATTATCTGTAACATCCTCCCCAATGGCCTAGTATTTTTAGGTAAATTTATCTCTTTGCTTACGTTATTTAATTGAATTAAATCATGTGAAATGTTTGATTAGATAATTGTTAGGAATGATTAAATGGGAATTACGGTATTTTTAGTTTAAAATACGGATTAGCCTAACTATTAGAACTAATACAATCGTGTGCTAGATTAATGATAATAATACATCGTAGTATACGTAAATCATCATATATAAATACCCAAATCTGGAAATCAGTTCATTTTCTTCTTCTTCTTCTTCATCTCACACCAAACACACACTAGAAACACCAAGAACACACACACTTGCAATTAAAGCTCAAATCAAGCCCAAACCATCTCCAAATTGTGTCATTAGATTCGGAATTCATTATAGATCATTCTTACAACTCGTTTATGTGGATTAAATCAGATTAAGGTTAGTTTTGATTAGTTTTTGTTTTTTTTACAAAAAGTGAGAAAAGTTAGTAGGTGGGTTTAATTATGTGTTTTTATGTTAAATTGATGTATTTCGAGTGTTTGTTTATGTTACTACAATGTGTTGGAACGTTTAATTTGTGTAGAAACGTTGTTATAATTCGATTTGAGAATTTTGGTGAAAATCAGCTCAGTTTTCTGCCCAGTTCGCAGATGAACTGGTTTAGGCGATATTGGTAATATCGCCACCAATATCGCAGGTAATATCGCGATTAATTTCGCTTGCAATATCGCTAGTGATTTGGCGATATTGGCAATGTCGCTTTTAATGTCGCAGATTTTGATGAAATTCGCATGGTCACTCGGAATCGATCAAGTAATCAAGACTATGTACCATAGCCCTGTAAGTTTTTGGCCTTTCGGGGTCGTCTTGGGCTTCAAAATGGCATTTTTCAGTTTTTTAAATGACGTTCTGGGATTTTCGAGTTTCGTTCCAGATTGAACTCTTATTTCCTTAGACTTCAGGGAATTACCTGCTTGTAAGAATGTGCTATTATGATGATTTAAACTTGATAAATGTTTATTATCTAGATACTATGCGTTGAGATATGTTATTCGCTTACGAAATGAGCTACTAACTCATCATCTGTTGTATTCTCAGATCAGTCGAAGACTCAGTAATATTAGAATTCTGAGAGGTGGATAGTAGCAGACAGGTGAGTGGATCTGCAACTCATAATTTGAGTTAGTTGTAATGGTGTGATTACAACAAGTAACGTAAACCTTGATTGACTGTTTAGTCTGAGTTGTGATTGTGTATACCTACTTGTTATGCATATGTGGCCTTCGGGCATCTGTGTTATTCAGAGGTCAATTGCGATTGGACTTGGTTACTACTGTGTTCAACACAGGTTCCAGATACATGTGTTGTCGCTGGAAACTGTGTTGTTGTGTTGTAGTGCCAAGTTATCGGCCTATTCTGTATGGGCCTTTACAGATTGTAGGTAAGTGTTACTGTGGGCCACCGCGGCTGTAGGGTTCCTCAGTAACCGCCGATCCTCTTGAGTTTATGTGTTTACTGTGCTTAATGTAAACAGATTGTTATGCTGAATTGAATTGTTAGTTGTACATTCATTCACTTAGCTTTGTGCTAATCCCACCACTTCCCTTCCTGCAGGTTATGCTTGTCTTTTGTGGGTTGGGCAGGAAGATGGTTTTGAAGAATGTTTGACACGTGCTCTAACTCTGATATATTTATGTTTCGTATATTAACGTGTATGTAGATTTTGTATAACAATTATAAGTGTTTTGGTTCGTAAATAGTTAAATGTTATAAATTCGCGAAATTTTATGGTCTTTTCTGTAATATAAAATATAATATTATTTTATCCATCGCTTCCGAGTCAAATTACTATTTTAACCTTGAGGTAATTTAAGGGGTGTTATATTATCTTTCGAACCCCACTCTTTTCATAATTTTTATACAAGAATTGATACCTCAAAATGAATTTCTAAGAAAATGTGTACAATCTGTTCTTTTGTGACAGAAAATAACCTAACTTTGGAAGGTCATAACTTTCAAACCACGGATCTAAATGCGTTGATTCTTTTTCCTACAAGTCACAAATCTTGTTAGCTTTAAAAGTAGTATGATTACACTTCATGAATGTAAGTACAACTCCGTATGTAAACAGATCTTTAACCAACTGTCCATGAAAATACCTGCTGTACCTTTGTGTAATATTAAATATGTTTGAACCACTTAAACTTAACAAAAAATTACGAATCTTATGTTTCTGGAAAGCTAAGACGTAAAGGAACATATGGTAAAAATTTCATAATAATATAAGCTTGTTTGACTAGTCAAAAGCGTAGCCGAAGATGGACAAATTTCTGGACAGAATCTGTTAGAAGTGGACAAATGAAACTAGAAAGGACAAAAATGATAAAAATCATATATTAAGGACTTTTGATATAAAAATTAGTATGATTCATGTATTTAAACATAAAATAAGTATTAGAACAAATTAGAACAAGATCTAGGTTATTAAACTTTAATTTCACCAAAGTTATGTGTTAAAAATAAGATAAATAAGACTAGGAGGACTAAATTGCAAAAAACGTAAAATTGAGGACTTATGTATTAAAATCAGTAGATTTAAATGTATTATAGATAAATTCATGAATTAAAATGTTAAAAACCAAGACTTAGATAATTAAATGCGGATTAAAACCGAAACCGTGAGTTAAAACGCGAAAATACGAAACTTACAGAATAAAAGTATAAAATTTACTAAGTTATGGGTTTAAGGTATGAAATGAATAAATTAAAATTTAATTTAGTATAATTCATGATTTAAAATATTAGAAACTAGATTTGTACGATTAAAACCCGATAAACCCGAGAGTTAAGTTAAAAACGGAGTTAAAATGACTTAGACGATATTATAACGACAAAAGTATTATAACGAATATTGATAATATATATATATACCTATACGAGTATGTTTATATATATATTGAATAAATGACATAATGATACTTATATAAATGTAAGATTTCCGAATTAAATACGAATCATGAACCTTGAATCAAATGTAACAAAAATGTATATATAAATGTGTGAATATATATAAGGAAATAAAAAATTCACGTTATTAATATAATACGTATGAAAAGGTATTTTTAACGTCGACTTAAACGAGTTTTAATGTTTTGAAAACTAATGAGGATCACAACGTGTCGTTTTCTTTTAAAAAGAAGTTACATGATATTCAAGCCCGTTAATGGCAAATTTATAAAACCTAGTTGAGTGAACAACTGGCATAGACTAACTATTGAGTCGTCTACACATATTAATTTGAACTCTTGCGTTTAGGACACTAAGAGAATTACTCAGACGTTTTATATAAACGATATCTGTTTAGCACGCTCGGACTCAAGTGAGTTCACAGCCCCGCTTTTTACTGCTTTAATGCTTTTACTTGGGGTGAAAAACATATAACTGAATTGTATGCGATTATTAAAACCTGACATTGTATCTTTATGGGAGACTAAGTTGGAAAGTTGTAGTGCCGAAGCCCTTGCCTACAATACTATAGCCATTAGTTAGATGACACTAACCAATGAGTATACAGATAGTACTATCGGGGCCGACGACCCCATTCCCGCCTATTTTATCTTAGCTAGTTGAGCTAACTCACGGCGTAGTCCGCATATTGGGAAGGTATACTTGACCTGTCGAGGCAAAATGATTCCATGTTTGTTGTGGCTTGGTTATAGGCTTAGTTTCGGCATATTAACTCGAAAGGTTTAGCTAACCTTCGGGGGATCGCAGTCAGTGATTTATTGTTTCAAACTTGAGAATAATCGTACACCAGGCTTTCGATGCCGCTATTTGATCAACTGATGATTTATGAAATGATTTCTAAACGATGGTTTATGATCGAGTCATTAAACCTGTGAATTCACTCAACGTTATGTTTACCTTTCTATAAATATGTTTTTCAGGGAATTAGCTATGCTGTAAGATACATGCATATTTGGGACCGTACCCGCCACGACGATTAGGATGCCATTTTTAAACTAACGGGATTTACTTATAATATTGACTTGATGTAGTTTTATTAAATCCCGGAACTCGTATTTTATTTAAAACGATGTAATCGATAACCTTGACGTTTGGATGGCTCGATGAGCCGAAATGTTTGTAAAACTATTTTGGCATCCTAATAATCTAGATGTTCTGCGATAATCATACGCTCGAGGTATTGTTATTCGATCAACGTCACGCCCCGAAAAGCTTCCGCATGATTAACTTTAAATGTCAAATTTGGGGGTGTGACAGCGATCAAAACTGGAGAGTTATCAAGGGTCGTTTGGTGATTACTCGTGATTATAACCAGGGACCTTGTATATGGTTGAAATTCCTATTGAGGAATGGCTAAGTAAAAGTCTAGGTTCTAGAAGTCCTAGTGAACTTAAGCTTTCAGAGATTGTTGAGGGATCTAGAACGAGTGGGAGTTCGGGAAGAGTTGAAACTAGTGGGAGTTTGGCGTTGAGTGGGAGGTTTGAGGTTTCTACGGACTTGATTTGTCATCTCGTTGCCACTAGAGTCTTCAAGTCTTCGGTTAGATCATCTCCAATGACAATTTAGTTGCGACTAACCTAGTGAGGTGAACAAGATACTTCTCCGAGAGGCCCGTTTGGTATTAGATCCGTACAGTGGGAGTTGGCTAGTTATGCGGCTTGTCCTGGATGGGTTTTCTGGCGGTATGGATATGTTAGAACAGTGCTAGTGAAGGGGTAATGAAGGGTTAAGAGTTTGGGTTTGGTGAATCTTCAAGTGGGAGATTGTTGGGTGTGTAGATTAAACAAGAAGTTGAGAAATAGAAGAGTACCCAATGGGGAAAAATGGTCCTCTCCGAATAGAATTTAGAGAAGCAAAGTACCTAGCTAGATCACGTATAATCGACGGGTAGTGCACTATACCCAGCAGGTACTTTTGTTGGCCATAATGTTTTGTTTCCTTTTCTTCACGTACACTATATATTGTAAGCTCTACTCTTGTAAACCCTAAAGTACGAATTTAATAAAGATTTCTCTTTAGTTGATCATGGATTAAATCAATCTAGTAGATTAGATATAACCACGTCAATTTTGTGAGTTCGTTTGATTCTCATACTATTAATTGTGTTATTTGTCTGTGTTTAATCCGTTTTTATTGTTGTGGAGTGTAACTTATAATTGTACGCTTCTTGTTTAGGACTCATTAATTTCTAACAGCCCTTTTGCTTCCTTTACATTGGTTGTACCTTTTTCTTTTCCTACCATTATCGATATCTCAACTTGTAGAATCATTCAAATATTAAAACGTCCAATGTTACTTAACAAAGTTCATTATAGGTATAAAAGTTAAGAACATATATATGAAGCTTAGAGAAATAATACTCATCACATTTGAATATTTAGTCAAATGTCCTTAGAAGAATGAAGGTTTAGACCTCACTAGCTTCACGTCTTGAGGTGGTCAGCAAAAAGTTAAAAACAGTCATATTAATGTTCCGATTAAATCTCGTATATCTGAATAAAATACTCACTCTACTCGAATAACTTGAAGAGGAAAATATCTCTTCCTTTTACTTGAATATCTCATAACACATTCAATATCACTAATTTTCGATTTTTTGCTATATTTATCGTACCAATAGTCTCATCAATTTATTTTAATCCCATAAAGGGAAAATGGACATGTGCACCATAGGTGATGTGAAACTAAAAGTACTATTGATGTCAAGTTAGATAACTTCCAAGTTATATGGCCCTTAAACCAAGGAAGCAACATCAATTATTTTTGTACAATTTGCTATGCTTGTGACAGTCACTTAATTTGGATATTGTTTGATGTTAAACGATTAACTAGTAGGTTTCAATCTATTACAAAAGCCAAAATTAGATTGATAAAGAAAATGGTTAACTACATGAGAATGCACTTAATTTTAGTTTAAATCTATAATATGTATTTAACATAATTTTAATATTGTATATTTCAACTCTCAAATATCGCTATTGTTCTTAAATATATACTACTTTTTAAGTTAATACTCCTCACCAATGCTGACAATAGTTCTAGTTTGAATATTGAAAAATAATTAAGGATGATGATTCAATAAAAAATTTAATGATCATTAGCTTTTAGATAAAACAACTATGCAATTACTCGAGTTTCTCATAATTGTAAGGTTTAAATAGCCACAAAGTTATAAGTTAACTTGTTTTAGTTACTTACACTGAGTAATACAATCAGGAACTTTGATATATAGAATGGACTATCATAGAAAATTTAAATTTAATTGTAATCTTCAATGTTTCTTTGTATTACAATATAGCTATTATGTATGCTCCAACCTGTGTAATGCATTATACATATCTTTTAACTCATCAAAATGTAAGCCTAACATCGGGGGATTTGGGATCAGTATACGGGTGAGGGTACTGTATACGGCCTCGCTAGGTGTCGTATATGGCCGTAGGTGCCGTACGGGTACCTCTTCCCCCTCTGCTTGGTCGTGAGTCTTGAGAGCGGGATCGTAATGTAATTTCTTCGTTTTGTTTTAACTTCTCCATTCTTGATCCAGTTTGAGTGATTCTCGCGTCCACGTTCTCGTAATCACCCGAGGAAAATTTTAAGACAATTTTGAAGTTCTAATTCGGAGTTTACGGTAAAATGAACGTGTGCTTAATTATGCCTTTTAACGCGTTTTTCGTCTCTTTCTACTAACTTTTGAAATATTGGTTAAGTTTTAGCCGAGTTAACAAAATATGTTTGATAATGACAATATTAGTGTGTTTTTGTTAATTCAAAGTTGAATGGGTTAAATAATGTACGTAAAAACGTGACTTTTTACGTTACATTAGCCCCAATAGCTAGAATCAAAGCAATCAAATTATACTTGGCATATGCTGCATTCAAGGATTTCATAGTATATAAAATAGATGTGAAAAGTGCATTTCTGAATGAGAATTTACAAGAAGAGGTATATGTCAAAGAACCTCCATGTTTTGTAAGTTCTACTTTTCGTAACCATGTCTATAAGCTACAAAAAGCACTATATGGATAAAAACAAGCTCCAAGAGTTTGGTATGACACACTATCAAATTTTCTTCTACATAATCAATTTACCAGAGGATCAATTGATAAAGCATTATTTATTAAAAAGAATAAAGTTCATGTCATACTAGTCCAAATATATGTTGATGATATAATATTTGGATCTACCACTAAATCAATGTGCATATGGTTTTCAACTCTTATGATCAAACAATATCAAATGAGTATAATGAGTGAATTAACGTATTTTCTAGGGTTACAAGTCCAAAAGAAACCTGATGTCATTTTTGTTAATCAAAGTAAATATGTCAATGATTTACTTGCTAGATACTCATTTACTAATTGCTCCATTATGAGAACACCAATAAGCACTGCAGATAAGTTACACAAAGATGAATCTAGTAAATGTGGATGTCAAAAGACTTATAGAGGTATGATTGGATCTTTATTATATCTTACTACAAGCAGACCACATATTACGTTTTCAACATGTCTATATGCTAGATATCAAGCTAATCCTAAAGAATCTCATCTAGAAGTCGTCAAAAGGAATTTTAGGTACCAGAAAGGTACTCCAAACCTAGGTCTTCGGTATCCCAAAGACTCATGGTTTGATCTTATTGGTTTCACAGATGCAGATTATGAAGGTTGTAAGTTAGACAAGAACAACATTTCTAGTAGATGTCAACTACTAGGTGGAAAATCAGTAAGTTGGTCAAGCAACATTTTGTTGCTACATCCACTTCAGAAGCATAATATGTTGATGCAGGCAGTTGCTGTGCTTAGTTATTATGGATGCAACATCAATTGGCAGACTATGATGTGATGTTTACCAAAACACCAACCAAGTGTGACAATCAAAGTACCATTACAATAACTGAGAATCCAGTCTTCCACTCTAGGACCAAACATATTGAGATCATACATCACTTTGTAAGAGACGGTGTTGAAATGAAGGTATATTCACTAGGCAACTTTTTGAATCTATGTTATTCGTTCTTAGTATGTGCTTCATGTTCACTCTTAGTCTGTATGACCTTTATACACTCATACAGATTACAGACTCACATTCACATAGACTAAGAGATTTTTGTACATTTTGTAAACTACATTTTTTTTCTGTAATTAAATTATTCTAAAATTTAAAAAAGATTTTATTTGTCTTAGACTAAGGTTTTTGTTTCTTTTTTTCTTTTTTTAAGTCTGATGATCACAATGATTTTAGGTAATCAAGTGGTGTTAAACGTTATTATGTTAACTCTGTTAGTTAAAAGATCACATTGAGATTAGTTTTAACTATTATGAGTAATTTGTAACAAAATCTTTCAATGGGGTCCACAAAACTAACAAACATTCAATTTAATTTCATTTAAAACTCCTAATTTCCCCCATTCTTAAATTATGCGATCAAAATATATGTAGAGCATTCAAAAAAAACTAAATTTGCGAAACATTTCATTTTCATTCATGTTTCTTCGTAAATCATCATGATTGAGCAATGGAGTTATATTGCACCATCTACGGTACAACGTTCCAAGCCATTCAAATAGGGTAAGCAAGTAAAGGTGTGCACTAATAATCAATTTTGCCACCACTTCCATTCCAAATACAAAAGTTAACATAAGATATGAGAAATTAATCAATTTCATGAATGCCCATCCACTAAATAGTACGTATTTTAACACATTGCCTCATATATATCCATCCAATGTTGTTAAACGCATGGTGGTATTCTTGTAATTTCAATAGTACCAACACTACGGTATATGTTAATATTGATCAAGGTGATTACCTTTGATCAGGAATTGATTAGGGATGTCTTAGATGTACCCTTGGGGAAAACATTTTCTGAGATACCATCCAAAGAGATAGCATGGGCTTCTCTTACTCGGATTGGCTATACTAAACCTAAAGGTACTATTTTCATGTCTATCTTCACACTGAGATGGAAAATTTGGATCTATGGTATAATCAGAAGTTTAAGTGGGAAATCTAGTAGCACAGGCAAACTTAATGATCTTGAAATTTAAATTTTGAGTTCATTTATCACTGGGTTAATATAAATCATGCAGAGTTGTACTTTAATGATTTTTTCAACTAGCCCATGCACCTGCACGTATTTTTAATATTCTATTTATCAGATTTTTGTCATTATGTTTTGAAAAGCAACTTGGTGTTCAATGATACCAAGCATATACTAATCATTATGCATAGATAGTTGTTCTTATGCTAACATCCAAAGTATTCAATAATGACATAAATTCCATTGAGGTTCCCATTATTGCTGCAATGCAGCACTAGATTGATCATACATATGCTGCAAATGCTCATATCGAGGGTGATAATTCAGGTAATGCTGGGGGTTTTGCTGTTGAAGGTATTGGTGAAGAAGGCAGTGTGGCAGCTGGAGTGCACACAAAGTCTAGTTCTATAGACTCAGGATCCTCATCCACAGACTCACATGAGTCTTATAGTCCACCTTCTAATGAAGGCTCAGGTATGCATCTTCCACCTTCTGAGGACACAAGTGAGTACATCCCATCTCACTCTACCAATCCTCACCTACAAAAGAGAGTCAATCAAAGGCCAACCCAATTGAGTCACCACTCAATTTGGAGAAAACACTAGACTCTGAACCCCAAAATTTTGAAGCACAAATGGAATCATTCTCCATGGAACACGATGTCCAAGAGATACCTTCCAGTGCTGTAGTTCATTCCACTACAACTCTTCCAAAGTCTGTGGTGTCAATGACTACCTAAACAACCCAACCTACACCTAGTTTAGTAAACTTAGATACCCTCATTACTGCTACTACATTGACCCTTATAGTGTGCATTGAAGAAGATGTTCCAATTATGAACTAACCAATCCCCCTCATAGCTTCACCCATATTTACCTTTAGTCATGTACTAGTTCACATTTCTTTGAGTCATTCGTGACACCCTTCAACATAGTTTGTCAATGCCTTAGTCAGATCACAGACTGAGGTATTGTTCTCAAACCCTTCTAAATTCAATGACCTTTCATTTTATAACCTAATGGGCATTGAGAATTTACCAACTTCAACCTAGATGTCTATGATACCCTTCATACTAACAAGGTACGGTTGATGACATCTGGTGTTACCCTAATCATTGTTTCCAGTGATACCCTTTCCTACTAATAGATACGGTTTGAGGGAACAAACCCACACCACTTGTGGCCTATGATCTCTATTCTATGCACAAGACACAGAGTGAGGAAACAAGTGTAACACCAACAAAGGATCTACATGATCCTTCTCATTTACAACCTGAGATGAGTGAGGGACAAATACCTATACCTACTTCTAACCAACCGTCACAACCTTATTCTGTGCCTTCTAGTACACTCAATGATGTGCTTTTATCCATCACCAAGTTATCTGAAAGGGTAAAGACTGAGAATAATAATCAATCGAATAACCTACATAAGATGAAAGATCTAGTGTTAACTATTAGGTCCAAGATGGATAGGTTAGAGTAGACTGTGACTAGAAGGTTAGATGATATGCATACTACCCTTTCTAATTTTATAGGTGATGTCAAAAAGGGGGAGATATTTAAGTGTGTAGGAGTTGAGGAGGATATGATGTCTGCAGAAGGGGTTGAAGAAAGAATGTTGATGATGTGGATACTAGACTTAGTGGAGATAGCTCACCACCAAAAGATAATGATTTAAATAATAATAAAAAACAATATTGAAAATATAAATGATGATGGCAAACATTCCGGTGACGGATGTGATGATGATGAGGGAGATGATGGTGATGATGGACCTGATGCTACTAAGGGGGAGTTATAGAGTCAAATTATACTAAGTGCACATTATACTAATTGCACAAACTCAGGGGGAGTCACAGACTTAAGGGGAGCCACAGACTACTGTTCTACATGTGCAACAAATTCAGTATTTAACTGTAGTGGTTCAAGTGATGTTACATGTGGCTGACAAGATAAAGAAGAGAGATAGATGTGAAGAGGAAGAGCCTGAGAAAGTATTAACAATCAAGGGCCGAAAAAGATTGAAATCAGTGGCACAAAAGTAGAAAGAAGACAAATCCAAAGGTGCATTGAAATTTAAGAATATGTCTGTTGAAGAGTTACTTGAGATGGGTGAAGAAGAAGAAGAAGATGACAGAGATGATGAAAATTTAATCAATACTGATTGTAGTTCTGAATCTACACAAGAACATGATTTTGATGATGATGATGATGCTCCTATTGGGATATTATTCAACAAGTTGAAGACATCTAAAGGTGAATCCGGAGAGTCAAAGTCTAGTTGATGAGGTTGAAATATAAGAAGAAAAGGTTGATATTGATCCTCTATTGTTGAAGCTCCAATAAAAGAAAGAAGAAAGCAAAGAGCAAGGGAGATCTATGGCTATGGAAAATCTAAACAAGATCAACATTCTATAATTGAAGTAGTTCAACAAGAAACCACTATTAATGCAACAAAGCTAGGTACGTCATAAGATGAATATCTTAATGTAACACCCCAAGTTTAAGTCAAGAAAACTGCAGAAATAGAAGAATCACCCGGACGGGTGAAGGATGTTTTGGTTGGGTGATTGGTGGACATAAAGTTAGGGAGGTTAAATCACCCTTCTGGGTGGGGGTCATTGAGGTGTCCCGACCGGGTAAAGTTGTGCAATCCGATAGCCAATTTTAAGAGGTTCACCTGTCAGGGTGGGTGTGTTTTCCAGCAGATATAGATGTATTTGACTTCACTTTACTTTACTTAAAAGAGAGGGGCCGGGGCCGGGCGGGTAGTAAAGGCTCATTTAGTAGACAGCGAGCGAGCAGCAAGCACCTACTCCTATCAAAATGAAAAGCAACAAGCTGAACTTGAATTGAAGAAGCGAGCCTCTATCAGAGAAAGGAAAGCCGTTGCGCGTTAGCGCATCCGTTTTCTTGCTCGTTAGCACCCTTCCGCTGGCTTCGCCTTATCTATTCATCTCTTTTTTCAAATGGAGATTTAGGGATCTCTCTTGTTCATAGAACTTGAAACCGAAAGAACCAACACTTAAAGGGTGTAAGCAACGGAAGGT
Source organism: Logfia minima (assembly GCA_963921325.1). Taxonomy (NCBI): domain Eukaryota; kingdom Viridiplantae; phylum Streptophyta; class Magnoliopsida; order Asterales; family Asteraceae; genus Logfia; species Logfia minima. Next base: position 26,401,342 of record OY992768.1, read on the forward strand.
TCTCACCCTGTCCCCGACATTGCTCTCCGACGATGTCCCCTGGGCGAAAGGGGACACCATTCTCTTTCTTTCTTCAATCGTTCCGATCAAGACAAGTGGGTTGGTTCGTTTCGTCCTCCGATCTACGCAATTCTCTGTCTTCGTTCGTGATCATGTTGGGCGAAAGGTAGTTGTAGAGGAGCGGCTGTGAAAGGGCTCTTCCCCCCTTTCCATTGAAGTAGGGAGGGCTTCCTTCCCCACCATTCCGGCCTATTATTGATAGGGATTTTACCGATGCTGAAGGTAGCTTGCTTACCAAGCCACCCACTTGAGAAGCTGGTCGCTAGAAAGAAGCTACGAGGAAGCGAAGCTGTCTACGAAGCTTTGCTTCTCCCCCTGTAGTCGTAATACTCGGCTCATCGATACTTTGATTCAAAAGGTAACCGATGGTTCCCGACTTTCTCTGGTTTCCGCAATAGTAACCCTTTTTCCGATTACATAAACCCTTTTTTTTTTAATAGCGATACGCTCTAAAAAAAGTGAAGGATAAGCAACCATTCTAGAAGGGGTAGCTTCCCACCTCCTTCATTCCTACTGCCTCCTTCGGTGAGAAGTTCCCTTCCTTTTTATTTTTCTAAAAAAAAAAGGACTGATTGGTCTGCTCAACAAACCTACAAAGTGAACCGCTGTTTAGCTGACCCCCTTCTTCCCATTCGGGTTGGGTTGACCCAGTAGTACAGTAAGAAGGAATGGAACCGCTTGAGAGTCGTCTGACGTTCACACTTGGGTAAAGACGACTGACTTTGGAAACTCTAGAATGTTTCTCATACACACATGTATTCATTCAACACACTTTCGCTCTCACCTACAATTCCAGGAGATTCTTGTGCAAAGAAGGAAGAAAAGTGTGGATTTAGTCTCTTAGCATCAAATTAAGTTAAATTTATTATCATCAACATCAAGTAAGTGTTTATTCTTGGTTTTTGACCTAGAAAGGTTGGTGAAGTAAATAATTGGGGGTTTAGATGATAAATTGATGAAATAAACCTAATATTGAGTTCATTGATGCTTCTAGGAACTTATGAATTGGTAGATGTTGATTTATGATAATTGATGATGAGATTTTACTAAAGAGTTGTATTTTCCCCAATTCTAAAGGGGATGACTTTTATAAGTTAATGCTAGCTGTTGGGAAAATTAAGTAACATTAATTTACCCACATTATAAATTTGATGAGACAAAGTGTAAACTGAATATTTGCACACAAGGAAACATTCAAGGTCGACTTCTAGAAGACTTGAACATAAAGTTAAAGATCAACATTGAATAATAGAAGGAACTAGTTTCCTAATATAATTATGTTTCCTTATGTAAGTGTTGAGGGACTCTATAAATAAGGAGATCCCTAGACATTTAGTTGTGTGTTTTTTGAGGGTAAACACTCGATCTCATAACTTGAGATCATCTCCTCATGTGAACGATCTAATAAAGAAAGATCGATTCCATATCCCTAAGGTTGTAAACCCTGATACATAAAGTTGTATCCGTCTTGTTAATTGATCAATAATAAGATTAGGGATACATGATTATCTTCTTTGTGTTCTTCATATTATGGTTATTGTTTTAATCGTTTATTTGGTGTTTAACGGGATTACACACTAGCTTACCTAATTGATGGTTGAATATGTTGTATTGATATTAATGTTGATGATTTAAAATGACATTTAAGGTCATTAACTTATAAGTGGGATTAAATTGATTATATGGTGTTTACTTTGTTTTATAAAGTCAAACTGAACAATCAATAGATTAGGTAGCTAATTGATGACAAGAAGAATAATATGATATGATGGTTGTATATTTTATGTGTTGTTGAATTACTATCTAATGATTTATAGGTGTCAAGGAAGTGGGAATCCATATTGGTGATTTGTCAACCTAAAGTGAAAAGGTGGGTATGTAAGGGGTTAAATAGGTAATTGGAGCATCTAAACCCGAAGTACATCCGTATAAGAGGGTTTATGTGTTACATTGGGTAAGTTGCTTAAAGTGGTGTATTAATTCTAATTTAGTTGTAATTTATGTGGAGTTTGTTGTTGTGCTTTTGTTTAGTTAAAAATAAAGTATTATAATGTATTGTTTGGATGCCAGTTGATTCTAATTAGATGGATTAAATATATAAACCCGGATTACATCCGTGTAAGAGGGCTCATGTATTTAATAAGTGTTGATACGTTGGAATATGATGATCTAATATAACTTGTTGATTTATGTGTGGAGACATGATTTAAACTATGTTGATTTAGTTGTTATTTGAATGTTGGTAAAGATGTGACTATAATTCGTTGTGAATCTATATGTTGGGTTTACACAATGTGAAGTTGTTTGACTATTACTTGTTAAACTTTATATAATAGATATTGTTTAATAAATGATGTCAAGATGTTAACTGAAATTTTGAAGAGGTAAGTTGATTATTTGACGTAAAAGTAGTATGTTATAGGGATGTATTAATGATGTTATAAAGTGGTATGTTGTATGGATGTATTAATGATGTTATGAAGTTGTATGTTATGTTGATGTATTAATGTTGTTATGAGAGGAACCTTATATGTGGTAGTTGACCACAGATGCTGACTTTTTCAGTGGAGTTATATTAGCCATGGGCTAAATTCAGACGTTAGATGTTTATGAGGAGGAACACGGATCCTTGAAGTGGAATTTTGGGTTGTCGACCCATTCAGTTGTTACTTGTTTAGTTGTTACCTGTTTCAGATGATAGATGTTTAATTTGATAATTGTGTCAAATTTCACTCTAATTTTAATGCTCATGTTGTAAACGTTATTCAATAATAACAAGTACAAAAGGTCACTCTAATTTTAATGCTCTAAACTCACTGTTGCTCACAAATACACAGAGTGAATTCACTTACATGTAAAACTGATCAACACTTGAACTATATATAGAGTTCAGATATACAGACCAGGCGACACTCTAAGTGTCACTATATGGCGACACTCCAAGTGTCGCTAAGCACTTAGTCAAAATCAAAAACACTTAGACAAATATTCAACTTCTTCAACTTGAGTTGCTTGTCACACAAGATGTATCAACACAGTTGATATTGTGAAAGCAATTGAAGTACTAATTGAGTTAGATACAATAATGTTGTGCTTATTTGGTGTTATGATACTTGGTTGATATTATGAATGAAGTTGAAATATTAATTGAGTTAGTTGCATTAAAGTGGATAATGATGTGCTTATTTAATTAACTATATACTCATGCTTACCCCGTTAGTTAGAAACATGTTTTGTAGGCACAGGTGAGTTGAGTATTATTGACGACCGAGGGAAGAAGTAGCTTATATTTAAAATGGATGATTGCTTGCAAGGTTTTAAGCAATACTGTTATCTTAAATACATTTGTAGATATCAAGCTTGTATATGTTGTCCATATTTTTGTAGAGTGTCAAATTGGGTCAAATTTTTTTGGTTGTAGTATGTTGCACAAGTAACGGTAAGTTACTAACAGGGGAGTACTTTTGGATAATATGGTTTTAGTAAAGAGAGAATCGTGTCATAAAAAAAAATGGGACCTTTCACTGAAGTAGGTTAAATTAAATGAACAACAACTTATAGAGGATCATAAGCTTATGGCTAAGTTTACCAAGCAATATCTCTTATCATGCAAGCTCAAAGACAATTATGTGTATAGAAGAAACCTTGAAATGACTTGGAAAGACTACCAAAACTTAAAGGCAAGTGTGATAGAATCAGAAAGGAGCACAAAAAATTTGAGATATAGAAGATGGAGAAGAAGAAAAAGAGAAGAAATAATTAATTCAGTGTAATTTAATTTTATGTTCTCTGCTTGTAATAACATATTATTTGTAATATTGACTTATCATGTATAAGAGTCATATTCATTATTTCTTGATTTAATTATCTCTTTTTAAATTGTAAAAGATTTTGACATCATCAGATAGGGGGAGATTGTTGGGAAAAACAATGATATAATCTAAGTTATAAATATAAAGAGTCAAAATCTTAAATCTGCAAAATTAACTAAGTGTTATTCTTCATTTATTTAATCTAATTCAGTGTGATCTATATACTGAAATGATCATAGACTCACAACTCTATAGAGTGCAGTATACAGATTGAAGCCATACAAACTGAAGAATGTTTGACAGTCAAACATACAGAGGCAAGACCATTGTAGATTCCGAAATAAGTAAGCGGCTAATTAAGGAAGATTTGAATTCAAAATTGATCAATTAGGATAATTTGAATTAGTACTTTGATTTAGTCTTCCACAATTTAGGCCATAACATTTACTAAAAATCAACACCTAACTTGTATAAATAGGTGATTGATTGCTCATAGAAACTACCGAACAAGTTGAACAAACACTTAGAAATTCTCTATGAATTACTATAAGCGATTTCTGTGATTGATTAATTCAATTTAGCTTAGTGCGATTGAATTATTCATACTTGTAATCATTTTGGATTATTGAATATACCATATTCATTATATTCATTAACTGTTGTTACAATTGTTCTTATTTCTACCAAGAACAATACAACTTTGATCGTTGATTAACTCGATATTATAAATTAATCTCTTAATTTAATTTGTTAATTAAATTCTGGGATCTATACGACCTAATAGTATAGTCTCGGTTTATCTTCTTACTTTGTATGATCTCAGCCTGTCTTTTTCAATATGTATGATCTTAATTTTGATCTCAATATGTCTTCTTCACTTTGTAGAATTTGAGTATGCGATCATTTCAGTCAGTATTGATCACACAGACTTAGATTGGACATATTAAGATAACAATTAGTTATTTTTCCAGATTCAAGATTTTGACTCTTCAGATTTATACTTTAGATTTGATCATTGTTTTTCCCAACATATGCAAGCTCTTATGAATCATAAACATTTAAAGTTATTAAAACCATAATAGTCAATTTAATGAACGAAAATTTAAAAGATTCCATGAAACTTTTCATCTTCATGAAGTATACTTGGTTTTTCATAGTGATCTTCATTTAATGATTTTTATTTCTTGTTATTTTTCGGAATACCAACTCATCATCAACTCATCATGTAAATAAATATTATAACATTAGTTATTTGTATAACATAATGAATGAATAAATAAATGTGATTTTAACATTTCTACCTTATGATCATCATACTCCTTATTTAAAACATTAAAAATGACCTTCTCCTAGAATAACATCATCTAATATTTTCTCTTAATCAATATTATACTATTTAACAATAAAATAAGAAGACACAAATAGTATGTAACGATTGATTCTTAGAAAATCCTATGCATACTTACTATGATTTTGAATTCTTCAAATTTCTTCATTTCCCTATACACAATATTGGAAAATATACATGTTAGTCAATAATAAATGAGGAAACCTATGATTATTATGTTTTCATGTTTGTTAATAAAATATTCATTTATTTACTTTATTATGTGAATGCAAATATGATTGTGAAGAAATAGAAAAAAATGAATGTAAGTAAAGACATTGTGATACCTTCAAGATGTCAACATCTTATTATACTTTGAAGTCGTTAGAAATTATACAAATGAAGATTTAGGAATCACTTATTCCAGTCATGTATAGCTGTAGTTGAAGTCTTTAGCATAATTTACATATATCAAGTATATATTTTTTTTAAAAATAATGAAGATATTGTCATATAAAACTTTTTAATAATTTACTCTATTTAGCAACTCTATGTAAGATTATAAGACATAGTTTACCACTATTTAATGTGGTTGAATTATTAATATAAAGTCAAATCACTTTCTTGATAACAAATTGTCAAATTAATATATATAATAATAATTTTCCAAAATTATTAGTAAGATGTTATGGAGTCACTAATACATACTAATGACCTTCTAAAAATATAAGTTTGTGTGATGTGTCATATAAATAAGCAAGTCAATGATATACTGTCACATATGACAAATGCTTAGGTGTCAAAAGAATAAATATATCACATAGATCAAAGAGACTTCTCTATTGTTTATATACAAAAAAATAAAGTATTTAATTATAAACAAAAAATCTAACCATTTTCATATTTTTCTTACTACCTTTCAAAAAACCATTTAGAAGTCATATTAAAGTTGCTTGTTAAATTTTACTCTCATATTTATTGTATAGTTTCAAATTTCAATATATCTTTAGTGAAAAAAGGGTTATAGATCTCCTTTTATCACTATACCAAAAGGATATTATCAAGGGACATTATTTTTGCATTTTATTCTAATATATAAGTTAAAAATGTTTAATCCCTATAATATTTGAGTAAATTCACATAATAAAGAAAAGAAATTAATTAAAAGGGTATTTGAGTAGGTTCTGATTAATCAACCATAAGAAAACACAATTTACTACTCATTTATCATATAAAAATGGTACACATCATATATACTTAAATTTAGTCAAAGACATGTAATATATGATACATAATTTATTTTCTCATAAATATAAAGTTTAATCAGGCCAAAAGCCAAAAATCTTTTTGACATTTAGTTGTAATGAGATAACCACCAACTCTTTTGCTCTTCCTCCTCACTGCTACCGCCATACAAGTCGCGTTTTGGACACAATAATCCACCATTCCACCACCGTTACCACCCACCGGTCTACCAGCCCACGTTAACAACAGCCGCCATGTAATCGGTTGTCTCTTTTGCCCAAGTACTAACATTGTCACCTCTTGCTTTTTTGCTTCATCGACAATTGTTGTACCCTTTTCTTTTCCTTCGATTATTGATATCTCAACTTGTAGCTTCATTCAGTTAATAAAACGCCAAAGGCTACTTAACAAATTGTGTCATAGGTATAAAAATCGACAATATAATTAGAAGCTAAAAGAAACAATACTCACATTTGAATCTTTCAATTGACATGTGTTTTTCATTGAGCAAAGAAATGTAGGAACTTTTGTAGCTTTCTCCTTGGTCAACTTAATTCCTATCACAAATACAATGAAGAGAATCACTAATATAGATTGAGGAGGCCTTGTATATAGAGTTGTATAAGTATTTTTTGTTTTAATTTATTTAACTTCGGTATAACAGAACTATAACTACAAGGCCTCCTCATTCCATACCAAATACTTCAATTATCCGCATCAATCATTTGGTCGATGGATTGTGAGGAATATTAGAATTCTGTCATGTTGAAGCTAATATGATGGTCATGTTTCATTACAAAGAAAAACATTAAGTCTCAATATTTCAGATAAAAGTGAATTATTCTAATTATATTTGTGAGGAACCATCACCTCTAATGTTGAAAGCAACAATCTCAATTCTGGTTGATGATTCACAACACATCAAATGCAACGTGTATATGTAATATTGTCCAAAAGAACGTATTAACGACAAACACAAAATAACTACTAAAAATCAACAAACCTTTTTTAGAAGTAATCTTTTTGACATAGAGAAGAACTAGAATGTCATTGCTCTGAACCGTATGCGTTAAGGCCCATTGCAACGCATTTTTTGATTCGCAACTTGAATCAACTACTATCATCACTTTCCTGCCAATAATCTTCACAGGCTCCTCAACTTTAGTCTCACTTTCGATTTTAGTCTCTTTCTCGTAGCAACCGGAATCTTCGGTTGTTTGATCACCAGGTTTAGTAGAAGAATCAACGTTAATATTCTCTTTCAATTGATCATCGGGTTTAGTAGAAGAATTAACGCTAATATTCTCTTTCAATTGATCATCATCGGGTTTAGTAGAAGAATCAACGCTAATATTCTCTTTCAATTGATCATCATCGGGTTTAGTAGAAGAATCAACGCTAATATTCTCTTTCAATTGTATAGTTTGCGAACGTACTCTAACATGTGGCCTAAATTTAGCAAGGCAAAAACTTGGCATTTTGGTGCCATTTTTGACCATTTTTTTCCTTTCTATCTATGATAGACAAAGAAAGTGAAGAAGTGAATTAAAGATTTAAAGGGGAAGGCAAGAGTATTATTAATGATAGGTTTGTGGGGGCATATGATGTCTTTTTCCGTTTTTCATTTTTTAAAAAGTTATTACTGTATAAATAATAAGTATTGTTATTGTTATTGGTAAAGTATTTCAGAAACATTATGTTAACTTTTATGCTTTCTTGAGTAATAGATGAACCAACGGTTGTACCAATAACATTTTTATATGTTACTGGTCATATTTGTCACGTCATCATGAAAAAACTGAAGACTAATAAAAACAATTAAGAAGGTTCACAACTTTTAATCACCAATATTTCCAAATGTTTAACTAAAAATAAAATGTTAATGATGGTAAATACTTCTATAGAAGCTAAAGAAAAATAAGTTAACGGTCAAAAAGAAGAACGATATATTTTGGTTTGAAATGTATGATTGAAAAAAAACTTAAAAATGTGCTCTTCAAGTGAGGTCCTAGGTTAGGGACCTTGTTTGTTTAGCTTTTGCACTACATAACCTTTTACAAAATTATGAATATTTAAGCTATTTTTTTCTCTGTTTACTAGTTTTTTTCTTTATTTTTCTAACATTTTTCAAGAAATTATGCTTTTATATAAATAAAGATAAAGATAAAGATAACGATGATTAACAACTTGGACATGATAAATAGGTAATATATATACGCTCCTTTGGTTATATTCTTTTTTGTATTCTTTAGTTTCTTAATTATTGCTTTCTTTCATTTTTTGGCTGTTCCAATGATGTTGTTTACTATGTGTACAATTAGTTTAGTTGTGGGGCTTTAGCTGAACGTGGTTGTCATGAAGCTTGGTAGGGGCCATAGAGTCTCAAGTGTTGTTAAATTGATATTTAGTTATATACTGAACTATCCCCCGGGTTATTTAAGATTGTCCTAAATGACTCTATACTTTTAAATTATAAAAAATAATAATAATAAGCGAAAATGACTACATTAATGTAAAACTGTAATTGACGAGTTATTTGTGTGCGAGTAAAACGTTGTGCTTGAAATATAAATATTTTTTTTCCTTTTAATCTATTTATGTAACGTTAACAATATACAACACCCTCTCTTTTAATTATCCAAAAAAATATAGAAGAACAATACTAGTTTTTCTTAAAATACGAATAATTTTGTTCTTTTTAGTCTGGTTTTCTTCATTTTTTGTCTTCTTACCAACTAGTATCAAATTTGGTATTAGTAGTTGATAAAAAACATAATTATGATAAGTTTTACCAAACTCGTACTATGAATCAAAGTTAATTTCAGCATAAAAATCTAATGATAATAGCATGATAAATACTTCTGAAATACACATTCAAGTATTCAACCACTCAATACACGAGATACATTTGCATACAATGTGAGTTCCAATAACAAGTCATAACCAACTACCTTAAAACTCTCCACATCAAGCATAACCAACTACTTTGAAACATATTTTTATTCTTTGTACGTCATGGATTGTTCTTGTAATTATGGTCAACAATGAGGGCACCATAAGTAAGTTTCGGGCTTTGAGGGTACTTTTAGTAATTTATTCCACCTTTTAGAGTATTGACATAATTAGCCCAATGTTGCTTGCAAAAGAAGGAAATTTCAGTAGTCAATAGCATTACTTTCAATAAAATAGAAATGTTGCTTATCATAACATTATCTTTAAATAATATTTTTTGCTTGGGAACAAATTACATATGCATGTATTGTCATAATGTGAAATGATGATAGTGGTCTAATTCGTTATAATTCTTGACATAAACTATCTTATCAACTTATGACTAGATTCAACAAACTAGTTTAATTATGTCAAGAAGGAAGAACGAGACCAAGTCTGGACCGTATGTTAACCATTGCTTTTCACATGTTATCTTTGGTACGGGGCGGATGGTTCAGACAGCACTGCTAGTTATTAACATTTTACAAGAAATCGCGATTGAAGTTGGAGTTTTTTGGTTAATTGCGATCACCCAATACAAAAACCAGTTTAACTGCAACCTTCATTAATTGAACCACGTTAAGAACTTCATTTAACTAAATTTGATCATATAAATTCAAATATATTTTGAATTCACAGACAACTGTTCAACATAGTACTATACTATCAAGTATGTAACAACAATTTAACTGTCTAATTTATATATATTTAAAGAGGAACCTAATTGATGTTTAACTGCATGGATCAATTTTTCATCTTCTTTTATGACATACCTACGATACGATACGATGCTATTACTACATGTGTCGATACATTAAAATTTCAGAATTTGTTGGTGCATTATTTTCTCCTTTTTAGTGTATGCCCCATATGTTCCTTTTTTTTTTTACCTTTTAAACTAATTTTTGCTTTTAAATCCTTGTTTCTCCCTTTCTAACATTGTTCTAGAGTTAATTGTTCCACCAACTGATTTGATTAGTAATTATGGCTTTAACTTTCTCTATAAATTTTCTTATCTTCCTCACATGATCTCAAATCATTAGTATACACATAAGGAATAACAAGTCAAATCTTACAGATAGTAATAAATTATTATCTTTGTTTGTCTAAAAACACTCCATCAATTTCAAATTTATAGTTCATGTTTTCATTTTTATATCTCTCAACTTTATTATCCAATTTGCACTTTTAACCAATCAAAAACTTCTATATAATAAAAATAAAATCTACTGGTTGTACGGTACGATAATTGCACTTTTGTTAAATTATGTGTTTTTTTCGTAGACAATAATTTTAGGATGGAGGGAATATTGTCTATTTGCTAAACATGACTCTCAAAAATTATCAAATTTTTGATATTATTCTTATTTGATATTCTTAATAATTCATTTGTTAAGAGTTTCAAGTAAAACTTGTGTTGAATATAGACATAAAAGTGATATTTTATTGGCTTGTCTTATATTTACGACAATTTGTTTGGGGACAGAGGGACTTCTATATAACAAGAACAACGGTGTCATTGTTTTTAAGTACAAGAATACCATAAACTCCCAAAAATGGAGAATGTATATCACCAAAATATTGTCAATTATAGTATCTTAGTTTGAATTGAAAGTAGATCGAGGTTGGGTACAAGATTTCCTCCAGACGACTAAACCTGAAACGATATCATTACTAAACTATTCTAGAGAGTTATATGGGGCTGTGAAAGGGGAAGTACTGTAGATCGAGACCCGCTCAGAAAGATAGACCGCATTTGATAAAACATAACAGTTTACGTTGGATGATTTAAACCCTAAATATTTCAGTTTTAGATCATATGGTTCTGAATAAAAACTTATTGTTTAACAACTATTCTCAATCAAAAAAATTACTATTTAAACCTTCTATATGATTGAGTGTTGAATGGAATAATTTGATCTGATTTGTTTTGAATTGAATTATTTGAAGATGTTTTATATATAAAGAAACTTGAGTTATAACATACCAATGTATAATCCATAACAGAAGAATTACGTAAATATCAATATTTTCTGAGAATACTAAAAATAATAAAAGTAACGATCACCCTTTGATGTAGCCTTGATTAAATATAAATTTGTCATGAAGCCTTAATTACAAACTGGAGTACTCGAAAACTTGTTATCTTAAACAACTTGAAGTACTCTCCAAGTGATATAGTTTTATATTGTTGGCTAAAAGAAAAAAAAAAAGTAAAACTTGCATAACTATAACAGAGGAATTAGGATGATTTCATGAATCATCGTGATGATATCAAGAAGATGGAGAAATAAATGGAGTAGATGACTAGATGTAGAAGGGTATGGGTAGGAGAGTAAAATGAGTATCACTGAATGGTTAAGACTTAAGATTGCTCTGAGCATTTGAACCATTCAACATCTCGTTCAGTTCCAAGTAACCATAGAGGTTAGTAGTTTCCTCGTCTAACACACTGAATATTGAACCATTCCGTTCAGCATTCATCAAAAACATGGCCCCTAGTCTTCTCAATATAACGTTTCGGGCTCGCCTCCATTGTCCCATAGGTTTTTATATACTGGTGCTTATCTAATTTACATATTAAAATGTCGAATTGGGAAACGTTGATCGGGGTGGACTCGTTGAAGACAATATAAGACTTACCCGGTTCAGATCACAACAAACCGAGTTATAACTGCAATTGTTTGACTATTGAATACAACCACCACAGAGACTGTCTTTGTAATTGTGATTAACTCTTGACCTCTTGGGAAGAATGAAAGCTGCAAAATTGAAAGATCACAAGGACAATATTTGTAATTTACTCTTAAGATTATGATCGAATCAATGTATATGGTTCTCTGAGTTTTTTTTTCCTTTAGTATATTTTTTTTTTCTTAAAGAAAACCATAATGTTAGCGTTTATGCCAAGTCAATAAAATCACATCGAGAATAAAATAATCAACTTCCATTAACAAAAACGTTTATCTCTAAAGTGAACGTTTACCAGCAGCAAAGTTGTGTTGAAATGTTCACACCAAATTAACCAACTTTTGAATTCAAACAACATGAAATCCAAATTCTATAGATTAGAGTAAACAACCCATTTAAAAGCTAACCGACAATTAAAAGTGATGTTAATAATGTGGGTTTTGCTTAATGAAGCCCCTAGGTCTCTTGTTTAAGACAAATCTTTATTAACAAAGTAAGAAATTCAAAAATAAATATCATAGTATCATCCACTTCCAATTAACCCATAATTATCTCTAACTCAATATTCCTTCCATTTTTCTCGGCCAAAAAAATCTCCACTTTTTCAAACAATTGAGCTAATTAATAGTGATGATATATATTTTGTCAGGGGCTTTTCATCATCACCATCATGGATAGTGCTTATTTATTCAATCAAGTTCATGAAGACAAAAAAAGATTACAATTTTCATGATATACTGATTCTAATGACTCGTGTGTACAGGATAAAAAGAATCAATCTGCAATTGATCATAGTATATCTTTTGAGAAAGTTGATTCAGGCTATATTTTACTTATCTCATAAGATTTAATATAAGCTTTTCCTTACTTTTCAAACCAACACCTGCAAGTTTTAAACCAATTAGCATGGTCGTTCTTATTAGACACATAGTTACACCGTTGGACTAAACCAAAATGTTAATTTCAAACGGGGGCATGCCCAAACTCTAGTGGGCACACCTATTAACCACCCGTTAGTATTTTGACCATAACTTTCTGCTCGGGACTCGGATAAATGTGATCTCAATTGTTCTTGAAACGAGACAAAATTCTCTACAATCTATGGTCATTAAGATTCCCAAGTCTCTGGAAGAAGTTGGTCAGTTGAGAGCATCTTTCGAACTATTGGCATGTTGTTCAGTAAATTTAGCACATGATCATTTCTTTGGTTTTAATAAGGTTAGGTGTTTTAATAATTATTATAATGTAAGTTTCGGTAGATGAATAAGTATGACAAGTTAATGCTTTTATGCCTATATTTGGGGCCAAAGTTCTCATTGTACGGGGGCAGAAAACAGAAAATGAAAACAGTGTATGTTTCTCTTTTGTGAGTTAAATATTTATTCCTCCAAGTGTGTGCGTTTCTTGTCGTGTTTGCTAACTCCTTGTGCTCATCTCTGTCAATCTGTGTCATTTGGTATCAGAGCAACAGGTGGAGAATGGTGAAAAGTTGCTGTAATGGCAACGTGAACCTGTTGCATGAAGAGCCTGACCCACGAGACATTGAGGTGAATGAGTTGAGACAACTTGTACAACAACTCCAGTTGCATCTCGAGCTTGTGGAGAATCCTAGAGGAAACCAAGATGAACTACGAAATGAAGACTTAGAAGAAGAAGAATTTAATCCATTCCATGTTAACCGTCACTTGGAATCAAGTGATGAAGAGACTCAATATCAGCACAATAATCAAAAGAACAATCGTTCCCACCGACGTGTTGACTTGAGGGATCTTCCGGTGTTTGAAGGTAGGATCCAACTTGACGAGTTTATTGAATGGATTCACACTGTTGAGCGAGTCTTTGACTATCAACGAGTCCTTGAAGATATGAACGTAAAAATTGTTGCCATCAAACTCAAGAAAGATGCTTCTGTTTGACAGGAACGGGAACATTTGAGGTTGAGAAGAGTTCAAGATAACAAGCCTCGAATTAGAATAAGGGAGAAAATGTAATGGGAGATACAAAAAAAGTTTCTACCCGATGGGTATTTACATGAAGTAATTCTTCAATTACATGACCTCACGCAACGTGATTTTTCTGTGGTAGATTATACCAAGGAGTTTGATCATTTAATGTTAAAGTGTGGTATTGTAGAACCCGAGGAACAAACTATTGCACGTTATCTTCAGGGGCTCTGAAAAAGAACAACTCAAGGAACTAGTCGAGTTTCTAGTCGAGGTTATGCAACTAACCATTATAGTGGTTCACAAAGTACTAATCAGCAGCAACTAAAACATCCCAAACTCCACGGACCCATGACGTAGGGGGTGGTCCTTCTCGTGCTATACAAAAATCCGTGCAATGCTTTAAGTTCAAGGGTTTTGAGCATATTGCGTCTGATTGTCCAAACCAACGGGTCTTTACGCTTGTAGAGGAAGACATAAAAGGTGAGTGTCCATAATATGACTTCCATCCAACATTTGATGAATCACCGGAACAAAATGATTGATATCATTTATGGGGACACGGGCGAATTATTGGTAATTCGGAGAGCGTTACTTATTGAGTCAATGGAAGATGAGTCATGGCTTCGCACCAACATCTTCTATACGCGATGCACTTCAAATGGCAAGGTTTGTGATGTTATTATTGACGTGGGAGTTGTAAAATTGTGGTGTCCAAAACCATGGTGAAAAAGTTACCTCTCAAGACCGAAAAACATCTGTATCATTATAAACTCTCATGGTTGAACAAGGGTAAATCTATTCAAGTAGACCAACAATGTTTGGTGAATTTTTCTATGGTGATAAGTACCAAGATGAAGTATGGTGTGATGTAGTACCAATGGATGCATGTCACTTGCTTTTCGGCAGACCGTGACAATTTGATAGGCAAACCCTACATGATGAGCTGAAAAATACCTATACGTTCATGAAGATTGGGGTCAAGATTGTCTTGGGTCCTTCTAAGTTTAAAGAGACAGTAAGATCCAGTAAAGGAGAAGTTATTTTTATATGTCTAAATCTGAGTTTAGTGAAGCCTTGCAAAAATCTTAAGTGGAACATGCTTTAGTGGTAAGAGAAGTCGACGATAATAACCCGAAACTCCTTGAAATATTAATTCCTAACTGGAAAATTTTTTTCCTGATGAAATTCCAGTAGGTCTCCCTCCTATGAGGAATGTACAACATTGCATAGATTTAGTCTGTACAACATTGCATAGATTTATTCTGTGCAACTTTGCCAGAAAAAAGTGGCTTATCGAATGAACCCAACAGAAAACGATGAACTTCAAAAACAGGTTGATGAGTTGTTGAAGAAAGGAATGGTGAACGAAAGCATGAGTCCATGTGTCATACCTGTCCTACTTGTTCCAAAGAAAGATGGGTGTTTTCGTATGTGTGTGGATAGTAGAGCAGTTAACAAGATTACAATTAAGTATGGTTTTCCTTATTCCTCGCCTTGATGACATGTTGGAACAACTTCATGGTGCTTGTGTTTTTTCAAAAATTGATCTTCAAAGTGGTTACCACTAGATTCGTATACGGCCCGGTGATGAGTGGAAAACAGCTTTTAAAACTCGAGATGGGTTGTACGAGTGGTTGGTAATGCCATTCGGGCTTTCTAATGCTCCTGGTACATTTATGAGACTAATGAATCTTGTTTTTAAGCCTTTAATTGGCAGGTTTGTGGTTGTATATTTTGATGATATCCCTGTGTTTAGCAAGGGATAAACCGAGCACTTGGAGCATCTTCGAAAAAATTTTGAAGTGCTGGCCAATCAGCAACTATATGTCAATTTGAAAAAGTGCAGGTTCATGACCCATAGGTTGGTGTTCCTTGGCTATGTCATTTCTAATGAAGGGATCTATGTTGATACAAATAAAAGTGAGACAATTATCTCTTGGTCACTCCAACCACGATACAAGAAGTTTGAAGTTTTCATGGGCTTGCTTCTTTTATAGAAGATTTATTGGAAATTTTAGCTCAATCGTGTAACCAATTACTGAATGTTTGCAGGGTGGTGTTTTCAAATGGACAAAAGAGGCTCAAGTGAGTTTTGAGCTGATCAAGGCTAAAATGGCTAAAATGACCATGGCTCCTATTCTAGCTTTGCCTAACTTTGATTATATTTTCGAGCTAGATTGTGATGCGTCAGGTGTGGGCATAGGTTCAGTTCTAAGCCAAGATGGTCGTCCTCTCTCATTTTTTTAGTAAGAAATTATCAGATCTCAAAAGAGTTAATTCTATACTCTAACCGTGAAGCATTGAAGTACATCAATGGTCAACACAAACTCAAACCTAGACATGCACGTTGGGTGGAGTTTTTACAAGCTTATACATATCACATCAAACACAAGAGTGGGGTTACAAATCAAGTGGCAGACGCCTTAAGTCGAAGACATTCCTTGCTGTCCACAATGCAAGCTAGTGTTCTTGGTTTTGAAAAGGTGAAAGAGTTACACCAAGAAGATGGTTTCTTTAGTAAACTGATTAATTTATGCACTAATGGGCCATGTATAGATTTCATTCTTTTAGATGGTTTTCTACTTCATGGCAATCGTTTGTGTATTCTAGAGTGTTCTCTTCTATTTGAAATAATATAAGGAAACTCATGAAGGTGGGCTTAGTGGCCATTTCAGGAGAGATAAAACCATTGCTTTGCTAAAGGAACAATTCTTTTGGCAAAAAAAGATGAAGGATGTAGATCATTATATCCTAAGTGTTGAACATGCCATCTAGCGAAACCAACTTCACAAAACACTGGGCTTTATACCCCACTGCTCGTCTCGAGTGCACCATGGGAGGATGTTAGCATGGACTTTGTAGTGGGGTTGCCACAAACTCAACGAAAAAAATATTCAGTAATGGTGGTAGTTGATTGATTTTAAAAAATGGCACACTTTGTGCTATGTTCAGAGACCATGGATGCTACTAATGTTGTTGATCTATACTTCAAAGATATGGTAAAATTGCATGGTATCCCAAAAACAATTACAAGTGATCGTGATCCAAAGTTTGTTGGGCATTTTTGGCAAACCCTTTGGCGGAAGCTAGGTACAAGATTGCAATTCAGTTCAGCCTATCACCCTCAAACGGATGGGCAAACTGAGACCGTGAACCGAAGCTCGGGGAATTTACTAAGGAGCCTAGTGGGGGAAAATATACGACAATGGGATCTTGTACTACCTCAAGCAGAATTTGCTTGCAACCGCTCGTGCAGCCAAACAACTGGTCACAACCCCTTTGAGGTGGTGTATGGATGTAATCCTACGAGTCCTCTTGACCTTGTTCCTCTGCCCATAAACTCAAGTTATAATGGGGATGCAAATGACCGTGCCAAGGCAATCAAAGAGTTGCATGAACAGGTAAAAGTAAAGATAGAAATGCAAAATCAGAAGTATGCAAATCAAGCTAACAAGCATAGAAAGGCATCAATATTCAAAGAAGGTGACTTGATTTGGATCTATATGAGTAAGAAAAGTTTCCCGCCTAGCTGACATGCTAAACTCCAACAACAAGGTGATGGCCCGTTTAAAATTATACATTGCATTGGAGATGATGCTTACAAAGTAGAATTGCCTGGTAATTCCAAAGTCTCAGCTACTTTTAATGTTAAGGACCTCTCTCCGTATCTTGGTGAAAATGAGTCAAACTCAAGGGCGAGTTCTTTTCAACCGGGGGAGAATGACACGTTAGACTAAACTAAATTGTTAATTTCAAACAGGGGCAGGCCCAAACTCGAGTGGGCACAACTATTGACCACCCGTTAGTATTTTGACCATAACTTTGTGCTCGGGACTCGGTTAAATGTGATTTCAATTGTTCTGGAAAAGAGACAAAATTTTATACAATCTATGGTCATTAAGATTTCCAAGTCTTTGGAAGAAGTTGGTCAGTCGAGAGAATCTTTTGGACTGTTGGCATGTTGTTCACTAAATTTAGCACCTGATCATTTTATTTGGTACTAATAAGGTTAGGTGTTTTAATAATAATTATGATGTAAGTTTCGGTAGATGAATGGGTATGACAAGTTAATGCTTTTGTGCCTATATTTGGGGCGAAAGTTCTCATTATAGGGGGGCAGAAAATAGAAAATGAAAACGGTGTATGCAGGCGCGAATCTTTATAGGGACATGGAGGAGTCATGCACCCCCCCCCCCCCCCCCCCAAAAAAAAAAAAAAAAAAATTTGAGCAAATAATGAAATATATTTAAAGGTTTTAGTGTTATTTACAATGATGTGAGAAGATTTTAGTTGATTTTGAAGAACACCTATTGTTATGGAGAAAGAGAGAAGGAGGTTGAAGAAAGAGAAAGATATTTGATATTTTCTAATTTTAATCTAGTGATGTGAAAGTAAGATTTTTTTAATTTCTTTATACTTTGACAGTTGGTAGATGTGAAAATATGTAAAAATGCTTTTATGACAATAGGTGAAGTACTTACATTTGATTTTCTTTGATATGATATATTTATATATGTAAATATATATAACATATGTTTTTATGCTTCTAAATTTAATTTTCTATTGGTTGATAATATTACCTTTATCACGTCCTATATCCTAAGTAATTTAGTAATCTATATATATTTTTTCATTTCGATTATATAATTCTATAATTGTATTTTCATTATTATTACAAGTTGAGTCACAAGTCAAACATTTAAAATTTTAAGTCAAGTCGATTTACAAATTAAGTTAATCATGAATGTCACTTATAAGTTAGTTGACAAATACTCATTTAACTCATAAAGACTCTAATGTTGGTTGTTAACTTGTTTAGCATGACCAAATGAAAATTATATGTTCAAGAACATTTTAGTGTTTTATGCTTCAAATGATTTTGATCCCCCAAAAAAATATGTTCAAGATTCGCCACTGAGTGTATGTTTCCCATTTGTGAGTCGAATATATATTTCTCCAACTGTGTGTGTTTCTTGTTGTGTTTGCTAACTCCTTGTGCTCATCTTTGTCAATCTGTGTCACATAGGGTCCTTAATCTCCAACTTATAATGGAGATGAGTTCTTATCAGACACATAGGATCCTTAATCTCCAACTTATAATGAAGATGGGTTCTACTGAATCCAATCCTAGAGTGTGTCGAATCTCTTATAGCTTTAGACGTTAATGCTCTTGTGGGTTTATTACCATCATTGGACGGACCTCATTCATCTTTAGGTGATGAGCATCTTCTTATTATTTGTGGTTTGTTCTTTATCTGATTTAAATTATTCACGTACAACACATTTTGATCTCGTTAATCTACGTGATGCAAGTGATTTTTCATCTTTTATGTGAAACAAAAATTCAAAATGATAACCAGAAGACATCTCAACCATTAATAATTTTCTCTTTGGATGGAACGCATGATGTTGTAATTGTGTTTCTTGAAAGTTAATATTTTGAGCATTATAATATACACATTTAAGTGACTGTGTTATGATATTAGTAATGTTTACTACAAGAGTCGGTTAAAAGCAACATAATTGCAACAAAAAGTGCCTCTGACGTATGTAATTCCGAACATAGCAAATTGGTTGCCTGTTTTCAAAAGTACTATTAGATTTCTAAAGTGGTAACTTAGTGGCTAGGCGCTAGGGATCCTCTAGTGAAGACCCCCCAAAAAATTAGGTTCAACGACTAACCACCCCGTTCGATCTTATGGCATTTGACAAAATTGTCTGGTTGAATCACTTGACCATCTGGTCCAGTCCGACTTTCAAACCATGGTACAAATCAACTACATAAAGGTCGGTCTCGTGTGCTCATTGATGATTGACACACGTACATTTTTTAATACATGAAAAGACCTTTAATTTTATGCTCAGGACTTCAGGAATAAAGACATTATCATACGTAATCTTCGTCGGAAATAGTCCTTTGGGCATGCTTTATTAGTTGAATGATATAAATGGTACAAGTAATATAATGACAAAGGCGAAAAAGACATTCATATTCTCGACAGTATGGCAGCACTTTGGGCATGCTTTAGTGGAGTTAGTTTTTCATTATGCTCCAAAGACATTTTTGATCTTTGTTGCAGTTTGGTTGCCGTCAACCACCCATGATAATCTGTTAAATAAAAACAAAATTAATTTTATGTCTTATTCTAATTGTAGTTCGCCAAAAGTTATATTAGACATATATGTGATAGGTACCAAAGTTCTTCAGAATCGTTGTTGAATGCCCACTCGACCTGCCAATTAGTAAGAGGCTCATCATCTAACGCTGTAGGATGTTGGTCCAAATGTGGTAACACACACTCAAAAGCATCATCATCCTCTAATATTCTAATGTAAGAGGTAGGACCCAACACGGTACTTCATTATTAATTGGATCAGCAACCCATTAAAATGAACTTTCAGGGACTTCTGGTTGGTTCGAAAGATAAGGACAAGCCTGTATCAAATCTTCTGAGATGAGACCTATAAAATGTAAGTATCAATGGTAGTATCAGTTCCGTTTTCTCTGTACGTGTCATTAAAGGACAAAAATCAGCATAAGCAAAACAATATATATATATATATACTCTTTTGATCACTAATCAAATTTTGAATTTTTTCTGATAGATGTAAATTTGAAGTTTAGATTAAGTGCAATATGTTTTCTAATTGAAAGTGTTTACTTCAAACATCCAAAATGGAGTTATATAATCTTCACTGTAAATGCAGCTACATATGTTCTCATTTAATCACTCATGAAAATGTAAGAATTCATAGTGGGCTATATATGAACCCCATTAATTATATTAGTCTTAAAACTATATATGAACACAAATTATAAAAAGTAAAAACACAAACATGAGATAAGTTATTTAGTCTTCCACACTTTTTACGAAGCCCTGGAGTTTCTTTTTTTTTTTTTTTTTTTTCTTCATATATTCATTAAATGAATCAAGAACAATCACTTTGCACATGTAGCAAAAATCAATTTCTTGTGGGTACTATATGTTTTTTATGTACTACCGAATAGATTTGACTTTTTAGCCCACTACTAGAATCGGCCTCATTAGTGACGACAGAACCCACAAAAATCGTCCCTAAAAGGCTTTAGCGACAATTAATCGTCGCTAACATATCGTCGCTAAAAGCTCGCATCTAAAACTCTTTAGCGACGATTATTTTTTTCAGCGGCGACCATGTGGGCCCAAGTTAGGACTGGTCAAAGGACCATTTAGCGACGATTATATATCGTCGCTAAAGGCATTTTATTATTAGTTTTTATTTTTTTAATAAAAACCTTTACAGACGAAAAACACTTTTAGGGACGATAAAATCGTCGCTAAAAGTATTTATTATTTTTTTAATTTTTTAATAAATGCTCTTGGTGACAGAAAAACACTTTTAGGGACGATAAAATAGTCGCTAAAACCCTTCAAAGTCGTCGCTAAAGGTCTTGTCAATTTGGACAGAAACATTCTGTTTTTACAAAAATCTCAGGTTTTTTTCCTGTTTAAAATCGCATATTTCTAGCACCTATATAATCAAATTTCTGCAGTTTTTCCAATCAAAACATAATTATATAAGCATACTACAATGTTCAAAAAGTTTAACGAGTAATGTAATATACTAAATAACTACACAAACATACTACAATAATTGTCTCCACAAAACCTAATAAATGACTAGCCAATCAAGTTACTCATCATCATCCTCCCCCTCCTCCTCATCATCTTCTTTGTTTTCATCTTCGTCTTCTTCGTCATCTTCGTCATCACCAAAGTCTTGCCAATGACCACTAGCAGGATCACGATCATCACCGCCTACATAATAACGCTTACAATTGAATAAGCATATAAAGAGCACAATTTAGCCAACATCTCAAAAACTATTAATCACTAAATCACCTATAATTCAATTAACCTACACTTTAATTCTATATACTTAACAAATACATACACTTTAATAATAACTATATTCAATAACCATACATATATATAGACGACTTTAATTCCACAATTGTGACCTACACTTTAATTTTATATACTTCACAAATACATACACTTTAACAATAACTAAATTCAATAACCATACATATATACAAGACTTTAATTCCACAAATGTGACCTACACTTTAATTCTATATACTTAATAAATACATACACTTTAACAATAACTATATTCAATAACCATACATATATACAAGACTTTAACAAAATACATACCCTCATCAACTTTCTTTAACCTCTCAAAATACATATTTTCCATCAATTTAACTAACAAACTACAAATTTAACAGCAAATTCAAGGAATCAATTCAAGATCTATACACTTAAACATATTCATAAACTTTAACAAAATACATACACTCAATTTTCTTTAACCTTAAAAAATACACACTTTGCATCAATTTCACTAACAAATTCAAGGAATCATTCAAAATCTATACACTTAAACTTATACATAAACTTTAACAAAATACATACATTCAATTTTCTTTAACCTTAAGAAATACACACTTTGCATCAATTTAACTAACAAATTCAAGGAACCATTCAAAATCTATACACTTAAAACATATACATCAACTTTAACAAAATAACATAAAAATTAACAACAAGTTCAAGGAATCATTCATACATACACTCAATTTATCAAATCACACAATTAACATTAAAAACAAAATTAACAAGTTAGAAAGACCTTAAATGGTGGTGATGGTAAACAATTGAGAGGTCGGCCGAATTTGGAGAGTGTCTACCGGAATTTGTTGAATTATATTAATCTAAATCTGGATTTATTGTTCAGTTTATGTTTGTTGCTTGTTTAGTGTCTTTGTAGGTTCTCACATGCAAATCTACAACATGAAAATATACGAGGGGGCTTGGTTATTGCTGGCAGATAGTTGAGGGGTGCATATTGTAAATCTTGAAGATGAAAGATTATATTATTGTTTTCTTGTCTTTGGTGTGGTGTAACAGAAAGAAGAAGAATCCTCTACTCTCTCTCTAAACAATATGACCATATTGGTTCTTGTTTCAAACTGATAAGTATTATCAGATTATTGATTCTGTTTCTTGTTCTGTTTAATATTGTTTGATCACTACTATTAGTGATTCCTTCTGTACTTGTGAGAACACTTGTATTTGTTCTCATTTATTTCTTGTCTTGTATCACATTTGGATCTTATTATTACAACAAAGCATTCGGTTATAATTTGTGTTCTGTATAAACATATTGCTCGTTTCTTTATCTTTCTGACATGGTATCAGAGCGTGGCTTGTGATTCAGTGATTCTTTCTCTTCGTTCTTCGAAGACCTCAAATCTGAGTTTCACTCTTCCTTTAGAGATTGAGTATTGTATCGGTTTTTTGGGCTTGTTCTTGCTATCCTGGTCGGTTCTAAGTCAGGATCTGCATTTAATCTCTGACTTCCGCTTAATCAGTTAAAAAACCCTAATTTTTTCCAAATTAGGGTTAAGATCTTTAAAATTTGGGGCTTTTCTGCAATTGTTGGTCAAAAGATACTTCTAGTCAAGAATTGTTTGTTGTCTTCTGCTGTTATTAACTTGCTTGTGGCATTCCGAGCGTGTACTGCACTGTAAGAACGTTCTAACCCTCTCGTGTGGTAGCAAGTACCTGTTTCAGGGAGTTTCCTTTGCTTAAAGGGAATTAACTGCCCCCTGAAATCACACTTGGCCTATAACCGAGTGTTTGATGCACTTTTATGTGAAACTTGTGTGTTGATTTGTTATTATATATCTTATAAAGTGTTACGTGAAATTTTCTGGTATTTCTCTTGCATTTGTGTGTGGTTAACCTTGTCTGTCTAACTCCTTCTTAGTAGAAGAGAGGACCCAAGGTAAGGCCTAGGGTGGAATCCCTTGAGAATCCACCTATCTAGTCCCTGCTAAGGCTCCTGTAGGTTTTGGCTGAGGATTATTAAGCATCTGTGTGTATCTTATCATAATTGTTGTTTTGTTTTCTATTCATTATTGTCTGATATATGCTTAAACATTTATTTGACAATATGGGGGATGAAAATGCTATTACCTTAATCAATAAATTGGATTTTGGTGATCCTTTGTATTTGCATGCTAGTGATATTACTATTGGTACTCCTTTTATTTCTGTGAAATTAAAAGGAATAGAAAATTATAACATCTGGAGTAGATCTATGTTGTTGGCTTTGGGAACTAAAAATAAACTTGGTTTTATTAATGGATCTGTTGAAAAAAGTTTAACTAATGAAGTTCTTGCAAAGCAGTGGGATAGGTGTAATTTTGTTGTTTTGACATGGATTCTTGGATCCATATAAGAAGAATTGTATAATGGTCAAAATTTTTCTACCAAAGCATCTGTGGTTTGGAATGAACTAAAAGAAACATATGATATAATTGATGGGTCCATTGTCTTTAATTTACATCATAAAATCAGCTCCTTAAAACATAGTGGCTCATCAATTTCTGATTATTATCATAAGTTAAACTCCCTTTGGAAACAATATGATGCATTGGTAAAATCAGCTCCTTATTATCAATAGATTTTTTAATTCAAATTGTCAAATTAATCCAAATCAAGGTTGGATTATTGACTCTGGTGCCAATCAACATATGATAGTTTCTGAACGAGGTCTTTGTGACACTGTTGACATTTCAGACTTAAATTTAAAAGTTTGTCATCCAAATGGTATTGAAGCTAAAATTAGAACAATTGGAAAACTGAAACTTACAAACACTGTTACTCTATTTGATGTGCTTGTTGTTCCTGGTTACTGTGTTAGTTTACTTTCTGTAAACAAGCTTGCTAAGGATAGCAAATTCTTCATTGGGTTTGATGAAAGTAAGTGTTATATTCAGGATTTGAAGTCAAAAATGACAATGGGGACTGGTAGTGAAAAGGGAGGTCTCTATGTGTTTGATGTGAGTGATGTCCCTAATTCTATATGTAATAATTCTGTGTTTTGCACTGAGTCTTATTATTTGTGACATAGTAGACTTGGTCACCCATTAAGTCAAGTGTTAGATGTTTTGAAAAATAAGTTGAAAATTAAAGAAACCAATATTTCATTTCCATGTGAAATATGCCATCAGGCTAAACAATCAAGGGAGCCTTTCCCTTTAAGTGATCATAAAACTGCTAATTTAGGAGATATTGTTCACTTGGACTTATGGGGTCCTTATAGAGTTGCCAGTAGAGAGGGGTTCAAATACTTCCTCACTGTTGTTGATGACTTTACTAGGGCTGTGTGGGTATATTTGCTTAAATCTAAAGAAGAGGTAGTTGAAAATATCCAGAGATTTTATAATCTTATTAAAACTCAATTTGGTAAATCTGTTAAAATTTTTAGAAGTGATAATGGAACTGAATTTGAAAATGATCAAATGAATCTTTTTTGTGATCAAAATGGTATTCTTCATCATACTTCTTGCACATATACCCCTCAGCAGAATTGGGTTGTTGAAAGGAAACATAGACATCTTCTTAATGTTGCAAGATCTCTTATGTTTCAGGGGGGAATTCCTCTGTTTATGTGGAATGAATGTGTTCTTATTGCTACTTATGTTATTAACGGGTTACCTTCTAAGGTATTAGCAGGCAAATCTCCTTTTGAAAAAGTTTATGGCTTAGAACCTTCTTTCTCCCACTTTAGAAACTTTGGGTGTTGGTGTTTTGCAAAAATTCTTAATGTCTCTGATAAATTTTCTAAAAGGTCTGAAAAGTGTGTTTTTGTGGGATATTCAAATGTTAAAAAAGGATATAAGTTATGGAGTCTTGACAGCAAAATAGTTTTGTTTTCTAGAGATGTTAAACTTTATGAAGATATATTTCCATTTAAAATGACAAAGAAACAAGACTCCATAACCACTTTAAATCATTTAAATTTCTTTGATCTTTTTTATCCAGAAAAATCTTCTACTCAAAGTTTCTCAAATCCCAATGATGAAGGGAGTTTAAATCCTAATGATGATCCTACAAATGCAACACTTCATCATAATTCTTGTCAACCTAGTGAATTTGGTGAGAATATGATGAGTGATGGCATCCATGGTACATCTGTTCTTGATGATCAAAGTCATCTTATCCCTGAGGGTTCACATCAAAATAATCAAAATGGTTCTAATCCTAGAGATCAATCTGTTAATTCTAATTGTGTTAGAAGGTCTGAAAGGGTGTCTAATTTACCTAGGAAACTTGATGATTATATTGTAGAAGGTAAAGTGAAATTTAGTTTAGAAAGAGTTGTAAATTACTCTAAACTTAGTAAAGACAATTTTTGTTTCACTTCTAGTCTTAACAAAAGCATTGAACCCAAATGTTACTCTCAGGCAGCTCTTGATCTAAATTGGGTGACTGCCATGAATGATGAAATGGAGGCCTTATACAGAAACAATACTTGGGTTTTGTCTTACTTGCCTAAAGGTAGAAAACCTATAGGTTGCAGATGGATTTACAAAGTCAAATATAAATCTACAGGAGAAATTGAAAGGTATAAAGCTAGACTTGTTGTTAAAGGTTACAATCAAAGAGAGGGTATTGATTATGAAGAAACTTTTAGTCCTGTTGTAAAAATGGCTACTGTTAGGTGTTTAATAACCTTAGCCATTCAAAATAATTGGAAGTTGTTTCAACTGGATATAAACAATGCCTTTCTTTATGGTGATCTTACTGAGGAAGTGTATATGGAACTTCCTCAAGGATATTTTCCAGAAACTGAAACCAAAGTTGGTAAGCTTATTAAGTCTATATATGGTCTTAAACAAGCACCAAGACAGTGGAATGAAAAATTAACTCTTGCTTTAAAAGAAAATAGCTTTGTTCAAAGCTTGAGTGACTATTCTTTGTTTTTTAAGTCTTTTGGTTCTTTATTTGTTGCTTTACTTGTGTATGTGGATGATATTGTCATCACTGGAAATGATGAACATGAAATTGATATGTTTAAATCTTTTCTGAAGTCAAAATTCTTGATCAAAGATCTTGGTGAACTAAAATACTTTTGAAAGTCCCTTTGAACGGATCCAAACGGGATTGCAACGTGTATTAGTTTGCAGAATGGTATAACACAAAAACAACAACGAAACAAGTAAAATGCAAGTGTTAATAATGTATGTTAGTATGTATTCGAAGATAGCATAGTATATTCGAATATAACATATTTAAAAGCCTTTAAATAAAACATTACAAGGTTGTTTATATAGTCAGCAAGTTCGTACGAACTTAGCTGGTACTAGGTTCGTACGAACTTACATGTTGGTACGAACATCCTAGGTTCGTACGAACATATAAGTTCGTACGAACTTACAAACAAAACTCAAAAAGGCTATGTTAATAAACAAACTACAATATTAACTACAAAACTAATAACAAAATCTAACTATTACAAAATAAGAGCTGTTGTCACAAAATGTGCACCAACAACTTTCTTGGAATTGAGGTGTTAAAAACAAAAGATGGTGTTTGTTTGTCTCAAAGGAAATATTGTATTGAGTTACTTGATGAGTTTGGATTAGTAGGAAGTAAACCTGTTAGTTCTCCTTTGGAATCTAATCTTATCGTCAATTATGTTCCTTCTAAGAAAGATCCTTTGCTAGAAAATGTTACTGGTTTTCAAAGGCTAATTGGGAAACTTATTTACTTGACTACAACTAGGCCAGATATTTCCTTTTCTGTGCAATGTCTAAGTCAATTCATGTATGCTCCTCTTAAATCTCATCTTGGAATTGCATTGAGAATTCTCAGGTATCTTAAATCTTCTCCTGGAAAAGGAGTTCTGATCTCTAAAAGTGATTATATAAGTCTATTTTCTTTTGTAGATGCAGACTGGGGGAAATGTTTGACTTCTAGAAAGTCTGTAACTGGCTTCTATGTTTTCTTTGCGGATCCTTGATTTCCTGGAAAAGCAAAAAGCAAGCCACTGTATCCAGATCATCTACAGAGTCTGAATACAGAGCTATGGCTTCTGCTACCTGTGAAATCATTTGGATTCTGAATATTTTGAAAGATTTGAATGTTGATCACTTGTTGCCTGTTAGTCTACACTGTGACAACAGGTCTGCAATCCAAATTGCAGCAAACCCAATCTTCCATGAGAGAACAAAGCATTTTGAAATTGATTTACATTTAGTAAGAGAAAAATGTGCTGTGGGTGTTATCAAAATTTTAGTAAGAGAAAAATGTGTTGTGGGTGTTATTAAAATTGAGGCTATAGACTCTCAAAATCAAATATCTGACATTCTTACAAAAGGGCTTGGAATAAGTCAATACAATTTTTTGTGTAACCAATTGAATTTGATAAATGTTTTCCAGACTTAGATTGAGAGGGGATGTTGAATCATATCAATCTAAATCTGGATTTATTGTTCAGTTTATGTTTGTTGCTTGTTTAGTGTCTTTGTAGGTTCTCACATGCAAATCTACAACATGAAAATATACGAGGGGGCTTAGTTATTGCTAGCAGATAGTTGAGGGGTGCATATTGTAAATCTTGAAGATGAAAGATTATATTATTGTTTTCTTGTGATGCAAGCCAAACGGTCGGTTTTATCGCGGCGTGTCGTCATTGGGTTGATTGCCGGATGGTAACAGAATGGCATGCACCAGTGGGTAGTTTTTATTATTTTATTTGCTGGGTACCTAAATATATTACGGCTAAGGGAAGTATAGCTGTAAGGATGACCTAGGGTCGTTCTTCAAACTACAACGGGCATGGGAATTTAGGAAGGTTAATTATCTTTTGTAATTTAGCTGGGATAAAATATTTGGATAAGTTGGTTGTTTTGGTTTTCTAATTATCTAAAGTAATACTTAAACTAAGATAGGGTGGAGGTTACGCAGAGTACTAAGAGTTAAGCGAGTGGTTACTATGAGGTCATTATATGCTATTTAGGGGTAGTTATTTTAATTAAGGCATTAGTAATGATGACAACCCTAGGGATTGATAGACAAGATTGAAACAACGAAAGATAATCCACAAAGCATTAGACTAATGGCTTTTTCGGGGCTTCCACAATTGTACTACACACATAGGTGTTTCCATTGCTATACCACGGACTCAGCCAGCTAATACGTTGCTTCGGTAGAAGGTTCCTTGTCTTCCCTTATGGGACCTATTTTCTATGTCCTAATGAGCCATAGCTCCTAGCCTATTACGTATCTAACGTAGAGTTGTCCGCAATCAGATAAGCAATATGTCACATGGATAACAGCTATGAAATGTACACTACACTAGAAGTTCTCCTAAATGTAGCGACCAATTTAACCGACAACCATCCTCGAGTCTCATTCCCCAAGTTCGGACATCAATATATCCATATCATGGCATTAATCGTTGAATAAACGATAATATGAATGGGAGTGACCCCACGGAATGAGTTGGGATGGTCTTGTCTAACGGCCAGTTAAATTGTTCATCATTATTACATATTAATCATCATAGCTATTCTAAGCATGTTAAATTATTGTATGGAATTAATTCATGTTCGAAAACCTAATCATAAATCTAACCGCAGCAATCAGGCAACTTGATACTAGCATGCAAAGCTAAGGCAACAAGAACATGCAGTAGGGTGACAGGGATAGCATTTAGTTCACTTCATGCGGGATGTTTAGATAAATAATTAAATCATAAATGTTCTGAAAGTTCTCTCTAAAACATTTGATAAATGAAAATAAATCTAATCTATCTCTAATCTTATGCTCCGTGTCTCCTATCAATCTATTTCAATCGGGAGAACACCGGCCGTGTCGAGTTCATCGATCATCAGACACGAATAACGGAGGGACATACATATAGAAATTCATCAGTAGGTCTCAGCCACATCATAAGTTGGATAGATAAACATTCGAGATTCATTTCATAAATTCAAACATGATTGAATTTCATACAAGCAGAGTAACGACATAGATTATATCATAACTACCCTAGCATAACGACTATCATAGCAACCACATAGATTTGTTTAGCCTATCATAATTATAAACCTAGCATGCAATTTTAAATAATCATGGCAATAGCACAACATATTTAAAAATAGCGGAGATAGAATAAATAATAAAACCTGAATAGGCGTTACAACAAATCTTGCGTAATCGTAGTCTCGGAGCACCTCCGTACAAGTAGAGCTCTAAGCTCTCCACTAACTACTATTACATAACTAATCTCATACTTAACTCTCCCTAAGTTAGTTAATTAAACTAATCTAGAGAGAGAAAGTAGAGAGAGAGAAACAACTAACTAAGTGTGTGTTTGAGGTTGGAGAGGTGTGAAGGTGTAAGGTGTGTTGAAATGAGGAGGTTGAGGGTGGTATTTATAGGCACAAGCATGTCCCAAATACACCCAATTTCCATTATGCCCGTATTTGGGTGTAGTATAAAAATCCAAACTTTGCACTAAAATTCGACACCCACATTGACACCCTTTGGAGCTTGGGTGTATTCACAAGACCAAATCAGGAGCAAAATTCACTCAATTGGGGGAATACACCCAATGTGGGAGGGCGTATACGCCCATAGAGGCCGTATACGGTCACTTTAGAGGCCGTATACCCCCTCCATGGCCGTATACGGCCACCCAGGTGTGGCGGTGTGCGATCTCGTATCTTCGGTTGGCCATAAGGTGTACTTTTATGATGGGTTTTTAGGGTGAAATAAGGTGTACTTTTGTGATGAAAATAGGTAGGTGTGACGGAGGGTAGAGAGAAAAAAGGAGGGAGTTAGGGTTGGACAAATGAAGAAGAGGTTAAGTGTTATAATCTGACAGGGGGTTTTAGCGGCGACTATTAGGTCTTTAACGACGATTTTAATTTAATTAATTTTTTCGCACAAAATGGAGGGACTTTTAATTTTTTTTAAAATCGTCCCTAAAACTCTAAAATCGTCCCTAAAGCCTTAAAATTTTAATTTAATTAATTTAAAAATATATAAATACTTATGATATATTAATATGAACAAACTATTTTTATTTTGTAATATGAATACTTATGATATCAAGCAAACTTCTATTAATTTATGTCCGATAGAAAGCGACTAACGTTACGACGTAATCAAAAACATAAACGCTAGACGCTAACCCCTAAACAACTCAATGACTTTAGTAATTAAATCATTTATGTTTAATTTTATTAAATTTTATTTATCTTTAATTAAATTAAATTATATTTATATTTATGTTTAATTTTATTAAATTATATTTATCTTTAATTAAACCCTAAACCACTCAACGATAAACCCTAAACCACCCAACTAGTTTTGGAATTACATAATTTACCATTTAGAAGTCTATATGTCCTATTTTTAATCAAAACTTAGTTATCATAAACTCAAACCCAAAACACTAACCCGTAAACGATCAACGATAAACGCTCAACGATAAACCCTAAACCACCCAACTAGTTTTGGAATTACATAATTTACCATTTAGAAGTTTATATGTCTTATTTTTAATCAAAACTTAGTTACCATAAACTCAAACCCAAAACGCTAACCCGTAAACGATCAATGATAAACCCTAAACGATAAACGATCAACGATAAACCCAAAACGATAAACCCTTAACAATTAACAATAAACAACCCAACTACTTTTATAATTACATAATTTATTTAATAATTCATATTTCATATTGTAAATCCAAACGACATAATCATATTACTAACACTAACACTAACCTCTAACCCCTAAACAATAAACAACTTATAACTATAATTTACTTTTATAAAATTTCAATTTATCATTTAAAAAGTATTTTGTGTTAATATTATATTTTAAATAAGACGAAACAAAGTTGTATGTCCCCTTGGGGCTCGGATCTACGGGGTAAACACGTTTATACGAGTGCGGAATCCTCACATAAACATAAACGATAACAAACGAGTATACAAATGTAAATATCACTTATATTCGAACTTAAACAAGGTTACATTCGAACATACAAAGAGTATTCGAACCTACACTTAAAAGCTCAGTTTCTAAACCCTTAAAAACCACTGAAAGAACCTATTTTCGGACTTGTGTATATATAAGCAACTAAGTTCGTACGAACCTAGGCACTTTCTAAGTTCGTACGAACATACTAAGTTCGTACCTATTCTAAGTTCGTACGAATCTACAAAATACACATGCAAAACTAAAATTAACGATTACAATGATTAACAAATTGACTTCAAAACCTAACTATTACAAACTAGAAGTTGTTGTCACAGAACATGCACCAACAGACTCCCCCTTGACAATAGCTCTAGTTTCGATGCACCAACAGACTCCCCCTTGACAATAGCTCTGGTTTCACCGGAGATGTTATCACCCGAGTTGCCTGCGATCTTGATTCTGTTAAGCTCTATTGTCTTCGTGTATAGAACACCTTTTCCACAAAGTCTTCAACACCCTCTGACATCTTCAATCTTCATGTCTCTAACTATCTCTAGCTTCTGACATCTTCATCGAATCATGTCATACACCCTCAACAACTCTTGTAGCTTACCTTTAGGAATCTTCTTTTTCAGATCTTAAATCCTCTCGGTCTATCACTACAATTCACCTTCAGACATTTCTTCATTTTCTGAAATAGACTTCTGTAGGTATTTTCTAACTCTAAATTTCACTATTAAACTTATCAGTTCAATGGTATCTCTCTCTGTTAGATTGACTAGACTCCCCCTTACCCTGTTCAAGCGTACCAAGTCTTCCAGTTGAAGAGTTAGTCAGCTCACATTGTTTGGTCACTGAGATCATCGTTTGTCACAACACATCCTCTGTACAACCAGTCTTCACCCCCTGCCAGGCTTCTCCCCCTTGAGCTGCTGCGCTCTTCAACAAAGGATGTACGCCTAAGCTATGGTGAAATAGTTGTAGTAGGTGTTGTTGGAATTGTTGTTGTGTAGGCGGTGATGATTGTGGATTAGGCAGTCGGCTCACTAATGATAGCCCCACTAGACCGTCTTCTTGCTGGACTGTTTAGTTAGTATCATTACCAGAATCAGCATCATTATCTTGCAATTCATAATCATCGTCTTCCTTTAACTTATGACTTGCCTTTATCCGAAGTAAACAAGACCCTAAGTGAGATCCAAGTATGATTAGATCTATCCAACTGTGGAATTACATCTTCATCATCACTTTCATCATCACTCTAGGTCTGTTTACATGCAAACCCCCAATATCCTCCTCGAATTTAGATCTTCTAGCTTCAATTCTTGGTCATATCTAGGCTTTGAATAAATCGCATTCGAGTTGTTTGTCCAATCGTATAGATAAACAATCAACAGTAATTATCTCCCCATCTAGTAAGAACTTAAATTTGTACAAATTAAAAATTGAAAAATAACTAAAAATAAACAAACAAATATGAAATTATTCATATTAAAAAGTACATTCTTTTTGTGAGAGTCACTGTTACGAAGATCATATTAGCCATAATGCGTACGATACACAGATATGAATTGAATTATTCCATGGTTATTATGTATGTAATTTATAGTTCACGACGATTATCGGTATTGTTGTCCACTTAAGCAGTCAACAGTAAGAATTTTCAAGTACAAGTTTAGTTATTGTTCAGGATTAACTATGTATCTCACATTTGATATACCCTTAGAATTAAGAAAGTCCAGAATTCCATGTATCGGATGTTTTTTTAATTAAATTTCATCTCTAAAGTCAAGTCCTTTATATTAAGAGCAATGTACTTTTGTACATGTGAAGAGACTAAACTAGGGTTAGAGCCTAACAAATCTAAAATCAAACTAGAGGTGACAGGTCTGTACTTTCGTACAACAAAGCGACATAGTTTGACTATAGACCTTGAAAACGGTATTCTTGTTTCGCGGTCAAGTTTGCTCTATTTTTAGGATACACTGACTGAGTCTAGGTCAGCATGTTTCAAGATGTTGCAAAAGAAACAGTCAGTGAACCCCCCAGATGAATTGGTTTTTATTTATCCAATAACATGTATTCAGGTACAATCTATCTCCTAAGAATTAAGACTGAATGTCATACATCAAAATAGAGATTGCACAGAAGAATCGTATTATTTAAGGTTTATTGGGTACTGGAAAAACCGTTATGTCGTATGCCTACCAATACATCGTATGATGGAGCTATTAGTTACGTTTATATTTAAGGTACTTTTTACTATGTATGTACTACATCTAAACGCCACACATATAAAAATGTTCTAGGCATGGGTAATGTTTTCGTCATTTCTTCGCGTCATTACAGTGACCCTCATATTTTTATAGTTTTTCCAAACTAACTAAAAATCCTAAGAAATAAAGATAGATAAAAGTTCTTAAGGGAGATATCTCACTCATGATTTTTCATTCCAGCGGTGTGGATTAACAACTCAAAACTTGAATTTATCAAAAGCCTTACCATACAAATCAGCTAGATTATCATCCCAGATTTGATCTTATCTCCCCTCCATTGCTACGTCTTCTGTTGAACCTGTAGCCTATGAAGTTTGTGTTCCTGCACACTAGATAAAAATCATTAGATACAAAGGGGGACCCAAGCCACCACGGACTTGAATCGACCATTCACATCAACAAATGTAAATTCCTTCAGATATCCATCTCGCCTTTCAGGTGACATGGATACTCTGGAATTCCCACTTGTTGGTAAATGGGAGGAGCTACCACTAGGCCTTCTATCTGGAGACTTTTGGAAAAGTCTTTGATTGACTGGCCTATGTTTTGAAGAATATCTAGCCCTAGATTTATAGCAATAATTCGAATTATGACAATTCATATTACTACTTCCCTGGTTATAAAAACTTTTGTTGGGGTTGTTTAAACTTTTTGAAGGTTTCGACCGAAATGATTCTCTACTTGAGTTTCCTATTTCAGGAGAACTGCTCCTTGAACTATCATTTGTCGAAACCTTGATTTCTTATATGGACACACACTTGCTACATGTCCCTTTTGATGACACGTGAAACACGAACGCTTTTCCCAGGCTTTCTTCTGAGCTCTGAGATGCTCTTGGTGTTCCAATTCTGTTTGTTTACCTTTGTCATTTTTATTCTTAACATCTTATATTGTAGGTCTAACAAACTCAATTTTAGTTTTTGACTCCTCATTTGTCCCTGACACAGCTCTCTCTGACTTAGTCGACTCAATGATGTCTACCATCTCAAAGACTGCCGGTTGATTGAAAGAGTCATTGAGAGTTGATAGCTCAATTTCATCAGATGTAGAATTATAATTATGATGAAATGGAGGAGGGGTTTCAATGTAACCCATTCCCCTGTAATCACTGGGCTGTTTCTAAGCACTTAGTAGATTATCTAAAGTTTCGATTGAAAATCTTCTTAGTTCAAGTTTTCTAATAAGATCTGCAATCCTAACCTTAGTGTCTGCTAGTTCTTTTTCCTTATTTGAAGACTGTTTAGTTAAATCCAAAGCACGCTCACGAGCTAAGTCAATTATTTGACTCTGCTCGTTCACTCTGTCTTTTAAAACTTTTAAATTCTCTTTATCAGATTTAGCTTTATTAACTAACTCAGAGTTTCTAAGTTTTAAAATTGTGTTTTCTTCTTTTAAAGCATTTAGCTGAGCCGTCATCATATTAGATGATTCAATCAAATTCTCAGCCTGCTCTGCAAAGTTAGTACATAAAACACAAGCATTAACTACAGAGTCTAAGTTTAGAATAACCTTATGCTTCTCAGCATCCATGTTGGCCATATATGCAATGAAGTCCTTTATACTCATAGTATCAGTTCACTCCAATCTTATAACCCTGGTCTCTGAAACAGGTAATTCTCTCTCAGTCTTCTTCTCACTAGCACCCTTTTGATCTTCCTCATCAATTGTGGTCACGAATTTCTGAGACTCTTCAACGTGTGTACTCCAATCATATAAACCGTCATGTCTTTCAGTAACCAAGGCTCTGGAATATGTACTATTCCCTGAGTATTGATCACTAGTTGACGTTCCTTGATGTGAGTCAGCTCTACTATCTTTGATCTGTGCATTAGCGTCAAATCTCTTCTCCAAAGCTACCCAGAGCTCTCTAGAATAGCCGTAATGTTGTTTGAATGTATACCTAATTTCATCAGGAAGACACTTGATGATAGCAGACAACGCCTTGTTCTCTGCATCATACATCTATTTGTCTGCCTACTTCATCGTTGAATACGAATAAAACCTACGTTTCCCTTCGAATTCATAAGAAGGTAAATCATACCCTTCAGTGATACAGATCCACATGTTGATGTCATTAAATTTTGCAAATGATTCAAATCTATCTCTCCACCTGAAGTAATCTTCAGCTAAAAGCTTTGGTGGTGGAAAATGATCCAATTCTAACATTTTGTTCACATTTGACATCTTGAAAGAGTGTATACGGATTTGAGGTAAGTTTGTCGTAGAAAGTCAACTAACGTCAAGTTCACTGAAAACACAAATTTCCCTCCAAAATTTCGCAAAACTTTTCCGAGTAAAATTTAAATTTTCTCAAACCAAAGTTAAACAATGGTAAGCCTAAATTCAAATTTTTGTGAAACAAAATTTTTCGAAAATTTCCCGCCAAATTTTTTTGTGAAACACAAATTTTTTTTTTTTTTTTTTATCAAACTTAAGAAGGTTAAGTTCGTACGAAGTTATGAATTTTTCGATCTTATAAGTTCGAACGAACTTAGTATGTTCGAACAAAAACTAAGTTCGAAGGGTAGGTTTGTACGAACTTACAGGTGTAAGTTCGTATGGCTATTCTGGGTAAGTTCGTACGATCTGCTGTTGAAAAAGTCAGATCTGAAATTTTCAGATCTGGGTTCATTTCAACCTGCAAATTCTAATACCTTCAACACTAAGTGATAATATACAACTATGGAAGCTTAAAACAACAATCTAACTTCCAAATCTCTTGTAATCACTCGTTTCTTTATCTTTTCTTTACCCTGAACCAAAAACCAAATGTTTAAAGGCTCTGATACCACTTGTAAGTCCCCTTGGGGCTCGGATCTACGGGGTAAACACGTTTATACGAGTGCGGAATCCTCACATAAACATAAATGATAATAAACGAGTATACAAATGTAAATATCACTTATATTTGAACTTAAACAAGGTTACATTCGAACATACAAAGAGTATTCGAACCTACACTCAAAAACTCAGTTTCTAAATCCTTAAAAACCACTGAAAAACCTATTTTCGGACTTGTGTATATATAGGCAACTAAGTTCGTACGAACTTACTAAGTTCGTACCTATTCTAAGTTCGTACGAACCTACAAAATACACATGCAAAACTAAAGTTAACGATTACAATGATTAACAAAATGACTTCAAAACCTAACTATTACAAACTAGAAGCTGTTGTCACAAAACATGCACCAACAAAAGTATTTAGGGTTGCATGTCAAATTTAGATTTTGGATAAAAAAAAAAAAAAAAAAGTTAAACATACTTTTATGGATGATAAAATCATCCCTAAAGGTCCCAAAATTGTCGCTAAAAGTCTTGAACAAAAATGAATTATTTTAAAGCCAAAAATCAAAAAGGAAAATAAATAAAAATACTTTTAGCGACGATAAAGTCGTCGCTAAAAGTCCGGGGGGAAATCGAAATTTTTTTCGAGCCAAAAATTTAAAGGAAAATTATAAATATACCTTTAGCGACGATAAAGTCATCGTTAAAAGGTTCTGTCAAATGTTTGACTAGTTTATGTTCAACACGGACCTTTTTTGTCGTTTAGTGGAATTTTGGGACGATAAAAATCGTCGCTAAAAGTCCGGCGTCTTTTTTTCTCTTTTTTCTTGTAGTGGCCGGAACATATTTCAAGTTAAAATAGAGATTTAATTTAGAGTAAATTACAAAAATTGTTCCTGCTTCATGTTTTTTGCATAAACCATCCTTAGTTGACATGTTTGGTAACACTTTCAGTCCCTCATAGTATATTTGTCTGTTTTTAATCTGGTAAGAGACGTCACGTGCATATCACACGAGGGTACTTCTGTCATTTTGATCTTTCCTCTCACCTTTTCACTCTCTCATTTATTATTCTATTTTTTCCAAATACATAAAAGAAACTCTTCTCCCTCATCACCCCTAAACCCTAGTTTTTCTCTCAAACAACAATGGAGAATTGTAGACATTGTGGCTCATTGTTGCTCAAGAGTTGTAAGTTTTATATTTTGTATTCTCTTAAATTTTTATACATTATTGTGATCTAATTCGAATATGAATAGGGATCGTGACGTTTCTATTGCTTTTCATTCTTCACCTTGTGATCCTTGTTCATATTCGATTTATATCGCAATAATTTATAAAAATTCAAGCGAATTCAAAATATAAAACTTACAACTCTTGAGTAGCAATAGAAACGTCTCCTAGAGTTAGACAGTGTCCAAGATGTGTTAATCATGGAAGATGAGCCACAATGTCTACAATTCTCCATTGTTGTTTGAGTGAAAAACTAGGGTTTAGGGGTGATGAGGGATAAGAGTTTCTTTTGTGTGTGGAAAAAATAGAATAATAAATAAAGAGTGAAAATGTGAGAGTAAATATCAAAATGACAGAAGTACCCTCGTGTGATTTGCACGTGACGTCTCTTAACAAATTAAAAATAGACAAATATAGTATGAGGGACTGAAAGTGTTACCAAACATGTTAACTAAGGATGGTTTATGCAAAAAACATATAACAGGGACGGTTTTTGAAAAATGTAACATAATAAAAGGACGGTTTTTGTAATTTACTCTTTAATTTATTTAATATTTATGTTGTGAGAAAAAATAACCTCTCATGTTGGAATTCATATAAGAGTTTCCTTGCAACTTATATTGATTGTAGTCGATCATTATCTTGTCGAATGGGTTTCGTAGTAGCATTTAACTTTCTTGGCTTTGATCTTACGTCTCACTTACTCATTTACAGACGTAAAATAAGAACTAACATCGATATATATATATACACGTTGAATAAAAAGTTACTGGCATCTAACAAAGTTGTTACACATTTATATTTTTTGTAAAAGCATGCATAAAATAACAATATGATCATTGTACATGACCTCGAAGCATTGATACACCAGAAACCTTGAAAAAGACACGCATAAGAAATTATGTGAAATGACGATAATGAAACTACGTACTTAGTAACTGAAATAAACTTCAAATTAATTAAACTGTCTTCAAATTTAACATCGATCGTGGATTTCAAACCAATATGCTATATGGTGAGCTTTTGTATAGCTTATGAATTCATTGTGGAAAGGCCTCGATAATCGACTGAAATGCAGGAATCTTGATAATATTGTAACGGAAAAATCCTCCTTTGACAAGTAGTTTCTTCCATTCGCTTTCACTTCGTTCTGTTCCACTTGAAAAATGTGAAAACATCACTAGGTCATATGTAACGCGTGTGTCATTGAAGTAATCATCTTTGGAGAGATTTTGAACGACCTCCACAATAATGAGTTTCCCATTTTCAGTAGATAAGGCTTTCCGACAATTTTGAAGTATCTTAACACAATCATCATCGCCCCAATCGTGCAAAATCCACTGATATGCAAATAAGTTAATAAATTATCAACAGTACGGGAAGACAAGTATACTGTCACAATTTTATCTAAATTGTAGCATTATTATTGTTTAAAATATAGGAATATTATTAAAATTTATCTAAAGTAATAACATGTCTTTTCAAAAAAATCGCTAAGCAATAGATTATACACACGTTGCTTTGTAATCTATAAACTTGTGATCATAAGTTACTTAAGAAAATCATTAAATATAATAAGAAAACATAATTTACCTTCATGAAGATTGTTTCTGCACAAGGAATGACCTTAAACATATCTCCACTAATATGCGTAACCCCATCATAAGTTGGTGCGGTAGAAACAACATGTTGCAAATCAAAGTTGATCCCTTTCAAATGTGGATATGCCTTCACTATCTCAGATACTAACACCCCAATACCACCCCCAACATCAACTATGCTACCTCTTAACTCAAGAAATTCATTCTTGTAACTCGACATGATCGCCTTAGTGGTGATCTTAGCGGTACATGCCATGCCTTCATTGAAAACCTTACTGAATTCTGAGTTAAGCTTACAAAAATCAAAAAGCTCTTCTCCATGGATATTCTTAAACGTTGTGCCACCTTCTTTAATCGAATGACTCATTACACAAGCAGGTGTCAAAATAATTGGGTCCGTCCGCATCATAACCAATGACGCTAATGTTACATCAGTGCCACGTAACAACCACTTAGAACAGTCGTTCAAAGAGTAAACATTTTCTCTTTCTTCATCTTTTATCTGAGTACTTCCTTCAAAAATCTTTTTATGAACCAAGAACCTCATGAGTCGTCCGAGCCCATCAACATTTATTGATGGAGAGTTTATACCATTTATAATTTCGGACAAAGTGGCAGTGGCGCCATGATTGTTTATTATGTCAGCAATACGGAGCTCAACGCAACATCGTAAAGCCATACCATCGAGAGCACCATATATGTACTGCAATATTTGTGCCTGGCCTCTCAACATTGCATCACTATCTACTTCATTTTGGAACTTCATGATTGTATAAGAAAAGCACCGTACGTGTCGGTTTGATTAATGGAGTTATGGAAGGAAGACACACATACGCGCGTACTTATAATATTTGCCAACGTCAAAAAATGTCAATCACACTTTTTTTAATTAAAATAATAAAATATATCTAACTTTTTTTAATTAAAATAATAAAATATATAGATATAGATCGTGATTATTGTGTTATCTAAAGTATTATAATGGTTGGCCACATGAGAAACGAACTGGAAAATTTTATTGCACCAATATCAAGACATAGGAATCATAAATACTAAAATAGTATAAATGATAAAATTTTATTGCACCAATACAAGACATAGGAATAATAATAAATACTATAAATAGTATAAATGATTCGGAAAAGGATGGTCCAAAATATGCATCGATATGATATTCCACACTCCTAATTTTATATATTACATTTAAAGACTACGAATCACATAGCCATATTGAATAACTTCATATCAAATGAAGGCATTTTAATTTCTCGATGAATTGAATACGGCATTTCGACTCCCTAAAACAAGATGAGATTTTTAAGAAACGATGGTATTAAATCCGAACCCACGTACTTTACAGTTAAAGGTAACTAATTTCAAATGGAGTTATTTCAAGGGTACAAATGAGTGGAATATTTATCTAACAACTTGAATTTGAGTTCGGATGGGTCGAAGTTATATCGAGTTCGAGTCTAATCTCGAGCATAAAAATCAAGCTCGAGCTTTTTAGAGCTCAACTTGAACCGTTATCGAGCTTTTCTAGCCTTGGCCCGTTAAGTGTTTTTGTTTTTATAATCATCCTGCCGGTGTCTCAAGCATGGAGTTTTGAGACAAATTTTGGCTATAAGTTACAGAGCAGGTCAAATGAGAAAAGAAAATATTGTTTTGGTTAAAACAAATAGCTAATGTTAAGCGTATAATTTCTAAGCCGAGTGGTTCAAAAACATTAACCTGACATTTTAGTATAAATATGTCTTGTTTTTATAATTGAAAAGGGTCGTAAGCTATCCAGAAATATTTATGATACCAACCAGTCTTATATTCAGTCTTTTCAAAATAAAAGTATGTTTTAAGTTAATTAATGAAACTATTCGTGATATTTTTCGTGACAGGATTTAAGAATGCGTTTTGATGACTAAATCATTGTTTCTTAATGTCTCGAAAATTTTGCATATGACTTCTTATACATTTCAGTACGTGACCAAATCAAGTTTGTTTTTGGAATTGAAGTCGATAAGTGTGAATATATATAATATTTCAGATCAAAAGTATAACTAATAAAATTATATATTTAAAATTGTTAAAAAATTATACCAATACATTTAACTTACGCAAATAAATTCACAACTAATAAGTGTAAGTGCATGACCATTGACAACTTGTATAAGAGTCAATAATTGTTAATCAACCAATATAAAATAATAATTAATTAAACTAGTCGTGACAAAAACATTATAAAAGAGCTAGTTTTTAAAGCTAAGTATAGTATATATACGAGTTGTGTAAAATAAATCATTATTAAAAGTACATGCATGACTAAGGTCGTTTACTTGCCTATATAGAACTTTTTTCAAATAACTGATCAAGCTATTAACTTCATTGCTAACCATGTATTTACGTGCTTTCATTACTTACTTCCTTTTCGTGGCCTTCATCGAAATAATTAAAAAGTTTTTTAACAATATAGTAATAGTAACTATAAGTTAAAGAAAAATGAAAGATAAGGATGATTTAGAATTTGTGGAATTAATTATTTTGATTAATTAATAAAATAAAAATGAAATAATTTGTTTTTCAGTGAAGTAGAAAAAGTCTTCTTTTATTAATATAATAATAATAATATTCATGGTAATAGTAGATAGAGAAGAGATGGTTTGCAAAGTGAATCCATATTCGATATATATATATATATATGTATTTAATGTTAGATAGTTTACATAATTAAACTTAGTATTTGCAATTTTTACTTAAATACACAAAGGTGAATTGATATGGGTATTTTTTTTTAGTTTTTGAGTAACTTTGGGGAACTCCAACGATGGATTAATATGGGTATTTTAGGGGTACAATCGAGAAGAAATTGCATCTAACAATATGAATTTGAGTTTGGATAACTTATATCGAGTTCTAGTCTCATCTCCAGCTTTTTAGAGCTCGACTTAAGCTTTTTAGAACTCGACTCGAGATGTTATGGAGCTGTTTGGGCCTTGGCCCATTAAGTGTTTTTGTGTTTATGATCAAGCTGGCCAGTGTCTTAAGCATGGAGTCTTTAAGTTACAACAAGGTCACATGAGAACAGAAAATATTGTTTGGTTACAACAAATAGCTGATGTTAAGAGTATAATTTCTAAGCCGAGAGGTTCGAAAACATTAACCATGATACTTTAGTATCAATATGTCTTGTTTTTGTAATTGAAAAGGGCTATAAGCTATCCAGAAATATTTATGATACCAACCAGTCTTTGGTCCAAGGCCCATTAAATGTTTTTGTGTTTCTGATCAGTCGACTAGTGTCTTAAGCATGGAGTTTTGAGAAAAAATTTACCTTAAAGTTACAGAACAACTCACATGAGAAAAGAAAATACAGTTTGGTTACAACAGATAGCCGATGTTAAGCGTATAATTTCTAAGCCGAGAAGTTCAAAAACATTAGCCATGACACTTTAGTAAGTCTTGTTTTTATAATTGAAAAGGGCCATAAGCTATCCAAAAATATTTATGATACCAACCAATAATATATTTTGTGTTTTCAAAATAAAAGTATGTTTTAAGTTAATTAATGAAACTATTTGTAATCTTTTTTGTGACTGGATTTAAGAATGCATTTGACTGCTAAATCATTATTTCTTAAATTCTTGAAGAATTTGCGTATGACTTCTTATACATTTCAGTACGTGTCGAAATCAAGTTTGTTTTTTGAATTGAAGTCGATAACTGTGAAGATATATAATATTTCTGACCAAAAGTACAACTTATAATATAATATAACTAAAATTGTTTAAAAATTATACCAATACAATTAACTTACACATTAAATAAATTCACAACTAATAAGTATCAGTGCATGACCATTGACAACTTGTATGTAAGTATATAATTGTTAATCAACCAAAATAAAACAATAATTAATTAAAATAGTCGTGGCGTAAACATTATAAAAAGCTACCTTTCAAAGCTATGTATAGTATATATACGAGTTATGTAAAATAAATCAGTATTAAAATCACGTGCATAACTAAGGTCTTTTACTTGCCTATATAGAAATTTGTTCTAATAACTGATCAAGCTATTGACATCGTTGCTAACCATGTATTTACGTACTTTCGTTACTTAGTTCAATTTCGTGGCCTTCATCAAATTACTTTAAATGTTTTTTTTTCATAACCGATCAACTCATCTTTTATTGACAATATAGTAATAGTAACTAGAAATTAAAGAATAATAAAAGATAAGGATGATTTAGAATTTGTGGAATTATATAATAGCATAAAAATGAAATAATTTGTTTTTCAGTGGAGTAGAAAAAGTCTTCTTTTATTGATATAATAATAATATTAATAGTAATAGTAGATAGAGAAGAGATGGTTTATAAAGTGGATCCATATTAGATATATATATATATATTTAATGCTAAATAGTTTACAAAATTAAACTTAGTACTTGCAATTTTTACTTAAGTACCTAAAAGTGAATTGATACGGGTATTATTCTTTTAGTTTTTGCGTAACTTTGGGTGACTCCAACGTTGCATTCATATTGGTATTTTAGGGGTACAATCGAGTAGAACTTTA
Source organism: Logfia minima (assembly GCA_963921325.1). NCBI lineage: Eukaryota > Viridiplantae > Streptophyta > Magnoliopsida > Asterales > Asteraceae > Logfia > Logfia minima. The sequence goes on from OY992768.1 coordinate 26,445,721, forward strand.
ATCTGTCACACCTCCAAAATTTGACACTTATAATAATCATTGCGGAAGCTTTCGGGGCGTGACGTGTGATCGAATAACAATACATATCGAGAGCATGTGATTATCGCAGAACAATATATATTAAGATGCCATTAGAGTTTTACAAATCACTCAGCTTATCAGGCCGTTAGAGTATCGATGTTAACAAATACATCGTTTTTAATTCAAAAGATAATTTTCAAAGATTCATAAATAACATCGTTAATTCAGTCAATGAGATTAAATCTCATTGTTTTAGCAAAATGTGGCATCCTAATTCTTCGTGGTGAGTATGTGGTCCCATCATTCATGCAACTTACGGCATAACTAGTTCCCTGAAAAACATATTATAAAAAGTCAACAAAATTGTTGAGTGAATTCACAGGTTTAGTGACTCGATCATAAAACCATTATTTAGAAATCATTTCATCGGATTTTCAAAAGTTGGCACCAAAGGCCTAAATACGATTATTATCAATCAAAAACCACTAACTGCGATCCCCCAATAGGTTTGCAAGTCCTACGAGTTAATATGCCGAAACTAAGCCTATAACCAAACCACAACAAACATGGAATCATTTTGCCTCGACAGGTCAAGTATACCTTCCCCATATGCGGACTACGCCGTGAGTTAGCTCAACTAGCTAAGATAAAATAGGCGGGAATGGGGTCGTCGGCCCCGATAGTACTATCTGTATACTCAGTGGTTAGTGTCATCTAACTAATGGCTATAGTATTGTAGGCAAGGGCTTCGGCACTACAACTTTCTAACTTAGTCTCCCATAAAGATACAATGTCAGGTTTTAATAATCGCATACAATTCAGTTATATGTTTTTCACCCCAAGTAAAAGCATTAAAGCAGTAAAAAGTGGGGCTGTGAACTCACCTGAGTCCGAGCGTGCTAGCAAAAACAATTTTATACAATTGTCCAAACAAGTCTCTTAGCGTCCTAAACGCAAGAATTTAAATCAATACATGTAGACGACTCAATAGTCAGTCTATGTCAGTTGTTCACTCAACTAGGTTTATACATTTTGCCATCGACAGTCTTGAATATCATGTAACTTTATTTTAAAAGAAAACGACACGTTGTGATCCCTTTTAGTTTTCAAAATCATTAAAACTCGCTTAAGTCAAACGTTATAATACCTTTTTATACGCATTTTATAATTACGCGAATCTTTGATTTCTCATATATATATATTCACACATTTATATATATATTAAGGTCGTTATAAGTTTTATAAATTGATTTTTATACTTTTGTCGTTATAAAATCGTCTAAGTCGTTTTAACTCCATTTTTAACTAAATCTCGGATTTATCGGGTTTTAATCGTACAAATCTCGTTTCTAATAATTTAAATCAGGGATTATACTAAATTAAGTTTTAATTTATTGATTTCATACCTTAAACCCATAACTTAGTAAATTTTATACTTTTATTCTCTAAATTCCGTATTTTCGCGTTTTAACTCACGGTTTCGGTTTTAATCCGCCTTTTATTATCTAAGTCTTGGTTTTAACATTTTAATTCATGAATTTATCTATAATACATTTAAATCTACTGATTTTAATACATAAGTCCTCGATCTTACGGTTTTTGCAATTTAGTCCTCCTAGTCTTATTTATCTTATTTTTGACACATAACTTTGGTGAAATTAAAGTTGAATAATCTAGATCTTGTTCTAATTTGTCCTAATACTTATTTTAAACTTATATACATGAACCATACTAATTTTTATATCAAAAGTCCTTAATATGTGATTTTTATCATTTTTGTCCTTTCTAGTTTCATTTGTCCACTTCTAACAGATTCTGTCCAGAAATTAATCCATCTTTGGCTACGGTTTTGACTAGTCAAACAAGCTAATAATTTTATGAAAAATTTTCTGCACGTTCCTCTATGTCTTAGCTTTCCAGAAATATAAGATTCGTAAGTTTTGGTTAAGTTTAAGTGGTTCAAAAGTATTTAATACTACACAAAGGTACAGCAGGTACTTTCATGGACAGTTGGTCATAGATCCGTGAGTTTTATGAGTTATACTTATCTTCACAGAATGAGATTATACAACTTTGAAAGATAACACAATTTTTGACTTGTAGGAAAAAGAATCAACTCATTTAGATCTATAGCTTGAAAGTTATGACCTTTCAAAGTTAGGTCATTTTCTGTCATGAAAATACAGATTGTACACACTTTCTTAGAAATTCAGTTTTAGGTATCAATACTTGTCTAAAAATTATGAAACCGGTGGGGTTTGAAAGATAACTTCTTGAACTTAATTTTAGAACCAAGAAACACCAAATTTCATCACGATTTGACCAAGTTATGAAGCTCCAAAGTTGACAAAAGATTCTGCCATTTTTCAGTTTGCTGTTTAAGAGACTATTTTGGTCATTTTTAGCATAACTTAGTTATATAACATACAAATACGACTTTTTAAGTTAGATTCTAGCAAGAGTGAACATCTAAACATATTCTAACCATCATATAATCATTTTAATAAGAATTATAAAGAGTTTAAAATAGAAACATCCTTACAATGCACTAAAAGAGCAAATGAGAGCAAAATGGAGGTTGATGATGTTGTGAATGAGTTCCTAGCTTCTAATCCTTAAGTTTTTGGTTTGTTTTTCTTAGAAATGAAATGAGGGCTGAGGTGATCACGTTTTTGATGGTTCAAGTGCATAAAAGGGAGGTTTAATGATGGTATTTGTTAGGTCTTAATGATTCCAGAATATAATTCACAAGATAATAAATTTAAAGCTTTAAGCAATTTGATTAATTTTGGCAGAAACCAAGTTAAACTAAAACAGAATTTTGAATTAAATATAAAGTATTTTATTCAAAAATTCAAGTGTGTACAGTGTATGAATTAATACAAACGCATTTAGCTAATTTGTCTAATTCAGACTTCAGAGAATAGTTATAGAAAATCACTAAGAGTTTTCTCTCTATTGCTCTAAGTAATACAATGCAATTCACTAAGAATAAAAAACAATTGTTGATTGTTTTTCACACACATTTAATACTCAGATTGAACTAAGTATTTATAGACAACTTGAATAAACTTGAGCGTGCATAGAAATACAGATTTCTATGTTGTCTTGATCGAAGCTTCTGAAGTGTCCAATCACTAAGTACAAGGTTTTAAAAGTAAACTACAAAAGTACTTTTAAGCACATGCTTTGTTTTCCTTTAATTTCTGAATGCCGTTTAATCAGTTGAGAACTTTACAAAAAGATGTTTCCTTTTGTCAATGCTTTTAAGTAGTTCATTGGATAATAACCAATTTTCCTGAAAGGCATTCTTCAGTCTGTATGATTAGTCTGTGATCTTTATTCTTCAATTTGTGAGACCTCAGTCTGTTAGATCATGTTCTGTTCAGTCTGAGTCTGAGATAATCTCAGTCTGTATATTACAGACTCTGATTGTACGGACTCATCATTTAGACGATCTGTTCAGTCTGAGTCTGTGATAATCTCAGTCTGTGTATTACAGACTCTGATTATACAGACTCAACATTTAGACTAATATATGTTACACTAAGTAAATTACAGACTTATAGTTTTGATACATCAGATTAATGGTTTTGATCATTGTTTTTCCCAACAATCTCCCCCTATCTGATGATGTCAAAAACTATAACAATAATAATAAGGAAATAAATAATAAACAACTAATGAATATGACTTTTATACATAATGAAGTCAATATTACACATAGTGTTTTTACATAACAAAATAAAATGAAGACTGCACTTCATCAATCTCTTTTTCTCCTCATTCTTTCAATCAGTTCAACTTGAGCAAGGTTGTCTTTCTCATTCTTTCTGTGCTCTTTCCTGATTCTGTCACACTTACTCTGAAATACTGGATCCTGCTCTATCTCACCAAGATGATAGAATAGGCATCTAACCACCTTCTTTCTGAATGGTAGACTTTGTTCATTTTTGCAGAGGTCCAGAAGCCCAAATAAGTGATAATATTCTGTGTTGTGCAGGGAGCTGACAGACTGAAAACACTCAAGTCCATTTATGTCCTTGTACATGAATCCATCATGATATTTGGACTGAATGTAGACATTTTCAGCAGATTCCAGACCCTCAGGCATTGGTCTGTACCTGTTCTCAGGATTCTCAATTGCTAGACCAACAGGCTTGCTATCTTTCTTGATGTTGTAAAGAATACAGAAGGTACTGTAATCCTTATCTTTAAGTAATCCAAGATCATGTGCAGCTTCTACATGGAGAATGATCTCAGACATTACTTCTTCCCTGAGTTTCTTGTTTTCCATACCTTTGATGAATTTGGCAATGTATTTCCATTCTACAAAGCCTAGAGTATGGAGTTGATCAAGATAGACATGTAACCTTTTATGACTTGACAGAGTGAAATCTATCCTGATCCTGTTGTCCATCCTATACACTTTTCCACTTATGATCAGTTCATCTGGAAACCTTTTGTGTATATAACAATCCTTCAATCTGCAGGAGATCACAAATTGTCTGTTGTACTTAGCTTGTAAGTCCAGATCTTCTTTGAGAAGCTTTTCATTCTGTCTGGCCTTTTCTACATATTCTTCAACAGAGATTCTAAGCACACCAGCTTCCTCAATGATGGATTGTTGGATAACATCAGTTGTTGTAGGTTGGTTTATTTGAACAGCACTCTCTTCTGGAGTCTTTTTGTCCATGTCTTTCTTTTTACCAAACCTTTCTGCATAACCATACAAATCATACATCCTTTTCCTCAACCTCTCCTTCTTCTTTAACTTAGCCAGCTGCTTATCTTGAATTAGCTCTTCTTCTTCTTCTTCTTTTATCACCATCTTCTCCTTCTCCTTTTCTACACTCTCTTTTACAACCTTCTCCTTCTCTTTTCCTTGATCAGATTCTTGAGTCTGAGTTTGAGTAGATGCAGACTCACCAGACTTGCCTTTCTGGCTCTGCAGTCTTTGGAATATAACTCCAATTGGAGCATTTTCATCATCATTATCATCATCAGGATTAAATTCCTGACTTGATCCACTACTGCAGTATATCTCAAATGAAACATCAGAACCTTCATCCTTGTCTTCATCTTCTTCCAAGTCAAAAAATTGTTGAACAGTCATCTTGGAATCAATTTTAGAAGTCTTTTTGAATGGATCTTTGAGTTGTTTCTTTTTAGCCATTCTTTTCATTTTCTTGGCTCTTTTGATCCTTAAAGGTTCTTCCTCCTCTTCTTCTTCAGCACTCTTCCTCTTTCTGATTTTGTCAATGACATATTTATAAGCATCATCAACCTTCTGTTCTGTCACAGTCTTAATTCTTAGGGGTTTGACATGTAGTGCTTCAGTTGAATCCTCCCCCTGAGTCTGTGTACTTATTAGAGCTTGACATTGTGACTCCCCCTGAGTCTGTGCACCAGTCTCAGTGTGTGATTTCACCTTAGCACCTTCAGGTCCATCATCACCATCACCATTTTCATCACCATCTTCATTTCCTTGTGTATCATCATCATTTATATTTTTATTATTATTATCATTATTGTTCAGTTCATTATCTTTTGATGTGATCTCATTTTCTTTTTCAACTTCTTCAACAACCTCTTTATCTGATATAGATTTCTCCCCCTTTTTGACATCATCCAGAAAGTTGGAAAGAGAAACTTGCATTTGATCCAGCCTCTGAGTCACAGTTGACTCTAAGCTATCAAACTTAGCACTAAGAGTTGACACTAGATCCTTCATCTTCTCTAGAGCATTCAGTTTATTGTTTTGGTCAATCTGTACTCTTTCAGACAGCAAAGTGATGGCATTTAGCACATCATCTATGGTCTTAGAGTGCACAGACTGAGTTTGTGAAGGTTGATTATTAGGGATATATGTAGTTTGTCCCTCACACATCTCAGGTTGTGACTGAGAAGGATCATTGGGATCTGGTGAAGATGTTGCACCTGTTGTTTCACTCTGCATTCTGTGCATGAATGAGAGATCATGAACAATAGGTGGTGTGGTGGTTGTTCCCTCAAACCATATCTGGTGATGAGAAAGGGTATCATAGGGAACACTGGATGTAGCACTAGATTGCTTCAACCGTACCATGTGTAATGGAAGGGTATCACTAGCAATTAGTGTTGAAGATGGTATTTTCTCACTTACCTCCTGGTTATAAGGTGGAAGATCATGGAATATAGAAGATGTGGAGGTCTGTGTCTCAGTCTGTGTCATGACTGAGACATTGGCAACCTGTGTAAGGGGGTGTAAGGAAGGACTCACAGGAATGTGAACTAGTACAGGACTAGTGGTTAATATTGGTGAGGTCATTGGTAGTGGAGCTAGAATGGGGACAGTTGTGCTTAGGATTGAAGCAACATCTTCAATGTTAGCTGCAGGGTTCTGTGCAGTAACATCAATGAGGGTATCCAAGCTAGCTATACTAGGTTCAGGTTGGGTTAGTATGGTAGTCATTGGGACCACAGACTCTAGCAGAGTAGTGGTGGAATGAACTACAGCACTGGAAGGTGTCTCAGGGACATCTAGTTCCATGGATGAGAAATCCAAGTGTGCTTCAAGATTTTTAGGGTCTGGATCTGATGATTTCTCCAAATTGAGTTGTGACTCAATTGGGTTGGCAGATTTGGGACTCTCTTGAGTGGGTGAGGATTGGTCAGAGTGAGAGGGGATGTACTCACTCGTGTCCTCAGAGGAAGGAAGTTTCATACCTGAAGTGGAAGGAGGTGAGTCTGGAGAATCTGAGTCTGAGTCTGAGTCTGAGGATTCAGACTGTGTGTGCTCTTCAACAGCCACAGCCTCTGCATCTTCTTCTTCCTCCTCATTTGGATCACTATCCACTTCATGGGCAATAGGCTCATAAGGATGGTCTATCCATTGCTGCATAGTAGGAGTGATAGGAAAATTATCTGTTCCAAGCTCATGACTGAAGACTTTTGAGGAGAGCATTGGAACAGGGATATCTGGGTGAGTGTTTGAAAATATTGAATAAGTGAGTTCACCCAGCCTATCCTCAAAACACAGGGAGAGGAGTCTAATGAAAGGAACATTAAAGATCCGTTTTTGTTCAGTGACTAGCTAAAGTAGTTCTTGAAAATACAACTCTGCATAGTTGATGTCTAAGCCAGTCACAAAAGAACTTAAAATTTGAGTCTCAAACTCATTTAACTCCCCTGTACTCCCAGATTTTCCACCCAGACTTCTGATAATGCCAGAAATGATAAATTGCCATCTGGGGGAAAATGCATTGTAAAAAATAGTACCTTTTGGTTTATTAAAACCAATAACAGAAAGAGAAGCCCTAGCAGCTTGTTTTGATGGAATAGGGAAAAAAGTTTCCCTGGAAGGAAGATTTAAAACTTTTCTTATTAATTTTTGATCAATGGATAATGTCCTTCTTCCATTATCCACTGTACCAATAATAGCAGTATTGGTATCGTTGGCAGAGCAGGTATACCACCATTCACATAAAAATGTAGGATACATGTGAGGTAAAGTGTTAAAGTATGCACCATTCAGAGGATGGGCATTCATGAACGCTATTAATTCCTCATATCCTTTGTTTAATTTGGAAGAGGGAATGGAGGACGTGGCTAGTTGATTATTAACACAAACTTTAACAGGTTTATTAGATTTAAATGAGCTAGAGGTTGAGATATTTGACGGAACATCATATGTCCATAATGTAGCCATTTTGATTCAGAAGTATTTTAAGAACGAAGATAAAATCAAGAAATACTGTTCTTACAAATTTTAGGGCTTGAATCGTTTTGCTCTGAGGATTTTGATCGCGTGAGTTTGAAAAGAGTGATATTAGAGCCAATATAGAAGGTGATGTTTGAATCCGTTAGTTAAAGTGACCCCGCAGTTACTGTAAAGTGAGTTTCTGTTAAACATAACGGATATTACCCAGTTCTTTTCCCAATGCAACAAAACCCAATGATAAAGAAGGTAATTAAGCAGAATTAAATAAAATAAATAAAATAAAAAAATAACAACAAAAAAATAAAAAATAAAATTAAGTTGAAAAAAAATATTTTTTGTTTGATTTTCAAGAAAATATAAATAAAAGGATCTTAGTCTGAAGAATGTGTTAGTCTGAGTCTGTATGAAATGCAGACTCAGACTGAACATATTTCTCAGACTGAGAATTGAATCTTTCATATTCAAAAAGGAGAAGACTAGGAATTTAACATTCCTAGTTGACCAAGCAAATAGAAAAACCTATCCTCATTAAGAGGTTTAGTAAAGATATCTGCTAGTTGGTCATTTGTGGACACATAATTGAGAACAATCTTATCTTTTTCAGCACAATCTCTAATGAAGTGATGTCTGATCTCAATATGTTTGGTTCTGGAGTGAAATACAGGATTTCCAGTGATGGCAATAGCACTTTGATTGTCACACATAATAGGAGTTCTTGTTAACACCATATCATAGTCTGCCAGTTGATGTTGCATCCAAAGTAACTGTGCACAGCAACTGCCAGCAGCAACATATTCAGCCTCAGCAGTGGATGTAGCAACTGAGTTTTGCTTTTTGCTAGACCAACTTACTAGTTTGCCACCTAGAAGTTGACATCCACCTGAGGTACTTTTCCTGTCTAACTTACAACCTGCATAGTCAGCATCTGTGTAGCCAATTAGATCAAAACCTGAGCCTTTGGGATACCAAAGACCTAGGTTGGGAGTACCTTTGAGGTACCTAAAAATCCTTTTGACAGCTTTCAGATGGGACTCTTTAGGATCTGCTTGATATCTAGCACAAAGGCATGTTGAAAACATAATATCTGGTCTGCTTGTAGTTAAATATAATAGAGAGCCTATCATACCTCTATATGTTGATTGACATACAGATTCACCAGATAAATCTTTATCCAGTTTGTCTGCAGTGCTCATTGGTGTTTTCATAATTGAACAGTTTACAAATGAATATTTGATAAGTAAATCCTGAATGTATTTACTTTGATTTATGAATGTCCCATTGGTTTTCTGGTTAACTTGTAATCCAAGAAAGAAGGTTAATTCTCCCATGAGACTCATTTGATACTGTTTTGACATTATGTTTGAAAACCATTTACACATAGTTTCTGCAGTAGATCCAAATATGATATCATCCACATAGATCTGGACTAACATGATATCATTTTTTGTTTTTCTGATGAATAAAGTTTTGTCAATTGACCCTCTGGTAAAGTCATTTTTCAGCAGAAAAGTTGATAATGTATCATACCAAGCTCTAGGAGCTTGTTTTAGTCCATATAGTGCCTTTTGTAACTTATAGACATGATTAGGAAAAGTAGAATTTACAAAACCTGGAGGTTGCTTGACATAGACTTCTTCATTTAGAGTGCCATTTAGAAATGCACTCTTCACATCCATCTGATATACCTTGAAGTCTTTGAAAGCAGCAAATGCTAGGTAGAGTCTGATTGCTTCAATTCTTGCTACAGGAGCAAATGTTTCATCATAATCAATTCCTTCCTCTTGCTTGTAGCCTTGAGCAACCAGTCTTGCTTTGTTCCTGATTACAACTCCGTCTTTGTCCATCTTGTTTCTAAAAACCCATTTGGTGCCTATAATTGTTTTGCCTTTGGGAGCAGGAACCAAAATCCATACATTGTTTCTTTCAAACTCTGTTAATTCTTCTTGCATAGCATCTACCCAATCATTATCTTTAAGAGCTTCCTCAGCCTTTTTGGGTTCAATGATAGATAGAAAATTTGAGTATTGACAGAAGTTTGCAGTTGATGGTTCAGAAACTTGAGTTCTAGTTAGAACACCAGAATTGTAATCTCCAATGATTTGATCAACAGGATGATATTTATGTTGTTTAATGCCTAAAGATGAATCATTGTCTGATATCTCAGGAGAGTTGAGATTAAGAGGATCATCCAGTTGGACAGCTTGATCATTTGAATCTGTGGGCTCAGACTGAGCATCTGAGTCTGTAGTCTGAGATTCTGAGAAAGTAGAAACAGACTGATCAATGGCTTCATCAGAGGAAGATTCTTGTGATGAATTCATAGTGGAGGAAAAAGGTAACATATCTTCATTTTCACTATCATGTTCTTCTATTGATATTTCAACATCAGAATTCCTTATAGGAGCTTCATCAGTGAATAGTTCTTCAAGAAGATGAACATCAGAATGAGATTCTGTTTCATTTGCTGATGCAAAGTCATCAAAGGATACATTGATAGATTCTTCAATCTTCTTTCTCCTATTGTTGTAAATTCTGTAGGCTTTGGATATAGAAGAATATCCCATAAGGATGCCTTCATCAGACTTGGGTTCCATTTTTGCTAGTTGATCTCTTTGATTTAGAACAAAGCATTTACTTCCAAAGATATGGAAGTAATGGATGGTTGGAACCTTGCCATGATAAACTTCATAGGAGGTTTTGTCATGCTTTTTGACAATGATTGATCTATTCTGAGTGTAGCAAGCAGTGTTGACAGCTTCTGCCCAGAAATAGATTTGAATTTTTGCAAAACACAGCATGGTTCTTGCTGCTTCAATTAGAGTTGTGTTTCTTCTTTCAGCAACTCCATTTTGTTGAGGAGTTCTAACAGCAGCAAAGTTTTGCACAATTCCTTTGTTCAAACAGAATTCTATAAGTGTAGAATTTTTGAATTATGTTCCATGATCACTTCTGAGTTGCTTAACATTTGTATCTTTTTGCAACTCTTCTCTCTTGATTAGATTTATGATTTCTTCAGGAGCATCTCCTTTAGATTTCAGAAAAATAACCCAAGTTTATCTTGTATATTCATCTACAATAACAAGAGTATACTTCTTTCCACCCAAACTACTAGTGCTCATAGGACCAAATAGATCCATATGAAGCATGTGTAGAGGTTGATCAATAGAGTTCAACAGTTTGGATGGAAACTGGTTTTTGGTCTGTTTTCCAAGTATGCAGGCAGAGCATACTTTATCTTTTGAGTAAGTCACTTCAGGAAGACCTCTGACCAGTTTCTTCTTTGACAGCAGATTGATATTTTTGAAGTTTAAGTGAGATAACTTTCTGTGCCATAACCAGCTTAATTCTGGTACAGATTGAGAGTATAAGCAAGTTTCAACATCTTGATCTGCAGAAGAAATATCCATAAGATATACATCTCTTTCTCTCTTAGCCAGCAGTGTGGGTTTGCCTTTGGGATTATAAATGATAGCAGCTTTCTTCCTTATTCTGATCTCACTGCCATCATCACAGATTTGACTAGCACTTAACAGATTGTGCTTTAATCCCACCACATATGCAACATTTGTGATCTTGATTTTTCCAGCAGTCACCATCCCATAACCCTTAGTCTTAGCAACAGAATTGTCACCATACTTAACTGAGGGTCCTTCTTCTTCTACAAACTCTGACAGACTTTCCAGACAACCTGCCATATGTCTTGAGCATCCACTATCCAGATACCATTTCTTGCTTCCCTGCTCAAGACAAAACAAAACTAGTTAGATACTTTTGGGAACCCATTTAAGAATGGGTTCTTTAAGAAGATTCTTGATCAATCCCTTTTTAACCCATTTTGACATAGGTATAGGTGACAGATTAGAGATCTGCTTGATTTTGTTGTTTGTGAATGACATATGTTGTGTCACATCAACTGAGTTAGGTTTCATTTTGTGTGACAGAGAGCAAATTGATCCTTCATGTCCATAGATACCACACTTGTAACATTTTCTGTTCAATTTTGTGGTTCTTTTTGGACCTGAGTGTTTTTTGCTATTCTGTCCATTAACAAACCTTTGCTTAGACTTAACATATGTTCTAAAATCTGTGGTTAACTTAATCAATGTTTGATTTAGTCGTTTGATTGTCTCAGTCTGTTTACTCACAATATTCCTGTTAGTAACAGACTGAGATTTACCCTTAACAGATTTAGAGTTATTTTTCCCAGACTGAAAATTTGATTTTACAGACTGAGAGTTAGACTTCACTTTCCGAGGTCTATTTAACTCTTTGGAGACTTGATTTGTACCTTTAGATATGACATTAGGTACTTTCTTGCTTATTACAGGCTGAGAATTTAAAGATGCAGATCTATCAAGTGTTACCCTTTTTCTTTGAGTTTGTTCAGTTGGTGATTCAGTTTGTTTTTGAATATGAATCCTTTTATCCAGTTTAGGTTTTAAATTAGTTTTGGAGGAGATAAACTTATAATTTTTTGATCCAGTGGTTGTACAGACTGAAATATGTGAGTCTGTGTCCACTGAGTCTGTCTTAGTTTTTCTGATCAACTCAGATTTTAAAACCTTTTTAGATTTTACAAAAGCATTTGTCAATATGGTTTTGTCACCAACTGTATAACTAAAAGTGTTTGGTAAGATGCAAGGTACAAACATTTTAGGTTTTGATTCAATCTCAGTTTCTAAGTGAGATTTAAGATCAAAGTTTTCACCTATGACAGCTTGCACTTGATGAGGAATTTGTTTAGATAGACAGTCTGCATTTTTAATAGATGAAATACACCATGACTTGCATATTCTTTCAAAATGTTCTGCTTTCTTCTGGATGTCTGTCTTTTCTGAAGCTAACATTTTATAAGATTCTTTATATGCATCAAGTTCAAGTTTGTATTGTATATTTTGATCTATTTCATCTTTCTTAGTCTGTAGATCAGTTTTGACTTGATTTAACTGAGTTTTTAGTTCATTTATATCATCAAGTCTCTTTAAAAAATCAACATATATATTTTCAAACATGTGTTGTTTTTCAGAATTAGAGTAGAGTTGAAAATGGTTACATTGTATGCTGAACCTCTATCCCAGTTTGGATGAACACAAGCTTTTTCTGCAGCTTTGACATCCTTGTCAAATTGGCTTTCTGTTACAGCCATCAGACACATATCTTCATCAGAAGATGATGTTTCCTCATCAATCCATTCCTCAACCACCAATGCAGTTTCTTTAAGCTTTGGTTGAGGTTTTTCATCCTTTCTTTTGGCATTTAAGTATTTCTTTTTATACTTCATAGCTTTGTCTGCCCATCTATTAGTTAGTGATGTTTCACCAGACTTAGATTTGCAGTCAGTGGCTATATGGCCAATGTTACCACATTTATAGCAAGTAGCTTTCTTGGGGTCAAAGTTAGTTTTTCTTTTTGATCCCTTGAATTTAGCTCTTTGCAATCTCTGAGTAAGAAGAGCTATCTCAGCCTTGATGGATTCAGACTCATCATCAGAATCTGAATCTGAACAGGAGAGATGATCATCTGCTTGTAAAATTGTTTCTTTAGTTTTTCTTGTTGTTGCAACAAGAGCAGCAGATGGATCTTTAGCTATTCTTTTAGCATTTGTATCTTTTCTGGCCTTGGTTTCTTCATAATTAATCAGAAGTCCAAACAAGCCAGCAAGACTATAAGTTTCTAACTTTTCACTTACAACTAGAGAAGTGATAATCTCAGAAAAGGAGTTTGGTAGAACATCTACAAATTTGGCACAAAGTTCAAATTCTCCTTTGATGATTTCATACCTTTCTAAATCATTGATTAGGATTTGAAATCTGGTATGAATGTCAGTTAGAGACTCATTTTGAACAGCAGTGAAATTCTCATAATTTCTTATAAGATTTTTCTTTTTCTGTGTTTTAACTAATGTAACACCTTCAAATTGATTTATAAGCATGTCCCATATAGCTTTTGCTGTTTTGCAACCAGAAATTTTTGAGAAAATATGTTCTGTCACAGCATTTCCAATTATACTTTTGGCTTTAAAATCTAGATTAAATAGTTGTTTATCTAGATCAGTCCAAGTACTTTTGGGTGCCATGACAAAATGTTCAGCAGTAGTAACATTTCCTTCACTATCTAAAGTGGCAGCTACAATTTTTCCAGGAATTATGGGTCCCTCCTGAATAACTCTGAGCATTTCATCATGAATGCTACCCAGATGCCATTCAGCTTTCAATTTCCAGTGGGTAAAATTTACTCCGGTGAAAATTGGAATTCCCTTTCCGGCCATAATTGTAGTATTCATTTCAAAATGAATGAAGTAGAAATGGATAATGAGTGATTTAAGTATTCTGGGAATCAATTGATCGTAAAAGATAATTAAATCGTAATTTTGCTCTGATACCAGTTGTAAGGTCTTAATGATTCCAGAATATAATTCACAAGATAATAAATTTAAAGCTTTAAGCAATTTGATTAATTTTGGCAGAAACAAAGTTAAACTAAAACAGAATTTTGAATTAAATATAAAGTATTTTATTCAAAAATTCAAGTGTGTACAGTGTATGAATTAATACAAACGCATTTAGCTAATTTGTCTAATTCAGACTTCAGAGAATAGTTATAGAAAATCACTAAGAGTTTTCTCTCTATTGCTCTAAGTAATACAATGCAATTCACTAAGAATAAAGAACAATTGTTGATTGTTTTTCACACACATTTAATACTCAGATTGAACTAAGTATTTATAGACAACTTGAATAAACTTGAGCGTGCATAGAAATACAGATTTCTATGTTGTCTTGATCGAAGCTTCTGAAGTGTCCAATCACTAAGTACAAGGTTTTAAAAGTAAACTACAAAAGTACTTTTAAGCACATGCTTTGTTCTCCTTTAATTTCTGAATGCCGTTTAATCAGTTGAGAACTTTACAAAAAGATGTTTCCTTTTGTCAATGCTTTTAAGTAGTTCATTGGATAATAACCAATTTTCATGAAAGGCATTCTTCAGTCTGTATGATTAGTCTGTGATCTTTATTCTTCAATTTGTGAGACCTCAGTCTGTTAGATCATGTTCTGTTCAGTCTGAGTCTGAGATAATCTCAGTCTGTATATTACAGACTCTGATTGTACGGACTCATCATTTAGACGATCTGTTCAGTCTGAGTCTGTGATAATCTCAGTCTGTGTATTACAGACTCTGATTATACAGACTCAACATTTAGACTAATATATGTTACACTAAGTAAATTACAGACTTATAGTTTTGATACATCAGATTAATGGTTTTGATCATTGTTTTTCCCAACAGTATTTCATGGTGGAATCAATGGAGGTGTAAGGGTGGTGTTATGGTGGTGTTGTGGTGGTGTTTTGGTGGTGGAATGGTGGCTGAAATGGGGCTGCTGTGCTGATTTCGTGGGAGGGGCAGAAAAAGGGAGAATTTCCTTGGCTTGGAGTGTTGTAAATGGAAGGAAATGAAGTGCAAGTGAGGGGAAACAAGGAGTAAGGGAGGAGAAGTATGGCTTAGCCATTTCCTTCAAACATGGATCAAGAAGAAGAGATCAAAGGGGTCCCTAGGGCCCCTTTCTAGGGCTGAGGGGGGGGGCCCCTTTAAGGGCTAAACACAATTAAAGCTAGATATTTTGATCATTAACCGCTAATCTCGATTAGTTTAGTCGTTAAACGTAGGATTAGGGTTAATTAGGTTTAATTAGGGTATATTAAGGTTGATTAGCATAGATTAGGGTTATTAGGATGTCACAAGTTGATCGAAATAATATTCGGGTGACTTACGGATGATTTGATTAATCGTTACTCGGGATTCTCTACGTCTTCGTGACAATTGAATTGGTATAATCATTAATTTGATTTCTTGACGTGTCATTGTTATACTTAGCTTAATAATAATAAGTTAACTTATATTTCTTGATCACGATAATAATTGGGAGTTAATTGATAGGTTATTCGATTAAATTCACATTTTATCTCATTCGTTGCACGTTTTCCATTCCACGTGAATGTTTATTGATTTTTAAAAATTGATATGCTTATTTCTTAGCATAATTATCAATATAATAATAACGACTATATAATTTAATAGATTTACGTTATTTTCTAAAATAGATCACCAACGTTCGTGAAATTTGATTTCTATCGAATCTCTCGGTTAATTCTCAAAATTCATGAATGCTTCTCGCATTTAATTTAATTGCATCTCATATGCAAATATAGAACATTCGAGTAAAACTCAATTTAATAAAACTTGAATTCACATAATTAATCGGGAATTAACCTAAATGCACGTAGTTAAAATGCATGGAAATTACCTAATTTCTCAGGTTGTCACATAATCTAACAATTCGAATTTGAGTTTGGATAGGTCGAACTTATATTGAGTTCTAGTCTGATCTCCATTTTTAGAGCTCGACTCAAGCTTTTTAGGACTCGACTCGAGGTGTTTTGGAGCTTTTTTGGGCCAACGCCCATTAAAGGTTTTTGTCTTTATGATCAACCGGCCAGTGTCTCAAGTATGGAGTTTTGAGAAAAAAATTTACTTAAAGTTACAGAGCAAGTTAACATCAGAAAAGAAAATATTGTTTGGTTACAACATATAGCTGATATTAAGTGTATAATTTCTAAGCCGAGAGGTTCGAAAACGTTAACCATGACACTTTAGTATACATATGTCTTGTTTTTTATAATTGAAAAGGACCATAAGCTATTCGGAAATATTTATGATACCAACCAGTCTTATATTCAGTCTTTTTAAAATAAAAGTATGTTTTAAGTTAATTAATGAAACTATTTGTAATCTTTTTTTGACAGGATTTAAGAATGCGTTTGACGGCTAAATCATTGTTACTTAAATTCTCGAAGAATTTGCCTATGACTTCTTATACATTTCAGTAAATGACCAAATCAAGTTTGTTTTTTAAATTGAATCCATAACTGTGAAGATATATAATATTTCGGATCAAAAGTACAACTAATAAAATTATATAACTAAAATTGTTTAAAATTTATACCAATACAAATAACTTACGCATTAAATAAATTCGCAACTAATAAGTATGAGTGCATGACCATTGAAAACTTGTATGTGAGTACATAATAGTTAATCGTTCAAAATAAAACAATAATTAAATAAACTAGTCGTGAAATAAACATTATAAAAAGCTAGTTTTCAAAGCTACGTGTCATATATACGAGTTGTGTAAAATAAATCATTATTAAAAGCACGTGCATAACTGAGGTCTTTTACTTGCTTGTATAGAAATATTTTCTAATAATTGATCAAGCTATTGAGATCGTGGCTAACCATATATCTACGTACTTTTGTTAGTTACTTCAATTTCGTGGCCTTCATCGAATTGATTTAAATGTTTTTTTTTTCATAACTGATCAACTCATCTTTTTCGACAATGTAGTAAGAGTAACTATAAATTAAAGAATAATAAAAGGTAAGGATGATTTAGAATTTGGGGAATTAATTATTTTGATTAGTTAATAGAATAAAAATGAAATAATTTGTTTTTAAGTGGAGTAGAATAAGTCTTCTATTGTTTATATAATAATAATAATATTGATGGAAATAGTAGATATAGAAGAGATGGTTTGCAAAGTGGATCAATATTCGATATATATATTAAAACACCCCTTTAATTATCTCAGGGTTAAATTAGTCACTTGATTCGGAAGTGATGGATAAAAGATAATATTATATATTATATTACAAAATGACTATAAATTTTTCGCGAGTTTACAATATTTAAAATATTTCTGAAACAAAACATATTCTGTTGTTCTTCAAAATCTACATACATATTAACTATCAAAACGTAAACATATTTATCAGAGAATGGGCGCATGTCAAACATTCCTTCCACAGCCTATCTTCCTGCCCAACTCACAAAAGATAAACATAACCTGCAGGGAGGGAAATGGTGGGATTAGCACAAAGCTAAGTGAATGAATGTACAACCAATAATTCAATTTAGCATAACAATATGTTTACATTTAACACAGTAAACACATAAACTCAAGAGGATCGGTGGTTACTGAGGAACCCTACAGCCGCGGTGGCCCACAGTAACACTTACCACAATCTGTATAGGCCCATACAGAATAGACCGATAACTTGGCACTACAACACAACAACACAATTTCCAGCGACAACACATGTATCTGGAACCTGTGTTGAACACAGTAGTAACCAAGTCCAATCGCAATTGACCTCTGAATAACACAGATGCCCGAAGGCCACAAATATAGCAAGCAGATATTCACAATCATAAATCAGACTAAACAGTCTATCAAGTCTACGTTACTTGTTGTAACCACATCATTACAACTAACTCAAATTATGAGTTGCAGATCCACTCACCTGTTTGCTACCGTCTACCTCTCAGAATTCTTATATTACTGAGTCTTTGACTCATCTAAGAATACAACAGATAATGAGTTAGTAACTCATCTTGTAATCGTATAACATATCTCAATGCATATTATCCAGATAATAAACAATTATCAAGTTACAATTTATCTGTTATAACCGCTCTACAACTATCAATTATATCAAGTTATAAAAATTTGCTTATTTAATTATTTACTCAATTAACCAAATTTCGAAGCATTATTATAACATATTTAATCAAACAGGTGACCCCGGTATTCAAGGAATAATAAAAGTCCGATCCGTAGTTAAAAAGGAATCTTTCAATTTTTGGTCGCTAAAAGTATAACCTTTTACTTATGCATTTTCAGAATTTGCAAATCTCAGTTCGCAGGACAAAAACTCAGTTCGCAGGAACTGGGTTCGCAGCTCAGAAACTCAGTTCGCAGGAACTGGGTTCGCAGCTCAGGAACTCAGTTCGCAGGGCAGGAACTCAGTTCGCAGGGCAGGAACTCAGTTCGCAGACTCAGTTCGCAGGATAGAAAACTCAGTTCGTAGACTCAGTTCGCTGGACGAACTGCGAACTGAACCGCTGTTACCCAAAAAAATGAACTATTCCGACTCTCAAACACGAAAATCAGTTTCCTAACACTCTAACAAGCTTTCTAGCATCTCCTAAACATCAAATAGCATCATATAACAAGCTTTCAACTTCAATTACACACTCAATTCAAGAATTTATCAATTTCAAGTTCATTACCCAAAAATGGAAAATGCTTACAACAAAATGAGAACAAGATGAAGATGATGATGACAAGAACAGCAAGGAATCACAGTAGCTCGAAATCCCTCTCAATTAAATGTTAAATTTGATGATTTTTGGAAAGGAGCTTGAAAGAGAAATGTAGGAAATGAGTTGGTGAAATGAGATGAAAATGGTGAATTAGGTGATTTATATCACCAACCAACTCAAATGTTGGTAAATTTTAATTCCGCGTTTGGCTTATTGTCTGGAACCTCAAAACCGTTTCGCGAGACTAGTTATTTTATTTTACCGACAACTATATTAGTTTAAAACTATCAATATTTTGCTTGTCACAAATAACAATTGACCTTAATCTAACATTACCATCTAATAAACATATTATGTAACATAAAACTTATAATTACATATGGAATTTAGGAAATTACCTAATTACCCCTAGGCCACAAGAGTGGGTGTTACATATATATATATATATTTAATGTTAAATAGTTTACTTAATTAAACTTAGTACTTGCAATTTTACTTAAGTACCCAAAGGTGAATTGATATGGGTATTATTCTTTTAGTTTTTGAGTTACTTTGGGCGACTCCAACGTTGGATTGATATGGGTATTTTAGGGGTACAATCGAGTAGAACTTTTATCTTACAATTCGAATTTGAGTTTGGATAGCTCGAACTTATATCGAGTTCTAGTCTCATCTCTAGTTTTCACAGCTCGACTCGAGCATTTTCGAACTCGACTCGAGGTGTTATGGTGTTTTTTTGGTCCAAGGCCCATTAAATGTTTTTGTGTTTCTGATCAGTCGACTAGTGTCTTAAGCATGGAGTTTTGAGAAAAAATTTACCTTAAAGTTACAGAACAACTCACATGAGAAAAGAAAATACAGTTTGGTTACAACAGATAGCCGATGTTAAGCGTATAATTTCTAAGCCGAGAAGTTCAAAAACATTAGCCATGACACTTTAGTAAGTCTTGTTTTTATAATTGAAAAGGGCCATAAGCTATCCAAAAATATTTATGATACCAACCAATAATATATTTTGTGTTTTCAAAATAAAAGTATGTTTTAAGTTAATTAATGAAACTATTTGTAATCTTTTTTGCGACAGGATTTAAGAATGCGTTTGACGGCTAAATCATTGTTTCTTAAATTCTCGAAGAATTTGCGTATGACTTCTTATATATTTCAGCACGTGACCAAATCAAGTTTGTTTTTGGAATTGAAGTCGATAACTGTGAAGATATATATAATATTTCGGATCAAAAGTACAACTAATAAAATTATACAACTAAAATTGTTTAAAAATTATACCAATACAATTAACTTATGCATTAAATAAATTCACAACTAATAATTATGAGTGCACGACCATTGACAACTTGTATGTGTGTACATAATTGTTAATCATCCAAAATAAAATAATAATTAATTAAAATAGTCGTGGCGTAAACATTATAAAAAGCTACCTTTCAAAGCTATGTATAGTATATATACGAGTTATGTAAAATAAATCAGTATTAAAATCACGTGCATAACTAAGGTCTTTTACTAGTCTATATACAACTTTGGGAAATTGTCCGTTTGTGTTTCGGTGATAGTTGTGTATTGACAGTTTTATCTTTTTTCGAGTTTGATCAATCTTTTTGTCCCTCAGGTTGGTATTTTCACCAGATATGTCCAATTTTAGCAATTTTGTTAAGCTTTTTGTTAACTTTTTTTAAAATGACCAAAATACCCTTCCTTTCATCTCTTTTTCTTTTTTGTGTCTTCCCTTTACTTCTAAACCCTAACCCTAATTTCATTACCAAACCTAAGAATATAACTCCACACGCAAACACAAACACAATCACACAACAAATTCAAACATCAACAATTTGCACATCAGAAGCACAAAAGATACATAGTGATTCAAGAAATCAACAACCTAATTTCATAACACCCAAACCTTTTTGTTTTCAAACTCACTGAAACCTTTCTCTTCCAGACATATCTAACCTAATCTCACCAAATCTCCGGCCAAAAATTGCCATAAACAAATCGCGTTTTTAAAAAACCCCAATTTCAACAACAATGCGAAGGTCTAAGGGTGGGTTTGGATTAATCGTTGCCGGAGATGGTGGAGTGCAGCATGTCGGAGGTCAATAACTCCACCACCAACAGATCCCGTGGCTTTCAACAACACCACCAATAGGAGCAGATCCGGTTGAACGAGGTTTAATAGAAAACCCGGATCTGAAACCTTAAACCAGATCTGAAAAACGTGATCTGAAATCTTAATATTTAAGATGATTTAGGAACTTCTGGCCAAATCCAGATCGCGAATTTACAGTCATATCGCGACTTCCGGTTATCCCGTGAACCTCCAGTCCGATCCAGATCGTGAAATCAACGGCGGTGTTTCTCTTTAATGTACCTCGCGAACTTCCGGCCAGATCCAGGTGATGTTGCGTTTCGCGAAATCAACGACGGTATTTAATTTCATGTATTTGTATGCATTTTTTACACATTTGTAATTGTTATTTGGTTTTGTGTGTTCTTGTTCTTGTGATGTTCATCGAGCAGTTTTGTTTTGTTGAAGATGTGGGTTTTGATTTTCTTTCAAATTGATTTTGGGTTTTGATTTTCTTTCAAACTGATTAGGGTTTCATGATGATGAAGAAGCAGGGTTTTGACAAGAATTACAGCAGACTCATGTTGAGATTTGTCAATTTTGAGATTTGTCAAATTTGAGATTTGACAAGCTAATTTAGGTTATGTTGTTTATTTGTGAAATGATTTGAGTGTTTAGAACAACAATTTGAGTGATTCGATTGTTCAGATTTGAGGAAAGTAGCAGATGGCCCTGTGAATTTGTTGTTGAAGAAGATGATAAACTATGTTTCAGAAAAGTTAGATTAAGAATTAAAAAAATAATAAAAAAGTAATATAAAAATCACAAAAAGGGTAGTTTGGTCATTTTACTAGACTTAACGGAGAAATCTAACGAAAGTTAGAAAAATGGACTAATCTGCCCAAAATACCAACCTGGGGGACAAAAAGATTGACCAAAGTCGAAAAATGATATAACTGCCAAAACGCGACTACCACAGAGACAAAAACGGACAATTTCCTTAAAACTTTTTTCTAATAATGATCAAGCTATTAACATCGTTACTAACCATGTATTTATGTACTTTCATTACTTACTTCAATTTCGTGGCCTTAATCGAATTGAGTTAAATGTTGTTTTTCATAACTGATTAACTCATCTTTTTTTGACCATATAGTAAGAGTAACTATAAATTAAAGGAAAATGAAGAATAAGGATGATTTTGAAGTTGTGGAATTAATTATTTTGATTAATTAATAGAATAAAAATGAAATAATTTGTTTTTCAATGGAGTAGAAAAAGTCTTCTTTTATTAATATATAGTATATAGAGAAGAGATGGTTTGCAAAGTGGATCAATATTCGATATATATATATATATACTTAATGTTAAATAGTTTACATAATTAAACTTAGTACTTGTAATTTTTACTTAAATACACAAAGGTGAATTGATATGAGCATTATTCTTTTAGTTTTTGAGTAACTTTGGGTAACTCCAACGTTGGATTGATATGGGTATTTTAAGGGTACAATCGAGTAGAACTTTTATCTAACAATTCAAATTTGAGTTGGATAGGTCGAACTTATATCGAGTTCGAGTATCTCGAGCATAA
The DNA here is from genome assembly GCA_963921325.1 of Logfia minima. Taxonomy (NCBI): domain Eukaryota; kingdom Viridiplantae; phylum Streptophyta; class Magnoliopsida; order Asterales; family Asteraceae; genus Logfia; species Logfia minima. The sequence continues at coordinate 26,468,288 of OY992768.1, forward strand.
AAATCAAGCTCGAAATTTTTAAAGCTCGACTCGAGCTTTTTATAACTCGACTCGAGCTGTTATGGAGCTTTTTCGGCCTTGGTCCATTAAGTGTTTTTTATGTTTATGATCGGCCGGGCAGTGTTTCAAGCACGGAGTTTTGAGAAAAATTTTAACTTTAAGTTATAGAGTAGGTCACATGAGAAAAGTGTTAAGTCATTATCCTTTCTATGCTGATTTTATAATGACAACAACTCTTAGTTAACATCATGGTTATGGTGTTATCCATCCAGCAAAGGTAATCTTCAAAGTTAAGCTAAGTCATTTGAATGCTGATTGCAAAAGATTTGCTGTGAGTTAGTTAACCCAGCAGAAAGAACTACCAGTTCAACCAGTTGACAGAACTGGCAGTTCACCCAGCAGACAAAACTGGCAGTTCACCCAGCAGACAGAAATTTGATGAAGAATAACCAGCACAGAGAAGATTAGAGATTTTTAATCTATACATCTTTGATGATTATTCAATTAAGTACTGGAAACTCTCTTTGTTAGTCAAGAATGAGTTTTGATCAGAAGTTTGAAGACTCATCATAGAGACTAATAATTAGTTCACCCAGCTCAGAGATTGAAGAATATTTTACTTGTTACAGTTTCAAGTAAACATGCTTGTAACACTTAGGGACTTATATGTATGATAAAATGGCATCTTCTGAGGTTGTACACAACATACATACCAGTCCATTTTGGCAGCTTATGCACATAATGTTTCCTTTCCTTAGCCTAGTCAGCCTACAAGAAAAGATGTGCAGTGTACTTTCTGACAGACTGCAGACCTGGTCGTGCAGAGTTCATCAAAACACACAAGCAAGCATGTCTAAAGTCAAGGAATGAAGATGAAGACATTTGTTGGCTGATCAAGTTTCAAGCATTACACAAGCTCTACTATAAATTTCAGACTTAGTTTATGAAGTCTGTGTGTGAGAAATTATGAGTGAATATATAGTTAGTTAAGAGAGCATTTGTGTTAGCATAACTGGCATTACTTATAACTAGCTTTGAGTTTGTTCTCAGCTGATTTTAGTGTTAGTATTCTGTATTCAATTGAGTTAGATATTCCGCATCTAACTTGTAATTCTTTGATTTATCAAAATAAAAGAATTAATTGAAAAACTATCATATGTTCTTATTATTAGCTAAAACTATAATTCACTATCTTGTTTAAACATTGAAAGAAGTTGTATTCACCCCCCCCCCCCCTCCCTCTACAACATCTGTTGTTAACCTTTGGGACCAACAAAAAGAAAATATTGTTTGGTTACAACAAATATCTGATGTTAAGTGTATAATTTTTAAGTTGAGAGGTTCAAAACCTGTAACAACGACATTTTAGTATAAATATGTCTTGTTTTTAAAATTTCAAAGGGCCATAAGCTATCCAAAAGTGTTAATGATACCAACCAGTCTTATATTCGGTCTTTTCAAAATAAAAGTACGTTTTAAGATAAATTATTCGTAATTTTTTTGTGACGGGATTTAAGAATGCGTTTGATGACTAAATCATTGTCTCTTAATTTCTCAATGAATCTGCCTAAGATTTATGATCAAAAGTACAAATAATAAAACTATATAACTAAAATTATTTTAAAATTGTACCGATACAATTAACTTACGCATTAGATAAATTCACCATTCATAAGTATCGGTGCATAACGATTGACAACATATATGTGAGTACATAATTGTTAATCAACCAAAATAAAATAATAATTAATTAAACTAGTCGTGACATAAACATTATAAAAATCTGGCTTTAAAGGTATGTATAGTATATATACGAGTTATGTATAATAAATCATTATTTAAAACACATGCATAACTGAGGTCTTTTTCTTGCATATATAGAACTTTTTTGTAATAACTTATAAAGCTATTTACATTGTTGGTAACCATGTATTTACGTACTTTTGTTACTTCAATTTCATGGCCTTCATTGAATTGATTTAAATGTTTTTTTTTTCATAACTGATCAACTCATCTTTTTTTACAATATAGTAATAGTAATTAAAAAATAAAGAAAAATGAAAGATGAGGATGATTTAGGATTTGTGGAATTAATTATTTTGATTAATTAATCGAATTAAAAATGAAATAATTTTTTTGATTGGAGCAGAAAAAGTCTTCTTTTATTAATATAATAATACTATTGATGGTAATAGTAGATAAAGAAGAGATAGTTTGTAAAGTAGATCTATATTCAATATAATATACATATATATGTATATATATTAATTCTTAATGTTAAATAGTTTACATAATTAAACTTAGTAATTGCAATTTTTACTTAAATAGACAAAGGTGGATTGATATGGGTATCTTTAAGTTTTTGAGCAACTTTGGGCGACTCCAATATTAGATTGATATGGGTATTTTAGGGGTACAAACTAGTAGAACTTTTTTCTAATAATTCGAATTTTATTTTGGATAGGTCTGAAGCACTTTCCTAAAATATGTTTTATTCATCGAATAGCGTCCTACTTTAGCACTTGACTAGTAAAAAGCCCTTGTACTAAAAAACATAGAATATAATATATTGGCTTTTTCCTTGTTCGTCAAGCTTTCAAGCAGCTCTTTCAACTGCCGCCTAATCCCCCAACATGCTCAAGAACCGAGAGCCGCCCAGTCCACCAAGAGGTTCTTTCTCTCACGTCATTTCGCCCGTCTGTTTCATTTCCTATGTTCCGGAGGAAATGAGATTTGAACCCATGATACAAGCTTCTTGTATGTCGATTTAGCAAACAAATGCCTTAAGCCACTCAGCCATACCTCTAAGTTTAATAGAATTTGATGTGCCGGGTTTGATTGGTTGCCCGAAGGGCAACTGATCCGATCAACTTCGTAAGCCGTAGTCCTAGCGCATACTATTCCGGGGACTCTATCCAGATCTATGGGTCTCCCTAGCATCCAAGTGAGACTCCATCAAAATCTGCCACTCGTTGGGCGAGGCCTTTTTTTCTACGAACACCCCGCCATGATGAAGTTTGGTAGTTTTCGCCTCCGACCCGACCAGGAGAGAACATAGGGTCAATTTCTTAAGCACGAAGTTCTGAGAAAAAATTAAACTTTAAGTTACAGAGCAGGTCACATGAGAAAAGAAAATTATAACACCCCTCTTTCTATATAAGAATATTATATTAATAAACACGGAAGCATGAATTTAAAATACATTAAACAGTTTACAATTCCCAAAAATACACGAATTTCAAACTTTTCAAACTACAAAAGGCGGGGTATTATAAAAATTCACAAAACAAGGTTTATTACAAAACCATATCAGAGGCTTCAGGCACAGTCAAACATTCACGATCAAATCATTACTCCCTGCACCCACATTCAATCAAAATAAATCCTGCAGGAAGTAAACATGAGGGATTAGCACGAAGCTAAGTGAATGGATTCATCACACAACATTCAACTTAGCATAACTAGCTGTTTACACCAAATAATCGTAAACACACATAATTCAATGAGGATCGGTGGCTCTGGGGATATCATAATACCCGGGGATTCCCCCAAGAACACTTACCAACAATCTGTATGGCCAATACAGAATAGACCGATAACTAATGGTTATTAAACCCATACACAGGTCTCAAACACAACAAATGAATCAAAACCTGTGTAATACACATAATAACCAGAAGTCCAACTACACGTTGACCTCAATCACATACAGCACATTGGTTCGCACATCACGTAGATCAATAATCAATAATCAAGACTAAACAGTCTAATACACATCTACGTTTACTCGTTGTAACCAAATAGTTACAACTAAATCAAATGATGAGTTCTGAATCCACTCACCGATACCTCTGACGTCTCCACACTCAGGATTCTAATATCACTGAGTCTTACGTTGATCTGAAACAGAAAATCATACACAAGTCAGAAGTTCGTTCCATAAACATCATTATAGCCTATTTATCAAATCAGGTAATCCCTGAAGTCTAGGCAAACAAAAGTTCAATCAGAAATAAACTCAGAAAAAGCCCGCAATACCGCTTAAAACTGAAAAATGCCATTTTCGGGTCCTAGATGACCCCGGATGGCCAAAAACTGCCTAGGCTATTAGAATATAGCCTTGATCACTAGGTCGTTTCCAATTGACTATGCGAATTTCAATTAAATCCGAGTTAATGAGATTTTCACAAAACCGCGTCTCCAAAAACACTTACGCATTTTCAAAATTTGCAAAACAAAAAATCTCTTTTATAAACTTAGCGACACAACCATTGTGTCGCACCACAAACCCTTGCGACATAACCACTGTGTCGCACAACAGAAACCTGCGACACTAACATTGTGTCGCAATACTCAAAATGGCCGCCTTTAGCGACATAACCACTGTGTCGCATAACATTTAAGCGACACAACCTGCGACACAAGCCTTGTGTCGCAATGATGAACAGCCCAGTTCCCAGATTCAAAATTCACGAAATCAAACATGTAATACACAAATTAACTGATTCCAATCGGTGTAAATCATATATAAACAATAATAACGCATAACAATTAGAACCTTACCTTGAAATCACAGATTAAAAGCTCAAATATGATCAAAACCCAACTTAACTTCACTTTCTTTCTAATTCTCTCTAATTCTCTCTCTAAAACCGATTTTAAGTGTTTAGAAATGACTGGAAATGGTCAGGAAGTACTAGGGCGGTGTATATATATTTTTATCATCGAATTACACTTAAGCTCCTTACTTAATTTCAGTTCAGCCCGTTTTGCGACACAGTCCTGCGACACAACCACTGTGTCGCACAGACAACCTGCGACACAACCCTTGTGTCGCAGAAAATCAAAAACTTACAAATTTTTTTACAATAAAACACATAATATTAAATAGTTCTAAAACAATTAAATAATCAATTAAAATAATGGAAATTACCAGACTGCGGGAGAGGATGTTACAAAAATATTGTTTGGTTACAACAAATAGCTTATGTTAAGTGTAAAATTTTTAAGCTGAGAGGTTCCAAAACTTTAACCACGACATTTTAGTATAAATACTTCTTGTTTTAATAATTTCAAAGGGCCGAAGCTATCAAAAAATGTTTATGATACCAACCAGTCTTATATTCAGTTTTTTCAAAATAAAAGTGCATTTTAAGTTAATGAAACTATTCGTAATTTTTTTTACAACATTTAAGAATGCGTTTGATGACTAAATCATTGTCTCTTAATTTCTCGACGAATCTGCGTATGAGTTCTTATACATTTCAGTACGTGACCAAATCTAGTTGGTTTTTGGAATTGAAGTCGATAACTATGAAGGTATATAATATTTCAGATCAAAAGTACAACTGATAAAACTATATAACTAAAATGATTTAAAGATTCTATATAATTAACTTACGCATTAGATAAATTCACAACTCATAAGTATAATTGCGTAATGATTTACAACATGTATCTGAGTACACAACCAAAATAAAATAATAATTAATTAAACTAGTTGTGACATAATATTATAAAAAAAGCTAGTTTTTACAGCATTTAAGAATGCGTTTGATGACTAAATCATTGTCTCTTAATTTCTCGACGAATCTGCGTATGAGTTCTTATACATTTCAGTACGTGACCAAATCTAGTTGGTTTTTGGAATTGAAATCGATAACTGTGAAGGTATATAATCTTTTAGATCAAAAGTACAACTGATAAAACTATATAACTAAAATGATTTAAAAATTATAACTATATATTTAACTTACACATTAGATAAATTCACAACTCATAAGTATAGTTGCGTAATGATTGACAACATGTATCTGAGTACACAACCAAAATAAAATAATAATTAATTAAACTAGTTGTGACATAATATTATAAAAAAAGCTAGTTTTTAAAGCTATGTATTGTATATCTACGAGTTATGTAAAATAAATCATTATTAAAAAAAACATGCATAACTAAGGTCTTTTACTTGCATATATAGAAATTTTTTATGATAACTAATCAAGCTATTAACGTCGCTGGTAATTGTGTATTTTCGTACTTTCGTTACTTACTTCATTTTCATGGCCTTCGTCGAATTGATTTAAATATATTTTTTTCATAACTGACCAACTCATCTTTCACTACAACAAAACATGGCTATTAGGACCTTTTTGCGGGACACAGTTTTTAGTGGCGTCCCATAAAATCATCTATTAGGACAAGTTAGTTTTTGAATCCTTTAATGGTAAAACATATAAAACACTATATATTTAAGTCTTAATACATTAAATTTAATAGGACACTTTTCCAAAAAGTCTTATTATGATGCGACCTAATTTGACACTTATTATTTTTGTCCCGTTACATTAAGTTTTTTTGGACTTTTATTCATTGGGGTCCTATTATAATTGAATTTGATATGACACTTGATATGAATGTCCTATTACATTAACTTATATATGACACTTGTTTGTTTAGGTCTTAATAGAATAGTCTAATATGACACTTTATATTTAATTCCTATTATTATAGATATTATAGGACGACTGTTCACCTGACTTTTATAAATATTATTATCTATTAGAACACTTGATATATATGTCCCACAATATACGCTTATGTAAGACGCTAATTCCTTGGGATTTTATAAATGTATACCAATATACCATAATTTGACACTTGGGCTGTACGTCTTATCACATATTACTTTTCAAGATGTTTATCTTAACGACCTAATGGTTGAAAGGGACAAAAATGAAGATACGTGTTTAATTAATTACTATTGGTCCCAGTTTGTCAATTTAAAGTTTAACTACTAACAACAAATGTAAATAGACAATAAATTCAAGTGTAAAGTTTTCTTTTTATTGATTTGAATCAATTGAATACTTTACAAAGTTTACTTGCGGAAATAGACAAGACAGACAGGTCTAAGTAAACTAACTTATGACAAATTTGGCCTCAACAGATTATCAGCAAATAGCTCACTGATAATGCTTAGTGATCAACACTTAACAGATAAGTGAAGGCACTTGGTTCTCTGATAAGCAGGAACGTGCTTGAATCACAGGTTGATCGCGAATACAAAATTCTAGACATTTAATATGGTAGTTGAGTGTGGTATTTATAGTCTCACACAATGAGAGATAAAACCTACACGTGTCAACACCATATTTGTTGGGACAGTAATGCAACTTCCAAAGTTTGGATGTGACATTACATCCTAGGAATAAAGTTTATATTTTACTTTAATCCTAGGTTACAGAAAAGGTACAAGGTTTTTAATGCATTTGTACAATAAGTGATCGTACATATCTTTGAGAAGATATGCACGCTTTCTTGTGTGCTGCATAAGTTGACCTTTTATTGTACATTAGGTATTTGTCAAACCTAATGTACTTTCTAGGATTAAGGCATGAACCGCTGGTTAATAGAGTAGAGGTGATTTCCACATCAGTGAACTACTCTCTGTCTCTGTCTTCAGTCTTCGACTTCAATATATACTTCAAGTTCTTCTCAGCGACAGCTATTGTAACTTGTGAGGATTAAGTGTTCAACAGCGATTGATGGTTACTTCATTATTCTTCAAGTTACAATAAGATCACTGCTAACATATGCAGTGATCAGAGTAGACTAAAGGATATTCTAAGTATAGAATAGTTCACTGATCAGTTTGATCAGTGAGAGCTTCTGTTTTCTACTCTATTGTTCACTGCTAACAGATGCAGTGAACTTTAAGAACACTTAGTGAATTTGTCATCTATAAATTACATTAGTGGGGTCTCTGTAACATCCTATCATTCGGTCTGGTAATTTCTATTATTTTTAATTGATTATCTATTTGTTTTAGAAATTATTTAATATTTAGTGTTTCGTAGTGAAACGTAGATAAATAAGCCCTTTGACTTATTGTGACTAGTGAAATATTAGTCGTTTCAAAATATGAAAATTTGATTTTTTTGCGACAGAAGGTTTGTGTCGCAGGTGGTGTCTGTGCGACACAAGGGTTGTGTCGTAGGACTGTGTCGCAAAACGGGCTGAACTGAAATTAATTAAGGAGCTTAAGTGTAATTCGATGTTAAATATATATACACACCGCCCAAATACTTCCAGATCATTTCCAAAACATTTCCAAAACATTTCCAAACCTTTAAACTCGTTTTAGAGAGAGAATTAGAGTGAAGAAAAGAAAAGTTGGGTTTTGAATCATATTTGAGCTAATTAGCTTTGAATCCGAGGTAAGGTTCCGATTATATTGTGTTATTGTTGTTTATAAGTGAATTACACGGATTGATATAGGTTAATTTGAGTATTACATGTTTGAATTCGTGAATTTCGAATCTGGGAACTGGTCTGTTCTTCATTGCGACACAAGGGTTGTGTCGCAGGTTGTGTCGCATGAATGTTCTGCGACACAGTTGTTATGTCGCTAAAGGCAGCCATTTTGAGTATTGCGACACAATGTTAGTGTCGCAGGTTTCTGTTGTGTGACACAGTGGTAGTGTCGCAAGGGTTTGTGGTGCGACACAATGGTTGTGTCGCTAAGTTTATAAAAGAGATTTTTGTTTTGCAAATTTTGAAGTGCTTTTGAGACGCGGTTTTGTGAAAATCCCACTAACTCGGATTTAGTTGAAATTTGCATGGTCACTTGGAAACGACCTAGTAATCAAGGCTATATACTATAGCCTAGGCAGTTTTTGGCCATCCGGGGTCATCTAGGACCCGAAAATGGCATTTTTCAGTTTTAAGCGGCATTGCGGACTTTTTCTGAGCTTATTTCTGATCGAACTTTTGTTTGCCTAGACTTCAGGGATTACCTGATTGGATAATTAGACTATAATGATATTTATGGAACGAACTTCTGATTTGTATTTGATTTTCTGTTTCAGATCAACGTAAGACTCAGTGATATAAGAATACTGAGTGTGAAGACATTAGAGGTATCGGTGAGTGGATTCAGAACTCATCATTTGATTTAGTTGTAACTATTTGGTTACAACAAGTAAACGTAGATGTGTATTAGACTGTTTAGTCTTGATTGTTGATTATTGATCTACGTGATATGTGAACTATGTGTACTATGTTATTGAGGTCAACATGTAGTTGGACTTCTGGTTATTATGTGTTTTACACAGGTTTTGATTCATTTGTTGTGTTTGAGACCTGTGTATGTGTTTAATAACCAGTAGTTATCGGTCTATTCTGTATTGGCCATACGGATTGACGGTTAGTGTTCTTGGGGGAATCCCCGGGTATTATGATATCCCCAGAGCCACCGATCCTCATTGAAATTATGTGTGTTTACGATTATTTGGTGTAAACAACTGGTTATGCTAAGTTGAATGTTGTGTGATGAATCTATTCACTTAGCTTCGTGCTAACTCCTCATTTTACTTCCTGCAGGATATGTTTTGATTAATTGTGGGTGCAGGAGGTGATTGGTTGATCAGGGAATGTTTGACGGCGCTCTTGGTCTCTGATATGGTTTTTGTAATAAACCTTGTTTTGTAAATTTTATAATACCCCGTCTTTTGTAGTTTTAAACAGTTTAAATATTGAAAAATGTAAACTGTTTATGTATAATGTTTAATATATACTAAGGTAATGTATTTTAAGTTCATGCTTCCGAGTTTATCAATATTATATTCTTAGATAGAAAGAGGGGTGTTATAGTCTCAAACCCAACAATCTCCCCCTATTTATTTATGACAAATTATCCCTCTGATAAGTATTTAGGTTCTTTATATTTTTCATTTTACTTTTAGATAGAAAGCAGTAAATAGAGGTCATCACATAGAGAACCTTGATTTATATATCTATAACAAAATGAGAATTACATCAGTAATTCATACAAGGTCCTATTCTAGCATTTCTTCCTTTACTTTGAAGAACAACTCTTCATCATCATTGATCAGTCTAACTCTCAGCTCGTCAATAACCAGCTTCATGAACTCAGGATCACTGTTGCTTCCTTCACCTATGTATTTGAGATCCACCAGATGTTTAGTCTTGGCAATTCCAATTTGGGCAGCTCTCTGAAAGTAGTGACGTTTCAGGTAATCAAGGAAGAACATCCCATATTCTGGTGACTTGATGACTCTGCCAGGCATGAAATGGATGTTTGGAGGAAGAGAGATGTTGAGATGAGCAGGGTTAGGTAGAATCCCCCTTATCTGAAGATCTTTAACAATTGCTGCTTTATCAGCTTTGGGCTTCTTCATTCTAGGGGCTCTGCTGGGTCCTTGAACATTCAGAGCAAAAAGAGGTTGGCTCAGACCGGCTTCAGTTTTGTTCAGATTTGCCACAAGCTCATCAATGATTTTCAATATTTGTGGCTTGGCAGCACTTGCTCCATTTTGAACATAAGTGTAGATTTCACCAGCTCGCTAAACCCAATTTCCTTGAGTTTTGAGAAATAAATTGTTTCTAACTTCTTTGAACCTTCTCTAGTCAACTCCAGAAATGATTTTTTATTTTTGAATACTCTGGGAGTGACCTTTGTGATTCTGCTTGGGTTCTTTCTGATAGAGAGATAGAATTTTAATCTCTTTAGCTCATTCTTTCTCTTCTCCTTCTCTTTCTCTACCATTTTGAGTAATCTTTCATTTATTTCCAAAGCAATTTCACCCTTTTTGCTCTCAATCTCCATCTCGTTTGTTAGAGCCCTTACACTAACATCACTTTCTTTATCAAGAAGAGCTTTTTTTTCAGCCTCCATATGCTCTCTGATTATTTCCACAGGAACTTTTAGTTCCTTGGCTTTTTTCTTGATTTGGTCATCTTCATCAGATTCAGATTCAACAAACATCTTTCTTTTCTTCTTTTGATCAACAGTAGTAGTCACAGTGATCACATCTTCTTCTTCTTCTTCTTCTTCTTCTTCTTCTTCTTCAAGGTCGTCATCAACTTTTTTTCTTCTTCTAATTAGAGAGGATGATGATTGCCTTAAACTTTGCTCCCCCATGCTCTGTGCATCAGTTACTGGTATGTTAATATCTATGGCAGCATCAGCAATGGGTTTCTTAGTTTGTACAACTGGTATCACAGGTTCTGGTATTATCATTTCTTATGTACCTTTCTCCCCCATAACTGGTGAATTAGGTAAGTCAGTAGTTATTCCAACAGAGACCTTGGGGATTCCAGGTTGAGAAAGCTGAGTAATGATAGGCTTTAGAATTGCCTTCATTACGAAGACATCATTATTAAGAGACGAAAGAGTGTCGCTAGTGAGAAGTTGAGCTTTCCTGGTGAGATGTAGTTGGGTTCTGTCAGCTGGTGTGAAAATGTTCAATGGCTGAGCAGTGAGCTGATCAATCTTTGAGGAGAGAGACGAGATTGAATATGTATTGTTGTTGAGCTTGGTGGATAGAGATGAGATCTCTGTAGTGATTGGTGAAGTCACAGCAGAGATGATAGACTTCAAATACTGACATCTATCAAATAGAGTGTTGAAGGTGCGATCAACAGCGAGAATATGATTTCGTTGGATGCCTTGAAGGTTTTCCATTTGAGAAGAGAGAGAAGTCATCTTTTGTCAGAAGTAGCTGCAGAGAACTATTTATCTCTGTTGATGACTTGGATGGAGGTGATGGTTGTGCAGTGATAACTAGTGGAGTGATAGTTGTATGAAGATGAGGTGATGTGATAGGAGTACCTTGTGGTGATGGATGAGCGTCTGATGTGGCTTGTTTATTGATGAATGGTGATATGATGTTGCCAGTTGGTGAGGGTTGAGCTGGTGAAGGAGTTCTATGATGGATGCTTGTATAAGTTTGAGTGAGATATGGTGGAGTCTCTGTAACCTCATCAACCTCAGAGTTGATACAAAAATCAACCTCTTCTTCTTCAGAGCCAAGCTGCTAGGAAAGAACTCTAGTTCATTTATCGGAACATCAAAGAATGAATCTATGAAGGAAGGCTGATCCAATCCATAGTGTTCGAGAGCGTCCAAGTATAGATTTCTATCAGCTTCAGCTCCAGTGGGGTTAGACACATTTAATTGCTCTACTGCCTCTTCTTTTCCAACAGTAGTTATAGATACCTCTTTCTTATTGATAACAGTGTCATTCAAACCTTCATTCAATCTTTCATCAGCCACTTCATTGGCACTGGAGATATCATCATCAGTCTCTATGATGACCTTATCGACAAGATCAGAGGTTACTGCTTCTTTCTTTCCAGCAGTAGACATATGTAGCAGCTTCTTCACCTCCAGTTAGATCAACTGCTTCTTCATCTGTAGCAGCTGGAGAAGGGGATCGAATGGATAGAGGAGTGGGATGAAGAACTTCTGTATGGGTTGCTGGTGGTGGAGTTGGCTGAAGATGTGGAAAAATAACCTCTCTGATGGTCAACATAGTGGATGGTATGGTTGATAGTGTGGATCCTTCTCTGAGAGCTGGTTTGTGTGTGTATATTGTGTTGCCCATTCTTGTCACTTGCAAGAAGGCTATGCTGCCATATGCCTCATCATGCTGATCTCATCCATACTTGTCCTCCATAACATGTTTGATCACTAGAGAGATGAATCTTATGTATGGATTTTCTTAGCACAAACTCTCTTTTTCAAAATCATCAAATATAAGCTTGGCAATATGAATACATCTTCTAGTGATCAAAGCCTCAGCAATTTGTTGTTGCATCCTGTTGGCCTAATCATGAGACCCTGTATTAGTGCCCAGACACTGAATAATGTGGGCAAAGAAGAGATTCCATTCACCATTCATGTGTACTCTGGTAACCTTATTGTCACCCTCCACATGATCATAATTAATCAAGTCAACAACAGAGCGAGCCTCTTCAGCATCAATGGGCTCTTCATACTCAGACATATTCCAAATATACTTCAAATAATTTAGACCTAAAGCTAATCTGAATCTTGAGAGTTGGAAACAAATGGGAGTGGTTCCATTATTCACAGTTGCCTTAAATCCAACATAACCATCCTCTTCATCTCCATCAACAAATCTGACTGTATACCATAATTCAAACAAATATGGAATGTACATTGGAGAGGGATCCCTTGTGATAGCTTCATATATAGGAGAATTCAACAAGTAATCAACCATGGGTTTATATTGGGGTTTGGAAGGTGGATATGAGAGATTTGCAACGTAGTTGTAGGGTTTGATGACAATGACATCGGGAACAAACTTCACATTTGCAGGTTTTGATGCTTGCACAACATCGGATGGAACAAATGGTACACTGTCAGTGTGATTCTTTGATGGAACCATGTTGGGACATATTATTGTGACAACAGATCTAGCTTGTAATAGGACTAGTGTATTTATTGTCAAACTTGTATAAATTGGTTTAGACTCGTAAATATATGATATTAACTTGTTATTATTATTTGTTAAATGTTATTGAACAAGTATCGATTTCAAGTTAAAGTCAAAATTCGCGAATTGAGAAGTCAACTCGCAGGTTTGACCTGCGAGTTGAGATCTCATCTCGCAACCATCTGGACTCGCAGCTCTCAGCTGCGAGTTGAGATCTGGGCTCGCTGATATCTGGACTCGCAGGTCTTACCTGCGAGTTGAGATCTGGGCTCGCAATCATCTGGACTCGCAGGCCCATGGGCTGCGAGTTGAGTCAACTCGCAAAGCCCATGGCCTGCGAGTTGAACCAGATATAAATATTTTAATGCTGCTCATTATTAGGGGAGACCTAGAAATCCGTGCCAAAAATACACACACCAAATATTTTAAATATTCTCTCCTCGAAATCTGTGCAGATATAAAAGCATTTATTGAATAGGCTCGGTTTTGATTGTTTAACACTAGTTAATATCAAAACGAAGCTTGTTAATTAATTGCAAAGTTATATAAGCAATAAACCTTAAGTATTGAGGGATTCCGCACCTCAATACCTAAAAGATAATCCGTTATCGAACCAAGATCTAGCGACCTTACAATTGGTATCAGAGCTTTCGGGCTTAGAAACATTGTGGTTACAAGGTTTTTGGTTATATAACATCTTTAGGGTCGTTTTTCGAACGAAATCTACGGATTTATTCGTAAAATACCAAAAAGTTTCAGTTCCCAGATTTCGAGGCGCCGTTTTGCGAGTTGAGATTAGGGTTACTGTTATCTGCGAGTTGAGATTAGGGTTTGTGCGAGTTGAGTTTCTGCGAACCGAGTTCCATTGCGAACTGAGATTTCTGCGAAGCGAGTTGAGATTCCTGCGAACCGAGTTCCATTGCGAACCGAGTTCCCCTGCGAACTGAGTTCCTTTGCGAGTTGAGAATCAGCTGCGAACCGAGTTGAGTTTCTGCGAGCTGAGATTCTCTGCGAGCTGAGATTTCTGCGAATTGAGTTTAGTTGCGAGTTGAGATTTCTGAATACGCAAGATAACTTAATTTTTGATTTTAAAATGTCTGATTTGAGCCGAATGATCGAGATGGAACACGAGGTTGGCAAATCTAATGTTCCACCGAAGCTACTCAGACTTGAGGACTATTATGGGTGGAAAGACAGGTTCGAAAGCTACTGTAGATTCCATGACATAACTATCTGGCTGTGTATTAAAAACGGATATGTTGCACCTACAGCTGAGGTAGGGAACGCAACAGTGATTGTGACTTATGATCGAATGAATGACCATCAGAAGAAAGAATTCACCATCGATAATAAAGCACATTCTTCAATTAAGATGAGCCTTCCTAAGGAGATCAACCATCAGTTGAAGTCCTTTCACACAGCTAAAGAGCTGTGGGACGCTCTAGAAAAGAGATGTGAGGGGAGCCCTCAGGTGAAAGCTGGTAAAAGTAATCTTCTAAAAAAGCAGTTTATGGTATTTAAGGCTTTTAGAGAAGAAGATCTTGAGGCTTACACCACCCGTTTCTATCATCTATTAAGTGAGCTTGACGACCATGCTATCTTTTATAATGACAAGGAGAAAACCGACAAGTTTATTGAGGGTTTACCTTGTAAATGGGAGATGTACGGTATCATGCTGAAAGATAATGATGAAAGATATGCAACCATGACCCTAGAGAAAGCGATTGATAAACTAAGGGGTTATGACTTCTCTAAGAAAACGAGAGATACGGATTCTGATCATCTACAGAATCCTGGTCTGTACCATGGAAAGACTAGTATCTCTAATTCCTCATCCAATTTGACCACGGCTTTGTTTGCAGGTGAAATTGATGAGATTGGAGAAAAATTGACTGAGGATCTCTGTTTCATTGCTTCGGATAACGGTGATAAACGAAACAGGAACACCACCTCAGATAAATCCACTCAAGGGCATCATAAGATGCCGATGAGTGTGAAATCAGCCGAACAACAACTTTCTGTGTTGGCATCGTTCGTTGCTTCTTATGAAAACTATATTCAAGGGAAGATAAACGATCCAGCACAATTTGATGAAGATTATGATCAGGTTGATCCTGACGACTTAGAGGAAATGGACCTCCAGTGGCAACTGGCTATGGTGTCAAGGAGAGTAAAGAATTTCCTAAAGCGTACGGGTAAGAGAGTGGTTGGAAATCGACCAGGTTTTGACAAGTCCAAGGTCAAGTGTTATAATTGTCAAGGTTACGGACACTTTGCCAGGGAATGCCAAAGACCAAAGCTTGATGCTGGATCTTCAAAACAAGATTCGGGAAGTAATCTAACTTCCAAAGTCTTAGTGGTTCAGCAAATAGATGGATCTTATGATTGGTCTACACCATCAGAGCAAGCTCTCATGGCTGAGATTGACGATCAAGAGAAACAAATTGAATCCACTTCCTACATGCCAACTACTGAAGAACTTCAAGCTAATGTGCCACACACTGAAGTTAAGGGGATTGAGGAAGATGTTCTCTACATCAACTCGACAGAAGAAATGAGTCCCAATGATTTTGTGGCATATATGGCTGATATTCAATCCGAAAAGAAAAAGGTATGTCTAGATCTCCTTACTCTCACCGATGTATGCTATTTAGTTACTGATCTTCAAACACAGGTTAGTGTCTTTGCAGAATCTAACAAAACCTTGACCTCAGAATTAGACTTAGCTAAGTCTGATGTTCGTCGGTTAGGTGAAGATAAATTAGCACTGAACGAGAAGATTAAGAGTGATACTCTAGATAAGACCAGTCTGACTGACATTATAAATGAACAATGTATTAAAATAGACGGGTTATATCTAAACCTTAATGAGCTTAATAGAAATATAGCTATTAGGGATAAGGAGTTATCAGAGTCAAATATGAAACTGGTAGAGCTGAATAGAAAATTTGAAGGTTATAGAACTTCTTCTTTGACCTTAAATAGAATCATTGGCTCTCAACGTAGTGTAAAGGATGTTACTGGCCTAGGATACTCAGATGTCCCTCCGCCTTTTAATGCCAATTACACTGCTTCCACTTCTGTTGACTTAGAAATGACAGACGTTAATCCTGAGACTGAAGATTTGGAAAATCAACAGTCTATTGCATCTGAGATCCAAAAGGAGACTGTCAATGATTCATCTTTAACCAAGAGTACAGTCAAATCTCTCACTAAAGTACAATTCGTATCAAGTGGGATGATTGGAAGTACTGATGGAAATAATGAAGTCATTAAGAAACATAAGGAGTTACCTTCAGTGTCTTTTGATCAGATAAAGAAGGAGTCTGCTAAGACTGCTAAGTCACGAAAGCAGATGTCATGCTTCAAATGTCATCAACGAGGACATGTCTCTTCTTGTTGTCCCAATAAGAAGAATGAAGCTGCTCCTAAGCGCGAGGCCAGTGATAAGTCTAAAAATATCTCTAGCACAGACAGGTTAGGTACCAGACCTGGTATTGGTATTAAACCTGTGACTGCTCTGAAAAGAGATGCGTCTCACAGTGTCTCGCCACCAAAACCTAAACGGCATGAAAACTCTGCTAAGGATCAGGTGCCGTCGAGGTTTATGACTCCGAGAAGGAACCAAAGTCATTTTGAGATTGGTTCTACATCTCGCACACAAGGAGTTTACCAAGGGTCCTATGATAATCGTAGCCAAGGGCAAAAATCCCAGGGTTATATTTCGGGGAGGGTTGGAAATCAATCAACTTATAGACCCAGGACCACTAATCATCAGCAAGCTGATGCGTCTTCAAAAGTGACCAAAGCTCCCAATGGGAAAAATGGTTACTTTAAAGAGCTACAGTTTGTCGATGATAAGGGACAAACCAAGACCGTAATGGCTTGGGTCCCTCTTGATAACTGATTGTTTACAACTTGTATGTGCAGGAGCAGACTGGGAACAATGATAATTGGTGGTATGTTGACAGTGGATGCTCTAGGCACATGACAGGAACCAGAAGTCTACTGACAGACTTCAGAGGTGGACTGAGACAAGGAGTGCACTTCGCCGGTGATAAAGGAGGAGTAATTACTGGGAAAGGAACTGTTTCTAATGGAACTTTGACTCTAGAGGATGTGAATTATGTTGAAGAACTAACGCACAACCTAGTGAGTGTTTCCCAAGTCTGTGATAAAGGTCATCCTGTTCTCTTCACTGAGAAAGAGGCCTTGATCCTGAAGCCGGGTTTTATCATTCCCGATAAATGGATACTGATGAAAGCTCCAAGGAAGAAGGACATTTATGCTATCAACATGAATGCTCCTATTACTTCAATGGTGTCTACTTGTCTGTTATCCAAGGCTTCAGAATCAGACTCTCTCCTATGGCATAGGAAAATGGCACACTTAAACTTTCGAAAAATGAACTATATAACGAAACATGGGTTAGTTCTGGGTGTACCACCGAAGAGTTTTGCATTTGAAGACAAGTGTATATCCTGCTTGAAAGGAAAACAGCATAAGAAACCACACAAGTCTAAAAATGTGAACTCTATTTCCTCGCCTTTTGAGTTGCTACATATGGATCTCTTTGGCCCAATAAGCAAGAGAAGCATAGGTGGCAAATGGTACTGTCTGGTTGTCACAGACGATTTCTCTAGATTCTCTTGGGTATTCTTTTTGGGATCTAAGGATGAAACTCCGGGCATTCTTATGGAGTTTCTAGATCTAATAGAGAACATCTATAGAAAAAGAGTTAAGAGAATTCGTAGTGACAATGGGACCGAGTTCAAGAATTCTACATTGAATGTATATTGCTTAAGCAAAGGCATTCAACATCAATTCAGTGCACCATATGAACCTCAACAAAATGGTGTTGCTGAAAGGAAGAATAGAACTCTAATTGAAGCAGCGAGAACAATGCTTGCAGATTCAAGGCTTCCGGTCATATTTTGGGCAGAAGCAGTGAATACAGCATGTCATGTTTTCAATCGGGTTCTTACGGTGAAAAAGCAGAACAAGACATGTTATGAGCTTTTGAACAAAAAGAAACCGAACTTAAAAGGGTTTGAACCCTTTGGAGTTTCATGTACGTTGTTGAAAACGAGTCATCAACCTAAATTTGGTGAAAAGGCTGACGAAGGATACTTCCTAGGTTACATGCCTAACTCACCAAACAAAAGGGCCTTCAATAAAAATTCGGGACGTGTTGAAATAGTTTATAACATCGAAGTTACGAGCTATACACATGACTCACATAAGGGATTGGATTGGCAGTTTGACTATTCAGATCTTTTCAAGTCATTTAAAGTCCCTATCAGTGACTATGTCAGTAACTCAGACATTCCTGAGCATTTATTGTCGGGAGATGAGGATCCCACTCCTTCTCCAACATCGAGTGCTCAAACGTCTGATGCTAGGAATATTGTCGATACTGATGTTGTCCCCCCTATCGAGTCACAACTACCTCAAGATGATATACCTCAAGAGAGTGAAGATCCTGAAATTGCTTCTCAAAGGGTTATGGATGATGTTCTTACTCCTCTGAGACAATTAAGGATATCAACTACTAATGATGGTATACCACCCTTGGAGGAAATTGGTGCCAACTTACAGGATGATATTCCAGTTGAACCTGTTACTTCAACAAGAATTAATAGGATTCATCCAATTGATAATATCATCGGTGATCCAAATTCTCCTGTTCTGACTCGAAATCAATCTAAAGCTAGTACATCCACTCATTCAAGCTTGTATGCTGAAATGAACGAGACAGGGATTTCAAATCTATGTCTATATTCATGCTTTATCTCACAAATTGAACCTAAGAATGTTCAGATAGCTTTGAAGGAAAATTCGTGGGTCGAGGCAATGCAGGAAGAACTGTCTCAGTTCACAAAATTGCAAGTTTGGGAGTTGGTTGACCTACCTGTTGGAGAATATCCAATTGGAACTAGATGGGTATTTAAGTGCAAGAAAGACGATCGAGGAATCGTAATTCGCAATAAAGCTCGTCTAGTTGTCCAAGGTTTTAATCAACAAGAGGGGATTGATTACAATGAAGTGTTTGCGCCTGTGGCTAGGCTTGAAGCAATTAGGTTATTTTTAGCATTTGCAGCCTCAAAGAAAATAAAAGTATTTCAGCTGGATGTTAAAAGTGCCTTCTTGTATGGCAAAGTCAAAGAAACGGTGTATGTTTCTCAACCACCGGGATTTACTGATCCAAAGTA
The DNA here is from genome assembly GCA_963921325.1 of Logfia minima. Lineage (NCBI taxonomy): Eukaryota > Viridiplantae > Streptophyta > Magnoliopsida > Asterales > Asteraceae > Logfia > Logfia minima. The sequence continues at coordinate 26,487,765 of OY992768.1, forward strand.
TCCAGATAGAGTATATCGTCTCGATAAGGCTCTATATGGATTACATCAAGCTCCGAGAGCGTGGTATGAGACACTGTCCACTTATCTTCTTGAGAATGGATTCACAAGAGGAAGAATTGACAGTACACTCTTTGTGAAATGGAAAAGAAGAGACTTTCTACTTGTTCAAGTATATGTTGACGATATCATCTTTGGGTCATCTGACGAAAGGATGTGTAGTGAATTTGAAAAGGTTATGAAGAACAAGTTTGAGATGTCAGCAATGGGTGAATTGACATTTTTCTTAGGATTGCAAGTCGATCAAAAGAAAGATGGATATTTCATTCATCAGACTAAGTATACTAATGAGCTTCTAGAACGATTCAAGATGGAAGAATCAAGAATTTTTCATACTCCTATTCCGGAAGCCCATGGTATTGGTCCAGATACATCGAGTGATAGAGACGTGGATCCTACTCTTTACAGGGCCATGATTGGATCACTAATGTATCTTACAGCATCAAGGCCTGATATAATGTTTGCAGTATGTGTCTGCGCAAGATATCAAGCTACTCCTAAAGAATCTCACATGCAAGCAGTAAAACGGATTCTTCGTTACCTCAAAGGGAAACCGAAGCTGGGACTTTGGTATCCGACTGATGGAGACTTAGATTTTGTGGCTTACACTGATTCTGATTACGGAGGATGCAATCAGAATAGAAAGTCTACAACCGGTGGATGTCAATTCCTAGGAGGTAGACTGGTCTCTTGGCAATGCAAGAAGCAAACCTCAGTAGCCATTTCTACATGTGAAGCTGAGTATGTTGCAGCTGGCAGCTGTTGTTCCCAAGTTCTGTGGATACAACAGCAATTGCTTGATTATGGGCTGAATATAACAAATACGCCTATGATGATTGATAATGAATCAACGATCTCAATAACCAATAATCCAGTCAAGCACAGTAAAACTAAACATATTGATATTCGACATCACTTTATTAGAGACTGTGCTGAGAAAAACCTGATAAAGTTAGCTAAGGTTCCATCTGTGGATAATTTAGCAGACTTATACACCAAAGCGTTCGACAGAGCTCGATTCGAGAAATTGGTGCAACTAAATGGAATGAGAAATCCAGAGGATTAGTCTTCCATAGAGTTATTTTGTAATAATTAGCTGGTCTTATTTATTAGTTTATGCCATTTTTAAAATAAAAAAAGAAAAGGGGTAAGGCGTATGGCATTCATTTGCTTGTTACCGTTGGGGAATCGCCTCCGATAAAGGTTAAGTCTTTATCAACTGGGAAATGATAGTAAATTAGAGGAATTGGCTTAATAAATGTAGGTAAAAGTCTTAAGTTAGATGTGTTAGTAGATTCAAATTTGTTACATGAACTTTACATCTTTAAAACCAGGCCTTCACTTATCTTTATTTTAGTATACTCCTCTCTCCACACGATATAATCTACTTGAAAAACTTTAGATCTAGATAGCTTCATTATATGATGTACTGGTAGGCAATGTCTGCTTTGATTTCTGAGCATATAATAAGCTATAAATCTTCTGTGTGTTATCTCGTGTGATTTACTATATGACGTATGACATAAGTCTTAATTGATGAAAGATAGTCTGACCATACACTGTTATCAAGAATCTATGAAAATATGTCAAGACAAATAATAAGAATTATGGCTGTTAGTGAAATTACTGGTGTCTCTATTGTGCTAAGTACAGACCTGACTCCTTTAGTTTTGCCAATAGTTTCAAGCTTGGTTTGTCTACACTAAGGGATCTTCTGTTGTACTAAGTACAGAACTAGAACCACTAGTATCTACAAAACGAGTTTGATATTTGTCACATTTACTCAAGGGTATGTCATATGTTTCGAAAAGAACATCATTTAGTGACCTCTATCTTGCAAAGTGAAAGAAACAGTGTTATGTGTTTTACTAAATTTCTCAGTATGTCATTTTTGAATCACATTTGGTAATACACATACAAACAATAAAAGGTTTGCTCGGAAATCAGTATAGACCTTGTTTATATGGATTATAATACCAGTAATCATCTTGAACTGTCTATGATATTTAAATCACTTCATTTTGACGTGAATATTATATTTTGTGGAAATAGGTAACCAAGTTATACTCTTATAAATGTAAGTTGATAAATGGTTAAGTTGTGAGTTCTTATGTAACTTATTGTGAATTTCATAAGGTATGCATACTAACAATCTTCTTAGACTTTGTACTCATCATTTGGTTCAGCTGTTTCCTTCTGATATGATCCCACTGTCGATAAATTTCTTAGTGCCCTCGATTAGGATATTTTATTTTACTTTATTTTATTGTAATTTTATTTTAGTCAAAGTGTTTCATTAATACAAGGGTACTTGATACAAATGTTTATTATGAATCATTGAACTTTTATTTATTTCATTTTATCTTATTTCTCTTTATTTTATTTTTCTTATGTTTCTATTGTTCGTATTACTGCATCACAAGTGAAAGATCCTCAGATTTTAGACTTGTGCGCGTTTTTCTAAGAACGACGAGTGAAAAATATTTTATTTTAGACTTGTGCACTATTCCATGAGAAAAACAAGTGAAAGATCCTCAGATCTTAGACTTGTACGCAATTTGGACTTAAAAAATGACGTTTCATAATTAAAATGTATTTTTTAGACCTTTTCTGCGAATCCAGAACAGTGCTGCGAGTTGACATGGCTGCGAGTTGAACTCAACTCTGCGAGTTGAGTTCTGCGAGCCGAGTTCAAATATGTCAAAAGGGGGGCTGCGGGTTCAGATTCCACACACTTGCGAATCCAAACACACCTGCGAACCCAGACACTCTGCGAGCCGAAACTCCTTTCGATTTTATTTTCGAAATTTCAGCTTGTACAACAAACCTTTGACTATATACATTATATCCTACTTTGCATTTCGAAACTATTGAGGTATATATCACGAGTTTCCGCCGCGTAATTAATCCACAATCGACATTTTTATAAAAAATGAGGGTTTTTGTTTTTTAATTACTAAAATCTTAATGTTGTGCTCAAATCAACACGAAACCTTAGGGTTTATGTTAATAGGAGTATGTTGGAACTAAGGACATAGGCTGATCATGCTAAAAACTTCTCAAAATTGAGATTTAATATGATGTCACCATGGCAGTTCATCCTGCGAGTTGAGATCCAACTCAACTCGCAGGTCAACGGGTCAACATTTCATTTGCGAGTTGAACTCCAAGTTTGACTTGCGAGTCCAACTTGCGAGTCCAACCTGCGAGTTGACTTGCGAGTTGACTCTGCGAGTTGAACTTGCGAGTTGAGCTTGCGAGTTGACTTTTGTTGACTCTGCGAGTTGAACTTGCGAGTTGAGCTTGCGAGTTGACTTTTGTTGACTCTGCGAGTTGAACTTGCGAGTTGACTTTGGTTGACCTGCGAGTTGAACTTGCAAGTTGACTTATGTTGACCTGCGAGTTGAACTGCTTGCGAGTTGAAATTCTTTTTAATTTGTAATTTAATTTAATTTACGAACTCTAGATTTTTATTAATTAAGAGTTATAAATTAGTTAACAATTAGACGTGTAGACTTAAATGAAAACACGTAAAATTGTACACTTTAAATGGTTATAAGGCTTACGACTTTGAGTAATAAGTTGTATTACCTTTAAACGAACATTCGAACATTAGATTTATTGAATTTATATATAATGAACGACTATAATTGTTAATTAAGTTTCTTAACTTAATAGTTCAATTGTAGTTCGTAGATTATATAAGTCTCTCAATATTTGTTAAACTAATTGTCTAACATTTGTGTGATCTTTGATATTACAGGTATGGCTCGACAATTCGTTGGACATCATAATGTTCTGGTCGATTTAGACGTAGATGCCCGTGGTACATCTAGATTGACTCGGGTTCTTTCTTATCTTGCACGATCGAGGATTCGATATGCTATCACCGAGTCACCGGCCCTATCACGAGATATACTAACCCAGTTCTGGGCAAATATTGTATATGATACATCGGTGAATCCTCCGGTCATTCGAACGAGGATTAATGATCTTCCAGTTACCTTTTCTGCATCCGATCTTCGGAACATCCTACAGTTGGGCACTGTAGAGCAGGAAGATGGACCTACTGAGTTCTCTTCGGACTTTATTGAGGGTGCACTGACACGTATGGGGTATGTTGGACCCAAGAGAGGGCGTCAGTTCTTGAAGGCGCTCGTTTTTGGTGAGTGGAGGTTCTTATGGCATGTCCTTGTAACTATCTTTGGACCGAAGAAGGGAGGATACGATGAGTTGAGCTCTTCTCTCCTATCTGCTTTACTGTCACTGGTTTATAACAAACCATACAGCTTTTCAGATTACATCTTTGGGGAGATTGTACGCCAAATTTTGGGGGGAGTTAGATCGCAGTTTATGATCTATCCCCGATTTTGCATGCTGATTATTAGGGCCTCTATCCCTGATCTGCCGGTTTTTCAAGCGGATCTGAAGGTTGATACCATTGGGTTAAGGGCATATAATGCGATGTTTATGCAAACCTCTCGCAGATTCGAGATGCAACCACAGCTGACAGAGTTGTTTGGATTTTTGATTAATCCAACGTATGTGGCGCCACCAAATCATGGTTGGCTAGATGTTGATGTGGACGAGGGTGCTTCTGAGCCACAAGAACTGATTGAGGAGGTTCTAAATCAGGCAAATCAGCAAGAGCCACAAGTTAATGCTGATGTTGCAGCCGAAGTGGTGCAACAAGTACTGGCTGATATTGATGATGCCAATGATCCCATCATGCAAGATGTGGATCAGTATGTTGCTGAAGCACCAAGGGTTGCAGAACCCACCACTGAGGCACCAGAGGCTGCCGGTCCATCCGGAAGAGATGGAGAAACTGCTTCGGTTTCTGAATCTACTTCTGATGATGATGATGAGACTGGACCACCAGGGTTTGTCTCCGGTATCCCTGAAGGGATGATTCGTCAAGGATCAAAATTGATTATGGATCCGGCATTGAAGTTAAAAAGAAAAGCCGTTGATCAGGATCCTGATTTTGTTCTTGTAGAAGAAGATGAGGATGAAGATGAAGAGGAGGAGGTGCTTATTACTCGACCTCGCAAGCTGCTCAGACAAACAGCTTCAACCTCTGCAGCTCATCTACAATCAAGTTCTACGCCCTCAGAGGCTGAAATGATTGCTGCTTTGGTTCGCCCGTCTTCGCACCCAACCACCAAGTCTAGCAGGGTTGCCGCACGTCTTTTGACAGATGTTGCTACTGAGATAGCAAAGAAAATGCAACCGCCTGCTCCGACACCTCCATCAACCACAGCTGCTATTCCTTTAACCTCACCAAAGACTGATACTGAACGCATTATGAGCTTAGAGTCTAAGGTTCAAGAGTTGCAACTTGTTGCTAACACCTTTGCCACACAGATTCTGCAACTGTCAGACAATGTCACTGCTCAGAATGATGCTTACTCACTACTACTCAAGACCAACACTACACTGGTAGATGATGTAGCTGAGAAGCAAAGACAAATTGACCGCTTGTCTCGACGGATTACTTTCCTCGAACAGAACCAGCCAACTCAGGGGGAGAGGGCTGCTTATGAAGAAGTGTGTAAAGAGGATGAGCTGGCAAAGAAGAAGAAGGATGATGAAGACAATGATCCCTCAGCTGAAAAGGAAAGTGAGCTGGCTGGTCTTGTAATGACTGGTCAGCAGACTACACTTCAGGGGGAGTCTGCTGGAGCTAGTGGTAGTGGAAGTGGTGATGCTGTTGGTGCTGGTGCTGATAAGGAAAGAGCTGAAGAAGGTGACACTTGTATTAATATAGACTGATTGTAATTATTAATACATTGTAACTTTGAATTATTTTGTAATATAATTCTGTAATTAAGATGTTTGAACTTGAATGTATAAAAACATTAATGTTTAAATGTTATAATTATGAATGTTTGTATATTATAAGTCTTTTGTAATTCTAGATTGACTATGATCGATAAAAGAGTTATAAGATCATATGATATATGATGTTCGTATATTATAAGACTTATTCAAATTTTAGATTGATTATGATAATCGATGAAAGATTTGAATAAGTGTATATATAATATATGTTAAATACACAAGGGGATTAATAAGAAAATTCTTAGATTGATTCAGGGAAATCAATAAAAGGATTTATGATATTAATATATGATTGTGTATACTTCTATAGGTCTAGAAATGTTGGACTTATCTGATTCTGAAGGCGATATGCCAGAAGAAATTGATGAGGACATTGACTATGACTTGGAAGAAGGAGAGTTTGTGCCTCCTGAAGATTGTACTTTCAGTATTGATGAGGGGATAGACGATGATGTAGATCTCGATGCAGACATCGATGAACATATCGTGAGTCCATCTACAACTAAAGTGGTCATCCAGGAAGAAGATGGAGAAAGGGTTGTCGATTTAGATGAAAATCTAGTTGAATCAACCAGTTCTGAATCAGAAGATGAACTTCCTGAAAGACTCAGAAACAATTCCATGTTTAGACCTCTAAAGAGGAGAAAGCAGAAGATTGGAATGTCTGAGATAGATATCACTGGAAAGAAAGTACCAAGGAAGGGGATCATCGGCTGGTATTTTGACTCTGACTTGAAACTTTTCGCTATCAAAAGGTTTGATGGAGTTCAATATTTTGACAAAAAGCTTAAAGTATTCAGTTCGCTTCCTAGATTTGAAATCCGAGACTTGGCTCGCTTAGATCTGAAAAACCCCAGTAATGATCCATTTGCAAGATATGTTGAAAGAATCATTCGGACTGAGGGTAGATCAATGAAGTTTGAGAAGATTAAGCCAAGAGTCGGAAAGACGATCAAATTAAAGGAACGAAGTCAGAGAACTGGCCGAAGATTAAGGAAGAAAACTTATCCAGCTGTCAAGTGCATACAGCAGATACCACTAAAACCTATGCCACAGAATATTCTGGGAAATCTTCTGAATTGGCACGTGGATTCTGAGACTGGTGAAGCTGTCATGGTTGAAGCTGATGATGAAGTTGAAGGAGGAGAAAGAGTAATTCTGACAGTCTATGACCATCGACACCTGATGAATCTGTCGAAGAAGGACCTATTGAAGTTAAACGAAAATAGGATCCTGACGACTGAAGCATGGGGTGATCTTGCAAGAGATTATCAATTAATGGTGAAGACTTGTGTTAGAATGAAGATTCATATGGGCAGTAGAATTTACAAGTGAAGACCAAGGACAAAGTTGAAGATAACGACGCTAGAGCTATTGTCAAGGGGGAGTCTGTTGGGACATATTATTGTGACAACAGATCTAGCTTGTAATAGGACTAGTGTATTTATTGTCAAACTTGTATAAATTGGTTTAGACTCATAAATATATGATATTAACTTGTTATTATTATTTGTTAAATGTTATTGAACAAGTATCGATTTCAAGTTAAAGTCAAAATTCGCGAATTGAGAAGTCAACTCGCAGGTTTGACCTGCGAGTTGAGATCTCATCTCGCAACCATCTGGACTCGCAGCTCTCAGCTGCGAGTTGAGATCTGGGCTCGCTGATATCTGGACTCGCAGGTCTTACCTGCGAGTTGAGATCTGGGCTCGCAATCATCTGGACTCGCAGGCCCATGGGCTGCGAGTTGAGTCAACTCGCAAAGCCCATGGCCTGCGAGTTGAACCAGATATAAATATTTTAATGCTGCTCATTATTAGGGGAGACCTAGAAATCCGTGCCAAAAATACACACACCAAATATTTTAAATATTCTCTCCTCGAAATCTGTGCAGATATAAAAGCATTTATTGAATAGGCTCGGTTTTGATTGTTTAACACTAGTTAATATCAAAACGAAGCTTGTTAATTAATTGCAAAGTTATATAAGCAATAAACCTTAAGTATTGAGGGATTCCGCACCTCAATACCTAAAAGATAATCCGTTATCGAACCAAGATCTAGCGACCTTACAAACCATGATTGATTTTGAGGATTATGAAGAGCTGAATCTAAAGTTAGGGTTTTAATCGTATTTGATTGCAAAGAGAATTGCGGAAAATAGAAACGAGAATGATTTGAGTAGAAAGAGAAATGAAAAGTGAATATTTGGTTAAATATTGGTTTAGTGATTTGTGATTGGTCCGTTTGAAATGAGAGAGAAAGTTGGAGAGAGGGAAATGGAAAAGCGGAACGATTTTCGAGAACCGTCAATCAAAACCGTAATCATTTTATTTTGGATAAGATTATTTTTTATTTCTTAATTTAGAAACATAAAATATCTGCGATTAAAATAATCTTTTTGATAAAACAGATTTAAAATATACAAGTAATATCTGACAGGGTATCGCTGATGAGATTAGTTAGAGACCTTGTCAGATAGCAGAGAATACAAGTTGAAAGATGATTTAAAACACTTGAGAAGAGATAGGAGATATAGCTGATGCATTCTCACTGATCAATCAGTTAGAAAATTCACCAGATATATTCCTTCATTCTACTCAAGTTCCAACAGATTATCAAAAGTACATCAGCACAGGTTCTCGCTGATGAGATCAGTTAGAGAGCTAGCTGAGACAGATGAATATCTGTTGAGGGTTTCTGAAAAGGAATTTGAGAGATGATAAGTTGCTCTAATATGTTTTCGCTGATCAATCAGTTAGATCCCATAATATATAACTTATCACATAACAGTATTATATCTAAGATTATACTCGCTGATTAATCAGTTAGAGCATAAGCTTAGATAAACAAAAAATTGGCCCTATGGATAGAGATAAAAACTCGCTGACAAGATCAGTTAGAGATTTTATTTTTTCATACCCAAAGGAAATTTGATTAGTCCTCACTCACTGATCAATCAGTTAGAGTAATTCCTAAGTCAATTTTCCTAGATTTTCATAAACATTTTGACAATCACTGAAATTAATTGTCAGTTTTTTAAAAAATTGCTTATGAGATTAAGCATTTAAGATTCCCAGCTCACTAATCAAAAAGTTAAACCTAGATTAATCTAGGGGTTTTGTAAAGATGTCAGTGGGAGCTGGTGTTCTGTGGGAATAAAGTATAGCTCCACATCACCCTTTATAACATGATCTCTAATGAAGTGATATCTTACATCGATATGTTTTGTTCTAGAATGATGAACAGGGTTATTTGTGATGGTTATTGCACTTTGATTATCACATAAAATTGGAGTTTTAGATACCTTGATGCCATAATCAACAAGCTGATTTTTGATCCATAACACTTGAGCAGTGCAATGACCAGCAGCAACATACTTTGCTTCAGCAGTGGATGTAGAGATAGAGTGTTGCTTCTTACTAGACCAGCTAACAAGTTTTCCACTAAGGAATTGACATCCTCCTGATGTGCTTTTTCTATCTAACTTACATCCTGCATAATCAGAATCTGAAAAGCCTGTTAGATCAAAACCTGAGTCTCCGGGGTACCAGAGCTCAAGGTTGGGGGTACCTTTAAGGTACTTGAAAATTCTTTTCACTGCTAACAAATGAGATTCCTTAGGATTTGCTTGATAGCGAGCACAAAGACAAGTAGAGAATAGAATGTCAGGTCTACTAGCGGTGAGATAGAGTAAAGATCCAATCATCCCTCTGAAAGTCGTTACATTCACTGATGTTCCATCAGTGTTTGCATCTAGCTTAACTGGAGGAGCCATTGGAGTTTTCATGGTGGATGAGTTATCAAAACTGAACTTAGTGAGTAAATATTTTATGTATTTGCTTTGACAGATGAACATCCCTCTGTCAGATTGTTTTACTTGTAGACCCAAAAAGAAAGTTAACTCACCCATCATACTCATTTCATACTTTTTAGACATTAGAGAGGAAAATTCTTTACACAAGTTTTCATCAGTGGCACCAAAGATGATATTATCAACATAAATTTGAACAATAATAATATCATCTCTGACCTTTTTATAAAAGAGAGTTTTGTCAATGATACCACTTGTATACTTGCTTTTGCAAAGAAAATCAGAGAGAGTTTCATACCAGGCTCTAGGGGCTTGTTTAAGTCCATAGAGAGCTTTTTCTAACTTGTAGACATGAGTAGGAAGCTTTGGATCAGTGAATCCAGGAGGCTGCATCACATAGACTTCTTCTTGGAGTTCACCATTCAGAAATGCACTCTTGACATCCTTCTGATAGACTTTGAAGTTCTTGTGAGCAACGAATCCAAGAAACAATCTGATAGCTTCCATACGAGCAACACGTGCAAAGGTCTCATCATAATCAATTCCTTCTTCTTGTCTGTATCCCTGAGCCACCAGTCTTGCCTTGTTTCTGATTACAATACCATTTTCATCCATCTTGTTGCGAAAAACACATTTGGTACCTATGATGGTTTTGTTATTAGGTTTAGGTACCAGCTTCCACACTTGATGTTTTTCAAATTGCATCAGCTCTTCTTGCATAGCATTGATCCAATCAGCATCTTCAATACCTTCATTGATCTTCTTTGGTTCAATCAGAGAGACAAAATTGACATAGAGACACATGTTGTTGGTGGCTTTGGTTCTTGTTTGAATGCCAGCCTCTTGATCACCGACAATTTGATCAATTGGGTGACAGCGAGTCCATTTTGTAACTCTGGTGGGAATGTGAGGAGATAGAACAATCTGTTGATTTTGAACTTCATTATCAGAGACAGATTGATCTTGATTCACCATAGGGGGTGAGTCATGATTTTGGTTCAAAGGAGATGAATGCTTAGTGATGGGAGAAGATGGTGTTTGTTCTGTGTCTTCAGGAATAGAGGAGAGAGGAGTTGGGTTTGGAATGGCATCAGAGAGATTCTCATCAGTATGAGAGAAGGGATTGATGAAGTCTTCAAAGTGAAATGTGTCACTATTATCAGCAGAACTTCTCTTTGTATTGAAGCATTCTTCAAAGGTGACATGAATAGATTCTTCAATTGTCTCTCTTCTCAGATTGTATATCCTGAAGGCTTTGGATAATAGAGAGTATCCAATGAAGATGCGTTCATCAGCTTTGGGATCAAACTTCTTTAGCGGATCTCTGGTGTTAAGTACATAGCATGTACTTCCAAAAATTTGAAAGAAACTATATCTGGTTTCCTTCCTCTGAGAACTTCATAAGCTGTCTTATTGTGCCTTTTCACAATTATACTTCTGTTCTGTGTGAAGCATGCTGTGCTGACAGCTTCTGCCCAGAAGTAGCCTTTAAGACCAGCATCAGCGAGCATAGATCTGGCAGCTTCAACAAGAGTTATGTTTCTTCTTTCAGCAATACCATTTTGTTTAGGAGTTCTAGGAGCAGAGAAGTTTTGAGATATGCCTCTATTTTCACAGAATGTTTCTAAGGTATTATTTCTGAACTCTGTTCCATTGTCACTTCTGATCATTCTGATTCTCTTTCCATTCATAGTTTACATCTTTTTGATGAAACATATTATCTCATCAGCAGCATCACTTTTAGCTTTTAGAAAAGATACCCATGTGTATCTGGAGTATTCATCGACAATTACTAGAGCATATTTCTTGCCACCAAGGCTAGTGGTGCTACCAGGACCAAAAAGATCCATGTGAAGAAGTTGGAACACTTCAGAGATAGAGGAGAAATGTTTGGATTTGAAGGAAGACTTGTGATGTTTTCCTTTTTCACAACCTGGACAGAGTTTGTCTTTAGAAAATGTCAGTGAAGGTAACCCATAGACTAGGTCCTTCTTGACCAGATTGTTGATGGATTTGAAGTTAAGATGAGAGAGTCTCTTGTGTCATAGCCAGTTCTTTTCAGATACAGATCTAGAATAGAGACAGATGCCCTTTTGGGATTTGGATTCTTACATGTTGATAGTGTACACATTGCTTTTCCTTTTGGCAGAGAGTACATGTTTGCCTTCTTGGTTGAGAATAGTACCAAAGAACTCATCGAATAAAACTTTGTTCTTCAGAGAGCAAAACCTGACTAACACTGAGAAGGTTGTGTTTTAAGCCTTCAACAAATGAGACATTAGAGAAAGTGATGTTTCCATTGGTCAGAGATCCATGTCCTCTGGTGAAACCCTTGGAATTATCACCGAATGATACAGAAGGACCATCAGTTTCCTGATAGTTGTTGAGCAGAGACTTGGATCTAGTCATGTGTTTAGAACATCCACTATCCAAGTACCAGGTACTCTTTCCTTCCTGCACAAAAAGATAAAATTAATCCTTTTTGAGAACCCACCTTTTATTGGGTTCAGATGCCCTTTTGACATCAGGTTTGGGATTGCTGATGTAAGTGTTGGTGTTGACCGACATGTAGATTCTATTGTTTGATGTCTCTCCACTAACACTTATTGAGGATTTGGCCTGATCAGCGATACATCCATCAGCTAGATGATCTTTCATACCACACTTGTAACATTTTCTATTCTTAGAAATAAATGTTTTTGGCGGTTTGTGAGTGGTTATAGGACCCAAAATTCCTTTTTCTTTGTCAGAGATGACAAGTGTAGTAAGGAGAGTAAGCTGATCAGACATTGACTTCATTTGACTTTTTTGTTTTAAGTCAATTTTAAGTTTTCTAGGTTTAATAATTCTTTTGCCCATTTCTTTTCTAGAGCATTCATCCCTGATGGGTTGTTTGCCTTTGTTCTTCATAATGGGCTCACTGATAGGGATAGAAATGATGTTCTCTGACTTAGTTTTATTAACTGAGGTACTTGATTAAGATTTATCAGTGACAATATCATCAGATTTGTTTATTAGAGAGGAAGATTTAACAAATCTATTAGGTTTTGGAGCATCACCCCATGTAAAACTTGTCATAGGAGATGCTTCATCTTCTAAACACTCATCAGCCCACCTAGTCAAGGGCTCGTCAACTATATTAGCAGCGAGCTCATAGTCTCCACCAATGATAGCTTGGACTTGTCTATGTATTTGGCTGTTGACACACTGAGTGGCCAGTTTGGCAGATTTACACCAGGACTCACTAACTTTCTTTAAGTGTGTTGATTCTTGTTGTGCTTTTGCTATTTCCTTCATTAGGATTGCATTAGCATAACGCTGTTCTGCTAGATGTTGCTTAGCCTCTTTTAATTCAAAGTTTTCAAGTTCGCTGTTGGACAAATCAGCAGCAAGTTTTGAAATCTTTTTATTTAGGTCCTTTTGAATTTTGTGGGTATATTCAACATCACAGATCAGAGAGTCAAGTAGTGTATTTTTCTCATCATCAGAGAGACACTTAAATTTGTGTACCTTGATGAGTTGTTCTCTGTCCCATGTAGTAGCTGATGAGGGATTCGAAGAGGTTGCTTCAGTTGCATTGTATAGATGAACCATTAGACATTCTAGTTCAACAATGGTTTCTTCTTCATCAGCAGATTGAGAAGGAGATTCAACTTTCTCCAGCAGAGAAACATGAGAAGTCTCTGGTGAGAAGTTCTCAAGAAAAAGAGTGTTCTCTAAACTTTTATTTTCATCAGATTCATAGACTTTTATAGAGAAGTCGTCTGATTCATATTCACTCACTGAGTTGGCCATGAGGCAAAGTCCAGCAAGATCTTCATGATCAGATGAGGAAGATTCATCAGAGGATGGGTTTCTTCACAGATACCAAGTTATTAAGGTCTCTGTGTTCAGCAACCAGACCAGTATCATTTTTCTTGATATGTTCTTTAACTTTTCTATATTTGGCTTTATATTTTGATGCCTTTTGTGACTGTAGCGATTTGTTAGTTTCAACACGCTGAGCCTTGCAATCAGCAACAAAATGTCCATGTTTTTGACAGTTAAAGTAGATAGCATCAGTTTTGTCAAAATTATGTTTTCCTTTGAGTTTCTCGCTTTAAGGATTCTTTATGTATCTTGAAGAAGATGCACCTGACCTGATGGCTGGATTTTTGTTATAGTTGGTAAATGTCTTGAATTTACTTGCGATCAGTGCCATCTCTTCAGCAAGAGATTCAAGATCACTTTAATCTTCATTAACAGAGATGTCAGCTTCCCCTCCACTTTCAGAAGGTTCATAAGCTGACTGTGCAGAGGATGTTGAAGGAATATCCTTGATGGATACAATTTTAGCCACTAAGGCAGAGTTAGAAGGTTTGTAGGTCTCTAAGAGAGCAAGTTTTTGAAGTTTATTTTTCTCTCTACATAGAAAAGTGCCAAATAGAGAATTCATTGTCATCTTTTCTATATGACCTGTATCCCTGAGTATATCAATGGAGTTTTCATAACAGCTGGGTAGAGAATCCAAAAATTTGTTCATTATGTCAATTGACTCTTTCTTTATGCAAGCTGTTTTCATATCATTTAATAGACAGTTGAACCTATTGTAAGTGTGAGTTATGGACTCACTTTTATTAGTTTTAAATAGTTCATATTGCCTGTTAGCAATGGAGTTTTCCTAACAGCTGGGTAGAGAATCCAAAAATTTGTTCATTATGTCAATTGACTTTTTCTTTATGCCAGTTTTTTTCATATCATTTAATAGACAGTTGAACCTATTGTAAGTGTGAGTTACGGACTCACTTTTATTAGTTTTAAATAGTTTATATTGCCTGTTTAGAAGAACTCGTTTAAGTTTAGCAATCTGATCTGGTCCTTCATATATGGTACACAAAGTTTCCCATATGTCTTTACCACTTAGGTAGTTTATCACAGAGTGGTAGACAGAGTTTGGTAAAGATATAACTATAAAAGATTGAAGCTTTGAGTCAATATCCACCAATTACTTGTCTTCCTCAGACCATTGACTGAGAGGTTTTACAATACTCCTAGGAGTAATATCCTCATCACTACCAGCAGAGGTAGGATTTCTTTCAAGTATGGTATGAGGAGTGAAAGGACCTTCATGTAAGATTTTAATAAGAAGAGAATCTTGATCCCTTAGAAAGAGAAGCATACGGCCTTTCCGCATTTGGAAATGGTCAGCATCAAATAGAGGTGGTTTCCCATTAGAACCATTGTCAATGTATGCATTCGTACCTTCAAAGTTTGAGTTAGTACTCATTACAGATCTAGATATTAGATTATCTAACTGCTCTTATACCAATTATTGGTCCCGGTTTGTCAATTTAAAGTTTAACTACTAGCAACAAATGTAAATAGACAACAAATTCAAGTTTAAAGTTTTATTTTTATTGATTTGAATCAATTGAATAGTTTACAAAGTTTATTTGCGGAAATAGACAAGACATACAAGTCTAAGTAAACTAACTTATGACAAATTTGGCCTCAACAGATTATCAGCGAATAGCTAGCTGATAATGCTCAGTGATCAATACTTAACAGATAAGTGAAGGCACTTGCTTGAATCATAGGTTCATTGCGAATACAAAATTCTGGACATTTAATATGGTAGTTGAGTGTGGTATTTATAGTCTCACACAATGAGAGATAAAACAAACACGTGTCAAGACCATATTTGTTAGGACAGTAATGCAACTTCCAAAGTTTGGATGTGACATTATATACTAGGAATAAAGTTTATATTTTACTTTAATCCTAGGTTACAAAAAGGTATAAGGTTTTTAATGCATTTGTACAATAAGTGATCATACATATCTTTAAGAAGATATGCACGCTTTCTTGTGTGCTGCATAAGTTGACCTTTTATTGTACATTAGGTATTTGTCAGACCTAATGTACTTTCTAGGATTAAGGCATGAACCGCTGGTTAATAGAGCAGAGTTGATTTCTACATCAGTGAACTGCTTTCTGTCTCTATCTTCAGTCTTCGACTTCAACAGATGCTTCAAGTTCTTCTCAGCGACAGCAATTGTAACTTCTGAGGATTAAGTGTTCATCAGCGAGTGATGGTTACTTCATTATTCTTCAAGTTACAATAAGATCACTGCTAACATATGTAGTGATCAGAGTAGACTAAAGGATATTCTAAGTATAGAATAGTTTACTGATCAGTTTGATCAGTGAGAGCTTCTTTTATCTACTCTATTGTTCACTGCTAACAGATGCAGTGAACTTTAAATTTGTCATCTATAAATTTCATTAGTGGGGTCTCTGATCCAACAATTACCAATAATGGAATTTTGGTTATTGATTTGTTTTTAAATATGAGTATCAAATCTACAAATTTAGACAAAGTCCAAAACACAAATATGGTAGTCTGGTTGAAATTTCATTATCTTCCCATGAAAACTGGTGCTAAATAAGTATTTATCTCGGAAGGTTTTCACTAGTCGTGCTAACTACGTGTGAATTCAAAATGTTATCCAAAAGTCTTTACAAATATATATGTATTTGGACGGATCAAAAAAGGTGTGCCAATTGCATATCTATTTTTTTTTTAATTGGAACAGATCTAAAGTCGTGTTAGTGCTTATTTTTCTAAAATCTTCATTTAGATCTTATTTTTTTGGTAAGTTGTTAATATATATTACTTAATTGTGTACCTTCTTGTTACAAAGATCTTATACAATGATTCGTGTTAGAGAAAAAATAAACTATTTAATCTTTCTCTCTTTTGATCCGAACAATTTTCGTTTATTTGTAAAATGTTCAAAATGTTATGATTTATACTATAGTAGTATAAGATTTTTTATTTAATAAGTTACATGTATGTTTTTAAATGAACTAAAAATTTAACAAATAGTTTGTGAACTTATCAACAATATTTATATTCATTTATTTAGTTGAGAACACACACGAACATGATATTTTATTTCTTTGGTTAAATGAACAAATACGAACATGCATTTTGTTTGTTTAATTTCGTTCTAAAGATTTGATAAGCTTTATGAAGTATTGATCTGTTCATTAAGATTTGTATGTTTATGATCAAATTTTATACATAATTTAATATAAAATTAAATAATTGTAAAATCAATGTTTTTTCTAATATTTTATTTATAAATTATTTATTTGGAGCGTCTTAGAATTTTTGTTTAATAGTATTACAAATGCCTTACAAGCCTATGTATGCATCTAAGTTTTAAATTTATATATGATTTAAATGAATGCGTTTATAAGCTTTTCACAATGTAACTTCGTATGTATTCGAACTTGACAGAGAATTACAATGTATTCGAACTCAGTTTGCTAAAACTCAGTTCTCAAAAGCGTACAAAATGAATATTTCAAACTAATATATATGGGCAGCTAAGTTCGTACGAACTTAACAGCTCCTAAGTTCGTACGAACTTACCTGTAAGTTCGTATCTACTCTAAGTTCGTACGAACATACAGGTTCGTACGAACCCGAACTTACCGGTAAGTTCGTATCTACTCTAAGTTCGTACGAATATACAGGTTCGTACGAACCTACACAAATACTTAGCCAAATATCCATTAAATTAAATAGCATAAACAAATAACAAAACTAACAATTACAAATATGAAGTTGTGGTCACATATCATGTATCAACAGACTCCCCCTTGACAATAGCTCTATTTGTCTTATTTCTTCATTGTTGTAGTCGATCTTGATTCTCGATCAGCTCTGTCGACTTCCAGCCCATATCCCTTTCTCTATACAAACCTTCACAACCTTCTTATATCTTCGGCATTCATGCCTCCAACTATCTTTGTACAAGATTTTATTTCCTTCACTGTCTTCCATTACAGCTTCAGTTGTCTGTCTATCGACATACCACCACTTGAAATTTTGAAGTACGTCCTGTGGCATTTTCTTCAACGGAACCGTCTTCAAGCACTTGACTGGTCTGTAGACCATCTTCATCCAAGGCTTGTTCGTTACCGGATCTATCCTTGTCAAGTCTGGAACTCTCTTTCCTGCTCTTGGCTTCAAGTCAACAAACTTATTCAATCGCCCTTCACGCCTAACTATTCTTTCCATGGTTCTGGCGTAGGGATCTTCACCAATGTTTATCAAATCTAGCCAAGCTAGTTCTTTAAGTTCAATCTTGGGTAGTGTGCTGAAAATCTTCAACTTATTCTTCAAGTACTGAATCCCATCATATCTCTTTAATATGAATAGCTTCAGATCGCTGTCATAAAACCAACTTATAATGCCTCGCTTCAGCTCTCCTGACCCCTTGACTTTGATAGATTCTTTCATTTTAAGTTCTGGTTCCTTTTCCACCTTCTTGAACCACAAGTTCTTTAACTCTTCTCGAGTTGGCTCAATCTCCTCAGAATCTGATTCAACTTCAGGAGCTAAGTCCTCCTCTAAGTTAATCACTTTCTCACCAGCTTCATCTTCAACGACTACTTCGGTTACTTGTTGCTTTGACACTATATGTTCATCAATATCAGCATCGTCATCTGGTAAGATCTCATCGTTTGATCTCCAGTCTGCAACCTCTTTAGTCAAGATTTTTCCTTCCTCTAACTCTGACCCATCACTATCAAACTCGTCCAGACCAAACAACGCTTCCATAGTGTCAGACTCAGTTAGATTAACTGGAGTTTGCGCTGTTCCACTTACTCCTTCTTTCTGACTAGACTCCCACTGAGCTTGTCGCACTAGTCTTCCAGTTGAAGAGCTAGGCAGCTCACCTTCCTTTGGTGCACTGGGATCATCGTCTCTGTCTTCATCCCTTTTTTTTCTTAACTCATCATCCCTACACCCGGTCATCTCCCCCTGATCTACCTGGCGCTTCAACCGATAGAGGAGGATCTCATTATCTCGAACAATCTCACCTAATTTCTCATTTCGCTCCTCTAATTGTTGATTTAGATCCGTTAAGTTATTAACGCGGATCTCTTGACTCGCAACGATAGCAGTCAAAGACGCGACCATATCGGCTAAGCTCGTGATCCCGCCCTCAAGATATATAAATTTGTCCAGAACAGAAAGACGGGCAGCTGGGTTGGAGACAGACGGTGCAGGTTGAGCTTGAGGTGGAGTGGTAGCTGGTGGTGGTGTTGGAGTTGCAGTAGCGGGTGGTTATGTAGTTGATGGTGGTGTTGGTGTGGTTGTGGGAATCGGGAGTTGTACAGTAGTTGTTGCGGGTGGCGATGTAGAGACTGGGTGTTGAACACGTTCCCCGATGACTACTCCTGTAGACCGGCTTCCTTTGCGCGGCCGTTGAACAAGGGATGGAGAGTCATCATCATTAGAATCATCATCGTCTTCATCGTTCAGGACGAAATCAGCGTCCTCCTGAACCTTTCTCTTGCCCTTATCTTTTGCAAAGAGCGCACCGGTTTTAAGCAAGACAACTCTTGACCCATGGAACCCTAGAGTGGGACGGTCCTCCTCAGAGTCGCTCTCGGTCGCCTCGGAGTCTCTCTCCAGACTCTTTGCAACATCATCAACAGAATGAAACTCTTCTTCAGCTTCAACAATATAGTGCTCAATCTCCTCGAAAACATCATCAAAGTCGGGTTGTGAACCAGTTACTAGCGCATCCACATTTTCTGCGACACTTGAGCTGGCACCGCCCTGAAGTACATCTCGCACCACAGATTCATGTTGGCTACTATTCGCTCGCCCTCAACCGGATGCTCTATCTAATGCAAGATTTCTTCAACAACTTCCTTCTGTGGCTCAGCAACAGCCATGGGAGGTGGTACTTGGGCAGGTGCAGGTGCTGGGACGTCAACGACTGCGTGGGGCTGTTGCACATCCTATTAACCATCATTTGGCGGTGCCTGATAATCAGCCATTGATTACCACCCCGAAAAGAGGTACAACCTGAGGCCTGTCAGCAACAGCGCGACGACTGCTGTGACTTAGGCAGTGCCCCAAAATCTTCTTATCTACAGTGGTCAGATGCACCACTGGATCCATTGCCGGGAGATTTGGAATCAACGCGTTGATAATCATCATCAAAAAACGTGGATAGAGCAAAAACTTGTCCTTTAGACTGCCCTTTATCTGCTGGTGCATCTCATCGAAAAAGAACTGGAAAAACAGAAGGCTTATTGTAAACCAATGAAATCATGCATGATTGCATTTTATGATTCATGGTATCAAACCCAGCCTTCTTTGGTTCGAAAGAGACCAATAATACATGCATTAGATATCTCCACTGACCGTAGAGGTAGCTCTTGGTACACTGAGTATGGGTAACATCACCCACATACCCCATGCGCTGAAAAGCGCCAGTTCTTAGTTCTAGTGGGAAGGAGGTCGGGCCATTCTACTGAGCCTCGGTACCCAACTACAGAACCTGCCGAAGAAACTCAGCCGTAAAGGTAATGTTAACTCCATTAACCGTGGTCCTGATGATTGGAGGTTGAGGGCGACAATCAGCTCCACATTGGCCCAAAATTGACTGAGGTATTCAAACCTCAAGGTCGGCGAGTGTGACAGAGCAAAGAAAACCCTCGAGCGCATTAAGAAAGTCAACATGCCTCGGAATTGCTCTGTGGCAGGATCGGAAAGATCAAAAGAGATCGCCAAGTTGTGGTTGTTGTAAAATTGACGCACTGGATCAGCCATTTCTGCACACAAGACAAAACACACCAAGAATAGATAATAATAATGTTGGTAATAGACACAGTTAATTTAGAACCATGCAACGAAGATCCTACAATTTATACAAGTTATTACACATTAATTATTAAAAAATTATTTTTCAAACCCATGTAAGTTTGTACGAACTTACAACCATGTGTAGGTTCGTACGAACTTACAGTGTGACCAAATCAAACTAAGTTCGTACAAACTTACACTTGGCTAGGTTCGTTCGAACTTAGTAAGTTCGTACGAATTGGAAGTTCGAACATATGAACACCCTTTTTAAGTTCAAAAAAAGTTTGCATTTAAAATATGATCAGGAGTGTTCTAAAGGTGCGCATAAGTGCGATTATCAATAAGCAACAACAACATTTAATTTTAACCACAAAAACAGGCATAATTTTGATTTTTAAGTTTGGTTTTATCAATAACCAAATAAATCCGAATAAGTAGTTGTTTACTGTCACACCCCGATAAAATCATGTCACGTTTAGTAAACGCAGAAGCTCGGGGGCGTGACGCAATCAATCAATAAGCGTATGATTATCGCAAACATATATTTAGAATGCCATAAATAGTTTAAAACAACGGTTACAATTTTATCAAGTTTAAATGATCATGGATCATCAAGGCAATATGATTAACATTTTAATCATAAATCATAGTTTCAATATTATCAAAACAAATGACATCCTATTCATCGTGGTGAGCAGGGGTCCCAAAATATGCATGCATGCTCTTACTTTGCTGCTAATTCCCTGAAAAACATATTTATAAATCGTCAACAAAATTGTTGAGTGAATCCACAGGTTTAAGACTCTATCATTAAAATTTTTACTCGTATAAATTAATTGTTTGCAAGCATAAACCTTTGCAACATTATAAGATAAATAACATATCAATTTAAACAAAGCCATGACTGTGATCCCCCGTAGACTAGTTAGGTCATACGAGTTAATGTGACAACACATATGCCTATAACCAATCCACGACTCACATTACTTGCTTGTGCCTCTCGACAAACTAGATATACGATCCTTATTTTGATACAACGTCGACAGTTAGCGCGACTAACCGATAACAATTATGGTGGGTAGTCACCCCGATAGTACGATCCGTATATCTACGTGGCTAGCGTCGTCTTGCTAATGGTCATATTGGGTAAGCAAGAGGACTTCAATGCATTACAACATGTTAACTTAGGGTCGCACAAGATTCGTTGTCATGTTTTACAAAACAGTTCATATGTTTTTCACCCCAATTTATAAAGTAGTAAAAAAAAGAAAAAGAGGGGCTGCAAACTCACCTGGTGAGCAAGAGTGCTAGCGTTTCAAAATGTATCTTTTGCCCAAATAGAAATAGCCATCTAACACCCTATACGCATGAGGTCAATTATATAAGCACACGGCTCTAACGGCCTGTTTATGCTAGTTGTTCACTCAACTTGTAGGATTATTACTTGCCATTTAAACGTATGTACGACCCGTTGGTGATAATTTTGTATGTATACTTGTATGTTTCTCGAAAGCATAGTTACTTTGCTAGTAAATTGTACGTTATAGATTTATACTTTCAAACGTATATTGTTCGTAAAAACGCACCTTTCAATTCATTCAATAGTTTTCGTTAACGTTTGTCTAAGACGTGAAGTTAAATAAGTCCTTTTATTCGTTTAAGATGGTAAACTATTACTCAAATATTTTCATGTTTAGTCCCTCCTAGTATCTCTCGTTTTATCCATAATCATAATTAGTTAAATGATATGTTGGTACTTAATATTCTTTAAATGTGTTTACTATCGTTAGGAATGGATGCAAGAAGAAAACGAGTGAAAACGTTGAAGGAAAGATCAAAAATGAAAAGTATTGTAGTTTCCGCGAGGCTCTACGGTTTTGGCCATAATGCTCTCATACGAACTCCGATTGAAAAAAATGTCCAAATTTTTGTAACTCAAAGGGCTACAACTTTCAAGAAGGAATCAAAGGTTGAAAAACAAGATTTCCTACCAGGAAATCGAATCTCCCGCCAGGAAAATGTGCTCAAACTGGAAATTTGTCACAAAAACTTGTCACGGGAATATTTCCAGCCGGGAACTCAAATCTCCCGCCGGAAAGCTGTTAGAAACGGATTTTTGACCTTTTTAACCTAATTTAAACCCAAATTTCACATACCTTTTAGCTATCTTTCCATGTTTAAACCTCTTCTTAGTCAAAATAAGATATTTGAGGGTTTCGTTACTCATTTTAAAGTCTTGTTTCATTTCCAATTTAAAAGCCGTTTCCGCTCGTTTAGCAACCCTTTCACCATTTTAACCACAATCTCGTTTTAACACTTTAAAATATCTCATGTTACATATGTCATTAACATTATGTGTAACCAATCCCTTTTACCATTTTTACCACCATTTCATGTTAAGACATCCAAAACATCTCCTAGTACCCATACATTATCAAATCAAACATGTTGGTACTCATTTTATCACAATCTTGTTCTTGATCCTTTGAAACACATTTTAACTTGTTTGAAGGTTTAGTTTTATGAATCAATGTTTTAACATACATTTAGTTGATTTAAACACAAGGGTGAACATCTAGCATGAAGGATATCAAAATGTAGGAAATTACAAGATCAAAAGGAAGAGTTTCCTTACAATGCTTTAGGATGAAATGGTAAGAAAAAGAAAAGAACTTGAAAGCTTCAACAACAATCCTTTTAAAACACAAAACTCCTAGCTTTCTATAACACCCCTCTTTCTATATAAGAATATAATATTAATAAACACGGAAGCATGAATTTAAAATACATTAAACAGTTTACAATTCCCAAAAAGACACCAATTTCAAACTTTTTAAACTACAAAAGGCGGAGTATTATAAAATTACAAAACAAGGTTTATTACAAAAACCATATCAGAGACTAAGGCGCAGTCAAACATTCCCTGATCAACCATTCCCTTCCTGCACCCACAATTAAACAAAACATATCCTGCAGGAAGTAAAATGAGGGGTTAGCACGAAGCTAAGTGAATAGATTCATCACACTCCATTCAACTTAGCATAACTAGCAGTTTACACCAAATAATCGTAAACACACATAATTCAATGAGGATCGGTGGCTCTGGGGATATCATAATACCCGGGGATTCCCCCAAGAACACTTACCGTCAATCCGTATGGCCAATACAGAATAGACCGATAACTACTGGTTATTAAACACATACACAGGTCTCAAACACAACAAATGAATCAAAACCTGTGTAAAACACATAATAACTAGAAGTCCAACTACACGTTGACCTCAATAACATAGTACACATTGGTTCACATACCACGTAGATCAATAATCAATAATCAAGACTAAACAGTCTAATACACATCTACGTTTACTTGTTGTAACCAAATAGTTACAACTAAATCAAATGATGAGTTCTGAATCCACTCACCGATACCTCTGACGTCTCCACACTCAGGATTCTTATATCACTGAGTCTTACGCTGATCTGAAACAGAAAATCGTAAACAAGTCAGAAGTTCGTTCCAAAATTATCATTATAGTCCATTTATCAAATCAGGTAATCCCTGAAGTCTAGGCAAACAAAAGTTCAATCAGAAATGAACTTAGAAAAGTCCGCAATGACGCTTAAAACTGAAAAATGTCATTTTCGGGTCCTAGATGACCCGGGATGGCCAAAAACTGCCTAGGCTATTAAAATGTAGCCTTGATTACTAGGTCGTTTCCAAGTGACCATGCAAATTTCAACTAAATCCGAGTTAGTGATATTTTTACAAAACCGCGTCTCAAAAACACTTTACGCATTTTCAAAATTTGCAAGTCAACTCGCAAGTCAACTCGCAGGTCAACTCGCAGGTCAACTCGCAGGAATCTCGGTTCGCAAAAATTTGGGTTCGCAACTCGGCTCGCAGGTCAACTCGGTTCGCAACTCGGCTCGCAAGTCAACTCGCAAGTCAACTCGCAAGTCAACTCGGCTCGCAGAGTCAACTCGCAGGACGAACTGAAAACTGCGAGTTGAGCCGCTGATACCAGTTTTTCGAACCAAAACTTCATAAAACTTAATTCTATGGTTTCTAACACTTCAAGTAACATCAAACATCACCTAATAACAACAAATCAAGCTTCAATTTGATTTACACACTCAAAATCAAGCTTACTTCTTTTTTTTCTTTCTTTTTGAAAATAAAAGGATGGATAAATCTGATGCAATTAAGATATAGATGATGATGAATCTGATGTTATGAATTCGGAATCACAAGAACACAAGCATGAATTCAATTTTGGTTTTGGGTTTCTTTGATTTGCAAGTTTTTCAAATGAAATCAAGAAGGAAGACATGAGATATATAAGGATTTCAAAGTCGGCTTGCAACCGACTCCAACAATTAAAGGGTATAATTTTATACCCGTCCTAAATCTTTTGTCTGGAACCTGAAAACCGTTTGCGAGAAATATTATTTTATTTTACCGTCATCTATAATAATTTAAAACGATTAATATTTCACTAGTCACAATAAGTCAAAGGACTTATTTATCTACATTTCACAATGAAACACATAATATTAAATAATTTCTAAAACATTTAGATAATCGATTAAAATAATAGAATTTACCAGACCGCAGAAGAGGATGTTACACTTTCCTTTGACAGAGGTGATTCTCAAGATTATGAGATCACAAGAACCCAATGGTGAAGTAAAGCTTAAAAGATGGTGAAAAATGATATATAGAAGTAGTGGTTCATGGTGGTTTGTGGTGGTTGTATGGTGGTTTGATGGTGGTGGTTTCTTGAAGAAAGATGAAGATGATAAAGGATGATGAAGAAGGTGGTTAAAAGTTGAGAGAGAATGAAGTAGTGCAGATTTCTGAAATGAAATTGTACGTGTATGTGTTTTGTGTTCCAATTAGTCTTCCTAAGTAGTTTGATTTCCTAAGTGTGAAGTAAGTTGAGGGAGTTGATGTGAGGTGCTTAGTCACTTCAAGCAACTTGCCAGGGGGGTTAGTAAGCAAGCAAGGAGGGAGGAGGATTGTGTAGATGAGAATTGAGCTTGGAACATGGAAGCGTATACAAGAAGGAGGAGTAAAATCTACTCCTTGACTTATTTGACCTGCAAGCTAGCTTGCTTGGAATTAATTTCCAAGCTTTGAGCTACTTGATGGTTTAGCTGTATGCTTAGTTGTTTAAGTAGTATTTAATTAGGTATAGTAAGGTTAATTAGGGAGGTTAAAGGAGGTTGGAACCGTGTTAGGAAATTCCTAATCATTCGTAAATTATTGATGTTTGGTTTAGTGAATCACGTGTTACCTTTCATCGTTTTAATTTGAATCATATAAGTTTGATCTTAATCTCTGAAAGGTTATGCCTTAAGTCCTATCAAAATAGTATAGGTAAATAACTACTTTTAAATAGATTTACGTTATTTAGGAAATGCTTATCACCAACATTCGTGTTTATCGGAAATCATCCGATTTATATTGTGTGATTCTCAATAATTTCGTAAACGTAATGCATCATGCATTATAGTAGTGTGCACTAAAATGTGCAACGTGGGCTCGTGCTTGACTTATCTCAGTTTAAATCAAGTTTGATTTCATTAAAGAGGGAATTAGCATAAGAATGCATGATTTAGAGTGTACGGAATTTACCGGTTTTCGAGGGTTGTCACATTTACTGGTTCAAATTACGCATTATTGACTTACTGAGGTTCGGAATGATGTTTAGAAGAAGTTTAACGGTCTAAAAACTTCAAACACAGAACAAATAGTGATTTCGAATTTGAAAAAGATAAAACAGTGGCTAGATTCAAATGCTTCAGCTAGGTTCGTACGTATGAAGTTCGAAGGGTTTTGAAAAGTGAGAGGGGTTTGACTGGTCAGACCCCTTTTATACCCATCAGCCTAAGTTCGTACAAACTTAGGCATTCGAACTTGGTTTCTTAAGTTTGTACGAACTTAGACACACTTAGGCCAAAAATTTAGAATTTTCAAATTTTGAAACATTTCGCTACATCCAAAATACTTAGACGTTTAATTGAGCAAGTTTTGAGCAATTAATCTAAATAAATGTAAGTATTTCCCATAAAGTAAGAACGTTTATTTTATAAAATAAAATAACTTAAAATTTAAAATGCGAATATGAAATTATTCATATTTTGAAACGTACATTCTTATTCAGGATTACTCATCCCATTCAATTGGATTAAAAGCTCAAACCGAGACCTATCAAAAGCCTTAGTATAATGGTCGGCCAGATTATCATCAGCGGGAACCTACTAATTTAATCATTTGTTTTTTAGCACATTCACGAATAAAATGATGTCTAATATCAATATGTTTCGTTTTACTATGCTTAACCGGATTATTAGTTATGGACGTGGTAGACTGGTTATCTATCAAAATAGGTGTATTAGTAAAATTTAATCCATAGTCGCGCAATTGTTGTTGTATCCACAAAACTTGTGAACAACAACTTCCAGCTGCCACATACTCACCCTAACAGGTTGAGATGGCGACCGAGGTTTGTTCTTCTTACACTGCCAAGAGACAATGCGACCACCTAAAAGTTGACAACCACCGGTGGTTGATTTCCTATTCAAGTTACATCCACCGTAATCCGAGTATGTATATGCCACGAAGTCAAAATTTCCTCTGGAGTGATACCAAAGTCCTAACTTAGGTTTTCCCTTCAGATATCGCAAAATTCTCTTCGCTGCCTTCATGTGTGACTTTTTTGGATTAGCTTGAAAACGAGCACATAAGCAGACGACAAACATCATATCAGGTCTCGAAGCAGTTAACTACATGAGAGAACCGATAATGGCCCGATATGGAGTCGGATCCACATCTTCGGTACTCTCCGTGTCTGGTCCAAGATTGTGATACTGGGGAATCGGAGTGCCAAATGACGAACAATCTTCCATTTTGAAATGAGTGAGCATTTCATGCACATATTTCGTCTGATGGATAAAAAATCCGTTCTTCTTTTGATCAACTTGTAATCCTAAGAAGAAGTTTAGCTCCCCCATAGCACTCATCTCAAACCTTCGCTTCATCACCTTTTCAAAATCTCTGCACATGTTCTCGTTAGATGACCCAAAAATGATGTCATCAACGTACACTTGTACAAGTAGGAAATCATCCTTCTTCCACTTGATGATCAATGCATTATCTATTTGACCTCTCTTGAACCCGTTTTCCAAGAGATAAGTAGATAGTGTTCCATACCAAGCTCTGGGTGCTTGATGCAGTCCATACAGAGCCTTATCTAATTTATAGACTCTGTCTAGATAATCTGGATCACTGAACCCCGGAGCTTGTTGGACAAACACTAGTTCTTGAACTTTCCCATATAGGAATGCACTCTTTATATCGAGTTGATAGACTTTGATTCTTTTGTGTGCAGCATATGCCAGAAACAATCGAATTGCTTCCAACCTTGCTACTGGTGCAAACACCTCAGTATAGTCTATCCCTTCTTGCTGATCAA
This sequence comes from Logfia minima, assembly GCA_963921325.1. NCBI lineage: Eukaryota > Viridiplantae > Streptophyta > Magnoliopsida > Asterales > Asteraceae > Logfia > Logfia minima. The sequence goes on from OY992768.1 coordinate 26,515,618, forward strand.
ATCCTTGAACAACTAGACTCGCTTTGTTCCGTGTTACTATTCCTCTATCATCTCGTTTGCACTTAAACACCCATTTGGTGCCTATTGCAAATTCTCCCTTAGGTAAATCGACTAGCTCCCAAACTTTGAGCTTCTCGAATTGTGCAAGCTCCTCTTGCATTGCTTCTACCGAGGAGTTATCTTTGAGAGCCATTTGAACATTTTTCGGCTCTACTTGAGATATAAAACCGACGTACAGACATTTATTTATTATGTTAGTGTCTTGGATCGATACATAAAGACTTGTGCTGTCAGATATTTCTCTACGAGTCTTCACTCTTGAACTCGGATCACCAATTATGTTATCAATTGGATGATACTTGTTCACTCGTGTTGAGACTGTAGTGTCAACAGGTAAATCCGATCCTAGATTTGATCCTATCTCCCCCACAATTGGTACATCTTCTTCTGCATTTTCTTGAACAGAATCTGTAACCTTAGAAGGAAATGGTACTTCATGTGAACTTGGATCACTATCCTCAATAGGTTCGGCAACAATTTCTTTCCCTTTACCAGTTGCATCTTCTGAACCGGGAACCCTGGATCTTGGTGCAAAACCATTATCTCACCATCATCCAGTATTACGTGTTCCAATCTGAACCTGTTTGTACTGTTGGAGTGTAAGATGTGACTTGTATGTTGTACACAATCTCAACTCTAACAGATGTGTTATTGAAGACCCTTTTGTTTGGAGAACTGGCTTCATAACCTAGGAAAAATCCTTCGTCAGCCTTTTCACCAAATTTTGGTTGATTTTTGGTCTTTAATAATCTACAATGAACACCAAAATGTTCAAGACCAGTTAGGTTTGGTTTTCTACCATTTAGAAGTTCATAACATGTTTTGTTATGTCTTTTGACGGTTAAAACCCTATTTAACACATGACAAGTTGTATTCACTGCTTCCCCCAAAAAAATGACAGGAAGCCTTGAGTCAACCAACATTGTCCGTGCTGCTTCAATTAAAGTTCTATTCTTTCTCTCAGTGATGCCATTATGTTGTGGCTCATAAGGTGCACTAAACTGATGCTGAATTCCTTTGCTTAGGCAAAAGACGTTCATCACCGAGTTTTTGAACTCTAGGCCATTATCGCTTCTAATCTTTTTGACTCCTCTACCATATTGATGCTCAACTTGGGTAAAGAATGTCATCAGTATTTCAACTGTCTCATCCTTTGATCCCAAGAAGAATACCCATGTAAATCGCGAGTAGTCATCAGTTACAACTAGGCAGTAATGTTTACCACCTATACTCCTTGAGGCAATGAATTTCTGAGTTCAAGTCCATGTGAAGGAGTTCAAATGTTGAGGCAATGGATTTCTGAGTTTTGAATTTATGAGGTTTCTTGTATTGTTTCCCTTTCTGACACAACACACACCTATCCTCTAGTCCAAACCTCTGCAATGGTACATTGTTTACTAGTCCATTTTTTACTATGAAATTCATCTTTCTGAAATGCAGGTGGGCCATCCTCCTATGCCACAGATGGAAATCACTTTCAGACGCTTTGGATAGCCAACAAGTCGACTCCTGTGAAGATTCAGTGACACTCATGTCCATCACATAAGTGTCATTTTTCCTTGGTGCCCTCATAACTATCCACTCCTCTGGTATGACAAACCCGGGTTTCAGGATTAATGCCTCTCTATCTGTGAAATGAACGGGATGCCTTTATCACAGATCTGAGATACACTCATGAGATTATGGTTCAGCTCCTCAACATAGTTGACTTGCTCTAGCATTATTTCCCATTCGTGACATTACCTAATCCCGTGATCTGTCCTCCTTTTGCTCACGCGAAGTTAACATATCCTCCTTTCTTGTGCACGAAATCCACAAAATTTTGCCTTTCCCCCATCATGTGTCTGGAGCAACCGCTATCAACATACCACCAGTTAATAGCTCTTCTAGTCAACTCCTACACATAAATTGAAAACAATTAGTCAGTAAGGGGGACCCAAGCCACTACGGTCTTGGGTCGGCCATTCTCGACAAATGTAAACTCTTTCAAGTCTCTGTCTTTCTTGTCAAGAGAAGTGGATGCTCTAGGAGTTGCATTTAGTGAGGAATAGGAGGAGCTACCACTAAGCTTTCGATCAGGAGACTTTTGGAAAAGTCTCGGATTAACAGGCCTAGGGTTTGAAGTAGACCTAACCTAGATGGATAGTTATAATTTGAATTATTATAATTCCTATTATTATTATTTTGGTTAGAAAAGCAATTGTTGGGAGTTTGAAAACGTTGTGGAGTCTTTGACTTAGATGATTGTCCATGAGTTTCCTGAAACAGGAGTAGTGCTCCTTGAACCATCACTGGTCGTGAACTTCACAGATTTTGGAAGAGGTTCTGATCTCTGAGAACTTGAAGTTCTTTTAAACCCTAACCCATTTCTCCCTGAATTGCTCGCATGTTCATTAACATTCATATTAATTTCTTTAGTAAAAATGCTAGCCATTCTTTGATTAATGCAAGTCGTCTCATGAGTAGGAATTTTCTTATCCTGAGCTGAACTAGCTTTCACAGGTGATTGTTCTTTCTTCACCTGTGATTTACCAATTTTGCCCTTATTTGGACAAATACTTGCTACGTGTCCCTTTTGATTGCACACAAAGCAAGAACGTTTCACTAAGGCCTTTTTGGGAGCCTTTTGATCCGTTTGAGTGTCCAAACTAGGCAAACTTGGAGAGGAGACAGTTTCAACTTGTTTACCCTTATCATTTTTAGCATTTTCATTTTCATTATCAGATTTGGGTGAAAAAAATTTAATCGTTTTATTTAACACCTCCTTAACACGTTCATCTTCCATGACACCCTGTTTTTCAAAAGTTACTTTCTTTACAGGAAAGGGTGTCTTGGAAGTTTCAGACAATGTTGACTCTGGTTCAATAACCAACTCAGCTCTCACTGGTCTAACAAACTGTAGTAAACCAGGGACTGCTAGTTGAATGATAGAGTCATTTACAGTGGACATCTCAGCATCATCAGATATGAAGGTATAATTATGATTAAAAGGTGGAGGGCTTTCAGTGTAACCCATCCCCTTATGATCTCCTGGCTGTTTCTGCACACTTAGCATATTATCTAAAGTTTCGATTGAAAATTTTCTTAATTCTAGTTTTTATTAAGGTCTGCAATCCTAACTTTAGCATCTTCTAACTCTTTTTCTTTTTCAGTAGACTGTTTGGTCAAATCCAAAACATACTCGTGAGCCAAGTCAATTATTTAACTCTGCTCATTAACCTTGTCTTTTAAAACTTTTGAGTCTACTCTCTCAGATTTGGATTTATTTAAAAGCTCTGAGTTTCTTAGTTTTAAGACAGTGTTTTCTTCTTTTAAAGAATTTAGCTGTTACCACGTTTGATGATTCTATCAATTTCTCGGCTTGTTCCTGAAAAGTAGAACACAAAACACACGCTTTGACAACTAAATCCAGATTGAGTAATACGTTTTGCTTCTCGGCATCCAGATTTGCCATATAGGCTATGAAGTCCAGTGAGTTCATATCCTAAGTTTACTTAAGTTGCCTTATTCTTGTTTCTGCAGCAGATTCAGCGTTGCTTTCCTCCTTCTCCTCTTCGATGGAGGCCATGAACGCTTGAGGTTCATCAGTCTTAGAGCTCCAATCATATGCTCCTTCCTACGATTGAACCACCAAAGCTCTAGAATTCAGATTACTTCCAGAGTTGTGGTTGTTGCTAGAGGAACCTTGATTGAATTGTCTCTGCCCATTTTGGCTAGGAGTTTGTTCCCTTTTCGGCCGTTGACATTCCCTAGCAAAATGCCCAAAACCGTCACAGTTATAGCATTTTACTTTGGTTTTATCAAATCCTAGCTTGCTACTCACAAACTTCCTTCCAGTCCGGCTCATAAATTGCTGAGCCCTTCTTGCAATCATGGCCATTTGCCATTGAAAGTCAATTTCTTCTAAGTCATCGGGGTCCAATTGATCATAATCCTCGTTTATTAATTCAGGATCTATGATCTTGCCCTTGATAAAGTTCTCTCGTGAAGCAATGAAAGATGCAAGCAAGGCAACTTCCTCTTCAGCAGATTTAATGCTCATTGGCATTGACTTGAAAACACTAGATGTCCTAGTTTGAGGTTTCCTGTCTTTCCCGGAGTCTTCCGATGATGAGATGTAACAGAAATTGCTACCAGAATTTTTGATAGCCGAGTCTGTCTCAGCCTCACCGGTGTAGAATGCAACAACTCCATTATCGTGGTAAACAATAGGATCCTGAACCTGATCCCGTCTCTTTCCGTTGCATGTTCAGGTCATAGACACGCAACCTACCGATCACTTCTTCAAGCGTAAGAGTTTTATAAATGGTACTCTCTTTTATCATCAAAGTGTAGATATCCCACTTTGAAGGCAACGCCTCTAGAAGTTTATTATTCTTCACTATGTCAGTATAGCTAAGCCCAACGTTCTCCATTTCTGTCATCAGGTGATAGTATCGGGTGATAATATCCTCTAATGTTTCATTTTTCAAATGCTTAAAAACATAAAAAAATTTGTAAGCAAGTCGGTTCGGCTTTCTTTGATCTGCTCATTACCTTCAAACCTCTTCTCCAAAGCTAACTATAGCTCTCTAGATAGGTTGAATTTCTTGAAGGTATGCTTAATCTCTTGAGGTAAACACATAGTGAGCGCAGATAATGCTTTGTTTTCTGCCTCGTACATTCTTCTGTCTTCCTCCTTCATTGTCAATATGTATAGACTCTTTGTTTTCCTTGAAATTCGTAACTAGGAGCCACATATCCGTCACTGATACATATCCATATTCTGACATCATTATACTTTGCAAATGATTCAAACCGATCTTTCCACCAAAAATAGTCTTCGCCCTTCAGAAGTTTCGGTGGGGAGGCGGACTTTCCGACCTCATGATCCATTTCGATCATTTTACTGAGATTCGACATCTTTTCAAAAAGTCAACAAAAGTCAAACAAGGCAAGTTCATACAAACTTAGATTAATTCGAACCAAAATTAAGTTCGAAGACTACCTAAGTTCGAATGGTCAAACGAACTTGACTGCCAAAAATTCAAATTGTTCGAACTTAGCAAGTTTGAAGGCTTCAAGTTCGTACCAACTTATAGCTGTAAGTTCTAATGATATTTTGGGTAAGTTCGTATGTAAGCTGTAAGCAGATTTAATGCTCATTGGCATTTACTTACAGCTGTAGAATGCGGAATCCTCTAATATACAAAACATCAACTAAACGAGTATAACGAATGCGTTTATAAGCTTTTCACAATGTAACTTCGTATGTATTCGAACTTAGTTTGCTGAAACTCAGTTCTCAAAAGCGTACAAAATGAATATTTCGAACTTATATATAGAGGCAGCTAAGTTCGTACGAACTTAGTAGCTCCTAAGTTCGTACGAACTTACCTGTAAGTTCGTACCTACTCTAAGTTCGTACGAACATACAGGTTCGTACGAACCTACACAAATACTTAACAAAATATTCATTAAATTAAAAAACATAAACAAATAACAAAAATAACATTACAAATATGAAGGTGTTGTCACATATCATGTACCAACACTCAACTTCAAATATCCCGCCACAAAATTTTCCCTAATTCTCATTCCCCCCAGTTGTGTTCATATTTTCATCTCTTTCCCTCTATCTCTTTTGTTCAAACCACCTTCAATCAGCCATTCTCGTCTAGCCACTCGAAGGAATTGCTCTCCACCTTCATCACGACATCCAAAAGCCAACCCCCACCACATCCGACGCCATAGGGCATTTGACTAAGAAAGGGTACTCCTATTGTATCGACCTTTGAATTATGTATACCTCGGGTTAACCTATGATTGTTTTGTATCTTAGTTTTTGTGCCTGTGAATGTTTATGTATTATTTTTTTTCCAAATACGATATTTGTGACTTGATTGATAGGTCTGATCGTTTGTGTAGATTTCTAGAGTTTTAGGCTTCAGAAAGTTGTGTTAGCATGAATATTACTTCGTTGGTATCACAGTCAATGGAAATATGAAGTAATTTCATCTCTAATGATAAGAGTGCTTTCATAGACCTTGTACCTTTTATTCATTAATAGGTAATAATTAATTCAATATGTAGTCAATTTGACCTTTGCTTTTGTTTGCCTACTAACTATATGATGAAACGCCTGCCCAATTGATAGTAGTACCATATGAAATGCCTACCGACCCGTTAGTGATTGTAAAAGACTCTTTTGTTAGTAGTACCACCATAATTAACTATGCATGTTTGCGATCATATAGGGTCTGCTTCTAGAGAAGTTTGGACACATCGACGAAAAGTCATCCTCTTTTGTGTGTGTCTGTGTGTTTTTATTTGTTTGCATCTAACGTAGACATACATTTATTATGTTTATTGAAATCAAATTGTTAGTTACTCAAGTTGATTTTCAACACCAGTTGTTAATTGATTTCAATTATAGTTGATCTTGTTGTTGTTGAGTTAGTTCACTCAGTTGTTGATTAATTTAGATATGTAAATGATCTTAATTGCTAGTTGTATTTAAATTGTTGAATCATGTCAAGTTGTTAAATATGATCAAGTTATTGATTTGGGGTCAAACTGTTAATTGTAGACAAGTTGTTGACTATTGACAAGCTGTAGTTGAAGTCAAGATATTGATTGATCTTAAGTGACTAGTTGATACTATGTTGAACAATTGAGCACTTTGTGTTTGATTGGATGATAAGTTGTTAAGTTTTTTACTTGTTTAATTACCTATGAATTCACTAAGCGTTTCGCTTACTCTTTAGTTGTATTTATTTTGTAGGCGCAAGTGAATTGGGTAAGAAGGAAACTTGCGGGAAGGCTTAGAGAAGGCTTGTTGGGCACTTGTTATACGTTTGCAAGTGCTATTCTCTTTGAATCAAGGCCGAGATCACATAAACTTGTCAAAATTGAACCCATGTTTTTGTAAGTGTCCAAATGGGTCAAGATTGTGTTTCTGAATAAAGTTTTGATGATGAATGTTGTTTATGACCCAATTAAGTTGTTTTGACAAGTACGATTAATGTTGAAAAGAAGAGGTTTGGATTTGGTTGTTAAAATGGTTGAATTGTGAAAAAGTGCAGAAAACTGGACAGTAGGGGTTTATCTGGCGGACACTAGTACAAAAATTGACAGAAATGGGTCATCGAGCGGATGACACTATTCACCGGAAAAAAAAATTTAAAAAGTTTGGGTGTAACAATCTATATTCAATATATATATATATATATATTCTTAATGTTAAATAGTTTACACACTTAAACTTAGTACTTACAATTTTTACTTAAATACATAAAGGTGGATTGATATGAGTATTCTTCTTTCAGTTTTTGAGTAACTTTGGACGACTCCAACAATGGAGACGGGTCAAATAGGCGAGTTTTAAAAATTGATATGGTTACAATGGGCCTTTAATTGAAAGAGAAATATGTTTGCTCCGTAATGATCTAAATCGAGTTTGTATCATATTTTTATGTAGATTGATTGAATGTATGTGTAAACCTGAGAGAATTGTAACCGGTGTTAACCGTCAATACACACACATGCACATATTATAATTGAAAGGCTTACATTTACATTACAAACTTGGGCCTTTTATACCCATTACAAAACATTAAATGAACTTATTACATAATAAATAAATACATGCTAAATCCTCTTAATAATTCTAACAATCTCCCCCTAGGATTTAGCGTGCAGAATTTGACGAGAATATATATTTATACAGTATTGTAGGTCACTTTTTTAACTTTCAAATCAGATTTTGGAATTTTATCCTTTCTTCAATCATATTCAATGCATCTATGATTTCGGACCTTTCAAGCTTATCTTTAAACCTGAATTCGCGGTTTGGCATAAAAGTTCTCGCCAATTTCTCTCTCTATCTTGTTTGAGAGAGTTTTTGCATTGATCTTGAGTGTTCCATCAGAATATTTAGCAAGTTATGAGAAGCAAAGAAATTTATTTTCCTTTTGTTCATCTTCATAAACTATCCTACGTTCTGGGTTTCTGAACTAGTTGATGAACATTAAAATCTTCAATGCCTTCCAAGAACTTGCTTGGTTTGGTAATGTTCACTTTGCTCTGATGCTCCCCAAACCCATTTGAAAATCTTCTAGATATGACATCCAAATCATGCTTTTGCGAAATCTCTTCACAACTTCAAGAGCTATCACAATGGTTGGAGATCTGATAACCATTGATCTGAATTCATCATATAAGTATTCCAATTCATCTCTGCTCAAATGTGTGAGATCAGCTTCCTCAAAGTAGTATTCGTTGAAGTCATCTCATAGAACATAGAAGTTAGGAAACCAATGGCTTATCAACTTTGCAAAGCCAATCTTATTTATCTCAATTATTTTATGTTTTGAAATCACGGAGGTCTTTCTCTATCGCCGACAGGCATCACATAAGTATACCCTTGTTTACAATGTCCAGAAAGATCATCTACTCCATATACTAAAGTTGTGTCTAATGCGCATGGTTTCTTGCACCATATTTTGTAGACCTTGTCTTCTAGAAACGGTTGGGAGATTCTTTTGTATGTCATTCTGACTGCAATTATAAACCTGCCATTTATGACCTCTCCATATTTAAATCCCCCATGATTTGATTCTTCATTTTCATTTCCTTGATTTGTTTGTTCATGAGATCGATCATCTTGAGTTGCTTGTAATTCCTAAGCTTGATCTTCACCTTGTTCACCAATTTTTTCATTCCACCATTCATCAAATCTTCATCATTTAGTTTTTCTGGCTCAACAATTTTTCCACTTTTCAAATCCTGAAAATTCAAGATACGTGCCTGATTAGGGTTTTCACCTGTAGGGACATTTTCTTGAGATTCTCCCAAATCCTCTACATTATCGTCTGAAACCACGATATTTTCATCTTTATTTCCACCTTCACCGCTATCTTCAATATTTAAATTTCTGATTCTCCAGTTATCCACAGTCTCATATGAGATTTCTCTCCTTCAAGTTGATCATCCTACCTTCGCTTTACCTTATGAGACTAAGGTTTAGAACCTTCAAGACTTCTAACTTTTCGATTTAAGATGTTTACAGTTTCAGTAAGGTCAGCAACTTGTTTGGTTAGCGCATTCGATGACTGTTCGAGGGATGATAATTTATCCGAGATTGGCTTGAGTGAGACGTTGAGCATGTTTGGGATTATTTAAGAAGATATAACACCTAAGCCACTTAGGTTCTCAGTTGACGCATGAGGTGGATCAACATAGGTAGCACCTATGTGACCTACATTCAGCATTGGCATGATATTAGCACTGGTAGGATTTTCTTCTTATCTTTGATGAACATCACAAGGGGATGTATTTACGGAAGTTCCGCTCGATGAACGCAGAGGGACAGTTAGAACATGAAGACCAGCAGATGACGCTTGTGTCCTAGATTTGGTACGAATGTACGTCTTTTTAATCGCTAGACTCGTGCGTGTCCTATTGGGGACTGGGGAAGATGGTCCACCTGTTTCAATATCAACACTCTTTAAGAGAGATGTCGATAGAGTATGCGGTTTGTCTCCGTGATGTGAAACAACATCCTGTTTGAGAATGTTGAGTGGTTGGATGGCTCATTTAGTTCGACCATTGGGAGGCTAGTCTATTACATACTAGGCGTCAACGAATGACTCCTAATAACAGATGTGGTTACCCGACGAGTGCTTGTGGGAACACCCTCATTGTTTCTTTTACTCCTCCTTTCTATCACAACATCATCATTTTGACCTTTACGCCTCCGTTCGTGATTAACTTCCTCATCTGACGGTGATACAATTGGTCCAATCAATATAGATGTAGATGTTGTGGAATCAGAATGAGCTAGACTTGAATGAATAGAAGTGTTAGCATTTAAATCCTCCCATCTCCATTATCATCACTATCATCTGTATCATCTGCAAGATCCTCATCAGAATCTGTCACTGACCTATCTCCCGTAGACTCACCCTTACTAGGACCCTCACTGGATGAACCTAGACTATCTCGGAGGGATGACTTAGTCGGTTCCGACTGAGTTTACTAAGGGTAAATTTTCTCCCTATAATCCCTCACACACTCTGCTGCCAGATCGCCATATCGTAACAGAATTTATGGGATTTGCATGCCTTGAACAGTGGAGTTGCCATAGTTTTCACGAAATTGATGCACATGTTTGAAGAATAATTGAGGATCATTATCACCTCTTGGAATTGTTAGTTAAACGCGCGTGAACTAATTAGTGATAATTCCAAAGAAGCGCATGTAAGGTACAAACACACGAGCACGTTTGGTAAATATTTCTTGGACTAATGTCACAAGATCACTAAAGATCAGCTGTGCATAGTTGTAATGTTTGTCAAAGACAAGTCCTTGAAAATTTCAAAGAAATGATAAACTACATCTATCCTGACCGGCAGTCTTGGAAGTTAAACTTCGATTGATGATGGAGAAAAGTGTAAACCAGAGAGGACTCAACTTCGTTCGAGTAAAATCTGAGGTGTTTCTGAGTTTACCATCATATCCCAATTGTTTTAAGTAAGCAAGTAATTCAGCTTCTCTTAAAAAATAATCCTTAAATTCAATAAATTCCTGATTTGATAAAATTACTTGGTCTAGGAAGCCTCAAAATCGACCGAAATTGTCTTAAGCTGAAAAAAATGGCAATGGTTTCAATCACCGCTTCAAAGCGACGTAGCGAGTCATCCACAAATCTCAATGTCTTCCAAAATTGTTGAAGATAGATTTCGGAAACAGACTTTTTCCCGGAGAGAACAAGATATAAAGAATGACCCTTGAGGATCTCAATGATCATTAAAAACGACGTCTTGAACTTGTCAATATCGAAAACAAAGCTGTTTTGTCGATTTTGTGTCATTCAGCCCGTACGAGCTCGTGATGAGTGAGAGGTGCTGGATGAGCCGCCATGAAAACTGTTCTGAATGTATAACGTAGTGTTAAGAACATATATTATATATGTCATCTCATAAATAAGGTTATATGCACATATATAATAAGAATGATTTCCCTTCCTTTTTTATTTATTTATTTATTTGTTTGTTTATTTTTATTCTTTTTTTATAACTAGGAAATCAAAATAATGAATAATAATACTAATAATAAAAATTGTAAGACTTGTGAAAATTTTGAAAAACAGATAACTTAATGCAACCTCGAAGAAGAAAAAGAATACGAGATCGCAACTAGAGAAAGATTAGGCAGATGTGAGCTCACATATAATCAGAAAAATGACAATTTTTAAACTCTAAGTAACATACTTTCTAAATCTTTGACCTTGTTGACAATTCTTATGTTGTTTGCAATCACATGGGCATGATGGCGCGTTGCAAGTTTTCTAACACGTTTTGATTCATCAACTTGAATTGAAAAATCAGAGTATTCTTTCTTTAAAACGTTTAATTCATAATCAAGTTGTTCATACTTGTTTTTGTAATCTTCCATATGGGTTTGGAAGATTCCTTTTTTTCTAACAAGAGTTTGTAACAAAAGTTGTTTTATCATTAAGTTCCTTTATTAACCTAGATACCTTATCAGCTTCGGTTTTTACTTTACTTAGTAAACGTTGGTTCATGGTGTGCACGTGAGTGTCAATAGAATTAAAAGTTAAGTGTACCTGAGATTCAGACTCTTCATCATCATCGACTGTGGACATTTTAGCCATGAACGCCATATTCACTTCCAGGTGTTCTTCTTGTGAGTCTGTCAGATTTAACCAAGCTGTTGGTACATGCTGTGTGACAACAGCTTCTATTGTGTAATAAGTTAGTTTGTAATTAGTCTTTGTTATTAATAAATGAATATTTTGTTGTGTATTTGTGTATGTTCGTACGAACTTGTAGGTTCGTACGAACTTCGGAGCTGCTAAGTTCGTACGAACTTAACTGCTTAAAAATACAACTTCGAAAATATCATTTAAAAAGTTTTCAGCAAAACTAAGTTCGAATATACTGTCCTAGTTCGAATACATACGAAGTAAGGATTGTTTTGTGATTTAAACGTACTTGTAACACTTGTATTTTCGAAGTAGGACAGTATATTCGAACTTAGTTTTGCTGAAAACTTTTTAAATGATATTTTCGAAGTTGTATTTTTGGCAGTCAAGTTTGTTTGACCAGTTCGTTTGACCATTCGAACTTAGGTAGTCTTCGAACTTAACTTTAGTTCGAATTAATCTAAGTTTGTACAAACTTGTTCAGGTTTGACTTTTGTTGACTATTTGCAAAAATGTCAAGTTTAAATAAAATGATAGAAATGGACCATAAGGGGGGTAAATCCGCCTCACCACCGAAACTCCTTAAAGGAGAAGACTACTTTTGGTGGAAGGATTAGTTTGAATCATTTGCAAAATATAACGATGTTAGAATGTGGATCAGCATCAGCAACGGATATGAAGCACCTACCTACGAATTTGAAGGAAAACAAAGGGTGTATACATGTTCGACGATGAAGAAGGTAATCTTGTATTACATTCAACCTAAGACAATATTACAGTAGATTGTTCGAACTTGACTCTCAAAATACAATTCTAAACTCGTAAAAAAAATATATGGACCTGTGTCTCTATAGTCACCTAAGTTCGTACGAACTTAGGCAACTTCGAAGCCATACGAACTTACCTAAGTTCGTACCTACTTACAAGTTCGTACGAACCTACTAAAATACAGATACAAAACTAAAGTTAATAATTACAATGATTAACAAATAAGACTAATTACAAATTAGACGTTGTTGTCACACAAGATGCACCCACAAACTCCCCATTGACAATAGCTCTAGTTGTCTTCGGTCTTCTTGTTGCAGTCGATCTTGATTCTCTTTCCGCTCTGTCGACTTACAGCCCATAAGCCTTTTTCCACACATACCTTCACCACTCTTTGATATCTTATGCCCTCATGTCTCCAACTATCTCTATACAGAATCTTGTTTACATGAAGCTTCATCAGATCATGTTTAGATAAGTTTACCATATGTAAACTATCATACAGTCTCAGCAACTCCTTTCCTTCACCATCCTCCATTACTGTTCAGCAATTTTATTATCAACATACCACCATTATCAACATAGCACTTGACTAGTTTGTAAATCATCTTCATCCACGGCTTGATAATTATAGGATCAATCATGGTCAGATCAGGAACTCCCTTCCCTTCTCTTGGCTTTAAATATTCAAAATTGTTCGATCTTCCTTCACGCTTAACAATTCTCTCTAACGTCTGAGCGTAAGGATAATCTCTAATATTCACCAAGTCTAGCCAAGCCAGTTCCTTCAATTATATCTTCGGCAACAAGCTAAAAACCTTCAGTTTGTTCTGTAGATACTGAATCCCATCATATCTTTTAATTATGAATAGTTTCAGGTCACTACATAAAACCAACTAATGATGTCTCGTTTCAACTCGCCCGATGTCACACCCCAATAAAATCATGTCCCATTTAGTAAATGCGGAAGCTCATGGGAGTGACGCGATCAATCAATAAGCGTATGATTATAGCAAACATATATTTAGAATGCCATAAATAGTTTAAATTTCATGGTTACATGTTCATCATGTTTACAAGACGATAGATGTTTAGCAAAACAAAAATCATAGTTTCAATATTATCAAAAGAATGGCATCCTATTTAATGTGGTGAGCAGGTGTCCCAAAATATGCATGCATGATCTTACGTCGTTGCTAATTCCCTGAAAAAAAAAGTTAAAATGATCAACAAAATTTTTGAGTGAAATTCACAGGTTTAAGATACTATGTTTTAAACCAAAAGTTTAGTAAATGTTTCACAAGTCATTTGTGCCGTCCATGGCAAGTAGTATGATGATACAAAGTTTAAACAATAAATAGCTGAGTGTGATCCCCCGAAGGTTAGCTAGACCTCACGAGTTAAAGTGACGACACCTAGGCCTATAACCAAACCACGACCTTTAATGTTTTTGCCTGGGACCATTAAAATATACGCTCCTCGTCTCGATATATAGTCGGCAGTTACCATGCCAATAGTACTATTCGCATATTCGGTGGCTAGCGTCATATAGCTAATGGTTACAGTTTGTAGTCATGAGGACTTCTATGCACTACAACTAGTTTAACGTAGGTTCGCACAGGGATTCGTTGTCAGTTTTTCAATCATAGCATGAAAATAGTTTGTATGTAAACAGTACATATGTTTTTCACCCCAAATTAAGAAAGTAGTAAAAAGCAGTAAAATAGGGGCTGTGAACTCACCTGGTGAGTTATGTGAGTGCTAGGGTTTTATGAAGAGTATTTTGCCCAAATTAACCTCCTAGCGTCCTAAACGCATGAGGTCGTTCGTGTAAGTAGATAGTTAACCGCATATCTAGGTTTGTAAGAGTAGATGGCTACCCGCACATCTAAATTTGTTTAGATAGCTACCCGCATATCTATGTTTGTTCAAGTAGATGGCTATCCGCATATCTATGCTAGTTGTTTACTCGACTCGTAAGTTGAAAAAGTATTTCGTTTTCGAAAAGTATACGATCCTTTGGTGATAGTTTTTATATGTACGTGTAGGTTTTTTCGATGACATCGTGAGTTCGTTTTTATATACTTATACTCTTTATTGCACTCAAAAAGTATCTTTTAAACTATTCGAATTGTTTTCGTTTTAGTTTTTCTATCCAAAATTGTTCCGAAAATAGCTCGAGTAAAATTAAATTTTTCTCAAACTAAAGTTACTTGATGGGAAACCTTATTTTTTTATTATTTTTTTTTAAATCAAAAATTAAGGCTTACCCGTCCGACGAAACCTAATTTTTTTTATTATTTTTTTTTTAAATAAAAAATTAAGGCTTACCCGTCCGGCTGAAGTCTCACCCATCCGGGTAAAGCTTCAGCAGACCGGGTAACATGTCACCCCTCCGGGTGACTAGTGGACTGAACTCCAGGTCCCTTAATTCACCCGTCCGGGTAAAGGCTCCTCCGTCCGGGTAAGGCCAAATTTGGCCTGTTTTCCTATTTTTGAGAAAGTGACCTATAATCCGAATTTTGACATTCTAAACCAACTTTTTAGCATTTTAACAACATATAACATGTTTCTAGACCCAAATGTGACATTTTAGGTTTTCGCTTTTCGTTTTAAAACACTCGTTTCAAAAGCCGTTTCCCGCTCTTTTACCGACTTGTTTTCCATTTGAACTCAAATCGATCGTCTCTTTATACATATGACTTTAACATTATGTGTTTAACCAACCCTTTTACCATTTTTACTACCATTTCATGTTAAGACATCCAAAACATCTCCTAGTACCCATACATTATCAAATCAAACATGTTGGTACCGATTTTATCACAATCTTGTTCTTGATCATTTGAAACACATTTTAACTTATTTGAAGGTTTAGTTTTATGAATCAATGTTTTAACATACATTTAGTTGATTTAAACACAAGAGTAAACATCTAGCATGAAGGGTGTTAAAATATAGGCAATGACAAGATCAAAAGAAGGAGTTTTCTTACAATGCTTTTAGGATGAAATGGTAAGAAAAAGAAAAGAACTTGAAAGCTTCAACAACAATCCTTTTAAAACCCAAGCCTCCTAGCTTTCCTTTGAATGATGTGATTCTCAAGATTATGAGATCACAAGAACCCAATGGTGAAGTAGAGCTTAAAAGATGGTGAAAAATGATGTATAAAAGTGGTGGTTCATGGTGGTTGTATGGTGGTTCTAGGGTGGTTGTATGGTGGTTGTTCTTGAAGAAGGATGAAGGTGGTGAAGGATGATGAAGAAGGTGGTGAAAAGTTGAGAGGTAAATTTAGAGAAAAAAGTGAAGATTTTGAGAGTGAAATGTGAAGTGTGTGTACGTGTGTTACTCTTGCAAGTAGGTTGCTACTTAAGTGAAGAGCAAGTTGTTGTGCTTGAGGTGCTTAGTCATCTCAACTACTTGCCAAAATGTAAGTAAGCAAGCAAGTAGGAGAAAGGTGTGGTTAGAATCATCTTGGAAGAAGCAAACGTATTCAAGAAGGAAGAGGGGGTGAAAATCTGGCTCCTTGACTTTTTGACCTACTAAGTTGCTAGCTTAGATCTAATTTGAGTTATCTGCTATCTTGCTTGATTAAGTTTCCATCTTTAGAGCTATGTGCTATCTTGTTTGATTTACTTTAGATATCAAGGAAGTAAGTAAGTAGGTGATTTAAGTAAGCAAGTAAGCAAGGAGGTGAACATGGAAGGCAATGTAGACAAGGAGGAGGAGAAGGAGAAGGAAGGAAATAAAATATGCATTCTTGACTTTGGTGACATGCTAGCTTGCTAGCTTGGAATTAATTTCCAAACTTTGAGCTACTTGATGGTTTAGCTATATGTCTAGTTGCTTAAGTAGTGTTTAATTAGGTGCTAGCAAGGTTAATTAGGGAGATTAAAGGAGGTTGGAACATGGTTAGTAAATTCCAAATCATTCGTAGTTGATTGGAGTTTCGCTTAGTGAATATCGTATTATCTTTCTTCGTTGTGTTTAATTTGAATCGTATAAGCTTGATATAAAACTTTTGAAAGGTTGAGTTTTAAGTCCTATCATAACAGTATAGGTAAGTAACCATTATTAATTAGCTTCACGTTATTTAGGAAACGCTTATCACTAACGTTCGTGTTTGTCGGAATCATCCGATTTATATTGTGCAATTCTTAATAATTACTTAAACGTAATGCATCATGCATTAAAATAGTGTGAACCAAAATGTGCAACGTGGGCGTGTGCTAGACTTATCTCAGTTTAAATCACGTTTGATTTCATTAAAGGGGAATTAGTGTAAGAATGCATGATTTTAAGGTGTACGGAATTTACCAGTTTTCGAGGGTTGTCACACCCGATCCTCTGACCTTGATATCACCCTTATACTTAATCTTTGGTTTCTTTTCAATCTTTTTAAACCACAAGTTCTTCAATTCTTCTCTTGATGGTTCACTCTCTTCACATTCTGATTCAACTACAAGAGTTAAATCCTCCTCTAAGTCAATCAATTTCTAACCACCAGCTTCATCCTCTATAAATACTTCAGTAACAGGTTGCTTAGCCACAATGTTCTCGTCAATATCAGCATCAGCATCTAGTACGACCTCATCATCTGACTTCCAATCAGCAACCTCTTTACTAAAGATCTCTCCTACCTCTAAATCTAACCCATCGCTATCAAAATCGTCAAGACCAAGCAACGCTTCAATAGTGTCAGTCTCAGTTAGGTTCACTGGAGTTTGCTCTGTTCCGCTCTGACCCTTTTTTTGACCAGACTCCCCCTGAACTTGTATTGCACCCTGCCCTCGAGATGAAGAGCAAGGCAGATCAATTGGGATCATCGTCCTTATCTTGGTCATTCTTTTTCTTTAATTCATCTCCCTTACAACTCATCATCTCCCCCTGAGTTGTCTCGCCCTTCATTCGTCTGAAGATTAACATCTCATTTCGAAGGACTTGCTCCTCCAATCATTCATTTATGGCAGTCATATTTTGGATACACGTCTCATGACTGGTGACAACTGCGTTAAGAGCGGTAACCATGTCCATTAAGGTTGTGACCCGGCCCTCAAGATAAGCAAGTTTGTCTGGATCTGAAAGACTGGTCGCCGGGGTGGAGACAAACGGTGTAGCTTGAGATGGAGGTACAGCGGTGGCTGGTGGTGGTGTTGGAGTAGTGGCGGTGGTTAGTGGAGTGGTGGCTGGGGTGGTGGTGGTGGTTGTAGGTGGTGGAATGGTAGGGACTGGTGTTTCAACACGCTCCCCGATGACAACTCCACTAGGACGTCTTCTTTTAGGCGCCCTAGTTAACGGAGGAGTGTCATCATCATCCGAATCATCATCGCCTTCGTCCCTAAGGACATAGTCATCATCATCATCATCATCATAATCATCATCATCAGTAAGTTTGTGTTTGCCTTTCTCTTTCGCAGAACTCGCCCCGAAACTAGTCCCAATGACTCTCGACCCATAGACCTCCAAAGATGGATGGTCATCACTATCCGGGTCACTCTCGGTCGCCTCCTGATATCACCTAAATTCAACATATTTATAGGGGCGATATCGATCTGATTTGTATATTATTTTAGTCATTTTATAAACTTTTAATACTTAATTATTCTAGTTTAGTTTCAGGTTAATAATCGAGAAGAGATCAAGAAAAGAGTGATTTTTGTAGCTTTTGCGAGGCTCTACGTTTTTGGCCATCACTCCCTCATACGAACTCCGATTGAGGTGATTCAAGTGGACAAATTCTCGGAACTCGGGGGCTACAACTTTCAAAAAGGGACTTAAGGCTAAAAATGGAAAGTACCCGCCGGGTAGGCCTAGTACCTGCCGGATACTCATCATATTCCAGTTTCAAACCTAGCTAGGTAAAGAACACTCATCCGGGTGGGGAGGCCATAGTACTCGCTGGGTAATTGCATTTCTAGCCGGCTAAAAGGGTCAGTTAAGCGTTTTTAGCCTAAAATATACCCTAAACCCTAATGATCAGGAACTTATTGATTAATCACGAATTAAGGCCGATTTTGTATGCTTTTGGAGAGCTTTTAGGGACACCCTAAGCAATTCATTCCTCTTGTAATCATCATAGAAGTTAGTGTTTATTTCTTTTCATTCTAATCTTATTAGTTTATGTTTAGTTCATTGTTTTAATTAATTATGAATTATTCTTAGATTATTATTGTTTGTTTGATTGAACCTATGACAATAGGCTAAACTCTTATTGTTTTGCGTATGATATGATATTTAATCATATAACCATTTGGATTTAATTAAATTTGTGACAACCGTCAAAAATCTCAGGTCAATAACGCACTTAAATTCCTAGTCTATCTAATTTCGTTTACAGCACTCTAAAATCCTAGTGAAAAGTCTAGATTATGACTCCTTAAGTACCGAAACCGTAAGTTACCGAAATCGCTTAACGTTTTAGAAGATTGCTTAGCGGACTTTAAGACCGTAAACCACATTAAATTAGGTTACAAAGTGCCAAAGAAAACTAATGAAATTAAATTTCACATGTCATCACAAAATATTTATCATATCGCAAAAATCATAATTTAACCTGAAATTCCGTAACTCGGTAAATGCAATCGAAAATCGGTTATTTAACTCGCAAATGTCAATCGTAAACGAATCACATGAATTTTGATGTGAATTATAAGCTTAGAAAATAAAATTTTATAACTCCAATTTCAACCATTAAAACATCTCAATTAAACATTTCAATATGTAGAAACTTATACCAAAACAATATGTAACATTTAAAACCTTTAATTACTTAACTTTAAAAAAAAAAAAAAAAAAACATTTTTTTTACCCCACCCCCTCCTGAAAACGGCCAGCCCTCTCTTGACCACCCAAATCCCCCACTAACTTTATTAGTTTACATGCAAGAATCATTTGAACCACTTCTACACTCTTCCATTCACTCATTTCACTCATTTCTCTCATTTCTCTCTCAAAAACACACACAACTCTCTCTAAACACACACTAATTTCCAGTCACATTTTGAATAAAGATCATCACTTTGAAGGTGTTCTTACACAAAAACAAAACCTCTAAGGTATAACCACCCATTTGTACTTTCATTTCTTGCATTTTCTTACTTTAATTCTTGTAAATACATGGATTTTGTGCCTATTTCATGGCTATAATCCACATAAGGTGTTTGATGTTTGTAGGTTGTTTCTTACACTTGTTTAAGTGTAAAAACAAAAGAAAAACCCATGATCAAACCGAAATCAAACCGAAAAATCATCTTTTTGATGTTTAAGTGCTTGCATGCACCATTTTTCGTAGCTAAATCTTAATTTATGTTAAAATATAATTTTGTTTCTGTAAAAATACATATTCATGCATATAAGACAAGGCCTCCATCATTGGATGAGGTCTAAAAATCGTTGGTAGTGAAAAAACACACCAAAAAGATCACTTTGTCATGCATGTAATCTGTCCAGATTTTGACCCTACTTGAAACGACAATAACTCAGAGAATAATGGTCCAAAAATCTTGATTTTTCTTCTAGAATTTAGCTTAATGTCTTTCCTTTAAAACCCCACTAGTCTCACACAAATCCATTGAGTATTCAACCTCCAAATGTATCACACAAAACTGATGCGCAAACAGTAACTTTTCTGTGAGCACCTTGTTGTGATACTTGTTCATGGTTCTTAAGTTGTTCTATAAATCTAAGAAAAATTATTTTAGACTCCTAACATGTATGTCTCAATAGCATAAAAAGATAGTAATTTATCTTGTTGATCTCATATTTTTAGAAAATGTATGAACATCATGCATTGTTGTAAGCTTGTAAATTTCAAATACTTGTGTTGTGATGATTCAAAAATACAAAAGTGCTAGATATAACGTGTTAAAATTTTGGGGACTATTTTTCCCAGTAATTAGATCATGAAAAGACTCTGGAAAATAAAAATGGGAATTTTTGAAAAAACATAAGTATTTTTCCTAAATTAATGCAAATAAAGCCTATAAAAGGTGAAATAATCATGTAAAATACTTTTGGACACAAAATAATTATGGGAAAATTCCAGTGTTATTTTCCTCAGAAAATGACACTATACACAAAATTTCACACTCTTTGGAGGTGTTTCGATATGTTTTCCGATTTATGTCTCGTTAAAACACATAATGTTGGGAACCAAAGTTCCGTTGCTCAAAAAGACTTGAAAATTTTACACAAATCTAGAAATGGGTACAAAATGATCTGGTAAAAGGTCCAGAATTTTTCGTGTATAATTACTATTTTTCCCATAATTATCCTACTTTTTAGACATAAAATGGTTATAAATAATCCATAAATCCAAAAATCCCCAAATTTTCACAGAAAATTTTTGAATTATATTTCATGTTTCATACCAAGTTTGGTAATTTTTAGATGTTCTATTCATATATTTTCATTATTTTGTTGACAACTCGAACAATTACAGACAACGTTAATTAAGGGGAAATTCGAACTTTTTCGGCACTTTGTAATTTAATTAGGTAGCTAAGCAATCCTAAAAAACCATATTAGTCGAGAAACTAACTAGAAACCTTGTGTTCTTAGGACTTGGATAGGAGTCAAACCCGATCGGCACGCGCATTACATCCATCCGTACGCTCACGCTCAATAGTGAGTTTTCACAGCCCCTCTTTTTAACGTTTTACTTAAATGTTTTGGGGTGAAAAGCATGCTATATGATTTAACTACTATATTTGGATTACAAATACTATTCTTATGTTATAATTTATGCTACGCTTATGCTATGCTCGTTTTAGAAATGTTATCCTTGATTAACAAATGATATGCTATGCTATCTGCTATGCTTACTTTCGAATACTCGACATGGTTAAAATGTCGTATTGATTACGAATAACTTCTTGAATGTTTGAAGTTTATACGAACATGATTATATGCTTGTTTTCTATCGTATCTAAAGTCCCCGGTATCTCTACACGACCATTAACTCTATATGAGCCAAATGATGCATATGAATAGTACTATTTGGGAGCGAGACCACCTCCCCACTCACGCGGCCACGTGAGTGCATCCCATCATCCTAAATGCCAACGATAGGGCATCCCTCTTTGGGGCAAAGGTTTATCGGTTATAGGTTTGGTTGTGGACTCAAGCATAATAATTCATTGTGACTATAGACAAAAATGCGATAGCATAGAAATTCATAAGCGACTATAAACGTATGACGTTTCGACTTTTGAAACGATATCTCTTTAAAAATATAAACTTTACGACCCGAGCTTTACAATGACTTTGTCATTTGAAATGATATCTCTTTTAAACTATAAACTTTACGACCCGAGCTTTGCAATGACTTTGACATCTGAACGATATTTCTTTGAAATTATAAACTTATGACCCGAGCTTTACAATGACCTTGTCATTTGAAACGATATTTCTTTGAAACTATAAACGTATGACGTTTTGTCATTTGAAACAATATTTCTTTGAAACTATAAACCTTACGACCCGAACTTTACAAAGACGTTGTCATTTGAAACAATACTTCTTTAAAACCATAAATTTAAAACTTGAGTTTTACACTATAAATCATTGTGGTCGTGGACAATGATAGACGTGGTTTCATAATAACGCTTCGCATTCTTATGAACTTCGACATAATAAACCATTGAGATTATAAACATTTTGATATTGATTTGATGACCCATTGACTTTATAAACGTAACCTGAATCTATTAAATGCTACAATATGAGTTTTATAAACATAACTTGAACTTATTAAACACTATATCTTGAGTTTTATAAAAGTGAATTGAACATTTCTTTGAAAATATGAGCGTGGCGTTATGGATGAATTACGACTTTTAATTGAGCTCCAAAGGGAATCACTCCTAAATGAATCTCGTACTTAAATAAACCTCTTTTGCAAACAAAACATCGATTCACAAATGAATCTAACTATCAAATGGGTATCGCTCTTAAATGAGCCTTGTTTTAATGAATTACTTTTATAATTATCCGCGCAATAGCGCTTGACCGTCCTAAATATTGATCTTATGAAATTATCGGATGATTTTCGTCATTGTATGAGCCTCGGTACTAAACAGATTACTTTTGTGAACTAATCACGTAGTAACGTGGAACTTCTAAACTAAACTTTTGTAAGGTCGCTAGATCTTGGTTCGATAACGGATTATCTTTAAGTATTGAGGTGCGGAATCCCTCAATAAGTTAGGTTTAAGCTTATATAACTTTATTATCAATTAAAGGGCTTCGTTTTGATTATTAACTAAGTTAATCACTCAAAACCGAGCCTTTAATACTATAATAAATATATCTGCACGAAAAACGAGGAGAATAATTAAATATTTGGTGTGTGTGATGATGGCACAGATTTCTAGATGCCTTTAATAAATGAGCAGCAATAAATATTTATATCTGTTTCGACTCGCAGCCCATGGGCTTTGCGAGTTGACTCAACTCGCAGCCCATGGGCCTGCGAGTCCAAATGGCATTGCGAGCCCAGTTCTCAACTCGCAGGTGAGACCTGCGAGTCCAGATGTTCTGCGAACTGAGATCTCAGCTCGCAAGTCTTGTTGACTTGCGAGTTGACTTCTCAATTCGCGATTTTGACTTTAAATTGAAATCGATACTTGTCCAATAATATTTAACAAATAATAATAACAAGTTAATATCATATATTTACAAGTCTAAACCAATTATACAAGTTTGACAATAAATACACTAATCCTATTACAAGCTAGATCTGTTGTCACAATAACATGTCCCAACAGACTCCCCCTTGACAATAGCTCTAGCGTCGTTATCTTCAACTTTGTCTTTGGTCTCTACTTGTAAATACTACTGCCCATATGAATCTTCATTCTAATACAAGTCTTCACCATTAATTGATAATCTTTTGCAAGATCACCCCATGCTTCATCATCAGCTTCAACCATGACAGCTTCACCAGTCTCTGAATCCACGTGCCAATTCAGAAGATTTCCCAGAATATTCTGTGGCATAGGTTTTAGTGGTATCTGCTGTATGCACTTGACAGCTGGATAAGTTTTCTTCCTTAATCTTCGGCCAGTTCTCTGACTGCGTTCCTTCAATTTGATCGTCTTTCCGACTCTTGGCTTAATCTTCTCAAACTTCATTGATCTCCCCTCAGTCCGAATGATTCTCTCAACATAAGTTGCGTAGGGATCATTACTGGGATTTATCAGTTCTAAGCGTGCCAAGTCTCGGATTTCAAATCGAGGAAGCGAACTGAATACTTTGAGCTTCTTATCAAAATATTGAACTCCGTCAAATCTTTTGATAGCGAAAAGTTTCAAGTCAGAATCAAAATACCAGCCGATGATCCCCTTCCTTGGAACTTTCTTTCCAGTTATATCTACTTCAGACATCCCAGCCTTTTGCTTTCTCCTCTTCAGAGGTCTAAACATGGAATTGTTTCTGAGTTTTTCTGGAAGGTCATCTTCTGATTCAGAACTGGTTGAGTCATCTAGATTTTCATCTAACTCAACAACCCTTTCTCCATCTTCTTCCTGGATGACCACTTTAGTTGTAGATGGGCTTACGATGTGTTCATCAATATCAGCATCAAGATCTACACACTCGTCTGCCCCATCATTGACCATGAAAGTCCAATCTTCAGGAGGAACAAACTCTCCTTCTTCAAGGTCAAAATCAATGTCCTCATCTAATTCATCCGGCATGTCGCCTTCAGAATCTGATAAGTCCACCATCTCAAGACCTATAGACATTCATACACAAGTATATTAATATCATAAGTTCTTTCATTGATTTCCCTGAATCAATCAATCCCTTTGTGTATTTAAAATATATTATATATACTTATTCAAACTTTTCATCGATTATCATAATCAATCTAACATTTGAATAAGTCTTATAATATACGAACATTATATATTATATGATCTTATAACTCTTTTATCGAACAATGTCAATCTAGAATTACAAAAGACTTATATTATACAAACATTCATCATTATAGAGTTATAACATTTAAACATTAATATTTTACATATTCAAGTTCAAATGTCTTAATTACAAAATGATTCAAAGTTACAATGTATTAATAATTACAGTCAGTCTATATTAATACAAGTGTCACCTTCTTCAGCTCCACCCTTCGCAGTACCAGCACCAGCTCCACTACCACTTGCTTCAGCAGACTCCCCCTGAAATGTAGTCTGCTGACCAGTCGTTGAAGGACCGGCCAGCTCACTATCCTTCTGAGCTGAGGGATCATCATCTTCATCATTCTTATTCTTCTTCGCCAGCTCATCTTCCTTGCAGGACTCCTGATATATCAAAACCTCCCCTTGAGATGGCTTGTCCTTTAGAAGGCTGATGACTAGGCGATCAAGTCTGTCAATTTGTCTTTGCTTATCAGCTACATCATCTATTAAATTACTATTCGTCTTGATGAGTAGTGAGTAAGCGTTATTCTGTGTAGTGACATTGTCGGACAGTTGTAGGAGCTGTGTAGCAAAAGTGTTAGCCACTACTTGCAATTCTCTAACCCTAGACTCCAATTGTGTAATGCGTTCAGCATCAGTCATAGGTGAGGTAGATGGAGCTTCAGTAGTTGTTGGTGGAGTCGTGGCAGCAGGCGGTTGCATTTTCTTAGCTATCTCAGTAGCTACATCCGTCAGAAGGCGAGTGGCAACCCTGCTTGATTTAGTAGTTGGGTGCGAAGACGGGCGAACCAAAGCAGCAATCATTTCAGCCTCTGAGGGCGTAGAACTTGATTGTAGATGAGCTGCAGAGGTTGAAGCTGTTTGTCTGAGCAGCTTGCGAGGTCGAGTAATAAGCACTTCCTCCTCTTCTTCTTCATCCTCATCTTCTTCGACAATAAAGTCGGGATCCTGATCAATGGCTTTCCTTTTTAGCTTCAGCGCCGGATCCATAATCAGTCTTGATCCCTTTCGGATCATCCCTTCTGGAATCCCAGATACAAACCCAGGAGGTCCAGAGTCATCATCATCATCAGAATCAGATTCAGAGGCTGAAGCAGCCTCTTCATCTCTTCCTGATGGCCCAGCAGCATCAGGTGCCTCAGAAGATGGTTCTTCAAACCTTGGTGCCTCAGCAACATACTGATCCACATCCTGCATGATAGGATCATTGGCATCATCGTTCTCAGCCAGTACTTGTTGCACCACTTCAGCTGCAACATCAGCATCAACTTGTTGCTCTTGCTGATGTGCTTGGATAAGAACTTCCTCTATAAGCTCTTGTGGCTCAGGTACAGCTGCAGCCATTCCAACATCTAGCCAACCATGATTCGGTGGCGCCATATAAGCAGGATCAATCAAAAATCCAAACAGCTCTGTCAGCTGTGGTTGCATCTCAAATCTGCGAGAGGTTTGCATAAACATCGCATTATATGCCCGCAGCCCAATGGTATCCACTCGAATATCTGCTTGAAAAACCGGCAGATCAGTGATATTGGCTCTGATGATCAGCGTGCAGAATCTTGGGTATAACATAAATTGCGATCTAACTCCCCCCAAGATCTGGCGAACGAATTCCCCAAAGATGTAATCGGAGAAACTGTATGGTTTGTTATAAACCAGTGACAGTAAAGCAGATAGGAGAGAGGAGCTCAACTCATCATAGCCTCCCTTCTTAGGTCCAAAAATAGTGACAAGAACATGCCACAGGAACCTCCATTCTCCGAAAACGAGCGCCTTCAAAAACTGACAGCCTCTCTTGGGTCCAACATACCCCATTCGTCCTAGAGCTCCCTTGATAAAGTCAGACGGAAACTCAGTTGGTCCATCTTCCTGCTCTACAGTTCCCAACTGTAATATGTTTCTCAGATCAGAGGCAGAGAAGATAACCGGACGATCATTAATCCTCGTTCGAATGACCGGAGGATTTACAGCAGTATCATACTCAATATGAGTCCAGAACTGTGTAAGTATATCCCTGGACAAGGCAGGTGACTCTGTAATGGCATACTGTATCCTCGATCGACTCAGAAACGTAAGAATCCGAGTCAATCTAGATGCACCACGTGCGTCGACGTCCAGATCAACAAGAACATTATGATGTACAACGAATTGTTGAGCCATATCTGTAATATCACAAATCACACATATGTTAGACAATTAGTTTAACCAATATTGATAAACTTATATGATCTGCAACTTCTAATTGAACTATTAAGTCGTGAAACTTAATTAACAATTATAGTTGTTCATCATATATAGAATCAAGAAGTCTAACTTTCTATTTAACCTGCTACACAAATATATTACTTATTACGGAAAGTCATAAGTCTTATATATAGAGTATACGGTTTTACGTGTTTACATTTAAGTCGACACGTCTAACCGTAGACTATTTTAACTTATAAACGCTTAATTAGTTAACTAATCGAGAGATCGTAAATTAAAATTAAGAAATCAAACTTTTCAAAAGTCAACTCGCAAGTTCAACTCGCAAGCTCAACTCGCAGGTTCAACTCGCAAGTTCAACTCGCAAGTTCAACTCGCAGGGCAGACTTGCAAGTCAACTCGCAGGGCAGACTTGCAAGTCAACTCGCAGGTTGGACTCGCAAGTCAACTCACAAGTTGGACTCGCAAGTGAACTCGCAGGAGTGGACTGCGAGTTGAGTCTGGATCTCAACTCGCAGCATGAACTGCAAAGATGACATCATCTTAAAATTTAATTTTTGGCAAGATATAGGACAATCAGGTTATGCCATTATGTTCACAATACTTTAATTAACATAAACCCTAAGATTCCTTGTTAATCTAAGCATTATTTTTAGTGATTTTTGTGATTTTTTAAAATCAAAACCCTCATTTTTAATAAAATGTCGATTATGATTTAATTACTTGATGAAATCCCTTGTGTTATACCTCAATATGTTTGCAAAGATGAAGTATATATTATCTAAGAGGAGAAAAGTCCGATCCCCAATCAAAGATTTTGAAAAGAAGTGAGCAGTGATCTCGGTTCGCAACTTTCAGTTTGTAAGGGAGTTTGGATTCGCAATACAGGAACAAGTGAACTCGCAGGTTCCCTTTTATACCTTTTAAACTCGGCTCGCAGAACTCAACTCGCAGAGTTGAGTTCAACTCGCAGCACTGTTCTCGGCTCGCAAAAATTGTCAATAAAATACATTTTAATTAAAAAAAACGTAATTTTAAGTCCAAATCGCGCACAAGTCTAAAATCTGAGGATCTTTCACTTGTTTTTCTCATGGAATAGCGAACAAGTCTAAAATAAAATATTTTTTACTTGTCTTTCTTGAAAAAGTGCACAAGTCTAAAATCTGAGGATTTTTCACTTGTGATGCAATCAAATAATAAAATCATAAGTAAAATAAAATAAAGAGAAATAAGATAAAATGAAATAAATAATAGTACAATGATTCATAATAAACATTGGTAGCAAGTACCCTTGTATTAATGAAACACTTTGACTAAAATAAGATTACAATAAAAGAAAGTAAAATAAATCCTAATTGAGGGCGTTAAGAAATTATCGACAGCGGGATCATATTAGAAAGAAAACAGCTGAATCAATTGTTGAGTAATGATCTAAGAAGATTGTTAGTATGCATACCTCATGAAATTCACAAAAGTTACATAAAAACTCACAACTTAACCGTTTTTCAACTTACATTTATAAAAGTATAACTTGGTTACCTATTTCCACAGAATGTAACATTCACATCAAAATGAAGTGATTTAAATATCATAGACGGTTCAAGACGATTACCGGTATTATAATCCATATAAACAAGGTCTACACTGATTTCCAAGCAAACCTTTTATTGTTTGTATGTGAATTACCTAATGTGATCCAAAATATGACATACTGAGAAATCAAGTGAAACACATAACACTGTATCTTTCACATTCAAGGTAGAGGTCACTAAATGATGTTCTTTTCGAAGCATATAACATACCTTTGAGTGAACTTTAAAATGTGACAAACATCAAACCCGGTTTGTAGATACTAGTGGTTCTAGTTCTGTACTTAGTACAACATAAGATCCCTTAGTATAGACAAAACAAGCTTGAAACCATTGGCAAAACTAAAGGAGTCAGGTATGTACTTAGTACAATAAAGACACCAGTAGTTTCACTAACAGCCATAATTCTTATTATTTGTCTTGACATATTTTCATAGATGCTTGATAACAGTGTTCGGTCAGACTATCTTTCATCAATTAAGACTTAAGTCATACATCATATAGCAAATCACACGAGATAATACACAGAAGATTTATAGCTTATTATGTGCTCGGAAATCATAGTAAAATCTGCCTACCAGTACATCATATGATGAAGCTGTCTAGATCTAAGGTTTTTCAAGCAAATTATAACGTGTGGAGAGAGGTGTATACTAGAATAAAGATAAGTATAAGCCTGGTTTTAAAGATGTAAAGTCCATGTAACTAATTTGAATCTACTAACACATCCAACTTAAGACTTTTACTTACAGTTATTAAGCTAAAACTTCTAATTTACTATCATTTCCCAGTTGATAAAGACTTAACCTTTATCGGAGGCGATTCCCCAACGGTAACAAGCAAATGAATGCCATACGCCTAACCCCTTTTTTTTTTAATAAAATAAACATAAACAACTAATAAAGATAAACAAACTAACTATTACAAAATAACTCTATGGAAGACTAATCCTCTGGATTTCTCATTCCATTCAGTTGCACCAATTTCTCGAATCGAGCTCTGTCGAACGCTTTGGTGTATAAGTCTGCTAAATTATCCACAGATGGAACCTTAGCTAACTTTATCAGGTTCTTCTCAGCACAGTCTCTAATAAAGTGATGTCGAATATCAATATGTTTAGTTTCCAGATTATTGGTTATTGAGATCGTTGATTCATTATCAATCATCATAGGAGTATTTGTTATACTCAACCCATAATCAAGCAATTGCTGTTGTATCCACAGAACTTGGGAACAACAGCTGCCAGCTGCAACATACTCAGCTTCACATGTAGAAATGGCTACTGAGGTTTGCTTCTTGCATTGCCAAGAGAGCAGTCTACCTCCTAGGAATTGACATCCACCGGTTGTAGACTTTCTATTCTGATTGCATCCTCCGTAATCAGAATCAGTGTAAGCCACAAAATCTAAGTTTCCATCAGTTGGATACCAAAGTCCCAGTTTCGGTTTTCCTTTGAGGTAACGAAGAATCCGTTTTACAGCTTGCATGTGAGATTCTTTAGGAGTAGCTTGATATCTTGCGCAGACACATACTGCAAACATTATATCAGGCCTTGATGCTGTAAGATACATTAGTGATCCAATCATGGCCCTGTAAAGAGTAGGATCCACGTCTCTATCACTCGATGTATCTGGACCAATACCATGGGCTTCCGGAATAGGAGTATGAAAAATTCTTGATTCTTCCATCTTAAATCGTTCTAGAAGCTCATTAGTATACTTAGTCTGATGAATGAAATATCCATCTTTCTTTTGGTCGAATTGCAATCCTATGAAAAATGTCAATTCACCCATTGCTGACATCTCAAACTTTTTCTTCATAACCTGTTCAAATTCACTACACATCTTTTCGTCAGATGACCCAAAGATGATGTCGTCAACATATACTTGAACAAGTAGAAAGTCTCTCCTTTTCCATTTCACAAAGAGTGTACTGTCAATTCTTCCTCTTGTGAATCCATTCTCAAGAAGATAAGTGGACAGTGTTTCATACCACGCTTTCGGAGCTTGATGTAATCCATATAGAGCCTTATCGAGACGATATACTCTATCTGGATACTTTGGATCAGTAAATCCTGGTGGTTGAGAAACATACACCATTTCTTTGACCTTGCCATACAAGAAGGCACTTTTAACATCCAGCTGAAATACTTTTATTTTCTTTGAGGCTGCAAATGCTAAGAATAACCTAATTGCTTCAAGCCTAGCCACAGGCGCAAACACTTCATTGTAATCAATCCCCTCTTGTTGATTGAAACCTTGGACAACTAGACGAGCTTTATTGCGAATCACGATTCCTCGATCGTCTTTCTTGCACTTAAATACCCATCTAGTTCCAATTGGATATTCTCCAACAGGTAAGTCAACCAACTCCCAAACTTGCAATTTTGTGAACTGAGACAGTTCTTCCTGCA
The DNA here is from genome assembly GCA_963921325.1 of Logfia minima. NCBI lineage: Eukaryota > Viridiplantae > Streptophyta > Magnoliopsida > Asterales > Asteraceae > Logfia > Logfia minima. The sequence goes on from OY992768.1 coordinate 26,546,284, forward strand.
TTGCCTCGACCCACGAATTTTCCTTCAAAGCTATCTGAACATTCTTAGGTTCAATTTGTGAGATAAAGCATGAACATAGACATAGATTAGAAACCCCTGTCTCGTTCATTTCAGCATACAAGCTTGAATGAGTGGATGTACTAGCTTTAGATTGATTCCGAGTCAGAACAGGAGAATTTGGATCACCGATGATATTATCAATTGGATGAATCCTATTAATTCTTGTTGAAGTAACAGGTTCAACTGGAATATCATCCTGTAAGTTGGCACCAATTTCCTCCAAAGGTGGTATACCTTCATTAGTAGTTGATATCCTTAATTGTCTCAGAGGAGTAAGAACATCATCCATAATCCTTTGAGAACCAATTTCAGGATCTTCACTCTCTTGAGGTATATTATCTTGAGGTTGTTGTGACTCGATAGGGGGGGCCACATCAGTATCGACAATATTCCTAGCATCAGGCGTTTGAGCACTCGATGTTGGAGAAGGAGGGGGATCCTCATCTCCCGACAATAAATGCTCAGGAATATCTGAGTTACTAACATAGTCACTGATAGGGACTTTAAATGACTTGAAAAGATCTGAATAATCAAATTGTCAATCCAATCCCTTATGCGAGTCATGTGTATAGCTCGTAACTTCGATGTTATAAACTATTTCAACACGTCCCGATGTTTTATTGAAGACCCGTTTGTTTGGTGAGTTAGGCATGTAACCTAGAAAGTATCCTTCGTCAGCCTTCTCATCAAATTTAGGTTGGTGACTTGTTTTCAACAACGTACATGAAACTCCAAAGGGTTCAAACCCTTTTAAGTTCGGTTTCTTTTTGTTCAAAAGCTCATAACATGTCTTGTTCTGCTTTTTAACCGTAAGAACCCAATTGAGAACATGACATGCTGTATTCACTGCTTCTGCCCAAAATATGATCGGAAGCCTTGAATCTTCAAGCATTGTTCTCGCTGCTTCAATTAGAGTTCTATTCTTCCTTTCAGCAACACCATTTTGTTGAGGTTCATATGGTGCACTAAATTGATGTTGAATGCCTTTGCTTAAGCAATATACATTCAATGCAGAATTCTTGAACTCTGTCCCATTGTCACTACGAATTCTCTTAACTCTTTTTCTATAGATGTTCTCTATTAAATCTAGAAACTCCATGAGAATGCCAGGAGTTTCATCCTTAGATCCCAAAAAGAATACCCAAGAGAATCTAGAGAAATCGTCTGTGACAACCAGACTGTACCATTTGCCACCTATGCTTCTCTTGCTTATTGGGCCAAAGAGATCCATGTGTAACAGCTCAAAAGGCGAGAAAATAGAGTTCACAGTTTTAGACTTGTGTGGTTTCTTATGCTGTTTTCCTTTCAAGCAAGAGATACACTTGTCTTTAAATGCAAAGCTCTTCGGTGGTACACCTAGAATTAACTCATGTTTTGTTATGTAGTTCATTTTACGAAAATTTAGGTGTGCCATTTTCCTATGCCATAGAAGAGAGTCTAATTCTGAAGCCTTGGATAACAGACAAGTAGACACCATTGAAGTAATAGGAGCATTCATGTTGATAGCATAAACGTCCTTCTTCCTTGGAGCTTTCATCAGTATCCATTTTTCGGGAATGATAAAACCCGGCTTCAGGATCAAGGCCTCTTTCTCAGTGAAGAGAACAGGATGACCTTTATCATAGACTTGGGAAACACTCACTAGGTTGTGCGTTAGTTCTTCAACATAATTCACATCCCCTAGAGTCAAAGTTCCATTTGAAACTGTTACTTTCCCAGTAATTACTCCTCCTTTATCACCAGCGAAGTGCACTCCTTGTCTCAGTCCACCTCTGAAGTCTGTCAGTAGACTTCTGGTTCCTGTCATGTGCCTAGAGCATCCACTGTCAACATACCACCAATTATCATTGTTCCCAGTCTGCTCCTGCACATACAAGTTGTACACAATCAGTTATCAAGAGGGACCCAAGCCATTACGGTCTTGGTTTGTCCCTTATCATCGACAAACTGTAGCTCTTTAAAGTAACCATCCTTCCCATTAGGAGCTTTGGTCACTTTTGAAGGAGCATCAGCTTGCTGATGATTAGTGGTCCTGGGTCTATGAGTTGACTGACTTCCAACCCTCCCCGATACATAACCCTGGAATTTCTGCCCTTGGTTACGATTATTATAGGACCCTTGGTTAACTCCTTGTGAACGAGATGTAGAACCAATCTCAAAGTGACTTTGGTTCCTTCTCGGAGTCATAAACCTTAACGGCACATGATCTTTATTGAAATTTTCATGCCGTTTAGGTTTGGGCGGCGAGACACTGTGAGAAGCATCTCTTTTAAGAGCAGTAACAGGTTTAATACCAATTCCTGGTCTGGTACCTAACCTGTCTGTGCTCGAACTAGAGATGATTTTAGTCTTATCACTGTTCTCGCGGTTAGGAGTAGCTTCCGTCTTCTTATTGGGACAACAAGAAGATACGTGTCCTCTTTGATGACACTTGAAGCATGACATCTGCTTTCGTGACTTAATAGTCTTAGCAGACTCCTTCTTTGTCTGATCAGAAGACACTGAAGGTAACTCCCTATGTTTCTTAATTCTCTCATTGTTTACATTAGTACTACCAATCATTCCACTTGATACAAATTGTACTTTAGCGAATGATTTGACTGTACTCTTGTCTAATGATAGGTCATTAATAATATTTTTCTGAGTCTCAGATGCTTCAGACTGTTGAGTTTTCAAATCCTCAGTCTCAGGATTCGCATCTGTCATTTCTATGTCAATAGAAGTAGAAGCAGTGTAATTGGCATTAAAGGGCGGAGGAACATCAGAATATCCTAGGCCAGTAACATCTGTCACACTACGTTGAGAGCTAATGATTCTATCTAAGGTCAAAGAGGATGTTCAATAACCTTCAAATTTTCTATTTAGCTCTACTACCTTCATATTTGACTCTGAAAGTTCTTTATCCCTAATAGTAATATTTCTATTTAGCTCATTAAGGTTTAGATATAACCCGTCTATCTTAACACATTGTTCATTAATTATGTCAGTTAGACTAGTCTTATCTAAGGCATCACTCTTAATCTTTTCAGTTAATGCCAGCTTATCCTCACCTAACCTACGAACATCAGACTTAGCTATATCTAATTCAGATGTTAAGGTTTTGTTAGATTCAGCAAAAACACTAACCTGAGTCTGTAAGTCAGTAACTAAGTAACAGACATCAGCAAGAGTAAGAAGATCCCGACATACCTTTTTCTTGTCTGACTGTACATCAGCTATGTATGCAACGAAGTCATCGGGACTCATTTCTTCAGTCGAGTTGATGTAGAGCACATCTTCCTCGTTCCTCTTGACTTCTGTGTGTGGCACATTAGCTTGACATTCCTCAGCAGTTGGCATGTATAGAGTTGATTCAGTTGGTTTCTCCTGATCGTCTATTTCAGCCATGAGAGCTTGCTCAGGCGGAGTAGACCAATCATAGGAACCATCAATTTGCTGAACTACCAAGACTTTGGAAGTTAAAGTACTTCCCGAGTCTTGTTTTGCAATGCCTGTATCAGCCTTCGGTCGTTGACACTCCCTGGCAAAGTGTCCGTAACCTTGACAGTTATAACACTTGACCTTGGACTTGTCAAACCCTGGTCGATTTCCAACAACTCTCTTACCCGTACGCTTTAGGAAATTCTTTACTCTCCTTGACACCATAGCCAGCTGCCACTGGAGGTCCATTTCATCTAAGTCATCATGGTCAACCTGATCATAATCTTCATCAAATTGTGCAGGATCATTAATCTTCCCTTGAATATAATTTTCATAGGAAGCAACGAATGAAGCCAGATTCGAAAGTTGTTGTTCTGCTGATTTCACACTCATTGGCATCTTATGATGCCCTTGAGTAGACTTATCCGAAGAATTGTTCCTGCTTCGTTTTTCACTGCCATCCGAAGCTATGAAGCACATATCCTCTGTTAGCATTTCTCCAAGTTCATCAATTTCACCAGCAAACAATGCAGTGGTCGAATTGGATGAAGGATTAGAGATACTGGTCTTTCCATGGTATAAACCTGGATTCTGTAAGTGATCAGAATCTGTATCTCTTGTTTTCTTGGAGAAATCATAACCCCTGAGCTTGTCAATAGCCTGCTCTAGGGTCATAGTAGCATATCGTTCATCATTGTCTTTGAGCATGATACCATACATTTCCCACTTACAAGGTAAACCCTCAATAAATTTGTCGGTTTTCTCCTTGTCATTGTAGAAAATTTCGTGGTCGTCAAGTTCACTTAATAAGTGATAAAACCGGGTGGTGTAGGCTTCAAGGTCCTCTTCTCTAAAAGCTTTAAATACCATAAACTGCTTTTTCAGAAGATTACACTTGCCTGCCTTCACCTGAGGGCTTCCCTCACACCTTTTCTCTAGAGCATTCCAGAGCTCTTTAGCTGTGTGAAAGGACTTCAATTGGTGATTGATTTCCTTGGGAAGGCTCATTTTTATCGATGAATGTGCCTTATTATCAATAGTGAATTCTTTTTTCTGATTGTCATTCATCCTGTCGTAAGGCACAATCACAGTTGCATTTCCTACCTTAGCTGTAGGTGCAACATATCCATTTTTAATACACAGCCAAATAGTGATGTCGTGGAATCTACAGTAACTTTCGAATCTGTCTTTCCACCCGTAATAGTCCTCAAGTCTGAGTAGCTTTGGTGGAACATTAGATTTTCCAACCTCGTGTTCCATCTCGATCATTCGACTCAAATCAGATATTTTAAAGTCAAAAATCAAGTTATCTCGCGAATTCAGTAATCTCAACTCGCAACTAGACTCAATTCGCAAGTAAAGTCAGCTCGCAGAAATCTCAGCTCGCAAGAAACTCAGCTCGCAGGAAACTCAGTTCGCAAGGGAACTCAGTTCGCAGCTGAATCTCAACTCGCAGAAATCTCGGTTCGCAAGTCTATCTCAACTCGCAGCTGAAACTAAACTCGCAGATAATTCTCAACTCGCAAATAACAGTAACCCTAATCTCAACTTGCAAAACGGCGCCTCGAAATCTGGGAACTGAAACTTTTTGGTATTTTACGAATAAATCCGTAGATTTCGTTCGAAAAACGACCCTAAAGATGTTATATAACCAAAAACCTTGTAACCACAACGTTTCTAAGCCCGAAAGCTCTGATACCAATTGTAAGGTCGCTAAATCTTGGTTCGATAACGGATTATCTTTAAGTATTGAGGTGCGGAATCCCTCAATACGTTAGGTTTAAGCTTATATAACTTTATTATCAATTAAAGGGCTTCGTTTTGATTATTAACTAAGTTAATCACTCAAAACCGAGCCTTTAATACTATAATAAATATATCTGCACGAAAAACGAGGAGAATAATTAAATATTTGGTGTGTGTGATGATGGCACAGATTTCTAGATGCCTTTAATAAATGAGCAGCAATAAATATTTATATCTGTTTCAACTCGCAGCCCATTGGCTTTGCGAGTTGACTCAACTCGCAGCCCATGGGCCTGCAAATCCAAATGGCATTGCGAGCCCAGTTCTCAACTCGCAGGTGAGACCTGCGAGTCCAGATGGTCTGCGAACTGAGATCTCAGCTCGCAAGTCTTGTTGACTTGCGAGTTGACTTCTCAATTCGCGATTTTGACTTTAAATTGAATGATTTAATAATCTCTAGGACACTAGGATTATAAGATTAAATTGTCAAGTTAGTTGAGTTGATTAACCATAATTGAGAATATTAATTTGTCAAGGAAACTTGCTCTTTATGATCTCATTTAAACGACTGTAGTGTGAAAACAAGTAGTTTAGGTTATTAACTCCTATACGTAAATTACATCAAACTCTAGGGGAAACAAGTCTATATGAAGATACTTCTATCACTTGATTTAACTTATCAATTTAATCACTTTTCTTAATTTAAATATCCTTGTGCCTACCTAGAGGCATTGATGTAGCGTAAAAAGTCATGTTTTTACGTACATTATTCCACCGATTTCAACCATAATCTTTATGAAAACACTTGATTTAAACCATTAATTACTTAAATTCATAAAAAGGGTTGAAATAAGGGCGTTGCGTTAAAAATCAATGAAAACGACTAAATAACGGGCAAAACAAGGCAAAACTCTCGATGCTCGGTTCACCACCCTCAAAATTACCCTTTTTCTATAAAATGAAAAATTATTCTTAATTAGTCTCATAATTTTCCTTGGGTAATTACGAGAACATAGGCGAAAGAATCGCGCAAAACGGACGTGTAACGAAGAAGATACGACCAAACGAAGATACAAGATCGCACGAAGCCGTACACCACCACACCTGAGGGCGTATACGGCCTTTGAGGGCGTATACGGACTCTCAAGAGGGCGTATGCCACCTATCAGAGCGTATTACACCCTCCCACATGGGTGTATTCACCCCCTGAGGGTGATTTTTGCTCCTGATTTGCTCTTGTGAATACACCCAAACTCCAAAGGGTGTCAATGTGGGCGTCGAATTTTAGTGCAAATATTGGATTTTTATACCACACCCAAATGCGATTGAAATGGAAATTGGGTGTATTTTGGGTCTCCCTTGGCCTATAAATACAACCCTCAACCTCCTCATTTCAACAGACCTCAACCTCACACCTCACACACTCCATACACCTTCACCAACACACACCTCTCTCTCTACTTTCTCACTCTAAGTTAGTTTAGTTAGTTTTAGTTAGTTTCTAGTTAAGTATTTAACTAATACTTAACTAGAATATTAGAGGGGTATTATTGTAATATTTGGAAGATACTCGGAGTTCCGCCTTTGTATTCTTTCACGGTTATTGCAAGCTACGCGCTATTTACGGTTCTATCATTTCTCTCTCTATCTTAATTACAATGTTTATCATGTATAACGCCCCTCTTTCTATTTAAGAATATAATATTGATAAACTCGGAAGCATAAATTTAAAATACATTATACATAAACAGTTTACATTTTTCAATATTTACACAATATTTAAACTGTTTAAAACTACAAAAGACGGGGTATTATAAAATTTACAAAACAAGGTTTATTACAAAAACCATATCAGAGACCAAGAGCGCAGTCAAACATCCCCTAATCAACCATTCACCTCCTGCACCCACAATCAATCAAAACATAACCTGCAGGAAGTAAAATGAGGGATTAGCACGAAGCTAAGTGAATAGATTCGTCACACTCCATTCAACTTAGCATAACAAGTTGTTTACACCAAATAATCGTAAACACACATAATTCAATGAGGATCGGTGGCTCTGGGGATATCATAATACCCGGGGATTCCCCCAAGAACACTTACCGTCAATCTGTATGGCCAATACAGAATAGACCGATAACTAATGGTTATTAAAATCATACACAGGTCTCAAACACAACAAATGAATCAAAACCTGTGTAAAACACATAATAACCAGAAGTCCAACTACACGTTGACCTCAATAACATAGTACACATGGGTTCACATAACACGTAGATCAATAATCAATAATCAAGACTAAACAGTCTAATACACATCTACGTTTACTTGTTGTAACCAAATAGTTACAACTAAATCAAATGATGAGTTCCGAATCCACTCACCGATACCTCTGACGTCTCCACACTCAGGATTCTTATATCACTGAGTCTTACGTTGATCTGAAACAGAAAATCATACAAAAGTCAGATGTTCGTTCCATAAATATCATTATAGTCTAATTATCCAATCAGGTAATCCCTGAAGTCTAGGCAAACAAAAGTTTAATCAGAAATAAACTCAGAAAAAGTCCACAATGCAGCTTAAAACTGAAAAATGCCATTTTCGGGTCCTAGATGACCCCGGATGGCCAAAAACTGCCTATATAGCCTTGATTACTAGGTTGTTTCTGAGTGACCTTGCAAATTTCAATTAAATCCGAGTTAGTGAGATTTTCACAAAACAGCGTCTCAAAAACGCATTTTCAAAATTTGCAAAACAAAAATCTCTTTTATAAACTTAGCGACACAACCATTGTGTCGCACCACAAACCCTTGCGACACTACCACTGTGTCGCACAACAGAAACCTGCGACACAAACACTGTGTCGCAGTACTCAAAATGGCCGCCTTAAGCGACATAACAACTGTATCGCAGAACATTCATGCGACACAACCTGCGACACAAACCTTGTGTCGCAATGAAGAACAGACCAGTTCCCAGATTCGAAATTCACGAATTCAAACATGTAATATTCAAATTTACATATACCAATCGGTGCAATTCACTTATAAACAATAACAACACATAATAATCAAATCCTTACCTTGAATTCACAGATCAAAAGCTTCAATTAAGTGATTTAAAGCCAATTCTCACTTTCTCTCTCAATTCTCTCTAATTCTCTTTGTTTTTCACTTTAGAACTAACTTAAAACGTAAGGAAATGATCTGGAAGTGTTTGGGCGGCGTGTATATATTTTTAACATCGAATTACACTTAAGCTCCTTAATTAATTTCAGTTCAGCCCATTTTGCGACACAATCCTGCGACACAACCATTGTGTCGCACAGACAACCTGCGACACAATCCTTGTGTCGCAAAAAATCAAAAACTTACAAATTTTGAATCTACTAATATTTCACTAGTCACAATAAGTCAAAGGGATTATTTATCTACGTTTCACTACGAAACACATAATATTAAATAATTTCTAAAACAAATAGATAATCAATTAAAATAATAGAAATTACCAGACCGAATGATAGGATGTTACATCATGATTGTTATTATGCTAGATGTAGGAATTGCCATGATTAGTGAGTAGTTACCCTGCGTGTTTGTTGTGATGTAGTTAGCTATAATGTGTTGGGATGTTAATATTTATTAATGGTGTCTTGATTTACTTTTCAACTATGATCTAAACCTAATTAATCGTCTTTCCACCAATCGACGTGATTAAACCCTTTTGATAAGATGTCACGAACCTTATTAAATGGTAATTAATTATCTATGTTAAACTATGATTTGATTACAACGCCATGCAATCATCGTAAAGTACATCGTAGATTACTATGGTAATTCATAGGAAATATTATGGAAAAATGCAATGAACGACATGGTGAAGTACTTAACCCTAGTATATTTTATAAACATGGTCTGGCTTTTAAGCATTGGAAATATTAATATCTCGGATCGTAGAATACATCGTTTATTAAAGCTATGAAAATACTATCTAAAGATCGTAAAGTACAATGTGAATCAGCTAGGGATCTATTGGTCACTTTCAAGTGAACGGGTTGGTTAATAATATAGTGGGGAACCTTTAACCTTAATCTAAGTGAACGGGTTGGTTATGAATCTAAGGAATTATTATGAGCAACGTAACTACCATAAATCGGCTGAGTCCCTGGTATAGCAATGGAAACACCACTGTGTGTAGTACAATTGTGGAAGCCCGGAAAAAGCCGTTGGTATCTTTTTTTGTGGATTAATAATAGTGACATCCTTAGATTCTACAAACCCTTAAATGAAAAGTAATCAGACACCAATCAAGACTTAAACTTAAATGTTTTGTTTAGATTAGATTATAATGTGGTGTTAAGAACGATCGGACCGTTAGCGAGCCTGTTACTCTATTCATGCACCCAGGATCGTTAAGATTCCAAAACGGGTCACTGCTTCCGTAACTGGACAGTGTTGAGAGTCGAGCAGTCTCCTCCGATTAGAATCACCATAGCCTAGTTCTCGTGTGACATACCTTTCGAGTAATCGAACGGAAGAGAACTAGTGTTTACACCACAAGGATCTAAGATAAATAAAATACAAATCTTTTGAAAAAGACGTATATTTAAACATCATCCCTACACTAGGCTAATGAAATCACAACAAACATCCTCTAATATCCTGACTATTATCTACCCGAACTAACCTTTACCTTAATTTATTTACTGCTTAACTTAGTTTAATTAATTAAAAACCCCAAACCAAATCTAAATCATTTTAAAACCCCCTTTGTTAAATCGAATCGATCGTTCACGACCTCTCTGTTTCAATTTGGTTGGTCTCAAGAACGACCCCAGGTCATACCTACTACTATAATCCCTTTAGTTGTAGTATACTTAGGTCCCCAACTTTTATAAATATTAAAACACACACCCCACTGGTGCGCGCCGCTCGGTTACCGAAACGACACTGACCGTTCGGGGCGCATCAGGCATCATCCTTTTACCTTAACTATAGATTAGATAAATAACCTTAAAGTACATATAAATTGTTCCTGTGAGAGTACCTGGTAGACTTATCACTCATCTACTACTATCCGATTAGGTACACTTGCCTAGTTGTGTAATAGTTAACTTTGACTTGTTTTACTAATTTTTATAACAAGATTAATACACATCACCTCCGCATCTCTTTCCAAACTTCGTACAACATCATCCATCGACCTTAACTCATCATCAGCACCTCCAGCATAATTCTCAATATGGTGTAATATGTCCTCGATGACCTCTTGTAGTGGCTCGGCAGCTCCAACTGGAGCTTATTCTGGAACTGGTGTGTCAGCCGCTGCCTGGGTCTGTGGCCCGTCCCACCACCCATCATTCGGTGGGGCCACATAATTGGCATTAATGACTGCCCCAAATAGATCTGCGGCCTGTGGTCTATCGGCAGCTTAGCGTCTGTTGTTGTGACTCAGATAGTGCATGAAGATTTTCTTATCGACTGAAGATAGATGCACTACTAGGTCAACAGTTGGAAGATCAGGGACTAATCCATTGATAATCATCATTACGAACCTTAGATATAGTATGAACCGGTCCTTAACACTGCCCCTTATCTGTTGCACCATCTCATCAAAAAAATATTGAGAGAAGTAGTAGGGCTTGTTGTATACGAGTGAAATCATGCCAGACTGCATTTTGTGGTTCATAGTGTCGAACCCATATTTCTTTGGTCCAAATGACACCAGCAAAATGTGCATCAGATAATGCCATTGCCCATAGAGATAACTCTTTATGAACTAGTTGTGGGTAACGTCTCCGACGTAGCCCATATGCTGAAAAGCGCCAGCTCGCATATCGAAAGGAAAAGAGGTCGGGCCATTTTCCTGAACCTCAGTCCCCAACTGTAAAATGATACACAGATATGCCGCAGAGAACTCTATATCCACGTCATTAACCCGAGACCGGATGACTAGTGGGTTTGGCTCACAATCGAACACAGCATTCGTCCAGAATTGACGAAGATAAACGATCCTTAACGTTGGCGAATGAGTAAGAGCATGATGAACCCTCGAGCGCATGAGAAACGTCAACATGCCTTGGTATTGCTCTGTCGTTGGATCCTCAAGGTCGAAAGAGATCGCCATGTTGTGCTTGTTGTGGAATTGCCTCAATTGATCAGCAATCCTGCACAATAGACAAAACACACCAAACAAGTATTGTTAGTTATACAAGTTAATCATTCTAGAACCCTGTAATGAAGATCCTACTATGAAATTAAGTTATATTACATTATTACAGAAAAAATCATTTTTCAAACAAGTGTAAGTTCGTACAAACTTACAAGCCTGTGTAGGTTCGTACGAACTTGACATTTGACCAAGGTCAAACTAAGTTCGTATGAACTTACACCAGGAGCTAGGTTCGTACAAACTTAGACAAGTTCTTATGAACTTAGTAAGTTCGAACGATGAACTACCATTTCAAAATTTTAAAATTTTGGTAATTAAAACATGATCAGACAGGTGCTAAAGGTGCGCTATGATGCGTTTAATATGAAGTAGATAGCTATAAAGCTAGGTCTGTTTTCATACCAGCAACTATATACATTGTTTCATGATCATTTTTTTGTTGAACATACCTTTGATGCTCCATTACAGTGTCATAGTGAGTCGAAAATTCAACCAACATTAAATAGGGATTGGTGAATTTTTGAAAAAAACATATTCTCACTCTCCGACCTTGAAGATTTTCTCATCAGTCCCGCAAGAGGTTCATGCAATAAGTAAGCCGGAATCCATGTGTTTCTGATATCATACATATCTAGCCACGTATTATTGGTGAGTTTGAAATCTTGAATAATTGATTCCCACTCTCTTTCAAACACTTCTGGTGTTATCTTATCCGTCCAAACTATGTTGCATATACGTTTTTTGAAGTCAGTTGTGCTACACAACACTGTTCCAACCTATAACATAAAAAAAGTGATTTTAATTCGTTTTTCACAATATGTATAATTAACATAAACAAAACGTAAGTATAATTACCACCTTTGTTGTCAGTTTTTTCATGATATGCCACATGCATAGTCTGTGTCATGTATTTATGAAAACATTTTTGATTGCAGTCTTCACTACTTTATCATGGTCAGTCACCACAACTATTAGGTCATACTTAAAAACTCTTTGGAATGCTTTTAGAAGCCATTCATAATAATCCTGAGTTTCACTTGTTAAAAGAGCATAACCGAAAGACAAGCAATGGTTGTGGTTGTTGATCCCTATGAATGGTACAAACACCATTGCATACCTGTTGAATTAATAGGTAGTTAAAACATATAGTTCAATGTTGTTTCGGTTTATTTTTATTAGATGTAGCTATGAGAAATTTTTCTACGTGTTTGATTTGAAAGTTGAGTTAAAAGACACAACATCTCCATAGCATCTGTAATTTCTGTGTGCTTCGGGATCTGCCCAAAATACCCCTGCTAAAGTATCCTTTGGTGTAAGCAAGTATTCAACATAGAAGTCTTCTACAAACTGCATTTTTGCTAGTAGTTTTTCAACAGCCATTTGTGCATCAACTTTCCCTATAAAGACACTTACGTCTCTTCTAAAGTTTTTGCAGTCTACTGCTATCACACCCACTTCCTCAAACCCACCATAAAGTTCCTCAACATTTTAAAACCCTTCAGCGGTCCAATGTTAAGAGAAGACACTTGAAACAAAAATTGTTGTTTCATATATCCCAAATTTCTTGTTGGCCTAACAAACTTCATATCAGATTGATGAAGTAGGTAGTGATTGTGGCCTTCATTAAACTTATACACCTTATATTTTCCATTTTTTTATTGTATAAGTTGAATTTTTTTTTGACAACTAGTTGTAAAGCTACTAGCTTTCCTTAGTTTCAAATTGCACCCACATAAGTTTCTTTTATATTTTCCTCCTTCTTTGTTACATTTAAAGTACTCAATTTTGGGGTTGACTACATTGTCGAGATTTCAAAACGAACTCTTTTTAGACACAAAACCTGATTTTTTAGCATATTCATGATAAAAACTATATGCTTCATCCAGTGTATCATATATTGTTCCAACTACATGTTTGTCACTAAGATTAGGATACCAATACCTAGTTCCATGTGGACTATAAAATGGTAAACCCTCTTTTTGAACAACAATTGCATCAGCAGAATCTATAAATGAAGGAATTATTAGGTATACTTTGATGAATTCTAAACTATGTTACATATAACAAAAATGCAGAAGAAAATTACTTTTCATATATAACTACAATATTGATATTCTTTGCAATTTTTTATTAAGCAACATATATAACTACTACAACATATTTATATTGTTAAAGTACATCATACTCAATACCTACATCACATATTAATATATAACTGCATGTTTTTATACTGCATCTTACTTTAGTAGCAATTTTTTGGTTGTTCATACTGCATTTTATATATGTTGCACGTTATGTTTTAATTTTTTTTAATTTTTTTCTGTGGATTTGAGATTTATCAATTATCTGTCTAATATAAATCGAAATCTAAAAAACACATATTCGTACAAATGTGTATCTACATATTCAAAGATTATCGAGAACTTACATTCAGTTTCCGTTTGTGTTGTAGGTGTTTGCTTATTCAGCATATTTGAAATATTTGCTCCAATATCTGCAATCGAACTTGTTACCGTAGGTGTCTTTTGAATTAACGGATTTGTAACATTTGTGCCATTAAATTCAATCAGATTTGTTATTGTAGATGTTTCAGATGACATATTGTTGAGATTTCCTAAAAAAAAGCTATTTTTGATTTGCTGTATATTTTTCGATTTTGAAATTCTCTGCGATCGATGTAATAACAGAGTATGTAATTTTTTATTTTGATCCGTGTGTTTGAAACGATGATGAATGTAACTGAGCGTGATGTATATGAAGACTATATGTATATGTGTGTATATGCGATCGTCATTTTTGAGTGAATCGCATAATTGTAGGGAAAATGAAATATACGCTTATTATGAAGTAAGTAGGTCAGAGGACCGGGCATATTATGTAAAAATGAAAGTACAAAATTAACCCTAGTGATAACCTCAGGTTTGTGACACGTGTCGCGTCGTGGTTGGTCCCGAAGTTGCCCTCCCTTCCCTCGCAAACAGACATATTCTGCCGAACGTGACTCTTATTAAATATAACACTTCAAACATATTTATAATTTTATACTGTGAAAAAAAGGATCAAACACCAGATTTCTTGGGGCAGTTGGTATCACCTGGTTGTTTGTTTACGTCGCCAGAACACCTCCTCCAATGATGCCTGAACTTACCCAATTCACGTGGACCCGTTTACCCCTTGTGCCATACCCCTCTGTTGGGATGCTCTTAGAGATTCACAAAATTGAAACTGTTGCTCAAAGAATATAGTTGTCAACTAGTGGCTTTAGTTAGGTCTGGAGGCGGACAGATCATAAGATCGATATGGATCAGAAATGGATCAAGTTATTGGGACGCTGAAAATCAGAAGATACATGGCCCCGTCACATGGACCCTGGGCTTGGGCTTTTGTTCTTGACAGCTCTCTCTCACGCTTATACGGTAAAAGCCTTGCGTTCATAATATTGTTCTAAATTCTCTCAAGATTAATTTTGAGGAAGAAAAATGGAATAGACTACTTGAAATTAAAGTCAATGTGATGCGATGGAGTTTAAAATCAAGTGAGGTTCCCAACTTGAATAAATTTAGACAAAAGAGGAATTTATATTAGACTCTACGAAGTGTCCATTTTGTAATGATGATCAAGAAATGAAGAACATATTTTGATGGCAACCGACTTGCGTAAAGAAATTGCAAATTGGTGAAATGTTAGTGTCTTTCTTAAGAAACGGAAGCGATTTAATTGTGAGATGAATTCATTGATTTGGAATGAAAACAATTGCAGATTATAGACATGGATGGAATCTATTCTAACTAGCAATTTCTATTTCTTAACTAACCTTCTCGCCTAATTACATTAACAATAAAATTACACTTTATTATAAAGCGAACCCAAGACTGTCAAACTTCAATAATAATTATGTATCCTCCCCTCAAGTTGGTAGGTTAGTGAAACCCAACTTTCCAGCAAGAAAGGAGTGTTGTCGATTATCCAAAGTCTTAGTCATAATGTGTGGTAGTTGCTAGTTGAAGATGAGCAGGTATATATGTTGTTTTAAGAAATC
Organism: Logfia minima; assembly: GCA_963921325.1. Taxonomy (NCBI): domain Eukaryota; kingdom Viridiplantae; phylum Streptophyta; class Magnoliopsida; order Asterales; family Asteraceae; genus Logfia; species Logfia minima. The sequence goes on from OY992768.1 coordinate 26,561,724, forward strand.
CAATTTGAACTTTATCTCTTGTAAAGTGACAATCAATATCTAAGTGTTTTGTGCGTTCATGTAAATAAGGATTAGCTGGTATTTGTGTGCAGCTTTATTGTCACAAAACTAGGTAAGAGGAACCTGAACTTGAGTACACAAATACTTCAACAAATAAGCTAGCCATACCAATTCACAAGTGGTGGTTGCCATGCTTATGTGGTCTGCTTCAGTGGAAGATCTGAAAATTGTGACTTGTGTTCTTAGTCTTCCAAGACACTTGTGCATGACCCAAAAATATTCAATAACCAGTGAGGGATTTTCTAATCATAAGGCATGATACCCAGTCAGCATCTGAGAAACCTACAACTCTAAGTTGAAGTTGGATGGGATAAAATAACCCTTTGAAATTGGTAATTTGAGATATCTAAGTGTGTATTCTTTGGAGCAGATATAAATTGACTGAGATGTTGGACTGAATAGGAAATATCAGGCCTACTCATAGACAACCAAAGAAATCTCCCAACCAACCTCCTGTATGAATCTGGTGAACTTTAAATTCCCCTTTATCCAATGATAAATATTTATGATATTAATTATCCTTTGTTTAACAGACTACTATACTAAAATGATATTTTTATATATGAAAATAAATAATTTATAATTATATGCGCTAAATTTTGGTATGGACTTCACTTTTAACGAATCAGTCGTCCACAATTTGGCAAGACTCCAAATCTCCAATCCTCGCAAAAGAACATTTTATGCTTGTAAAATTTATCATTAATATTTTCTTTTGTAGAAATAAATCTCCATCACCAAACTAGCCCACTAAATTATAAAATAATTTTTTCGTTTAAGTTAAAGTGTTCACGTTAAAATTGCATGAATTTTTGAAGATGTGTATAATTATTATATTTTGTTCAATAAAACTTTATCTTTACCATTTCAAACATGTTAAAAAGTATATCTAAACTTTTGAGCAATCCTGTAGTTGTTATAAATCTAGTGACATAATGTGATCAAGTTTAATGTTAGTTTGGTTGATGCAGGTTCAAGTAATCAAAGTTGTAGATGCTGCTGTTGGACTTTCAGTGTTAGAGTAGCAGAGCTCGAGGGACTAAAGTGCATATATTGGAAGCTCAAGGATAAGAAAGTTCATCTCAAACTTAAAGGGCCACTTATGTATTATATAAAGTGAAGGGCCTGGTTGTAAATGACATGTAATTGTAATGTAGTAAACAATAGAGTGAGAGAGGTTTGCTTCTCCAGTTTCTGATGATTCATGATTGATCTTAGGATTGTGTAAATAATCACTTCCATTGTGGTTATTAGGAATTGTCTATTGAGTTTGTAACAAGCAAAGCAAATATTGTTTCTTCTTTTCCAGATCTGTGAGTTTGATCATTTTATTTATAATCAATTGATTCTTGAGTTCATTCTTCACATCTTATGAGTTTATCTAGTTTTTTACAAAACATTTTTTATGAATAAAGAAAATACACATTTACTTTAAGAAACCTCAAAATTAAATTAAAATACAAGGGAATCAATTTCTGGTTAAACTAAGTCTTACAGAATTTGACACTAGCTAAGCCAAACGACAATATATTCACCGATAAACTGATACTTTATAATTAACGGATAATGACTCATTGATAGAGAGTTAAAAGATAAAAGTACAATGGTCCTCATATGCTTACAACTCTTAATGTTGATCGACTTGAATGTAGGAGTATAATAACCATATATATGATGGTCCGTCATAATACATATATAACTAAAAAACTACGCTTGATTTTTGTGACACTTTTGTATCTTTGTCATCATATATATGATATTGGTGGATACAATGTATGACTGGAATCATACTATATCGCTAAATCATGTTGATCAGCTCATTCCAGTCATCCCGGTAGCTAGGTGCAACGAACAGATAAATTGAGACGTAAATGTTAAATTTATCAACATGTATACAAACAGCGCCTTAGTTGCGTTTAAAAAGAAACTACGGTTCAAATGACATAACACCATCTTAGTAAAATTGCAGAGATTTTAAGTATTATACAGATTAAACATAGACACAACAATAGATACACAAATTTACGTTTTGTATGACACTATTTTCATGTATTATACAAACAAAAATGTCATTAATTGAAAGAAAAATCTTCATTAGAGAGCATGAAGCATCACTTGAACACCGTTCTTGGGGATAAGCAACACAAGATGAATAGGTGAGTGAATGTAATTCGGAGAGGGAGTAAACCGATAATGCTGTAAAATCATTGCAAGTGTAACCTTTGCTGTATTGGTTGCAAAGTTTGAACCTACACAATTTCGAGGCCCAAAACCGAAGGGCATGTATGCTGATTGGTTGTTTTTTGTTGCTTTACTAATCCCTTCAGAAAATCTTTCAGGCTTAAAAAGTTGTGCGTCTTCTCCCCATATTTCACGATCATGATGAAGTGCTAAAACTGGAATATGTAAAATCATGTTGGCAGGAATCGTAAAATTTCCCAATTTAGTTTCTTTTTCGTTCTTTCTTACAATTGCCATTGCAGGAGGATACAATCGAAGTGTCTCATTAATGATCATGCCAATCTGTATGATACAAGGATTAGTACCTTTACAATTTTTTGAGGTTTTAATAACATAATGTAAATTAAATACGATTTTCAGCTTACTGTTTTAAGTTTTGGTATGATTTCAGAAGGGGGGTGTTCTTTGCCACATAACCTGAAGACTTCTTCTCGTGCTCTTTCTTGCCATTCAGTGTGGATCGATAAAAGCAGAATAGCCCATGAGAGCAGGACAGACGTTGTTGCAGCTCCAGAGACGTAAAAAGTTTTACATTCGTCTATAATGTCTTGTGTGGAAAGATGATAGCGTTCATCGGTGTCATGGTTAGCTTTCACAAGATATCCAAGAAAATCTGCGCCCCTAAGGTAAGCATCTATCGCCATTGTCTTCTCTCGTTCCTTTATAGTTTTTATAATTAGATCCTTAATTATTTTCTGAAGCTCATCAGACTTTAGATCATCGCTGCTTTTCCGTATTTTACTGCAAAAGCCAACAAATACACCCGTATTCCTTCTTATGTATGCAAAGTTTTCTCAATTCATTTGATGCGTAGTTTTGATGAATTGTTAAATTACCTGAGGCCAAGAAGGCGAGGATCATAGTAGTTTCTGCCTGCGATTGCACTCATTTCCTTGAGCATTTCAAAAATTTCCTTTCCTTGTAAGTAGCTGGTGCCAAATGCTGTTCTTGAAATCACTTCTGCTGTCAAGATCCTGACCTCGGTATTCATTTCCACCTCGCTGCCAGCCATACCTTTCCACCTAAGTAGCATCTTTTCGACACTTTCAACCATGGCGGGGATCATGTTCTACTTTCATATATGTAAACAATTAATCAGGTTGTTATCAACCAGTATTATAACCAAAAGGGCCTTTCGGCCTAAAAGTATGAAGGTAACTCATCAACCAAGAGGTTAAGGGTTAAAATATGAATTAACACAAACTTTTTGTGTGTGTGTGTGTGTATAATATAAAACGTTTAAAGTGTTTCCTGTTCTAGATAGAAGTAATATAAAAGCCTACAATGTTAACTACTAGTTTATGATCCTGATGATTAAAGAGCTTAATTTAATTACCTTTAAACTCTCAGTACTGAAAGCATGATTAGCCAATTTTCGTTTCCTTGCCCATTTTACGCCTTTGGAAGTTACAAGGCCATCCCCAAGCATTTTCTTATGATATGATCCAAGGTCAGGTCTTGTTGAAGACACACTTTTATTGCTCGCAATTTCTTTGATAATCTCCGGTTCTGTGATGACCAATTCGGCTTGAGGACCATACCAATTCACAAAGATCTTCCCTAGTAATTTTACAAGAGTAAAGTTAGTAAAAGTAAAGAATTGCAAACAGTAACTAGCTCGATCAAGGACAACAGTCACGACACCAACCATATAACCGAAACCATGTATCAAAGTGAGGTTGTAGTCTTGGGTATATATCATGTGATATATCGGTGAACGGGCTATTTGCAAATTCGTCTTTCATTTTGGCAATTTCTTTAGTGTTGCCATGAATGAATCGATACGAAGGACCTTTTATACCTTGTGAATTCAACACACGTTTTATACGAGTCGGAACCCACCACACTTTGTGGAAGAACTTAATGAAAGCCAAGATGATTAAAGAGGCAATAAAAAGAAGATTCAAAGTTCTTACATTCGACCACATATCAGTAAAAGATAGGTGTTTAGATGTGGTGATTCATACTCATATAGATGACTAGATGTTATGTTTTCAGCTAATTCATATGAAAGTGGAAGTTTATAAATGTCTTGAATTGACCATGAAAGGAGCTACAATGGTTTATTATGAAGAGGATGGACATCCGAATATTTAAAATTGTTGTTTTGTACGGATGTAACAACTTATTCTTTTGGCTTGTTTAGTTTTTTCTCTGTATATTTAATGATATGTATTTTATAATAGTGATATTAATTAATCTTCATTATCTTTTTGAATAAAAAAACTTACTCGAAATAACCTATAATTTTTCTTTTTGATTTTAGTTTTTCCTTTTAAATTAAATCTCACACTATTTATAATTGGCGCAAACCGGGTTCGGCCCTGTTACAAAAGTAGTTGATAATATCCATCACTTGGAGAATTAAGACCTGCTTTGGCCCATCTGTCCTAACATGCCTTGTATAATTTTTTTCTTCTACTATTAATTCTTAAAATAGTTTTTGTTACAAATAAATATATATATATATATATATATATAAATATAGGAAATGATCCATAGGGAAGCTCCAAATTTTGGGGAAGAGGGGAAGGAAATATTAGCCATTGATGTTTTCATAAATAAATATTTTTTACATTCATTTGTGATGAATATTAAATTTTAAAATTATTTGTGATTTTTAAAATTCTTTTACGATGAAATTAATGGTTGAGATTTGTTTCTCTCCTTCCTTAATTTTTTTGCTTCCCTCTTGATCCTCACCCTGTAAATATAGATGTAAAAGTTATAATGACAAATAAAATTAAATAAGCAAAACAAGTTTGTCTTTGTAACTAGAAGTAAAAAAATTGGAGTCCTCTTTAACGAAGAACAGAAATAAGTTTTCATCTTACCACTTGGTTTCACATTTTATTATAGAAAGTTCAAAAAATAATCCTCCAAAAACGACACTTGAAAAAATATGCCCCCAAAATTTTGTATCCCATTTTGCCCTACCCGGTTGCAAAATGTGGATAGTAAGGCCTCCTGATCTTACGTCCGGACATATCCTTGAGTACGAAGCCGAGTACGCGGGTCGCAAAGGTCCTTAAGGCCGAACCTTGGGACTTGTGACCCGAATTTGCAACTTATGACCCGTAATTTGCGACTTTCGGCCAGTAATTTGTGAGTTGCGACCCAAAATTTGCGACTTGCGATCCAAATTTTTGCAACTTACGACTCAAAGTTAATCGTTTTTGAGCTCGCAGATTTTTTTAGACTTTTTTTTACGTTTTTTACTTTTATCCTAATTAATTAAAGGTTAATGTTTAACAACACTCCATATTCACTGTAAATTTAACGAATTTAAAATTAGAATTCTCAAACTTTACGAGTAAAAGACAATGTCTAACCGTTTTTTGACTTTATGACTATTTGATTTTTTTCGAAATTAATTGAGGGTTAATTTTTAATGTAAATTTTATGAATTTGAAATTTGAGTTTTCTATAGAAAGTTATGAGGGGTCAAAATGCGTTTAAAAGTCAAGAAAGTATAATTTGTCAAAACTGAAAGTCAAGTAGGCCCGAATTATAAAAATTTTTTGAGACAAACCGCCAATGGCGGTATGCCAACGAATAGATCCCGAAAAAATACACAAATTTATAAAACGGTGACTTTATAAGAAAATTAACATAATTTACATAAAAAGGGAAGTCAACATAATTAAAAAAGAAGGATCCAGTCGCGAGTCGCAAGGGCTGGTCGAAAGTCTCGGTCGTGAGTCGCAACTCTCGATCGCATATTGCCCACGTTACTAGTACGTCCGGTCGCGAGATACCTGTCATGAGATCCTTGCGACTTGCGATCGAATAAGGCAAAATGAAATTAAGACCTATACTATGTAATGTAAAACAGATTGCTTGTACATTGACTAGGCCCATATTTGTATTAAGGCCCATGACTCACATTGTATGATTTCGATGAATATGCTAACTGTTTTCCGTTTGATAATACAAAATGTGAATCACATGCTATTAAAAAGCTTAAAAGCTAGTCACATATAAAGAACATTGTATCATCATATTGTAATGTCATGGCAATGTTTATGCTTTATATTATCCCAATCATTGATTGTTTTGGACTTGATAAGGAAAATGGGACCTTATAGTTTGTCCAAGTTCTAGAAAGACCTTAAGAACAAACCACTAAATAAGTAATTTAATAAGGTGAACTTTTCTAATAGCTAATGGCTTAATCCTAACTCTCTAATCTAGATTTAAAATATACTAATATAGACGATGGTCTATCAAATGATTACAAACTGGTCTAAAAGGGGAATATATAAACATAGGGTTTATTGTTTTAAAATATAAATAATTTTACATCTTTTACTATTGTATATGGTGAATTTTTAAAAGTTTTATCCTATGTATCAAAATTTTAAAAATGTATATAAATTTAACTTAGAAGTATATGTATATCAAATACATACAAGATGCATACATTAGACGCTTTATGAATCTTGCATACAATAGACGCTTTATAAATCTTACATACAATAGTAATTTTTAAAGTTCACATCATATAATAATAAATATGTAAAATTTAATACATTTTAACAAATTAAAGCCTATAAAAGTATGATGTTGTCATACAATGGACACTACAAATGGCTTTCTCCTCGCTTATACCTCTACGCGCTACCTAAACGTGAACTTTTATTCGGGGGTGACTTAAGGGTAAGGCCGCTAAAGTTAGGGCTTTAGGCCTCAAATAATCTAAAGCCCCGTATGTTTGTAGGTGGAAGTTCAAATGAAAACCAAATAAAAAATAAGTACTTGTGAGAACCACTAAATTACTTTTTTGTTCACATGTGATTAGTTTGATTCATATATGAAGATTGATCTATGTAAGGTTTAGAAAGAAAATAGGCTAAACGCTCTAAAAATTACATCATAAAACACATCTTAACCAATTTTTTCACATGATTGTTGATTGTTCACAAATTTATATATATTTTTGTGTTTTTACATATAATTTTAGGATTTTTGAACTTTTTTTCTTTATCAATGGAAAGTACATCAATGTTCACATATGAATGAAGTGAATAACATATGAACAAATACGTTATCTAGTCATCCTCACGAGTTCTAAACCTTTATGTGGTTCTCATTTGAACCTTGAAAGTCCCTTTTATTTACTTATTGAGTAAGTAATACTGAGTTCAATAGTATAGCTAGAATTGTGGAGGATGGTGAATACAATTTTACTTGTTAATTATAGTGCTTTTAAATTTCTTAACAGTTATCAAGTATTTTAAAAGATTTTTGTATAATAAACAGAGTAAATGGATCACAGTATATATAAGAAGGCCAATAACAGAAAGCTGAATACAAGTTAAACTTGAATGATGAATTTATTAATGATAAATTACATCAACATATTGAATTGCATAATCGTTAAAGCCTTTGCTAGAACTAACTCAATACGATTAAAAGTTTAAGTGTTACTCGCTGCGAGAATAGATATGCTATTACTCACTTACACAATTCATAGTTAATAATTCTTTATCACTGATCGAAATCAAATGATAGCTACAAATCGGTAAACAAATAAGTACAATATGTCACTATATTTATAGACAGATATTTCCTGTGAATATCTCCTACAATTTAGGATATAGAATGACATGTGTCGCTATTAGAATGGCTTTCCACTAACAGACAAATGATTAGGTAAGAATCTTCACATTCTTCGTTTGTTGTGATTCCACCAATCACAATGAAGCATGAATGTCGTACTCCTCATCACTGCGAACTTCTTTAGTTGCGGATGAACAATAACCAGGGACTTCATTTTCATAGCGACTTGAACATGAATGTTTAGTAACAAGGTTATTACTTAAGTCGCTGAAGAGTAAGAAACTTCATCACTCACTGCGAGCTAACATGCTCTTGTAGAGTGACTGGTCTTGATTTCATATAGTGACTTTCCTTTATTCAATCACAGCGATTGTTGTGATTGTCATTGCATAATCGTATAGTCACATGTACTACTAGTGAATTGAGTAACTACTAGTAGCGATTATATGTATGCAGTGACTTACATCATTTGCAGTGGGTTGAATCTTGATTGTTCCATGCATATAGCGATTGAAACATTTAGCGATAAATTCTTCAAGCGATAGCGAATCCACCGAGTTTAGTCACGAGTGACTTAGCAGTGACTTGGTTAAGCAGCGACCTGTGAGACAATGTATTCTTGGAGTTTTGACTTCATCATTTCTATGAAGAACTCTAGGGAATTGATTCATCACAGATAAGTGACCCAACAAACCTTCCTCTATTTTTTGTTTACCTATATATAGTATCGACTAGAACATTCATCTCTTTGAATTTTAAGGGTCTCACACGATTAAAAAACAAATAGCTCATATTCTACGCTCTTCCTGGTCCAATCCCAGTTTTTTTTGTCAAGGATAAAAATGTAGGTTTTGTGAGAAAACACCCAAATAAACTCAATAGGGGTCTTTTAGTTGTAGCTGTTTGAACTCCCATTTTTATGAAACTTTTGTTTTTCACTTTATCTAATTCTTTTTTCTTTCTAGTTCACCTAACTATTGATCTTTATGACAAAAATGGAAAAGTCATACTCCTTCCGTCCCATTTTAAGTGTCCACATACTACTTTTATTTGTTCTAAGACAAATGTCCATTTGCAAAAAAGAATGATTAAAAATCATTAAATTCTCAAATATACCATTATTTATTACTCTTAATAAATCATTTATTAAATATTTCAAGTCAAACTTAACATGAATATAAGGATATATATTTTATTTCCTTACTTTGTCTTTAATTAAACAAAGAAATTGTTGGAAGTAACTCTTTTTGGGATGATTAAGGGATGGATAGTTCATATTATACGGATACAATGTTAGGCACATTGTATAGCACTGCATGAACTAAAAAACTTGTGCATTTATTAAGAAGAGTCCCATTATAAAGATTTTCCAAGCAAAATAAACTGTGTTGACAATGGCATTGAAAACATAAAAATGTTCTATCGGCTTAGAAACATAAACGAAATGAACTTAAAAGTAATTTCAATTTTCCATAAAAAATCTACATATATAAGTGAATGCAGAGTGTATATTTTAAAAAAATGATGTCATTAAAAAGGATAAAGGATTTGATATCACTAAAAAGCTTCATTCTAAAAGCTCGCTTTAGACCTCAAAACAACTTGAGCCGCTCGTGCTTTTATTTGATGTTATACGCATTTAAAAGTGTGTAAAAAAGCATCCATGTTTATAACCGTGTAAACTTTTACATACTCCATAAGTAATTTATCCACCTTTACAAGTATGTACATGAAATTGATGCTTATTAGTGTGGAAAGCATGTACTTATGAAGTAATTTTATATAGAAGAATATTCAAATAATTTAGTTTGTTATAGTAATAGTGGTAGGATTAAACATTTTCATTTTTAATTTTATTATTAACTAACTTTTTTTTTATATAAAAATTATTAGAATCCTATACTCTTTAATATGTGATAACAAGCTTTTAAAAAATAAGTTATACACATTATAAATTTTTAATGTCTATCACAGTTAAAAGTTATAAAAGTTGTGATACAAAATTTAAGTTTTATATCATATTTATAAAAAATAAAAAACAATCTCATATTATAAAAAACTAAAATTATAATAATTTTGATTTAATTTTTTATGAAAAAATATAAGTATGTTAAAGTTAAAAATAAAAATATTCATTTTTACCATTTTTATCATAACAAACAAAACTACAATAGCTCTTCTTTGTATTTTTAATATTTTTAAATAAAATGAAGTACACACGTGGAAGAAAAAATGTAAATCTTAAATAATATATAAGAATCATACTTGTGACATCATCATCTTAATTTAATATCCAATTAACCAATCAGAAGTCATAATTTAATTAAAATAAATTTTTTTAAATTGAGTAAAATTAGGGATTTGATGACATCATAAGTTATAATTTTAAAAAATAAAAGACGGTTATTTATTCAATATCAGTGTGTATAACGGGTATTTTAAGTACTCTAGTATTTTTTGAAAAAAATTATTAACCCTTAAGATATATAAAAAAGATATATGATTATAAAAAAATTGTTTACATTTATGTTAATAGTCTCATAGGTGATTACTATTTAACTTACAAATTAAATTTATGTTTAAAATCACCCTAAACTATATGCAATACACCTTCTTTTACTATTTGTGTTTTTTTTTTCTTCATATTTTTGGTTACATAACAGTTTCTTTGAGATTCTTAATAGTTTTATATTGTTTTTTATATGAAGTGTTTCGAATTTAAGATTACTAATCATATTTCACGAATTATACTTGCAATTATTTTTAAAAATATTCAAATAGTATTATTTCGTATTTTTTAAATTGACTCTGTGTATAGACAAGTGTAAAAACTAGTAGATGTATATATAAAATGCATATTACACAGATTTTCTGTTTCAGCTGGCCCAAATTATCACAGCTTCAACCTATTTCTAGTACGAAATTAAATTTTTCAGTTACTTTCCATTCAAATTAGGGTTTATTATCGAGAAGAGGATTTTGATTTTGTGTTGTAATCATAGGTGATTCTTCTTGAGCACATAATGTTATATGGGTCATTATTGGAGATCTCAAAATTCAGAAGTTATAGCTTGAAAGTATTTCGTTTGGATGTCTGGTAAGCATTACATAATTGTTTGTCGTACATTAATATTTATATTGTCTATTCTCGCTGGCCTTAAACTTCAACATCTAGTAACAAAGAGTTTAATTTATTAATTATCCTTGTAACATCAGACTCAACCTTATTTTACAATATTTAGGGGAAGAAAATTAAATTATAAAATCTAGTCATTTATTATGTTCACATTTTATTTCTTTTCTTATTTAGACATATACTGGATGTAGTGTAGAACTTAGAGTACTGTGCATACATATCCATGTATACTTGTAAGACGTTTTGGTCTTTTACAATTTGGTTAGACAATGGAGTAATTAAGTTTTTTTGAATTTGGTTTAAGATGCACTTGAAAATGCTATGGAAGGAAGAGTAGGAGCACAACAAGTGAACCCATGTTGGTATATTTCACCTACACAGAATTTTGTTCTATATGTTAGTTTCCATCCTTCAACATGAATTGTTTTGAGAGTTGTGATTAATTGTACGCAGAGAGCCTTTGGTAGCCTCAAGAAGCGAAGGTGGTTCATCCTAACAAGAACATGAATCAATTTTTTGAAGTTTTGAAGTAGAGACACATAATAAGATGGGGACTTGTGCAACTTCTTCAAAGGTTGTGTTGGTTGAAACCAACAATTCTTCAAGAAATATTGAAGAATCATACTCACAACTGCAAGCACTTCTAAAGGACCGGAGGAGAATGAGACCTTGTAATTTATGTTAGGATTAGAATACGTATGATGCATAAAGAGATGTCATACTATATTCGTTTTATGACTCTGTGCTTTGCTAGTATAACCATTTTCACCTGCTATTTATTCATCAACTGTCACGTACATGATATGAGGGAGAGGAAGAGTTACAGAAGAACTAAGGCAGACATTTCTGAAGTTTGGGAAAGTAATTGATGTGAGATTCACAAACGTAGTGGATGAAAGGAAGTTAGAGGGATTGATGAAAGGTGTGACATGCAGAAATGCAAGATTTCAAAGAGGTGAAAAGAATAGAAGAAAAGAAAACCCCCGTATCCTTCCTTTAGTAAACACGATGAGGACCGATTCACGCTATTTGGGAACTCGTAACCATTGATCATATGCCGAAACGGTGGCCGGGAAACCCAACTTCCCAGCTCCTCCCGAGAAGCAATTCCCATCCCACTCAAAAACCAGTTCTAACATGAAAGATTTCATATACAAGTCCGCTCTTATTGGTGAAGTACTAAGTTTGGAACAACTATGTTCATTCCCATCAATTATTAAGGCTGATACGATGCTTGAAATTGAAATAAAGTATGTTGGGGAATGTGTGTAATGATGAAGTTCAATCATTCAAAAGAAGCGGAGGTTTTTTGAATGCCCCGGAAAATTGGAAAATTGATGGTTCAAATGGCTCGGATTCGGGAATCAAGGTGATTGGAGGTTCGAAAGAATAGCATGGCTGAAGATTATAGGTATTTCTATACTTGGATGGGAGAAGAAAACTTCTCATTGGTTGCAAACAACTTCGGTCATATTCTCAAGCCTGTAGAGGGTCTATGGACTGGGTGTGATCTTTCATACGGTAAGGTCTGTATTCTCACAACATTTAGAAAGAAAATTATCGAAGAAATCACAGTATCATGTAACGGGAAAAAGTATAGAATTGGAACACGAAATTGACGAAGCATGGTTTCCGTTCAATGTCGTTATTGATGAATCAAACGCTAAATCGGGGGAGGATGAGGAGATGGACGAACTGGATTCTGCTGATGAGGAGGGCAAATCGGAAGATGGTGAAATCAGGGAGGACGAGGCTTATTCAGTTTAGTTCGCTGAAGAAAACCAGTCACGATCAATCCAATCGGAAACAGCCCCGGAGACGATCGGTGGAAGAGGAAGAGTTGTACAGGGAAGTATTAAAAACAACAATGCATTGCACATCGGAAAAGCGGACGTCAATAATCCCAAAACGACAGTTGAGAACCCTTCTAGTAAAGTGCCCCCAACGATTACAAGTCAACAAGGTCAACATAATTTAAATAAAAGTAATTTGGGCTTTGATGGATTCTCCTTACCCCCAGTGGGATCATTCTTTTCCCACATTAAATATTCCAACCCTTAACAACTCACAACCCAAATTTGAGGAGCCACTAACATATGACGCAGGGGTATCCCTAGTTAAGAGGAGAAAGATCGATCGAACAATTGCAAAATTTTCTCCCTATAATTCTTTTCAAATCTGAATAAAAAAAACAGGTGTGGGTAAGAATAACTCGAAGAATACAGTAGGTAAAGATTTAGACCTCAACGAATTGGCCAGCTGCCATGGATCCAAGGGTGTGGCAAATTCGGATGAGACCAGCTCCTCAGTCGGCCGTGAAATGGCAGAAACAATTAAATTTGCATCAAAGCTGGCCTTTCAAATGGAATGTAATAGCGGTATTGTTGAAGAAATTTTAGGGGTGAAGGGGTCAAAAAGGTATCATCATCAATTTACTCTCATTAAACATCAAGGGCATGGGGGAGGAGTATAAACTCAACTGGGTCAAAAGACTTAAAACTTATCAAAAAATTAGCTTTGCTGGAATATAAGAAACGTAGGTGAGCAACATTGAAAATATTAAAATTGACGATTGTTGGGACTCAAATAATTTTGATTACGAGATAGTTCAAGCATCTGTGAGATCCGGTGGCATCCTTTCCATTTGGGACAATAATCTTTTTCTCTAAAAATGCAATAATGAAAAACAAAACTATTTAGCTGTGTCGAGCTCTTGGAAAGGCATTACCGGAGAAGTGTATATTGTGAACGTTTATGGCCCTCAAAGTATAACCGATAAAGCCAAACTACAGGACAAACTCATCGATCTCGAAAGATCAAAAAATGGTGTTTGGATTTTCCTGGGGGATTTCAATGTTGTGAGAAGACCCGACGAAAGACTACATTCTCAATTTTGCAAAAATAGCGCATTAGCATTTAACAGGTCTATTCGGGAAGCTAGTTTACACGAATTTAATATGGGTGGATGAAGGTTTACATATCTTTGCGATGATGCAAGCTTGATAGATTCTTGGTATGATCTGAATTCCTCAAAGTCCAACCATTCTCAATTTCGACCCCTTTACCTAGAGAGTACTCCGATCACTCCCCAATTGTTCTTAAAATCTCTCATTTTGATTTTGGACCGCCCCCCTTTTGGATATTTAACTCACAGTTATTAAGAGATGCGATTGATGAGGTGATTTCAAACGCTTGGGAATGTTCACAGGGACACGATGTACATGATGCAAAATTTGCTCACAAACTAAGAATGGTGAAAGAGGCAATAAAAAAATGGAGGCGGGAAGAATTTGCCAAGGAGCAAAAGGAACTGCAGGAAATTAAAGCCAAAATGCAAACACTTGACATGTTGACAGAATCAGATACGGGTCTCCCATCGGTACAAATCAAGGAATGGCGAAATGGAAAACAGAAATTGAATGAGCTGGAACATTTGGCGAAACTTGATTTAAGACCCGCAGACCTTAGGCGATTACCGTCCAATAAGTCTGATTGGATTTTTATATAAAATCATTGCGAAGATTGCGACATCTAGACTCAAAGCAGTTATTGGGAATGTGATCGATGAAGTCCAGACGACATTCATTAGTGGAAGAAACATCATTGATGGCCCTCTTATCATTAATGAATGCTCGTGGACAAAAGTAGCCAAGAAGAAGATTATGCTATTCAAAGTAGATTTCGACAAGGCGTTCGACAAGGCGTTCGACTCTATAAATTGGGAATATTTGGATCCAGTTACGACACAAATGGAATTTGGGCTCAAATTGCGTAGATGGATCAAGGGGTGTTAGTATTAAGCTTGTGCCTCAGTACTAGTAAACGGGTCCCCCACAAAGGAATTCTCAGTTACCAAGGGGGTAAGGCAAGGTGATCCATTATCCCCCTTTTTATTTATAATCGTCTTGGAACGATTGAGTGTCGTTATGAAGACGACTGTTGAAAAAAATCAATTTCACGGTATTTAAATTCCCAATCACGGCCCCCCATTTATGTCATATATTATATGAGGACAACACCTTATTTGTTGGCGAATGGAATCGGAATAATATAAAAAATCTTGGTAGGATCCTTCGCTGCTTCAACTTATCCTCGGGCCTTAAAGTGAATTTTGAATAGTCCAGAGTATATGGTATAGGGGCGGATTCAGCGAAGGTGGCTACATGGGCTAATCTACTTAGATGTGAACCTGCCAGTCTTCCATTCAACTACTTAGGGGAGCCCATGGGCGCGAATATGGCATTGCAAAAGCATTGGAAACCTATCATTGATCGTTTTCAATCCAAGTTATCTCTGTAGAAAAGCAACACTATGTCCTTTAGAGGCCGGTTGACATTACTTAAAGCAGTTATTGGTAGCACAGCTAATTTTTTTTCCTCATCTTTTAGGGCCCCGATTGCTGTTTTTGAGATGTTAGAAAAGATTAGAAGAAGATTCTTGTGGGGATACCAAGGTGATAAAAAAAATTGGGTTGCATGGTCAAAAGTACAAGCAAAAAAGAAGCATGGCGGATTAGGGGTCGGTTCACTTAGGGCATTAAACTTGGCTTTCTTGGCTAAGTGGGCATGGCGATACAGGAACGAAAGAGAATCTATGTGGCGTCAAGTTATCAAAGGCATCCACAATCTTCACATGATACAATTTGATTATCTCGCAAAAAAAACAATAAATGGAGTCTGGACAAATATTTTAAAAATGGTGATTTGTGCTCTTTCGACCTCAATAAAGATATGTTATTTGTAAACTCGATTGGCAAGGGAGATGAACTGTTATTCTGGAAGGATGATTGGTGTAATGGAGGTAAATTAAAAGACCGATTCTCATTGTTATTTTCACAGGAAAAAAGAAAACATGCAGTGATTATGGAAAGAATAACCCCGAACGGTTTGATGTGGTAATGGAAAAAACAACCTAGTGATGGACCTATGCTGCAAGAGCTCAATAATCTGGTCCACGATCTTGAGTCAATTCACTTGAAACAACAAAATGATGGTTGGTGATGCAAGTTAGATCCAGAAGGTGCATTCTCAGTTGACATTATAAGGAAATAGATCGACAACCGCATTACTTCTCCTTCCCCATGTAACATCAACCGGAAAATGTTCTATCCCCTCAAAGTTTCTTGTTTTATATGGAGAGCCGGTCTTGGCAGCATCCCTACGGCGACTGCCCTCCTTGGTAGAGGTGTTCCAATTGCAAATATGGAGTGTAGTGCATGTAACTCAGACTTGGAATTAGTGGATCACATTCTTATTACATTTCGGTGGCTACTAAGACTCGGGAACTGATCTTTACTTGGTGTGGTATCTCAGAGGTACAATTTAATGGCTTGGTGGAGTTCTTAAACTATGTGGCACCTTGTGGGAACTGTCCAAAGAAAAAGAAAATTTTCATCTCTATATGTTATGGACTTCTATGGTGTATTTGGAAGGCAAGAAACGCCAGAATTTTTAGAAGATTCATCTCTGCTCCTTCTAAACGATGCGGCAGTGCCAACACCGTCATTCGACCGACGCCGGTCGATCTTCCAACATGTGCATTGGGAGTGGTCTTAGTTTTACCCTATCACTTTTCTTTTCTTTTTTTGTTAGTAGTGTTCAATTTATTCAGTTGAATTTTTATTATTACAATTATTATTTGTTGGTTTAATTTATTAACTATTAATTATATATTAATAAAAATAAAATTAGAGAGGATGAAATGTCATCTTTTCGTTCAAATATCAATAAGTTCGACTTGATCTTCTAAAAGCATGAAGGCGATGACATTTAGAGACAACCCATCATATCCAGGCAATTGCTGACTACAAGGAAGTGAATGATTAATTTGGTCACCTTCGTATATATATATTAGACGTAGGTTTTATATATTAGACGTAGGTTTGAAGGAGAAAGAAAAATTAATGAAAAAAATGAAGAAGAGTTTTTAGCTCTTTGATTCAGCAAATTAATCATTTTGATTCTGGAAAAATGTTTATTAAGAATAATGTTTTTTGAATCGTAGATGAATGTTTGTTGAATCACATAATGTATTTTTTGAATTCATATTTATTTTTTATTAAATTATACTTGCTTTTACTGAATCACAGTTTTAAATTTATATTTCTCCCCTTCTCCCCCGGGATTTCATTCTTTTTAAATTTTGATACTATATATATATATGAAAGTTCAAATGAGAATAAGATTTTTGGTGAGAAAGGAAGAATCAATCTCAACCATTTATTTCATCAAGATAATAATACTCTTAACATTTTTAAAAATTGAATATCTCACAAACGGCTAGTAAAAAAAATATAAAAATTGCACCATAAAAATCAGCATTTTTTTCTCTTCGATTAGACATCTCACAAGGTATACTTTCAACTAACTTTTTTTTTTTCATTTTTTAGTGGGTTTCGAAAACTGGTAACACATGTGTTAGTTGCTAGTAACACATATGTTAGTCGCTAGTAACACACGTGTTACCAACCACTAACACATGTATTACCGGTTTTCAACCAAAAAAGAAAAAAAATCATCAAAAGTATATCATGAGGGATGTCTAATCGTAGAGAAAATAATACTTATTTTTATGGTGTAATTTTTATAATTTTTTGATTAGCCGTTTGTAAAATGAATGGCTATAATTCGTTCGTTCATTCTCACTAAAACTTCTATTTTCATTTGAACTCAACCCATATATATATATATATGACGTCCAGTTATTATACAAAGACAACCTGTAATTGATTCAATTCAAAGACATTTTAAATAGAGAGCATGAATCTATCACTTGAACACCGTTTCAGAGACAAACATTAAAAGATGAACCGGTTAGTGAATATAATTCGAAGATGGCGTAAAGCGTTAACGCTGCAAAAATCATTGTTGAGTGCAAGCTTGGCTGTATACCTACGCAATTTATAGGCCTAAACCTGAAAGGAATGCATGTTGATGGGTTGTTCTTTGTAACTTGATGAAATTAATACAAAATAATGAATTTGTTACATTCACACCTCAAATTAATACGTTATGGCGCACAACCATTTTTTAAAATGTATATGTACAATATATGCAAACTTATTTACTTATTTGTTCAATTTTTGCCTATACGTGCAGAAAACCATTAGTTATTTTTAATTACCATTTATTAACAAAATTTTAACTTTACCCTACTCCTTATACAAGCTATCTTCAAACACTTAGGTATACAACAAATAGTCACCTTTTAATTGTCGTTGTCTTCAATACACTCGCAACATTTGTATATATAAGGAATAATTTCACAAACTAACTTATCGCTATGTTTTTGGTTGATTAAACTTGGTATCACATTCCATTCTATTTATTTACTAATTTACTAATTTACTAATATAATAAGGGTAGAGTTCTAGGGAGAAGTTCAATTTCATGAGGAAGAAAAAGAACCAACGAGAAGGGGACAAATATCCCCCTCATTCCCTTATCATTTCTCTCCATTTCTCCTTCATTCTTAATTCTCCATCTTTTTTATTTATTTATTTTTTAAATTCGGATTAAAAAAATAAACAAAAATTAATTCGTTTTTTTTTTAATTACGTTTTTTTTTTCTGTTTTTTTCGTTTTTCTTCGTTTTTTTACGTTTTTTTCGTTTTTTTCTTAGTTTTTTTACGTTTTTCTTCATTTTTTTTACGTTTTTCTTCATTTTTTTTTACGTTTTTCTTCGTTTCTTACGTTTTTTCGTTTTTCTTCGTTTTTTTACGTTTTCTTCGTTTCTTACGTTTCTTTTCGTTTTTCTTCGTTTTTTTACGTTTTCTTCGTATTTTTTACGTTTTTTTTCGTCTTTCTTCATTTTTTTACTTTTTTTTCATTTTTCTTTGTTATTTTAACGTTTTTTCGTCGTTTCATATTCTTTTTTTCGTTTTTCTTCGTTTCATTTACGTTTTTTTTTCTCATTTTTCTTCGTTTTTATGATAACACCCAAACTTAAAATCTGATGCGTTGATTATTCAAAATATACAATAATAGTTATTAAATAAAATAATTGTGCATCATATTATAAAATATGGTGTATCATGGTAATAAAAAATGCATCATAGTTATAAAATATGTGATATTGTAAATTTTAAAAATTCACTGCATCATATTTATAAGTTATAAATGTCTGCGATCGAGTAAATATACAATACCATTATCATATATATCTAAATGCATCATAGTTAAAGAATATGATGTAGTAACTTATACTTTTATGATCCATCGTAGTTATGAACTTTGTTGTTTCAAAATATGGGTGCATCAAAGTTATAAAATATGATACTGTAAATTTTTAAAATTCATTGCATCATATTTATAAGTTATAAATGTCCACGATTGAGTAAATATACAATATTATTATTGTATAAGTCTAAGTGCATCATAGTTATAGAATATTATGCAGTAACTTATAATTTATAAACTTTGTTGTTTCAAAATCTAGGTGCGTCGTATTTATAAAGTATGGTACTGTAAATTTTTTAAATTCATTCCATCATATTCTGTGATCGAGTAAATATACAATATCATTATCACATAAGCCTAAGTGCATCATAGTTATAGAATATGATGCAGTAAACAACATTATCATATGAGTCTTATATAATATGTTTCAAAACTTGGGTGCATCATAGTTAAAATGGGGGAAAACGAAA
The DNA here is from genome assembly GCA_963921325.1 of Logfia minima. Classification (NCBI taxonomy): domain Eukaryota; kingdom Viridiplantae; phylum Streptophyta; class Magnoliopsida; order Asterales; family Asteraceae; genus Logfia; species Logfia minima. The sequence continues at coordinate 26,581,370 of OY992768.1, forward strand.
AAAAAAAAAACGTTTAAAGAACGAAAAAACCAAAAAAAAATGATAAAAACGAAAATGAACAAAAAAAACGTAAATAAACGTACAAGAACAAAAAAAAGCGTAAGAAAATGTAAAAACACGAAGAAAAAATGTAAAAAAACGAAGAAAAACGAAAAAAAATGTAAAAACGTAAAAAAAACGTAAAAAAATGTAAAGACGTAAACAAAAAGAAGAAAAACGTAAAAAAACGATAGAAACGTAAAAAAAATGAAAAAAACGTAAAAATAATGAAAAAAACGAAGAAAAACGTAAAAAAAAAAAAAAAAAAAAAACGATAAAAATGTAAAAAAATGAAGAAAACCGATAGAAACGTAAAAAAAACGATAAAAACGTAAACAAAACGAATAAAAACGATAAAAACGTAAAAAAACAAAAAGAAAATGAAAAAAAAGAAAAAAACCCGAAGAAAAACGTAAAAACAAACGAAAAAAAACCCGAAAAAAACGAATTTTAAAAAAGAAAAGATAAAAAAAGGTGGAGAAATAAAAAGGAAGGAGAAATGAAGAAGGATGGTGGAGAAATAAGAAGGTAAGAGAAATGGAGGAGAAATGGGAGAGAAATGAGGAGGACACTTGTCCCCTTCTCATTGGCTTCTCTCCCTTCTCTAGTAACTTTAACTTCTCACAAGAACCTATCCCATATGATAAAGGAGAAATTAAATTTTAAATACCGATACAGACAAATGGTAATTTCATTCGATTTAGTTTGATTTTTGATTTTGTTAAAAAGGTTCAATTCCTGACTTTAGAAACCAAAAACCAAAAAACCAAATCTTTTTCGTAAACTTCAAAATCATCCAATCAAATGAACAACCAAAAAGAAAATGATTGACATGTATTGACATGTCTATGAATTCTACGTGACAATGGAACATTCTCTTATCTCATCAATAATAAAAGAAAAATTGTATAAAATGCCAAAAACAAAGGGTTTAAAATAATTTTTCCTAAAAAAGAACTTTATAATTTGCTCCATCCGGTAGCAAGCCTGTCGCAGCTTGCGACCGGTCGTTCCCTTTCACGTGACCAAAATGCAGCCGAGTACTCGGGTCGCAATGGTCCTTGCGAATTGCGACCGGACACTGCGACTTGGGACTTGCGATCGACTCCTTGCAATTTGCGTCAGGATCCTGAGTCTTGCATCCGGGACCTGCGTCTTGCGTCTGAGTTACAGTTTTGGATAAAATTTAGATAAGATTTTCTGAAACTTTGTATATTTTTTTCGAATAAGATTTAACTTTTAAAATAACAAAGTTGATCATTGTTTCTCACTCACTCAAATCACGAAACACTCTCTGAATTATTAGTTATCGATTTACAAGGAATTTCAACACATTTCTGTTAAGATCTTAAATGTACGAATTCAAACTCGTTTAAGGCGATTTATTTGTAAAGCAATAGAAATATGAGTCAACGAATTGATAAGTTTAAGTTTTATGTTTGTTTTGAAAGTCATTTTGAATATATTAGCAACATGCTTATCTATTTGCCAGTAGATTGCTATAGAGTGCCTTTAAAACTCTCCGTTGCATCAAAAAACCCTTTAAAGAAAGTTGGTCTGCCACTTTATACATCAATTCATATGAAATGTAAGGTGGATCAGTATGTTATAGATATTACTGATGATGAAGATGATTTTGGAGAGATTTTTTGTCATGCAACTAATAACAGTCTTAATAATGCTCAAATAGAACTTTACATTGTTGACATTGTCAGAAATATCTTGGCTATGGGTAACAATCACTCTAGCAATAGCAGTAGTGGTTTTCAGCAACATTTTCAATAACTTCAAGCACATGAGTATAACCAACCATCTGAAAATCAACAATACCAAATGCATTCACAATATCAAACATTTCCACAAATTTCGTTTCCTTTTCAACTACAACCACTATATGTTTAATCATTTTCACAATATCATTAACATGTTGCTCCTAAATTCCCAATAAATAACACATATGCAACACAAATCAACTAAGACACATACTTCAAGGTAGTTGAACTACCCCGAGATGATCATAAGTATTCACAGTATCACGAGGGTTTCACCATTAAAATAATTCATAATATCATGTGGATTTTCCTGATGATCATCCTCATGATTATGATCATTATGGTGAAGAAAATGTCAACAAAGTTAAAAATGTTAATCATCCATTTGTTAATGACGTTGTTGAGGATGATGATGATGAGAAGAAGGTTCCGGATCCCAGAGACAGATATGACAAACCAATACTGATAAAAGAACCAAAAAATGATATATTATGGATGTTGGTACATTAGTGTGTCTGTCACTTGGTCTAAGTTTTGAGTTGTAATTAATTAGTAACATTCTGTATTAGGCGACATTGGCAATATTGCTTTAGCGATATTGACAATATCGCATAGGCGATATCACCAATATCGCCTACATCACTGATTAGTTACCTATAAATACTTGGTTAGGGTTTCAGTTTTGTGTAGCTCAACACCTACGAATTTGTGTGCAGCCTGTGGTATTCTCTGGTCAGTATTTGTTAGTCACAATTTGTGCTTTGATTAATACAAAATATTTGTGATTGTGTGATTTGTTTTATTGATAACGTACTTTGAATAGCTATTGATTTCCGCTCTTTAGCCATTGAATATTGATTTGTGTTAAAGGTCAGTTCTATTCGGTCCTACAATTGGTATCAGAGCCATTTATCCATTGGATTAGTGGTTTGTTAAATCAATATTAGTACGTTAAAAAGGGCTAAGTAACTAGTTTCATATAGGTTAATTACTTTTTAGCCTTAAAACTGATTAATTAGTGCTTTGTAGTGTTTTCTGGGATTAGTGTTCGTCATTAGCATACCTAAACTTAATTAGATCATTGAGATTATTAATTTTAGGGTTTACAGCCGTTTTAGCGATATTAGAAGCGATCTTGTCTTAATATCGCCTCTAGGGTTTCAACGATATTACTTGATCTGTACTCATTAATTTGAGCATTATTACTAGCGACATTACATAATATCGCCTAATTAACTTTAGCGATATTACTCTCAATATCGCCTGTAGTATCGCCTTTTTTGAAGTCTGATTTTGTTTTGCGCTTTAATTAGCGATATTGATAGCGATATCATCAATATCGCTCAATCATCATCAGCTTTTTAGCGATATCATTAATATCGCTATACTGTTTTAATCAGAATTTTTTAACTTTTTCAAATTAATAAATCTTAGTTAATACATATTAAAATGTCTACTTTACAAGCTGTTAATGCTATGTTAAAACATAACGCTGAGGTTGGTAGCGCAAACAAACCTCCATTCTTTGCACCTGGAATGGAGTATTCTGAATGGCGCGGTAGATTTTTATCTTTTGTTGCTTTTACTGACCCTGAAATGGAGATACCTTTGATCGAGCGATATGTTCGACCGGTTGCAAGTGGAGAACATGTGGGTGTTCCTCCTCCAAAACCCATTCGTTCAATGACTGCTGGAGAACGAAAAGCTTGGGAGTGCGAAAGAAAGACTCATTCAGCTATAACCATGTCTCTTCCTGCTGACACGATGAAGATGTTCAAACACCATGATTTAGCTTATGATCTTTGGAATGCAATTGCTGAGAGATGTGGAGGTACTGTCGAATATAAGCAAACTAAATTAGAGTTTGTGAAGAAACAGTATGATCTGTTTGACATTCAGAAAAACGAGTCAGCCAAGGATTTATTCTGTCGTTACTCACGTCTTGTGAACGAACTGACTAAGGGAGGTTACAAGTTCTCCACTGTTGAGATCAACAAGAAACTGTTAAATGCTCTACCTCCTAGTTGGGAGACAAGAGTATTAATGATGGAGAGTGATCCTGAAGTGTTAGTTATGTCCTTAGATCAGCTTGTTGGCAAATTAGAAACTTGTGCTTTGGACATTCAAAAGAAAAGCACTAGATCTAGTTCTTTGCTTGTTGATACAAGCAGTTTTGGATATGGAAGCACTGCTTTAATAACTGGACCATCTACTGGAACCACTTATTCTTCTGGTGGTACTTCTGCTGGAACGTTTTCTTCTATTCCAGCTCAATCAACTTCCTCTTCTACTGCATCACACAAAGAGCATGCAGTAATCTTCAATGCATTTTTATCATCATATGATGATTTTTTATCCAAGAGGATTAGCTCCATAGATCTTACCGATGAGGACTTTGCTCAAATTGATCCTGATGAGCTAGAGAGAGTTGATCTTCGTTGGAACATAGCTATGCTTACCAGAAGAACGAAGACATATTTGAAGAGAACGGGAAAGAAGTCTCTTGAAGATATCACTGATAAAACTAGCATGGGTTTCGATAAATCCAAGATTAGATGCTACAAGTGTCAAAATCTGGGTCATTTTGCTAGAGAATGTGAGAGGTAGACAACCGTCTACTGGATTTACCAAACCTTCTACTTTCAAGAAGGAGAATGAGGTTGCCAAGGCTGCTTTATTGTTGGATGATGAAGCCTATGATTTTTCTGCCATAGACAATCAGGATAATGTCGCTCTTATGACGGAAATTTAAAATGGGGTAGAATTTTTTGATTGTAATTCCTGTATCACACTAACTGGTAAAATCAACAAGTTCATAGTAGATAATGATCGCTTGAATACAGATCTAACCAATCTTATTGAAGCCAACAAAGTTTTAAAAGATAACGAAAAAGTCTTTACTATTAATGAGAAAGCTCTTATCGACGAAAAGAAAGAGTTAAAGGCAATGATTTTTAGCAAACAAGATGAGATTGACAGTTATTTAAAACTTATTTCACATCTTAAAAAGGAACTTGCTGAAACTCAATCTGACAATGTTGATTTAAAACGAAGACTTGCAAACATCTCCACATCTACTATGGTCTTTTCCGACATTCTGCAAAATCAACGGACTGATACGAAGAGTAAGGCAGGCATTGGTTATCACAACCAACCTCCTCCCTCAAATTTGAATCAGCCCAGTCTTTCGCAGGATTCGTTGTTAATTTTTTCAATCATCGCATGAAAACAGTTTGTAAGTAAACAGTACATATGTTTTTCACCCCAAATTTAGAAAGCAGTAAAAAGCAGTAAAGTAGGGGTTGTGAACTCACCTGGTGAGCTTATGTGAGTGCTAGCGATTTAAACGCATTAGGTCATTTGTGTAAGTAGATAGCTAACCGCGTATCTAAGTTTGTAAGAGTAGATGGCTACCCGCACATCTAAGTTTGTATAGATAGCTACCCGCATATCTATGTTTGTTCAAGTAGATGGCTATCCGCACATCTAGGCTAGTTGTTCACTCGACTCGTAAGTCGAAAAAGTATTTCGTTTTTGAAAAGTGTACGACCCGTTGGTGATAGTTTTTATATGAACGTGTATGTTTCTTGATTGTATCATGAGTTTGTTTCCATATCCTTGTTTTCTATATCCTGATATTCTTTGTTACACTCCAAGCGTACTTTTTAAATATTTCAAATCGTTTTCGTGTCCGATTTTCCCTCCAAAAATTGTTCCGAAAATGGCTCGAGTAAAACTAAATTTTTCTCAAACTAAAGTTACTCGATGGAGAGTTTAAATTTAAATTTCGGAAATCGATAATTTAAAAAAAAAAAAAAAAAAAAAAAAACAGATTTAAAGCTTACCCGTCCGGGTAAGGCTTCAGCAGACTGGGTAGAATGTCACCCGTCCAAGTGACAAGTGGACAGAACTCAAGGTCTCTTAATTCACCCGTCTGGGAAAGGCCAAAATCAGACCTCACGCGTCCGGGTGGAAGCCCACCCGTCCGGGTAAGGCCAAAATCCGGCCTTTTCCCCCGTTTTTCAGAAAATGACTTCAAGTCCGATTTTTGACATCCCAAACCAAGTTTTTAGCATTTTAACAACAAGTAACATGTTTCTAATCCACAATGTGACATTTTTGGTTTTCGCTTCGCGTTTTAAACATTCGTTTTGCTACTCGTTTTGAAAGCCGTTTCTTGCACTTTTAGAGTTATGACTAGCCTTTGAACTAAACATGGGTTTAACACTTTGCAAATCATCTTTTTGTGCATAGGTTCTCAAAATCAGATGCTTAACCAATCCATTTACCATTTTCATGTTAAGACATCTACAACAAACATCCTAGTACATAAGCATTATCAATCAAACATGTTGGTACTCATTTTATCACCATTTAGTTCTTGATCATTTGAACACATTTTAACTTGTTTTAACATAAAATTTGTTGGTTTAAAACTCAAGAGTGAACTTCTATCATCTAGACATTCATAATGTAGGAAATGACAAGGTCAAAAGGGAGGATTTCCTTACAATGCTTTAGGATGAAATGGTGAGAAAGAAGAGAGGAAAGAACTTGAAAGCTTCAACCCAAAACTCCTTATTATACCCAAATCTACTAGCTTTCCTTATGTGTTTGATGTAGGGCTTAAATGATGGCGAAAAATGATGAATAAAAGTGGTGGTTCATGGTGGTTTGGGGTGGTTGTATGGTGGTTCTAAGGTGGTTTGTGGTGGTGGGGTGGTGGTTGATCTTTGAAGAAGGTGGTGAATGATAAAGGATGATGAAGAAGGAGGTGATATTAGTGAGGGAAATGAGAGGGAAAAGTGAAAGAGTGCAGATTTCTTTTTGAAGAGTAAATGTACGTATGTGTGTTTGTCTTTTAATTTCCTTTAAGTAATCAAGTGGAAAGCAAATGGAGTGAGTAGGCAAGTGGGTTGAGTTAAACATGACAATTGATGGGAGGCCTCTAGTCAATCAAGAAAGAAAGCAAGCAAGTAGGAGGGTTATTGTGTGGTTGAAAGGAGAGCTACGTAGGCAAGAAGATTGAAGAGAAGGAATGAAAAATCTGGCCATTTGAATTAATTGACATGCATGTTTGCTTGTTTGAATTAATTTCCATCATTTAAGCTATGTGTTACCTTGCTTGTGGGTTTTGATGTTAAGCAAGCAAGTAGGTAGGTGTTTAATAAACAAGAAGGCAAGCGGAGGAGGTTTGCACGTTGGAATTAAGTGACATGCTTGCTAAGAAGCTTGATTTAATTAGAGCTAGGTGCTAACTTGCTTGATTAAAATAGAGCTAGGTGCCTTGTTGCTTGATTTAATTTCCTTGATTTGAAGCTAGATAGTAAGTAGGTGATTAAGTGAGTAAGTAAGCAAGGAGGTTGGATCATGGTTAATAAAGTCTAAAAATCATTCGTACATAATTGGTGTTTCGTTTAGTGAATCACGCGTTGCCTTTCTTCCTTGCGTTTCACTTAAATCGTATAAGCTTGATCTAAATCTTTTGAAAGGTTTGGCTTTAAGCCTTATTGTAATAGTATAGGTAAACAACTACTATTAAATAGCTTTACGTTATTTAGGAAATGTTTATCACCAACGTTCGTGTTTATCGGAAGTCATTCGATTTATATTGTGAAATTCTCAATAATTGCTTAAACGTAATGCATCAAACATTAAAGAAGTGTGCACCAAAATGTGCAACGTGGGCGTGTGCTAGGCTTATCTCAATTTAAATCACGTTTCATTTCATTAAAGGAAATTAGTGTAAGAATGCATGATTTTAAGGTGCACGGAAAGTACCGATTTTCGAGGGTTGTCACAGTCAAAGAATCATTTCGGTTGCTACATCTTTACCTATACAACCTAAAGCTGAAAAACGAAGGGAGCACAACGAATGTTATTACAGATGAGAAAGATAGATTTTCAAGGTGTTATATGTCCGTTGGTGCAGCTGTAAGTAACTATAATTTGTTAACCATAAGCGCCCAGTAATTATGATAGATGGCTCACATTTGAAGGGTGGTTACTTGGAGACTAACTTAGTTGTTATAGCGATGAATGACAATAATGGCATCTTGCCACTGGCCTATGGAATCGGGGCAGGGGAGACGGCCGACCACTAGACGTGGTTCTTGGCAAACTTACACGACGCCCTTGAATCTGTTGGTGGGATTGACAACCTGGCTATCCTTTCCGATAGCGCCATTTCAATTGCCGCCGCTATTTCATAAGTCTTTCCAGAAGAATTTCATGCCCTATGTTGTCGTCATTTGTTGATGAACTTGAGACACAAATCTTTCAAAGTCAAGTACTTTGAATGACGTTACTAGAAAATATGTAAGTCGTACCGTGACTCAAATTTTGATCACCATTTTAATGTCATTTCTAGACGTTTACCAGCATCAGCTAGTGCTCTTAGAGATGTTGGGAAATAAAGATGGTCAAGCCATCATGCTACACGTACACGATATGCTTACATGACATCTAACAACGCGGAGTCTATTAACTCCTTAACCAGACATACAAGAAGGCTCCCTGTCACAATGTTATTAGAGTATTTTCGGTGTTAGGTACAACAGTGGTAGTACAAACATCGTCTCACTAGAGAAGGACTTACAACTATTGTCACACCATATGCTGAGCACAATATCAGGAAGAGAAACTGGAAATTCAGAAGATGAAATGCGAATCTATCCACAAATTTGATTTTCGAGATGTTAGATGGAGGAAAGAATACTACAATTAACTTAAAAACAAGAACATGTAGTTGCATGCAATGGCGATTGTCCGGTTTACCTTGTGCACACGTTATTGCAGTGGCTTATCACTTCAATCAGGACGAAGTATGCTGCTATACGGAGAGGTATTTCACGTTAGAGACATATCGAGCTGCCTGTGCAGAGGCGATTTACCCAATGGGTCATCCTTCGGAATGGGTGGATCCAGGAGATCTGAAGACTATGTTACCGTCAGTCCTTCTGGAGAGGCAATCCAGTCGTCCACCTGGCCATGCTCGTATTCCTTCGAAAGGAGAGGAGAAGGCAACAATGTAATCGTTGCAAGGAAATCGGTTATGGTCGATCTAGTTGCAGATCTCTTTTAGATTGAACAAACGAGCCGAGTCAATCAAGATGAAAATCAAAGGTAAAGATTGAAGCATCTCAGCCGACCCAATATATTGGAATTGAAAATTTGAATTCACCTTGAAATTATTGTAATGCCATTTACTACAAAGAAATGTAAGAAAATATTGAAAATCCAAGAAATGGTACAAAATACGTTTTTTTATTTTTAGGCAACAAAAAGTTTGTGCTTTTGAGTAAATTTGTGACATAAAATGCTCATAATCTTGTGTGAGGGTTACATTATATACATCAAGTTTGAAATTTTCATATACCACGAAAAATCTTATCAAAAACGTATCAAATATTTAGTCAAAACAGGGTCTCATGCCCAAGTCGCAAGCTCCCGGTCGCAATTCCGGGTCGCAAGTCGCAAGTCGTAGGGACACTTACAACCCCCATAGTCAACCAGCGTACTCGGCCAGATAACCAGGGGGTCTAGTCACAAATCACTGGTCGCAAGGTCCTTGCGACTTGCTAACGAATGGGACAATTATAATAATAATCTCTTTTAATGCAACCTTTTTTTTAAAAAAAAAATTGGGGCAAAAATATGAATTTTTTCCTAAATAAAACGAATTAGTATCTCGTCGAAAATCTCTTTTTATGCAATCCACGTTGATTATGTGACCCAGAAAGAATCCCGACACTTATTTTCGTGTACAAAATTGTAACTCCTTGTTTTCTTGACAAACAGACTTGGTATCTTAATACTCTATCAGTCACGATGTTGTTAAAAAATCGATTGTTCGTTACAGACCAACTTAATTTAAAAATGATAAAATTCTCATGAGCTCTTGTACATGTATTTATATTCATAACAATATACTCAATACTCAGAACACTGACGTAGGTCTCACAAAAGGCATAACAACCGTAACGAATTCCACACCTTTATTACGTTATCATCACTACCCGTCCAAATAAATATACAACGAAACTTAGATTAATTAAACCTTTCATTCATTTCTCCAATTCTCCTACCATGGTTGACCAATCTCCACAACCATCCGCCACGTCACCACAACATTCTAGTCGAAGTACGAGAAATAATCGCCACAAGTACTCCACCCACCCAGTACACAAAACCTTAGCCGCAGCATCAAACCTAGCTAACCTTCTTCCAACAAGCACAGTTCTTGCATTTCGAGCTTTAACTCCATCATTTACAAATCGAGGCACCACTTGCCTATCCGCCAACCGCTTCCTCACCTCAATGTTACTCATAATTTCCGCCATCATTTGCTTCTTGTCATCTTTTACCGACAGCTTTATAAACCCCTTTGATGGAAAACTATATTATGGTATTGCCACATTTAAGGGATTATATATATTTAATTATGGAACTAATAACCGTTGCAATATTGATCAAGAGGAGGCTGTAGGAACGGATGAAGATGATGCCGATGGACTTAAGAGATTTAAAATAAATGGGGTTGATATTATTCATGCTTTTGTTTCACTTATTGTGTTCTTAGTGTTTGCTATAAGTGATACAGACGTGCAAAACTGTTTGTTTCCTCAATCGGGTGCGAATTTGAATGTTTTGTTGATGAATTTGCCGTTGGGTCTTGGGATTTTAGCGAGCTTTCTTTTTACTATCTTCCCCACAACTCGTAGAGGGCTTGGTTATGCTGATTTCCATCTTCATGAAAAATGAATTATGTTGCAGTCTGTATATTACGTCCATAACTGCTATAGACAAACCAACTAAATTTGGATCGCGAAACTGCCAAAGAAATCATGCTGCACAATCTGTGCACAGCTTAGAAGCTACTTCACTAATATTGGGATATATAATTAAAATATTTGTTGTGAAAATTTATAGAATTGCTTTTGTCATCTTTATTAACATACGAATTATTAGTTATTAATTTGCTTTTCGTTTGCCGTAGGTTTTAGCAAACAGTTATTAATCAAATGATTTTTTAATACAGATATTGGAAACTTATTAAAATCCCTGCTTTCATCCTAATTTAAGCGTTTATGCTAAAAGAATGAATCCAAATTAAAAAGTGATCAACAATGGGAATGTATGATACTAGTAGTAGCAGGAACTGCTAGATCTAACTTTTAAAAGCAAATTAAAGAGAAGTACTTATAGAGAATGAAGGCCACCACACCTAGAGACCATTTTGAGATCACACAGACGGAGAAATGATGACGACAATTCTGGGCTCATAATTAGCTCATTGACACACTCCCAATTGGTGTGCCTAAAGTCGGTTAAAGCGTTTCCAGCCCGTTGCTGGATACTTTGGTCATAACCTGGAAGAAACTCATTCGGTGTGCCAGGAGATAATACATCACGTGGATCTTTTAGCCCAATCTGCCTTCCTTATTCCAACGTAACCGTTTCAAACTCTTCACTCCACATTAGTCTAGAAACCACATGAGGATCGCATCACCCACAACAATTCTTGATTTAATCTACCATTTTCTTGCTCTAGCGACCCATTAGTACTAGCCAATCCCCCAAGCTATTGTAAAACGACTTGATATTTATCTCTCAAATCTTGGTTCTCAGATCGAACATCAATTAATTCATAATCGTTTGAATAAGTTCATTTTCGCGCAATTCAAGTGTAGTAGAAATCTCCTCACATTTACGGGACAAAATCTCTTCTTTCCCTTTATATACATCTAGTAGTCCTCAAAAACCCTCATTAGAAGCAAGGAGTGTATGTTATGTTTACTCACATCAGATAAACTCATGGACATTTGGCGTAAAGACTGACGTTGTTGTAAGCACTCTTGTTCCGCTTTCAGTTTTTCTTGTTTTAGTTTATCGTTTTGCATCAACAACTCCTCAAATTGACGTTGAATTCCACTACCATGTTTCGCACCTCCATTAGTTCCCTTTGACTAGATATACCCACGGCTTGACAAATTAGCCGTAGTCCGTTGTTTTTCATTTTGTGGGAAAACTTTTTTCACAAAATCACCAAGTATATGGATAACAAAATTAGGTTTCCATCTTTGTTTTCGCATCATAAAATATATATGAAATGGTCCAAACCTTGACGCCCACAAAAACTATTGTAAGGAACGTCCCTTCACTCCTATGGAACCTATATCGGATACTTGCTGGAGTTTAACATTTTCATTTGTGACGACTGCAGAAGTGCAGAGTGAACAACGGGTTTTCCATCTTCGTTTGTTGTTTCAGGAGTGCTTTCACAACTACCCATGTTTGCAAAATTATATATATTTTTATGCATGCAAATCACAAATGATGCAGATGAAAATCGATCAAGTCTTAGGAATAGATAGGCGTTCAACTACGGTTTGTTAACATTACGAAGATTATCAATGTACTCTGTAATTCTATATATACATATATCAATTAATAAGAATATCAACGTTGTATGTTAAGTAGGTCAATTGGAATTCTTTTTAAAAGTAAATATGCGGATTGAATTTTAGGCATATCGTTGACAAAAATAATAATCTTTTAGGTATTACAAGATTTGAGCAACTAAGTTATCCGAATAGAATATGAGAATTGAGAAGTTTATGATGCAGCATCAAAGATAGTTTCAGCCTATAAATCTCAAAGGGTTGAATGAGCAGAGGAAAGAGGTAAAACACGGAAAATATCTAAAACTAATGCCAAGCCCATAGCTAATCCAACAACATACCAAAATTCCAATAGCAGGCTAGACATGATACTTTTCAAAATTCAAAATCAACATCTTATAGAATGGTGATAACAGTATATAGAGCAATGCAAGCAGTAAAGGATAACCAAAAGATCAACCCATGAATAAACATTCAAAATTAACTCATCAAGTTGTAACAGATCAACAACTTATGGCATATGACCGTCCTTTCATTCGGCTAAGGTTAGATGTGTGGCTGCAATATTGCATGTGCCAAACACGTTTTCAAAAATGAAATAAGTAAATACCAAAGAAAGTTGAAATACTCAAGACCCATATTTTACTAAAAGATAAATGAAGCTGTAAAATAAAATCTCTAAACTTTACAGACATTTTACTATAATGACAGTTTCTCCTTCATGCGAGATATAAGCTTAAACTTTTCTTCAGCCTCGACCTGCTGCCGCATATCAGATCCTGAAGCTCGGTCAGGGTGAAAGCTCAGTAATGCACGCTTATAAGCTACACGTACCTGAAATGATCATTAGAAATTTTAAGTTCATACAGCTTTCTTGTAATAAAATAGAGAGCAAAGTTATAGAACTGCACTACATTCATTTGAAATGCCATTAAAACACAACACAATTTCACCTTTATCACATTCAACTACTTCAACTTCATTAACAACTCAATCAAGTTCCCACAGAATTTGTCTCATTCAAAAATATATATACATTTTATCCATAGCATTTTATCCTTAAAAACAAGTTGCATACTAACATGGACACTACATAGACTATTTTTTGCTAACATGGACAAATTAATCTACTATTTACTACTAATGTGTTAATTCATAAGATCAGCTTTTACTATTAGCATTCCTCACTTCCACCAGCCAATAATAAATTGACAAGGGTTTCCAGCATTATCACTTAAAAATATTTGCCTAAATGACAAACACCACCGCAACAACTATATAGAGCTTCAATGTACTTGTACACATGTTAAAAAGCTTTAAAATGTATAGCAAATGAATATGAAAAATGCGATCCATACCATGTCAGCATAAAAAACACATACAGTCGATATTTTTATAAAAAATATTCACATAGTTTGGCCATGCATATACTTCACCGGGAAGATAAGAGCGCGTTTAGTTACGGAAAAATATCCCCATTTATCTTTTTACGTTTTTCTGAGTTTTGTGTCTCTTAAAAACTAATGGAGATCCAGAAAACGCGTTCAAATGTAAGGAACGGAGTTTTCATTTTCCAAAATAGGAAATGTAGATTACCATAAATCATAGTTTGTCTTTTCTTAGAGAACTTTTTTAGAAAACCTCAACTTTAACATGTTTTCTAATTTTTAAGTTTTCTTAGAAAATTTTCCCGAAAAATGAAAAAGTTCTCTGTAATTAAAGGCGCCATAAGTTACCGAGACAATAAAAGTGGAATTTCGTTATATCTTAATTGTAGTTGCACTTCTATATCTACATTCCTTTTCAGAGTTAAAACTATGATAAATTCAAACTTATCAATTATAAAATCTAGTCTCGTTAGACATGGCCCATGGGTGAGATTACTAAGTTAGTTTTGCCACGTAAATTGCATGGTGACATTCCATGATACATCTAGTAAGAAGCAGATTATTGTACGCATGACAATTAGAAATGCAGATAGACTACAAAATTATGCAACCTACCTCATTCAATGAAGGAACAAGACAGTCACCAACATGGATTCCTAAGCCACGCAATAATGAAGCCATATTAACACACGTTATTTCCAACTTCTTAAGCTCCTGTCTGACTTCTGTGCGGTACCTTTCTTTCAAATTCATATTTTCTTCATCCTGGTAAATGACAGTAAAAATATATAAACACCTAATGTCATCTTATTAGTAAACAATAAGACCTAAACGGAGGTAAAAAGTTCAAGTGTCAGCAGGAAGAAATCTACCAACCTTTTTTTGAGTTTCCCGAATTTCTTCAACACGTTGCTTTTGTCTTCTCTCCATGTCTAATACACGCTGGGTTTCAGCATTCTTTCTTTTCTGCATACGACGCAAATGCTGAGCCTCTTCTGCCTGCAAAAGAGATATACAAGTTTTTGACTTAAGAGTAATCCAAATGTATTTTCATGCATCTCCTAAATCATTTCATTAAACAAAAGATATCCCCTGCATTGTAAAAGTATACATGTTATGATTATATACCATTTCGACCGGTTATCTAACCCACTCATTCTTTTACCTCATTATACTTCCATACAAGTTATAAGTTCAGATCCACCAAAGTAGGGCACAAATCACAATCAACGACAGAGACAATACAGATGATTAACTGTATAAAATCACATTATCATAGCATTGATTAAACCAGTGTGCTAGAACATACCTGAATCTTTATTTGCCTCTTCCTGGCTAACAACTCTTCTTCTAGTGCCCGCTTGTATTCTTCAGTCTCTTTAAGCTTTTCACGTTCACCAATAATCGAGCTTTCAACAGGAACATCATCGTCAATGGTGGCAGCATCTTCAAGATCATTTTTTTCATTCTCCTCTTCAGTACTAGTGGAAGGTATCTGTTCATCATTCTTAACTGTACGTTCATCCTGACAGGTGGATGACTCACCAACCGTTGAAGCATCTTTACCACCATGAACATCATCTACCTTATCTCTTGCACAACAATCAGACAACTTTTCTTTATGATATTTAACATTCCCTGATGAAGACTCACCTCTATTCTCATGGCGATTTGCTCTAAAGTTAGAAACGTGAACACTTTTTAGTTTGTCCGCATTTAGTCCAAAATCATTATGTCGACCCCTAGGCAACCTAGAACCACTACTATGGATATCATCTCCCCTACGACTACTATAATTGTGTACATCAGCTTTTCTCTTCAACGATGCTCTTTCCCATTCTTCTCGTAATTTTCCTGAAGAATCTTCCATAAACTCACAATCAGGACTATCATCATCAGATGAATCACTTTCCGATTGGGCACTAAAACCTCTTCCCGAGTAAGTTCTTTTCCCCTTAGATAACTTCACCGGAGAAATATCTGGACCGTATCTCCTACTAGAAGAAGCACCATTCTCAAAATTTCTACCATTATCTACAGGGGCATCAGCATGATTGTTGCTAGGGCTTTCATCGTCATCTATGTATATATATGTCCTCTTAGGAAGACCTTTATCCGATGAGCCACCTCGTTTTTTAGTAAGACTTTCAGGTACATCGATAACAATAACATTACTATAATTATAAGTATCCACATCAATCAAAACTACATTATCACTCTCAATATTATTCCTACATCTTCTTAAGGTCTTCATATAATCTATTTTCTTTAGCTATTGGCTATAGCTATTATGTTATAAACCTCACTTTAAAAAAAAAAAACAGAAACTGTCTTCATTCCTCGCTTTTGTCACTGTAAATGAAAATATCCACCATTAAATGACAAAAATGAGTACACTTTTAAATCATAGTAATGAACCACTAACATTAGCCATATGCCCATATCAGTAATCAAAAGAACACATATCCACACACTACCAATATTAAATCAAGAAATACCCTAAAACTCATATGGTATAATATAAGTAAACTAACTGATAAAACCTACTGCGCCCCCAATTCACTTTCACCTTGATAGATATCAATCAACTCAACTGAACTGAACCTTGATTTAACCTAATCTAAGTTTAATAATCACAATAAGTCCCATGCTAAATACAAATAATTTCTAATAAAGAAACAGATACGTAAAACCTTAGAATTACAAATGATGAAATTACTTGGAACCCCCAATTCATATAAAAGCAGAAACCCTAATTCGATTACACATCTAATACGTAACAAATTAAAATTAAATAAAATTGAGAATCGGTTGAAACTAATTACCTGATGACGAACTTTGCTATTGAGTTGTAAAATTAATGGAAATTGAAATCAAGCTATTGAAAAAGGAAAACGGGTGGAATTTGGAAACGAGACTTTTCGTAAATTTTTGGGGCAAATGGAAATTTAATTAGAAATACTTCTGAAACGTTAGACCGGGTCGCTGGGTTTACAAACCAATTTTTGGAGATCGGTTTTTATTTACGGGTCGGGTAAGGATGAATTAGAGTTGCACAGTTTATCAATTCAAGTCGTAAGGATGTTAAATTAAGAAATATCTTCACTTGATCAGTCAAGGATATTCATTCATCAAAAACTTAAAAAGAAAAAGAAATTTTTTTTCCTTATTTTAAAGATACATATACATATACATATACATATATATCATGAAATATGTTTTTTCATCCCTTGAATACAATCCACAAACTAAGTCAACATTCTTTCGCGGCATTTTAAAGAGAATCTCGTTGATTTTTAATTTGACTAGGAGCTTAGCTTTTATGATATTCTATTTCATGTAACAAACTAAAATGTATCTATTGCTTTTAGGTTGGACACGTATTAAACTTTAGTGAAGTTGTGGACCATTTTTGAAGCACTTGGAAAGACATTAAATACTTTCACCTCTAATAATCCCTAATTCTTAATTTATTTTAGATTTTAGATTTATAACCTTTTTTTAATATACATTATGAAGTGTAACTTTAGATGGAAGGGAACTTCAAATCTGAGGGAATCTCAAATGAGAACATGCAAATGCAAAGCCTAAATTGATATGTAGTCTAGCTGTAGTGGAGAAATAAGGAGGAGAGTAAGTAAACGAGTAGTGTTTTTGCATGTGATAATGTTTAGAAGTTTTCGTGGTGAAAGTATACCGCATCTAGTTTGCTAACAAAGAAAGAAGACACTGAGTTGCTGCTAGAGAGGTGAGAAGCCCATAATATACATAGTGACGAAGACAATATCGAAGGCATTGATAGATGTGGTATACTTTCGTCAAGGGAACTTCTAAACATCATCGCATGTAAAAAGACCACTACCGTTAGACTACATATCGATTTAGTCTTTGCGTTTGCATGGTTCCATTTGAAATTCTGTAGCAACTTGTAATTTGTATTGAAGTAATATACACTTTGACTAGATTATTCCGCATTCATTACTTGGTGTAATTCGTCATTCAAGTTATTATTTATTGTCTTCTTTGTTACCAGCTTTCATGCTTGCAATTAATACTCTATTAAACCGAACAAGTGTTTTAAACTTATTAATAGTCTGATTAAAGTTTTAAAATACACATGAAGTATTAAATTGTATTAACCCCCTTTACAATTCAAGTTATACATTGTAACTTAATATCACTTAGTTTATAAGTGATAATTGAAACTAACAATTGGTATCATAGCAGAGTTGGTTTAATTCATTGACCACGTCTCTAATGGAGTCCGTTAAGTATAATTGTGTAGATTCTTCATATAAAAAAGGGAATTGCGTTTGATCCCTCTGGGATTGAAACCTGGATGTCCCGAATAATAATGTTTTTCAATCTCACTAATGATAGGCTTTATGACGTCATAACCAATAGACTTATATCCCTACTACCATTGTACTAGAAGTCCCTGCTACTGCTACTACACCTAGATCACTAGAGAATTGTTCAAAAGAGCACAGTAAATTGGTTAGACTTGACAAGCAAGCTAAGATTTTTATAGGTATGCCTTTGTCATTGAGTATAGCCTATTTACCACTGCTAAAGAAAATGTGGGACACCCTAAAGAACATTTATATCGGAACACCAGATATTATTCACTATAGAGAAGTGAATCTTACTAGACAGTATGAACTATTTAGAAATGAAAACAGTGAAAAACTTGTTGTTACATATACTGGATACTAGTCCCTTATGAATAAACTAGAGTGAATAAAAATAGAGCAAAAAAAGAAAGTTGATGAGGAAGCCTCAATTAAATTAGCCAAGGAGTTGATAGCCGAGAATCAGAGGTTAAAATTAGAAGGAAAGATAGCAGTATAACCACCAAAGCCTATAAAGAAATCAGTAAGTGGTGACGGTGACTGAATAACCAATGAGAGGGACATAAGGGTTTATGCTTAGAGAAGGGTAGGGAGACTTAACTCTGCATCAATTATAAAACTCCTTCTCAAAAAGCCAAAGTCGAGATCTCAAGTACTTCCCATTTTACCTTGATTGAGTAGTAAATTTATAAAGTTACCATATCAGTTGAGTTGATAAAAGGGTAGAATAAACATTTCAATGTTCAAGTTGTAAAGTTTAAGACTATAGGTGTAAATTCTTTAAAATTTTTTATTTTGAAGAAAAACTAGTAACTAATTAAAAAAATTTGTTGGAATAAAATAGCTTGAAGTTTTTAATGAAACTTTTTCTCATTAAAATTACTTAACTACCCTCATCTAACACCGTTAAGCATCACTTCTTTCTTTTGTTGCCTTTTCTTTTCTTCACAACACAAGCTACCGAGTCTTGTTGTGGGTCTCAAAACTGAAAGTATTGTTTTGTCATGATGGTGTAAGTGGATGCATGATTCAAACTTCAAATGAGTGACGTGCTAAATAATGTGTACGTATGTAGTTCTTGCTTTATAAACAAATTTTTTTACACTAAATTCAAAAATATATATAGATAAACACCTTCTATTAGTTTCTTTTTCTTTAAACTTGATACTTCTTAATAATCTTTTTACAAAACTTTAATTTTAAACCTCTATAACTTGATCTAACATGAATCAAAATTGATATTAAAACACCTTCTTTGTTTTAGTGAAGACACTTTCTTTCACAACCCAAATCATATTCTCAACTTCTTCTCACTTTCAAGCTCTTGCATTGAATTTGTAAGTAACCTCTTTCACATATAATTGTTTAATATTACGTTTGCTTGTTACTTGTGTTAACCAAATATTTGTTTGGGTTGATCTTGTTATG
The DNA here is from genome assembly GCA_963921325.1 of Logfia minima. Lineage (NCBI taxonomy): Eukaryota > Viridiplantae > Streptophyta > Magnoliopsida > Asterales > Asteraceae > Logfia > Logfia minima. The sequence goes on from OY992768.1 coordinate 26,600,752, forward strand.
TACTCCACTTTTTATGAGAATGATAGTGTGTCGACATTAAATAACCAAGATATTACGTTTGCCAACAAAGATTTATTATGAGTAGACTACACTTGCAATAAAAAGTAAACATTATTACATAGGTTAACTTAGTGTATATTTTAATCCTCATATAACTTTGTATTTATATTTATATTTATATAACATTTGCCTACTTATCTTGTATATAGTTGAAAAGACTTGGTTTGAATTATACCAATTCCTAACATGTAAAACGAGTTAATGACACATTTTTAATTTTAAAACCTACTTAAATTAAAAGCTTACTAATCGATCGGTAGTCAAGGCCCACGGGCTACCAGATTCCAACTTTCTAAGTAATATTATTGGGTGTGAAATTAAAGCAACCAACCTTTGCAATTGAACAACCAACCTTTCCTTATCCAACCTTTGCAATTACCCTTATTTTTATTGTACAAACTAATAAATTGTTATTACTTTGATTAAATCTAAGATAATGTTTAACTTATAGAAGATGTACGTGAAGATGATGTACTTGAAATGAAAAGTGAAAACCGATTATAAATTTTAACTGATAATCATGATGTGGAACTTGTATAAATATTAACTGGTTATAAACGTATTGTATAAAAAATTTTATATTTTATATTACGTAAATATGTACAAATTATAATACTTTAAAATTGTTATTTCAAAGGATGCACATATAGTCTTGTTTTATCACCTATTCTTTTGATATATATGCTAGATAAAAATTAACTAAATGCTAAAAGTTTTATAACCCAATAATAATTTAATGGATCTCTAGATAAGTGTGGAATCCTTTTTTTGGTGTATGTACATGACACTCACACACAAACCACAACATGCTCTCAAATATAGAAATCTAAGAACTTTTATACTTGGTATTTAGTAGTCACAAAATTGTAACGACTGATTTTATGCATGATCTAAGAAATGCTTTTCAGGAACTATCAAATAGTCTCATAATGTTTTTAAATAACAAAAAAGAAAATGAAAAATCATATAAGGATACATTATCAAAACTAAAGAACCCATTAAAGGGTTTAAATGTTATTTATTTGAAAGAGGTTTTGGTTTTATTCGCATTGTAAGTCTAAAAAAATTAAACATTTTTTGCACCCATGATTCAACTAGAACCTAAGTCTTGTTTATTTTTTGGCATGTTTCTCTTATCAACAAAGCTTCACTTCATTTCCTCATGCAATGTAACGGAACCATTCCTATCGACAGGTTTTAATATTTAATAAACACTTATAAATCATTATCTATGACATATTACAAAAGTTAATTAACTAAAGGGCCACTTATTATATTATATATAATTAATTAATATAATGTAATACCTACTGTGCATAAGGAAAAAGTGACTTTAAATTATTGAGGTGCTTAATAATTTCTATTATGAACCTTCAGAAAGTGGAGGTGAGGCTGATATCTCTGTAAATGAAGATGATAGTGATTTTGAATCTCTCGCTGAAGAGATGGCTATGATGGCTAGTAAATTCAAGAAGTTTACCAATTATAACAAAAACCCAACCATCAGGTCAGGAGCATCTTCCTCCAAATTTACAAAAAATCCCTACAGAGAGAAATTCAAAGGGAAACAAAGTTTTGACAAAATTGATGCTGTATGCTTTAACTGTCAAAAACTTGGACATTTTGCTGCTGATTGCAAGGCTCAGCGTGTTGAAGTCAACAAATTGCTACAGTCACAAAAGGCATCAAAATACAAAGCTAAGTACAAGAAACTTAAAGAACACTTCAAGAAAAATGATACTGGGCTTGTAGCTGAACATAGAGACGTTAATAAAACTGGTGTTTGTGATGAAACTTCATCCTCTGATGATTCGTCATCTGATCATGAGGATCTTGTTGGATTCTGTCTTATGGCTAATTCAGTAAGTGAATATGAATCAGATGACTACTCAATAAATGTCTCTGAATCTGATGATCATGCAAGACTGGAAAATGAACTCCTTCTAGAGAACTTCTCACCAGAGACCTCTCCTGTCTCTCTTCTTGAAAAAGCTGAATCTCCCTCTCAATCAGCTGGAGAAGAAAAAACTAATGCTGAACTTGAATGTCTCATGGTTCAGCTAAACAATGCAACTGAAGCATCTTCTTCTACAACTCCTTCATCAGCTACCACTTGGAACAGAGAACAACTTACTAAGGTACACAAGTTCAAATCCCTCTTTGATGACGAGAGAAATACACTCCTTGACTCGCTGATCTGTGATGTTGAATATGCTCATAAAATTCAAAAAGACTTGACTGGAAAAATTTCAAAACTCGCTGCTGACTTGTCCAACAGCGAACTAGAAAACTTTGAATTAAAAGAAGCTAAGCAACATCTAGCAGAGCAGCGCTATGCTAATGCTATCCTGATGAAGGAAACTGCAAAAGCACAGCAAGAATCTGCACACTTAAAGAAAGTGTGTGAGTCATGGTGTAAATCTGCTAAGCTGGCCACTCAGTGTGTTAATAGTCAAATACCTAGACAAGTCCAAGCCATCATTGGTTAGACTATGAGCTCGCTGCTAATATAGCTGATGAGCCCTTGACTAGGTGGGCTGATGAGTGCTCAGAAGATGAATCATCTCCCATGACCATTTTACATGGGGAGATGCTCAAGAACCCAACAGATTTGTTAAATCTTCCTCTCCTTTAAACAAATCTGATGTTTCGATCACTGATATCTCTGAATCAAGTATCTCAGTTAATGAGAATACTGAGTCAGAGAAAACACCTTCTATCGCTATCAGTCGCTATCAGTGAACCCTGTCTAAAAATCAAAGGCAAACAACCCATCAGGGAAGAATGCCTTAGAAAAGATCTAGGCAAGAAAATTATCAAGCCTAGGAAACATAAAATTGACTCAAAACAGAAAATTCAAATGAAGTCAATGTCTGATCAGCTTAACCTTCTTACTACACTTGTCATCTCTGACAAGGAAAAAGGAATTTTGGGTCTTGTACCTACTCACAAACCGCCAAAAGCATTTCTTATTAAAAACAGAAAATGCTACAAGTGTGGTAGGAAAGATCATCTAGCTGATGGATGTATTGCTGATAAGGTCAAATTTTCCCTAAGTGTTAGTGGAGAGACATCAAACAATAGAATCCACATGTCTGTCAACACTAATACTTACATCAGCGAACCAAAACTTGATGTCAAAAAGGCATTTGAACCCACTAAAAGGTAGGTTCTCAAAAAGGATTATCTCTATCTTATGTGCAGGAAGGAAAGAGTACCTGGTACTTGGACAGTGGATGCTCTAAACACATGACTGGGTCCAAGTCTCTGCTCAACAACTATCAGGAAACTGATGGTCCTTCTGTATCTTTTGGAGATAATTCTAAGGGCTTCACCAGCGGACATGGTTCTCTGACCAATGGAAACATAACATTCTCTAATGTTTCTTTTGTTGAAGGACTAAAACACAATCTTCTAAGTGTTAGTCAGATCTGTTCTCTGAAGAACAAAGTTCTATTTGATGAATTCTCTAGCACTATCATCAATCAAGAAGGCAAACATGTTCTCTCTGCCATACGAAAGAGAAATGTTTATACCATCAACATGGATGAAACCAAGTCTTAAAAAGGCATATGTCTCTACTCAAGATCTGTAGCTGAGAAGAATTGGCTATGGCACAAGAGACTTTCTCATCTTAACTTCAAATCCATAAACAATCTGGTAAAAAATGATCTGGTATATGGGCTACCTTCTCTCACCTTCTCTAAGGACAAACTCTGTTCTGGGTGTGAAAAGGGAAAACAACACAAGACTTCCTTCAAATCTAAACACTTCTCTTCTATCTCTGAAGTATTTCAACTTCTTCATATGGATCTCTTTGGTCCAGTCAGCACCACTAGCCTTGGTGGCAAGAAATATGCTTTGCTTATTGTAGATGAATACTTTAGATACACTTGGGTATTCTTTCTAAAAGCAAAGAGTGATGCTGTTGATGAGATTATAGGTTTCATAAAAAAGATGGAAACTTTGAATGATAAAAGAATCAGGATGCTCAGAAGTGATAATGGAACTGAATTCAGAAACAATGTTCTGGAATCTTTTTGTGATGAAAAGGGCATTTCTCAAAACTTCTCTGCCCCTAGAACCCCTGAGCAAAATGGTATTGCTGAAAGAAGAAACAGAACTCTTGTTGAGGCTGCAAGATCTATGCTCGCTGATGCTAGACTTAAGGGTTATTTCTGGGCAGAAGCTGTCAGCACGGCTTGCTTTACACAGAATAGAAGCATTATTGTGAAAAGACACAATAAGACAGCTTATGAAGTTCTAAGAGGAAGGAAACCTGATATAAGTTTCTTTCATATCTTTGGAAGCACTTGTTATATTCTGAACACCAGAGATCAGCTAAAGAAATTTGACCCTAAAGCTGATGAAGGCATCTTCATTGGGTACTCTCTGGTATCCAAAGCCTTCAGGGTGTACAGTCTTAGAAGAGAGACCATTGAAGAATCAATTAATGTCACTTTTGAAGAATGCTTCAGTTCAGATAGAAGCTCAGCTGATAATATTGAAACATTTCACTTTCAAAATCCATCTCCCATCTCCTCTATTCCTGATAACTCTGATCATTCACCTCCTACCACTGACCAATCACCCTTAAACCAAAATCTTGATTCTCCCTCTGAAGAAAGTCAAGATCAATCTGTCACTGATAATGAACCTCAAAATCAACAGATCATTCTATCTCCTCACATTCCCACCAGAGTCACAAAGTGGACTCGCTGCCATCCTATTGATCAGATAGTTGGTGATCAAGAAGCTGGTATTCAAACAAGAACCAAAGCCACAAGCAATGTGTGTCTCTATGTCAACTTTGTCTCTCTGATTGAACCAAAGAAGATAAATGAAGCTATTGAGGATGCTGATTGGATTATTGCCATGCAAGAAGAACTGATGCAGTTTGAAAGACATCAAGTATGGAAGCTGGTACCTAAACCAAACAATAAAACTATTATTGGTACTAAATGGGTATTTCGCAATAAGATGGATGAAAACGGCATTGTGATCTGAAACAAGGCAAGATTAGTTGCTCAAGGGTACAGACAAGAAGAGGGAATTGACTATGATGAGACATTTGCTCTTGTTGCACGTCTGGAAGCTATCAGACTGTTTCTGGGATTCGCTGCTCACAAGAACTTCAAAGTCTATCAGATGGATGTCAAGAGTGCATTTCTAAATGGTGAACTCCAAAAAGAAGTCTATGTCATGCAACCTCCTGGATTCACTGATCCCAAGATGCCTTCTCATGTCTATAAGTTGGACAAAGCTCTCTATGGACTTAAGTAAGCCCCTAGAGCCTGGTATGAAACTCTCTCTGATTTCCTTTGCAAAAGTAAATATACTCGTGGCATAATTGACAAAACCTTGTTTTATAAAAAAGTCAGAGATGATATTATCATTGTTCAAATCTATGTTGATGATATCATCTTTGGTGCCACTGATGAAAACTTGTGCAAAGAATTTTTTTCTCTAATGTCTAAAAAGTATGAGATGAGCATGATGGGTGAGTTAACCTTCTTTTTGGGTCTTCAAGTAAAACAATCTGACAGAGGTATCTTCATCTGTCAGAGTAAATATATAAAAGATTTAATCACTAAGTATAGTTTTGATAACTCATCCACCATGAAAACTCCAATGGCTCCTCCTGTCAAGTTAGATGCTGACACTGATGGAACATCAGTGAATGTAACTACTTACAGAGGAATGATTGGATCTCTACTCTATCTCACTGCTAGTAGACCTGACATTCTCTTGTCTACTTGCCTTTGTGCTCGCTATCAAGCTAACCCAAAAGGATCTCATCTGATAGCAGTAAAAAGAATCTTTAGGTACCTTAAAGGTACTCCCAACCTTGGTCTCTGGTATCCCAGAGACTCAGGTTTTGATCTAACAGGCTTTTCAGATTCTGACTATGCAGCGTGTAAGTTAGATAGCATCAGGAGGATGTCAATTCCTTAGTGGAAAACTTGTTAGCTGGTCCAGCAAGAAGCAGCACTCTGTGTCTGAAGCTGAGTATGTTTGTAACATCCTCTCCTGTGGCCTGGTAATTTCTATTATTTTATTTGATTATCTAATTGTTTTAGAAAATTATTTAATATTATGTGTTTCGTTGTGAAACGTAGATAAATAAGCCCTTTGACTTATTGTGACTAGTGAAATATTAGTCGTTTCAAAATTTGAAAATTTGATTTTTTGCGACACAAGGTTTGTGTCGCAGGTGGTGTCTGTGCGACACAAGGGTTGTGTCGCAGGACTGTGTCGCAAAACGGGCTGAACTGAAATTAATTAAGGAGCTTAAGTGTAATTCGATGTTATATATATAATTACGCCGCCCAAACATTTCCAGATAGTTTCTATACGTTCTAAATTAGTTTTAAAGTGTAAAAACAAAGAGAAAAGAGAGAGAGAAGTGAGAAGTTGGGTTTTGAATCAAATTTGAGCAATTAGCTGTGAATTCGAGGTAAGGTTCCAATTATTATGTGTTATAGTTGTTTATAAGTGAATTACATGGATTGGTATAAGTTAATTTGAGTATTACATGTATGAATTCAAGAATTTCGAATCTGGGAACTGGTCTGTTCTTCATTGCGACACAAGCTTTGTGTCGCAGGTTGTGTCGCATGAATGTTCTGCGACACAGTTGTTATGTCGCTTAAGGCGGCCATTTTGAGTATTGCGACACAATGTTAGTGTCGCAGGTTTCTGTTGTGCGACACAGTGGTAGTGTCGCAAGGGTTTGTGGTGCGACACAATGGTTGTGTCGCTAAGTTTATAAAAGAGATTTTTGTTTTGCAAATTTTGACAGTGCGTAAAGTGTTTTGAGACGCGGTTTTGTGAAAATCTCACTAACTCGGATTTAGTTGAAATTCGCATGGTCACCCGAAAACGACCGAGTAATCAAGGCTATATACTAATAGCCTAGGCAGTTTTTGGCCATCCGGGGTCATCTAGGACCCGAAAATGACATTTTTCAGTTTTAACTATCATTGCAAGATTTTCTAAGTTCATTTCTGATTGAACTTTTGTTTGCCTAGACTTCAGGGATTACCTCATTGGATAATTAGACTATAATGATATTTATGGAACGAACTTCTGACTTGTGTATGATTTTCTGTTTCAGATCAACGTAAGACTCAATGATATAAGAATCCTGAGTGTGGAGACGTCAGAGGTATCGGTGAGTGGATTCAGAACTCATCATTTGATTTGGTTGTAACTATTTGGTTACAACAAGTAAACGTAGATGTGTATTAGACTGTTTAGTCTTGATTATTGATTATTGATCTATGTGTTATGTGAACCAATGTGTACTATGTTATTGAGGTCAACGTATAGTTGGACTTCTGGTTATTATGTGTTTTACACAGGTTTTGATTCATTTGTTGTGTTTGAGACCTGTGTATGTGTTTAATAACCAGTAGTTATCGCTTTATTCTGTATTGGCCATACGGATTGACGGTAAGTGTTCTTGGGGGAATCTCCGGGTATTATGATATCCCCAGAGCCACCGATCCTCATTGAATTATGTGTGTTTACGATTATTTGGTGTAAACAACTTGTTATGCTAAGTTGAATGGAGTGTGACGAATCTATTCACTTAGCTTCGTGCTAATCCCTCATTTTACTTCCTGCAGGATATGTTTTGATTGATTGTGGGTGCAGGAGGTGAATGGTTGATCAGGGGATGTTTGACTGCGCTCTTGGTCTCTGATATGGTTTTTGTAATAAACCTTGTTTTGTAAATTTTATAATACCCCGTCTTTTGTAGTTTTAAACAGTTTAAATATTGTGTAAATATTGAAAAATGTAAACTGTTTATGTATAATGTTTAATATATATACTAAGGTAATGTATTTTAAATTCATGCTTCCGAGTTTATTAATATTATATTCTTAAATAGAAAGAGGGGCGTTATAATGTTGTTGCTGGTCATTGCACTGCTCAAGTACTATGGATCAAGAATCAGCTTGCTGATTATGGTGTCAAGGTATCTAAAACTCCAATCTTCTGTGATAATCAAAGTGCAATAGCTATCACAAATAACCCTGTTCACCATTCTAGAACAAAACATATTGATGTAAGATATCACTTCATCAGAGATCATGTTATGAAGGGTGATGTGGAGCTGTACTTTATTCCCACAGAACATCAGCTCGCTGACTTTTTTACAAAACCCCTGGATGAATCTAGGTTTAACTTTTTGATCAGCGAGCTGGGAATGTTAAATGCTTGACTGAGCAATCTTTTCTATCTAAAACTGACAATTACTTTCAACAATTGTCAAAATGTTTTCTGAAAAACATTGCTGAAATGTCTTAGAGATTACTCTAACTGATTAATCAGCGAATAAGATCTAGTCATGACAGCTAACAGAAAAATTTCCAACTGATCTCATCAGTGAAACTTTATCTCTGTTCAAACAATTTTTCTCCTTAAACTTCATCGTTTATTTCAGCTTATGCTCTAACTGACCTATCAGCGAGTATAATCTGAAATATAAGTGTTCTCTAATAAGCAAATTAATATGAGATCTAACTGATATATCAGCAAAAACATATTAATAAAACTTATTACTTTTCTAAATCCTTTTCAAAAACCTTCATCAGAGACTTGTCTATCAGCTAAGTTCTCAAACTGATTGATCAGCGAGAACTTGAACTGATGGTACCTTGTCTCTGCTGAAACTTGAACAGAGTTATGAAATATATCTAATGAATTCTCTAACTGACTGATCAGCGAGAAAACATCGGATATATCCTCTACCTCTCCTCAGGTAATTTAAATGAATTCAAATGTTATCTGATTTGCTCTCTAACTGATCTCATCAGCGAGAATCTATCAGATTTCAGAATAATGTACAATTAATAAAGAATGTCCAATCTCACTCTCTAACTGATTGATCAGCGAGAATGGAGTTGTGTATATTCTATATTACTTGCATATTAGTCAGCTCTTAAATGTTTTTCAAAATGATTATTTTAATCTCAGATATTTTATGTTTCTTAATTAAGAAATTTAAATATCTTATCCAAAGAAAATGATTACTTTTTGATTTGACAGTTTTGAAAACAGCTGCACTTTTCCATTTCCCTCTCTCCTACTTTCTCTCTCATTTCAAACCGACCAATCACATAACATTAATTAAAACTATATAGCCAAAAATCACCTTTTCATTTCTTTTTTTACGCAAATCATTTCCGTTTCCATTTTTCCAAAATTCTCTCGCACTCAAACGAAATCAGAACCCTAGTTTCATCAAAATCTCAAATCCTCAAAATCAAATATGGTAAGAACAAAGAACCCAACTGATAGTGTTCCTTTTGTTCCATCTGATGCTGTAAGAGCATCCAAACCTGCAAACGTGAAGTTTGCCCCTGATGCCATTATCATTAAACCCTGCAACTATGTTGCAAATCTTGCATATCCTCCCTCCAAACCAGAATACAAGCCCATGGTGGATTATCTATTGAACTCTCCTATCTATGAAGCTATTATAAGGGATCCATCTCCTATGTACGTTCCTTATCTTTCTGAGTTCTGGTATACTGTCAGATACGTCAATGGAGAAGAAGAAGATGGATACATTGGTTTTAAAGCTACTGTCAATAATGGAACAACTCCTATCTGCTTTTAGTTATCCAGATTCAAGTTAGCACTTGGGTTAAACTATCTAAAGTTTCTTGATAATGTGTCTGATTATGAAGATCCCATTGATCCTGAAGAGGCTAGGTCATTAGTTGATTTAATTGACTATGAACACGTTGAAGGTGACAATAAGGTCACTCGGGTTTATATGAGTGGAGAGTGGAATTTATTTTTTGCCCATATAATTCAATGCTTGGGAACCAATACTGGCTCTCATGATCAAGCAAATAGAATCCAACAGCAGATAGCTGAAGCTCTGATCACTAGAAGATGCGTAGACTTTGCTAAACTTATCTTTGAAGACTTGAAGAAAAGGGTATGTGCAAAGAAGAGAGAATCAACCATTCCATATATCAGATTTATTTCCCTTGTGATAAAACGCGTTATGGAGGATAGATATGGTCTTGATCAGCATGGAGAGGCATATGGCAGCTTAGCATGGTTGCCAGTGACAAGAATGGGTCCAACAGTGTTCACACATAAACCTGCCCTCAGAGAAGGATCTACATTGTCAACTATACCTGCTACCATGCTCACAATCATAGATGTTGAATTTCCTCCTCTTCATCCATCTCCACCACCACCAGCAGCTCAAACAAACATCCTTCATCCCACTCCATTGTCTGTCAGACCTCTATCTCCCAATGCTGCTGAAGAAACTGTGGATTTGACCAAAGATGAGGTACAGATTGAAGCTGGTGCCTCTTCTGTTGGAGAAAAAGGAGTAGAAACCTCTGATCCACTTGATAGTGTACTCATAGAGACTGATGATGAAGTCTCTAGTGCAGAGAAAGATGATGTTCAGGTGACTGTACTAGATGAAGCTCGGGTTATCTCTGAGATTCCTCAAAAGGAACAGGTCTTGGAAGGAAGAGAAGCTGAAGCTGGAGCTGAAGAAGATAGAAATCCCTATTTTGAAGCTCTGACTCACTATGGGTTGGATCAGCCTTCACTTATTGATTCATTTTTTGATGTTCCAATAAATGAACCTGAGTTCTTTCCAAGCAACTTGGGTTTTGAAGATGTTGAAATGGATGAAGCTGAAGAAGGTGCTCAACTTAACTCTGATGAAGAGGTTGAAGAAACTCCACCACATATCACTCAATCCTATGCAAGCATTCATCAGAGAACTCCATCCTCTGCTCCACCATCTCCATCAGAACATATCAACTCTCAAACTCATCAACCACCATCATCAAAAGCTACCCCATCTCTACCTCCAGGTATCACTGTTAAACCCACCTCACCTCTCATTACTACCACTATCACATCACCACCTATCATAACTGCAACACCATCATCTCCCACTAAGTCATCAACATCAGAGTTAACCAACACTCTGCAGCTTCTTCTCTCTAAGATGATTTCTCTGTCATCTCATGTTGAAAATCTTCAAGGCATCCAGCAGAATCATATTCTTGTTGTGGATCGCACTTTTAACACTCTGTTTGAAAGGTGTAATTCTTTACAAACCACCATCTCTGTTATCTCCAACCTCATCACCACAGAGCTCTCATCCCTGAAAACCCAACTCTCCACCAACACTGACTCCATCTCAACACTTTCCACCAAAATTAATCAACTACCAACTAATTCATTAACATCAGCTGACAGAACTCAACTCCAACTCACCACAAAATCACAACTCCTCACCAGCAACACACTGACCTCTCTGCAAAAGGATGTTACTGCTATGAAGGCAATCATGAAGCCTGTCATCTCTCAACTCTCTCAAACTGCTAAGATCATAAAGACTTCAATTGGGATAACTGTTGATTTCCCTGACTCACCAGTTATGGGGGAGAAAGAACCAGAGATTGAAGTACAAAAACAAGCAGCTGAGAAACCCATTGCTGCTAGTGCTGAAAAAGAAATTAAATCAACTGAGGCACAAAGTACGGGGGAGCAAAGTCAGAGACCATCATCATCCTCTCTAATCAGAAGAAGAAAGCAGATTGATGATGATATTGATGAAGAGGAAGAAGAAATAATCACAGTGACTGCTGCGGGTGATCAGAAAAAGAAGAGAAAGCTTGTTGTAGAGTCTGATTCTGATGATGATGATCAGATCAAAAAGAAAGCCAAGGAACTGAGGGTTCCTATTGAGTTTATCAAGGAGTGTTTGGAAGCTGAAAAACAAGCTCAACTTGAGAAAGAAAGTGATGTAGCTGTAAAAGCTATGTCAAAAGAGATAGAGATTGAAAGTAAGAAGGGAGAGTCTGCTATTGAAATTAACAAGCGTTTGTTGAAGCTGGCAGAGAAAGAAAAGGAGAAAAAAGCCAATGAGCTGAAAAGGCTAAAATTCTATCTGTTTGTCAGAAAGAATCATGCTAGAATCATCAAAGTCACTCCCAGGGTTTTCAAGAAGAAGAAGTCATTTCTGGAGCTGACAAGAGATGGATCTGAGAAGATAGAGACTATTTACTTCTCTGAGCTGAAAGAGATTGGGTTTAGCAAACTGGGTGAGATTTACACGTGTGTTCAGAATGGGTCCAGTGCTGCCAAGCCACAGATAATCAAGATTATTGATGATCTTGTAGTAAACCTGAACAACACTGAAGTTGGTCTGAATCAACCCTTATCAGAGTTGAATGTCCAAGGACCCAGAAGAGCTCCTAGAGCAAGAAAGGACAAGGCTGCTGAAGCTGCTCTGATTAGATATCTTCAGTAAAGAGGTGTTCTTCCTGACCCAGTTAATCTCGACATCTCTCTTCCTCCCAACATCATGCCTATTCCTGGTAGAGTCATCAGAATACCAGAATATGGTATGTACTTTCTCAACCATGACAAGCAACATTGCTTTCAGAGGGCCAGCCAGATTGGCATTGCAAAAACTGAGCATCTGGTGGCAATTAAATATCTGGTGGCAAAAACTGAACATTTAGTCAGAGACCTCACTAAATGTAATTTATAGATGACAAATTCACTCAAGTGGTTTTATAGTTTACTGCACCTGTTAGCAGTGAACATCGTTAGAGTAGAAAAGAAACTGTTGCTGATAAAAGTGATCAGCGAACAGTAACACTTAGAATATTTTATGCCTACTCTAAGCACTGCATATGTTGGCAGTGATTCTCTTGTAATTTAAAGTATCCTTAAAGACTTCATCACTCACTGATGAATACTTAACCTTATGAAGTTACTTAGGCTGTCGCTGAAAAGAACAAGTTTCATCTACACTGAAGTCCAAGACTGAAGACAGAGACAGAGAACAGTTCAATGATGTGGAAATCATCACTGTTCTATTTACCAGTGATCAGGCCTTTATCCCAGGACGTACAATAGGTCTGACAAATACCTATTGTACAATAGAAGGTCAACTTATGTAGCACACTAGAAAACGTGCATATCTTTTCAAAGATATCTACGAACACTTATTGTACAATTGCATTAAAAACCTTGTACCTTCTTCTGTAACCTAGGATTAAAGTAATGTATAACTTTATTCCTAGGATGTACTGTCACTTCCAAATGTTGGAAGTTACTTTACTGTCCCAACCAATATGGTGTTGACGCGTGGTGGTTTATCTCTCATTGTGTGAGAGTATAAATACCACGCTCAACAACCATATTCAATGTCCAGAATTTTATATTCAAGATCAACTAGTGATAAAGCACGTTCCTATTCTCTAGTGAACCAAGTGCCCTCACTTATCTGTTAAGTCTTGATCACTAAGCCTTATCAGCGAGCTATTCGCTGATAAGCTGTTGAGACCAAATTTGTCACAAGTTAGTTTACTTAGACTTGTCTGTCTTGTCTATTTCCTCAAGTAAACTTTGTAAAGTATTCAATTGATTCAAATCAATAAAAGAAAAAACTTTAAACTTGAATTTGTTTGTCTATTTACAATTGTTGTTAGTAGTTAAACGTTTTATTTGACAACCGGGACCAACAAAACTGCACAAGATCGACCAGATGTTGTTGCAAGGGTTTTTCATGCGAAATTGGAGGATCTTAAGGAACAACTCTTTGAGAAACATATCCTAGGCGAGGTAGGGGCATATGTTTATGTCGTAGAATTTCAAAAGCGTGGTTTGCCTCATGCACATTTCCTTTTGATAATGAAGCCTCAATACAAGCTAAACAATCCAGACCATTATGATAAGATGGTGTGTGCCGAAATTCCAGACCCGAAAAAGTATCCAAAAATGCATGAACTGGTTGTGAAACACATGATGCATGGTCCTTGTGGTCATTTAGATAATAAATGTCCTTGTATGCAGGGTGAACCAAAGCAATGTCGTTTTAGATATCCGAGGCAATTCAACGAAAACACAATACAAGGTGAAGACTCATATCCATTGTATCGAAGGAGAAACAATGGCATCGAGGTAAAGGTAAAGGATAGTATCCTTGACAACAGATGGGTGGTCCCTTAGAACCCAAAGCTGCTAATGATGTACAATTGTCATATTAATGTTGAGGTTTGCTCGAGTATAAAATCTGTGAAATATGTCTTCAAATATGTATATAAAGGTCATGACAAACAAGTTGTCAATATTGATCCAGATGGAGTGGAAGTAGTTAATGAGATAAAGAAATATCAGGATGCGCGTTACGTTTCACCTCCTGAGGCAATGTGGCGAATTTTTTCTTTTCCTCTTTCTCAAATATACCCTCATGTCATGGCGTTACAGGTTCATCTCCCAAATAAGCAAATGGTACGATTCAATGAAAATGATATTATGACTGACATTATTGATAGGGAGAGAGACAAGAGGTCAATGTTAACTGCATTTTTTGAGATGAACAAAGTGAATGTGTCTGCAAAGCAATATTTGAATAAAGAATTTCCACAAAAATTTACATGGAATGTGACGACACGCCGTTAGAGTCCTCGAAGAGGTGGAAAAATGAGAGGTAGACTTATTACCGCTAACCCCGCTGAAGGAGAACGGTACTACCTACGTCTACTTTTGTCACATGTTAGAGGACCTACATGTTTTGAAGATCTTTATACAGTCAATGGTGTATTGCACTCAACATTTCGGAAAGCAGCTCTTGAAAGAGGATTAATAGAAAATGATAATAGTTTATCACAATGTCTTTCAGAGGCATCTGTATTTCAGTTTCCCAGTGCTCTTAGAAGGCTTTTTGCAACAATACTTATTTTTTGTGAGTCGAGATATGTTCAGAAGTTATGGGATGACCACTATGATTCACTTTCTGAAGATTATAGGCGACACCGGGAAAGTGTTGAGTTAGTTCAACATATGGTATTGAAAGATATCACCGTATTTTTGCAATCTATGGGTAGTTATCTTAATGATTTCGATCTTCCAAAGATAAACACAAATATCAATTTGGAATCCAGTGGTCATCGTGAGGTACAAGAGGAGTACAACATAGTTGTTGAAGAGGAACACTTACGTTCTCGAGATACTCTTAATACGGATCAAAAATACGCATATGATGAAATAATGAAGCACGTGAATGATGAATGTCCAGGCGTATTCTTCATAGATGGTCCAGGTGGAACAGGGAAAACATTTTTGTATAAAGCTTTACTAGCCGAGGTTCGTTCTCGCGGTTTTATTGCACTTGCAACGGCTTCATCGGGTGTCGCAGCTAATAACATGCCGGGAGGGAGAACAGCTCACTCAAGATTTAAGATTCCTATTAATCTTGATGATATCTCTGTATGCAACATTAAAAGGCAAAGTGGGGCTGCTCAACTATTACGTTCTGCCAAATTAATCATATGGGATGAAGCATCTATGGCCAAAAGGCAGGCGATTGAGGCGGTAGATCGAACTATGCAAGATATGACAGGGGTGAGACTTCCGTTCGGTAGGAAGATAATGGTTTTGGGAGGTGATTTTAGACAGGTGTTGCCGGTTGTGAGACGTGGTAGTCGAGCTCAAATTGTAGACTCCTGTCTACACATGTCACCTCTATGGCCAGGAATTAAAAAGATGCGATTAACTATAAATATGAGAGCACTTACTGACCCATGGTTTTCTGATTTTTTGCTGCGGGTTGGTGATGGAGTTGAAGAAGCCATTGATGGAAGCTATATTCGCATACCGGATGATATGGTCATTCCTTATACTGAGGGGACAAGTCTAAAGTCGATTTAATCAATGCAGTTTTTCCTTCTTTAGAATCCAACGCTCATTTTTCAGATTATATTATTTCTAGAGCAATCTTATCAACTAAGAATGAAAATGTGGATGGCCTTAATAATAAGTTGATTGAAAGAAGGAGAGGAAAAAGTTTACTATAGCTTTGATGAAGTAGAAGACGACAAGAATAATTTCTATCCAATGGAATTCTTAAACTCACTCAATGTCAGTGGTTTGCCCCCTCATTGCCTTCGATTGAAAATAGGATGCCCGATTATTATATTGGGAAATGTTGATCCATCAAATGGACTATGTAATGGCACAAGGTTGATATGCAAAGCTTTTCAACCTAATGTCATTGATGCAGAAATAGCCATTGGTCAACATGCTGGAAAACGAGTATTTTTGCTCAGAATTCCTTTATGTCCCTCTCAAGATGACATGTTCCCTTTCAAATTGAAGAGAAAGCAGTTTCCTATCCAACTTAGCTTTGCTATGACGATAAACAAAGCTCAAGGTCAGACAATTCAGAATGTGGGTGTTTATTTACTGGAATCTGTATTCTCACATGGGCAACTGTATGTTGCGTTGTCTCGAGGCATATCTCGCAATAATACAAAGGTTTTAGTGAAGTCTCCTAAAGAAATCAATTAAGACGGAGTTTACACCTCAAATGTGGTGTATAAAGAAGTATTAAGTGATCTATAAATTAGAGAAACATGCAATTATTATATTTAACATTGTCTTTTTTCATAGTAGCAATATGATGTCGAACGAAATTATTGAGCGCCGCTGCTTTGCGCGGGTACTTTGCTAGTATATATATAGGGGAAGGATCCATAGGGAACCTCTAAATTCTGGGAAGGAGGGAAGCAAATCTCAGCCCTTGATCATCATTTATAATATTCATTCCAGATGAATGTTAACTGATATTTTGTTACTATACATCCATAAATGTTACTTAACATAAATTCTTGATGAATTTTTGTTGAGACATGTTTTGTGACAACAGATCTAGCTTGTAATAGGACTAATGTTAATTGTAATCAAGTTTGTACATTGGTTTTGAATTAGCAATGAAAATTATTGGTTGGTAAACATTTTAGAGCAAAATATTAAAATGCTGAAAAATGTTGACCATGTTTGACTGCGAACCGAGTCAGTTCGCTGGGCCAAGTTGGGCTGCGAACTAAGTCAGTTCGCAGAGCCCATGACCCGCGAACCGAGACGGTTATATAATGAAATTAGGTTTTAAACCTAATTAACTTTTGCCAATAATTACATACGAATTTTCTGTGATTCTAGAGCGATTCCAAATCATTCTAAAGGCTAGGTATTGATAGATAACATCTGTTATAATCAATACAAAGCAAATTAGTATTCCGATTCACTAAATAATTGTGAAACAAATTGTTATAGATCCTATAACTTAGTATTGAGGGATTCCGCACCTTAATACCTTAAGATAATCTCATTATCGATCATAATACATACGGACTTACAATTTTTAGTGATAACATTCACCCATAAATGGAATAATCAGTGTTTAATAACATATATGAGTTAATATTTATCATAAATTAATGTTTTAAGAATATTAAGTTGAATTTTGAATAACATTCATCACAAATGAATGATAAATGTCAATTTTGAGAGTTTTTTTATTTAAAACATAAAATTATAACAACACTGTTTGATTAAATGGTGTATATAATCGATTCATTTATATTTCAAGCTTTAATTCAATGAATCTTGCTTGAAAATTATGTTTTTGATGATAAATGATTATTTGCTTTCTTCCTTCCTTTTTTTTTTCTTCCCTCTTTATCCCCACCATATATATATATATTAATTATATGATTTCTATTTGTTGACATTGTTTACCATTTAATTTCTTATTTACATATTGTCATATCTTATCATTTTATAGTTGTCACTTACACTTATTACTTACAATTACAGCTGAATTATCAAATACATTACAACTTACAACTTCAATTAAAAGTTACAGCTAACAGCTTACGGTTACTAGCTATAACTTACAATTAATTTTGTCAGACATACTATTAGATAATTACAAAACATACCCTTAGATAACTAATTAAGATTATAGATTTTAACTTTTTATTAATTAGATTTATGTGAAATACTGATGACAAATAAATGATAGTTATATCTTAATTATATGTATTGTTGAATTAGTTTCTTTTTAATATTATTGGAGTTTATATTTGATTGCATTGAATGTCAATGTAAATGCTTTTTGGTTTAAATGTATACACATTTAGCATAATTATTTGTACTCTATATTAAATCAATCAATATTTAAAATTTATTAAAGGATATAAAGGTAATTTTTTATCTACCTTTTTAAGAGATTAACACTTTTCATTACAAATATTTTAACATGGTTTGGTCCAATTAGAGGTGGGCAAAATCGGTTTCGGCTCAAACCGAAACTGATTTAGGTCAACTTCGATCAAAATTGGTTTTGACTCAAACCGGATCGGAACCGATTTCAAATCCCAATCCGATTTTTTTAGCAGCTCTAGGTCCAACCAATAAGCAGCCCAGCCTCGGTCCCATTTCCTTAGGTCAAATGGCCTTTACCCACACCACATGTACGCCAGATAAAGCCCATGCCATATCATTCTGACCGTGCGCACTTCCATTTCAACCCAAAGTCCGACCCACTAACCAAATTAGTACCCATATTGCGATGCCACACTTCTAAATGCAATTGAACAAAACTGTGCGTTGCGACGGAAAAAATCTAAGTTACTAATTCATGATTAATAAATCAAATACATTTGTTAAATATAGGATGGTCGCTTTAAAATTAAATAGTCTTGAAGTAATTTAAGACTATAACAAAAATGAGTGAGAATGCAGTTTGAAATATGTTGCTTATGCGTGAGACCTTCTAACCATCACGTTATACAATTTATTATTTTCTTTTAATTATTTTAACATTGAAAGTAATAAATATTTGAAACACATGAGTGTTGTGTCGGTAGAATTTCCTAGTAGGATGTGGTTTACTTTTTGAATATATTGAGTTGAAGAAAAATAGTTTAGTAGGATGTGGTTTACTTTTTGAATATATTGAGTCATAGATAAATAGTTTAAAGGTTTACAATTTGATAATGTATCGAATTTACATATTTATTATTATATGTATCAATTTTAAAATTGACCCCAGAGTCTCGACCATGATCGAGATGATCGAGATTTTCAAGTCCTTATCGAGAACGATCTTAGTCATGAGTTACTTTGACTATTTTGACCTGGTTTGACCTAGTTTGACTGTTTTGACCTAATTTGACCCCATGTTGACTCACTATAACTGTTTTGACTTAGTTTGACCTTTGGTTGACCCACCTTGATTAGATTTGACCAATTTAATTTCAATTGACTTTGGTTGACTATTTCTGATTGAGTTTGACTTTTGTGGAGTAGTATGACTTGTTTTGACTATTGTTGACCTTATTTGAATGTATTTGATCTTATTTGACTTGTTTTGACATCGTTTTACCTTACTTGAATGTTTATAATTGTGTTAGAGTAGTTTTGATTCTTTTGCTCTTAATATGACTTGTGTTTTGACATGGTTTTATTATACTTGAATGATCATGATTATGTTAGAGTAGTTTTAAGTCTTTTGAACTTAATATGAGTTGTTTTGACATGATTTGATTATACTTGAATGTTTATGATTATGTTAGAGTAGTTTTGAATCTTTTGAACTTAATATGATTTGTTTTGACATTGTTTGACTACTTGAATATTTATAATTATTTATATTCAAAAAAATAACAAATAAAATCCATGTATTCTATATAATTAAATTTGGTTTTACACTTATATTTTTAATCATACGATATACATAAAATATCTTTAAACATTAAATATCTTTACTTAGACTTGAACCTTGTATCTCTTTAATATTGACTATTATTTTATTATTCTTTACACAATAAAGACATACACACCACGAACCATCCACAAACCATGTGTTATGCACAATCTTGATAATAACATAATTGGTCTAAAATCCAAATTTTTATAAATTGTCTAGTTTCAATTTTAGCAGGACTAACTTAGTGGTGTACCTAACATCGATCGTTAATGGTTTGGTTGAACCCCCATGTAGCTCTATCTCTCTCATTTCTTGACCTATTGTATTTTATTTATTTTTTGGTGGTTCACTATGAGATTCTTTTCATGTGTTCATAGACAAAACATATATATATATATATATATACTAATAAATAAAAATGGTTAGGGACGTTTGTACATATGATAAGTCAGCACCCATCAGCTCACCAATTTCCTCCACGTTTCTTTATTTGACCCATACCTTATAATCATCTAGCACATAATTAACATAACAGTCGGGGGACCTTAATTTTGGTCCCCTTGTTTTAACTAACTTGTTATCATATCTTTGCACATAAATGTAATTCAGGCATCTTAATTTCATTTTAGTCGACTATATTTATTATTTTTTGGATATGATATTTTTTAATTATCATAAATGATTTTTTCTACCCTTAAATTAGCTCTTATATTTCACGTGGTACCTTTTAAGTAGCTTTTGGGGTGCTTATGTTAGATCTGACATTTTCGTTGAACATGAAAATTGTTAATTTTATGTTGATTGATTTAACTTTGTATCTCTGAAAAAAGTTAGATAAAATATACTTTATAGATAGTCTTGAGTTTATTTTATAATGAAAAATATGTCATACTCTGTTTGTCCGTAAGTCCTAAAAATACGACAACTATTAGACATGTATAACTTGATTGTTCGATATTTAAGGGTCAAATCAATATTCAGGGTAACATTGACTTTGATTTAAATCCATACAACTATTAATGTATATCTATACAACTATTAATGTATATCTGAAAGCCTTATTCGTAGCTCTTATAAAGGTTATCATTATCATTATCATTTTCTTTAAACTTGTATCAATTGTGCTAACAACGACTAGTTTATCCTTACAACTATTATAGCCATTTTGCTTTTAAGTCGATTTTTTAAAATTGTGACACAATATTATGCTTGGTCTTCAAATGCTTTACATAACAATTAGCAGAATAATTGGCCCCTACAGATAAAAAAGAACATTTGAGTCTAAAGCTTAATTGGAAACTGGACTTTTGTTATTTGGCAGTTTAACTATATTACACTTATGTTAAATTGATGAAGGCTAATAAAATACAAGTTTTTAACATAAAACATCCAATCCCAAGCCAAAGTGGTATGTTTTTAATAAGGAAAAGGATAAGAAAATAGTAAAAACAATAGCCACTTGGCTAAACCCCCTATCTCATAGCAATATTTGACCAATATTCTGTATTGATGGAAAAAGGTATAGTAGTACCACCAATAAGTGAAAAAGATTGGTCTAGATTTTCTTAAAGTGTCACAGCATCATTTCACTTCCTTTTCTGAACATTTTCATCTGTTTTCA
Source organism: Logfia minima (assembly GCA_963921325.1). Lineage (NCBI taxonomy): Eukaryota > Viridiplantae > Streptophyta > Magnoliopsida > Asterales > Asteraceae > Logfia > Logfia minima. The sequence goes on from OY992768.1 coordinate 26,622,000, forward strand.
CTTTTGAAAATTCATCTGGTCAAAAAGGAGGTTAATTAGTTACCTTCCATCAAAACTCTTTTGTCTAAAGTACATATACTTGTATAATTTTGCTGTTTACAAAACCATCAAATCTACAGGGTAAATATGCATATACTGATTGATCATGATTAAACAAGTTGTGTTGTCCTGGGAGAAGTTTTTCATCTATTAATTTTGAATTACATTTACCAAACTGCTACCAAGTAATTGGGGACATCTTCCATGTACCAAAGTGCATGTACATTTGCCTGCGACAAGTATACTTTGAGGGACAAATCGTGCCATTCAAAATAGTTGGACGGTTGATATGTTAAATTTTGAAATAATTTTGTCTTTTGACGTACATAATTTAATGTATTTGCAGCTAACAATATACTTGTTAAGTCTACATAAGAAAAACGTGCATTATAAAATCAAGAACAATGCATCACTAGAAACTAGATAAGTAAATAGCTAAAAGACTTTAAAAAGTATATCACCATGTTAAGACCACTATTGTAGGTCCAACGTCAAATTGGATCAGAACAGCTTACTAATGGATATTTACAAACTTTGTGTTCGACTTACAACGATGTTAAGTCCTAAACAATCATATAAAAACGACTAAAGATTGCTTTGCTAACGTGGAGCCCTTTCTTCATTTGCTAAAATATAATCTAGAAATGGAGAAAGGAACAATCTACTAGATCTATGATTAAACAAATACTAAAAAGGGTGTTTCTCAAGAGTGGGATCTAACAAGGCCAAAGTTGCAAAAAGATTTGGACTTAAACAGGCCACCAAAAAGGGACCTAGTGGGAGACTCTTGAGATCCTTGGTTTGAATCTTCACAATTACCTTTCACTTTAAGTATTGTTTGCCCGATCTCTTTCCTAATAGATTCAATAATCTTGAGGTCCACAGGGTACCCTGAAGCATCTTGAACATAAAACGTATTCACTGCCTTGTTGTCACGGGTTGCCACCTCAGCTCTTGTGACAGTAAGGCTGTTCTCGCGGAAGATTCGAGTCACATTTGATAGCAGCCCAACCCTGTCTGTTGTGCATAGTTCTAGCTTTAACCCCTAAAGATAACAAACAGAACAAGTTGACTGATCAAAAGTCAAAACCATGAATGTAGATATAAAGAGTTCTCATGAATATTAATCACCATGTTAATTGATAAATAATGTCGCTTATTGATACAGGGGCACATCTAATTTATTTTTTCTTATTACTTGTAATCATAGTATCTCATCATATGAACTATTTCACATAAAAATACCTTGTTACATGTCTTATACAATCTTTAGGTCTTGTAAGATCTAAAAGTATGCAACTTTCATAGATAAATTTTCAAAGGATGCACCAAAATTATAATATTCTACACTGCAATAGTTTAAATAGGTTAACAAACCACGTAGGTCCGCCCTCGCCTCGTGTTGTGGACTCTAACTGAGCCACACACTTTTTTTGGAACCATGTTAGTTGCTGACTTAAAATATAGTAAAATAAATACATAAGAAAACAGAACACTGGGTGGTTCCCTTTCAAATATGTTATAATATAACATAGATCTGCATCAAATTGTCATTATTTTATGTTAATCAGAGAATCAAGATCTAGCAAGAAAAGAAATATATTTCATAAAACATAGTCAAACAAATTGAAGTTCATAAAACATAGTCAAACAAATTGAAGTTAATTTTAACAACTTTTGGGACCACAACATGATAGCAATGGCATTGTCCATTTCTCGTTTCACTTGGGTCCAATTTCTATGATATGATACGATAAAGTTATAGTAATGATCCATAAAATGAAAATGAAGAACAAGAAAGACACTACCTTTTTTTCGTACCTCAGATACTCGTCTTTCTATAGCTGCTTCAAGACATTGAATAACTCTTTGCCTCTCTGCATCTGATTTGACAGCAGATCCATCTATATGTCTAATACAATATTCCTTCAAGAAAAAGACCAAGCACAAAATATCAGCCAAAAATGTAGAAGAACAAAAAAAGCTATGGAAGTTAACAAGTAATTAAAGGAATAAATATACTAACATGATGAGCTTCGGGTCCTTCAGCATCAACATTCCCATGAAAAACCACATAATCCATATCAGTCAGAGTACAAATCGTGTCAAAGAAAAGTTTAGGTCGATCTTTACAATGAATAGTGACCACTGAACAATCTTTATCAAACCAATCAACCACATTCACATCAGGCCTTTGTTTCTCATCTAAATATTCATCACTACTCCTCTCATAATCTCTGACAGAAACCATCATCTGATGCAACCTTCTTTCAGTATGAGTAATCCCATGAGTAACAACAGTTTTCGCTTCTTGATTTTCATTGCTCCCTTTAAGCACATTGCATAGCATTTGCTTAATGTTATCAAGTCTTTCTGGATCAGAAATAGCTGCATTTGTTTCCTCATCGGTTACTTGCATTACAGATGCAGCTCGTGCGTTGTGAGTCCATAATTCAGCTTTAAAAACGTTACACTTTAAGTGTGTGAGAATTGCACATAGTTCAGAGAGTAATCCTGGCCTGTCGCTCCCGATTAACTCAATTACTGTGTGCTCTTCGTTGGGTGTCATTCCAATAGATTTCATCGATGTCATGAAGCTAGTTTCGGAACCAAGAGACTTACGAACATTATCCAAAACTTCTTCATCTATTATCTTGTTTCCTTCTTGATCTGTTACATTAAAGACTGTACCCACAAAAAAAGATTGATCAAGATTTGACTTATAAGGGTGTTTGGATTACTTATTAATACTATTTATCTGCTTATTGCGTTTTATATATAAACATTTTTGATGGTGTTTGGATTGATTATCCATTTATCCATGTTTATCTTATATCAATAATCAGTTTGAAGTTGCGTAGTACAAAGCAGATAAGCAATTTAAAATAATCAATTCCAATAATCATTACAAATTAAAACTTAGAAATAAAATAAAATAGATAAGATACGAGAATTACTATTACCATCCATGAACCACCCTCCATCAGAACTTATGTAAGCTTTTGTTATAATAAAGTTCAAATCAGTGAGAACTTGTACAACTTCCAGAAGTATTCCATGTTTATTTGCACTATCCACCTGTTTAGTTTAATGAAATCCATTATACCAATATCCAAAACTGAATGTACAAATAAATATCAGAAATTTTTGCAAACCTGAATAATGGTTGCATTTTGACAAGAATCATTGTCAATCACGACTCGAGGCGGGTTCATTCGTCGAATAAACTTCTGGTATTCGTCTTCCATGTTTCGAGAATAGCTCATATTACATGTCTCTGAAGAAATTCATAATCAGAATATAATAAAGATTTCAAACACGAATAAGAAAAATGATTATGCAGATGAATCAAGAATTTAAAGAAGAGTGAAAACAGGACATACCCATTAGAATTATGGATTCTTGTAATGAAAAAGACTTGATTTTGTAACTAATTATAACGGAAAAACTATATCGAAACTTTTTTATAGAATAGAAAGAAGATAATAAAGGACCAAAAATAACAGATTCTGTTTCCCTGCAGTTAGTTTTTATATTTATCTTGTTTCTTGTCTTTAAGAAGACGTGTAAATAAACTTGTTCTGTTTTGCACACACATGAAAGTGAAAAAAGTGTGTGAAGTTTCTTTTGTTCTACACAAACAGTTTGCTTTTATTCGAGGGGGAGACTACACAGTTCTTAAAATGGAAGCTCTTAAAAACCGGTACATTTGTAAATAATGGCGGTGGGTTGTCTTGGCGCAATTTAGCAGGAGTTAATGGGTGGCATACGTTAATTGATGCAGTGAATTCAGTTATTATAGGAAATTAACCGTAAAATATTTCTGATTTTAATAGTTATTTTTTTCTTATTATTTACATAAAAAAGGAGTTTATTAATATTAGTTAATTAATTATTTTGGGATTTTTACCTAATATAAAAATCCAACAACTAATATTCAGATAAAACTAGATTTAAAAGAAACGTAAAATATGTTAGTTAAAGAAATTAAACTTTTTTATTTTCATGAGATAAAAAAAGGAACCCATCCACCTAGTTTCATCTTTTTTTCTAACAGACTTTTGTTGATATTATTTTTTATACTTTTAATTATTTTCTTTAAAGAAAACCAAGGTTACAAATAATTTAACCGACATTGTAAAAAGTACGTCGCAGGGATACACATACCTCTTATAAAGCGTGAACTCGTAGTTATAATTTTTAATTAATGAATATTTTTCGGTATAGCTACGTAAAAGACTTTTTGATAAAATATGAAAAGCTGCATATATATATATATATAAGGTGGGGATTAAAAGATAAGTAAAAAAATTAGGGAATGAGAGAAGCAAATCTCAACCCTTAATTTCATCAAAATGAATTTTTAAAATCACAATAATTTTAAAATTTAATATTCATTACAAATTAATGTTAAAAATATTTATTTACGTAAAAGAAAAGGACTAAAATTTGTTTCCCTTATTTTTTAAAATTTAAAATTTTCCTATAAATCATTCTCTATATATATGTATATAAATATAATATATATATATATATCATGTTATAAAAGTTTACACCGTAAGTCTTCAAAATGCATGTGCTGCATAATGTGAGGTGCTAACATGTGGAGCCAAAAGTAATGCGTATTTCTATTAAAGGTTTTTCAATTATTCTTTAATTAACTACTTACATAAGTACTTTTCATTTTTCCTATTCGAAATTGTCAAAATTTTAGTGATCTTAAACAAGCTCATCCGGAGTTAATATGAACTTAACTCACAACACCGTTTACATCAAGTGAAATGAGACAAATTACAACAAGAACGCGATTAATAAGTTAACAGATATTGTTAAAACATGATCCCTCTATATTAATTCTATGATAATAACAATTTGAATTTAACACAAAAACTGATCTTATATATATACAACTTTGATTCTTGGAAACATAGTGCAAACAACTCAGAAATGTATTATGTGAGTTGGGTCCAAATGATTTATGTGATATAGTCATATGTTCAACCCGTGCAAAGTATAACTTTTGGACAACATTCAAGTTCATCTTATTGAAAGTTATTTCTTGAGGTAGCTATGTTGTAATACATTCAACTAAATTAAAGATGAAGTTGAAGATAGAGAATGAAGACCCTACAATGGAAATGAAATTCTATTTGAAGCCTGCTAAAAAATTGAAGATAGTCACATTTGATGTAGATTCAAGTTGATGATTCACCAACACTTTGGAACAATGATCATTATCCAAATGACATCTTCAGAGTTCTACAAACATACATACATGCTAAACATGACCGTTTGTGCATATGATTTTTCCTCTATCAATGTCAGCCAACTGCACATATGTGTGCAGTGTACATATGACAAACTTTGCAGAAAGTAGACTTTGTCTGGCAGTACATGTTAGAACATACAAGAAGCATGTTCAAAAATCTGCAATACGGAAGAAGACACATAGAGGATCCTAACTGGCTAAAATGGTCACCAGGAAAATCCTAGCTCCACTATATATACATGACTTCGACCTTGAAGTTAAGTATGAATTACATGTGAGCTTGAGAGTACAATATTAGCAGCTAAGCATTCATTTGTAACCAACTTAAAGTGTGTTTTTTAGTTGATATTGACTGTTTAATCTGTATTCAAGAGTTAGTGATTCCGCTATAACTAACTTGTAATTCTTTGATTCAAATCAAATAAAGAATTAAGTTGAAAAATAATATTTGTGTTCCTACTTAAATTTGTAATTGAATTTAGTAGTGACTAAGTTAAAATAAAAAGATTATATTCACTCCTATATAATTTTCTATTGTTAGTTTGAGATCAACGTATACATTTATGAAGAAATTTGAATAGGAAAACTTGTGAAGAATCTCGAGTAAAATCTGTAAAGGATGATCTTATAACTAATACGATTGAAAATAAATTACATCATCATTATTTGATCCAATTAACGAGTGAAATCCTGAAAATCGGGAATTTGAAATTGACAAGATAATTTCCAAATTCTATAGCAATTTAAAATCCAAATATTCACACACAATTAATTAAGAGAAAATAAATAACATTAAAAACTGCTAAATTTGTGTGAAATTAAAATTAAATGCTTTAAGGGCTGGAAATGGATTCGGTAGTTGAGGCAAACCACCTTTGACCGTCAATCACCACATACGTTTCATTCCCAAGATTTATGTTTATATGGCACGTCTCCTCCTCACTTTTTACTGTATCCAAATTACGTATGTTTTAACGTTTTCGTTACTTTCTTTACTTCCATTATTCCATAACAAGTGAGCTAACTCGCTTATCTTTTTCTCGTCAACTAAGACTACCAGATCAAAACTAAATATGATCCCATTGAGAAGTGACTGAAGCAAGCTTGGAGTAAAAATAAAGATCATCTCAAAGAACATGAACCACATCAATTAAAGCAAACGTAATTTTCAAATGAAAATCAATAAACTTGTGCAAAATTACGATACAAATGAACGACACACGTGATCACAAATGTTAAACATTTATTAACTAACAAATGAATAAGAAAGAATGTACAAATTAACGCTCCCCTTAAGAGATGAGGATATAATCCTAAAAATACGTCATTTTTAGAACCAGCTTTAAAGGCCTTTGCTTAATTGGCTAGCAAGTGAAATGATGATAGTTGGAGTATAATCCTCATTCTATTTATCAAGTACATTTAAATTACTACTTTAACAAATTTACTTTTAAACCCACTAACTAAAATTACGACTGTATTAACTATAACAACCTAGGTCAAACATATCACAATAGGAGAATAGTTAAGCAGCTATTTAAAACCTATTGGTAATTAACCCATCACCTCTTACAAATTGCAGCAAACAATGTGCTTAAAACATTACAACAAATGCAGTTGCTAAAGCAGCTGCCACGAATCAACTGCGTGCAACAACTAAATGAGGAACTCGAACATACAACAACCATATGAAAGACTTTACTTACTTAATTTGATATACATTTATTAGATACTCCGTATAACAAAAGTAATTATACATATTAAAAAAATTGTAAGCTAAATTGAATATTTTATGATTATAATAATTGTTAATGAACCAAATCAAGTGTAGGCCTCTCAACCCATCAATAGCCGTTATTATCATGGTAAATTGCATAAAATCTTATCTTCTAATCAACATAACATAAGATGTCATATTGAATTATCATTGTGAGAGATATTTAAGGTGCATATCTTGTTATTATTATTTTTTATACCTTTTTATTCTCAGAAAGACAAACTTACAATGTACCTAACAGCATGAGATAGATATAAATTCTACTTTACCAACATATGAACTTTTTTTTATAATACCGAACTTAAATCTTCGGCACAAATAAAATGACACTATAAGTCTATAACTTGTTTAGTAGTCATCTAATAAACAAATTATAAACACGCGACCAATATTAATCTTAAAAACGTTGCTCTTAAAGTAATGCTAAGTGAATCCTTAGTAATAAATTAATTTTTAAATATAATTTAAGGTTTCTTAGACCACTCTCAACCCATGATGAAAAATAATTGAACTGCGAGTTCAGCGTCATGTCAGCACTTTCTCAGAAAAATGAATAAAGATTGAACATTGCTAATGGTAAACTAAAAAATTGAATTTCTTAATCCCGTATTTACAAATAATACATTTATTATATACCCGAAATAAAATATTAAAACAAAAAAATATTTAAGTCACACCATTTTCGTCGTTCCCCGTCTATAACATGAAGATCGGCCTAAAGACGTAATAAAAAAGCGGAAGACGCAAGTTGAAGATGCCCGTTGGCACAGCCTTAGTTGACTTTGGTAGACTACATCAGACTCTATGTAGTTTGACTGGAGACTACTAGCCTACTAGTTTGAAAGCCATGTCGTATGGCGTCATTTGTGGTGAAATATGAAACGTGATTTTCATATATATTAGTAACATTATTTTAACTAGTAAATTGAATTGTAAACTACAGTAATTTTTAGTAATAAACTGAAGTTAAAAGATTGTTATTTGATAGTCACTTTTTATTAAGATTTCTGTAACTTTTGTAAGTATTATCCACTAACACAAAAAAATCAAATAGTTTATTAAAGTCGTTCAAGTATGTTGTCTTTGATATTGATCTACTTTTTTCTCTTGCTTCGCCTCCGGCCACTGGCTTCATGCCGGAGGGCCCTCACCCTAAGTCTCTCAAAACTGGATTAGTTTCTTTCTAGCTTTATCAGTAACACCGCCTTGCTTCTCGCTAGCACTACTAAAAAGACAGCCATTGTTCAAATTGCGACTTTTTTAGCGACGCACGTCGCAAACTATGTCACCAATTAGGTCTCTGAATAACATTGTCGAAAAACACGTCTCCAGATTTGTCGCTGATGTTGAGACATAAAGACTCTATTGTGTCACTGAACGCGTCGCTAATTGTGACACATTGTCTCTAGACATGACGTTGAATGTAATACAGCTATTTTATTTATAAGCAATATAAGAATTGGGCCTAGAAACCCAAACACTAACACGTTAACGGTCAACTCTAACATAAAAACGTGATTAAATCCCGTATTCTTCTTTACAGTTTACACCCACACACACGATCGCCATTGCAGAAGCCCGAATGACGTTGTTTAACGATTACGCCGCTCACATCCAGTGCTCCAGCAAGGTTTATTTCCCATCTCTAATTATACTTTCTTCAATATAACTGACTAAGATTTTATTTTGCGTCTGATGTACGCGATATCATATCAACCAATTTACTTAATGATATTTATAGATTTGGTGATTTATCTAATTTCGATTGAGTTTAGTTAGCCCTACTTTCCCGTGCTTAGTAACAGGTTTGGTGTGTGTCTGTATATATGTATACATGTATATATATGTATGTCTCACGGTTCAATTATTTCGTGATCCTTATGGTTATATCCATCAATTAGCATTAGTCTGTCTCCTTGTTGATTATATTAATAAGTTAGGTTAAATTTTGTAATTTTGCTTTTTGTGTATTAAGAGATTGAATTTAACTTCCGTTTTGGTGATTATAAGTTCTGAGCTTTTGTTTTAGCTATAAGTTGATGTGTTTACGCAGTTAGGAGTAAGACATCTTAATGAATTGCTCTATTGTCATTTGCTTCGATTCCACAAATAGAACTGCAAATGATATAGTTTTGAACATACATCTGGTCTCTTAGATTAGTTACAATAAAAAACATAAGTAGCCTAAGGAAGTAAACTAGCTAATCGATCCACTCCATTCTAATTTTATTTTTTTTGATATTGGAGAAATAGTATTGAAATGTGAGTCTGCACAAGTGGTTGAACATAAGTAGCATATGGTTGAATGCATGATACTTTCTAGTTTGCTTATCGTCTTCTCGTGAATGTGGCAATTTTAGTATGGCATCTAATCTCATTGATTAATAAGCTCTTGGAATCATACATTATTATAATCCATTACAATTATATATTTACTATTGATTGCTGATGTATATTAAAGGTAAAAGAGACAGAAAGTGTTTCGTCAAGATAGGATTATTATTTCCAATATTGTTGCAATGCCTTCATTTTAATAACTGAATCTGCAGATGGTTATAAAGTATTTTAGATTTTTCAATATCAGATTGTAATTGTTCCTGATAATCGAGCTCAAAAGCAGCCTCTAGGTGATGGTATTCAGGTTTGACCTTATTTCTTACTGTCTTGTTTGTCCTTGTAAGTAGTGTTTATCCTGCAATTTTATTTTACTCGGTTTCTTAATTGATATATTAGCATAACTTCATGGTTTAATGTAAGATATGCTATATGCTATGCTGCAGGTTAAAATTTTCAAATTCACGCCCAAGCCAGATATGCCTCCTTGAACAGTTTTCTGTTTCTGCAAGGTACATGGAAATGTCTATTTCTTTAGTTATTTTCTCACAACTTGAATGTGATTTTAGTGCTAATAGGTTTATCATTAAAAAGGTATGTAAAATCTCTATTTGTTGTTATTTTTTATGGTGCGTCTATTGTGAATTAGTCTATACCAATTAACTTCGTTCGGGGCTAGTTGCCTTAAAACAAGTAAGATGGTTCGCATATTCAATATAAAAGTATATTTTTTTATCTATGTAGCGTTGGATCCCCGATTATAATTAGTAGCATATTTAATGCCTGTTATTTACAAAAGACATTTAAATTGCACAGTTGAGATTATATTTGACGTCGTTGTGTTCTTCAGGATATATCAGATTATAACGATACCATATATTGTTGCCTTGGAACAGATGATTGCTCGGAATGTTGGCAAGTGATGATTGTTATGATCAAGGTGATCGAACTGTTTTTAGAGGTAATTGTTTGGCAAGCTGGGGTGAAGTTATTGCAATAGTTAAAGGTCATTACATGCTGGAATCAATTTCGAATTTGAACTTGTTTTTAATTTCAGATTTAGTTTTGTTTGTTTATTTATGTTGTGGATTATGGATTTTAGCAATTTTGTTACAATTTTGTAATGGGGTTTATTATGGTAGTAGCAATTTTGAATTTTGTTTGTTTATTTATGGCAGTAGCTCACCACGTTATGTTACTTGTTACATGTTAATTGTAGAAATTAAAGCTAGCAAGGGAAAAACTTTGAATATGTAAGCTAGCAAGGACAAAAAGAACACCAAGTTAAGCATACATACTATAATTGAATGATTAATGTGCTGTTTTTGGTAGCTATAAATATATAATTGAATGATTAATGTGCTGTTTTGAGTAAAAGCTAGCAATTACTACATTGTAGATTTTTATAAGCAACCTATAATGCCTTATTCGTGGAAATTTGTAACCATAGTTTAACAACCTAACAAAGGGGTTAACAAACCGTCTTTGTATTGTGTTAATTGCAATACTTTTTAGCGAAGTTTCTTTAAATTGGTTCGAGACTTGATGGTTTTAGCCTAAAGAAAGGCATGTGAGCTCACATTATCTCCTTCCTTGAGCTTGCAAGCAAGTAAGCCCTGACAGTCTCAAAGATTTCTTTTCTGACTTGTTGTTGGAACATTTCCCTCAGCTGCGCAATCATGTCATGTGCGCTAAGATGCTCCATATCTTTCTAGATATCATTAGCCATAGTAGCTAACATGAGACAAGTAACCTCACGAGTATCAGAGTCCCACTTCTCATGAGCGGCTCTCTCGGCCCTACTAGCTCTAGCTTTAGGAGCCTGAGGAAGCGGTTCCTCAATGTCAAATAACTTGTTTTCGTAGGTGAGAACTATTCTCAACTTACGAGACCAATCAAGGTAATTTGAGCCATTTAGTTTACTATTATCCATAACGGATGGCTGTTGAAATGGAGGGTGTGGCGTTGTTCGACATCTATATAATAGAGTAGAGTTAATTTTAGTTGATTTCCAGAAAATAATCCTAGTTAAAATAATTACCCTTAAGATTTTTTAAAACAAAAAAAAATTATTGAAACAAGGCTAAGACCCCATATTTCACTCCAAATCATGACTAGGATTTCACCTAACCATAGAATGAAGCTATTTGTAGGTTCCCCTGGTGTTGGATGCACGAGGTAATCAGTAAATCTGAGTGCAGAATCCTCAAATAAACACAACAATAATAAACAAGTAAACATATTCAATCCTCAAATAAACACAACAATAATAAACAAGTAAACACGAATATGTAAAGATCACTTTTATGGAACGTAAACTCGGTTACATTCAACCTAAGATACAAACTCTCTCTTTTAAATTTCTGCAAACTAGCACTATGTCCTCCTAAACGGACGATTTAACGTTGTTTCATGGTGTGGATCCCGCGAAACAGCGACATGATTTAATGTTTTTCCAAGATGTCGATGGTTCGAAACTGGTTTATAATATAAGGGCTCGTGTTCTCAGCTTGTGGAAATGAAGTCATGAATTGGAAATGATTATGATGGATGAAGTAGTATGTTTATGCATATGTTATTCAGGTCAGGTGATTAGAGTGTGCCCTATGGGCTTTGGCATAGAGCCCCCAATTTTGATGGGCCTGCAAGTTTTAAGTGGTTTATATATAAGTTCAAATGTAAGCCCAAATTTCGTTATATATCTAAACTCGTCAGGCCATCAGTTTATGCGCATAATTTGTTGGTTTAGTCTTATCAACTTATATCTTGTTTAAGAAAAGGGCCCAACACATTAGAGAATAATTTTGTTATCTCTTATACATAGGTTTTTTTTTTTTTTTTTTTTAGCTAATGTAAATTGGGCCCAACACTAACTTGTATGTGGAGTTGTCGACCAAGCCAAAACGGCAGAACATATGAGTTGAAAAAGAAAACAAAAAGTCTAGGCTTCTTTATTCCAACAATTTATGATTTCCTCAATTTCTCATTCTATTTGACAATCTTTACAATTCAAGTAACATTCTAAATCTTTAAACTTTTAATTTTATATCTATGTTTACATGAAAGTTTAAGTATTTTACCTTCTAGAGTTTGTATTAATTTTTTATTATTTAATGAATTTTAATCATTCAAGTTTGGCATTATGTTTAATTTTAAATTATATAAATTCCTTTTATGTGTAGACGGTAATCATACATTCTTTGATTATTGTTACAACTTTTTTAGAAATCATGCCTCCTAAAACAATAAGACATTATGATTCCGGACCGAAAAGCGTAAGAAGAAACAAAGACGTGAAGAACTCGTTAAATCTCAACTTGGTGATAGTGATATTGATAATGAAAAAGTTAACGAAGATTGTGTTGATGATATTGATGTTGATAGTAATCATCTTAATGATCAGAATGATGGTGCCAATGTTGATGATGCTAATGTTGGTGTTGGGCATGTTGATATATTTGATCCAAGACGTTGGGATGGTCTTAGTTATGACATGATTAAGATTTTGGTAGCTAAAGGTTGTAAAAGAGATACCTTTATTGTAAAGGGTCCAAATGATAAATCTTCTAGACGATTTTCTGCTGCTTTTTATACTAAAGTACTGCCAAATAATGAGAAGTGTGATATATAATGGGTAGTATATTTGAAGGAGCTTAACAAGTATTTTGTTTTGTTGTAAAATATCTAGAAAAGGCGTAGGAAAGGTCAATTAGATAACGAGGGTTTTGCAGATTGGCATCATCTTAGCACTAGACTTATAGAACTTGAAGTTGGAACTGAACCTCTCACTAATATGGCTACTTGGTTTGAATGCGCCGAAGATTGAAAATGAATGAAATAATTGATAAGCAGGCGGAAGAACGTCTTAAGATAGAGAGTAAATCATTGGAAGAATGTTCTTTTAAGAATCGTTTCAATTGTGAAATTTCTTACTAAATATAATCTAGCATTCTGTGGATCATATGAGAGGTTGTATCATAATAGCAATGGAAACTTTTTGGTTTTAATTTAAATGTTGACAGAGTTTGGCCCAATTATCAAAGAGCATGTGCGACCTATCACAAGTGACGAAACCCATGTTTACTATCTTAGTCATACCATCCAAAATGAGTTGATAATATTACTTGCTCAAGAAATTAAATTGGAGATTATTAAAAGAATAGAGCAAACAAAGTATTATTCTGTGATACTTGAGTGTACTCCCGATTCTAGTCATCAAGAACAAATGTTTTTGATATTGAAGTATATACATGTCTCATCTACAAGTGTCAGTGTTGAAGAATCTTTTTTAGGATTTTGGGTGTTAATAATACAACTAGTGAGGGACTTTTTAATGTTACACATGAAGAATTGAAGTCTCTTGGTCTTGAGACTGATGATGTACGCGGTCAAGGTTATGACAATGGATCCAATATGAAAGAAAATATAAGGGGGTACAAGCGAAATTCATAGAGATTAATCCTAGAGCTTTTTATACTCCATGTGGTTGCCATAGGCTTAATATTGCACTCTGCGATATGGCTAGCACTTGTGGCAAAGCTAGAGAATTTTTTGGAATCATACAACGAATTTACACAATTTTTGTCAATTCTACCAAGAGATGGCAAATTTTGAAAGATAACATCACAAAAATGACTCTTAAATCATTGTCTACCACTCGTTGGGAGAGTCGTCTTGATAGTGGCAAAGGTATTAGATTTAAGATCACAGATATAAGGGAAGCTTTACCTTAAGTAGCGGAAAGTGACAAAGATGCTCAAATTCAAAAGTTACAGTCAAAAGAAATTGTGATTTGGTTTGAAGTACTATTTAGGTAAATTTGGTGTGCAAAAGTTACAATCAAAAGATATGATTCTCAATGTTGCTATTAAAGAAGTGAAAGGGTTGATATCTTACTATGAGAAGTATAGAATCACGGGTTTGTCTTAATGTTTCCAAGGAAATTTCCATTCAACTAGAAATCGATCCGGTTTTCCCTCAAAAACGTCTAATTTATAGAAAACAAAAATTTGATGAGAATCTAAGTGACCAAGTATGAGAAAGATTTTGGTTTCTTCTTTTCTATTCCTAAGTTGAAGTCGTTTGATGACAACAATCTTAAATCGCGTTGTAATGATCTAGAAGATGTACTCAAGAATGGTGAACGATAAGATATTATGCAAATGAACTCTTTGTGGAATTAAGATTTCTCAATAGTTTCTTGTCTCATGAAAATATGGGACCGATTGATATTTAATTTTTTTGAAACAGGTTGATTGTTTTCCCCATTTAATTGTTGTATATAGAATTGTTGACTATCCTCGTAACTCTGGCATCTGCAGAAATAAGTTTCTTAAAATTGAAGCTATTGAAGTCCTATAAGAGATCTACAATGTCACAAGAGAGACTTAATGGATTGAGAGTGATAGCTATTGAGAACACATACCGGAGCTTGTTGATTATGAGGAGTTGATCAATAACTTTGCGTCCATCAATGCTTCGACAATCGCACGATTTAGATAGTGATGCATTTTGATATGAGAATGTTTTTTATTTTTTGTTACACTTCTTTTGTTTTTTATGTTTATAATAATTTCATAGTAGTGATGAACATGATTTATTATTATATATATATACAAAAAAAATATTTAAAGGGCCTCTTTTTGTCGTGACATCGCACCATCCAATTCCTAGCTCCAGACATGATGTTATTGTGTATTTATTTTGTTTTATTTTGAGATTGTTATAATTTACAAGTAAGAGTATTTCTTTGAGATCATCTCAGGTTCAAGATTCATGTAAGTGTGAGTAATGGTTCCGAAAGGGTGTCTTTTATTATTTTTGACAGCGATGTTTCTAAACTTGTTGGGAGTTAGGCGAGTGATATAATGAAAGCTATCCGCGTGATTTTTTTTTTTTTTCACATACAATGTTTGTTTTCGATACTAGAATTTTTGGTTAGTACTTTACGTGTTCTTTATTAATTGGGGTACCATATATGTTTTTGAAGTTACCTTTTTCCAACATGTTTCCAGATGTATTGAGATGTTTACGTTTGAAGACTTCGTTGTTCAAGGTTGAATTGAAGAAATTTAATTATTTAAATTCTCCGAAGGTTTTCAATTTTTTTGAAATTTTGTAATGATGAATCTGTTTTGAATTCTTTTGTTGTGTCTGTTGAGGAGCAACTGTAAGTAATTTTAAATCATCTTCTTTGTCTCCTTGTTGTGTTTTTGTGAAATGTTGATTAAAGAGTTTTCCAAGCGTACGATGTTGATCCGGGTTTATATGGTGAGGAGTTTGAAGGTCCTTAAGATATTGTTCCTCTTGATAATATTTTGTCATGTTCTGTGGATGCGAAGGTAGTTAACTAGCGATTTCAGATATGGTTGAAAATGTTTCACAATAAAGTTTTGTGTTGTTCCTAAATAATATATGGTTTAGGTTGTTTAATTAAGGGTTCTTTGTTATTCTGCAGTGTATCTTCGATGAATCACTTGTCTGGTCAATTGTCAAATTGTTTAACGAAAAATCCTATGATGAAGCGAAGTGAGAGTAATTGGGAATGTCACAATTCTTCATGCACGAAGACATGTTTGTTGTAGCATTTAAATAGTTTTTAGAACTTACGTTATAATGGTACGTTGTTAGATGCTATAGCATTTTATTGGATGTGGCCTTTGTTTGATTTCATTTTTTACCGTAAGTTGAGGAAAGTTTCAAATATAAATATTTACTTTAATATGTTTTCGCTTGTCATGCGTGTTAAGGGTTGTCAAGTTAAGTTGTTACATGTATGTTTCTAACTTTAACGATTTGTTTTTTCACGTTCGGGTGTATGTTTTTATTTTAGAGTTAAGAGTGGAAAGTGTTAAACATTTTAATACTATGTTATTATTTTATGAACAATGTTGTTAATTGAGGTGTGAATGCCTTTTTCACGGAGTTTGTTCTTATTGAGTGAATGTATTTGGTTACAAATTGGTAAAAAAATAAAGTTGTCCTTGTATCTGCTCATTTGGTTAGCTCGTATTGAGTATATGAAGTTGTTATTGTTCAGCTCTTGTTTCACAATTTGTTCTCCGTTATTTTGTATGTACTTTAATAGTATATTGTCAGCCCGTGTTACCCTCTCGTGGGAATTATGTACTTCTCTATTGTGTTATTTTTATAGATTTTATGTTTTTTATTATTATGCTTTTTATTTAAATTCAATTAAGTATAGGCGTTTTAATTTTTATTTGAGGAGAGATTGATTTACCCGTTCATAAATAATAAGTGGTAAAAGCTTTTGAAAAGGTATTTGTATGTAACTCTATATTTAAATTGTTTTGTGTGTATTTTTCGTGAGTATGTTGAACGGAACCTTAAAGTAGATTTGTTAGAACGTAAATATATTTAGTAGCCCAATTAGTCCATGGGCCTGTTAGAGTTTCCTTTTAGAGTTTATGTATATGTACTCTCTTGTATCTTTTAATAGTAAGTTAATGAATATATGAAATACATTAGTTCTTCAAACAACATGGTATCAGGACTTGGTTCAGTTTGTTGAAATTTGTTCGTAGCAAGCTCAACTGTGTGGATCTCAGTCTGTGCAACATCTGAGTCTGGTATCTCAGTTTGTCTGGAATCTCAGTCTGTCCAGCATCTGAGTCTAGTATCTCTGTCTGTCTAGAATCTTAGTTTGTCCAGCATTTGAGTCTGGTATCTCAGTCTCTACACAAATTTAAGTTTGGAATTTTTGTCTCTTTGTGTTGTTCCTTGTTCGATTCATGATGGGAGACGACAAATCATCTAACAGCAGCCTACGTGAGCCTTGGTTGCAAACGGATCCTCGTTGATACTTACAAATTATCAATACTATTGAGTCTTCTGTTTCATCACTGGTTAGTCATTGTGAATACGTGAAGGATCTCATGAATTATCTTGAATTCCTATATTCTGGACAAAGTAACATCTCTCGAATCTATAGCATATGTAAATCATTTCATCATGGGGAGTAACATGACCGATCTCTCACTACCTATGTTATGAAGTTTAAAAAAGTATATGAGGAACTAAACTCTCTGCTCCCATTATGTTATGATGTTAAAGCAATGCAGACCCAACGAGAGAAAATTGTTGTTATCAGTTTCTTGTCTGGCCTGCGACCAGAGTTTGACTCTATTAGATCTCAGTTCTTGAATGAATCTACCATTCCCTCTCTCCAAGAAACATTTGCTTGTGTGCTTCAGAACGAAAATATTCTAACCTTCCCAATTTCCTCAAGCAACTGATCATTATAGTGCCCTGGTTAGTCGAGGGGGATTTCGAGGTAGCTATCGAGGAGGACGTGGAAGTTATAAAGGAGGATCAAGAGGTGGCCATAGTGACCAAAGTAGTGACTCACAGGTTACTTTTCCAGAATCTGGCAAGGTTGAATGTTGCCATGAATTAGGTTACACCAAACACGCATGTAAGAAGCTATTTGCCAGAATTCAGGGGAAGTCATCAGCACACTTTGCATCCGCCTCGGACACTACGCTTACTATTACCGCATAAGAGTATGCTCGATTGTTAGAGACTGCGAATTCCATCGCTCTAACTGCTTCTTTTTCCGAGACAGGTAACTCTAGTAAATGCCTATTGTCCTCTGCTTCCAAATGGGTCATTGATTCGGGTGCCTCATATCACATGACATGTAATTCTACCCTCTTCTCTGATTTCAACAAACACATGTCCTTATCCAATGTCACCATTGCTGATGGGTCTACTGCACGTGTCCTTGGTTCGGGCACCATCAATCTAACTCCATCTATTTCATTATCTTTTGTATTAAGTCTGCCCAATTTCTCATTCAATTTGTTGTCTGTTAGCAAAATTACCCGTGCTTTGAAATGTTGTGTCTCATTCTTTCCTGATTCATGTGTCTTTCAGGATCTGTTGACGAAGAGAATTATTGGTAGAGGGCGGGAATCTGATGGCCTATACATCTTTGAACATCAAACACCTTACTCCTTGACTTGTTCCAATTCAGCGTCCCTGTTGGAAGCTTATTATCGATTAGGTCATCCATCTCTATAGAGTTTGAAGAAACTATGTCTTGAATTTTCTTATTTATCTTCGTTACAAACTGAGTCATGTCAGTTTGCCAAACATCAACGAGTCCATTTGAGTCCTAGAGTCTATAATAAGCGGGCCTCGTCCCCATTTGAGTTGGTACATTATGATGTTTGGGGACCATGTCCTATGACTTCTAAACTTGGTTTTAAATATTTTGTTACATTTGTTGACAATTACTCTCGCACGACTTGGCTTTATTTTATGAAAAATCGATATGAAGTTTTTACACATTTTTTTTCAATAAATGCTGAGATTAAAACTCAATTTAAAGTCTCCATCCAAACCCTTCGGAGTGATAATGCAAAGGAGTATTTGTCTCAAACCTTTTAGTCATTTATGCTCCAACATGGTATTCTTCATGAGTCTTCTTGTGTTCACACACCAGCCCGGAGTTGTAGAGCGAAATAATCGTCATCTTTTAGAGGTAGCTCGTTCTCTTTTATTTCATACTAATGTCCCTAAAACCTTTTGGGTTGATGCTGTATCTACTGCTTGTTTCCTCATTAATCGTATGCCTTCGGTCGTATTAGATGGAGGAAGTCCCTACTCCGTTTTGTTTCCCACTAAACCATCGACCCAAAGATCTTTGGTAGTATTTTTTTTTCATTCGTGATACTTGACGACACATAACTAAGTTGGATCCAATGTCTTTGAAATGTGTCTTTCTTGGTTACTCTTGACTCCAAAAAGGGTATAGATGCTTCTCTCTCATACTGAATCGATACATTGTATCTCGAGATGTTACATTTCATAAGAACACACCCTTCTTTCCTGTGTCCCCTACTTGCCAACCCACAGAGAGTGATGATTTACTTGTATATACTACACCTCTTCCCGAGCCTTCTACAACTATTCTTGAGCCTCCTACACCTATTCCAGAGCCACCTATTCCAGAACCTCCTACATCAGAGCCCTATCCAACACCACTCTCATCCTCGTCTGCAGATCCACATATTGATGAGTCCCTTCATTCGAACCTCGATGTGCCATTGCCCTTTGGAAAGGTAAGCGTTCTTGTACTTACCCGATCTCGTCCTTTGTTTCTTATGATAAACTTGGTCAGGTTCTCGTTCTTTGGTCTCTACACTTGACTCTTTCTCAATTCCAAGAACAGTTGGTGAGGCCTTGGCCCATTCTGGATGACAGATTGCTATGCTTGAGGAAATTCATGCTCTTGATCATAATAAGACATGGGATTTGGTGAAGTTACCTGTAGGCAAAAAGGCAATTGGGTGCAAATGGGTATTCACAGTCAAGGTTAATCCCGATGGATCTGTGGCTCGTCTAAAAGCCCGATTAGTTGCGAAAGGATATGCTGAAACTGATGGGGTTGGAGTTGACTATTCTGAGACATTCTCTCCTATGACTAACTTATTTTTTGTCCGTTTATTTATTTCATTAGCCGCCAATTACAACTGGGACTTACACGAGTTGGATGTGAAAACTGTTTTCTTACATGGCCATTTACACGAGGAAGTTTATATGGAGCAACCACCCAGATTTGTTGCTCAAGGAGAGTCTGGCAAAGTTTGTAAATTACATAAATCGCTTTATGGTTTAAAGCAATCTCCTCGTGCTTGGTTTAGACGGTTTAATAGTGTGGTAACCCGGTTTCGATTACAAAGAAGTTCTCATGATCATTCAATATTCTTTCGTTCGTCCTCTTGTGGATGTATTCAGCTAGTTGTGTATGTTGATGATATTGTGATTACTGGAAGTGACAAAGCAGGAATCAAAACATTAAAAGATTTCCTTGGATCTCAGTTTCAAACAAAGGACTAGGTTCTTTAAAATACTTTTTAGGAATTGGGGTATCGCGCTCTCAAAAAGGGATATGTTTGTCCCAACGAAAATATTGTTTGGATATATAGAAAGACTCTGGAATGATTGGAAGTAAACCTTGTGAAGCTCCGATGATTCCGAGTATGCAGTTGAGGGCAGATGATGGAGATCTATTTGAGAATCCCGAAATATACAGGAAAATTGTGGGAAAACTTAACCACTTGACGATTACACGTCTAGACATCGCTTTCCCGATAAGCGTTGTAAGCCAGTTTTTGTCATCTCCGAGAATTCCACATTGGGATGTTGTTACTCACATTCTAAAGTACCTAAAGGGTGCTCCTGGACGTGGCATCCTATATCAAAATCATGGGCATCATGTCATAGAAGGATTCACAGATGCCGATTACAATCAAGATCCTACAACTAAGAGGTCTACTACGGGTTATTGTGTGTTTGTTGGAGGAAATTTGGTGTCATGGAGAAGCAAGAAACAGAAGGTCGTCTCTCGGTCCAGTGCTGAATCTAAATACATGGCTATGGATCAAACTACTTGTGAACTAGTATGGTTGCGTAATTTACTTGGTCAAATTGGATTTAAAAAATATAAACCGATGAATCAACATTGTGATAATAAGGCGGCTATCCACATTGCAAACAATCATGTGTTTCATGAGAGAACAAAACACATTGAAGTAGACTACCATTTCACTCCCGAAAAGCTCGAAGATGGAACCATCCTAACTCCCTTTGTTCGATCTAGTAGTCAACTTGCAGATATCTTTACCAAAGCGTTACCGGGGTCACGGGTATCGGAATTTTGTAACAAGCTGGGCATGATTAACATTTATGCTCCATCTTGAGGGGAAGTGTTAGAATGTAAATATATTTAGTAGGCCCAATTAGCCCATGGGCCTGTTAGAGTTTCCTTTTAGGGTTTATGTATATATACTTTCTCGTATCTTTTAATAGTAAGTTAATGAATATATGAAATACATTAGTTCTTCAAACAACAAGATTGATACAGATCCTACATATAGTAAGTAAAACCTATTACCTCGAAAAATTGTATTTCAATAGTTGTGATTAATGAAGTTATTAGTCGACGCCATGTTGTTGATATTATTTTACAAAGTTTTTGCATGTTCTTATTTATCAATCGTCTATAGATATTACTCCGCACTATACAGAATGTTGATCGCATTAATTAAATTCGTACAGTTTGTTAGTTGTTACTAAATTGTGTTTTGAAGTATGTTGTATTTATTGCGACATAGTATTTGACAGAATGGAGGATGAAAGGTTCATTTCATTTATCATCGGTGTGTTTTTCTTGCATAAAGTTTATATGGTCAAGATTGTGTTTGTATTATAACCCGCTCTTAGAATCTAAAACACTTGCGAATCGATTGTGTTGATAGTTTATTATATTATTGTTGGGCACAGTAAAATAATTAAATTTTGGGTTTCACTTAAGATTCGAGAAAAACAATCTAACCCAAAGCTGAATCAATTACTTACGTAAAATGTATTTGTCACATACAAACCTATTTTTTAAGTAAATAACATAGACCGACCTTAAGAAGTATTACTCCAGAGCATGTAAACATGTATATTTTTAGTATCTCGCAGTAACGAGTGGGTGGACTTGTTTTGAGTGGTGAGACCATTGTAAAATGTGCATATTTGACTCGTCATTTTCAATTGATGGTTCATACATCTTATAAACATATTCTTGAATGTATCCCATGCGGAGCATAATGATTTATCAGTTCCTTGGTGGAAGTTTATGATGTCATTTCCTAGTGTGGTTTGTAATGAATGCGGGAAAACTTAGATAGAAACTTAGTAGCCAACTCCTCCCATGATTGAATCGATCCGTGTTCGATTTCATCAAACCATGTGAGGTGCACCAAATGGTCGGTCACGGTGAGCGTTGTCGATGGGAACGCCGAACGGTGAGTAGATGGCGCGATTAGTGTGTTTTAAATTTATATTGTTGAGAATTCTAAGTTATTACTACTTACGGTTCTAATAAGTTTATTATTATGGTAGCAAGCGGTAGGTATGATTCAGGTGTAACAATAGTTGGATATGTGGTTTTTTTGTTTCCTATCTAATTAAATTACTAAAGCATAAAAATAACATGAGCTAGTATTTATGTAACACTAAAGGATAAAAAAGACATGGTTCGCCATAATTTGAGATAGTGTAATGGTGGGGTGATGCTCATTATAAAGATAGACGGGGACACTCTTAGTTAGATAATATATGAACTTTGGTGTAAACACTAGAACCCTACTACTTTAGTCCGGTTCTAAATTGGTATGTCACTGAGTACTTGGCTATCGTGATTCTGATCAAATTAGGACGTTCAACCCCCAGTACTGTCCGATAAGGACTAGTGACTCTTTAGAAAGATTTCCTGGGTGCATGAATAAGGTAACAAACTGTTTTGTTATATCTGACCTTTATTGATACCTAAGTCTATGTATTATTATCTTAGTGTGTACTGATTATTAAACTGGTATGTTAAACCGCTAGGTATGTAGAGTCTAGAGGTTTAAGCATCCGAGACTACAGTTAAGTCTTTGCTTTCATTCCTAGACTCATTCTATTATGTTTTAAATGCTCAAATACTTATGTCATGAACTATACCCTCCTTTGCAATCAGTTGTTCATCCCTAAACCTAATTACGATGGATCTAACGTACTCCGGAATATCCATAGTTTTAGTGTTGACCATGTTCTAGGTGACTCTTAGGTGATCCACAAAGTAATGTACTAACAGCCTTTTCGTAGTTTCAACGATTGTACTACACTCATGGGTGTTTCCATCTCTATACCAAGGACTTGGCCGTTTAACGGCATTTTCGTTGTTTCAACACAGATAACTACCCACTTTAATTAGACTTGAAGATTCTAATATTTTACTTGCTAGCCACATGAAAAATGGGAAAGGGTGATCGGTAAATTAAGTCTAGTGCATGAAAAGTTTAGCCAGATACAAAGTTTAAGAATTCCCATTTATAGATTTGAAAGATTAATTTATCAGCATCCCTAATTATAACTATCTAAATCATGGAAAAGATACAAGAAACTACTCACAAAATATGACAACATTCTAATATTCATAAATCACAACATCAAACAAGAACATTATGACAAATTAATAAAAGAAAGTATTACCCGTAAATAACAACTTGTATTTCTTCCGAATATTATCCCAAGCATTATAATGGTAGCTCCTACTAATTACTATTACATAATAATCCCTTACTTATCTTTCCCTAATATAATAAATAAATAAATTTAGAAAGAGAAAGTAGAGAGAGAAACAACTAACTAGTGTGTGTTACGTTGGTGAAGGTGTATGAAGTGTGTGTTGTGTGTTAGTTGAGGTGGGAGGCTACTTTGACACTTTACAAAATTGGGGGTATGCACAAATCAAAAAAGGAGCCAAAATTTGGGGTGTTCTTGTATACGGGGGTATGCAAGTGCCGTATATGGGTGTGGGTGTCGTATACAGCCTTAGGTGCCGCATACGGCTGCCTTCGTTCCTCTGTGTGCGGGATTGTCAGTTCTCTTATCTTTGTATGGTCGTAACTTCTTTGTTTCTCGTCCATTTTGCAGGATTCTTTTGTCCACTTTCTCGTAATCAAGTGAGGAAAAATATGAGATTAATTAAGAATAATTTTTCATTTTATAGCATAAGGGTAATTAGAGGGTGTTTTAACCGAACTTTGAGTATTTTGCTTTGTTTTATGCATTACTCGATCATTTTTATGGACTTTTTAGGCATCGTCCTAATTTCAACCCTCTTTAAGAATTTAGGTGAATAATCATTTAAATCAAAAGTTTTCATAATGATTAGGGTCAAAATTGGGGAAATAATGTACGTAAAAACATGACTTTTTACGTTAGATCACCATGCTAGAGCATGTGTAGATAGGGAATAGGGAAAAAGATGAAGTCGAACGACTTTTTGATATATCCTTGGTTCCTTAAAAGAGTTAGAGAGACTCATGAATTTTTTCAAATTAGAATTTGGGTCATCAAGTGGGACACCATGAAATTGGCACTGAGAATGGATTAGTTGAATGATGTGTGGTTTAATTTTAGGTGCTCCGTTTGTTGGTGGTATCATTGATCCTCCTCTTTCCTCCACTGATGGCTTGACAGTAGAAACGAGAGTGATACATTCCGACATGGCTAGCGAATGTTTGATAGCAAATAAGGTTTTGGATGGAGAAATTAAAGAAAAAGTAAAGAACTGAAAGGGAACTTTTAGATGATATTGATCTTCCAAAAGGATCACTAAATAACTAAGATAACTAAATTCCTAAGATTGGTCGTTGTAGTCTCCGATAATGGCGCCAAAAACTTGATATTGCCTCGAATCGTCGTGTCGCGACAAGACGTCGTTGATCGCGGTTGTTGTCGGACGGTGACGTGATAGGGGAGATCAGTGTGAGTGTTTTATATATATAGTGCAGGGAATCCTAAATCATTTATTACGTACAGAAACTACGTAGGGTTTACTAAGGAGAGTAAGTGATAAGTATAACTCATGTGTCATTCTTTAAGCTACAACGAGACCAAATCAGATACAAATGTTGAGGTAGAGTCATCTAATAATGATGCATTTGTCCCACAAACAACATAGGACCATCTACAACAATCCAAAACAGGTGTTGAACTAGATTTATCTAGTGATGATGCACTTTTGCAACAACCAGCATAACAACAACATCATTCAAGCACCTCACTTGTCACCGTTATTCATCATGAGGCAGCATAAAGCCTAAGGAGAACTATGTCACACTCCTTGGATTTACTGGCATATGCTGCTATGTACACTAATACAACATTAATTGTCTCTTCTGGTGACATTAATGGCATTCCATCTGATGATGATGATATTCAAAATCTAGTTACAGAAGGAGATGATGATGAAGTCTTCATTCTAGATGAAGCTATGGCTGTTGAAATCGCTGAGGAAAGCCAAGATGAAGTAGATACTTATGTATCTATTGACAGTCCAGATTTGCATGTTCATGATGCATGCCATGACCAATCAGCAGACATGAGTGGTGCTGACAAACCATTAGACAATAGTGGCGATGACCAACCAGCACATACCACTAGTTCTTCACCACAACCACACATTGATCCACCTTGAACCTCCATTGCTATGCCTTCTATTGAAGACCTTATTGTTCATGTCATGGATGCTATCAAGCCTATGCTTGATACTGGGTTCAAATCACTTTCATAAACCATGGTTGATGTTGACAATATGGTTACCCAGTATACAATAGCACTTCAGCAGTTTGTGGAGAGGTTCACCAAAATTATTAATGAAGATAAAGAGTCACACTTGTTGTATGCTTCTGTATTTGATAAATTAAGAAGGATGTTTTCTATACTATTAACCAGATGAAGTTATTCGCATTCTTAGAAATTTTAGCTTACTATCCAAGCACGCGTCCAAGAAACTTGATCAAACCCTGATTGTTCATCAAGATCAAGAAGATTTGCAACAACAATTAAAGGATTTGGAGAAGGCTAATGTTGCTCTACAGAAAGAGAATGAGCCATTGAAAGCTCATTCTATTACCCCAAAAGAGAATTCAACCTCAAAAAGCCCACAACAATTCTACTAAAGTCTTTGATGACTTTAGGACATCTATTGTTGTTCAGAACTTCATTAGAGATCCTAATTTTCTGTTAGACCCCAATTTTTTTTATTTTTTATTTTTAAGTGTAATCAGCTCACAGTCCAATCAGCTCACAGGCAATTAGCACACAGACCCATCAGTTCAGACCAATCAGCACACAGACCAATTAGCTCAGACCAATCAGCTCAGACCAATCCGCACACACACCAATCAGCTCAGACCAATCAGCACACAGACCAATCAGCTCAGACCAATGAGCACACAGACCAATCAGCTCAGACCAATCAGCACAAGCAACAGTTAATCAAATTTGACTTCCAACATAACATTCATAATAACTTAATTACATACGATTCATCATTAACGAACAAGAACTTGCATCGACATCATAATTAACCTAGTTTGACACTATTACAAGAGCTGGGTTCAATGCAACAATTTTAGCAATCAAGATCATGATTCAAAAGAGAAGTTCTTGCATAACCTAGGGCAAGCATACAAGCATACAAGCATTTCAACGTCACACCTTTCCCTTTCCGTGATCAACTTCCTTACCCAAACCACTTTGACCTACAAAATGAATACAACTAAAAGGGTAAGCGAAACGCTTAGTGAATTCATAGATAATTAAACAAGTGATCAACTTAACAACTCTTGGATGAATTTGATCAACTTCACAACCAACGTAAACAACTTATCATCCAATTGAACACGAAGTGCTCAATCATGCAACATAGTATCAACTCGTCATTTAAGGTCAATCAACAACTTGACTTCACTACAACTAGTCAAAAGTCAATAACTTGATCACATTTCAACAACTTTACATAATTCAATATAATGAATACAACTAGCAATTAAGTCAAGTACACATCTCAATTGATCAACAACTAAGTCAATTAACTCGACAACAACAAGATCAACTATAATTGAAATCAAATAACAATAGGGATCAACAATCAACTTTAACAACTAATGATTTGATTTCAATTAACAATTGGAGTCAATATGAATTGACCAATTACTAGCATATACATGATATGCACAACTATACGGATCCATACTCTGTTCCACTTTCTCATCTCAACTGAGCTAGCACAAGGCTAGGAAATCTCTACAAAGTAGAGAATCTAACATGTGGTTCATTTACAACATGAAACAACCTAATCATCTGTCATGTGGTTCATTTACAACATGAAACCACCTACTCAACAAACAATTGGATCCTCTTACACGGATGTAATCCAGATCCATCTTTACAACTCAACTGTGTGGTTCATATACAACATGAAACCACCTATTCCACCATCATATGGATATAACTCAACAATGTGGTTCATATACAACATGAAACCACCTATTCCATCATCATATGGATCCTCTTACACGGATGTAATCCGGATCCATTCAATCAACATAACCAATTTAATTACAATATGAACTCACCTTGGTGATTTAAGGAAGATAACTTGTCACTTGAATTCTCCACTTCTTTAACACCTATCAATACCACACAATCAATTTAACAATACAATAAACATGTATTAACATTCATACTAGTTCTCTTATCACAAATCAACAACTAATTCAATTGTGCCCAGTTTGACTTTTAAAAGTCAAACTAGCATAATTCCATCATTCTAGCCCATGAACCAATTTATAGTTCAATTGCTTAAACCACCACTTTAATCATAACTAATAGCATCAAATTGACTCTTTTAAACTATCAATTTAGTGGGTTATCATGTTAAACCCGAATTCAACTCTTCTAAGTTGGGTTTCATAAGCTTCTATTCAATTTCTCATCATTTCATGGTTTGAAATCAACAAATACTAACCATAAACAATTACTAGTATCAATTAAAAATAATATGGTTTCATCCATCAACTACTATCAATTCTACTCATAATCACCAATTACCTAATTTCTAGGTCAAGGAAGTAAGAATAAAGACTTACCTTGGGTTAGGGATGGAATGTATGACTCCAATTTGACTTCTCTAGCTTCATTTTAATGATTGAGGCATGATTTCTTTCATTTCCTTCTTCTTCTTTCTTGTTCTAGTAATTACAGGGTGTGTGTGGGTGTGTGTATGTATGTGTGTGTGTATAGAAGGTTTTAGAGTTTTATTAAGGATATTTACATTTCTAACCCCATTGTCTCATTCTCTCAATATTACACCCCCACAACTTAAAATTTAGGCAACTTCAATATTTCACAATCAATAATAATAACGCACATAATTTACACAACTAGTTTAAATAAAATATTTATGCGTATTAAAATATCACCTATAAATTTCGGGGTGTTACATTTTCAAGATCAAGAGAAACTTTTGAAGGAAATTTTAGCTTACTATCCAAGCCTCATTGCAACTCAACCACCTGCTCTTACTACCTTTGCTGCCCTTGTAGCTACCACTGTTGGTGATGCCAAAAAGGGGGAGAAAGCTCAAGTTGAGGGGGAGTCAAAGAAGATGTCAAAGTCAAAGAAACCAACTTCTGATGGGGAGCATGAATCTGTTAAAAGAGGACATCAGAAAAAGGAGATGATTCTGATGATGACACTCAACCAGGTGGTGATGATTCAAAAATGTCTAGTAGATCTCAAACTATTGAGTCTATTTTAGAAAATAAGAGAGAGAAGTATGAAGCAAAGAAGAGGAAGAGAGATCAAGAGTTTGAGAAAAAAGGTTGAAGAGTCCAAAAAGAAAAGATACAATATTAGGACTAAGAGGATTCGAAAGATGGCAGTTGGTGAGGTTGCTGATGCTTAAAAAAGCTCATCGAAATCATTTTAGATGGAGAGCATGTTGATGATGTATATGCAATCCCATGAACAACTAGTTGTGGTACCTACAAGGAAGAGATCAAGCAGAGGAAAGTCAATCTCAAAAAGAATGATGAAAAAGAAATCCAAGTTTGTTGTGGATTCAAGTGATAAAGAGTGTTATTAGGAGTGTGGTCCTAAGAAGAAAGTTGATGAAGATGAAAGTGAAGATGATGATGTTGAAGATGTAAAGAAAATGGAAACTACATTTGAGCCAATTCCGCAAGAAGAGCCAGCTCAAGTAGGCACCTCCATATCTGCTAATCTACCTATGCCTTCTAGTTCTAGAAATGTCTAGATGCCGTCAAAAAAACAATAGAAGAAGGATTGCATGATCCTTATAAGGATCCAGAAAAGCAACCTTCTGTGAATGATAAAGAATATAAGAAAAAGAATTCCAAAACAACATGTTTTGTATACCCATAAGGAATTCCAGATGAAGATAAGGCATTATTCAGAGAAGCAATTCATTTGGGTTTAACTGTTGATGAAAAGCCTCAAACCAACTCAAGCTTGATGCATATTCTCTGTATGTCAGAGATAATGTGAGTCTAGAATATCAAGAATATTTCATATCTGCGTGGAAGTTGAACATGTCCTTGGTTTAGTTCAGATTTATCACTGGTGCTGATCAAGTTGAGAAAACGGAAGAAGAAATTATGGAAGAAGAGGCTAGAAGTTTTGGATTTGACTCTCTTGAGGCCTATGTGATTGAATTTAGTGCTACAAAAGAAAAAGAAAACTTATTGAGAAGAATGAAGCGGTTGCAAAGAAGATTGCAAAATTTGAAGATGTGAAGGCAATGAAAGAAAAGCCAACACAAAGAGTTGTTTCAAGAATTCTGCGAACAAAGAAATCACAAGCAATAACATTTGAGCAAGCAAGGCTATGTGCTGAGGCCAAGAAAGAAGAAGAAAAGAAAGATGAGCAATCTGGTGCTCATATTCCCCAACCAAAATCCTCAAATATCATTGACAATTTCTATTTACCTAGGGAGCTTGAAAGGTATAAGGAATGTTCTAAAAGAAGGAAACACCTAACAGAAATCGTGAAAGTGATGAGATGCAATAATGAAGCTATCAATATCACTAGATCGGACTATACCGTTTAAAATGTTAGGTTACTCAACCTATGCAACTTTGGGTTTTTTGAGTGGTTGGAAATACAGAGATACCATCAGCATAGAGTAGGGGCTACCAGGGATGCAGTGATGAACAGACTACAGGAGTTATTTGACAAATCTTCAAGGCTAGAAGGTACTCCCAAAAGAAGTTTTTTCAAGCATGTTCCCAAGCCCAGGCAAAAGAAAGTGGGCCAGCTAAAAGTAGTCAGAGGCATTCAAGTTTAACCAACTCATTTTGGTCCGGCTAGCCATAAAAGAAAGAAGTTAGCCATTGACTACCCATTTAATGACATCTTTTATGGAGATGGTGATGTCCTAAGATTCAAAAGGACTTCAGATTTGGGTATAGCAACCATTCAACATCTATTTAATCTTAGAGCTATGGAACTACTAGCAATTGGTGCAGGAATGTACTCAATTCAAATAGCTGCTAAGATGAGGAGAAGAGGCTTAGATCCTAATGGTCCAAGCATGTTGAAAGCAATTAAAGAGGAGGAGGAAGAATGAAGACAAGTGGTGTGTCATCTTATTATGATTGTATTGTACTATCTGTAGTCTTACTTTTATGAATTCAGCTATGTAATTTCATATATTTTCAAGATATATGATAAAATGAGTTGATCTTATAAAGGAAATATCCAAATATATGATATAGATTACTCTGAAAAGATCTCAGAAAAGAAAACAAGGGATATGTGTCTATTCAGTTTTTATTTAGCTATAAATTGTACAAGTATAAGTCTTTTGTATGCTGGCAATTGTTAAATTTTTATCATCATCAAGTAGGGAGAGATTGTTGAGGCATAATCCTTCTAGATTGATTTTATGTTGACAACAACTTTATTCTAAGACTAAAGTTATCTTATAACCAGCCAACATAGAGATCTTATTGTTCAGTATAGATAGCTCACATGTGTGTTCTTTGAGCTGGCCCCCAAGGGATTCTAATATACGTTCACCCAGCATAGAGATAAAAACCATGTGCAACCAGTACATAGGAGAAAACCTTTGGACAACAATCATGATTCATTTTTAAAAGACAAGTCATGTGCTAATCATGTTCCAATACACTCAATCAAGTCAAGATAGAGTGTGTATGAAGATTAAAGACCCATAAATGGAAATGCAATCTACATTGAACCAAAGATCATTACACTTGTTGCATATTCAAGTTGATGATTTACCAACAATATGGGACATCTAAACCTGATCAAATGGCATCTTCAGAGGTTGTACAAAATGAACACATATGTTAAACATGACTGTTTGTTCACAAGATGTCTCCTTATCAAAGTCAAGCAATAAAACAAGGATGCGTAGTGTACTTTCTGATGTTTATACATGCATCAGAGATGGTCGTGCAGTACATGTCAGAACACACAATTTGGTATGTCCAGAATGCTCTAATGACGATGAGGTTATCTGGATAATTCTGATTGGTTGAAGAGGTTACAAAGTGATGCATGTTCAACTATAAATATTGGCCTCCTACATAAAGTCAAAAGTGTGAATTAAGAGATCATAGTTTTTAGCAGATTGACCATTTTTTTGTAACAAGCTTTAAGTTTGTTCTTAGCTGATAATTTGTGTTATTTGTATTCAATCTAGTTAGTTATTATGCAACTAACTTGTAATTTTTTTAATTGATTCAAATAAATGAATTATATTGGAAAATTGCTATATGTTCTTAATTTATTCTACAAACAAAATACATAACACTCAAGAATTAAAATAAAAGATTGTATTCATTGACTTTTATAACTTCTCTTATTAGTTTAAGACTAATAATATATAATGTAAAAGATGATCATGCTAACAATTGAATACAGTGCAATAAAATAATAGAAAGATATTGCAAAATCTAACTCAAATCATGAGATAGTAACTTATTAACATTCATCCATTATAGAAAAACACATGATAGTAACATATTTATGTACAAGTGATCAATACCTTTTAAAAACTGTTGATGGGTTTATACAATATATAATACAAATTAATACATTAAACAACTACACTTATGTTTCTAACTTCGCAATAATGTTTTTGCCTAAATGTTATAAGTATAACATTTCTCTATTAGCAAATCTACCGTAAGTACATGAAATGAGATAGGTGAATACTAGTAACCTCAATGTTAGTGATTGATGAAGTCTATTCAACTTGAGTGCAAGAGAGTTGGAGTGATCGATCTTTAATGCTTCGATTAACGTGTGAATCCCGGTTCGAGATTAAACTCAATTGAGGGTGGTTGAGAGATTGATCCTCTAAGTTATGCATTGAGATAATTTAGAGTGTATGAGGTGCTTGAATTATCTTTTGTATCGAGTTAGGCCAAGCACTAGTATTTATAGTGTCTCTTTACCTATACGGACTGTTAGTGCATTGTACCTTTGGCCGCCGGATTAACGGAGATATGAACACCGAAAACCTTGGTATGTTTGAGTCACGTGTGATTGGTATGGTGAGATCTTATGTGTCAGATTATGTCGAGGCACATGCGAAATGGTGTGATTTGACATCTCTGTTGGGTCAGAATCATGATTTCATCTAGACGTGTGAGAAGTTGTGATTTGACATTCTTGCCACAGTATGTGTAGAATGTGAGTGTTACCGAGCTTGGGGTTCACTAAGCGGATTTCACTTTTGGAGAGGGACCGCAATGTTCGTGGGAGCTCACTCTGGAGAGTGGCATTCGAGGTCCGAGTCCCATCATGGTAGACTGACCAGCTCGGCTCAATTCATATATATTAGATATGGATGAAAAGTTATGCGCATCATTAGTGATCAAAACAGTTAGATTGATCCACAAATCAATTTTCTCTCTACTTTTTGGTCCAAATTTCATAAATAGTTAATATATATTAATACGACTAACGTTTTACCCGCGCGATACAACGGCCACTAAAAGCTTTATATGCGTTAATTTGTTCGGTCAATAACATGCCACATTTTAAAGGAAAATGAGAAAATAGTGGTACATCATGTTTCAAATCAATATAATTAGGAGTGACAATTCTCAATACGATCTGAAACTTGATCCTAAACTTACACGAAAAGAAAATGGGTAGGGTTGGCAATTTTCGACAGGATCCAAGACCGACTCGAATATTAACATGTTTGGATAGACGCTTTTGACCCGTCAACCCGAAATTTGACAACTTGATATTTTTTTTAAGTCGGGTTCGGGTTACTTGTTGGGTCATCGGGTTGACCCGATAACCCGAAAAATAAAAATAAAAGTAATTTAATTTTAAAAGTTTTATATTTAATTTAATAAATAAAACATTTTGAACTTTTTTAATTTAATAAATAAATTTTTTATGTTTTTTTTTAGGATTTTTAAAAAAGATTCTTATGCTTATTAAATATTACGTATTATGTTTGAAAATATTGACCAACTTGACTCATTTGACCGAAACTGACCTATTAACCCGAAAATGACCCGAAAACCTTTTGAGTAGAATAAAACTTGAGTTACCTGGACCGAGTTCAGGTTAATGGGTTTTGAGTTGGGTTGAAATTCTAAACACGATTTTAAAATCAGGTGGGTTTGTGTTGACCAATTCTAACC
Organism: Logfia minima; assembly: GCA_963921325.1. Taxonomy (NCBI): domain Eukaryota; kingdom Viridiplantae; phylum Streptophyta; class Magnoliopsida; order Asterales; family Asteraceae; genus Logfia; species Logfia minima. Next base: position 26,655,490 of record OY992768.1, read on the forward strand.
CACCATCTCACCAACGTACACCATCGACTCGACCTAACCCGAATGTCCATCCCTAAAACTGGGTATGGTTAACGTTAGGATTTTTTACCCATCAAATTTTAAGCTGAAGTCATGCAATGCTTTTAATTTCAAGTTAAGATCGGGTCAAGGTTCAAATGTTAAATTTTAACTCGCTTGACCCAAAATAAACCGGCTAACTTGAAATTAACCCAAACCCGTAACTTGTTTACATAAGTGGGTTAAGTAGGTCGTGTTCAGATTGAATATTTTCGGCCCGCCAACTCATTTATAAGAATTGAAAATTAACTTTTGAACCGCTAACCAGAACTTGCTTACTGATCTGACTCGAATGGTGTCCCCTAATTTTAAGAATTGAAAGTTTTAAAATTAGGTTACATATATTTAATATAGATACTAAATGAGAAAATTAAATAAATGATCTGGTCAAGGTTCGGGTTTTAAAAAAACATATATTGTGAAAGAAAATTTTCAATCCCGAAATCAACTTGTTAACTAGCACATTTTAACCCACTTGACATAAAATCTACTGGGTAACATAAAATCAACCCCAAACGGGTCAACCTGTTTACATAAGTGGGTTATACGGATCGTGTCTGAACTAATTACTTTCGCACTACCAATTCATTTATAAAAACAGTTTGACTTGGGGTAAATAAATTTTGACCAGCTAAATAAAACCTTGCTAAATTAAGTTAAATGGTGTCCTATAATTTTATAAGAATTGAAAGTTGTACAAAATAAGTTATAAATATTTTATAAAGACATTAAATGACAAAATTGAATATATGACGGTTACAAAGAAATAAAATTTAATTGTTTAAGTGATTATCCTTTGTTCATTAAATGTTGTCTCCCCTTTTTGAGTGATTTAAGACTTTTGATGTAACCACTTTATATAATATTATAGATAAAAGTTTTCCAATATCTCTTTTGTAAGATTTTTTATGAATATGTCCATTAATACGTCAGTTATATTAGTTATAAAGAATTAAACAATTATCAATTGTATTAACTTTAATAACTAAAAAACTAATAAACATAGTTAGAAGGGTATTTAATTGCATTAACTTTAATTATTAAAAAACTAATAAAGATGGTTAGAAGGGTAAAATAGTCTTTTATTACTACTCTTTTGTAAGACATACTAATGTGCAAAATGCTTTAATGATGATGATGATGATTATATAATTGCCAAATGATACGTGCAACTAAGTACTAACAGTAGCATAAGATGCTTAGTATTACAAATTAGACCACGCTAAACTTTAGAACTATGAACATGAGATCAAAAGTTGTAAGTTTATTGGCCAAAGATTAGGGACTATGTTCACAATTTATTAAGGGAGGTATTAAAGTTTACTGTATAAGTATACAATAACTTAATTTTGGTGTATCGATCATTTTATTTGATATATTTATCACCTTTTCATCATTACTAAAAAGATAAAGAGTTGAAGTTCTTGACTTTTAAGCCGCCATACTTGTTATTTTCTTATCAATAAAAACTATGTTCAACTTTTGAACAACTTTGTAGTTTTTATTAAAAAGCAAAACGGGCTTTAGTGACAATAGATTGAGTTGATATAATTCTGTTGAATACAAGTTTGCCTTGAATTGCCAATGTGGTTATTGACTATAAGATCGAATGAGAAGTACTGAAGTAGGACGTCGCCAGCTATATCTATTATCTATGCTATATTATAAATCATTTATAACATTTTCAATGAATATACTAGTTTAGTGAAGTAAATTGTATTATCTTAGTAAAAAAAAAGTTATGTTATAAATTAAAAAAAGCTACCTTAACGAATTGCACTAAATATTTATATTAAAACTTTTTAATTGATTTAGAATACACAATTTAATAATATAGTAGTAAAATTTTTATTAAACCATTAAATTTTTTTAAGAAATGTAATAACAATCATTGATCTAGAAAATTCAAATAAATGAAAATTTATTATTATAGATATTTTTTTTTATAAATTTGATGAAAAACATTATACTTAGTAAATTTTAAAAATATTAATTACACATTTATAATCAATATATCATATTTTTGTATTTTAGTTATTATATATAATTGTTGGTCTCAAAACTAACAACAAATGTTGGAGGGGAGGGGGGGGGGGTTGAGGTGAATACAATTTCTTTGAATTTAAACTAAGTAGTGAATTAGATATTATAGTAATGACAAGAACATATGGTCTTTTTCAATTAATTCTTTTATTTAGAAAATCAAAGAATTACAAGTTAGATGCGGAATGTCTAATTTAATTGAATACAGATTTCAATACTATTGTCAGCTGAGAACAAACTCAAAGCTAGTTACAAATAATACATGTCTGCTCACACAGTCACACATATGCTCTCTTAACTCACTATAAATTCACTCAGGAATCTCACGCACATACTACATATTTTGAGTCTGATATTTATAGTGGAGCTTGTATATCACTTGTAACTTGATCAACCAATAAGCATCTTTCAAATGTCTTCATCTTTATTGGATGACTTCAAACATGCTTTCTTGTGTGTTATGATGAACTCTGCACGACCAGGTCTGCAGTCTGTCAAAAAGTACAACGCATTCTTTGTCTTTTAGGCTGACCATGGTAAGGAAACATTCTATGCATAAGCAACCAAAATAAGCAGGTGTGTACAATGTGTACAACCTCTGAAGATGCCATTTGGTCATACAGATAAGTTTTTAAGTGTTGGTAATGTGTTTACTTGAATATGTGACAAGTAAAACATTCTTCAATCTCTGTGCTGGGTGAAGTAGTCTTCAGTCTCTATACAGTGTCTTATATACTTCATCATAACTCAATCTTTACATCTCAAGAGAGTCTTCAACATTAGATTGATTGTTGTTCAATGATGTGTGATTTCCAAGTAGTAAACCTTCTCTCTGTTGGCTATACTTCATCAGGTTTCTGTGTACTGGGTAAACTGTCAGTTTCCTGTCCGTTGGGTGAACTGTCAGTTTCTATTAGCTAGGTGAACTTAGAATAGCAAATTCTTTGCAACCAGCATACAGATGACTTAGCTCCAAATTGAATAATCCCTTCCCTGGATGGACACATCATATACATAATGCTAAGTGTGAGTTGTTGTTATCATAAAATTATCATAGAGAGGATCATGACTTAACAATATTATTTAATGTGAATAGTGTTCAGCACTGCACCAAATTTAACACAACACTAAACACTATTGCAATTGCATTAAAATAATGCAGTGTTTAGTGCTAACACTGAAATGATTTTCACTTTACATTACTTTAGTACAAAATTCTACTAGTAGTGTTAACACTGGAGATACTTTTAAATGGAGATACTTTTAAACTTTGATACAATACATTTGAAGATGGAAAATTACTTTTATGTCCTTAAGATAAAATTAGTCTATTCAATATTGTAATCGATAATTAATTTAATTTATATTGTTTATACCAACTATTGGCAAGAGCTTCAAATTATTAAAAAAACTAGAACATATTTGTTCTATCTGCATCATTTAATAAACCAACTTTTGTACACATTTAGTCTTATTTTGTGTATAATAGACACTCGTAATCACTAAAGAAGTTAGCGAAAAAAGTTCGTATATATGATACATATTATTATTATTATTATTATTATTAGTAATTATTAATTCCAACATAAATTTAAACTCGCTAACATAACATAGTACAGATTTGAAGTCTTATTGTGAGACGAAAAGACACTCGCAAGAACACAAAAAGGCACTTATGATGGACAAAAAGATACAATAGAATCGCTAAATTTTAACCCCGAACCATCTAGCTTTTCATCACAAATCTTGTCTAGACGCTCAACCATTTCCGCGGTCAGATGATTTTTCCAATCACCAATTTCACCTTTTCGAAAAAATGCATTGGAATCTTCGCCCGATGCTAGCTTCCCTTCCTTATTCACCTTTAGATTACTTAGATTATCAAAGCTACAAATTTCCAAAATACCCTCAACCATGTTTTCTGCTTCTTCTTTGGAAGTAAATGAGCAGCCTAAAAAGTTTGCCAGTTTCTTTAAATGAAGCTCTGGTTGCTCTTTCATCTCCTCATATTTCAGAAAAAATACTTTTTCTGGACTTTTTAAGCTTTCCTTCCAATAACCTAACACATGATCCCAAAACGGTCCATACAAACTCACTCCCTTACAAAACTTCTCAAAAACTTCTTCAAGTGAATTTGTCCCCATTTCCTGAAGTCTCAACTTGTTTGCGAAAGCTGAAATTGAGACAAAAGTGTCTTTAGGGTTTCTACACAAGTAAACAATCTTGCATTGTGAATCATGGACAGATTTTGGTAAAGACAAATATGGTAGATGAGTCGAAAAGAGTCTTGGAGATGTGAAGCATGAGAGATCTGGCTTCTCATTGTCAACATACAGCTTAAGCTCCAAGAAAGGCACAAGCATATGGGGATTATTTGATAGTAAAGGGTGATGGTCTATGGTTTGTGAAAAACGGGTGCGGTTTATTAGGGAATACAAGATGGCCTTTAACCATGTAGTGCCTGATTTAGGAGTGGTAACAAGAAGAATGTCTGTTTCTTGAGCTTGAAAGTGTTTTTGACATGAAAGCACTCCTTGCAATTGTCTTGCGGGATGCCAAAAACCTTGATACTTGTATAATGTTGATACAACCCAACCCCTCTCTTTGGGTAGGGAGGAAAGTAACGCCTTGCATTCTTGAGTCAATTCATCTTCTTTTAAATATGTCGGCAAAGGAAGATTGGATGTACGCATGGGGATTTGTGTTTATGTATGCTTACGGCTTCACTTAATGTAAACTAGGGACCTATATATAATTATAGTGTACTCACCAAAATTTTCATGGTGTGAAACATGTGGCACCTACACACGCACATTTTCTTTTCTTACGGTATAAGTTATTTAAATTAAAAACTTGTCAGAGTCGCTAGAAGTTATTTAAATCAACCGAATGTATTTTATTATCAAACAATCAAAATGTTGAATATATCTCTAGTCAATTAGGGAAAATAGCTAGACGTACAAAAGTTCATAAAATTTTGGTTACAAAATGATGTATATTAATAAAATGAAAAGACAATTATATGAGACACTACTAGAGATTTTTCGGCGACGAAAATTCATCGTTAAACTGCCAAAAGTTGCCGGAGAAGACCTATTCCGGCAACATGTCGTCGGTGAAGGCTCGTGCATGTTGGTCTATACCCACAATATTTAGCGACGACAAGTGGCCCCGCCAATTAATTAGTTTGAGCAAAAGGAAAAAGTTAAATAAAATCCTTTGCCGAAGACAAAAGGGTTTCAGATTTGGTCACTTGTCGTCGGTGTAGGGGTTTTCAGACTACTTGTCGTCGGTGGATAGTTTTGGTCATATGTCGTCGGTGTAGGTCTTTAGGGGCGACTTGTAGCCTCTAAAGGTTTCTGCATTTTTTGACAGCAGGTTGTTGTTTTTGCGTTATTCCCAGGTTTTATCCTACTTTTTCGTCGCATCGGCTTTTTAATAATTCATCAGTATCGTCATGTGTTTCACTCAGACCTTCAGTTGGCTCATTACTATTCGTGTAGTGTTGGTCGTCAAAATTCTCCCAACGGACATCATTGAGCACACCAACCATCTCATCGGCTGTGTCATATACTACTTGCAAATCTAACTGTTCACCGTGATACTTCCAAATATTATGAACCGAGCTAAATCCCCAACGTTGTATATGAGCATGAATAGCATTGAGATCACCCCATTTAAAGTTATTACAACGTTGACATGGGCAACAACATTGACCGTCCGAACTTAAGTGATTCTTACACCGCTCGATGAATGCGTAAAGACCATCTTTAAAGTCATCGGAAAAATGATTTCTAAGCTTAGTCCAACTCTTATCAATTGTCATAACTGTGAATTTTAATTTGGATCATATTTCTCAAGTTTGTAAAGACGGAATAATGATTAAGGGTGGCCAACTATGGATAACAATCCTAACCCACTCTTTAAATGTTTTATCTCATACACGAATGCGTATAAATGATTTGCTATTTTTTTGAAAATTTGGCAGCATTTCCCCTAGACTCCCCAAATATGTGTATGAAACACATATTCGTAAGAGTAAAGGGAAAACGCAGACCAAATTTTTTTTAAAAATAGCACATCAATTATACGCATCCATATCCTAAATGAGACAAAATATTCAAAAAGCAGTCCTAAAAAGGGGACTTTCCGAAATTAATTTCTAATAAACTAATTTCGAACAGGCTTCCTATAAGATTGATTAATTTCGGACCTACGGTTAGAATATTAAATTCTCGAAATTAATCACTAAACAACCTAATCACAAGTATAACTAACATTATAATTAAAAGTCAACTAGTTATGACGAATACTTATTAATAATAAATATTATATTTATAACTAGTTGAGTTTATAAAAAAAAAATTAATTAATAAAAAATATTATATTTCTAACTAATTAAGTTTATAATTTTTTTTAATTAATAATAAATATTATATTAATAACTAGTCAAATTTAAAATAATCTTTTTAATTAATAATAATTATTATATTTCTAACTCATTAAGTTTATAATAATTTTTGTAATTAATAAAAATATCAAATTTATAGCTAATTAAGTTTATAATAAGTTTTTAATTTATAATAAATATTATATTTATAATAAATTTTTTTAATTAATAATAAATTATTATATCTATAACTAATTAAGTTTATATTAATTTTTTCAATTAATAATAATTATTATATTTCTAAACTCTAAACCCAAAGCCGTTTGATCAAAACCCTAAAGCGTTTCATCAAACCCTAGTGCGTTTCGTCAAAACCCTAAGGCGTTTCATCAAACCCAAAGTCGTTTCGTCAAAACCCTAATGTGTTTCACCAAACCCAAAGTCGTTTCCTCAAAACCTAAAGCCGTTTGATCAAAACCCTAAGGCGTTTCATCAAACGCTAAGCCGTTTTAACAAACCCTAAGCCGTTTCATCAAACCCAAAGCCGTTTCATCAAAACCCAAAGCCGTTCGATCAAACCCTAAGTTGTTCGATCCAACACTAAGCCGTTCGATCCAACCCTAAGGTGTTTCATCAAACCCAAAGCCGTTTCATCGAAACCCAAAGACGCTTGATCAAATCCCAAAGGCGTTTCATCAAATGGTAAGCAATTTCATCAAACCCAAAGGCATTTGATCAAAACCCAAAGCCGTTTCATCAAACCTTAATGCGTTTCATCAAAACCCTAAGGTGTTTCATCAAACCCAAAGGCGTTTGATCAAAACCCAAAGCCGTTTGATCAAAACCCTATGGCGTTTCATCAAACGCTAAGCCGTTTCATCAAACCCAAAGCCGTTTCATCAAAACTCAAAGTCGTTTGATCAAAACCCTAAGGCGTTTCATCAAACCTTAATGCGTTTCATCAAAACCCTAAGGTGTTTCATCAAACCCAAAGGCATTTCATCAAGCCCCTAATGCGTTTCATCAAACCCAAAGGCGTTTCATCAAGCCCCTAATGCGTTTCATCAAACCCAAAACCGTTTCATCAAAACCAAAAGCCTTATGATAAAAACCCTAACCTGTTTCATCAAAACCCTAAGCCGTTTCATCAAACCTTAAGGGGTTCCATCAAACGTTAAGACGATTCATCAAAACCCTAAGGCGTTCGATCAAACCCTAAGCCGTTTCATCAAAACCCTAAGTCGTTTCATCAAAACCCTAAAGCGTTTGATCAAACTCTAAGACGTTTCATCAAAACCCTAAGGCGTTTCATCAAACCCTAAGACGTTTCATCAAAACGCTAAGGCGTTTGATCAGAACCTTAAGTCGTTTAAAATTAAAACTAATTCCTTTTCTAATTATAGGATTTTATATTAATTAAATACTATTATTTTATTAATACTTAATTAATACAAAATGTAATTATGATTAAAACTAATATTGTTTATAATTATTTATTTAATTAATAAAAAATATTATACATTTAAAAAAAGTAATTAAAAATAAAATTAATTTTAATTGGTACAAATGATTATAATTATAAACTATATTTATAATTATTTTTTATTAATTAAATACTATTTAATACATAAAAAAGAAAAATAGACACGTCGTGTACGTCTTTAGCGACGACTAATTTATTTTAGAAATAAAAACACCCTTTACTGTATGTGTATGTGTCGCTCAGTAGGTGTCATCGCTAAATGTTATTTTTCTTGTAGTGAGAATCAATATTCAGATTGAAATATGATTGATCCACCTTACTTAACGCATCTTATTATTAGTAAAAATAAAGTATACATTGAATTACATTTTAACAACTAGATTATTGACTTGTGACTACGCAAGTTTCACGAAAATAATTTAACAAATTATTTTTTAATTAGTTTTATAACTATAATAAATGTAAACCTAAGTTTTATGTATTAAATGTTGTATAACGATGTTTTGTGGGTATTTTAATGATGGAATTATGTAATCATATAAAAATATTAAAAAAAAAAGTGTCAATTTATGATTACTATGTTTGCAGTTTCCATTGTAATGTAAAGAAGATAAAAAAGTTGAGTAGATTGTTAAAATGATACTCATATTAATTGGACCATTAAGTAATAAGGTACATATGTAATCCGGAAAGTCAATAACGATAACATGAAGTTGCAATCAATGTTCGTATACTTCATATATTGCTCATAAGAGGTTTTAGAATTCGGGAGCGATTTTCTAAATTATAAGAGAAGTTATTTTGCGGTTAAGAACACTTAGAAAATCTCCTGATTTGGTCGACAAATCAGAGCAAGCTGGTCGCTGATCAGAGCTTGCTGGTCACTGACCAGAGGTTGTAGGTCGCTGACCAGATCTTAGTCGTTGTTCAGAGCTGCACGCTAATAATTAGAGATTTCTGGTCGCATATCAGAGCTTGTTGGTTGCTGATCAGAGTTTAGTCGCTGATCAGAGCTTGCTGGTCACTGATCATAAGTTGATAGTCACTGGCCAAAGGTTGCTGGTCAGTGATCAGAACTTAGTCGTTTATTAAGCACTTTGTGTAATTGTTACAATTGATTTGAGTTTCAACATAAAGTTAAAACACTTGCTTACGTAGTAATAAATAATTTTCAGAGAGTAAAAAAAGTAAATAAACTAAAAGGCTTTACACAAACACCTATAAAATTAATGAAAATCAAATGACCTCTTGAGGTATTTGGTTGAACAAAAAAAGATCTGTAAGGAAGTCCACCAAACAGGCAACAACTCTTTTGCCAATTGTGTACATAAGGTTTAAATACCAACATATACTAAATGAAGCAAACTTAAACCTCACAAACTACATTTCTTAAATATATATCACCATCTTCAACACCTAAACCAATTTATATTGAGTATAAGAATATGCATCTTTGAGCTACATTACCTCTTCATTAATATCATCTGCATCTTCAAGAAAATTGTAACGAAACGTAATCTCCCCGTGTAAATATAAGTATAAGAATATGTCTGTCTAAGAAGATGATCACATAATCGATTTAGTAAAGCTTCTGGTGTAAGTTTTAGTATTTCAATGTTGCTCTCATTTTTTTAAAAGGGACATAGGGAATCAAAATAATAACCCGTTTAAAAATCTCAATGTTATATATTTATGATATCATCCTTTTAATTACAGCTTAACACGTTAGCATCAAAATCTATTTAAAAAGATGACACACCAGCTTTATAATGTCAAATGCACTGTCCTTTAGTAGATAATATAGATAAATTGAATAAGATGTACAATTCATATATTTTCTATTTTTCATCTAGTAATAATAATATAGATAGATAGATTGAATAAGACGTACAAAAAGTACATTTCAAATCTAAAACATGTCCTGAGATAGGGGATAATTAAATTTTTTTTCTTACTGCAAATAATATTTTTAACCTTTTTAAGTTATATAACACTATTTCTTTTCTTTTTTTTGTTAAAGCTTACAAAAAACATCTCATTTATACAAAAACGAACTTGTACAATTATCATCATTTGTTATTAAATTATGCTTTTAAGTTTATTATTGAATAAGATAACCACACATAAATTATGTGTCCTCTAAAATTAGCTGTGAAACCATATCCATCTATATTTGTATAACCAATTGACTGTTCACATTTATATCCAAAATAAAAATCACTAAGTCACCTTATCTATACTTGTTCGCATTGCATCACATATATACACCGCCTGTTATATATTTGAAGATATACCGTCCAATTTCTTTTATCTCTATTCTAAAATAAAAACAATTAAAACTCAAAATCATGATTTATAAAAATAAATACAACATAAACTTATAAATATGTGGATTTTTCAATAAGGAATTATACACGAATCATAAAGCACAACATATAAGAAGAGAAGCCGACTGTGATTTGAAGCCTTGAAGGCGATGAAGCAACCGTGTCGGTGAAGGAGCAGCAGGGTCACCGGAGTTGCAACAATTTCGAAGCCAAAAACAGGACTAACATTAAAAGGGCAGTCTCGGGAATAATCCGACTTGATGCGGAGGACTGCTATTTTGCTTAAATCCTTCCGCTCAGTTTTGCTTAAAATTTAACACCCAAAGAAATAACAAGATATAGATGACAAATTGCATTAAGCCCAATGAGTTGAATGTAGAAGGGCTACAGTAACGAATCAACAATCTTATAATTCTTGAGTTCTATATATAATAAATGGTGATAGTAAATGTTGAATTCATTATAAATAAATAAAAATAATTTCTACTAATTACTAATAAAGAAGGTCACAAATTGACTCATTCAATCTTTTAATCGTATCAAAATATTCTAAGTCTTTAGCCATATTTAATTACATGTAACTGTATAAATTGAAGTACGTGTAATATCAATCATGTATCATATATACATTAATTAATCAAGTGGTGATTTAATTTAATATTTTAAAGTTAGTATCATATAACAATCATCATGTTGGTATAAGAGTTCAGTAACATGATATAGTACCGACTAAGCATATACATTGCAATCAATACATTAGTCGGTTACAAATTAAGTGAAGTATATTAGTGGTCATCTTTTCTCTTGACTAATTATCTAAACTTGAGGTCTCCAATGGACAAATTCATCATAAATCGTCCGAATTTATAGGATTAGCTTAAAGAGTTTAAAAAATCGGATGATTGGTTTCTAATAAATTATTAGAAGGAAATGATGATCCTTTTAGTTCACCTTTAAAAGAGTGATAATAAGGACGATTATCTAGAGCACATGAGTATTTTGAATTGTGAGAAAAGGTAGCGTTTCAAAGGTATAATTTGTTCATTTTGTTTTTTAAAAACTCCATTTTAATTATTTGTAGATAGATAAATAGATATATGGTACAATGAAATTCTATCTCGAAGACGAAATGAGATATCAAGAGGAATCGAAACTAACATAGTTAATAATGATCAATGAATTTAGATAGCTCCTATGGGGAGCTTCTTCTTAATATTGTATTTGATGATGTCAACTAAAAATTCTACTTCATGATTTTTAGATGAAGTTCCTTAATTTCTTAACTTTCTTTATAAGTATATTTGTCGATTAAAGATAATTAGTCTCAAAACCACAATTGGTTCCACACACATTTGGTCTAGCGGTGTGTGTGTGTTTGATGGGTTTCGGGAGTGAAGAACGAATTTTAAAGTCATTGTTATTGTTTATTTTAAGTGAGTGAGTTTTATAAAACTTATAAAATGAAGGTTTCTTAAATCTCGTCATTTTTGAAGGGTTTATTAAATTCTTTTCTCTTTCATACACTTTTATCCTTTACTCTTTCTTTCTTTTTCACACGCATTCACTTTCATATATATTTTTCTCATTTATTATTTTAAAATAGTATCAAATTATTTTATATTATTTTTGTTATTTTCTTTCAAACATATTCACATTTCTAATAACCATTCTCATTTCTATACACAAACTAAACACCGCCTAAGTTTTTCTAATGACTTTGTATTTGTATCTTTTAGAATATGGGTCTCTTCATGTTTTTATTGATGATAATGCTTCTTTATTTATAATATACAGTAATTTAAAAGTTTCTTGGATAGTAAAATCATAGTACAATGCTTATAGGTATTGTCTATGTTACGGACGTTAAGAAAACAATGTATATAGAATAAACTCAAGAAACATGATATCTTATAAGACATATCCATTTGTACCGTTTAAATGTTACTGTTTATTCATGCACTATCGTATTGTTGGTTTGAATCCCATTTAAATCGAATCCATTTGTTTGACATAATTAAAAGACAACCCAATTGAATCTCAAACTATATTGACATATTACCATATCTATCCATTTTGACAGTGCTAGTCAACATCTACAATATATAACGAAAGTCTTAGAATAACTAAAGAAAATCAACTACTAAATTGATTATTGACTATAAATGTTAATATTGAACATAGTTACAACTTACAAATGACTATAAATATTATATAATTAGTTTGTCCATTTTGCATAACGTTTAAACTTTCAAAAGCCGTTAAGACTTTCAAACGCAATTTATTAGAGAGAACACAATATTATTAGGTAACTTGAGCCTTATTAGAGTTAACACAATCTTATCAAGTAACTTGAGCAGGCCAATACGTTCTTATCACTGAAAAACACAGTTCAAAAAATCAAAACTTTAAAAACATATTTATTAGATTATGATTGTTGGACTCTATCATGAATGAGATTTTATTAATTATCCAAATCACACAAATTATGAATTATTTTTAACAATTAAAGTCGGATGTCGGATGTATTGAAATTTACATTAATCATTTTGTAGAAATGTCGAAAATCATTTTTTTATAACTACACAAGTATAAACAAATGAATGAAAATGACAAAATAAAAAGATCTTTTTTTTTTTAGTATTATAAGAAGGACTAAAATATATACCCTTTTTAATTTTAATTCCACTTGAAGTAATCCTAACCCTTCATTTTGTTAATCCATCCTACTTTAACCCTTGATTTTATTATTAATCCTTGACTATGCAATAACTCCCATTTAGATTGATGCTTCTCTAAGCGATCGAACATTGTTACAACAACGATAAACAACAATTCGTTCCTCTCTTTCTTCGATTGCACCAGATCAACAGGTTGTCCATTTGTTCTTACGATTCTAATTTCTAAATAATGACAAAAGCATTTCACTTCTTCACTAATTTTTGTAGTTTGTCAATGGACATGTTGTATACGTAATTGTGTGATCATAAAGCATAACACTTGTTTTATAAAAAAGTTTGTTTCTTTGATTTTTGAGGTTAAAGAAACTGTATGTTAATTTTAAATTGAATCGGTTGTTACTTTCTAATTTATTAGAAACTGTAGATTTTTTATTCTTTCTGATGGATCACTAACTATTTAATAAAATTGTCTCAATGAATATATTATTTGATATTGGAAGATGATTTACCGCTGACAATATCTGGGTGATTATAAAAACAAAAAATATTGAATGTGTGACAAGAAAAATTATGCTCTTTTTGGGTATCTTGTGGGGTTTTCCCATAAAGAAATGATATCTTATCGGTGTTGATAGGTTGACATTTTATGTAAAACTATAAAATTGTCTCAATGAATATATTATTAGATATTGGAAGATGATTTACCGCTGACAATATCTGGGTGATTATAACAACAAAAAATATTGAATGTGTGACAAGAAAAATTATGCTCTTTTTGGGTATATTGTGGGGTTTTCCCATAAATAAATCATATCTTATCGGTGTTGATAGGTTGATATTTTATGTAACTAATGTTTTCAACATAAAAACATAAAATCCTACGGGGGCACGATTCACTATTTACTTTTTAATCTTCAATGTTTGAATATTTCTAGAGTTTGTAGTACAAACAATTATCAAAATATGACCATGCAAATATTAAAATCTATCAAAATTCAGCCACCACGAAAACATACATATATAAACATTGAAACGTAGAATATACGTGCATTGCACGAGTCATCCCACTAGTATGTTTAAAAGATGGGAAGGTCAGATAGAATTTTGAATGCAGTTCAATAATTGAATAAGAAGTACAATTCATTTATTTTCTATTTTCCATGCAACAATGAACACGCTAATAATTGACTAATATATAAAAAAATAATTTTCAAATCTAACACATATCCTGAGATAGTAACATATGAACATGAGATAGTAACATATATGTTTGAAAAATGGGGAGGTCCACTTACACACGCACACGGCACATCACGTTAGAGTCCAAGAGCCACTCAATAATTTTGTTATTTGTGCGCGAGATGGAGAAAAAGTTAGTAGTGGTGGGTTTACGGTGAGTTGTATAAGAGAAAACTTAATGATTTTTACATTGTATCTATGGACTTTTTCTTACAGATTAATGACATGACATTGTATACATAAAAATCATTGTGTACCATGAACACGTTATATACAATGAACTGAGGTTGTATCACTTGTATGCATTACAAATGTTATAATATAGAATTGTACAGAAAATCGTAAAGTCGATGTGGCACCCACACAACTCTAAAAAGTTATATGCACTACCGGTCTTATTGTTAACGATCGATGACCGGTTCACCTACTATATAAATCATTGTTATAATCTGTTAATTAGAGCGCTAGTGGTAAATGTAATAATCATTTCCTAAACATTACGTTGGTAAAGTATAGAGTAAATTAAACGACTTTCATTCAAAAAATGAAACAAATGTTTGGTATGGATCATATGTAATCTCAATTAATGGATCGAATAAGGTTGTAAATTAAACTACTTTTAATTTGTTGTTAATTAGTCTAAATGTTTTGTTCTTTGTAAAACTTGTAATTTTAATATATATTACAGGATGATTTGTCTGTCTTAATTAGTCTCCAATAATGTTTCAACATATATATTGCAAAGTTCATGCAAAAGAGGAGGTAAATGCAAAATTAATCAAGGCTTATAAAATCATCCTAGATATTTGAATTTTTAAATTAATTAATTAGTCAATATCCGTAACCAGCCTACTGCAATTAATTAGTCATTATCAACCAACCTACTGCATGCATGCAAAATTAATTAATAAGTCATTATCCATAACCAGCCTTCTGAATTTTGTTTTATTTTAGAAAAAAATACACGGGTCGTCTATTCGACTTTTCTCGAAATACATCTATTGTCCTTGTAATCTTTTTTTGACATTGATCGTCTCTGTAGTTACAAGATCTTTCATGAATAGCCTTTCTCTCTAAAGATCGTTACTCAAGTTCGTTATACTTTGTGACGTGCATGTGCAGGTACAATGGCCATTTTAAGGAATTAAGGGACTGCGAGTGTAATTTCGTAAATCACATGACCATCCATGTAAGTTTTTAATTTTCAAATTAATTTTAATTGTATCTAGTTAATTTATATTTTGAATAAAAATTTTAATTTATTTAATCAATTTAATTGTTTTTTGTAATGATTACTATTTGCAAATAAAATGATTGATAACGCGTAAAAAATAATGTTTTTATGTACATTATCTTTCCAATTTTAACCTAATAATATACATTATTGAGAAAATATAACATTTATCTATCTTATTTTGTCAAACTACGTTAGAATAAAGACGATTATTTAAGAATCACTAAATCATCCGTAAGAACAAAGATGATTCACTCGCATTTTAATTATCTAGTTGATGAAATAGGAGAATATGTTCTTAATTACTTCTAAATTGTCACTTAGGTTATTACAATCGCGTGAGTTCAAAAATTACGAAAAATTGATAAGAAATGAATAAGTTACTATCAAAATACGAAGCCCGATCGTAGCCAAACGACATTTCAAGATCCCAAGCCAAGGGCAGCCGCAATGATCGAGTAAATGACCAAAGAACACTTTTGGTCAAGCCACAACCACATTTGATCAAGCATCAACCAAATTGGTCATGTGATAGCCCGTATACCAATTCCTCGGTCATGTAACATTTTACTTGGTCATGCGCCACATTTTCTCTACCAGCGAGCACAGGCCCGACCAAGGTATCATCCGACTCGGTCGAACTACCAATTACTTGGCCATGCGACGTTTTACTCTATTAAAGCTTTGGTCTTTAATTGGTCATGCTCGAACGGTCAATTAAACAAAATAACGCATAAAGAGAATGAAAACTAAGTTGTCTTCAATTGGCCATGCGACGTTTCACTCATTACTCGATTCACTTTCACATTTTCTTTCTTTATTCTTTTTCTTTTCTTGTTATTTTAGTTAATTAGTATTAACTTAATAGTAGTTTAGGGAGTGGCTAGCATTTGTAACTCTTTGAATATTCGGAAGAAATATGTGTTATTATGCTCGAAATTTTTATGGATAATATTTATACTTTTCTTTTATTAATTTATCATAATCATAATGTTCTTGTTTGATGTTTGTGATTTATTTGTATTGGAAATATTTATTATCATACTTTATGAGTAGTTGATTGTATATTTGTCATGATTTAGATAGTTGTAGTTATGGATGATGTATTGGAAATATTTATTATCATACTTTATGAGATTTATTACTTATACAATTTTATGAGTAGATAAAAAGTGAATAAATACATGTCCCTTGTTTTCTTTTCTTGGGTCTATGTATATCACTTATATTTGGATAATTCTTTTTAAGATCAACTGATCCTTTGATAAAAATTGAGAATTACAAAAGTACAAAGTTGATTATATAGAGGTGACATTACAAATAACACATAAACAAAATGAAAACTAAGTTGTTTTCATCCTTCATCCTCTTCATTGATTGGCTTCAACATGCTTGGACTGTCAGGATCCAAACCTCTCTGTAGGTTCCCTGGGTTTGGATCTACGAGGTAATCCTGTTTATATGAGTGCGGAATCCTCACATAAATATAAACGATAACAAACGAGTAATACAAATGTGTAAAGATCACTTTTATTGAACGTAAACAAGTATTACATTCAAACTAAGATACAAACTCTCTCTCTTTATCCTATATGCGAACTTGCACTAAGGAACTATGACTGAGTTCGAACTTACTTCGGACTTGTGTATATATAGGCATCTAAGTTCGTACGAACTTATCAACTTCTAAGTTCGTACGTACCTGCTACTAAGTTTGTACGAACCTACCAAATACACATACAAAATTAAAGTTAATAATTACAATGATTAACAAAATGACTTATAAAACTAACTGTTACAAACTAGAGGTTGTTGTCACACAAAATGCACCAACAGACTCCTCCATGACAATAGCTCTAGTTTTGATGCACCAACAAATGACTCCTCATTGACAAGAGCTCTGGTTTCACCCGAGATGTTGTCACCCGAGTTGTCTTCGATCTTGATTCTTTTAAGCTCTTTTGACTTCCTGCATATAACACCTTTTCCACAAAGTCTTCACTACCCTCTGACATCTTCATCCTTCATGTCTCCAACTATCTCTGTAGCTTCATGAAGCTTTATTAGATCATGCCATACACCCTCAACAACTCTTGTAGCTTCTGACTCACCCTTAGAAATTTCATCTTTTTTCAGATCTTAACTCCTCTAGGTCTATCACTACGATTCACCTTCAGAAGTTTCATCATTTTCTGAACTAAACTTCTCTAGGTATCCTCTAACTCAAACTTATCACTATTAAACTCGTCAGTTCAATGATATCTGTCTCTGTTAGATTGACTAGACTCACATTAACTTGTTCAAGCTTACCAAGTCTTCCAGTTGAAGAGTTAGGCAGCTCCCTAATATTTGGTGTACAACTAGGAAGCTCACCATCATTCGGTCACTGGGATCATCGTCTCTGTCTCTGTTTCTTTCTCAACGCATCTTCTTTACTATCTGTCTTCTCCCCCTGCCAGGCTTCTCCTCATGAGCTGCCGCGCTCTTCAACAAGGAATTTATCTCCCCCTAAGCTATGGGGAAATAGTTGTAATAGGTGTGGTTGGAAATGTTGTTGTGATTGTGGGTGTGGTGGTGGTTGTGGATTGGGCAGTCGGCTCACTAATGACAACCCCACTAGACCGTCTTCTTTTTGGACCTTCTAATTAGTAATGAGGTAAAATTATCAGAATCAACATCGTCATCTTGCAATGTATAATCATCGTCTTCATTCAACTTATGTTTGTTTTTATCCGTAGTAAAACGAGACCCGGAGTGATATCCAAGTATCTTAAATCTAGATTCATCCAACTTTGGAATATCATCTTCATCATCACTCTTATCAACACTGTCGGTCTGTTCACACACAAACCCCAATATCCTCCTCGAATTTAGATCTTCTAGCTTCAATGCTTTGTCATACCTAGACTTTGAACAAATCTTGTTCTGGTTGTTTCTCCAATCGTAGAGTAAAATAATCGAAAGTAATTATCTCCCTATCTAGTAAAAACTTAAATTTGTACAAATTAAAAATTGAAAATAAAGCATAACAAACAAATATGAAATTATTCATATTAAAACGTACATTCTTTTTGTGAGAGTCACCGTTAGGAAGATCATATTAGCCATGATGTAGACTGTACAGAATATGAATTATTGTATTTCTTGGTTATTATGTATGTAACTATAGTTCAAGACGATTATTGGTATTATTGTCCACTTAAGCAGTCAACATTCAGAATTTTCAAGTACAATGTTAGTTATTGTTCGCGATTATCTATGTATCTCACATTTGATATACACTTAGGATCGAGAAAGTCAAGAATTCCATGTAATGGATGTTTTTAATTTAATTTCATCTCTAAAGTTAAGTCCTTTATATTAAGAGCAATGTACTTTTGTACATGTGAAGAGACTAGACGAGACTGAGGTTAGAGGCAAACAAATCTAAAATCAAACCAGAGGTGACAGGTCTGCACTTTCGTACAACAAAGCGATATAGTTTGACTAGTGACCTTAAAAACGGTATTATTGTTTCGCGGTCAAGTTTGCTCTATTTTTAGGATACAGTGACTGAGTCTAGATCAGCATGTTTCAAAATGTAGTAGAAGAAACAGTAAGTGAACCCCCCAGATGAATTTGTTTACATCTATCCAGTGACATGTATTATGGAACAATCTATCATCTAATAATTAAGACTTAAGTCATACATCAAAATAGAGATTTCACAGAATAATTGTCTTATTTAATATTGATTAGGTACTTGAAAATCGTTATGTCGTATGCCTTCCAATACATCGTATGATGAAGCTATTAGTTACGTTTATATTTAAAGTACTTTTTACAGTGTATGTACTACATCTAAAAGCCACACATATAATAATGTTCTAGGCATGGGTAATGTTTTCGTCATTTCTTCGCGTCATTACAGTGACACTCATATTTGTATAGTTTTTCCAAACTAACTAAAAATACTAAGAAATAAAGATAGATAAAAGTTCTTAAGGGAGATATGTTACTCATGATTTGTTATTCCAGCGATGTGGACTAACAACTCAAAACTTAATTTATCAAAAGCCATACCATAAAAATCAGCTAGATTATCATCCCATATTTGATTTTATCTCCCCTCAGTCGCTACATCCTATGCTGAACTTGTAGCCTCTGAAGTCTATGTTCCTGCACACTAGATAAAAACATTAATTATTAAGGGGGACCCAAGCCACCACGGACTTGGGTCGACCATTCTCATCAATAAATGTAAATTCCTTTAGATATCCATCTCGCCTTTCAGGTGACTTGGATACTTTGGAATCCTCACTTGTTGGGGAATGGGAGGTGCTACCACTAGGCCTTCTATCTGGAGACTTTTGGAAACGTATCTGATTGACTAGCCTTTGGTTTGAAGTAGATATAACCCTAGATTTATAGTTATAATTCGAATTATGAAAATTCTTATTACTACTACCGTGGTTAGAAAAACTTTTGTTGGGGTTGTTAAAACGTTTTGAAGGTTTCGACCGAATTGATTCTCCATTTGAGCTTCCTGTTTCAGGAGAAGTGCTCATTGGACTATCAATTGTCGAAACTTTTGATTTCTTACATGGACACACACTTGCTACATGTTCCTTTTGATGGCACGTGAAGCACGAACGCTTCTCCTAGGCTTTCTCATGAGCCTTGAGATTCGTTTGGTGTTCCGATTCTGTTTGTTTACCTTTTTCATTTTTATTCTTAACATCTTCTATTTTAGGTCTAACAAACTCAATTTTAGTTTTTGACTCCTCATTGGTCTGTGACTTGGTCGACTCGATGATGTCTACCATCTGAGAGATTGTTGGTCGCGTAGTAGAGTCAGCTTCTTGTTCATTTAATAAACTATCTAAGGTTTCAACTAAACATCTTTTTAGTTCAATTTTCCTTTCAAGATCAACAATTTTAACCTTAGCGTCTGCTAGTTCTTTTTCTTTATTTGAAGACTGTTTAGTTAAATCTAAAATATGCCTACGAGCTAAATCAATTATTTGACTTTGCTCCTTGACTCTATCTTTTAGAGTGATTAAATCTTTTGCATCAGATTTAGCTTTATTAACTAACTCAGATTTCTTTTTTTTTTTTTTAAATTGTGTTTTCTTCTTTTAAAGCATTTAACTGACATGTCATCGTTTTTGATGACTCTATTAAATTCTCAACCTGCTTTGCAAAGTTAGTACATAAAACACAAACATTAACTGTAGAGTCTAAGTTTAGAATAACCTTATGCTTCTCAGCATCCATGTTGGCCATATATGCAATGAAGTCCTTTGTACTCATAGTATCAGTTGACTCCAACCTTATAACCCTGGTCTCTGAAGCAGGTGACTCTCTCTCAGTCTTTTTCTCACTAGCATCATTTTGATCTACCTCATCAATTGAGGGCACGAATGCCTGAGGTTCTACAACATGTCTACTCCAATCATATGAACCGTCATGTGTTTGAGTAACAAAGGCTTTGGAATGTGTACTATTCCCTGAGTATTGATCACTAGTAGACGTCCCTTGATATGAATCAGCCCTACTCTCTTTGATCTGTTCATTACCGTCGAATCTTTTCTCCAAAGCTAACTAGAGCTCTCTAGAAAAGTTGTAACATTTGAAGGTATGCTTAATTTCTTGAGGAAGACACTCGATGATAGCAGACAACACCATGTTCTCTGCTTCATACATCCTTTTCTCTACCTCCTTCAATATTGAATACGAATAAAACTTACATTTCCCTTCGAATTCATAAGTAGGTGTATCATACCCTTCATTTATACAGATCCACATCTTGATGTCATTAAATTTTACAAATGATTCAAATCTATCTTTCCACTAGAAGTAATCTTCAGGTTTTAAAAGCTTTGGTGGTGAAGTAGCTTTACCTACTTCATGATCCATTTCTGTCAGCTTGTTCACATTTGACATTGTAATTAGAGAGTATAAGAACTTGAGGTATGTTCGTATAAGAAAGTCAACTAACGTCAAGTTCACTAAAAACACAGATTTCCCTCCAATAATTCGTGAAAATTTTTCGAGAAAAATTTAAATTTTCTCAAACCAAAGTTCATCAATGGTAAGCCTAAATTCATTTTTTTTTATCGAACTTGAGAAAGTTAAGTTCGTACGAAATTAAGAATGTTCGAACAAAACTACGTTCGAAGGGGTCACCGACATACGAACTTACAACTGTAAGTTCGTAGGAACTAAGTAAGTTCGTACGACACTTTCTAAGTTCGTACGAAAAGTTGTTGAAAAACTCAAATCTGAAAATTTCAAATCTGGGTTCCTTTCAACCTGCTACTTCAAATATCCTTTGCAAGGAGTGATTTCTAACACTTTTGGAAGTTAAAAACAAAGATTCTAACGTCCGAATTCGAAGGCTCTGATACCACTTGTAGGTTCCCTGGGTTCGGATCTACGAGGTAATCTTGTTTATATGAGTGCGGAATCCTCACATAAACATAAACGATAATAAACGAGTAATACAAATGTGTAAAGATCACTTTTATTGAACGTAAACAAGTATTACATTCAAACTAAGATACAAACTCTCTCTCTTTATCCTATCTGCGAACTTGCAATAAGGAACTATGACTGAGTTCGAACTTACAACTCTAAAATCTTATTTCGGACTTGTGTATATATAGGCACCTAAGTTCGTATGAACTTAGCAACTTCTAAGTTCGTACGAACTTACTAAGTTCGTACCTACTACTAAGTTTGTATGAACCTATAAGTTTGTACGAACCTACCAAATACACATACAAAACTAAAGTTAATAATTACAATGATTAACAAAATGACTTATAAAACGAACTATTACAAACTAGGAGCTGTTGTGACACAAAATGCACCAACACTCTCCTTTTCATCTCAGCAGCTATTTGTATAGAATACATTCCAGTGCCGGTAGCAAGTAGTGCCATAGCTGTTAAATTGATGAGATGTTGAATGCTGGCCATACCCAATTATGATGTTCTTTGAAACCTCAAAATATCACCATCTCTATTGTAGATGCCATGAACTAGGTACTCTATAACAAAGTCATGATAACTATGAACACCCATAGTTGGATTAGAGTTTCCATGTATAAAGTAGGTTAATGGAGGGAATCCTTCATCAGCAGCATGTATAGTAGACAAGTTCATCAACTGGTCAATGTGTACTTTCTTCTTTGGTTGACCTTGTTGACCAAAGTTAGTTGGTTACATTGGACTGCCTTTAACTGTTATGAGTTGCCCAACCTTCTTCTACTTGAGCTTGGGAGCTGGTTTAGAGACATTTCTTCTAGGTATACCTTCACACCTAGATGCCTTATCAAACAATTTTTGCAATCTGTTCATGACTGCATCTGTTGTATCTCCACTCCTATGCTTGTAGTAAGCTTGTATCGCCAATCATTCAGAAATTCAAAATTGTACATGTTCAACAATCTATAATTTTGAACTATGCCATTTTATCTTGTCATGTTGACCACTTTATCATTGCACCTCATGACCTTCACAATATTTGCTGAATGTTTTCTTTTCTTGAACAATCCTTATACCTTTCTAATTTATCTGGGGAGATAGAAAATGTCTACTATGTTTGAGGATTTTGATTGGTGTGTATAAGCAACATTTTTCTCATCTTTCTTTTTCTTTTCATCTTTTTGAGTAGTGGCAACTTGCTTAGCCTACTACTTAAAAGTAATTGCTAGTGACTTGTGTGATGTCAACATTTTTGAGACTTGATAGCTCTTAACTTTTTTGCCCTTGCAATTTTCTTTAATGTTGCTTCATCTTTTCTTTAGCATTACTCAAACAAGTCACAGATTACTTAATAGAAACAAATCCAAAGCTCTTGGCTTCTGCATCAAGAATTTCTTCTTCTATCTTCTATTGATCGTTAACACCAGTGATTGATCTTAATTCTTCCAAATGTCATGTTCAACTACCATGCAGAGATGTCTTCTGGCTTGATGCTATCTCTCACATACTGAGAATAAGCATCAAGTTTGAGTTGATTTGCAGGTTTAAGCTCTTCAACGGTAATACCCAATTGTAGTGCTTCTCTAAATAATGCCTTATCTTCATCTAACATTTCTTCAGGATTTAAAAATCATGTTGATTTGGATTTATTCTTGGGTTCCTCATCTTCCACAATAGGTTACTTATCTGGATTTTTAAATGGATCCGAAAATACTTCTTCTGTCTAAAGGTGATAGATAGAAAAATTGAATACATGTTGATTCTTGGTCTTTCGTTTTAGATTTATAAATTGAATTTGTATTTTGGCACTTTGAAAGCTATATTTATGATTTAAAACAATCTTTCCCAAAATGTACCAAGGAATCCCTAAGCTTTTGGCTAGGTAATCTATTTTCAGTATTTCCATAGATTCAAGCTCAGACCATGTTTAGAAAACGTCCTATGATTGTTGACAATGTAGCTCAACTAGTAGTTAGTTGTTTCATTGCTTTAAGTAGTTACACGATGTTGTTCATAATGTTTTCCATAATATTTACTATGCACTATTGGTATTTCCATAGTAATCTTGTGATGTACTATTAGGATAAACACATCATGTTGTGATTTAAACCACAATTGTTTATTTCTTAAGTACTTCACGATGCCTCTCATAGTATTTTCCATAGTAGTTACATTGTAATTCACTTATAGTGTGTCCATGGAAATCTACGATGTACTCTTACAATGGTTACTAGTATCGTGATTAAACCAAAACGCAGATAATTAATTACTTTATATTAAGGTTCGCGAGGTCTTAATATCAAAGTTGTAATCACGTTAATTGGTGGAAAGACGATAGTTAAGGTTTAAAATCATAAATAGAATGTATGATTAAAACACTACGTTTTTTGATTAAATAGCGTAACATTATCCCATAATTAACTAAATACATCATAACAAACATGCACATTTTATACACGCTAATCACGGTAAGTCATAAATCTAGCATAATAACAATAACATTAAACATTGTAATTAGAATAGATGATGGAAAGGAATAACTGTAGATTATAACGAGTTTGGAATACACTTGAAATACAAGAGCAGGACTCCGAACGTACTCCAAGCATATTACAATGCTTCACTTGCTACCTTCTAATTAATTACTAAGCGAATAATAATTAATTCCTAATCTAGAGAAAGAAAGCTAGAGAGATAAACTAAATTTGGAAGTAAATGTGAGTGGTTTATGATGATTTGGTAGAAGGAGGAGTTGGATATATATAGAGGTGTGCCTGGGCCAGATTTTTGACCATTGACCCGTATTTGACCAAGCTAAAAATGACATGTATTGCGCGAACCGTATCAAGGTGTGAGATTTATTGAGATACGGGTGGAACAAACCGTATACGGCTCACTTGGGCCGTATATGGCTTGCCGGGAACCGTATACGGTTCAAGAAAGCCGTATATAGTTCTAGTTAGGCCATATAGGGCTGGTTTGACCCGTATGTGCGGGGTCGCTAGCTCGTGTGTGGGATCGTAATTCTTCGTCGCTTGTTTTCACTCTAGATTCTTCGTTATTCGTCCAATTTCGTTGATTCTTTTTGTGTTGTTTTTCTAATGTCGTGATTAACACAAGAAAACAAATAAATGTAATATTTGGATTAAAAAATTAATTATTTGATTAAGATGGATAAGATAACGTGGGTAAAAAACGTGACTTTTTATGCGTTATCAAGTATCGTAAACAAAACCTTACATTCTCACTTCGGGGAATCATAAACATTTTAAAGGAAAAATTCAAAGAATCAAGAAATCTATTTTGGTTAGTAGGAATAAGTAAGGTGCTCGTCGTATAAGTGGTAAATCAATCTCTTAAGTGCTTCTGATGACTAGGTGATCGCACAAGGTAGTCATGCAATTCACTTAGTATGTAGCATTTATTGTTATAAGTTGGATCAAGAATCAAATTTACACAACTTAGAAATGGACGGTGATAATTATCCCACGAAATTCAAGAAAGGTTTAATGGTGATGGTTAGGGATGAAAGTAGGTGCTTCTTTGGTGAAAAACCTAGATTTTTGATTCATGAAAGCTTTATTTTGAGGATAGCTCAGCTAATTGTGATTATGGCTATTTTTTGGTCAAAACATAGGAGTAAAGTTCCTATCCGACCACAGTTTGATCTTTTGTGCGCGGTGACACACTTTGTTGCCAAACCGCTTTCTTTCGATGACCAGATCTTCTTTGCTCCATACGCTTCATTTTTTTCGAATTTTCTGATTTTGTTTTCGTGAATAGCTGGAGGCGAGTCGTCGAATTTTATGATATGTTTCTCGCATTATTCTGAGAACATTTTTTTTTATATATTTTATTTAAGGAATATCCTTTAGTTCCTTCTTATCTTCTAATTTTCGTCCTTATAGGGTGTCTACTCGTACTTAATATGTGAAGTGCCATTTCACGAGTAGAAGTTTGACACTTCGAAGGACGACTTAAGGAGGAAATTGGAGTATAACTATAATGATGTTTTCATAAATTGGAACTCTAGATTGGATGTTGGGAGTGGAAAGGTTTTATATTTCATAAAAGAAGAGGCTCAGGCTCAAAAAAGGGTTTTCGAAGGAATTCATCAACACTAAAGGTGAGTATTGATTAGGGTTAGGCTTTTAGGGAAGTGATTTTATTCCTAAGAATGTCGAGATCTTCTAGCTTCACCTATACCACGTATGGTACTTATCGATGTGATCTTGAAATGTATATCTACAGTAAGTTCAAATTCAAAATCCATACATCGGTACACACAACAAATGAATAATGAAGCATTAAAGATTAATGCTTTTATGGCTCAAATACCTCACAACAAATATAATGGGTTGTATGTTCCAAGTTATGTGATTGCTCTTATTAGATCAACATTTCAGTTTATGACATTCCTATCTTATTTATCCTAAAATTCAAAATAAGCATTCTCTTTTATGAAAATAATCCCTCTTAAGTGTTGTTGATTCAATTTTTTTTTTAAAATTAGAAGTGATTTTTCTCTGAGGAACATTTTTGAGTTTGCTATTGGAAATAGAATCTAGGTATGTATATACCGTTATCCCACACTTAGAGAAACATTAACCCGAATGTTCTATTATGTAGGAATTTTTACTGAAAGTAGAAATCCCACACTTAGAGTTTGAACAATTCGGAAAACGTTTCTCTCAATTGTACGTATTTTGGATTGGAATCCCACACTTAGTGATAAGTTTATTATAGGGTATAGCTTTCATATTTATTTAACGAAGATGATGAGTGAAAATAAAAGACGAGTACTTCTCTATGGACGATGTCTGGGGGTCTGAAGATGCTGCGACTGTGGTTTGTTTTATCAATCACTTGGGGTTGATGACTACAAACTTTCCATTTTGATGTCGGTCGCAATTCTGTGCAGATCATTCGGGTCAAGTAGGCTGGCTCCATTTTCCAACTCCTTTTGTGTTTATGTCTCGTAAGTGTGAACATGCTGGCTATGCATTTTCATTCTTCTTACAACTTTTGAACATGATGACTTCCCTATTGTTATGTGTTGTCTATTTCAAAACTTTCTCAAGACATATATTTAAACGAGTTCGGGCATAATGCATAAAAGTAATATGCAAATACCTCAAATGCTCGAAACATATGACTAGATACCTTATTTGAGGTAAGTGAGCTGTATATGAGAAGAAAGTTGGTGGTTGTGCATACCTAAGTGTGAAAGATGGTCGGAGACGTTCTTCACCTCTTGGAATTTAAAAAAAAAATACTACTACTAGGATACTACTAGTACGGGTTGCCTCCCGAGAAGCGCTCTTTTAAAGTCTAGAGCTCGAATTTCTCACTTCCTTTTATCAGGTAAACATAAGTGTCTCCCTAGGGCGAGTGGTGATGGTGTTGTGAGCCTTAGGTTGCGAAAATGTGTAGCGTGGCAGGTAGATCCTCATAAAGTGGCGAACATGGTTAGTATCAGGTCAGACTGATCCATGGTTTCCACTCTGAAGCATTAGAAGTGTGCTTAAGAGGCCCTGGATAGATCTTGTAGTCGCAAAGTGATGCAGTCCACTACTTTGGTGATTGGGCCATGAGGGTCGATCATGGAGGCAGTGTTGGTGTGAATCATCTCTCTATCGGGATGTGCACGTCAAATAGAATCAGTGAATCTCAAGAACTGAATCTTCAGGATTTCGTAGTCCTCATAATATGGGTCTCCGCTAATGAGTTGGTGTTGTGACACAAGTTGCTGATAAGATCTCACTGATGCTGATCGAACGGGATGTCAAAGTCCATGAAAGTGAGGATCAGTTTACTGATTATCTCTTGATACCCGATGTAAAATGTGGAATATGCGCTTCTTGCAATCTCTAAGTTATATATGTCACAGAGTTGGGCTGTTACGTAAGTAGCGACATTGACTTGAGACATAACAGGTGTAATGATTGGGTGATTGCGTATGCGCTCATCCCAAACAGTCAATCTTAGCTCATTGATAATTAACTCCGCATGGTGATAAGCGTTGAGTAGATTACCAACCTATCCCTTGTGATGTCGAAGTCGTCAGTAGCCAGTGACTCGAATAATGATCGGAGGTCTTCCATCATCCTTATGTCAGCTTAGTTTTCGGGATGACCTGTGGCTTTGTCGATGTGGGATCTGATTGATCCCAGCAGTTCGCATTTGCTGACTGTTTATGGAAGTGCAAAACCTGCTAAGGCATTATATACTTTGAAGTATATTTGCTTTTACTCCTTGCATAATCAAATCTCATTTATAGACTGGTGAACGGATTTTCTATGGTATGCCTTTCTTCCTGGATGTGCCTCTGGATCTCTGTTACGAAGGTTTGGATGCACTCCTAGAGGGTTTGGAGATTTCCCGAATCATTGTTGGCAAAATATGCATCGTATCCCGACTCAATGGCTGCTATATGCTCTCTTCGTGGAGACGTGTAGTTAATGGTAGATTCTTGAATAGCCGAAATGATTATTCGGAAGTCATTGTCATAATCATTTACCAATTTAATTATTTCCTCGTAATGAGAAATAATGTGAATGTAAACATAGTATGATGATGTTGCAGGTAATTCTGGTGGTTTGGTTGAAATTGGAGTAGGCAGGGAACGAAGATCAACAAGAACATTGATGAAATCATTGTCGCTTGGGTTACTATCCGTGGTAGGAGTGTTAGTATCATGTGAGTCAGGAAATGTGACTGTATCAGAGAGCGGCTCGAGTTCTTTAGTATCCTGTAGTATTGGTTTGTCAGAGAGCGATTGTGGAGTGTCGAACTTTATGTCCTTTGGCTCGTCAGCTCCGGATGTACTTCCCTTTTCAAACTGTGTCTGAGATGTAAAAATATTTAGGGCTGGAGATCTTTTCGGTGGTTGTTGTCCTTTTGGGCGTTTTGCTTTGTATTCGGAGATTTTCTTCAAGAGTCTCTCTTTTGTCAAAGACGAAAACAACTGGTCGATCCTTCATCTTGGAATCGGGCATTTAGTTAGAAGTATCATCGTCGCCTATTCGATTGAGTCATAATCGGGATCGCTTATCCTAAATGCGACAGTCTCTCTTTGAGATTGTAGGACTATAGTCTGATTGTAAACGTCGATGATGGTTCTTGATGTGTTCATAAATGGCCTTTCTAGGACTACTGGGAGGTTGATATCCTCGTGGATGTCCATTACTACAAAGTCTGTAGGGTACAAGAATATGTCAACCTTAACCATGTCGTTCTCAACTATTACTTAGGGGTACCTAATGGATTGGTTGGCTAGCTAGACAGTCATTTTGGTTGGCCCTAAAAAGTGTCGAAAATTCAGCATTAGCAGGGAGATTATGGATCTCGGGAATTTTATCCTTGGTCGAGAGGAGTTTCCTAATGTATTTGCTACAACTAGGTACTCTGGACATGGTGTCAAAGAATTTTCCCTCGAGTTTGAAAATGTAAGCTTGCTAGAATGATCCTTATTACGTCTTGGGAACGGAATGCGTACTTCTTTATCTGGTGTGGGTACAGACTCTGTGGTTGCAGTTTGTGATAACGACAGGTTGTACCTCCACCGGCAGAGGAACTGAAGGTGGGCTCGGTGGCACCTTGGAGTCTGGTGTGTCTAATTGCTTAGCTTCCTCTGTGTGGGTTACAGACAATGTTACTAGGCAAACTACCCCAAGGTCTAGTATCAAGTCGATGTGCCAATTGGCCTATTTGGGTCCTAGACTCTTAAGTAATGCAAGTTGATTTGTCATAAAGATATCAACTTGATCCTGTCTGGTTACGGTCTTCTGGTTCGTTTGGTATTGACCTTGGATGAACTGGGTGAGAATGTCTTCTGAGCAAGTGGTTGGGGTGTTGGTCTTAGTGTTTGATTTAGCATATTGGGTGTTATCTGACGTAGGTCCAGTGAGTGGAAGTGGTTGGTTATATGGAATATGAGGTTGTTAGGATAGATCGGGTAGCTAGGTGGATATCTAGTATGGAAATGGGGTTGGTTATTACTAGGTGGGTATTGGACGCCTCTGGATTGGTTTGGTGGGTTGTGAGTGAATCCAAGGGGGTTGATTTTGTGAACGAGCTAGGAAATGAGCGTAGTAAACAGTGTCGTCAGGGTCCTCATATTCAACCTGGTAATCCTCTGTAGGATGTGCGTTGGTACAGTTTGGGCAAGCTTGGACCTGGTGGACTTGCTAAGATTGCTTCTTCAATTCTCCGATTTGCTTGGAAATGGGGATGGCTATTTCGTATATATTTGTTTGTTGATGATAAACGCATGACTTATAACTGTTATATTTACCTATACAGAGGCCGAATTTTACCAAGACAAAGAATAGATGCACCTAGATGACTCTAGTCCAAGAATGCAGCATACTTCACACACTATGCCTTCACAAACTGGTCCTAATCAAGTGACCTAACCTAGGGGAGTAATTCCATTTCAATCACTTTATAAACTAATATCAAACTAAAAGTTCTAAGTGTGGGACACACTACGATAACTTAGAAATATTATTCCTAGCAAAAACCCTAAGTGTAGGATCATCCCGATGGGATACCCCCAGTTTATGGTTGAACACTAGGGACAATGTTCCTCTAAATGTGGGATAGTAATGTCTTCACATTTTATAGATTCTTGTTCCTCAAAGAACCCTCAATTTTTGGTAATTTTTGGTAATTTTAAAACTTTTTCGAGACATATACGTTATAAGGGTGGTAGATTATCTTTATGTATCAAAATTGGTTAAAAATGCCAAATCATTTCTTATTTTCATATTTTTTTCAAGATGAGGATCCAAGAGAAGCATCGCATGACTAAACACAAAACCACCAACCAAAAGTGAGGTACCTTGAGCCTTTAATAGGACTTATCTTTAGGTGCTTTGCTTCTTCAATTGTTGAGTGTGCAGATGTATACATTTAGATTTATAACTTGCTCAAGTAATACACTTTGAGACCACATTGATGAGTATCATACTTGGTATAGGTAGGTACAATTAGATGAACTTGACATTCTAGGATAAATCCAATTTTCTTTCAAATCTCTTTCAAACCTAACCCTTTCCAACACTCACTCTTAGTGTTGACGATCCGATTAGAAATCCTTTGAGCCTAAACCTTTCGATTCTCACAACCCATAACCTACATATCCCTATCAACCCTTTTCACCGTAGCTTAGAAATTTAATTTACAAGGAAATGTTGCCCAAAAATTCCAGCCTCTCTTCAAAAGGTCGCCCCAAATATCTATAGGTTTTTGATAGATCAGTCGATGGGTCTATTTGGTGAACACACCTCTCTTGATAGGTCATGAGGAATCCCCAAAGAAGTTGTCCGGGAATTAATATAGATATACTACCCAGTAGAAGTAAGCTCGTGATCAAGATAGCCGTCCGCAAAGCCAAAGAGCCTAGCAAGAAAAAATTAATACAAGAATCTCAAAAGATTATCGATAGCCACAAATCCCCTACTACACAAAAGGAATCTCCAAATAAGGTCAAGCAACACTCCGAGTAAAGTAACATTCTTGAAAGCTTCCATTTACCCCCAAAACATTCATACACAAACCAAAACCCCTTCCAAACAACCCTTCACAAAATGTCGTGTGATAATTAGCGGTGTTCTCATTTAAGTGGTGGAGATCTGATTATTGATCAAGTTTATGACAATAAATGCTACATGATAGGCTTCTAAGTGATACAAATAGATAATACGTAAATTGATACACTAGTGTGAATTGAGTGACCACCTTGCCACATGACACGCTGAAAGATTCTAAAGCGAAAACAAGCGATGAAGAATTACGATCTCGCACACGAGCTCGCGACCCCGCACATACGGATCACACCAGCCGTATACGGCCTGTATGAAGCGTATACGGTCCACTGCACGCTGTATACGGCCTGATGTAGCGTAAAAAGTCACGTTTTTACGGCCTCCCACCCGGAAGGCGTATACGGCCTCCCAGAAGGGCGTATACGGCATGTAGGGTGTATTACCCCCTCCCAAATGGGTGTATTCACCCCCTGTGGATGATTTTCGCTCCTAATTTGGTCGTGTGAATACGCACAAACTCCAAATGGTGTCAATGTGGGGTGTCGAATTTTAGTGCAAGATTGGATTTTTATACTACACCCCAATACGTGTATGATGAAGATTGGGTGTATTTTGGGCATGCCTTAGCCTATAAATGCCACCCTTAACCTCCTCATTTCAACACACCTCTCCAACCTCAAACATACACTACTTACACACACTTAGTTAGTTGTTTCTCTCTCTACTTTCTCTCTCTAGATTAGTTTAATTAACTAATTTAGGGAGAGTTAAGTATGAGATTAGTTATGTAATAGTAATTAGTAGAGAGCTTAGAGCTCTAATTGTACGGAGGTGCTCCGAGACTACGATTGCGCAAGATTTGTTGTAATGCTTATCTATCCAACTTATGATGTGGTTGAGACCTACTGATGAATTTCTATATGCATGTCCCTCCGTTATCTGTGTCTGATGATCAATGAACTCGACACGGCCGGTGTTCTCCCGATTGAAATATATTGATAGGAGACGCGGAGCATAGGATTAGAGATAGATTAGATTTATCTTCATTTATCGAATGTTTTAGAGAGAACTTTTGGAACATTTGTGATTTAATCATTTATCTAAACATCCCGCATGAAGTGAACTGAATGTTATCCCTGTCACCCTACTGCATGTTCTTGTTTGATTGTTGCCTTAGGTTTACATGCTAGTATCAAGTTGCCTAATTGTTGCGGTTAGATATATGATTAGGTTTTCGAACATGAAATAATTCCATACATCAATTTAACATGCTTAGAATAGTTATGATGATTAATATGTAATAATAATGAACAATTTAACTGGCCATTAGACAAAACCATCCCAACTCATCCCATGGGGTCACTCTCGTTCATATTATCGTTTATTCAACGATTCATGCCATGATACGGATATATTGATGTCCGAGCTTGGGGAATGAGACTCGAGGATGGTTGTCGGTTAAATTGGTCGCTACATTTAGGAGAACTTCTGGTGTAGTGTATATTTCATAGCTTTTATCCATGTGACATATTGCTTATCTGATTGTGGACACCTCTACGTTAGATACGTAATAGGCTAGGAGATATGGCTCATTGGGACCTAGAAAATATATCCCATAAGGGAAGACAAGGAACCTTCTAACAAAGCAACGTATTAGCTGGCTGAGTCCGTGGTATAGCAATGGAAACACCTCTGTGTGTAGTACAATTGTGGAAGCCCCAAAAAAGCCGTTAGTCTAATGCTTTGTGGATTATTGTTCGTTGTTTCAATCTTGTCTATGAATCCCTAGGTTTATCATCATTACTAATGCCTTAATTAAAATAACTACCCCTAAATAGCATATAATGACCTCATAGTAACCACTCGCTTAACTCTTAGTACTCTGTGTAACCTCCACCCCTATCTTAGTTTAAGTATTACTTTAGATAATTAGAAAACGAAGACAACCAACTTATCCAACTATTTTATCCCAGCTAAATTACAAAAGATAATTAACCTTCCTAAATTCCCATGCCCGTTGTAGTTTCAAGAACGATCCTAGGTCATACTTACAGTTATACTTCCCTTAGTCGTAGTATACTTAGGTAACCAGCAAACAAAAAATATAAAACTACCCACTGGTGGACGCCATTCGGTCACCGTCCGGCAATCAACCTGACGACGACACGCCACGATAAAACCGACCGTTTGGTGCGTATCACGGTCCAAGTGAGCCGTATACGGTTCGGTTCAACCGTATACGCGTAAAAATGCAAGCTTTATCCAGTTCGCGTAATACGGTTCGGTGGTCAAATATATGGGTCAACTTTCCTTCTATATATGTATTGCTCCATCAACCTACTCTCATCGGGAGATTTTCATGAACGATCGGCCAGTATTTTAATATTAAAACAAGACAGCAAGTTGCAAACTCAGTGAACTAGGTTGGGGTGGAAACCAAGATCACGAACACGCTCACTATATTATTTTATTTATTTTATATTTAATATTGTATTTAAATAAATTGTTTATTTATCCAGAATATATCATTTTGTTATTTTATGACACATGTAATATTTCTAGTGGTTGGTTTGTATTTTTTGGAGAATATTTGTTATCCTTTTAAATCTATAATTATCTTAATATATTTCTTTTTTTAAAAATACTATAATTTGTCATTTTTTTCTCTATAAATACAGTATAATATTGATATATTTCGTATTCAATTTCAACTATTCAATTTCAACTCTTCATTTTTAAACTCATTTGATTTCTTTGTTATCATGGATCCTTCCTTTCAAATTTCATTTTCAGTCTTGATGACTCTCAAGAGTATACAAACTTTCAAAGCTATGAAACCTCTTAGTTTTTCTCAATTCCTAATCAATTCCCTGTCATTGTAAATACCCAAACCTCACAAAGTACTGGAAAACTCTCAAGAGGCGATCAATGAGAATATGATGAAGATGTTGCATTAATGTCATCATGGGTTACCGCTAGCGAAGATAACATTCGTGGAAAAAACCAAAAAGGTACATTTTTGTGGGCAACTGTGAAGGAATTGTATGATGCAACTCAAGCGGAAAACCCAAACCCAAAAAAGCTTAGAAACATTGCTCAAATGAAAGGTCGTTGGAAACGGATTAACGAAAATGCACAAAAATGGGTTGTCATTTCGAGAAGCATATAGACATAAAAGAAGTGGAATGAGCATGAAAGATGTTGAGAATGACGATCATAAAATTTATGAGGCAGGGGGAGTAAGTTTAATGACTCTATTGTTTTTAATACTGTTATGTGTAATCATAAGAAACGGAATTTACAGCTAGGTCAAGGCATAACACGTACTGAACATCAAATGGGTGATGAAGAAAGTGGTGGTAGCTCAAAAAGATCTAGGACAAGTGAGGAAGGTGGATATAGTGTCCCTTCCAACCTAGAAACGCCAACCAGTGGTGATTCATCACGTCAACGTCCTATGGGTAGAGATATGGCTAAGAAAAAAGGAAAAGGTAAGGTATCTAACGAAATTGTTGAAGAAATTCGTGCATTGAGGCTTACTCGAATCGATGCAATTGATGTCATGAAAAATAGACTCGAGTTAGATAAACAAACGGAGCAAAAAAAAGGAAGAAAGAGAGAAAAACAGGGAAGAAAAGGAGATAAAGAAGATGCAACTTATGCTTCTAAATACACTGTTAGCAAAGGAGCACTTGTCGCCTGAAGATGAAAAAACAAAGCGATATCTATTATCAAAGTTGTATGGAATGTGATTGCATATGGAGTTGTCACGTGTCAATATTCTAATTGGTTGCTTGGATTTCATACGGATAGAATTTATCATCCAAAAAATCTAACATTATCTTTAAATAATATGGAAAATCTAACATTATCTGCATTATCACGTGTCAATATTCTAATTGGTTGTTTGGATTTCTTACGAATAGAATTTATCATCCAAAAAATCTAAAGTTATCTTTAAATAATATGGAAAATCTAACATTATCTGCATTGTCACTTGTCAATATTCTGATTGGTTGTTTGGATTTCTTACGGATAGAATTTATCATCCAAAAATCTAACATTATCTTTAAATGAAAATAAAAAACATCAAATTCATATCCGGATCACTATAAATAGGGTATAGTATTGTATAATTTCATATCCAACAGCAACTCTCCATTTATAATTTATGTAAAAGAATGTCTCAAAGTGAAAACTCATCAGAGGGTTCCGATTCAGGTTCAAGTTCATCAAATATGAATGAATATGATGAATGGGAAGCCCGAGTTGTTCAACAAAATCAAGTAATGGATCACCTCATTAGTGAACCACTCATAAGTATGCCAAATATGATAGAAGGCGGTATCGAGATCGGGCACGTGAACAGGATGAGGCACGTTTGATGGAAGACTACTTTGCCAACAACCCAACATATGACGAAGCAACCTTTCGGCGTAGATTTCGAATGCAAAAACCATTATTCCTTCGTATAGTGAATGCTATTACAACGAGTGACAGATACTTTCAGCAAAGACGTGATGCCACAAGTAGACAAGGTCTTTCACCATTGTAGAAATGTACCGGAGATATGCGTGTGTTAGCCTATGGAACATCAGCAGATGCACAAGATGAGTACTTGAGAATGAGTGAAACGGTAACAAGGGATGCTCTTATACATTTCGTAGAAGGTGTCATTTCATGTTTCGGTGAACAGTACCTTAGAAGTCCCAATGAGGTTGATTTGGCAAGACTACTCCATGTAGGGGAAGAACATAGATTTCCAGGTATGATAGGCAGCATTGACTGCATGCACTGGGAATGGAAAAATTGCCTAGTAGCTTGGGCTGGGCAATATGCAGGGAGAAGCGGGAAACCAACAATCATTTTGGAAGCTGTTGCATCATATGACTTATGGATATGGCATGCATTCTTCGAAACACCAGGTTCATGCAATGATATTAACGTACTCCGCTGCTTTCCTATTTTTAGTGATGTATTGGCAGGTCGAGCACCAAATGTTAGTTACATCGTCAATGGTCGAGAATATAGTAGGGCGTATTATCTCACTGACGGGATATATCCTTCATGGGCTGCCTTTGTGAAGTCAATAACCTCTCCGTTACTTCGAAAACACAAATTATTCGCTGAACGTCAAGAGGCTGCTAGAAAAGATGTTGAACGAGCATTTGGAGTTCTACCAGCTCGTTTTGCATTTCTTTGGCGCCCATGTCTTATTTGGGACAAGGATATGATGGTTCAAATTATGATTGCATGTATCATCATTCATAATATAATCGTTGAGGATGAGCGAGACACATATCTTAACTATTATGATCCATCAGAATTTCTAAATGATATACCTATAAACCGACAACCAGGAAGCTCTACTGGAGATGGGGAACATCCTTTTGAATATTCCATTGAACGAATTGCAAGCCTGTCCAATTATATGACCAATAGGGAACAACTTCGTAATAGAGGAGGTCATAACTTAGGAGGTGCTCTAAACGCTACGATCTAGAATGTTATTTACGCCTGTACCATGTTTCAAGTATTTAATCTTTGCATTTAATTTTAATATGTTTTATTGTACTTACTATTTAGAATACATGCTAAAATTACCATTTTAGGCTAAATAAATTATAGTGGCTGCTATGATAGACATTTACGTTGGCGTAGTTATGTAATTAATTATACTATTACTCTGTCCACACAATAGTTAATTAACATATAAATATATGAATTGAATCTCAAGTGTTTATCTATCCAACTCATGTTGTGGTTGAAACCTTGCCTCTAAAATGAACATAGCTAATTCATAGGTATAGGTCACTCAATTATTCTATGCTAGAAGAATCATTGAACTCGGCATGGCCGCTGTTCTCCTTATTAAAATATATTTGTGGGAGACACGGAGCATGGGAATAGAGATAGATTAGATGTCATATAGTGGATATTTTTAAAGAACTTTCAAAATATTCATAACTTAGTTAATTCATTCACCTGACTTATAAAACTGAATGCTGCCCAAACGTACCTATTGCATGTACTTGTTTGATTGTTGCGTAGGTTTAGTTGGTATCACTTTATTCCGCTACTCAATTGAATGTATGACTAGGTCCTCGAATATTACTTGATATTTGTATGTTCATAATAATGTAGTAGAATAGTAATGATGATTGCTATGTAGGGATGATGACAATTTAACTGGTCATCATACAAAGTTGTCCCAACTTGTTGTGGTGGGTTAACACCCGTTCATGTTATTGTTTATTCAACGATTCATGTCATCAATACAGACGTCTCTGACGATTGAGAATGAGGAACATGATTCGAGGATGATTGTCAAGTTAAGTTGGTTATTGCATTTAGCAGAACTTTAAGCGCTAAATAACACTTCGTGTCCATTAACCAAGTACATGCCCTTATCTGATTATGGACAACTTCATGTTAGATAAGCGGTAGGATCGTGGAAACGACTCATCCCAGAAATAGGAATTTAGGTTCGAATCTTACTTGGGAGACTGAGGAATCGATGCGGTCACGATACCTTAGGTTATTCATTAGAGACTAGATTTCAGGGACGAAATCTTTTTAAGGAGGGTAGATTTGTAACACCCACTCTTATGGCCTAGGGGTAATCTGGTAATTTCTTAATTTATACTTAATTATGACTTTTATATATATTATGATTTTATTAATGTGTTCATTAGATAGGAAAATTATATATAGGTTGAATAGTTAATTGTGGCAGGCAAAATATTGATAGTTTTAAATTAAAATAGTTATCGGTAAAATAAAATAACTTGTTTCGCAAAACGGTTTTCAGGTTCCAGACAATAAACCAAACAGGGGATTAAAATTAGCAAGTCTTTGAGTTGGTTGGTGATATAAATCACCTAACTCATCTTTTTCATCTCATTTTCTCACCAAACCAATTTTTCTTCATTTCTCTTACAAGCTTCCTTCCAAAAATCACGAATTTAACATCAAGTGAGTTGTGTTTTAACCTGCTGTAAATCCTTGTTATCATCTTCATCTTGTTTCTATTCTAATTGTAAGCATTTTTGCTATTTATGGTATAAACTTGAAATTGGTCAAATTCTTGAAATGGTGTGTAAATTGATGTTTAAAGATGTTAAATGATGTTACTTGATGTATTAGAAAGGTTAGAAAGCTGGTTAGGTTGATAGGAAACTGAGTTTTTGTGTTTGTGAGTGAATTGGTTCGGTTTTGGGTAGCAACAGTACATCCTGTGAGTTGAGATTGGCCTTGCGAGTTGGATTGGCTTGCGAGTTGAGTTGCCCTGCGAGTTGAGTTTTGCCTTGCGAGTTGAGTTGCCTTGCGAGTTGAGATTGGCCTTGCGAGTTGAGATTGGCTTGCGAGTTGAGTTGCCCTGCGGATCGGACTCTTATTAGCAGATTCTAGATTACAAGGATCACCCTCTTGGATTAATAGGTTATAATAATGTTTCGAAATTTCTTAATTGAATAAATAATTAAACAAACGAATTGTTATAACTTGATATAAATTGATAGTTGTAGAGCGATTATATCCGATAATTCCAACTTGGTGATTGTTTACCATTTTGATACTAAGTAATGAAATATGTTATACGATCATGGAAAGAGTTACTAACTTCTAAATTATTGTATTCTCAGATCAGCAGAAGACTCAGTAATATAAGATCTTTGAGCGTGGGCTGAGACAAGTCAGGTGAGTGGATCTGCAACTCATGATTTGACATAGTTATAATAGTGTGGTTACAACAAGTAACGTAGATATTGATAGACTGTCTAGTCTGATATGTGATTGTGTATCTACTTGTTATACATGTGGCCTTCGGGCATCTGTGTTGTTCAGAGGTCAATTGCGATTGGACTTGGTTACTAATAGTGATCAACACAGGTTCCAGGAACATGTGTTGTTGCTGGAAACTGTGTTGTTGTTTAGAAGTACCAAGTTATCGGTAAATCTTGCATGGGCCAATACAGATTGTGATAAGCGTTATTTGAGGGCCACCGCGGCTGTAGGATTCCTCAGTAACCACCGATCCTCTTGAGTTTATGTGGTTTCGTGCTTAATGTAAACAGATTGTTACGCTAAGTTGAATTATTAGTTGTACATTCATTCACTTAGCTTCGTGCTAATCCCACCATTTATCTTCCTGCAGGTTATGTATAAGTTGTGGGTTGGGCAGGAAGATGGTCGATTGGAAGGAATGTTTGACATGCGCTTTAACTCTGATAATTATATAGATGTTTTGTTAGTTATCATGTATGTAGATTTCGAAGAACGATAATATATGTTTTGTTTCAGGATTTAAATGTTGTAAAACTCGCAAAAAGTTTAAGGTCCTCTTGTAATATAATATATAATATTATTTTATCCATCGCTTCCGAGTCAAATGACACAATTAATACTGACTAAAATGGGGGGTGTTATAGTTGGCTTTATGTAGACTTCATTCCCAATGGGTCTTCAATCTTCATATACAACTCTATCTTGACTTGATTGAGGATAGCGGAGCATAGATAGCACAGGGAATAACTTTCATTTGGATCAATCATGAATGTTGTCCAAAGATTATCTTCTATGTGCTAGTTGAACATCACAGTTCTCTATGTTGGGTGAACGTACATTATAATCCTTTTGACCCAACTTATAGAACACATTTGTGACGTTTGCACTAATCTTTAAGATCTCTATGTTGGTTGATGATAGGATAACTTTAGTGTTAAAAGTAAGTTGTTGTCATCATAAAATCAATTTTGTCATCATAAAATTAACATAGAGTTTAACCTCTAATAAAGGTACAAGCACATGAGGGTTATTTGAAAGTAATGGATGGTTGTTGAATTTCGAAAAATTGGTATGATTCATTAGGGTGAACTAGACGGCTTTTAGCCATGTAGTGCCTAATTCAGGAGTTCTAATAAGAAGGATATCAATGTGTCTATCTTGAAAGTGTTTTTGATATGAAAGGATTCCTTGCAAATGTCTGCGAGTATAGGCGGATTTTGAATGGGGGCAGCACGGGAAGTCGCCCCCACAAGAATTTTCAAATTACGTAAAAACAATTGTTCAAAAGTAAATTTTTTCTTGCCCCCTCTAAAAAGGATAATTAAACTAAACATTTCTTGCCCCGTAAAAAAAAGGAAAATTCTTATTGCCCCTATGAGAAAATAAAATGACAAAAGAAATTTTAATTGACCCCTTAAAAAATTCTTTACTACCTCATTAAGAAAAAGTAAAAAGTAAAATACAAAGAGTGTATTACCATTTAAGAAAATCCAAACGAACAATAAAAGAAAAAATAAATTAATCTCTAGATCAAAGAGGGCGGAGTATCGATTGAAAGAAAACCAAAAACACACTCTTTACTCTTCCTTTCTATTTTCCACCCAAAAATTAAAATTGAGACATTTAGAGCCATTATAACAAATGAAGCACATTAATTATGTGTTTTATTCTTTCATCGTTTTTTACTGCTAATTGTCAACACTTAATTTTCCAACATTCAGGTTTGTAGTTTGTATTAGAAAATCTTGAATTAGGATTTAAGGTTTGTATTTTGTAACCATTTGTTTCTTAAATTTTACTTGTATTACAATTTCTACATGGAGTTTGTATTTTATAACGTTTTGTTCTTAATATTTACCTTTATTACATTGTCTATATTGATTTAGTTATTTAGCGTTCACATACCACGTAAAATTCTGATCTGGTGTTAATTTTTACTCTCATTTTATTTCATTCAAATATGTTGGTTTTAAACCATTAAGGTTACATTGATTGTGAGATTGTCGGCTTTGTTAAATATATGCTAGTTTAGGCTATACTTTTATTAGATATTTTTTAGATATGTTACTGACTTGCTTTATGCTTAATTTTGTGTCTTTTTTTAATGTAAACAAAGGACATTATGTCATTATCATTCATGGATAGATGGGTTATAAGATCAAAATCACCATTGGTGCAAACACCAAGTGTTAAGGTAAGTTTGAAAAGGAATTTTGAAGAAATTAATGTCGAGGATATTCCGGCAGATCATATAAACCCAACTCTTGAAGTAAGTTCAAAAAAGAACCGTGAGAAAATTAATGTTGACGATCTTCCGGCGGATCCTATGGACAGAAGAAGAATGTCTAGCTATAATGTTAATGATCGTGAGACAGTTGCAAAGAGGTCCTTATCAACCTCGTGGTTATGTATTTCCTCATAAGGCTATGGGTAGGGCAAAGAGAAGATTCAATCACAAGTGGTTTGACTTATTCAAACCTTGATTAGAATAAAGTGTGAAAGGAGATGTTGTGAATTGTTTATATTGTTATTTATGTGTTGATCATGTCAAGGATCATGGTGAAGCTATTTTTAAAATTGGGGGATTTAGTAATTGGAAAAAACTTGAGAGATTTCAAGTTCATATTTGAGGTGTAAATAGTGCTCATAATCAATGTTGACGAAAACGTGAAGATTTGATGAATCAAGATCATCACATTGAGTTTTCTTTTGCTAAGCGAACTGATCGGACTAGAATTGAGTATAAAACTAGGTTGACTACTTCTGTTGATTGTTTCCAATTGCTTCTACGGCGAGGTTGAGCATTTCGAAGTCATGACGAGTCAGATGATGCGATTAATTTGGGACACTTCCAGAGAGTTACTACATCTTTTGGCTTACCAAAATGAATAAGCAAAAAAGGTTGTCTTGGAAAATGCGCTGGAAAATAACAAGTTAACTTGCCATTCAGATAGATATAACGTCAGCTTGTGCTTATCAAACTACCAAAACTATTGTGGACGACATTGGTGGTGATTATATTTCCATTCTAGTAGATGAATGTCGTAATTCTTCTACAAAAGAACAAATGGCTCTTGTTGTTCGATATGTTGATAAGAAAGATTATGCGATTACATATTTTTTTGAAATTATATATGTCACTAACAAAACCTTGATATTGTAAACTAACTTTTAATTCCATTGTTTAAACTACTTATTTTAGGTTATGTCATAGAGCGATTTCGTGGAGTTGTACATGTCACCAGCACAACCTCTGTGTCCTTGAAAGAAGCAATTGAGTCAATGCTTACAAGACTTTAGCTAAGTGTATCTCACATATGTGGCCAAGGGTATGATGGTGCTAGCAATATGCAAGGTGAGTTCAAGGGTTTAAAGAGTCTAATTTTGAAGGATAATAGTTCGGCGTATTATGTGCATTGCTTTGCACATCAACTTCAATTAGTCCTTGTTATTGAAGCTAAGAATGATACGAATATCGCCTCCCTTGGTACTATGATTGGTACTTTAGTGAATTTTGTTGGAAGTTCTTATAAGCGGATGGATATGCTTCGTAAGAAACAAGCTGAGAGAATTATAATGGCAATTGATAGTGGTGATATTGAAGCCAGTAAAGGCAAATGATATACGTTGGAACTCTCATTGTAATACATAGATAAACATTTATAATTTATTCCCTAATATTCTTGAAGTACATGGATATATTAATTAAAGATGCAATGAGCCCCAATCAAAGAGGAGAAGGAAAATGATTGTTAGCTTGGTTGTTATCTTTTGATTTAGCATTTACTTCGATCTTGATGAAGAAACTCCTTAAGATCGCAAATGAATTGACATTAACATTGCAGAAAAAAGATCTAAATGTAGTATGTTGGTGCACGTTTGGTGACAACAGCTCTTATTTTGTAATAGTTAGTTTTGTTATTAGTTTTGTAGTTAATAATGTAATTTGTTTATTAACTTAGCCTTTTTAGTATTAAGTTTGTATGTTCGTACGAACCTATATGTTCGTACGAACCTAGGAAGTTCGTACGAACATGTAAGTTCGTACGAACCTAGGACCAGTAAGTTCGTACGAACTTACTGGGTATAAAAACTAAGTTGTAATATTTCATTAAATAGCTTTTTGAAATCAGTTATATTCGAATATACAGTGCTATCTTCGAATACCTACGAACTTATACACTAAAACACTTGCATTTCACTTGTTTTATTGTTGTTTGTTGTGTATTATACCTTTCCGCAAACTAATACACGTTGCAATCCCGTTTGGATCCGTTCAAAGGGACTTTCAATTGGTATCAGAGCTTCAACAAGTCTTTGTTGGGTTCGGGATTGATAAAACACAAAGAAAACAAGATTTGAGAGTGTTTTGGAAGATAAAAGTTGTACTTTCGGCTTCCTTTTGTGTTCTAGAACCAAGTTGTACAAGTTCTAACCATTTTCCACGGTTAAATCTTCCTAGATCTGAGTTTTTGCTCAGATTTGAGTTTGAACAGCAAGTTCGTACGGACAAGAAAGTGTCGTACGAACCTACCCAGAATAGCATTCGAACCTATAGGTTCGTACGAACCTAGTAAGTTCGAATATTTGAATTTTGGTTCTAAGTTCGTACGAACCTAGGGGTTGACCAGAGTGTTGACTTCTTCGAACCTAGATAGTATTCGAACCTAGTAGGTTCGAATAAATTCTAAGTTCGTACGAACCTAGTTATTTAAAAAAAAGGGTTATTTGGAGGGAAAATTGTTCTACTTCCAAAATTTAAATTTAGGCTTACCATTATCTATCTTTGGTTTGAGAAAATTTAAATTTTTGCTCAGAAAATTTTCGATAATTTTTGGTGGGAAATCTGTGTTCTTCTACAAACTTCTATCGACTTTTTGACAAGATGACTAATTTAAACAAAATGATTGA
This sequence comes from Logfia minima, assembly GCA_963921325.1. NCBI lineage: Eukaryota > Viridiplantae > Streptophyta > Magnoliopsida > Asterales > Asteraceae > Logfia > Logfia minima. Next base: position 26,699,658 of record OY992768.1, read on the forward strand.
AATGGATCATGAGGTTGGTAAATCCGCCTCACCACCGAAACTTCTTAAGGGAGAGGATTACTTTTGGTGGAGAGATCGATTTGAATCTTTTGCCAAGTTTCATGATGTCAGAATGTGGATATGTATCAAAGATGGATATGATACACCGACATACGAATATGAGGGTAAACAAAAGTTATGTACTTACTCTATGATGAAAGATGAAGACAAGAAGATGTATGAGGCTGAAAACAAGGCCTTGTCTGCGATCACTATGTGTCTTCCACAAGAAATCAAACACACTTTTAAACGTTACCAATTCGCGAAAGAGCTTTGGTTAGCGTTAGAAAAGAGGTTTGATGGGAATGACAAGATCAAGGAAAGCAGAGCAGACTTGATTACCAAACAGTTTTATGTCTTCAAGTATATGAAAGGCGAGTCACTAGAGGAGATTATCACTAGATATTACCATCTAATGACTGAACTGGATAACAGTGGACTTTCATTCACTGAAACTGTGACATGTAACAAACTCCTTGAAGCTTTGCCTTCAAAATGGGACATATACACCTTAATGATCAAGGAGAGTGCTGACTACAAGACTCTGACTCTCGATGATGTTATAGGGAAGTTGCGAGTTTATGACTTAAACATGCAGCGAAAAGAGACCGGATCTGATCAGGTTCAGGATCCGAGTGTTTACCATGGTAAACGATCTGATTCCGCTGTATCTACTAGTACAGGTGGAGTTGCAGCCTTCTATACTAACGAGGCTGAAACGGACTCGGCTATTCGAAATTCGGGTAGCAATGTCTGTTATATGGCATCATCTGAGGAATCAGGGATTGATAGCAAACCAAACACTGGGACATCAAGCGGTTTTAAATCAATGCCCATGAGCAAGAAATCAGCTGAAGAGGAAGTAGCCCTACTTGCCTCTTTTGTTGCTTCTCGTGAGAATTTCATTAAGGGCAAAATCACTGATCCTGAGCTAATAAATGAAGATTATGATCAATTGGATCAAGATGATCTTGAGGGAATGGACTTGCAATGGCAAATGGCCATGATTGCAAGAAGAGCTCAGAGATTCATGAATAGAACTGGGAGGAAGTTCGTAAGCAGCAAACTAGGCTTTGATAAATCCAAAGTTAAATGTTATAACTGTGATGGTTTCGGGCATTTCGCTAGGGAATGTCAAAGACCTAAAAGGGATCAAACTCCTAGTCAGAATGATCAGAGACAATACAGTCAAGGCTCTTTTGGAAACAACCAGAACTCAGGAGGTAATCAGACCTCGAGAGCTCTGGTGGTTCAATCTCAAGAAGGAGCATATGACTGGAGCTCAAAATCTGAGGAACCACAAGCATTTATGGCCTCCATTACTGAAGAAAAGGAGGAAAGCAATGCAGGATCTGATTCAGATAAGGACAATGCAACAGATATGGAGATTGAGGAGCCTGCAGCTAAGACAGAAATCAAACTGCTGAAATCAACTGAGGATATGAGCTCACAGGACTTCATTGCATACATGGCAAATCTGGATGCCGAAAAGCAAAAGGTAGTACTCAGTCTTGATATGGTTGTTAAAGCATGTGTTCTTTGTACTAGTTTTCAGGAACAGGCTGAGAAGTTAGTAGAATCATCTGATATGATTACATCTCAGTTAAAATCTCTAAAAGAAGAAAACACTAGGCTAAATATCAGAAACTCTGAATTACTTAGTAAAGCAAAATCGGATAAAGAAGACATAAAATATTTAAAAGAAAAGTTAAATGAGCAAAGTGTAAGAAATGACTTGGCTCATGAACATATTTTAGATTTAACAAAACTGTCTTCTGATAAAGAAAAAGAGTTAGCTGATGCTAAGGTTAGAATAGCTGATCTTAACGGGAAACTAGAGTTAAGAAAATTTTCTATTGAAACCTTAGACGATATGCTTAGTGTTGGAAAACAGCCTGGTGATCACAGGGGAATGGGTTATACAGAAAGCCCTCCTCCCTTTAACCACAACTACTCTTTTATTTCTGATGACACTGAGATGTCAACTGCTGATGATTCTGCTAAACAACCAGCCGTTCCTGGTCTAACACAATTCGTTAGGCCTGCGAAAGCTGAAACTAGTACTGAACCTGAATCAACATCTACTGACATTTCTATACCATCTAAAATAAAAATGAATTTTGTAAAAGAGAATATGGTTGAACAAGGAAATGTCAAAGAAAAGGTAGAGAATAGAGTTGATCTTGATTTACCCAAGCCTGAAAATGAAAATATGCTTAATAAGGGTAAAAAGGTTATGATTGAATTCTCTCCAAGTTTGCCTGAATTGGACAGGCTAGCGATTCAAAAGGCCCCTAAAAAGGCGTTAGTGAAACGTTCATGCTTCACATGCCATCAAAAAGGGCATGTTGCAAGTATTTGTCCAAACAAGGGCAAAATTGGAAAATCACAGGTGAAGAAAGACCAATCACCTGTAAAAACAAATTTGACTCAGGAAAGGAAAATTACATCTCCTGAGAAAATAAGTTTAAAACAAAGAACTGCTAGTGTTTTCACACGAATGAATAACTTAAATGAAAATGCAAGCACTTCTGGGAGAATTGGGTTGGGATTTAAGAGAACACCAAGTTCTCAGAAAATTCAACCCTCATTAAAATCTGTTAAGTTTTCGACTCATGATAGTTCTAGGAGCACCACCTCTTCTGGAGGTAGTTCTCATGGACAGTCTTCAAGGTCTAAGACTCCACAGAGATTTCAAACTCCTAACAACCGTTTTAACAACCCTAATAGTAATAATAGGAATTATCAAAATTCTCGTTATAACTATCCTACTATGATTAGATCTACATCAAACCCTAGGCCTGTCAACCCGAGACTTTTTCAAAAGTCTCCTGAGCGAAAGCCTAGTGGTAGCTCCTCCCATACTCACGCGAATGCGATTCCCAAAGCATCTAGCTCTACTTATAACAGCAATGGATACTTGAAGGAGTTTACATTCGTAGATGAAAATGGTAAATCCAAGTCCGTCGTGGCTTGGGTTCCCCTTAACGACTAACTGTTTTCAATTTATGTGCAGGAGTTGACCAGAAGAGCTATTAACTGGTGGTATGTTGATAGTGGTTGCTCCAGGCATATGACGGGGGAAAGACAGCTTCTTGTGGACTTCATACACAAGAAAGGAGGATACGTGAATTTCGCTGGATCTAAAGGTGGGCTAATAACAGGATTAGGTAAAGTAACGAATGGGAAGATTATGCTAGAGCAAGTCAACTATGTTGAGGAGCTAAAGCACAATCTTATGAGTGTATCTCAGATTTGTGATAAAGGACATCCAGTCCATTTCACGGATAGAGAAGCACTTATATTAAAACCTGGATTTGTCATTCCAGAAGAATGGATAATCATGAGGGCTCCTAGAAAGAATGACACTTATGTAATGGACATGAGTGTTTCTGAAACAGTGCAGGAGTCAACATGTCTTATATCCAAGGCATCTGAGAATGATTCTCAGCTGTGGCATCGGAAAATGGCTCACCTGCACTTTAGAAAGATGAACTACATTGTCAGAAATGGACTAGTGCTAGGTGTACCAATGCAGAGGTTTGGACTAGAGGACAAATGTGTGCCATGTCAGAAAGGAAAACAGCACAAGAATCCTCATAAGTCAAAATCTCAAAATTCCAATGCCTCAATTTTTGATCTTCTTCACATGGATTTATTTGGTCCTGTGAATGCAAGGAGTATAGGCGGTAAACACTACTGCCTAGTCGTCACTGATGACTTCTCGCGTTTCTCATGGGTATTCTTTTTGGGAACAAAGGATGAGACGGCTGAATTGCTGATGAATTTCTTTACCCAGATTGAACATCAATATGGACGAGGAGTCAGAAAGATTAGAAGCGACAATGGCCTAGAGTTCAAAAACTCGGTGATGAACGTCTTTTGCTTAAGCAAGGGAATTCAGCATCAGTTTAGTGCACCCTATGAGCCACAACAAAATGGTGTCGCTGAACGAAAGAATAGAACCTTAATTGAAGCAGCAAGAACTATGCTGGCTGATTCAAGGCTTCCCGTCATTTTCTGGGGAGAAGCAGTGAATACAGCCTGTCATGTACTTAATCGGGTTTTAATCGTGAAAAAGCATAACAAAACGTGTTATGAGCTTCTAAACGGTCTAAAACCAAATCTTACTGGTCTAGAACCCTTCGGTGTTCAGTGTACCTTATTAAAGACTAAAAATCAACCAAAATTTGGTGAAAAGGCTGACGAGGGATTTTTCCTAGGTTATGAAGCCGGATCTCCAAACAAAAGAGTCTATAATAAGACATCTGAAAGAGTTGAGATTGTATATAACATACAAGTCACATCTTATACTCCAGCTATACAAACAGGACCAGTTTGGTTATTTAATTATGACACTGTTTTCAAGTCATTTAATCTTCCGATCCTAAGTGAAGATGACACTTTAGGATTAGAACATGTTATACTAGATGATAGTGAAAATAATATATTTGCACCAAGATCTAGTGTTCCAAGTTCAGAAGATGCAAATGATAAAGGGAAAGAAGTAATGGTTGATCCGGTTTTAGACTTTGATCCCACATCAATCGATATTCCTTCTTCATCTGAAGTTACCAATTTTGTGCAAGAAACTGCTACAGAAGAAGCAACACCAGAGGGGGAGATTGGATCAAATCTAGGATCTGACCTACCTGTTGATTCTACGATCTCGACTCGTCTGAATAAGTATCATCCAACTGATAATATCATTGGTGATCCGAGCTCTCGAGTAAAAACTCGTAGAGAGATATCTGACAGCTCCAGTCTATATGTATCGATTCAAGACACAGGGATCATGCATAAGTGTCTGTACAGTTGTTTTATATCTCAAATAGAGCCGAAAAATGTTCAAATGGCTCTCAAGGATAACTCCTGGGTAGAAGCAATGCAAGAGGAACTTGCTCAATTCAAAAAGCTCAAAGTTTGGGAGCTAGTTGATCTGCCCAAAGGAGAATATGCAATAGGCACCAGATGGGTGTTTAAATGCAAACGTGATGATAAAGGAATCGTAATTCGAAACAAGGCGAGGCTAGTAGTTCAAGGATTTAACCAACAGGAAGGGATAGACTACACTGAGGTGTTTGCACCAGTAGCAAGGTTAGAAGCAATTCGATTGTTTCTAGCATATGCTGCACATAAAAGAATTAAAGTCTATCAACTCGACGTTAAAAGTGCCTTTCTTTATGGAAAAGTTCAGGAACTAGTTTTTGTTCAACAAGCTCCAGGGTTCAGTGATCCAGACCATCCAGACCGAGTCTATAAATTAGACAAGGCCTTGTATGGACTGCATCAAGCACCAAGGGCTTGGTATGAAACACTATCTACCTATCTCTTGGAAAATGGGTTCAAGAGAGGACATATAGATAGTACTTTGTTCGTTAAGTGGAAAAAGGATGATTTCCTACTTGTACAAGTCTATGTCGATGACATTATATTTGGGTCATCTGACGAGAATATGTGCAGAGACTTTGAACAAGTGATGAAGAGGAGATTCGAAATGAGTGCCATGGGTGAGTTGAACTTCTTCTTAGGATTACAAGTTGATCAAAAGAAGGAGGGATTCTTCATTCATCAGACAAAATATGTGCATGAAATGTTATCTCGTTTAAATATGCACGATAGCTCGTCTTATGGCACTCCAATTCAACTAAATCATGGTCTCGGACCAGATACTGAGAGTACTGAAGATGTGGATCCGACTCACTATCGGGCCATTATTGGTTCTCTCATGTATTTGACGGCTTCAAGACCAGACATAATGTTTGCAGTATGTCTGTGTGCTCGTTTTCAATCAAATCCTAAAGAGTCACACATGAAGGCAGCAAAGAGAATTCTGCGATATCTAAAGGGAAAACCGAAGTTAGGTCTTTGGTATCCCTCTGGAGGCAATTTTGACTTTGTTGCTTATACTGACTCAGATTATGGAGGTTGTAACCTGAATAGGAAATCTACCACGGGAGGTTGTCAGTTATTGGGTGGTCGCATTGTCTCTTGGCAATGTAAGAAACAAACCTCGGTCGCTATCTCAACCTGTGAGGCTGAGTATGTGGCAGCCGGTAGTTGTTGCTCACAAGTATTGTGGATACAACAACAGCTACGTGACTATGGTTTGAATTTCACTAACACTCCTATTATGATTGACAATCAGTCAACCATGTCTATAACTAATAATCCTGTAAAGCATAGTAAGACGAAACACATTGAAATAAGACATCATTTCATTCGTGACTGTGCAGAAAAACATTTGATTAAATTAGTTAAGGTCATTTCTGATGACAATCTGGCTGACCTTTATACAAAGGCATTTGATCGGTCTCGGTTTGAGCTCTTACTCCAACTTAATGGGATGAGTAATCCCGAGTAAATATTTTCTCAAAGAACTTAGTATGTTTTTATTTCTATTTCTTAGTTTATTTTACCTTTTCTCTTTGCAAAACCAATAAAAATTTAGAGGGTCACTGTACTAACTGCAAAGAAATGATGAATCTTTTACTCATGCCTAGAACATTTTATATGTGTGGCTCTAAGATGCAGAATATTCACAGTAAATGTACCTAAAAATGCAAACGTATTTGATAGCTTCACTTTATGATGTATTGGTAGGCATGCGACATAACGGTTTTCAAGTACTTGATTTATAATAAATAATACGATTTTTGTGCTATCTTTATTTTGATGTACGACTTAAGTCTTAATTCTTAGGAGATGGGCCGTTCATGAATGCTTGTTACCGGATATAAAACAACATTAAATCATCTGGGGGGTTCACTGACTAGTTCTTCTGCTTCATCTAGAACTATGTTGACCTAGATTCAGCCAGTGTATCCTAAAAACTAGAACAAACTCGACCGCGAAACAAGAATACCGTTTTCAAGGTCTCTAGTCAAACTATGTCGCTTTGTTGTACGAAAGTACAGACCTGTCACCTCTGGTTTGATTTTAGATTTGTTTGTTTCTAACCATAGTCTTGTCTTTAAATTGAAACATGTACCTATGTACATTGCTGATAAAGCAAACAGACTTGACTTTAAAGATGAAATAAAAATGAAAAATATCCGTTACATGTTGTTCATGACTGTCTAGATCTTAAGGGTATATCAAATGTAAGATTCACAAGAGATCGTGTACAATAATCTTATATGTACTTGAAAATTCTAAATGTCGAATGCTTAAGTGGACGACTATACCAATAATCGTTGTGTTCTATCAATTACAACAATAATAACCAAAGGAATAAATGAAAGTTCCTAACTGTGTATTGCTCTCATCATGGCTAATTCGATCTTTGTATCAGTGACTCTCTCAAAAATATTGTAATTTTCAAAATATGAACAATTTCATATTTGCAATTTTCAGTTTATGTTATTTTTAAGTGTTTTAAATAAATAAATGTATAAAAGTTCTTTGTCTTTGGGAAATGTTTACATTTTGTTTGTTTACTTGTTCAAACCTTGCTCAATTGAGTGTCTAAGTATTTAGGTCATTGCCCTTCATTTTAAAATAGAAAAAGTTTAACTTTTTAATTTTAAAATTCTAAGTTCGTACGAACTTAGAAGGTATGTTCGAAGGATATGTTCGTACGAACATATAGGTTCGTACGAACCTACTGGTGATATAAAAGGGGGTCAAAGTCAGTCAAACCCATATTTTCAAAAACCCTAAGTTCGTACGAATCTACCGAGTCCATACGAACATACATTCGAACCTACACGCTGCCCAAAATTTTCAAATTTAAATCATTTTTTTTGGACGTTGTTTTGCAATTCCAAACCAAAATCTTCACCAATAGCATAAACCGCATCTTTGTAAGTCAATTATTCATGATTTGAACACCTAAACATATACACATTCGGATTTAAGTTAGATTTATAGAAAAATAAACTTAAAATTAAAATTGTGTATGTTCAGCTGTTTTCTAATGATGTGTTAAGGTTGCTTTATGTTAAACGCACCTAGGCGCCACTTAATCCATGTTCTGATTGTGTTTTATTGAACAAAATTTTGAATTTTGTTTTTCTGTTCTTGCGTTCGAACCTACATGTTCGTACGAACCTAGCCAATGTAAGTTCGTACGAACTTAAGTTTGACTTGGTCAAACAGTAAGTTCGTACGAACCTACAAGGGCAGTAAGTTCGTACGAACTTATAAGTTCGTACGAACCTACTATCTTTTGAACTTTGATTTTTTTTAAGACTTGTTTTAATCATAGAATCTTGTTTGCAGGGTTCGAAGTTAATTATGTCTTATGACTAACATTATTATTCTTTACTTTTGGCGTGTTTGTGTTTGTTTTGCAGAAATGGCTGATCTTGTGCGTGAGTTTCACAACAAGCACAATGTAGCAGTTTCTTTTGATCTTGCCAACCCGGCGACCGCACCATTTCGAGGCATGCTGGAGTTTCTCATGCGCTCACGGGTGTTTTATGCTCTTACTCACTCGCCAACGCTATATTTTCCATATCTTAGCCAATTTTGGGCTACGGCAATTCATGATTGTGAGCCTCAGCCTCCGGTCATAAGGGCTACTGTCAACGGGGTCGATATAGAGTTTTCTGCCGATCTTCTGAGGCAGGTTCTGCATCTGGGAACTGAAGACCAAGAAAATGGCCCAACTTCTTTCTCTCTTGATATGCGTGCTGGCGCGTTTCAACGCATGGGCTATGTGGGAGATGTTGTCCTCACCCAATACACCAAGAGTCTAGTATACGGCCAGTGGCGCTATCTGATGCATATCCTGCTGGTTTCTTTTGGACCAAAGAAGGCAGGGTTCGATACAATGAACCATAAGCTACAGTCTGGGATGATTTCACTTGTTTACAACAAGCCCTACTGTTTCAGTCAGTACTTTTTTGATGAGATGGTTCAGCAAATAAAGGGGAGTGTGAAGGAGCACTTTATTCTCTATCCTCGTTTTGTCATGATGCTGCTCAATGCTCTAATTCCCAATCTTCCAGCTATCGACCCGGTGGTTCATTTGATGCCGGTCGACAAGAAGATCTTTGGGCACTGTCTCAGCCACAACAAGAGACGTGCAGTTGCTGATAGGCCACAAGATGTGCCTTTGTTTGGGGCAATTATTGATGCAAACTATCAGGCTCCACCAGATGATGGCTGGTTGGATGTGCCTGTGCCCCAGGCAGCTGTTGAGGTTCAAGCTCAAGAACCAGACCCGGCACCAGCTCGAGCTGAGGTGGCTGCTGATGAGCCACAACAGGAGATTGTTGAAGAACTCCTGCACCAGATAGAGCACCCTGCTGAGTGAGAGCGTGTTGACGCTGATGTTGCTGCTGAGTTGGTTAGGGAAGTTCTTCAGGGCGAAGCAGGGCCCAGTTCTGAGCCCACTTTTGATGATATCTTCAAGGATATTGATGACTATTCTGTAGCCCGAGACACATGGTCTCCACCTGCTGCTGAAGCTGATAAGGATGCAGCTCTTGATTCTGAGGCTACAGAATCTGATGCAGATGATGATGGTGATGATGATGATGATGGTAATGATGATGATGATGACGAGGACCGCCCTATGATTGGGTTTCATGGGTCCAAGGGGGTGTTGATTGACCCTAAGGTCGCCCGTGAGAAGGAAAAGGGCAAGCGAAAGGTTCAGTTTGATGATGAATATGTTCCCGAGGACTCCGATGATGAATCAGAACCGGAACAGTTCCGGTTGCAGGCACGCAAGCGCCAGCGTCCAACTAGTGTGGTTATTGGAGCGGGTGGTTCTGCTCCTACGATTATCACACCTACACCACCACCCGTTGCTCCATCAACAGTACAACTACCACCAGTTGCATCTACAACCACACCACCCACACCTTCTACTGCTCCACCTACTACTCAACCCACCCGATCTATTCCCAACCCGGCTGCTCTTCTCTCAGATCCGGATAAGTTTACCTATCTTGAGGGCCGGATCACTAGCTTGATGGATATGGTGACTGCCTTGACTGCTGTGGTTACAAGCCAGGAAGTTCGAGTCACAAATTTGACGGCTATTAATGAGCGCTTAGTAAAGCAACTTGAAAAGGTAGAAGATCAAGTACGGCTCAATGAGGTCACTGTCTTCCAAATGAAGCGCCAGTCGCTCAGGGGGGATAAGACACCAGGATGCAAGGAAGATGAGCTGAGACTCAAAGCTGATAATGACCGTGACGATGATCCAAGTGCACCCAAAGGAGGTGAGCTGCCTGGCTCTTCATCTAGAGTGCAAGGTGCAGTTATAGCTCAGGGGGAGTCTGGTCAAGGTTCTGGTGTGAGCGGATCTGGACAAGGTGCTTCAAAGCCTCAAGAAGAGACTGAACCATCTGGAGGGTGGAACAAAGAGTCCAGTGAGGCACAAGCAGCAGGGTCAGACTGGAGCAAGAAAATCGAAGAAAAAACGAATCAGAAAGGTGGTTGGGGAACAGAATCAGGGTCTGATGTTGGTGCAGCGGCAGAAGGTGGTGGCAGCAAGATCTCAGAATGGGGTACAAAGAAGAATGAAAATGAAGCTGAGAAGGCTGGTAGTAAAACACAAGAGTCCCCTGTTGCTGAGACTGATACTATCGAGGCATTGCTTGGTCTAGATGACCCGGATAGTGATTGGTCAGAATTAGAAGAAGGGGAGATCCTCAGTAAAGAGGTTGCTGATTGGAAATCAGATGAAGAGGTCCTACCTGATGCTGATGCTGATGTGGACGAATTCGTGATAGATACACAACCTGTTACTGAAGTTGTGGTGGAGAGTGAAGCTGGCGAGAAAGTAATCAACTTGGAGCATGACTTAACTCCTGAAGTTGATTCAGATTCAGAAGAAGTTGAACCAACTCGAGAAGAGTTAAAGAGGTTATGGTTTAAAAAGGTTGAAAAGGAACCAGAGATTAAATATAAAGGTGACATCAGGGTCAGAGGATCAGGCGGGTTAAAGCGTGGAATCATAAGTTGGTTTTATGACAGTGATCTTAAACTGTTCATATTAAAAAGATATGATGGGATTCAGTACTTGAAAAATAAACTGAAGACCTTTAGCTCGCTGCCGAAGATTGAATTGAAGGAGCTTGCCTGGTTAGACTTAGTAAATATTGACAATGATCCTTACGCTAGTACTTTGGAAAGAATCTTAAAACGTGAAGGAAGATCCAATAAGTTTGAAAGTCTAAAGCCAAAACCGGGTAAAAGAGTTCCAGATCTGACCAGGATTGACCCTTTCACTAACAAGCCATGGATGAAGATGGTCTATAGACCGGTCAAGTGCTTGAAAAGAGTTCCTTTGAAGAAAATGCCACAAAACATTCTTGCAAATCTTAAGTGGTGGTACGTTGACAGCAAGACAGCTGAAGCTGTGATGGAAGATGCTGAGGAAAATGTGCTGCTAAGAGTTTATGATAGTTTACATCTGGTAAACTTATCAAAGGACGATCTGATAAAGCTTCATGAAACCAAGATCTTTTATAGAGACGATTGGAGGCATGAAGGTAGGAAGTATCAGAGGGTCGTGAAGGTGTGTGTGGAAAAAGGCTTATGGGCTGAGAGTCGACAGAGTTGATCAAGAATCAAGATTCGACAGAGCCAGAAGACTGAAGACTGACCGAGCTATTGTCAAGGGGGAGTCTGTTGGTGCACGTTTGGTGACAACAGCTCTTATTTTGTAATAGTTAGTTTTGTTATTAGTTTTGTAGTTAATAATGTAATTTGTTTATTAACTTAGCCTTTTTAGTATTAAGTTTGTATGTTCGTACGAACCTATATGTTCGTACGAACCTAGGAAGTTCGTACGAACATGTAAGTTCGTACGAACCTAGGACCAGTAAGTTCGTACGAACTTACTGGGTATAAAAACTAAGTTGTAATATTTCATTAAATAGCTTTTTGAAATCAGTTATATTCGAATATACAGTGCTATCTTCGAATACCTACGAACTTATACACTAAAACACTTGCATTTCACTTGTTTTATTGTTGTTTGTTGTGTATTATACCTTTCCGCAAACTAATACACGTTGCAATCCCGTTTGGATCCGTTCAAAGGGACTTTCATAGTAAATGCCATGAAGTTAGTTAAGATAGCAAAGAAAATCTGGGAACCGTTGTTTAAAGATGTTTTTTCATTTTGACTCAAGAATAACACTGGTCTTCCAAAGATGGATGATGCATATGAACTTCCAGGTATGATGACTAATTATGTTTTGTACTTATTTCATATATTGCCAATATATAATTATAAACATTCAAACAATTCCAGGTAGACCTCGTCGAGCAGCTCATAAAGTTTCAATGCATCATCATTATAAAATTCAAATATTCACTATTGTGATAGATTGGATGCTTCAAGAGCTTAATAATAGATTTGGCAAGGTGCAGAAGTACTAGTTTGTATGGCATTTTTAAGCACACATAATTACTTCACATCATTGGACAAGGATAAGTTGCTCCGTCTAGCCGAGCTTTATCCTTTAGATTTTCAAAGAAAGAATGTGAAATTCTTGAAGACTAACTTGAGTCTTACTTGTTGGACATGCAAAAAAGTATTACATTTTATGGTTTGAAAGGAATTGAAAGCCTTGCAACAAAGCTAGCCGAGATAGAGAAGCATGATACGTATAAAATGGTTTATCGGTTGATTAGATTGGCTTTAGTATTGCATATCTCAACAGCTCCAGTTGAAAGAGCGTTTTTGGTAAAAAAAAAAAATATTTTAAACACGATTACAAAACAAAATAGGTGATAAGTGGATGAATGATTGCTTGGTTATTGATGTAACGTAAAAAGTCATGTTTTTACAGCCCTAATCTTGATAAAAACATTTGATTTAAATGGTTGTTCACCTAAAATGATAAAAAGGGTTGAAATTAGGACGATGCATAAAAAAGCAATAAAAACGATCAAATAACGCACAAAACAAGCCAAAATACTAAAAGCTCGGTTCGTGACCCTTTTAATTACCCTTATGCTATAAAATGGTAACTATTCTTAATTAATCTCATACTATTCCTCGGGTAATTACAAGATCATGGGTGAAGAACTTGCGCAAAACGGACGAGAAACGGAAAAGTTACGACCAAAAGAAGATCACAAGACTTACGATCCCGCACACGGGGGCTCAAAGCACCCGTATACGGCTCCCCTCCCGTATACGGCACCCCCCATACCCCCAATTTCTGAAATCACCCAAATTTTGGCTACCTATTTTGCCTTGTGCACCCCAATGTTGTAAGGTGCCAAAGTAGCCTCCCGTATTTTACTTTAAAATCACATTTTTATACAGGAGGAAAGAACTTTGAGGGAATTTTTGGGAGTCTTTGGCCTATAAATACCCCCTCACTACTACACCCTCAACACACCACAACCTACACTTAATACACCTTCACCAACAAACACCTCTCTCTCTCTCTACTTTCTCACTCTAGGTTAGTGTAGTTAGTTTCTAGTTAAATATTTGTTAGTATTTAACTAGAATACTGGAGGGGCATTATTGTAATATTTTTGAAGATACTCGCAACGTTGCTTGTATTCTTTCACCATTATTCCAAGCTACGATATTTACGGTTTTATCCTTTCTTTATCTATCTTAATTAAAATGTATGCTATTTTGATTATGATAGATCTAGGATTTACCATGATTAGTGAGTAGTTACTCTGCATATTTGTTGTGATAGTTAGCCATTATGTTTTGGGATGATGTTATTATAATCGGTGTCTTGATTTAACTTTCCATATATGATCTTTAACCTAATAATATTATCGTCTTTCCACCAATCGGTGTGATTAAAACCTTTTGATAAGATGTCAAGAACCTTAATCAAACGGTAATTAATTATCTATGTTAAACTATGGTTTAATTACAACAACATGCAATCATTGTAAAGTACATTGTAGACTACTATGAAGACACTATAAAGTGAAATACATTAGAAATATTATGGAAATACTATGAAAGACATTCTGAAGTAGTTGAGCAATGAAGCAACTAATCAATAGTGGTTCTCCTTTTAAATAACCCTAGTATGTTTTCTAAACATGGTCTAGCTTTGAAGCATTGAAAATACTATCTTAAGAGCGTATAATACATCGTGAATTAAAGCTATGAAAATATTATTTCAAGATCGTAGAATACAATGTAAATTAACTAGAAAATAGTGGGGAACCTTTGATCTCAAATACAAACTTAGTTTATGAATCTTTAAGGAATCATTACGAAGCAATGGAAATACCGTCAAAATGGCTGAGTCCTTGGTATAGTATATTGTGGATTAATAATAGTCTAGCACCCTTAGATTCTACAAAACCATTGATGAAAAGAAATCAGACACCAACTAAGTCTTATAGTTAAATGTTTTGTTTAAATTAGATCTTAACGTGGGGTTAAGAACGGTCGAATAGTTAGTGGGCATGTTACTCTATTCATGCACCCAGGAATCTTAATATTCCAGGAAGGGTCACTGCTTCCGCAACTGGACAGTGTTGAGAGTCTGAACATACACGGAATTGGAGGTAGCATTCTACTGATGTTAAGTCATGGACTGGTTTCTTCAACCCTTTTTCTATGTGTTGGTGTTCTATATGACCGACATAAGACTTGATTTGTTAGATATTACGGAGGTTTAGTGAGCACCATGCCGAATTTCTCTACCATTTTCTTCTTTTTCACTTTAGCCAATATGAGTTTACCTGGTACTAGCAGCTTTATCGGGGAATTTCTCATCTTAGTAGGAGCTTTCCAAAGAAATAGCTTAGTAGCTACATTAGAAGCGCTTGGGATGATTTTAGGCGGGCGTATTCCCTTTGGGTATATAATCGTGTGGTTTCTAGGAATTTAAAATCGGATTTCCTCCATAAATTCTCCGATCTAAATGGTAGAGCAGTCTCCTCCGATCAGAATCACGATAGCCTAGTTTCTTACTGACATGTTGTTTGAGTAATCAAACAGTAAGGAGCTAGTGCTTACACCACAAAGACCTAAGATAAATAAAATACAAAATTTAGACAGACGTTTTCATACATAAAACTTCCCAACGCGAGGCTAATGAAATCACAACAAACACCTTCCAATATCCTGACTACTATCTACCCATAATTACTCATTTTAATTTACTATTTACCTTTAGTTTGATTAAACCCCAAAACCAAATCCAAATCATTTTAAAACCCTTTGCTAAATAGAATTGATTGCCCTCGACCTCTCTACTTCACAATATGGTTGGTTTTGAGAACGACCATCGGTCATACTTACAGTTATACTCCCTTTGTCACTTAATTCGTTAACTTTTTATTATATAGATATAATGCATGTTTAATGTGTGCGTAGGAAGGAGATGCAAATGGTTCTTAAATGACTTGTTGGTTGGTGTTAGAAAAGCATTGGAATGAGTGTCAATTTCGAATTTGTAATTAATAGTGTTAAGTTGTTAGTATTATGGTTAGTTTCTAGTTATCTTTTTGTTTTTTAGAAGGAAGTCTTAGACTAGAAAAACTAGGTGACAAATCCTAGAGGTAATTTTGGTGAAATTATTTAGTTTTGATGTTTTTTTATTGTCATCAGGTACTAAAGTTTGTATAGTCTTTTCTTAAAAGTCATTGCTTTTGTGAAGCTCTCTTGGCTCCCGTTTGGGGTGTCTTTTATTTATAATTTGATTTTGTTGCATCATTCTCATATAAAAACAACTAGATTGTTGGTATAATGGTGTAGAAATTTTCTTTTACGTGTTTATGATATAACTTTGTCACTTCAACAAACAAATCTTAACTCTGCCCCCCTGTCTGGTAAAATGCCAAAAACCTTGATATTTGTAGAAATTCATAGTAATCCAATCGCTTCAATCGGAAGGGATGAAAGTAGGTCCCTACATTCTTGAGTCAGTTCATCTTGTTTCAAATACTTAGGCATTGAAGGCTGAGAAATCTGCATGGAGATTTTAGTTAATTAACTCCTTTAAAAGGCCAACGTAACGTGATACATAAATATATAATGCCAAGGGTTTCACCAAAACCCTTTAAAGTTTAAAAGATGTGGACATCCACTAATATAATGCAATATGATATGATGTCATCTTTTTTTATTTACATGATTGAGCATTATAAATGTCGGCTATAACATTTTACACGTTAAATTGTGGAGAAATGATTTATGACATTTCACTACAAACTACCCACGGTAAAATTCGTGGGTAAACATGGTTACCAATGGATTTCTCATGACTTGTTTTCCATAGATTTTCCACGGAATTATTTCCCACGAATTTCCCATACAATATGTTCCGACAAAGTTACTACATGATTCTCACAATTACATTTCCAACGAGATTCTTACAAATTTCCCAAAAATAAGTTTCCCAAATATTTCCCACGGAATATTTCCTATGCCTCACATATTTACCCACATATTTCCGAAGGAAATTGTCCCCACAAATTAATTTCCCCACAGATTTCCCACGAAAATTCCAAAAAATTTCTAATAATCACCCTATTTTTTCATATTTCCCAACATTTTGTACCTGCTAAATGTGATACTAAGATGTAAATAACATGCATCTAAATAAGTAAAACATTCAAAATACCCAATGTGTATCCGAAATACATCAAGTATCAAACGACTAGCTAAGCTTTACATTGGTACAAGTTAGTTCAGCTTTACATTTGTCAAGTATTAATAGACTAGTTAATAACACTAGTTAGTTAAGCTTTGAACATGTTAAATATCAAAAGACTAGTTAATAGTTATACTAGTTGGTTAAGCTTAGCAAAAGTATTTTTTTTTCTTCACCGGCCTCTATACTAACTAGGTGGTGGTGGGAACTTTTCATTGTAAGTCTTCGTTAAAAGTACAACTTGTTCTTGTAAAGTTTTAAGCTCCTCTTCCTTCACCCGATCTCGCTCTTCCCTCACTCGATCTCGCTCTTCACATTCTTCAAGCTTGTCTTTCAACTTTTGTACCTATGAAATAAACACACATACACATTTTACAAAGTATTTCAAAAGTAATTATAACCTAATAAATATTGAAACATATAAAAGAGGCACATGTACTACCTAATAAATGAAGTGACCATCACAATTTAACATACAAATAATGAAAGCCTAGTTTCTACCCAAGATAGAACTCTATCTTTGAAGTTTAGTTTCATTAGTCTATAGCGGCATAAATGAAACACAATGATAAACAAACATGTTCACAACACACACACGCTAAACCTGTTAACAATAACCTAGTAACAGTCATACACACACAACCTATTAGCATAGCAGTACCCACTAGTAGCCCAACCCAACTAGTAGCCCAACTGAACAACAAATTAGTTGAACTCGTACTCGTCATGATTACAACATAAAATTATCCATTTATGACTAGTGATAACTAACCTTATCACCACTAGCCATCTGACTCGTAGACGAACTCGCCGTCGACGCATGTAATGAAGATATATGCAAAATATCTTTGGTTGCCCTCAACTTTCTTCCTTTTTCATCCCTCCACAAGCCTACTCCCACATATCCGTATCAATATCAAGTGGAATCGATGATCCAAACTTCTCAGTTGCAAGGCGTCTATACTCATCTTATAATAAATAGTGATTAAATAATAAAATTACTAATGAGTACTTAGTCATAAAGAAATAAGAACTCACCCCAACGGTCTTAGCCTTCTGCATAACAAATTATGAATGATGTTCAGACGTAGACCTTTTCTTTGTATAATAACTATCGTAAACATTTATAAAAGACACTCGATCTCGTTTCTTTTTTTCCGAAAAAATATGTACTAAAAGGTTATATATAAATGTAATGAATCTTAAAAGGACGTTAATTATACGAAAATAGGTTACCA
Source organism: Logfia minima (assembly GCA_963921325.1). Taxonomy (NCBI): domain Eukaryota; kingdom Viridiplantae; phylum Streptophyta; class Magnoliopsida; order Asterales; family Asteraceae; genus Logfia; species Logfia minima. Next base: position 26,717,497 of record OY992768.1, read on the forward strand.
TCTTGAGTTTTGTATGAACCAGGCTACATGATCCACCACAATGCGTAGCTTTCTCCTCATCTGCTGACATGCCCCGATTTCTCTTATTCACAACAGATACATGATTGAGTATTCCAACACTCATCAATCAACTTTTCTCAGTTTCCTTGATCGATCTAGTCCGGGCAAAATGGCGTTAAAACAGAAAACTCAGTCCCAAAAGTTAAACCTGTCACAACTTCAAATTTATTTTTTGCAGTGTCTAAAGTTTCCCTCATGAGATCACCGTGTCGACTAACCATGATACTACTCTAATTTGGTTAGCTATCTCATCATATATCGGATCCCATTCATACAATCCCTGCAAATACATTACTTATTGTTATCATACCTATCACAACTATACAACAACTAAATAACAAAAACATATACAACACTAAACATACTAACATCTTACAAACAGAGCCAAAAGTGCATAAAAACAGCACCAAATATGCAGAAAAAGTTGCAGAAAAACTGCATTGTTACACATCAAATTACCTAAGGAAAAACAACATATATGAATGAGATTTCACTTATCGAAAAATGATTTTTTTGTTGCAGGGAGCAAGGTGCTCATTATTATAACTTTTTCAGCAAAAAACTATTGATGTAAAATGACCCATCAATAATTGTAAGTTTCTAACAATTAACACGACCCAGCAGCTGACACCCATATATATATAAATTATAAATATATACATAAACACACACACGCATATATATATACATACATATTACTGATGGTGTGTCATTTATATGAGATGACACGAGTCTTCCATTCAAGTTGTCATGTCATCAAAAGTACCACCTGATACATACAATAAACATTATTGAAAGTTAGATACATACAATAGAAGTGTTTTAAATTGGATACACACAATGGGTTCTCGACAAAAGTTGAATACATTTACAAACACTAATCCCGATATATATGTGTACGTATATGTACATTTATGCGTGTATATATATACATTCACTTGCAACTACATGTGTGACCCATTATCACTTGATAAATACATATAAAGTAAATAAAAAAATAAGTAGTGGCATATATATATGTGTGTGTGTGTTATATATATATATATATATGCATATATATATATATGCGTGTGTATAGATTTGTACATCTAATAACGTATATGTGTATTATATGATATAAGTATATTGAGTGCATAATATTGCAAGAATATTTTTCTATAAGACTTATCTTAGTGTATGCATGTGTATCTTAGTATAACAATATATATATAGATTATTATGTGAATGTATATAGGCGTATACGTATAAATAATTATAAATATTTTTTTCTTTAATTTTCACGTAATTCGTGGGAAATCTATGGATAATCTGTAGGAACATCATAGGAAATCCGTAGGGAAGATGAATTCTCACAGATTCTCCACAAAATTCCCATGGATGCAACCCTTGTTAAACTCTAATCACTAAAACTTGTGGGCAATCCGTGGGTAATGCGTTAGATTTCCCACAAATTATCCACATAATTCTCATGGACACAACTCTTAACAACTTGCTAACCCGTAATCCCTAAAACTTGTGGGTAATCCGTTAGATTTCCCACGGATTACCCAAAAGTATTTTTACAAGTATAAATCATTTTGAATTCCTATATCCGTGGGAAATCCGTAGTAGATACATACATGTTACCTATGGACTGCCCACAAATGCTTTGAAATGAGTATAAATAGTTAATGATAGATAAACCGTAGGAAATCCGTGGGAAACAATAAAGATTGGCTATGAAATCCCGACGGATTGCCCACAGACAAGGTGTTCCTATGGATTTCCCTCGGATATTCAAGATCCGTGAGTGATCCGTGTGTAATTTCACACGGATTTCTCACGAATTTCCTACGAATTATGGTGTCTTGGGTAATTGATAGGTAACTTGTGAGAAAAGTTCAATTAAAATAATAAAAAGTCATTTGTGAGAAATCTGTAAGAAATGCGTGAGAAATTTCTTACGGGTGAATTATGTGGGAAATTTTTGTAGGGAATGAACAGTTTTCTAGTAGTGTTTGGTCAAACCATCGTTATGGAGTGGAGTCTAAGGACGTTTAAGTTTACAATTTGAATCTTCTTAAACTATACTTTAAGTTAAATTTTAACATAACGGATCATGTTATGTTTTCTTTTAGTGGAAAATTAAGAATATACATTTATTTGAAAAAAGCGTCATGACTAACCACAACGGTCAAGAGTTCAACTACCATAAGGGACTCAAAAATGTACATATATTATTAGAGACGATAGTTTAGAATTTGCATGTATGTATTGGTTCAACTATATAAATGAGTGCGATTTTCAATTATGACAAATATTTGTATCTTTAGGTACTCTATAAATATTTTTAATTAATATCAAATATAAAAACTATGAAGTTTTTATAACTTCATGAAAAATATTTCATGTGTCTAAAAATCAATGTCTAAATCTATATATAAAGATTTAAAATTTGATTGATGAATATTATAAGATGATTGGAAGATAACATTGTCATAAGTAAAGTTATATATACCGTTTAGTGTATACATTATGCATAAATTTAAATATGTATTTTTAGTTACATTTATAGTTACTCGTTAGTATGTATTTTCTTCTATAAAAGAAAAGTCTATGATTGACCTTCGGTGTCTTTTATAGCTTCGGTTGCTATTTTTTATCATAAAAATTTTATAATTTAGATTGTGGTGTCTATGCGAGTCATGCTGCAAGATCCTCATTTAGTTGCTCATATTACTATAAGCCAATTAGTAAACGTATAACTCGAAATGATGCTATTATACATTCTTTAACCTTTTTCGAGGTTAGGCTTTGTAGATGTCACATTTCCCCTCATGCTATTATATATTTTATTATTCATTCATTAGGCACGTGTCGAGGTTCAAATTGATGAACCTACTTAGAATATATGTTATTTACATTATTATTTTTGTTACTACTTCTAAGTGAACTGAAAGGATCAAAATGATTAGTGATATACACTTGTAACGAATGAAGGGTTTTTTTGTGATGGTACAATACAGTACAATTTGAATTTTTATTAAATTTGATAATAAAGAGTAATGTTGATGTATTAGGATAACCAATCATATAGATTATTAATCCTTAGACAAGATCATAATACTATTAATATAATATGTAAACAGTTAATATATTAAACAAAGCTAGGTTTAGTAATACTTACTTGAGATTGCTCAGTTTGATCTAATCTACTCCTTGTGTTCTTCCTTGAAATCAACAACCCTTAAGGACACATTAGGTATCCACCGGTAATTCACAGTCGGATGAGTGGTAGACTTTTAAGTGTATGCTCAACCTTCGCGTAATTAAGTAAGTTAGTGATCGAAACACAAACCGAAAACCCCTATGGTGTTTGGGCCGATTTCGACCAAGGGAGAGGGAGGGGCACGGTGTAGGAGAGAGAGAGAGACTTAGATTGTTGATTAGCTAAATATTGTGTCTAAGATTCTCTATGTATAGATAACCTCAACTTGTTCTCCAAGTTATACAATATTTACACTTTAATCCCTTAAGTTTAATCCATATTAAACTTGCACAACTTTAATTGCAAATAGAAGCCTTGAGTTTAAACTAAATTAAACTAGTTAATTATTTATAAAGTTAATTAATAAATAAGACATTTATATAAATGTTTATTAAATAAATAATTACACTAATTATTTACATGAATAAATTTAACTTGATTTATTATTATTTTATAATAAATACATAAATGTCTAGTTACTTTATTTGATCTAATAAAATAGCATTAACGTTCTATTAATATCCGTTCCTCTATCCATTTCACTTGAATGAATTACTTTAATAATATTAAATGTTATTAATCATTTTGAGTGTGAATAACAAATGAAGAAATGAAGTGAAGCGATGCAATGAGGGGGATGTCGTTGCACGAAGTGCTTTTGGTTATATTTTGGATATAAGAGGGGAACTTTGTATATGGTTAAGGTACCAAATGATGAGCTACACACAATTGTAGATATAGGGGCGGACTCTACTCTAATGCATCGACAGCTCGAGTATATGAGTGAGAAATATATGAAGATACTCGTTTCAAAGGGAAAGATTTCAAAGTTATAGAAGGTTGAAGTTGGCATTTGCGAACCATGTGTTTATGTAAAACAAAATAAGGTTACCTTTGGAAAATGGGGCTCTACACAGAATATGGGGAAGCTCGAGCTAGTTCATATGAACATTTATGGACCTACATAAGTTTTATCACTTGGCAGTTCCCGGTATTATGTAAAAGAGCTAACAGAAATAGCATAATTATATTGACGATAATAACATTAGATGTTCTTGTATTAAAGTCAGGGTATGATACTAATATAGGGTCGAAAATGGTTGAAGCTTGATTTGAGCATTTAAGGTGAAGGTGACAATTTCGACTCATCTACTTATATATGTGTGAATCTATGTTATGTTTTTCGTTAATAGGTCAAACACATAAAATAACAATATTATTCTTGAAAGGAGGCAGATAGGTCGAAAGTCACCTAAATGTCTTTTTAGTGCATGAAACATACTAAATCATCTTGTTCAAAAAGGTTAATTCATCAAAAATGCAAGGTACTGCCACCAAATGTTCAATGTATCAAATTACCCATTTTATGTTATGGGTATGCAACAAACGGGAAAAAACCGTTTCCATATCTTGACATACTTGATTTTTACCAGCTGCAATATGCAATTTGCTGATTAGGCAGCCACGTCACTCGCCAGCTAGACAATTTGTTGTCATGTGTGAATGGTTAATTCATCAAAAGTGCAACGTATTACAACCTAATATTCCATGTATACAAGCTACCCATTTTATGTTCTGGGTATGCAACAAACTAGACGATTTTGTATATGTATGTAAAATGATGTTATTTCATCAAATCTGTAAAAACCCACTTCGACCTCCTTGTCTTCTTTCCCGACCAAGAATCATCGCCCGAGTATGAGTGGGTTTGTCGGAGTTCACTTTGGTTCACCGTGTTCGTCGCTAACTCCGTCTCCGTTCGTTTTCGTTATGGGCCATCATGAGATTCAGATCTACAGTTCCAAAGCTTTCAAACTCACCGGAGATGAAGTTGGTGTGGGAAGAAATTCGCAGGACGGTGGGGATGATAAGAACGAAACAAAACGAGGGATCTCAACGATATTTGTGTTCAACAGCATCACTGCCAGTCGACCTCCACCCTTACCGGAAAAACCTGCAATTTCTGACCGAAATCTGCTGGTGCACTCAAATTAATTGTGGGTTTTTATAGTTTGAGTGATATATACTCTGTATGAATTGATCAATTACCTTAACCCATAATCTCAATTCCGGTCAGAAATCAGTGATAAGTGGTAAAGAGAGTAAGAAGAACATGAACATCTTGTTATTAAAAGTATATCAAGATATGGAAACGGTTTCTTCCGGTTTATTATATATCCAGAACATAAAATGGGTAGCTTGTATAAATGGAACATTTGGTGGTAGTACGTTACACTTTTGATGAATGAAGCCTTAAAGAAAAAATGGCACATAATCAATGTTACATGTTGTCCCGGTAACTGGTTACCATGTTACATACATCGATACAATATCTTCTAGTTTGTTGCAAACTACAATATAAAATGTGTAGCTTGTATACAAGGAAGGAATATTTGGTGGTAATACGTTGCACTTTTGATGGATTAACCCTATTCAAAAATGAGACTATTTATAAAACAATGCGCAATAACATTGAAACACTAACGTGCAGGTACAACAGGGTAATTCACATTGGCATGACCTCCTCCATTCAGCAACATATTGTTTTAGAATTATATCAATTTTCTTGTTTCTGTCATCCGTGACAGCATCAAGAGCTTCTTTGGCCATACTAATACAGCTGACAAACCACTGGGGCTTTATCATAGGTTCAACCACGTCACTGGTTCTAGAACAAACACCTAGCCGCATTTCATTTTTCTCTTCCCCTTTATGCAAACCCCGAACCCATAAAGAACATAGATATCAACATAACTGATAGATATTTACGACGGCATATATAATAAGAATACCTTAGACTTTAAAGCCTCGGTTACTGCAACACGAGCTTCAAAGCGAGGCATTCCTACAAAGTCTGAACCTCCATTACTATTTGTCTCCCATTTATCAGTGAAAATGTTGATGTACGTACTCCAGTTTATGACGGTTTCCAACCTCAAAATCGTTTGGATCATGGGCTGGAGTTATCTGCAATATGATCCTTCAAATTATCAATACGAAATAAGAAATAACAAGATTTTTACAAGATGTTTCACAGTCTTTACTCTTTAAAACAATAACCCGTCTTGACCTGCTACTCAACGACCCAACCTGCTCATGTGTAATATTCAGTGTTCACTTGATCTGACAAAAGACAGTATAAATTAGTCAATATCATAAGCTGATCAAATACAAATTAATATCTGTCCAGTTTTTTACGGTCACATAGATTTCTAGTAGTGGTGGTAGCTCAACCCATTTACTTAAGTATTGGTCAATTTAAGTGCTTTATCTCTAACGGGTCAAAATAATAAGCTTAAAGAATGGCTCAATCCACATTACGGCCTATGCTTTGTCTCTAATGGGTCATAAGGGTAAAAGTAGTAGCTTAAAGAACAGTGGTCAAAGGTTGCCCAAAGTTTCCTTATAATGCACAAAACCTCTTAAATCAGTCTATTCAAATAAATTAGAGTATTATTGAAATACTATTATGTTTTTACTCATATTACTATTTATACAAAAGTTTATATTTTTCTGGACGAAGGTATTTTTGGGCCAGCTCGACCCGATTCGTATGTAAGAATAGGTCCATTCAAGTCAAACGGACAAACTTAAAATAATAGTATTAGAAACGAAACTAGACAAATGAGTCGAGAGTTGACTAAAGTATTTCTCAATGCAAAAGTACCCCTAACTTCTTTTATCTAAAAAAGTTAGGTTATAACTGATTTTTTGGAGTCATGTCTGACACAACTTCTTTGTTTTCAAAATAAAACCCATGTCTGCCACTAATTATTGCAATAAACAATATTGGACGATGTTTTTCGGGTCAACCAAACCAGTTTCAGTCCTCCCATTTTGCCACCTCCAATTTCTAGATAGTACAAGTGAGGCTCAATAGCTAACCTCCACAATTGATGGATATTCACATATCATAATGGACCTTCTCTTGTGTATAATGCTTTGGTGACGGAAGACGTTGCCAAAATTCTTCATTAACATACGGCATAAAAGGATGGAACAATCTCAGTCCATTATCCAAATACACCCACAATGTATCCTGTGCATAGCCCCTTGCAGATACCATTGATGCATCATCACCACAGAAGTACGGTTTGATTACTTCAATAAAAATATCACAAAGCTGAGACAGCCACCAAGAATATACAGCACTCGGTGCATCTGACAACTCATAAGACTCCAAAGATGATATGGTTTTTGATATTGTTTTGTTTAGTACAGAAAGTATCCACTGGCAGATAAATGGCACCTTCCCCGGGTCTATCTTTGTTGGAGGGGTGTAATCGTCCCAAGTTTGCTCATGGCAAATCGGACAGCATTCCGGAGTTTATTACACCACTGCCGATACTCATTAACACATAGTATGTCCGAATTTATTTTATCGGACTAAAGAGACGCAAAAAAACCAGATATTGGTATCAAGAAGAGCATGATAAAGAATATACACAAAAGAGGCATTAATATTTAGACGTGGCAAATTCAGCCCAAGGGTCGATTGAGATTATGTTTGATCTTTAACATGTAAAACAAAAAGATAAGAGTTAAAGGAAACAAGTCAAATGGTACAAACAAGTTAACACATGAGTTATTTTTGAAAATTTATAATTCTGAACAGCGTATACTGGTTTGACCCAACCCGATACATACAAAAAATTACCCGTGTTTACATGAACCAAATTTGAACGCTTACTTAACCTGCTCATTTGATTGTTTATACACTAATTTATATTACAAAAAAAACAAATATAATTGTACAGCAAGAATTTTTGTTCGACCTGACCCGTACCAGAAAAGATAAACCTGTTTTGACCCCATACCCAACCTGCTCATTTTTCCACTTCTAGTCTAGTTAATATATAGATGGTACCTGAGCTGTGTATGAGACAAGGGCAAACTGAAGGGCATCTGTACCACATTCAGGAATGCCTTCATGAAAGTCTTTTTTTCTGTCCCTCTATGGCAACCTTTAATTCAGCTGGATCCAAATTACCCTCCTCCAGTCTCCTGTGAAGTTCTTCCAGGCTTTTTCCTTCTATAACTTCAATAGGATCTATCACATTGCCTAAAGATTTAGACATCTTGCGGCCATGTGCATCATGAATCATGGGATGTAAATAAACCTACCGAATAGCTCAAAATCACTTACTAAACCGTAATGGTAATTATATCAGAGCAATATATTTAATAGCTAAGATGATGATAAAAGCAAAAGCACCATGTAGCGCCAAAATATTATTGAACTTTCAAAAGTAATTTTCCTAGGTGTATTAAGAGTTACAATGAATTGAAACCCATCTGAACACAATATAGAAATGTGGAGATAGAAAGTAACAACAATTTGTGGTAGAGGAAGCAAACCTGGCCAAAATTACTTATTTATGGGTAACTCAGATTATGATATACTTCTTACAATGAGTTAAACAAACCTGGCCAAAATCACTTATTTATGGGTAACTCAGATTATGATATACTTCTTACAATGAGTTAAACGGTAACGGGCCAAGCAGGCCGGAAGTTACCAAAAGTGTATTTTCAATAAGTAAAACCCCCTAAAACATTATGTTTCAAATAATTGATTATTAAGACATTATAATGCAATCAAATGACACTATTCAATTATATCTATAACAAAAATATAAAGAAAATTGGACACAATTTTCAACTTAGACAAAACATTATATGTTTTAACCTGTTACACGATATGCCCATTTTGTTTAAACCTGTTACTGACGATGATAAATTTAAAATTTCCGTCATATTTAAGGTTGAGATGAAGTGCCTTTACATGTGGACATAGATGGATAAATTCAAAATAATTTAAACTTAACTAACCTTTTTGAATGGTACATCACCTCCTAATTTGTTGCCAAGCATCACGATACGAGTAACCCAGAAGAAGAGGATGTTGTGCCCGGTTTCAAGAACAGAAGTTGGGTAAAATGTCTTCAAATCTTGGGTGTCATCTGGCCTACCGAATGGAAATGGTTAATAGACAGATCCGTTATCAAACTTTGCGTAAAGATAAGTATGATTTACATGCTTTGTTGGGGGCAGGATTTCGAGAAAAATCGGCCCAATTTTAACCGGTTTTTAGCCAAAGTTCTGGGTCAACGGCCAGTGGTACAACCGGAAACCGACGGGTCCGACCGGACTTTTGGGCTAGGTTGGACCAGTTTTGACCGTTTGACTTTCTTTTTTTTTCGTAAACTTTCAAAGGTTACATATTTTCACTTGTAACTCTGATTAATTCACCATTTTTTTAATTTGAGTATTTTTTTTCTAAGTCTATTCGTTGACCGTTCAAAGTTTAAAATAAAACATAAAAATAATTCGGACAGAAAGTGCTTATCCGGCGGATAATCTAGGTATAGCCTATCCGCCGGATAAATTACAAAAAAAAGTCAGAAAAAAATTCATAAAGCTAAAATCAGACATACTATCCGCCGAATAGGGTATTCCTATACGGTGGATAGCTTATATATTCAGTCACACGCAATACCCAATTTGCATATTGCACTTTGTGTGTGGACAGTAATTTTTTACAATTTAATTTTTGAGAAGTGTAATTCTACATGTGATGTATTTTTTAATGTATTTTAGTAAATTACCCATAAAAAAAGGGTAAGGCTCAATATACTAATGTTTTTTACTAGACTTACTAGTCAACACTCATATGATACAATTTCCAATGCAGTATTACAATTTCTAATACGGTATTATCTTTATTAAACTAGTATATTTAGTAATACCCTAAAACAATTCGATTGATGGGCTTCTATAAGTATCAAACCCACAAGAAAAACTAATTCAAGCCCATATATGATGGCGGTTCATTCCCATTTACATATTAGCCCGTACCGATAGTGATTCCATATACTCCGTATTAAACCAAATACTCCCTTAATATTAGTAGCATCAAACGAAGCAAAAGTCAAATATGTCGGCTCCAACTCAGCGTTACATCTGTTCCGTTTTACATCTCCGTATCAAAATCACCTTAGGCAGCTTTTAATTGGTTACTTTATCACAAATGGCAGAATTCAGTCGATAAGTTACTCCTCATTAGAAAGTTGTAAATTTACGTATATTTAATTACGAGCACTACTGAAATATAAGATGCGTTTTTCAAATGAAAGTAGGCTCAGTGGGTCACCACTTGTCCATTTCACGAGTCTAATGATCATATGTAGGTTGGTTGACATGAATCTCTTGCCACGTATGCGTGCTTATTTTTTCTATTGCATCATAGGTCAAAATGTACCATTGTGAATACTATTAAATTATTTATTTTATTCTCATAAATATAATAAAATAAAAATAGTTCCCCCCATGTCTCCAAACCAAATGAGAGTTATTGCTTGCATTTTCTCATTTTTGTGTTCTTTTCTTCTTCTTTCTATCTTTCTCTCGCTTACTGGCTACCTTTTTAGCTTTTCTTTCTCAAAAACAATACTTTCAATGCTTATTCAATCACATCTAAATACTGTAGTATCTCAACGCTCTTCTCGACCTTAACTATGATTAACTAATTTAAGCGCCACGATCAACACGAGAGATTAATTGTCGAAAAGTTCTCAGGTGAGCCATTATTTGTTTATTAGTCTCTGTTTCATGGAACAGAGGATGATTGTTATTATTTTTTAATTATTTTTATTAGTTTCTTTGTTTACCATTAGTTTATTTATAATCGTACTTAGTGGTAGAGCTCTTCATATATATTATATGTTACATACATTTGTATATACAAATAAAATGCACGTAGATTATGTTTATGTTTTAGAGAGTTTGACTTTTCATAAGTTGGTAGACTTGAATAATTTGACCTGTTTAATTTAATTTTTTATTTTTTAATTTTACACAGATATAATAATTCATTAACTTGAACATATAAGTTGGTAGACTTGAACGTTACCGCTACGTTTTTTTTTTCTTTTTTTGGTTTGTATTTCGATTCGTTTTTTCTTTTTGAGGGAGAACAAAACAGACATAGCTAAGAAGCGTTTTAGGTAATGCAGTTGTATTAACATACGTATCTCATTGTATGTTAACAAGATGAAGTTAACAAATTTATCAAATGGTCATTATATTAAAATGTCTCTAAATTGTCTTAATTTGTAGGTATTATCAGCTTTGATTCGAAGGCTGAAACAACATGTCTGCCTCACAGCTCTTGCGAATTCTCCAAACCCTTCCAGCAGGTGCTAATGACGAACTCTGGTATATTTATTATTTTTAGTTATTTAATTACACATATATATTTTGCATATACAGTATTATTTATGTAGGTATGCACATGTCTGAATCGGGTTTGATTTGAATTCAACAGCGGTTTTAACACCAATGAACTAGATGCAAGCATGAACAGGAGCTCTAGGTGTACAAATCCTTTTTTATCTAATGACGACGATAATAAAGGCAACTTCTGGAACAATCCAGAACTTGAAACATCAATTTTCAGTGGTGAATTTACCAATACCCGAGATGATGAAATGTTCGGGAAGTCATGTAAAGTTCCATCTCATTTGTTTGAAAAGACCACCGGATATTACATTGATAAGCATTCAGTAAATTGTGAATTGCCAGAGTTATTAGTATGTTATAAAGAACGTGATTTTAACATTAAGGATATTTGCATTGATGAGGGACTACCAGATGAAGAGACTATTACCATTGGTAAGGATAATAATAATAATCATGAGTATTTGCGCAATAACATTCCTGTGAATGGAGATGATGATGATGACATGATTGAAGCAAGTCTTGATACCGAGTTTCTCAAGCATGAATGGTTGAGACCTTCAAATTCTTACATGGATGTTGAAATAAAATCATCCATCCGAAATTCAACAAATAATTATGGTCCTGCTAGCTCATCAGGCACTTCTTCTGAAGATGAGTTGAATTCGAGTACTAATTTACAAGATGATGTCTCTACTGAACGATTAGCATCTAATTCCATGTTCTCCTTGCAACAAGAAGATTGGTCCCTGCAATTCCACGAGTCAGCTAACAATTTTGTAGATAATGTCAATCAACTGTCTCAAGAGGTGCGTACTTCTTTATGGTTACTTATTGTTAGAGGTGGCAATTTCTATCCATTTACATGTGAATGGGTTAAATTTCGTTGTCTTTTATCTCAAACAGAGTAAACGGGTAAAAGCAAAAATCTTAGCTTAGTCAGGTAATAGGTTGAATGGATTGAAAGTCAATGTTTAATTCCTAGATCGTTTCATTTAGATTATTATTGCTATAGTTTTTATATCTCTAAATAAAATAGTTTTATAACTACTTATAGCCATCATTAAGGTGGTCTAGTGGCAAGGTGTCTCAATGTCCTCCCAAGAGGCCTAGGGTTCCAACCTCCCTAGATAAACATCTTGGGGGTGGCCAAGGAAAGGATCGGAAAAAGTTACAAGAATACCCCGGTTAGTACATCTGAGTCAGAAAAAAAGACTCACCCTCCGGGGTAACGTGTATAAGGAAAACCTCCTCCGTTTGCCCAATTATATGCATTGGATAAAAATGTATGGGTCAATCTTACCCGATCCATGTTGACCCATACTATTAAGTGATCCATTTCAACTTGAACTGGTTTTGACCCGTTACCCAACTCACACATCTTGGCTCAATGTATATAATAAATTTTGATAACCATTTGAATTACAGGATTCTGAAGAAGAATTCTCGGAAAGGGATATGGTAGAATTTCAAGTTGAAAAACTAGATAGAAATGCCCAAATGAAGAATATATTACTCGACAGCAGGATGGAGGGAAGTGTAGCTTTTCATTTTGACACCAGGAAACCATCAAAGCGTAGTGATCTATGTGGAGTCCTGAATCCTGAATCCGTTTACGAACTCCCTCTAGAGACTGAAAGTCCTCACAACCATCAAGATATGGCGTCTGGTAAAGTGGCAGCGGTAATGGCAAATCATGAAAGGCGATATTCTAAAGGAGAGTCAAGTTTCTCCATGGCAGGTGTCATTACAGAACTTATCTCCTGCTCCAGGCCTATGCCATTTGCCGGTGGTATCTCTAATCGGTCAGATAGCAGTGCAACTAGTACCAGATCCTTTGCCTTTCCCACGTAATAACATGCACACATGTTCGTTAACTATTTCAGATCTTAGTGGTGGCAAAATGGGCGGGTTGGGTAACGGGTCAAAACCAGTAACTTTTGGTGCTATTCAAATTGTATCAGTTAGAGTTGACCCGTATGTTTTCTGACGAAAATATTCGAACTTTTTTTAAATGAAAATGTGTCATATTATCTCAATGGTAATATATCTTTTCAAATAGTTTTCTAGACCTTCTGAGTTTTTATGCATTAAATATACCTGTTAAGTTGACCTTCAACCATTTGACTCATACAACCCATTTGACCAATTTTTTCTTATTTTACAGAAAAAACATTAGTGGCTCGTTTATTATTGAATGGGTTAAAGTTGCCACCTCTAGCTAGATCATTGTCTTCCGGAGCCATGACTTGCCAGTGTTTATAATTGTATCTAACAATGTTTCCCTGCTGTGTAGACTAGAGACGGAATTTATTAGCAGCCCAGTACGAATGGGAAAATCAGAGAGGAGAAGATTACAAAAACAGAAAGGATGGAGACAGGGCCTTATCTGCTGTAAATTCTAAGTTGTTTTCAGTGACAGAGTCATTAATATTACACACTTACTATGTCACTGTGTTTTTAGGTAATTCTTGCCTTTTTGTGTGATTGATATGAGATTGTGATGTGTTTTTCTCCCGTTTTCAGCTTCATATACACTTGAAATCAAATTATGCTTTTCAATTTATGTCCACAATTGTGTTGTTAGATGTGGCATAAACTTTTTTATTTCACAATTATCCGGTTTTGGTGAACGATCTACTAATCATGGTTTTCATTACTATTGTGGATATCTAAAATGTACAGATATGTAAAATCTTGTACAACATGTCGACTAATTCTAATGTTCATGCCACACTTCACTGAAGTGCTTAACGAGTGCATCTTTCTCATGATCACATTACTGTGTCAATCATCAAGTATTAATACAAGAACAGAACATGAGACTATTACAGAACAAATCGGTGTTCTAGTACTAAAGATTGCCTTTAGTCTATTACTACCTTCAATCTTACATAAGTATATCGTTAACACACAAATTCACAATGTAGACCAAAAATGAATAGAACAGATGTATGTCAAAGAAATGTTTTACTCTGACTTCTAATGGGAAACTGACAAGAAATCAGTGATGGGAATGGGACTATCATTTGATGGCATCAAATACTCGTGTTAATACATCTATACTTTCGATTCACATGTGATTATTTCATCCACTAGAAAACATCTTAGATCTCAACCCTTCATTTTTTGATCTAATGGTGCTAATTTGTTTTCTGTTGGTGATTTTAGTGTCACCTAATAGTTTTAGTATAATGGAAACGATACATGTATCAAAGGGTTTGGCTTTAGTTTTAATACAAGTTAGGAGGTGCGGAGTGCACACTTGTGTTGTCTAGGCTAGTCCCAGTTCGACTGAAATGGCAGGGAACTTATAGTTTAGGGACCATATATGAAAATATGGATCCCAACCGCCAACCGTTTCTGATTTCAAATAACTAGAAAATGGTCATTTTGATATGCACAAAAAGAATAAGAATTCTCTCAAAATCATCCAAAACACTAAACTTGATTTTGTGCCAAAATATTGTTTGATCTTCGCGTCTTATCCACATAATTTGAATTTCGTGTAACCCCGGCACTAAGGGTCGAAATATCAAATTCGAAAAGTGAACGTACACGATTCGTGAAGCGTGATTCATAAACCAACCCTTGTTAATTTACAGATTTCTAACATTTTCAACTAGTTTTTAGTATTTTCAAATTAGCTTTCTGCATTCTACCTAAGCTTTAATTGCTAATAATATTCTATCATGGTTGAGTTCTTGTTTAATTTGTTGTGGTTCAAGTCGTGATCTTCCCTTTTTTAGTAAGTATGTCAATATCAAACTGATCATATGTTACTACTATAAAGTAAAATCTTATGTTGCAAGCTTATTTTAAAGCTGATTCAATTATTATCTTGACACGGATAAAGTATATTATTCCTTTAAATGCCACCAGTTCGAAGAGTCTCCCGATTTAACTGTGAGGGGTGATGGATGTGTATCCTATATCTAGAATCGACCAACGAGTACAAGGTTGTATAGTATTTTGTCTTGGTCCTTCTCATTTACTCTTGTTAGATGCTTTGTATTACTATTTCTTAATAACCGTTTTAATGTATCGGTCAAGCATGTTAGATTTGAGTTCACCATCCCAAAAAATTTCAGGGGAAAAAAATTTAAGCTTGCTTATTACCGAAGGGCAAATAGAATATAAATAATATAACCCCGGTTATACAAAAAAGGGGTTCTAAGGGGGTGTTTGGGTAAGCTTTTCAAGAATGGCGTCAGTTGTAAGAAAAGCTGGGCTTCGGCTGTTTTAGCTTATTCATCCTTCAAAAAAGCTTATAATTCAGTTTTCTAATAAATCCCAAACACGTTAAGAAGCTTTTAGTTGTATGCTAATGCCAATGCAATAAGCTAAACAGCCTGTCAAGTAAGCTCCGAAAGACACCCTTACGACCAAAATGTCTTCACCCTAATATATCGGCCTTCTTTTTGACAACCAAAATAAAATCCTAAGAAGTCCATTTGTATTTTTAGATTAGAAAACAACTATACTAGTATACTATCCCCATTTTGTTATACTTAATGTATCGAATAAATTAATCAAACGTTGGTCTATATATAGCTTGAATTTGGTTTTCCTTCCATGAGTTCACTTGTACCCAAATAATACCACAAGAAACCATTCAAAAACATAAAAGAAATGGTTAACACATAGACATGATTAAATATGAACAAATATGAGACGAAAGAAAAGGAACACAATGAGCTGGTTAGCATTTGTTAATGCAAAAATTGGAAAGTGTTGGCCATTTAAGTAATTAATAAATTAAAACACCTTTTAGAACACCATTCACAATTTGGTGGGTTATGGATATGCATGTCTGTGTTTAAATTTGATATAAAAATAGCCAGCAGCCCTACCAAGAAATATGGTAACAAAATAGCACAAATACCTCCATTGTTAATTGAAGCCTCCTTTCCCTAAAAAGAGTCCCATAAATATGGATTTTGAAACTCTCTACTTTGTGCTTTGTGTATATATCCTTTCTCACACACACACACACTCTTTGAATATGTGTATATATATATATAGAAAACACATGAGATTCTTGTACAACTCTATTAGTACAACTTTCTAAGATAATCAAGAAAAGAAAAACTTTTTCTTAACAAGATCCCCTCTTCCAAACACACCCATAGAACAGATATACCGTACGACGTACTTATCGATCTGTTAGGTGTAAAGCAAGTCAAGAAGATGATCATGATAGTTAAAGTCATCATGTTGTGTGTTACGCTCTCAATTTTGCTGACCATCAATGTTACTTATATCCATGCTCAACAGCTCCAAGCTTCCCATGAATTAGGTATAAATTTATCTCTCGATCTCAATCTCTAGCTCATTTTCTTCATGGTAGTAATTCAAATAATATTTATATATATTTAGTGCAGCTAATGACCACCAGTTTGATCATCATGGACTTCCAAGAAAGTTAATAAGCAATGAAAAGGTGGGTTTAAATTACTTAGTACAAGCTAACAAGTGTTAACTAGATAAAGCTAGTTCCCTCAAATTTTAGTTTTTATACATTTGAGTTGAACATGAGTATTTTTCTTGTATAAATCAGGTAGAAGGTTATGAAGCTAATAGTTTGTTGTCACCCAGTGAGAAATCTAAAGGTTCTTCAGGTAATTAGTCGATGCATCATAATGTGAACCTCTTTATGAGATAAACATGATAAAAGAAAAATCTCTTTTTGCACAAAGTAATTAGTCCGCATCATCTTCTAAAAATGTTTGACGGCGTGTACGTAGCTGTTAGCTGTACAAATGATTTTTTTGGCTTTTTTTTTACAAGACACATTTACTTTTATGAGGATTTTACCAAATGACATTGTTATTTGCAATAAGTACAGCTGAATCACACGAGATAGAAGTGATGGTGCATGCAGCAAAAGGAACTAGAAGACATGAATGGATAGAAGGATCCGACCCGGCTCATGAATACTTTACCATGGATTATTCACACGTGAGAAGACGCCGTCCTATTCATAACAAGTCTTTTCCTAAAGCGGTTACTAATTCTCCATGACACGTGGCGTTTAAATAAACACGTAGGAGTTATATTTTTTAAAAATATATTATAGAAAAAATTAATTAGTTATGTTTTAGAGGAAGGAAGGAATGTGTGGAGATTTTTGTCTGAGAGCTTGTAATGGCCGACATAAGATGGAGCAAAACCCTACGTTTTGTGACGAACAAGAACCTACGATACTTATGGTTTTATGTATATACATTCTCGTTGTTCCTTTTTTTTAAACAAATATGAAAAGAATTTGTTTCTATTTACTTTTTAATAAAATATATAAGTCTTTGACTTTTATCAATTAAGTTTGTGAAATCAGAATTTCGGAATCTACTGTCACATTTAAATAAAATATTTAATGTTAAAAAGTTAACACGTTAAAAAAGTAATATTATACATGCTTCACAATACATGTCTATATTTATGCTTAACTATACTTTATTTGACGCATGAACAATACTAATTACCTTCTTATAATTATAACCGATCAGTTAACATGCATGTGTAGCATTAAGTTGTTTAATTTAAGCACATTTTTGGACCACTTATTTAGGTACATAAAGCATTTTTTAAAGAGAACATGTTAAATAATCATCACTTAAAGTTAAAAGTAACATATATAATATACTTCAAAATTTGTTAGCGTGATTATATATTTCTACTTCTTTTAAATGTTTGTGTAGCATGTGCTCTTAATGTACAAGTTATAAAATCAATTTTAATGCATGTTCAAATTTTAAGCCGACTATTTTTTCTAACTTATCTGTAAACAAAATAATACAAGTAAGGATTTAATAAATTGTTGTTTAATACATTTCGGTTACATAAGAAATTTTGTTTTTACATAGTTTTATTTATTATTACCAATTAATAAATAATAAAATGGGAAGGAATACCATTTTAATCGCCAAAAATTAAATTCTTCTTTTATTTAATTAATTGTTTAATTTAATTTAATTTTTTATTTTAAATTTCATTTAATTTAATTTAATTTTAAAGTTAAAAGAGAAAACCAAACTATATTTATCGTACGAAATATAAGCATTTTGTAGTATTCAGTCAAATGAAAAACTCAAACCCCAATATGTGGATGCGTGTTCTCACAAGTTACAAAAACATATATGGTCCAACAAACCATGCATTTTTATATTTAATGATGATATCACCTTATTTAAATATTACTTAAACTTAAATCGTTCGTGTAACTTTGGAAGACAGTGACTTGTTAGTATTCACGAATGTCGAGTTGGCAGAATAAGAGGAGGGGTTTAACATGTAAATAGTGCAACTTTTAATGTTTTGTTCCCTCTTTATATGAGCCACACTACTTTACTCCGTATATATTACGGAGTATTATTCAAACAATAATTTAAATTTTATATTGTCGTGGATTTGAAATTAATAAAACTGACAAATAGGTGAAATTGGAACGTACATATTAGATAAAATTCGAATATATTTGAAAAATTTTTAAGACAAAAAGAAATTTTATAAATGTTTCATTATCTTATTGCAAAACATAATCGGATTACACCTTTTCTGAAATAGAGTTGGCATACTATCCAACTAATTACCGAAATGTTTGCTGTTTTTAAACAAGCAACTATTATTTTGCGGAGTGTTTATAATACGACTAGTGGTTTAGTGCTAAACCGATTTTAATTGGTGTTGACCCAAACCAATTTGATTTTTCAAACCGGTTCAATTTGAACCCCAAACCAGTTTTGAAGACCCCTAATTCAAAGAGTGAGAAACACCAAACCATACGTTATATCTCATAATTTATCATTCTCATAGTATTTTTGTGGTATCAAAATCACATTTTTTCAGGCTACGCATGAACTTTCAAAATTTTATTGATCATAAATATAAGGAAATTTGCACCTTTTTATGTTTTAGCTAGGTACTCAATTTTCACTTCATTATGTTAAGTTGTCGATTGTTGCATTATATGTTAAAATTCTATTTTTTCTCTACCATTTTAACTGTTCATCTTATTATTCTTGTTTGTCATAAGAATATTGTTTACTTGTTAAAAAATAATTATTAATAATTATTATTTATTCTCATTTGTTACTCTCTCATTTAAATTTCAATCAAACTTGTTATAAATATATATATGCGAAACTAACAATTAATTGATCAGGATTAAATCAATTAATTTTTTATTGTAAAGCAATTATTGTGAGACGAAGAGAATATTAATTATACAATTCAACTTTACAAGTTAGACCATAGTTAACTACCTTCAAACTTTGAAAAAAATTCCTTTTACATAATCTGAATTTTTTTTGAAAAGAATTACCTTACTTTCCTTATAGAGATGAATAAAACAATCTAAAATTTAAACCGGTTTTGAATTGAACTGGAACCATTTTTTTCTCTTTTATTTATGAACTTTTATTTGTTTATTTTTAGTCAATTGAACAACAATTTCGAATGTATACATTTTATTTTACCACTACTTTAGACTTATTGAGTTTTTAATAATTTATAAATTTTGTACCACGAAATATCAAGTTATATTTTTGATCAATAGTTTGTTGTTAATAACTATATATAAAATCTCTATAAGTTAAATAAAGTTTAAATTTTTATTATTGACAAAAGTATCGATCATGACTCATGAGGAAAAAAGACTGGAAATGTCTGAAACTGGTCTGGAAGTGGACTATAATTCTAAAAAAAACTGAAAAATTTGATAGAAAACTAGCCTGAAACTGATCTAATCCTTAAACAGACTGATATGTAATTTTCTGACAAAAAGTAAACTATTATAAACTTGATTTAAATCTAATTTAAACTAATATTTGCTCATCCCTAATCCCTTGTACATCCACCTCTTCTTCTGTCGTACTTCAATTTATGTTGCCCGAGCGTCCAGCTTGTTGTTACAATCTCAATTATTGTTTTTTGGTTTTGGCCCAATAAAACATGTTATACATAAACGGACTCGTGCTCTATATTGGGCTCTTTTTGTTATAATTAAACAGTCGAAAGAATTTTTTAACGGGAAGTATAGAATTAGTAAGTAACATGTTATAAAAGGTTTACACATCTTTCATTACTGTATTTTTTGTACTATGAAACTTCATATTGTATATATAAAAGTATTTAAAATTTTATTATATCTATAAAACTACTACTACTATTATTGTATGTATATGTATATGTATATATGTATATAAAATAATGTCTTATATGACCAAAGACATACAAACATATGTTCTCGATACTTTTATGGAAAGCTGACGATGCATTAGAAGCCCTCAAATAGGGGAAGAATAATACAAAGCAGGCTCCAATAAGGAGGACTCGGAAAAATTAAAAACACCAAAAATAACGTTACAACCAACAAGATGAAAGTCAACCAAAAGCAACACCATTATGGCATCATCCAGTGAAGCGATCTCTTGGGCTAATTTGACCAATCCAACACTAATTTGGGATTTCTATTCAATATCATAATAAATAAATATTAAAATTGGACACAAACAATAAAAGTAATAATCAAACGATTAGTATACAACAACAAAATGACAAATTGGTGCATGTACGAACACAAAGTTTTACGTTAAAGCTTTTGTAAGATTAAAGAGAAATTAATTACGTTACCTTTTGTTTTTCTGGTAATGCATTTGACCTTGGGTCAAGGAGAATTATATTTGAACCTTTAGTAATGAAAGGTTATATTAACGGTAGTTGTCAAAGGTCAAGTTTGACTAATAAACATGGAAACAAATTCAGATCAAAGTAATGAATTTAATTAACTAAACCATTCCCAAATTTTCTACTCAACTCAACATGCCCTTATTTTGTACTATCAACTAAAGTACTACTCAACCATATCCGTTAACAACTACATTAGCCTATTAATTGATATCATCATCATCATCATCATCATCATCATATTTCTTGCAAATATTAACTAACCCCAATTGATTAAACAAGATAAACATGAAATTACCGTCAGCAAACAATGGTGAAGTCGTTGAGTTTGACTAATCGTGACGGTGATGGAAATGAAAAAATCGATTGTATAGTGTGCCTTTGTGAAGTATCTCTTGATGACAACCACCAAAAACTGCCTAACTGCAACCATGGAATCCAGTTTCATGCACGTATCGGTTCATGGCTAAAAAACCGTTCTACCTGCCGAATATGTAGAAGTAACGTTCCACGAACAGTTCAACAACGACTTAATGCATGCCTTTTGACATTTGGTCATGATCTTGTTGCTTAATGTGATTTGGCACCAGACAATGTTGCTGCCTCTATTGGAGTTTGCCGTGATATTTAATTTTTGAACATATTTGTTTACCGAGTAAATTGTGTGGATGGTTCTTCTGGTTTACATGCATTCTCATTACGATGATTGCTGGACACCAATGAGAATGTGTGTAAACCACAATGACCATCAATGCAACTTTTTTAGGGTGCATTTAGTTCACGGAATCTGTTTTGAACGGATTTAAATTCATCAAAAAAACTGTAATTTCAAATAATGTGAATTTCTTTGAGTGTAGAAATTTGGTAGATTATAGTTCAATTCCTTTCTAAACCAAACACCTTTATAAAATGTAACTGAGATTTTAATTCTATCAAATTTTAAGGAATTATGTGAATCAAACGCAACATTAGTTAACAACTAAAATCGTCATTGAAGTTGTTGATAGTACGTAAATTACGTTTTGCACAAGTTTCTGTTTGCACAAATGTTCCTGCTGCTAAATCACAGCACTGCATATCGAGGGATTGTTAAAGTTTTTGGTTGGGTTTAGAAGCGGGTGTCGTTATGGGCATAAAAAACGTACGATTCATGCGAGAATGTTGACCAAAGAAAAAAAAAAGTTCATTTCTTGCTATTATTTTATCTTATTTTTTCGAAAAGCATCTCTTGTTGTTATTAAGTTGTCTATTTCTAGAGCTTTGAATATCGAATTGATTAAATTACAATTTTAATATTAAAATTCTATATAAGCGTGCCTGTTTTTTAGGTACTTACTATAAATACAGAAGAAATACTTCATATCTCTCAAGATTATTGTGCGAGTGTATTTTCATTGTTTATTATTTTAATACATAAGTTTACAAACTATTTACTTCAAGAAAATACTATCAATTAGTCGATTATGTACATGTTCAATCATTATTTAAATGAAATTTTATAGATTAAATTAGGTTTTAGAATTTTTAAAAATATTAATATGTGACAACAAGTTTAAATACCGAATAAAAAAAGTTAAAAATTTGAAGATTAAACCATTATTAATTTATAAAAAAAAAAATTAATATTATTTTCAATTAAAAAAAGAAGAAGAAAAAAGGTGTAATTGATCAAAATTCAAAGATATCACATTACCATACGATCATAAAATCCATAATATGCATTTTACTAATTTAAAGGGTAATTGTCACTTCTTTAAAATATATTAAACAAAAAAATAATTGCTACATCGAGTGCATAATTTTTATTTATTCATTGATTTTTTAATCACGATTGAGCATGATAATTGTGAGACGTAAGAATAATCATAAAATAACAAGGTAACTTTGTCACCCAAGTTTTCTATCAAAATCGAAGGAACAGTACTTCAAAATCCTTTGTTACACTTATTGCCGCATAAATAAGCCTTTCTTCAGTTTGATAATTCATGAAGGTCATAACTCTATGTATTTCACAACTACACGATCAATCGCTAGCCTTAAATACTCATGTTACTCACACATAAATTAACTTGGTAAAATGTTATGGACCCGTCAGCGTACTCAATCATTAATTAATTTTCGTTACAATACAATAAAGACATTTTTAATTCGCTGACCAAACTTCTCTGTTCTTAACCCCAAAGCAACTTGTTGAATAAACCGGGTTTTGGAATTTATAAATTGCATCCGGTTTGCTGGAAGATGACCTCCATATTCATTTAGGGATCGAAGCATTATGACAATTAATTAGAAGTAGGAAAATTATAATCCAGTGAATTGGAAATAATTTTGTCCAGAGAAATAGACTGTTCATACTCTTTCCGGTGTCTTTTTAATATGTGAAGGCGATCTTTCAAGAGAGGCCCACTTTTTATGAAACGTGGCAAGTGAAGACCGCATGGCGAGAAGGAATAGCGGAAGGTCACGGTTATGGGCAACTCTTCATCACGTGCGCCATGTTATTGCACAACTATTTTTAAGCTTTATTTTAATTATTTAGTACCGGATCATAAAGATTATTTTGAGAGAAAATTTCCTAATAAGCAATTCAAACGTAAAAATACCAATCTAAACAATCTGAGAGAAGCTTTTCAGAAGTAAAGAAAATAATCGCGTAAACTCTAATATTCAATGTTTTGAAAATCGGTTCGACTGGTCGAACCGAATTTTAAAGGTAAATCGGCCCGTAATTAACCGGTTTTTGGCCAAAGTTGGCTTGGTCAACGATCAGCCGGTTGGACCGGAACCGGGAACCGGTTCGGACCGATTTTTGATAGTTTTTTTTCTTTCTAAACCGGAACCACGTAGGTCAACATTCCAAATTAGTAAGTCAACCGTGATCAAGTTTGAATTATTTGTGTGCTTGGCTTATAATATATAGGAGGTCATGGTAAGTTTTGGTTTGTCTTACCACCAATGTTGGACAAATTCAACACTAAAAGAAAATGAACACAACAAAAATGTATACCACAAGTTTTGAACCTCTAACCTTATGTTTGTTGAATGATTTGATTGCCAACTAATCTAGCAGTTACTTTGTGATATTATTGTAATTATTAATATTTTCTTACTAGTTTGTAAATGGTTATTTTAATTATTTCACTAAATAGTATTTTTAATGATTATTTTGATAATTCTATAATAAGTTCATAGTCATTATATGTTTCATTTCAAAATATCATAATTTATAATTGTAGTTTTAAAAGTTGAGGTATGAACTTTGAAATGTCATATATTTTCACTCGTAATTCGGATTAAATCGCCGTTTTTTCTTTTAACTTGTGTATTTTTTCAAGATCTATTTGTTGACAAAGTTTCAAAGGGGGTTTGTTCTAATAAAATCATAAAAAGTTAAGAAAATAAAAAAAGAAAACAATTATAAAAAGTCGTAAAAAGTCATAAAAGATTGTAAAAACTCAAAAAGTCAAGAAAAGTCAAAGAGTGGTCCGACCGGAACCGGAGGGTCGACCGGTTCGACTTAAAAACCGGTTTTTAAAACATTGCTAGTATCAAACCGGCAATCTCAAGGATGTTGGGGTGGGCCAATTATATCAGGCCATGTGTATAGGCCCAATCACCGGTTGACCAAGCCAATCGCCATCCACATTCGTATGACACCTGTAATGACCAAATCGCCGAAATGTATAAGGTTCTGGCGATCCCGACGATTCATCTTATCCACTCAAAATTTGCCACGTGTCCTACTAAATTTGTGCGGTCCATGCCAGAATGTAAATTACATAAGGCGACTTCGATGATTTGTTTAAATTTAGATTTTCATACTATTAGACGATTTTAGTGTTTTTGTCAGCATCTTAACCATTTTTCATTTTACAACCTCTCTGTCTCTGGTCAAAAATGCAAGAATCCAGGGATTACCCTTTTTAATTTTAAACAAAATTACTCCGGCACATGTGTAATGGGCAAATCGATAACTGTAAATCATTTTAATATTTAACTTAGGTGTTTACTTTGTTTGTGTTATAATTATAATATGAAGTTTTGTAATTGGACAATTTTTTTAATGTATCATGTGTTTTGGCCATAATTTTTTAACTTATTTATTTATTTAGTTAAAATATGACAAACAATATACGTGAAGATATAAGTAGTTGCGTTTAATAGATTCATTTTTGCACTAATTCTTCTCATACTCTCAAGCAAGATATCATAAACTTGGATTTTTCAAGGTCTAAAATTGATTTGTTTTAGTATTAAAAAAATATCATAATTATTTGCTAACATTTTACAATCTGTATGCATCTTTAATTCGTGATGTTGCATTATTTATATAAGTTTCACTTTAAGATATGACGTTATTTGTGTTTTTATTTTGATTTTTTCATTTATAAAATGTGAATGGATTGTATGCGTGTTGCTATAGATAGATAGTTGACTATGAATATGTGAATCAACTTGTTTAATATACTTAATTTCAGTTGACTTAGATATATGATAGAATGTTATTGATAGTTATCTTGAATAAGTGTTGCGGGTAAGATCATTTCGACGTGAGTGGTCCAATTGCATCGACAATGAATATTGTAAGTTCTCTAAACGTATATCTTTAACTCCTACAGGAATAAGCTAAACTTGGAATATCAATTTATAACCTAGTAAATTTGTTTCTTTTGTGTAGAGTAAAACTATTATGCCGATGTGAAATTAAAGGCCGATTTATCTATTATCTCTAAAATAGATGTGTTATTGAAGGAAATACCAGCTTGTCATACCCATTTCTTCAAAACATGTTTTAGATATTGGTTTTGGACAACCAATCATAACCAAGAACCTAGCTTGTTTCGTTTTATGTTGTCAAACCTTGTTGAAGTCATAAGCATAAGGAGGAGTTCGTTTTTGAGGTTGCCAGTAAAAGACTAAATTTTAGGCCAGAACAATTTTGTTTGATTTCGGGGATGAAGTTTGGTGTTTTACCAAGAATATCGGGACATAGTGGAGGGTCGTTTAGAAAGTGAGTATTCGCTAAGTGGTTGAAACAACAAGTTATGTACGTGTGCGTGATCTCTATTTCGTTTTTGACCGACTTTATAAGTATGATGAAGTATGATGATTTGGATGATGTACGAATTTGTTTGTTACTACTGCTTTTGCATTTCGGACTTATTGATTCGTATGAGTATTATGTTGTTGATGATGAATTACTACGGTTGGTTGAAGATTTGGACTCATAGAACAATTCTCCATGGGGTTCCTATAATTGGGGTCTCACATACGAGTCACTATCTGAAAGTCAACAACGAGTAACATTTTATCATAAGATTCCAACAAATGATCCGCATTATCAACTTCAAGGTTTCATGTTTATTTTCAAGGTACATTTTGATTTCATTATTATTCTATTTATTGTCATTTGTTTAAAGTACACATGAACAAGGTTATATTAATTATGTATCATTTGATTTAACATATATGTATTTTAGAAGTGCTATCGTATTCCCGAAAGCTTGCTACGAAGGATCATGTAATGCGTTTACCAAGAGCTATTGCTTAGACCCAAGATAAAGATTTTGGGGTGGTTGGTGTATGTAGAGTTCGATAAGATGTCAAGGCAGGTATAGTTCCACAACATCTATGTTTCATTACTAGTGATTGACAAGCCCACGCTACCGGCAACTTTGCTGGTTGCGGTTTGCAGTTGGTGGTGGGGTGAGAATGGTGTTTGAGAAACACTTTAAATTTTCAATATATATGTATTAATGCATTACATAAACAATACAACTCATTATGTGAAGTATATAGTTTGGCAATTATCCAATTGATTTAAAGATAAATAGAAATTGCAATATCTGACTACTAACTAATTGAATAACCGTCTTGTACTTGAAGAGCCGGTCATAATTTTTGTAATGGTTATCGACATCATAGTTTCAGAAATCCTTACGTGTAACATAGACCTTCATTTCTTTATGTATTTTGGCGTAGTTAGTTTTTACTTCAATTGATCCACATCATCCGTTATCAATTGAAAACTAGTATCTAAGTCTTTCTCATGCTCTTTAAAGTAGCAATACCACCCCCCATGCGGAGCCCAATAACCCAGCTCTTCCAAAGCGTAATTCAAAAATTTTGTTGAAAACTCATCAACATCTACGCAGTCAATCAAAGTCAATAAGCCTTGCGTATACATTTTTCTTACCCCTTGAAAAATCTCCACCGTGACAAAGCGCTATGCTAAACAACTGAGGAACTGTTGCGTATATATCCTCAGTTTTTGCTTCTTCATTTGGAGATCGGAACTGCCAAAAATGATTAGTGTTAACCATTTTGAAAAGTGTTTTCTATTTTTTAAAAGCAATAAAAAGTGACTGTAATTTGACTAGAATTTATAAAACAAGTTGATGATAATGTTTCATTAAGGTCACAATATTTATAGTAATTATAAGAATCTCGGATATCTCAGAATATCATATTCAAAATGGATAGAAGATAAGACATTTTTCAAATTATTATTTTTGGACCAAAAAAATGTTTATAACTTAATTTCCCTTTTTATATGACAATTGTTTTTGTGTTTTTTCTCATTTTTAATAAAAAGCATACACCAAAAGATATTGAGCCAACACCTATGGCTACCATCAGGAGACCATGCGGTTCATTCAGCGGACGAAAGAAGATGTACATTCATTATTGGCTAAGTTTGAACGACATTTATTGAGGAGGTAAGGTAGGAAGAGATGTGGTTTGGTAACATGGAGCAGCTACTTGAGGTCTATTATACGTTGTTTTATGCGTTGAATACATTAAATTTTATACTTATTGAGTTAGTGATTGAACTTTCCTTTTTTATATATATAATAGGTGCTTTGGAATAAAGCATATCTGAATTCTAATATCACTACAAGAAAACTAGTCTTATATGACGCTCATTAGTGTCCTAAAAGGGTATTTTATAGGACCTTTTACCTAATAGGACCAAGTACTTATGTCTCATATGAAGATGTTGTAATAGACAAAAGGCATCCTAATACACATAATACGACACTTATTTATTAGTCCCATAAATGCCCATTGCAACACATATAAGGTCCTAACATACTAAAAAATAGGACGTTTTTTGATGTTCTAAATTTTAATATATGTAGCCTACTATCATCTTTTGACACACGCATAAACGTCCTAAAAAGTCTAGTATGATGAAATGATACATATTATTAATACTCTTATGAGGAAGAAGAAAAATGTCCTAATAGAAATACTGTTTAGGACCAATTTTGGCGTACTAACACGATACACACATTTGGTCATATTATTATTGTTAAATAATATCAATAGCATCCTAAAAATTGTTTTCATTGAATACGATTCAATATTACAATATAAAACAATATATTACCTAAAATTATAGTAGTTAGTGTTTATTATTTACTTACATTGTATGAGTACAAATATTATTCAATAAATAGAAAGAGAATAAATTAAATGATGATTCAAAGAATTCATTCAATAACAAAAGTGTAACCAAATAAAGTAATAACATCATCCAAAATAAAGTCTACTAACAATTATATGATAAATCAAGAGTAACAATCACACGACAAAAAAATAGTTAAAAAACATAGTTTTGAGTCCTCACGCACATTCTTCACGCATCTTCCTCATGCATCACCTACACTGAAACAATATGTACATAAGTATAAAGTTTAGGGTGAGGGTTTATTTCAAGAGAACAATATTAAAGGTGGATAAATTATAATGGTCGTGATGGGCTAATGATCTGAGGGATGTTGTATGTATGGATATATAGTGGATAGATGATATGTATGATCATGCATGATGTTTCGTATATATCAATGTAAAAGTAATAAAATTTTCCTATTTCTATAAAAAAATAAAAAGAGGTCAAGAAGATTGACATACCGAAATGAATGTACAAGGCCATGCAGTACTTGCACCAACAACATCTTCAATTGTGACAAGTAAGTCGAATGGCCTCACCAAACGTTCATATCTTTTGATAGGAACTTAAATATTTACCTCACACCAACCTGGTCCAATCTCTTCACCACCAACATGTTCATTCGGATCCAAGCTCTTAATCCTACCTTTCGCTACAATCTCAGTATAGTTTAAAATATTTCGAAGGTAAACTTCAGCTCCAACCTACAAAATTGTATTTTCAACCAGAATGTCAATCATATTCAAATAAACATGTATACATCAATCAACAGAATTACATAAATCATAAAAACTATACAAATAAAACACATACCCGTAAAGGGACACTTGAGTCATTAATACAATATTCACTCGACCCTTCCTCTGTGGCTCCTTGCCTTTTAATTGAGCCACTTCAGCTTCTAGCTGTTCATTTCGAATCTTCAAATCAATATTCTTTCTGCGACAAGCTGGATGACTTGGAATCGTACCCCAAACATCGCTAGCACGAACACCTAACCCATAACAAGACCATTTTGATCGTTGCCTATAACTTTAGAAAATGTATCTTCTGGCCCTGGCATATCATTGGAACCCTATGGTAGCTATGATCTGTATTCTTGCATACGTTCCTATATTGAAGATATATTATATACTTTAAAGCTATTCCGTATACTTAACAAGGAAGTTTAGTATAAATAATTACAAGACTTAAAAATGTTAACTAAAACTATTCAAATATGCAACGGAGATATGTAAATAGTGCGATGTTAGGTGATGTGTTAATAGAAATCAAAGTACATACAATCGTTTTTTCAGCTTCCTTATTCTTTGTAGTTCCATCTTTAAAGAAGCAGGCACGAAACATTTCTATTCTACTTGGTTCACATCCCGAAGATACCTGTTTTAACAAAGTTCAAAGTTGTATATTATAAAACATATAAATATATTACATAAATATTATGTAAACTACACATAATTACAATACAATAAAAATTACCTTTAGTTCTTCACGGATTCTCGCATAACTTTTTTTACTAGTAACTTGAACTATCTTCTTTTTTGCCCTATTTTCCTTGTTTTTTTCACTAAGTTTCTAATGTGGAAAAAAAGGAAAAATCAAATATATTCTTTTTAATGCAAGTGAAAACAAGTATCTTATACCTTACTATTCTAACAAGAAAAAAAAGGTTAATACCTTAGACGAATCTCTATTCCAAAACTTAGCTAGTCTCTTCCAATGACGTATATGAACTCGTGCTGGCTTAGACTTTATTTATTCCCGTAGTGGCAAAGATGGATCATGGTATTCTTTCAATCTTGCTCTCCAATTTCTCACCTTCTTTCCAAATGATGATAAGATCCAGTCATGAATACTTGAAGGAAGATCAAATTTTGTCTAAAGAAAGAACAAATATTATTACATGAGCAAACTAATATGTTAGCCAGTCGAATATGAATAAAATTTAGCAAGTACCTTAAAGAGTTCTAGTAATGCTTGTTTCTTAGTATCACTAACTTTAGGCCAAGGTTTGTAAATTGGGCAGTATTTTCCACCCCTAGCAACAGTCCCCATGAAAGGAGTCAGTTGACTAGTTTTTTCCTTGTCAATAGGCTGTCCATATTCATTAAACTGAACCTTAATAATCTCCAATTCACCCTAGATTTTTTTCATGTGAGTTGGACCCCTTACTCTTCTCCTTCCATTTACCGTACCTACAAAAGTTAACCATTGGTTATAAATTATAAAGTCAACGTTAAAATATACAAAAAGAAGTGAACCATACTTAACCTGTTTCATTTGCTCCAGGTCCTTGATGTTGTTTTACTACAAGTTCTTCATCCTCATTTTCCAATTCATTATTAATTATCATATAATCTTCATCTTCATCTTCATATTCAACACAATCTTGCTCCATATCAACTGCATCCACATATGTAATTATCATATGTAATTACTACAAGTTCTCCATCCTCATTTTCCAATTCATTATTAATTATCATATGATATGATGAGGACTATTGACTCCTAAAAGTTAGCAAACAATCATAATCTCTAAAGCATTTCCTAACATGACTAACCTGTTTCGTTTACTCCATGTCCTTCATGTTGTTTTACCAAAGGTTCTTCATCCTTATTTCCTAAATCATTATTATCTGACATATGATCTTCATCTTCAAATTCAACACCATATATGTCTTCATTTTCATAACAATCTTGTTCTTAGTTCATATCTATAATCATAGGAGAGCAAAAATGAAACATGGGTTTCCAAAGTTAACTTTCTTATAAATAGTAGATATAGAAGTTTGCCACCAATACATACTTACCTTCAGATATCGGGTCATCATGCTCATCATTATCTTCATCAACAAGAAACAATTTTCTCCTAGGTTCACTTGAATTAGGCTTTGTTAAACTCTGCTTGAATGCCCCTGATTGCTTTGCTGATTGTTTTTGCTTCAAGATTTCATCATTTGGTGTTATGGTTACTGTTGATTGCTTTTCAATTGTTGCAGATTTGCCACCATCAGTTCATTGACATTGGTGCAATATATTGAAGACGGTGTTGCTGTAAAAATTAAAACACATCAGATTAGAACTTATAGAAAAAAAATATGAAATAAAAATGCCAAACTTGGTACCTTTGTGGGCATTCTAGCACTTGTATTAATTTCTTCATTATAATATCCCTCACCATCAGACATATAATCAACATCCTTCTTATTACTAGATGTTTTGTCTTTAATTTTCTTTGTTTTCTTACTTTGTACTAAACTTGTAAGAGAGTTGCAATGTTTGTAACTCCTAGCTCTCTTAAGCGTTCTTGGTTCCCTTTAACCCTCAACAATTTAGCCTTCTCGTAATCATTCATTTGTTTCTGTGTACCTTGATCTTGTTTACTCTGATGGCCCATTATTAATGTACCGAAGGTAATATAACTGAAAGAAATGTAAAAAGTCAATCAAAACATTAAAACTAATGGATATACATAGAAATAATTACACACTCAAATAACTACACACATATAATTGACTTTTATATATTTGTCTGTGTATCACATAAACTACATGTACATGGTAGTGAAATCCCATCATTTTGTAACTGTCTGCAAGTACTGAAACCATCATTCTGAGCAATGACAAGGTAAAAATCCATATTATCATGTATGGCAAATGCTAGACTTCCTCAACATAAAAGTCCATATAATAATGTTTGGATAAAAGAGCAAGGACAACAATTCTTTTATTGTAACCAACACGACCCCCTTGGCATTAGTTTTAGGTGTAGCAACCAACCTGATCTGCCAAAGTTAGCACCTCAACGTAGCATATTTTTTTAACTAAATAGAAACAAAATGTGAAAATCTTAAGAAGTATAATCTAAATGTGACTATTTGAAGTTGAATTTCATAAAAATTGACCCGTCCATTTTATCCATTTTACCTAAGACTTGGAAAATACAATACAAGACATTTCTTTTATAGAATCAAAGTTATCCTGTTAGTGTCCGTTTTGAAAATAACAACAACCCGACCCAAGGGTCAAAGGTATTCTTATTCACAATGTATATTTAGATCAAAATGCTGACAAGCGAAAACTGATAAAGTTCACTATTTATGAACTCATAACAGTAATTTATCACTTGAGGAGCATCTTTGGTTAATACTTGATAGTAAAATAATAGCACTAATTATTAGCAGAAAAAAAAATCAAAAGAGTAAAAAGGGAAACAAATTTCTTGATAATATGTTTTCTAAGGAGTGCTTAGGTGGACAAATTTATGTCCATGCATTAAATGTGGTAATGAAGTTTGGGTAGATAGGGAGGAGGCTAGAATTCATCTTATATGTGATGGTTTTTTTAAAGGTTATCAAATTTCTCCTTCAATTTCCAACACTCTAATACAAATGCATCTGGTAAATTAGATGACATGCAAGGATTGGTGTATGATGCCTTCTACATTGTAGATGAGAACATCCTTTCAAATGAAATAGGGATAGATGATGAAAATCTCGATATACCAAATGCACAAGCAGGCAAGTTCTATAAAGTTTTGGAAGATGCAAAGAAAGAACTATATCCCGATTGTAACCAATTCTCAGTTCTTTCTTTTATCGTTAGACTTTATCATAGTAAGTGTTTAGGAAAATGTAATGAACAAGGTTTTACTATGATGCTCGATACGTTAAGAGAGGCTTTCTCGAATGCTTGTATACCTAAGTCATTGTACGAAATGAAGAACATTATAAGAGATTTAGGACTTAGTTACTAGAAAATTGATGCATGTCCTAATGATTGTATGTTGTACTGGAAAGAAAACATTATGAAAAATGAATGTGATGTTTGCCATACATCAAGGTTTACGCAAGATAAGGATGATCACGGAGATCGGTTAACGGAAACCCCAAACCCTAAGAAGATTGCAGCAAAAGTTTTGCATTATTTTCCACTTAAACCAAAGGTTGGAGAGACTATATATGTCATCAAAAACTACTGCTTCCATGAGATGGCATGAAGAGAGTCGCACTAAAGATGGTTACCTCAGACATCCTGCAGATTCCCCCGCTTGGAAAACTTTTGACTTCCAGTATCCTGAATTCTCTAAGGAACCTCGCAATGTTAGACTTGGTTTAGCTAGTGATGGGTTTAATCCTTTTAGGACATGAGTGTTTCTCATAGTACATGGCCCGTTGTTTTGATGCCATATAATCTACCACCATGGATGTGCATGAAACAACCTTATTTGATATTATCTTTCCTAATACCTGGTCCATATGCTCCATGGAATAATATAGATGTTTATTTAGAACCTTTGGTGGAAGAGCTAAAACAGTTGTGGAATGTTGGAGTAGAGACATACGATGCTTCAACAAAGAGTAATTTTCAAATGCGTGCTTCTTTGTTATGGACCATAAGCGACTTTACTGCTTATGCGAATTTATCAGGATGGAGCACTAAAGGTCAGCATGCATGTCCATGTTGCCATAAGCATACAAAGTCACAACGCTTAAGGCATGGCAAAAAAATTTGTTACATGGGACATCATCGATTTTTGCCTTATAAACACGTTTTTCGAAAGGATAAGAAGTCTTTCGATGGCATCGAAGACCATCGGAAGGTACCTCCCCGCTTGACAGGGTCGGATGTACTTAACAAGCTAGATGGATATGAAATCAAATTTGGAAAACTAGTGAAAGATAACCCAGATCTACCATTTAATTGGAAGAAAAGAAATATTTTTTTTTTAGTTGCCATACTGGAAAGATAATTTGCTACACGACAATCTAGATGTGATGCATATCGAGAAGAATGTTTGTGATAGTCTAGTTGGAACGATGATGAATCTAGATGGAAAGACTAAGGATCACATAAAAGCCCGCCTTGATTTACAGGAAATGGATATAAGATCAAAACTTCATCCGCAAGTTCAAGATAGTAACAAAGTATACCTGCCTCCAACTTGTTTCTCAATGAACAAAAAAGAGAAGGAAATATTTTGTGGTATCCTAAAACTAGTGAAAGTTCACGATGGATATGCAGCTAATATATCAAGATGTGTCCAGGTGAAACCACCAAAAAATCTTGGGCTTAAAAGTCATGATAATCACATTTTGATCCAACAATTACTTTCAGTAGCGTTGTGAAATGTGTTACCTAAGCATGTGCGCTCTCCTATAATGAAATTTATGTCTTTACTTTAGACAACTATGTTCAAAAGTTCTTAACCCTCCTGATTTGGTTCAAATGGAAAATGAGATTGGGAAAACACTTTGTGATCTAGAGAGGATTTTTCCACCATCATTCTTTGACGTCATGGTTCATCTTTCAGTTCATCTTGCTTCAGAAGCCAAAATAGTTGGACCGGTACATTACCGTTGGATGTATCCAATCGAGAGGTATGTAATAATATTTTAATAGCTACTAATTTTTATATATCATTAATTAAACTTTGATTTTTTTTATCACGTAGGAATTTGTGTACGCTAAAATCTTATGTGCGGAATAGGAGTAAACCTGAATGTTCAATTGCAGAAGGGTATTTAGTAGAAGAATGTATGTCGTTTTATTCACTATACCTATCCCCTGATGTTGAGACTAGACAAAACAGAGCAAGTCAGAATTATGATATGGTGGTCGTGTCGACGTTTTACCTATCTTTTCAATGCAAGGTCGACCGATGGGTGCCACAGTGATTAGAGCGTTAGACCTTGAGACTTTGACTAAAGCACATACTTATGTATTGTTCAATTGTAACAAAGTTGAGGAATTCATCAGGTAATTCTATTTTCAGAAATGATCGAATTCATACTAATAGTCTTGTATTTTTTATTCTGAATGTTTTATTATATTTATCATGGTAG
The DNA here is from genome assembly GCA_963921325.1 of Logfia minima. Taxonomy (NCBI): domain Eukaryota; kingdom Viridiplantae; phylum Streptophyta; class Magnoliopsida; order Asterales; family Asteraceae; genus Logfia; species Logfia minima. The sequence continues at coordinate 26,753,029 of OY992768.1, forward strand.
TGAACATCTTCAAATTGTCCGTAATCAAAATCGGCGATTGTGCGAGCATGAGGTTCAACGAATTCATAGTGAAACATTTGAGTCATGGTTTCTAGATTATGTAAGTAATAAGCCTAAATTGTATAACATCTTAAACTCCAACTACTCAAATTTTATGCTAAAATTAACACATCTGACCTAAATTCAGGTTAAGGACCTAAATAATAGGGGGGATCATAGGATCCATGAAGAACTAAGGACTTTAGCAAGTGGTCCCAATGAGGTTATGAAACAATATAAGGGATTTATCATAAATGGTTTTATATTTCACACAAAAGATCTTAAAACTAAAAGAAAAACACAAAATAGTGGAGTTATGCTCGAGGCCATGACGAATAGCTTCTCTAGTGCTAGAGATAGCAATCTTGTTATAGGAGATTTAACCTACTATGGGGTTTTAAATGACATTATTGAGTTAGAATATTCTTTTGACAAGAAAGTAGTGTTGTTCGATTGTGATTGGATCTCAAACGGTAGGAGGAATTTTTTTTGATGAGAATGGGTTTACTCTACTTAATTTTAAAGGTTTAAAACCTCACAATGAGCCTTTTATACTAGCGAGTCAAGCACAACAAGTGTTTTATGTTTAGGACCCTGTTCACAAAGGGTGGCATGTTATGATCAAGACAACAACTAAAGATTCTTATGATATGAGTGAACAAGCATGTCTGGATGATGTTGAAACATATTTGCAGAGTAATGCATCTAGCGGTCCCCAAGATGATACTTGATTAGAGAGAGTTTAATGGGAACAGTTGTTTACACAAATACCCCAATTTTAGATGGAGATGAAGATTAACTAGAAACAAATTAGTTTTACAATTATCAGTTTCCTTTGATTGGATCTCGTGTAAATCTCAGGTTTGTCTCTTATACTTCTCGGTTTGCTATTATCTGTTTTCTGTTTGCTGTTTTTTGTTTGCTATTTGATGTTTGCTGTTTGCTGTTTTGCTGTTTGATGTTTGTTGTTCATTGTTTGATGTTCTCCTGTTTGCTGTTTGCTGTTTGCTGTTTGCTGTTTACTGGTTGCTGTTATCAGTTTGATGTTTGTTGTTCTGCTGTTTTCTGTTTGTTGGTTGCTGTTATCGGTTTGCTATTTACGAATTGTTATTTTCTACTTTATATTTGCTGGTTTTTGTCACTGTGTTTCAACCATTGATCTATTTAATGTTATTTTTGTGATTTCTCCCACAAGTCTTACGTATGAAGCCACCTTCACAAAACTCGACTGTTTGACCACCATTACTTTGTTGTACAGGAAGGTAGAACAGATCAAATTAATACTAATATTAAGAGTTTCTCTATGAGCTTTTATAGGTCTTATGTTTATTTAATTACTTATAGGAGATGATTTGGTATCTTGGGTGAAAACGATTGCAAGAAGAACACTAAGATGAGCATTGAGGCGAATCAAATGTTGTAGTTTTTCAAATCATCACATATTACTTCGAGTAACTATATTTGTTTGGATTGTCCTAAATGATTTGTTAGTATTGTTTTGAATGCTAAAACTGTTTGGATATTTTTAATTTCCTTTTCGATTGCTTTTGGACTTTAAAGTCATCACCGATTCCATTTGAGTAATTCTATTTGTTGGGATTGTTTAAGTACTAAAATTATAATTATGTTTATATGGAAAAGATTTTGATGTTAATAGTTTGGTTAAATCATTGGAAATGTTATTGTGACAACCGTCAAAAATCTCAGGTCAATAACGCACTTAAATTCCTAGTCTATCTATTTACGTTTACAGCACTCTAAAATCCTAGCGAAAAGTCTAGGTTACGACTCCTTAAGTACCAAAATCGTGAATTACCGAAATCGCGTAACGTTTTAGGAGATCGCTTAGCGAACTTTAAGACCGTGAACAACATTAAATTAGGTTACAAAGTGCCAAAGAAAACAAATGAAATTTAATTTCATTCATCAACACAAAATATTTATCGTATCGCAAAAACCGGAATTTAATCGTAAATTCCGTAACTCGGTTAACGCAACCGGAAACCGCATAATTAACTCGTGAACGTCAATCGTAAAGGAATCAAATATATTATGATGAAAATTATAAACTTATGAAATAAAGTTTTACAACTCAAACTCTAACTCTTAAAACATCACAATTAAACTTCACATCTTATGCAAACTTACACAATTTAAAGATGTAACATTTAGGCTTTATTTCACAAGTTAATTAGACTTGAGAAATTAAATAAAAACCAACCCCCACTACCAAAAATCTGCAGCCCACTCTCTTGAACCCACTCAAAACCTCCACTAACTCAATTTGATTCCATGCAAGACATATACACTTACACACTCTTTCACTTTCATCATTTCCTCTATTTTCTCTCAAAGAAAACACACACAAACACTCCCAAAACATACACTAAACTCCAGAATTTCCAGCCCCTTTTCATCCTAAGATCATCATCTTAAAAGTGTTCTTACACAAATACAAGAACTTTGAGGTAAAATCACTCTTCCTAGCTTCTATGGCTTAAATCCTCATAAAAGGTTTGATGGTTTGTAGGTTACACCTTATACAAATTCTTATGTAAAAGAAGGGTAACCTATGATCAAACCGAAAATCAAACTGAAAAAGTCGACTTTTTGATATTATTGTATCTATTTTCATGTTCTTGCTAGTTTGAATGGATTAAATTGGTAAAATATGTTTATTTTTATGTAAAACACATGTTCAAGCATAAAAGACAAGGCCTCAATCATTGGATGAGGTCTAAAAATTGTTGGTAGTGAAAACACACAAAAAAGATCACTTTTATCTTCTATGTAATCTGTCCAGATTTTAACCCTACTTTGATCGACCATAACTCAGTGAATAATGGTCCAAAAATCTTAGCTGAATGTCTTACATTTAAAACCCCACTGGTCTCACTCAAATCCATTGAGTATTCGACCTCCAAATGTATCACACAAAACTGATGCGCAGACAGCAACCTTCCTGTGAGCATTTTTGTTGTGATACATGTTCATGGGACTTAAGGCGTTCAATAAATCTAAACAAAATTGTTTTTAAACTCCTAACAAGTGTATCTCAATAGAATAAAAAGATAGTAATTTATCTTGTTGATCTCATATTTTTAGAAAATGCATGAACATCATGCATTGTTGTAATCTTGTAAACTGTAAATACTTGTGTTGTGATGATTCAAAAATGCATAAGTGGTAGGAAAAACATGTTAAAATTTTGAGGATTATTTTTCTCAGTAACTAGATCATGAAAACAGTATTGAGAATAAAAATGGGAGTTTTTGGAAAAACATAAGTATTTTTCCCAAATTAATGCAAATAAAGCCTATAAAAGGTGAAATAATCATGAAAAATACTTTTGGGCACCAAATAATTATGGGAAAATTCCAATGTCATTTTCCTCAGAAAATGACACTATCTTCAAAATTTAACACTCTTTAGATGTGTTTTGATATGTTTTCCGAATAACGTCTCGTTAAAACGCATAATGTTAGGAACCAAAGTTCCAGTGCTCAAAACGGCTTGAAAATTTTACACAAACCTAAAAAGTGGTAGAAACTGATCTGGTAAAAATTCCAGAATTTTTCATGAATAATTACTATTTTTCTCATATTTATCCCACTTTTTAGACATAAAATGATTATTAAAATAATCCATAAGTCTAAAAATCCCCAAATTTTCACAGAATATTTGTGAACTATATTTCATGTTTCATACCAAGTTTGATAATTTTAAGATATTGTATACATATATTTCCATTATTTTGTTCACAACTCGAACAATTACCGGTAACGTAAATTAAATAGAAATTCCTAACTTAACGGCACTTTCTAATTTAAGTAACTAGCTAAGCAATCATAAAAAACCATATTAGTTGAGAAACTAATTAGAAACCTTCTGTTCTTAGGACTTGGATAGGAGTCAGACCCGGTCAACACGCGCATACATGCATCTGTACGCTCACGCTCGAACTCTGAGTTTGATAGCCCCTATTTTTAAATGCTTTGATATGTTTTGGGGTGAGAATACATGCTTTTTCTTTTGTGGTTACAAGTACATATAAACTGTAACGTATTGCATAAGTTTCCACTATTCAAATTATATGGGCCTTTATCATGAATTGTTAGTTATGGACTTAAACGCGAATATTGTGAATAGATCTATTGGGTTGACATCCCCGTCCGGGTTGGTCGCGCCAACTCGAAAAATGGACGCATAATCATTTGACCCACTACGAGTGTTGTGAATAGAACACTTGCGAGGCAACTAAATTGTTAAGGTTTCAATTCATGAGCTTATGGCAATAGTAATACACTTTGATATTGTGGTAAGACAAAATAACTTGAAATACGTAACCACGGGTCTACTTTACAAATGCTCATACCTATGAACTCACCAACTTTATGTTGACGTATTTTAACATGTATTCTCAGGTAACTAAGGCGCTATGTAGTTGTGCTGTTGTTTCGCACTTTTTAACGTAGGAGTTGCATTCACTTGGAAGGACTTAGCATGAACTTTGTCAATTTGAATCAAGCTAGTTATTCGTTAAAGTTTGTAATGGTGTTGCTAAGACTTAGTAATTTAAGGGTGTTGTTTAGTGACTCTCTTAGAAGTCGTTCATTGTAATCTTTGTTCGTGATCCGCGCACGTCGCGCTCCCACCAGAAATCGGGGTGTGACAGTTATAGTAGGATTTGGATTTGGTGTTATTGTCATGATAATGAGTCTAAGAGTATAATTCACATGAAAAGATTTACTAAAAGTATTGAAGCACTCTATATTCTAATCAATATCTTTATTATTATGGTTAAAAGGACATGAAAAGATTAATGTGCAAAACCCACATAAATATGTTTCTCTTGTTATGTAACTGCTAAAAACTATAATGTTGTTTACATCGTCGGTAAATGTCGATCAATTATTATATGAGTACCCATGACTAGCACATGTGCCCTTGATTCATTAGATGCTGACTACTAAGTGTCCTGTAAAACTTGTGTATCATGTGTCCTATTAGCCTCTACTATAATAAGACCTTGATGAATAAGAGTCATGTGAGACTTAATGTAATAAGACTTGGATATCAATTATCATAATAGTATTTAATATGATAAGACCTCAACCAATAAGTGTAATTTAAAACTCAATATATAAGACTTACATATCACGTGTCATATTAGCCTCTACTATAATAAGACCTCGATAAATAAGAGACATGTAAGACTTAACATAATAAGACTCAAATATCAAGTGTCCTAATAGTCTATAATATAATAAGACATCAACCAACAAGCATCCTTTAAAACTCAATATGTGTAAGACTTACATATCACGTGTCTTATTAGCCTTTACTTTAATAAGACCTCGATGAATAAGCGTCCTATAAGACTTAATGTTATAAGACTAAAGTATTAATTGTTCTAATAGTCTATAATATAACAAGACCTTAACCAACAAGCGTCCTTTAAAACTTAATATAATAAGAACCACATATAAAGTGTCCTATTAATCACTATAATAATAAGACTTTAGCAAATTAACATCCTATAAACTTAATGTAGTAGGACCCACATATTAAATGTCGTAACATATAACTTAATAATATGAACAACAATTTGGAGCGTCCTATTAGATGTTTTTATAGGACGCCTTTCAAAAAGTGTCACGAAAAAGGTCCTATAAACCCTTTTTGTTGTAGTGTATTAACGACTATGAGATTATCGATGACAAGCTTCTTTAATTTTTAGCAACTCAAGATGCTAAGTAACTGGAGTTCACATGAATTGCTCAACAAACCCAACGAACTTTTTACTGACGAAGACATACTTAACTGTTTGCAGAGCATGGATGATGATGAAGTACGTATGTTTTTAACATAATTTAACATTATGTATAAATACAATATGTGTTTTAATATGATTTATTGTTGTAACTGTAGCAAATGATGTGTGAGAATGTCGGCTAAGAGTAAAGTTTGGTTACTCCACAACTTTTCAAACATACAGTACATGAATTCAAACCGTAACAATTTGTCAAACCCTTCAATCGAAAAATAGGCATCACAAATCTTGTCAATCTCAGGCTTAGGGTACCAAAACGTTCACTGGATGATCAAGATGATGATAATCCTGAGGGGAAGAACCAGCCTAAGAGATTGAAGATGCAAGAAACTTCAATAATAAAAAGAGACAGTAACACAAGAACCTGTGACTAAAGAAAAAGAGCAGTGGTGGTAGGAAAACGAATAAAGAAACAGAAAATGTTGTGATTAGCTTAGATGATAAAATGGATGCATCTCAGCGAAATGTTTCTACAATTGAAAAGTTGGAAAAACGTTCACCTTAGATTTTCCAGGAGTTAAAGAGTGGTACGTTGAATGAGTATCATTCAAAGGGAATTGATTATGAGGATGAACTTGAAAAAGATATTAATGAAACAGTATGAATTGTGTATAAGGGTTCTGAAAAATACAGATGAACATAGTTTTCAAGGTTGGTGGAATCAACAAGTTGATGAAGATTAACACGAACAAGTCTTACAACGGAACAAAGAAACTCTGTCAACTTCTCAAGCTCAACAAGAAAGTGAACTTGAACAAAGAGATATGCTTTTCTTGTCTAATTTGCAACCTAAATAATCTATATCTGTAAACCAATTAGATAAAATCATGAGTCTTTAGGGTACCAAAGACGCAGGTTAGGAGTACCCTTAAGATACCTAAAAATCCTTTTAACTACTTCAAGATAATATTCCTTTAGATTGACTTGATATCTAGCACACAAAGATGTTGCATACATAATATCTAGTCTGCTAGCAGTTAAGTACAAAAGTGACCCAATTATACCTCTGTAAGTTGTTTGACAAGTAGGATTCCCAGACCCATCTTTATGCAACTTATCAGCATTACTCTTTGGTGTTTTCATGATAGAACAATTATCAAAAGAATATTTCGTAAGTAAATCATGTACATATTTAATTTGGTTTATAAAAGTTCCATCAGTTGGTTGTTGGACATGTAAACCAAGGAAAAAAGTTAGTTCACCCATCATATTCATTTATGTTGTTTAGACATTAAGTTTGAAAACCATTTACACATAGATTCATTAGTAGATCCAAAGATTATGTCATCAACATATATCTAGACTAGTATGACATGACCCTTATCATTTTTAATAAATAGGATTTTATCAATTGATCCTCTAGAGACTTTATTCTCCAAAAGAAAAGTTGATAATGTGTCATACTAAGCTCTTGGAACTTGTTTATGTCTATACATTGCTTTATGCAATTTAAAGATATGATTTGGGAATTTAGAACTTACACAACCTGGAAGTTGCTTAACATATACCTCCTCCTGTAGATTTCCATTCAGAAAGGCATTATTCACATCCATCTGGTAGACTTTGAAGTCCTTATGAGCAACATATGCCACGTAGAGTCTAATAGCTTCAATTCTTGCCACTAGAGCAAAAGTTTTATCATAATCAATTCCTTCCTCTTGTCTATAACCTTGAGCTACTAACCTAACTTTATTTTTTATAACCACTCCATCTTTGTCCATCTTAATCCTATAAACCCACATAGTTCCAATGATAGATTTTCCCTTAGGAGCAGGAACTAAAGTCCAAACCTTATTTCTTTCATATTCAGTCAACTCTGCCTACATAGCTTCTAACCAATCATCATCTAGTAGAGCTTCATCATATTTCTTTGGTTCAATGATGGATAGAAAGTTAGTGTAGAAGCAAAAATTTGCAGTTGATTGGTATGTGACTTGGGTTCTAGTCTGTACACCAAAATTTTAATCTCTTATAACTTGATCAGGAGGATGATCTTTATTTTGTTTGATACATTCCTATGATACTTGTTAAGCAATAGAATTATCATCATAAAAGATGTTGGAAGTATCAACATCACCAGATTAAAGATCACCGGAGTGAACATGTGACTCTATACTAACAGATTGAACAAGTGAGCTTGTGGTTACAGATTGTTCAGGTGAGTTTGTTATGGAACTATGAGGTGTAGAAGGTTAATTTTCAGATATTGTTGATGTTGGATGTGTAGATTCATCTTCACTTTCAAAGTTAAGTTGATGAATTCCAACCTTTGAAGTCATAGATTAAGACCCCATAATGGATAATTCTTCTAAAATATCAATGTCAGACTGAGATGTCTGATCATTATTTGCAGAGAACTCATCAAAAGTGACATTGATGGTTTCTTCAATCTTCTTTCTTCTGTTGTTAACACACTCTGTAAGCCTTGGACATAGATACATATCCAGCAAAAAAACCCTCATCAGACATCGGTTCCATCTTAGCTAGTTGATCTCTTAGATTAAGGATATAATATTTATTTCCAAAGATATGGAAATAATGGATGGTAAGAACCTTATTGTGATACAACTCATATGAAGTAGTCCCATGTCTTTTAACTATGATGGATCTATTCTGGGTATAACATGTAGTGTTAACCGCTTCCGCCTAGAGATAAATCTTCATACCAGAATGACATAACAATGTTCTTGCTGCTTCTATGTGTATCATGTTTCTTCTTTTTTCAACTCCATTTTGTTCAGGAGTTCTCACAGAATTCAACAAGAGTAGGATTCTTGAACTCTATGCCATGGTCACTCCTGAGTTACTTGTAGGCTTTTCTGCAATTCTTCTCTCTTGATTAACTTAATGATCTCTTCTGGTGCATCTATTGGTGCATATTGTGTGACAACAAGAGATTACAAAAGTGTAAAGATTACTTTTACTGAATGTAAACAAATATTACATTCAAACAAGATATAAACTCTCTCTTTTAGCTTTCTCTAAGCTCTAAAACTGAGTTCAAAAAACTCTAACAACAAAACCTACGAACTTGTATATTTATTATAACCCTCAATTTACTCAATATTAAATGTGTCATTTGACTCGGAAGCGATGGATAAAATAATATTATATATTATATTACAAAAAGGACCATAAAATTTCGCGAGTTTACAACATTTAACTATTTCCTGAAGCAAAACATATATAGTTGTTATATAAAATCCGCATACATGTTAACTAACAAAACATATACATATATCAGAGTTATGGCGCGTGTCAAACATTCCTTCCAAAAGCCCATCTTCCTACCCCAACCCACAAACTTATACAGATCCTGCAGGAAGGGAAAATGGTGGGAATAGCACGAAGCTAAGTGAATAAATGTACAACTAATAATTGAACTAGCATAACAATCTGTTTACATTTAGCACCGAAAATACAAAATCTCAAGAGGATCGGTGGTTACTGAGGAACCCTACAGCCGCGGTGGCCCTCAAGTAACGCTTATCAAAATATGTATTGGCCTATACAAGATTTACCGATAACTTGGTACTACTATACAACAACACAATTTCCAGCAACAACACATATCCATGGAACCTGTGTTGATCACTAATAGTAACCAAGTCCAATCACCGTTGACCTCTGAACGTCATAGATGCCTGAAGGCCACATAAATAACAAGTAGATACACAATCACAAATCAGACTAAACAGTCTATCAATGTCTACATTACTTAATGTAACCACACCATTACAACTAAATCAAATCATGAGTTACAGATCCACTCACCTGACTTATCTCAGACCACACTCAGAGATCTTATGTTATTGAGTCTTCTACTGATCTGAGAATATAATAATTTAGAAGTTAGTAACTCTTTCCATAATCGTATAACATATTTCACTACTCAGTATCAAAATGGCAAACAATCACCAAGTTGCAATTATCAGTTATAACCACTCTATAACTATCAATTTATATCAAGTTATAACCACTCAATTATCCAGTTCCGAAACATTATCATAACATATTTATCCAAGCAGGTGATCCTTGTAGTCTAGGAAAATAAAAGTCCGGTCCACATTTAATAAGAATTTGTTAAACTTTTTGGTCGCTAAAAGTATCACTTATACTTATACACTTTGAAAATTAGCAAAATAAAAATTTTAGAATCGCGTCTAAATATTCTCAGTTCGCAACGCAAGAACTCAGTTCGGTTCGCAGGAACTCAGTTCAGTTCGCAGGAACTCAGTTCGGTTCGCAGGAATTCAGTTCGGTTCACAGGAACTCAGTTCGCATCGCAGGAACTCAGTTCGCATCGCAGGAACTCAGTTCGGTTCATAAGAACTCAGTTCGCATCGCAGGAACTCAGTTCGGTTCATAAGAACTCAGTTCGCATCGCAGGAACTCAGTTCGGTTCGCAGTCTGAGTTCATGCTGCGAACTGAGCTGCTGTTACCCCAAAACCGAACCATTTTCTCACTAACACAAAAACTCAATTTCCTATCAATCTAACAAGCTTTCTCACATCTGTTATACATCAAGTAACATCATATAACATCTTTCAACTTCAATTACACACCCATTTCAAGGATTGACCAATTTCAAGTTCATAACTAAAAATAACAAAATGCTTACAATTATAAGTAAGAACAATATGATGATGATGGCAAGTAAAACAAGGATTCACAGCAGAATATTATCACAATTCAATTAATGTTAATTTGGTGATTTAGGAAAGGAACTTGAGAGAATTGAAAGAAATGAGTAGGTGACCAAATGAGATGAAATGAAGGAGGTTGGGGGTTTATATCACCCACCAACTCAAGTGTTTACTTATTTTATTCCCTTGTTTGGCATATTGTCTGGAACCTGAAAAACCATTTTGCGAGACAAGTTATTTTATTTTACCGACAACTATTTTAATTTAAAACTATTAATATTTTACCTGACACAATTAACTATTCGACCTATATCTAACTTTCCTATCTAATAGACATATTAATATAATATAAAAAAATTATAATTAAGTACAAAATTAGAGAAATTACCAGATTACCCTTAGGCCATAAGAGTGGGTGTTACATATATAGTGTCCAAGTTCGTATGGGCTGGGCCCTACGAGCTTGGGCCTTCGAAGCCCATACGAACTTACACATATATACATACAAAGCAAAAGTTAATGATTACAACGAATATAGCTAATATTAGTATTATATATCTTTGGTGTGTTTTGTCTATTGTGTAGAAATGGCTGATCAAGTGCGTCAATTTTACAACAAGCACAACTTGGCGATCTCTTTTGATCTTGCTGATCCGGCTATTGCGCAGTTCCGAGGCATCCTGGAAATTCTGATGCGCTCGAGGGCTTTCTTTGCTCTCAATCATTCGCGGACGTTAAGAATCGAATTTCTTAGTCAATTCTGGGCGAATGCTGTTCATGACTGCCGACCACAACCACCGGTCATTCGATCTATTATGAATGGTGTGAATATCGAGTTCACTGCTGCTTTTCTTCGGCAAGTTCTACAGCTAGGAACGGAGGCTCAGGAAAATGGCCCGACCTCATTCCCACTCGAATTGCATGCTGGCGCATTCCAGTGAATGGGTTACGTTAGGGATGTTACCCACACCTAATACACCAAGAGCTATCTGTTCGGGCAGTGGCGATATTTGATGCACACTCTGTTGGTGTCTTTTGGCCCAAAGAAAGCTGGGTTCGATACTATGAACCACAAAATGCTGTCTGGGATGATTTCACTGGTGTATAACAAGCCCTACTGTTTCTCTCAATTTTTCTTTGATGAGATGGTGCAACAGATAAAGGGGAGTGTGAAGATTGATTCAATCTATATCCGCGTTTTGTGATGATGATTATCAACGCATTCCAAATCTCCCGGCTCTCGACCCAGTGGTGCATCTGACATCAGTCGACAAGAAGATTTTTGGCTACTACCTAAGTCACAGCAGTCGTCGACAAGCTGCTGACAGGCCTCAAGTTGTGCCTCTTTTCGGGGCGGTATTAGATGCTGCTTATTAGGCACCACCGAATGATGGTTGGTGGGATGTGCCACCGCCCTAGGCAGCTGCTGATGTTCCTGCTCATGCACCGGCTCAAGTTTAACCTCCCGTGGCTGGTGCTGAGCCATAGCAGGAGGTCGTTGAAGAGATCTTGCACCAGATCGAGCATCCCGCCGAGGGCGAGCGCATTGTTGCTGATATTGTTGAATCGTTGGTGCGTGATGTACTTCAGGGCGGTGCCGGCTCAAGTGTCGCGGTGAATGTGGATGCGTCCATAACTGGTTCACAACCCGAACTTGATGATGTTTTCGAGGAAATTGAGCACACTGTCGAGGCTGAAAAAGAGTTTCATTCTCTCGATGATGTGGTGAAAAGTTTGGAGAGAGACTCCGAGGCAATCGAGAGCGATTCGGATGATGACGATCGTCTCACTTTGGGGGTCCGTTGGTCGAGAGTCGTTTTACTACGACCCGGCGCTCGCTCAGATAAGGGAAAGCGCAAGGTTCAGGAGGACGCTGATTTTGTCCTGAGTACTAACGATGATGATGATTCCGATGGTGATGACGCTCCATCACTTGTACGCAGGCCAACCAAAAGAAGTCGGCCTACAGGAGTGGTCATCGGGGAACGTGTTCAACCTCCCATCTCTAACTCCACCCACAACAACCACTATACAAATCCCGGTTCCCACAACCACACCAACACCAGCACTGACTGAAACACCAACACCCACTCCAGTAACCACCGCTACTTCAACTCCAACACCACCACCAGCTACCACTCTACCTCAAGCTCAACCTACATCATCAGTTTCCAACCCAGCGACAAATCTTTCTGATCCGGACAAATTTACATATCTTGAGTGCCGGATCACGAGTTTTACAGATATGTTCGCGTCTTTGACTGTAGTTGTTGCGAGTCAAAAGATCCGCGTCAATAACCTAACGGCTCTAAATCAAAGATTAGAGGAGCACAACGATAAATTAGAAGAGATCGTAAGGGATAATGAGATCCTCCTCTATCGTTTGAAGCGCCAATCAGCTCAGGGGGAGATGAGGGGATGTAAAGGTGATGAGCTGAGGAACAAAGACGATGATCCCAGTGCACCGAAGGAAGGTGAGATGCCTAGCTCTTCAACTGGAAGACTAGTGTCACAAGCTCAGGGGGAGTCGAGTCAAAAACAAGGAGTGAGTGGGACTAAGGAAATTCTAGTGAATCTGACCGAGACCGATACTATCGAGGCGTTGCTTGGTTTGGACGATTATGATAGCGATGGGTCAGAGTTAGAGGAAGGAGAGATCTCGTGTAAAGAAGTTGCACATTGGAAGTCCGATGATGAGGTCATACCTGATACTGATGCAGATATTGACGAACACATCGTGATTAAACAACCTATTACCGAGACAGTGTATAAAGATGAAGCTGGCGGTGAGAATGTGATCGATCAGAAGGGATTAGAGTCTGAGAATGATGAAGTCCCTGAAGATGATTCAGATGCTGACAAAGAACCATCAAGAGCTGAATTGAAAAACTTGTGGTTCAAGAAGGTGGAAAAGGAACCGGAACTTGAAATGAAAGAATTTATCAAAGTCAAGGGGTTAAGAGAGCTGAAGCGAGGCATCATAAGTTGGTTTTATGACAACGACCTGAAGCTGTTCATATTAAAGAGATATGATGGGCTTCAGTAGTTGAAGAATAAGTTGAAGACTTTCAGCACTCTACCCAAGATTGAATTTAAAGAACTAGCTTAGCTAGATTTGATAAACATTGGTGAAGATCCCTACGCTAGAACCATGGAAAGAATAGTTAGGCGTGAAGGGCGATCTAATAAGTTTGTTGACTTGAAGCCAAGAGCAGGAAAGAGAGTTCTAGACTTGACGAGGATAGATCCTATAACGAACAAGCCTTGGATGAAAATGGTCTACAGACCAGTCAAGTGCTTGAAGAAGGTTCCGTTGAAGAAAATGCACAGGGTGTACTTCAAAATCTCAAGTGTTGGTATGTCGATAGCAAGACAGCTGAAGCTGTAATGGAAGACAGTGAAGGAAAGGTGTTACTAAGGGTGTACGACAGTTTACACTTGGTAAACTTGTCCAAGGACGATCTGATGAGGCTTCATGAAAATAAAATCTTGTACAGAGATAGTTGGAGGCATGAAGGCAAAGATATCAGAAGGTTGTGAAGGTTTGTATAGAGAAAGGCATATGGGCTGCAAGTCGACAGAGCTGATCGAGAATCAAGATCGACTACCACAACGAAGACAGAAGACAAATAGAGCTATTGTCAAGGGGGAAACTGTTGGTGCATATTGTGTGACAACAGCTTCTAGTTTGTAATAGTTAGTTTTAGAAGTCATTTTGTTAATCATTGTAATCGTTAACTTTTGCTTTGTATGTATAACTTAGAAGTTCGTACGAACTTATAAGTACGTACGAACTTGCTAAGTTCGTATGGGCTTCGAAGGCCCAAGTTTGTAGGGCCCAGCCCATACGAACTTGGACATTATATATATACAAGTCCGTAGGTTTTGTTGTTAGAGGTTTTAGAACTCAGTTTTAGAGCTTAGAGAAAGCTAAAGGAGAGAGTTTGTATCTTGTTTGAATGTAATATTTATTTACATTCTATAAAAGTGATATTTACACATTTGTATTACTCGTTTGTTATCGTTTATGTTTATGTGAGGATTCCGCACTCGTATAAACAAGATTACCTCGTAGATCCGAACGTACGGGAACCTACAACATCACTATTGGCTTTTATAGAAATAACTCATGTATACCATATAAAGTCATCTACAATTACAAGGGTATACTTCTTTCCTTCCAAACTGTCAATGCTCATAGGACCAAATAAGTCCATATGAAGCATATGTAATGGTTGATCAATAGTGGCTAGCAGTTTAGATGGAAATTTGGTCTTATTCTATTTTTCGAGAATACATGTAGAACACACTTTATCCTTCTTGTATGTGAGTTCAGGTATGCCCCTCACCAACTTTTTTATAGATAGCAAGTTGATGCTCTTGAAGTTTAAGTGTGATAGTCTCGTATACCATAACCAACATAACTCAAGAACAAATTGAGTATATAGAAAGGTTAAATCATCAAAAGTGCAATGTACTGCCACCAAATGTTCCATGTATACAAGCTACCCATTTTATGTTATGGACATGCAACAAACTAGAAGATATTGTATCGATGTATATAACATGGTAACCAGTTACCGGAATAATAGATAACATTAGTTATGTGGTTTATTTCTTTAAGGGTTAATTCATCAAAAGTGCAACATACTGCCACCAAATGTTCCATGTATACAAGCTACCCATTTTATGTTCTGGGTTCGCAACAAACCGGAATTGCACCTCCGTTTAGGGTAAAGACATACCCTGATTGCGACCGAGAATCATCTCGATCGGTGTTGAATATGGCATCGATGTAACACTTTACAACCAGTTCTTCATTCACTCCACCATATACCAAGAACATATCCTTAGTCCTTCTCAAGTACTTTATGATATTCTTTATAGCCATCCAATGTTTTTCACCCGGATTTACTTGATACCGACTCGTCATACAATCGCATAAGCTACATCCGGTCTTGTGCACGTCATAACATACACGATTGAACCTACTGCTGATGCATACGGTATGCGACTCATTCTATTGATCTCATCACCTGTACTAGGACAGTCCGATTTAGAAATAGATGTGCCTGGCAACATAGGTATGCATCCTCGTTTTGAGTTTTCCATCGAAAAGCATTTTATAACCTTTCTCGATGTATGTACTCTGACCTAATCCAATGAGTCACTGAGATCTGTCCCGGTAAATTCTAATACCGAGTATGTATGCAACATCTCCTAGATCTTTCATTTGAAATGACTTATTAAGGTAAGCCTTTTTCTCTTCTACTTTTGGGACATCATTCCCAATCAATAGAATGTCATCTACATATAGAGACAGAAAAACAATTTTGCTCCCACTTCTTTTAGTATATACACATGGTTCATCCGGGCTTTGTGTGAAACCAAACTTTTTGATGTTCTCATGAAACTGATGAAACCATGTCCTTGATGCCTGTTTAAGACAATATAAGGCCTTTCTAAGTTTACACACTATATGGAGTTGTAGAGGATGGCAAGACTCAAAGAAATCCTCCACAAGTATCCACCAACAAGTATAAAGTTTGCTAGAACTCTCTTGTGAGACTTCTTAAGTCTTTGAATACCAAGACTCGAGTTGGTATCAAAGGAGAAGTGTGTGTGTGTGTGTGTGTGTGTGTAAAAGTATCTGGTGATCTTTACAACCTCCTCCCATTTATATAAAACTTTCAAGCCTCATACCTATGCACATACTTTGTCTAATAAACAAATAAGCATGGCATTAGGAGTATGCAAGAAGTAATAAGCCCCATGCTTGCCCACATGGGCAAAACTATGGCCAACACAAGAAAGGAGGGGGAGGTAAAGTGTTTTACACACTAAACCAAATCACAAGTTGTGTACATCTTTTATTCAATGTCCAAAAGATTTACATGACATATAAAATGTGTCTAACAACTTATAGATGATACTTTCATTAGAAATATAAATATTTTCCTAAAAGATTTATTTCTAATTAATACAAGAGTTGATAATATTAATCAAAGGGTGTGACCCTATAGTTTCATACGTAAATTGATAATGTCATTATAAAATGATCCTTGCGCATAATGAACCAACACCTTGATACCACAACTATAAAATGTTCTTTTCAATATGGTGATTCTTTGAGGTCTATGGTTGAAATTATCAGGATGTCCATACTTAGGTGCATGTGTGGACTGAATATAACTTCTAAAATTTGTGGTTGGTTTAAGCAGTTGATAACCATGTCAGTTTATTATCCTAGTATGTGTATTCACATGAGTCTGTTGAGGTATATACTGAGACTTAAACTTACTGGAATTAGAATTAATCTTCACATACTTTTATTTGAATTTCCCAGATTGAAAGTTAGATCTTACATATCGTAAATTTGACTTTACAGACTGAGGATTTGATCTCACGGACTGAGAAATACTTGGCACATATTGAGATTTGTTTAACTCTTATTTTGGTTTAGTGCCTTTACATTGATCATTCTGCACGGACTTAATAGAATTAAACACAAATTTAAATGATTTTGGTACATATTTACTTGTACTGGATTGTTTATCAAAACTTTTACTTGTAAAGTTTGAATCGACTTTCCTTTTTACGTGTTTTGAATTAGATGCATGTTTTACAATGGAGGGTAATGTACTAATGCTTTATTTACCTTTAAGTTTATTATTTGAAACACATGATTTACTAACATCCTTAACAATTTGAACTTTATTTGTGATAATGAATTATGGTCTTTAGAGTTTGGGGTATTCCAGTATTTAATGTCAGAATCTGTATCCTCACATTCTGACTCAATTTCATATGCCAATTTTGTTTCTAAAACTTGTTGACATTTGGATTTAACAAAAGCATTAGTTAATATTTTATTTTCACCCACTGTATAACTGAATGTAATAGGAAAATGTTAGGAACAAGTAGTTTTAGTTGTGAGGCTGTTTCTTGATTTAAATGATATTTGAGATCAACGTCACTACCAAGTACTGCTTGTACTAGACTAGGAATTTGTTTTGCTAAATAATCCTCATTTTTAAGAAAAAAAATATACCATGATTTACAAATTTTCTCAAGATGCTTAACTTTCTTTTGAAATTTCTATTTTTCTAAAGCTAAACTTATATAGGTTTCTTTTTGAGCATTTAGTTCAAATTTGTAATTTGTATTTGTATTGATGTATTCATTTTTATCATGTAGTTCACTCTTAACTTGATTAAGGTCAACTTTTAGATCTGAAATATCATTAAGTCTAGACAGGAGATCTACATAGATGTATTCAAGTCTTCTGCTTCTCTTGATCATAATATAATTAAAAAGTATGTACCTTGTAAGCAGATTTTTTTTCCATTCTGGATTTCTGCTAGCTCTCTGTGCTTCTTTGACATCTTTATCCAATTGGCTCTTAGTAATAGCCATTAAGCACATATCTTCTTACTCTTCATCTATCTACTCTTCTACATATAGAGCCTTTTCTTATTTCTTTGGTTGAACTTTAATCTCACTTTTCTTTGAATTCAAGTACTTGTTTATGTACTTCATAGCTCTATCGGTCATTTTGTCAACCTATGAATCTTCCACGGACTTCACTTTAAACTCTGCAACAATGTGTCGTGTATTACCATACCTATAGCAAGTAACCCATAGGATAAAAGTGCTATTTTCTTTGGATCGATCAAATTTCTTCTTTTCTAGCATTTGAGTAAGCAAGGCTAGTTCAGTTTGTATGGCTTTGGTTTCCTCATCATCACTAGACTCATGAACTTCTGAGTCTGGTTTAGGCATTTGATAGTCTGCCCTGGAATATATCTCCTTTTTACTTCTACTGGCAATGAGTGTAGCATCTGGATCCTTAGCTATTCTCTTGGTTTTAACCTCTTTCTTTCCTTGAATTCTTCAAAATTTAACAATAGTCCATAAAGGCTAGATAGATCATATTGATCTATACTATCATTTACTACCAATGATGTTATCACCTCGGATAATGATTCCGAGATGCTATCAAGAAATTTATGACAAATTTTAGCTTGACCCTTGCACACGTCAACTCTCTCCAAGTCATTGATTAGAATTTGGAAAGTGGTGTGAATTTCAGTCAATGTTTATTTAGATTATGCAAAGAAATTCTCATAGTTTCTAATGAGATTCTTTCTCTTTTGACTCTTAACTTTAGTCACACCTTCATATTGGATAATTAGAGTATCCCGAATATACTTAGCAGTTTTGCACCCAACAATATCAGCAAAAATTGTTTCTTTAACTGCTTTACCAAGAATACTCTTAGCTTTAAGGTCCAAGTTATACAATTGTTTGTCTAAGTCTGTCCATGTAGTTCGATTTGCCTCAACAAATTTTTCATGGGTAAAATATTCCCATCGACATCTTTAACACCTTATACTATCTGGCCTGGTACAATAGGTCTTTTCCTAATAACCTTTAGCATCTCATCATGAATGCTTACTAAATGTCATTCTGCTTTGAATTTACAATGGGCAAAGTTTGTGTCATTGAAGATTGGGATTCCTTTTCTTGCCATTACTATAGAGTTGCCATTTGTAATTGTGTTTTTGAGTTAATTGGATTTTAGTTTGATTTTCAGGATAACTTTTAATCGTTAAAGATTATATATTAAAAATCAAATCTTTATTTGCTCTGATACCAGTTGTTTGGTCTTCTAAGTTAAGCCTAGAACTTGATTAACAGGTTATCGATTATTCAATAAGAGTTAACCAATTACAAATTGGAGTATTCAATTGTTAACACAAACGTAATAACAATTAAAGTTGAATTGATCTTTGCGGAATTAAGAACAATTATGAAAACACAGTTTAGTTGTGAATTGAATATATGTATTATATCACAATTGAACGAATGAATTGAAAATTACAGAAATTTACAGAAGACACAAAGTATAAAGAAAACCAATAGTGTCAATGATTCTCATCGAGCCTATTTATACAAGTATACGGTTACAGAATTGCAATCACACTATATCTCTAACTAGTAGAGTTTCTACCCGACCTACTACGTAAATCATGTAAAGTATATCAATTATATTGCATTCAAATCATCCTAACTAATAAGATATCTTATAAACTTCCATATTTATCTCCATGAAGTCTTGAATATGTAAGCCTCTTTAGTCTACAAGTATTGAGTCTGTAACATTTGAGTCTATCTTGTTTGACTTTGTCTTTACTTGACTTCGTATAGACTTGAGTTTGTAACATCTAAGTCTGTCTACGTCACACAGACTCTGACATAAAGAATTCACTAGAATTTATAATTTAGGTTTGACTATTATTTTTCCCAATACTTATTTTAGATTAATAGACCATTTATATATCACTCTTTATATGAATTAGATGGTTGTTACTTAGAAAATATACATTTATTTATAAAGAGTTCTCTTTAGATCTTTGCATTTTTCATTTATCAATGAATTAGATTTTATTTGATTCCAATATAACGAATGAATGTATGTATGAAAAGCTGATCAAATTATAATGTCAATAGTTGTTTATAAATAATAATGACAGATAACATTTAGTATTCCATTTTCGTTTCACATTTGTCTATGATAAAACTTAATATTTAGCACTCGATTTTAAAATTCGCACCTAAAGTAACTATGATTACATTTCTTTGAAGGTATATTTATTAATCTTTTACCGCTACTTATTATAGTATTGTAAAATTATCTTTTTACCCTTATATATTATATTAGTGGTTAATTTGTAAAATTATTTTAAGATTAATCTTTTTTACTTGTATTTATTATAGTGATTAATTATAATCATTTGTAAGATTAATCTTTTTACTCTTATATATCTTAGTAGCTAATTATCATTACTAAATCAAATACTTAATCTTTATAGGATTGTAGAAAATTAAGCTTTTTATCCTTATTTATTACAGTAATTAATTATTATTTGTAGGATTAATTTTTTAATTTTTATTTATTTTAATGGTTAATTATCATTATTAAACTAATGACTTAATCCTTATAGTATTGTAGACATGTAACTTATTAAATTGACTATCCACAAAAGTGTCTAGGTTGTTATGAAAACAAGGTACACGTTGGTAGCTTGTAAAATAGTGTAGTAAAACCTTTGAAGATACAGAAATTTCTTCATTTTTATTAAATTAGTTTTCTAAAATTTGTTTAATAATAGATATAAACTACTGGGCACAAAGTAAAAAATTGGAAAACGATCACATGGACACATCTTTTGACCAAAAGATGTTGAATTTGAATACGTGTTTGTTACTTTTTATTATGATAATAAACTAAAATGTTTAGAATGAAAAATGGCTTTGTTATTGACGCTTTGGTTTGAAGAAAGGATGGAATCATTGGTTACGTGCAAAATGGCAAAATAAGGTGATGGGTTTTGGAATTTGTCAGGGGAAAAGGCCGGTTATATATACAAGTTTCGTCTCCTTCTGTTGGTGTGGTGTAATTGTAACTCTATTCTTCCTTTTCTTTTCATTCTATTCCTTTTTCTGAAAAATCGATTCAGAAAGTGAATCCTAAAAGAAATAATATAACGAGCTATTCTTTTCTAAAAAAAGTTCATTACAGTTGGAATATCTCAACCCTTCATTTTTATTAAAATAACAAAATTTCTATATTTTAAAAATTGAATATCTCAAAAAGGCTAGTTAAAAAAATTATAAAAATTACACAATAAAAATCAGTTCTTTTTCTTCAATTAGACATCTCACATGACATATTTCCTACGAACTTTTTTTTTCTAGATTTTGGTAGGTTTTAAAAACTGGTAACACTTGCGATAGTCGTCAATATCACATGTGATAATCGCTTGTAACACATATGATAGTCATCGGCAACACATATGTTAGTCGCTAGTATCACATGTGATAGTAATTTTTAAAACCCACCAAAAAAAAAAAAAAAAAGTTCGTTGAAAATATATCTTGTGAAATGTCTAATCGAAAAGAAAAAAATATTAATTTTTATAGTATAATTTTTATAATTTTATAACTTTCTATTTTTCAGATGTTTAATTTTAAAAAAACGTAAAAAGAAAGTGAAATTTTACCGAATAAAATTTTCCTATGAGATCACCCATTCTAAAAAAATTATGCTCATTTGAACTCTTTTAATTCTTTTCTTAATATTTCTTTTACTAAATAAGAAGTCATTAATATTTAAGTTAGATAAAATAAAGTCTTAACCAGGAAGATTACCACGATAGAAAATAGCTTCCTTTAAACTTTGGTAACATTTACCAATATGGGCGTATAAAAAAATTCTGTTTTTACTAAAACATAAGATTAAATTAAAATTTCTAAATACAAAATATTATCGAAGGTCACAAAATAATCCAATGTGATAATTTCAAAATAATCAATAACGGTCTCTATGGTTGTCATTAGCAATTTTCGAGAGTTTATTACGTGAAAAAGAAAGATAAATTATACTTTATTCTGTACAATTAAATTCAAAACTAAATTTTTTTTATATATTTATATTGAGGTTGATTAATGATGAAGAAATAATTTTGAGGGAAATTAATATGGGTTGTTCGTTAATATTTATCACGGTGAATGTTAGTTATCATTCTATCATGTTAAAATATTTTTAAATTAACATTCATCGTGATAAATGATGACTAACATTCACCGTAATGAATGTTAACGGACGACCTAGATTAACTTTCACCTTCTCTCAAGATTACCCCTTCTTTCCGCATCATCCATTTCTCTCTCTCTCTATATATATATATATATACACACACACACACACTTGAGGGAATGTTCAAATGAGAATTAAATACAAGTCGAGAACTATTAAATTATATATTTGCTCACATGCTATTAACTACATTCATATGTGAATATTGATATACATTCTATTTGAAAAGAAAAAAGTTTGAAAAAAAATTCTAATATTATGTGTAAAAACATAAAAAACATATTTGTTTACAAGTGAACAAATAAGTTCAAATATATTTTAATACGTAATTTTTAAAATTTTTAATTTTTTTTATGTTTTTTAGTTTAATATACATTAATATTTAATATTTACGTATAAATGAACTTAATATGAATAAATATGTAATTAGTAGTTTATAATATTCTTGTTTGGACGTCCACTGTCATCGCTATTTATTATGTCAATAAAAAATGATTTTAGTACTACAATTGGCATTATAAATTATATTTTTATATTCGGTAAGTAAACATACTAGTGAGTGAGTGAGTGAGTGAGTGAGTGAGTGAGGTTGGGGCCTTTGTGGCCGGCATGAATAATGAAGATGGGGCATAGTTGTGGTCATTTTCACTATTAAATATTTATTTAACAATACTAATGTCGTTTTCACTCAAATTATTAAATTAAATTACTAACATTTTAAGTTATAAGTTAACTCGGATGCGGATTTCACATTGTAGAAACCGGAAAGGTCAATTTGACTTATTACAGTCATTTATTCTATTTCCATGCTACATTTTTTAAACAAAATAATAATAAGACTAGGTCTCACTTAATTTGGCCGTTGAATAATTAATTAATCATTTGTTTTGGTTGTTAGCCAAATTTATGGAGTGCACAAAATTGCAGACTACAGAAAACAATCAAATCGCATCCCTCGGACACGTCATTGGTCAATCACATGCTTCCACGTCACCATTCGCTTACTCCAATCTATCCAACGGTCCAGATCATATCTTCTCATTTAAAATCAATGGCTAATTCACCTTCTTCCAGACCCTTCGAAAACCACAAGTCCTCATTATAACTAGGGTTAGTTTTGCATATACTACACGCGTTTTGTACTGCTAAGTAACCGCAGTTAAAACATAAACATACATTTACATTTTACCTTTTACATAAATAAACATAAACATAAATATACGTATACATACCCCCCAGTTACAGACAGAGATATATCGAGCTATAGAGAGAGAAACTGAGCTTTTTAGAGAGAGAAAGCGCCAAAAAAACAAGAACAAGAGACGAAGAATAAAAAGAAAATTGATTTTGTGATTAGGTTTTCGTGTATTTTGATTCGTTTTCTTCTTCGTTCTCTGTTGCATTGTGTAAATCTATCAGAGATCCAAGGATCTGGTAAGTTGTTTTATTTATTTAATATATATATATATATATTTAATTATTAGGATATTTAACATTTGAATGAGCTAAATTTTTGATTCGATTTCAAAATTTTGTTTCACTATACTAAATGTCACATTTTATGATATTCATGTTTATAAATATGGTTGCTTTGATCTTAAACAGTATAAGTAAGCTGCCATAGTGAGCTGATTACTATATTATGGATGCTTTTATAATTTATAATAATAATAAGGTTAGTTTGAAGTTAATCATCCAGACTAATATTTTGTAATTATTTAAGATATTTGGTGAATAAAATGAAGCCTTAGGTTTGGTCTTGTTAGATATATGGATACATGCTTTGTAATTAGTACTAGCATATAGTGCACTCTCTTTTATGAAATTTGATAAGTCAGCTGATTTATTGTGATCTTGTTTTTACAGAGATCAGGCAAAAAGGGCTGATTTTGGTCAATCATCTAGTGTTTCTGTTTGCTAGCCGCATGATCTGTGGGTAGTGTGACTTGAAGTATGTTGTCTGTTTAATGATCGTTTTCGGACTGTAGGTTGTTTATTAGATTTTGAGGGGCTTTTAAGTTTGATTAATTGATTTACATTTGGTTGTGAGAGACTCTGTTAAACCCCTTCGTTTTGTTAATGTTGCGAAAATTAGACAGCAGCCCGGTTCAAACACAAATGGCTGTACGGGTTTTTAGCAGTCCTTTAGGGAGGGAGTATTATGGAAACGATGGGAACCAAGGGGTGAAACCGTCAGCTAGGAGGCGTGTTTTTGTTCAAACTGAAACGGGTTGTGTGTTAGGAATGGAGTTAGATCGAAGTGATAATGCTCATACGGTTAAAAGAAGGTTACAGATTGCACTAAATGTTCCTGTTGAAGAGAGTTCTTTGACTTTTGGTGATATGGTGTTGAAAAATGATCTTAGTGCTATTCGTAATGATTCGCCTCTTCTTTTAACCCGAAATGTCATTCATAGAAGTTGTTCGTCTCCTTGTCTTTCACCGACTGGTAGGGATATGCAGCAGGGAGATTGGAGCGGGCCGATTGAGATTTTGGGGCATTCGAGTAGCTTTCAGATAACAAAACAGATTGTTAAGGAGATTGTGAAAGCGATGAAGATTGGTGTTGACCCGACTCCAGTTCAGAGTGGACTTGGTGGTGCTTATTATTTTAGAAATAGTAGGAGCGAGTGTGTTGCGATTGTGAAACCAACTGATGAGGAACCGTTTGCACCTAATAACCCAAAAGGGTTTGTGGGTAGAGCTTTAGGCCAGCCAGGTTTAAAGCGTTCTGTTCGGGTTGGAGAAACTGGTTATCGAGAGGTTGCTGCTTACCTTCTTGACCATGATCATTTTGCTAATGTACCTCCCACTGCACTCGTTAAAATTACTCATTCGATTTTTAATGTTAATGATGGTGTAAGTGGGAATAATAACAGCAACAAGCCTCAAAAGATGAAGAAACAGTTTAGCAAGCTTGCTTCTTTCCAACAGTTTATCCCTCATGATTTTGATGCAAGCGATCATGGAACATCAAGCTTTCCGGTGTCTGATGTTCATCGTATCGGTATGTTAGACATAAGAATTTTTAACACAGATAGGCATGCTGGAAATCTGCTTGTTAGAAAGCTTAAAGATGATGGCGTTGAGAGGTTTGGTCAAGTTGAACTTATACCCATCGACCACGGTCTTTGCTTGCCGGAAAGTTTGGAGGATCCATATTTTGAATGGATCCACTGGCCACAAGCTTCGATACCATTCACAGAGGAAGAACTCAAGTACATTGAAGATCTTGATCCATATTTTGATGCAGACATGCTAAAAACTCAACTTCCTATGATTAGGGAGGCCTGTCTTCGTGTGTTGATTCTTTGCACGTTTTTTCTCAAGGAAGCTGCTGCCTATGGGCTGACACTTGCAGAAATAGGTGACATGATGAGTCGAGAGTTTCGTCGAGGTGAAGAGGAACCCAGTGAGCTCGAGGTGTTATGTCTTGATGCAAGGAGGCTAGTAGCTGAAAGGGTAGAAGAGGTGTCAGTATTATCCCCTAAAACCGAAGGAGTGGAAGATGCATTCCAATTTGAAATTGATTGTGATGATTCCGCCGTCGACTTCACTCATAACCCTTTAACTGATGAAATTGGATTCGGTCGAAACCCGTTTTCTAAACACTATGAAACCATTGAAGAGGAGGAGGAAGAAGAAGAAAATGTTGTACTTCCAGCATCAAGAAAGGTGCCTTTGGTACCGAACCAGTCGATGTTCCTGAAAAACAACTCGTTTACGGGTCATAACTTGAAGAGTTTGAAGACAAAGCCTGTGAAGAAGGGGCATGGGTATGCAGCAGTGAATTCGTCGTCTGGGCATAGGAGTGCAAATGAGCAGGTTCCGTTTAGTGCTAATTTTGTGAAGTTGGCTGATATGAATGAAGAAGAATGGGGTGTTTTTCTGGAGAAGTTTCGAGAGCTAGTGTACTCAGCATTTGCAAATCGCAAATCGGGTAATGTAGGACAGAGGCAGCTTCAGAGGCTGGGAACTTCTTGCCAGTTTTGAAAGAGAGAGTTTGCAGCAGGTATTACTAATAGTAACTGATAGTAGTATAAGCAATGCGTTTGACTTTGAATAAGGGAGTGGTTGGAGTATGCTTTTGTAAATATTGTTGAAGAGCAAACTTAGTGAGGAGATCTGGCTTAGGACTTGCAAACTTTTTTATATTATATTTCCTTAAAAGACTTGTTTTATAAGTCAGTTGTAGTATGAAAATCTGAAACAGTTTAAAGGAAAAAGAAAATGAAAAAACTATTGTAAATATATTATCTAATGTCTTCTGAGACTTCGGTAGTATGTTATCTTTTTTTCTCTTTTGAATTGTTACAAGCAAAATCGGGATATTGTTCTTTGGTACATCTTTTTATTTCATGACATATAAGTTGCCCTTAAATTATACGTATGGATTTGGACAAACCTATACGAGCCACTGTCTTGTTGTTGGATAACAAATAATGTTTGTATACAAGTTTCCTGTACTACGAAATGTAGAAACCATTGTAGCGTTGCTCAACTTGCGTTCACAAATACTAATTTTTCGGAGTGGTTATGTGTTTTGTCTACCAGTTAGATGGAAAATGACTGATACTTTATTGTGTAACAGATAGTGCTTTACATAACCCAAATGGGTTAATAAACTTGAGATTTTAGAGATTTGGTACATTAATGTCATGATATAATTGTATAAAAAAGGAATTACGTGTTGGGTGGTGAGGGAACTTTTAACAGATTTACTGGTTTTCATGCACATGCATATGGTTTTCAATATGCATGTTAATTATATGAAACCTAACATCTATTCTATCCTGTTATTGCCTTCTGTTTTTATGCAATACATTGAATGGTATTGTTTATAGGTAACAAATTTGTGATCTTAATATTGGTTAGTTATTATTAATAACAATCAGTCAAGTATAAAAAGATGAGTCTAAAGAAATGGTTATTTAAGTCCATGATAAAAGTCCTGTATTATATAAACAAGAGCTGAGGAACCTTTTCATATCAAACCACAAGGAAGATTTGTTGATGAATTGGATTGGAATGCATTTCTAGTAGAGCTTTTCAAATCAATTTTTTACGCTAAGAGAAAAAATTTAGTGGTATGAAATTAACATTACAAAATTATGTTGACTTTCTTTAGATGTCATACTTTCAACTTTGAAGCATGCCCAATGTTCTTAACTTTTTGAGTTATTTCTTCCTTTTCTCTCCCCATAAGTTTTGATCCTAGGTTTTACCATTATGAAGTAGTCATTGTACAACAGGTTTCTGGACTTTCTTAAGTTATATGTAGAGGCGCATAAAATTGATTTTTTTCCCAAATCGAATTGGTTAGGATCAACTGAAGTCAAAATCGGTTTGACCCAAACCGGTTCGGTTTCAAACAGGTTCGAGTCGGGGAAAAATCAAATCGGTCCAAACCATTTCGGGACAGGTTTGAAACCGGTAAACCCGGTTTTGCATTGTAACCGGCGAGTAACAATGGTACCTAGCTGCTAAATTAAGATCAAGTTCGTTATGTCTTGAAGTGGTTGTACCCGATAGGTACCTCCTCTGGTCAACATTAAAACTTGTTTTCTTTTCTACTTTTCACCCGATTCATCTCGTATCTACACGTTTTTGGAGCAATATTCTTGTTTATTCTCATTTAAACTAATATTTGGAAATACATAATACATCTTCAAAACATTAAAACATAAAACAAAGTCTTCGAATCATCGTCATTTATTTAGTCTTTTTCATAACTCATGTTGCGTAAGTCTTCTTCATAAGTGAGCTCTTGCGCGGTAAGTGGTACCGACATCCCATTGCTATCTCTTCCTCATGTACTTCTTGCTCAACCCTTAGCATTTTCCCTTCGAGTAGTGAAATGTTTTGTATCAGTTCAACGCCGCCGATATAATCTTTCAAATAAATACATATTCCCACCGAAAAAGGGGTGAGTTTGGTTCTTCTTGGTGGAATAACTCGACCACTAACTGAAAAAGCGGACTCCGAATCTATCATAGAAGCTTGGACTGTTAATAGATTACGGGCCATAGCGGCTATAATCGGAAATTGAGATTCATGCTCTCTCCAGCAAGCCAAAATATCCAAATTATGAAACTCTTCAATAGTGATGTATGCCAAAAAGTCAAAACCAAATACTTTCTTACTTTGCTACTGGGAGTGCTTGATCGAGCTCTATTAGTATTCTCATTTCTCAAAGTGTTATATAATCACATAATTTCGTTATTAACGTGCGAACTTAATCCATATGCCCCCTCATTTCGAATGGAGTCATGAAGGGATGTGGAAGTACCATATTTTGACAAATAAACATTAGATGAACTTGAGAACACTTTGTTAAATTTGGAAATTTATTTTGCCGTGAAATCCGGGTCTTCTTTTAACAAACTCGAATCATAAGAAATGTTTTGAAGTAAAGTTTCAACCCACATACATTTAAATTCAGGTTCAAAGCGGCGGAACAAGTTATGACGGGAGGCATATTATTAATTTTTTTTAAAATTTGACTTTCATTAGTTGTACCATGTGTTCAAAAATGTTGCATCTCATATCAAAGTTGTTTATTTTGGAACACATTAAAAATATTTGATTTGACACTAAACAATTAGTCGGATAATAAACACCCGACAAAAAAGTAGTTGTTTGTTTAAAATCAAAAAGCATTTCGACAATTAGTTGGATAGTATGCCAACTCGAATATGGAAAAGTTATAACCCAATTACATACCGCAAGAAGGTCATGAAACTTTTTTAAAGTTAATATTTGTCTTAAATCACTTTCAAAGATATTACATGTCGAATTTCATCTAGTAAGTACGTCCCAATTCGAATATAACCAAAGGGAATTTGAATCGACACAAAATTTCATATATTTATGGTATCTAGCGTTACTTGAACTTAAAATATCATGTAACATTTGTTTAAAACTTTCTTTTATGCCTTCGATACTACTAAGTTCATCATGCACAACCAAGTTAATGATATGTGCAACACATCGACTATAAAAAAATACACCATCACAAACGGGTTTATATTTTAGTTTTAATTGTCCAGTGGCGGCAGTGTTATTGGATGCATTATCAAAAGATATAGAAAATACTTTTCCTTCAAGTTTAAAACATATTATCACATAATCTAAAATTTTATATAAATTTTCACCGGTATGTAGATATCCAAATAATTCAACGCAATCGTACGCTTCATCATTTGTCACGTATTGAGATTAACCAATGAGCGGTAACGCAAATATACGAATCCGGTGAACCATGTGGAACCGTCCAAACATCACAAGGTAAATTTATACCGGTTTGTATACTTTGAAAATCTAAAATCATTTGAATTCTAGCGATTTTTCACATGTTAATAACATCTCACCTAAGAGTTGTATGACTTACATGGGTATAACGAGGTTGGAGCGTTTTTTGGATGAGTTTCGTCAACCGTGGATTTTCGAAGTGGTCAAAAGGCAAGCTTTCTTGAATCATGAACTTTGTCATCCTATCATGTACCAAACTCGCTTCGTATTGCCAAGGCGTAATATCATTCGCCATTGTCATTTGATCATGCCCCGACCCAAACTTCACCAATTTGCAATAGAGGTTTAAATTATTTTTCAAAGTACTATTCCCGGTTTCCTTTAAAAATGTCTCATATTTCTTGCATCGAGCTTTTCTCGTACCGCTCGACATTTCACACAAGTTGTAGTTGCACCAAATTGTCGGGTTTCTTTTTGTCACTATGACGGAAAGAACAGTAGGATTACTAGACGATTTCTCAACACCGATGGAAGATTGTTATTGCCCACATGATGATGCTATTTGTGTTTGAGAGTTGAGAGTATATATTGCATTTTTTTACGACTGAGAGTGTTTTTATAATTTTAACAAAGCTTTTGAGTGTTGTAACTAAACCTCAACTTCTGATACATATATATACTATCAAAATGGACAAAAGGCTCACAAAAAACGGTCAAAAACCCAGCTAAAACGACTATATAACCGCTTTAAAACGGATAGTTTAAAAAACAAGAGTATCTAGCGGGTTGGGTTAAATACCCGACGGGTACTCACCTAGGCTAAAAATCTAAACAGGTCAAACCGATTTGGTACCACTTTAAATACCGGTTTGAAAATCGGTTTTCTGTTCCCCTCTACTTATATGAGTACTGATAGTACACAAAAGTCCATAAATGACAAATATTAGGAGAAGCTACATTTTCGCTCTTGGTGTAGAAGGTTGGCCATATCTTTTTTGTTACTATTTTGGATCATGGTCTATACCGTTTAACACAATTTGCCCCATTGTGAGGTGGAATATTATTACCTTTGAAATATACGTAGAGATATATGTGATCTATAAGTGCTGATTGAGCCTAAATTTTGTGAAGCGCGACGTGTAGTCCGCTCAATATTAAAGCTAATTTTGATTGACACAATTTAGTCCTTCCTTTAAAAATACCTCGCTCGATTGTCGGTGCATGTCTTTTCTGTTTTTTAAAAGGGCACACCTATTTTCTGTTTTTGAAAGCCATACCTACTTTATCCGCCATCATATCTATATATACTAAAAAAGAATAAAAGATTGCTTCATATTTTATCACATAGATAAAATGATACGTGACGGCATTTTATAATTTAAAAATAAATAATTATTTAAATTTAAAAAATAAATTAAAAATAAATTTAGATAGAGTTAAATAATATTTGAATATAATAATTAATTAAAAAGTCTATAAATCCTACTCAAACATTAATTACAAAATAATATTAAACTATTAAACCTATACAAATATTAAATATAAAAATTGCTTAACTTAATTTCCGTGCATTGTACGGTTTAAATCTAGTATCATATATATATAGGGTGGGGATCAAGAGGGAAGAAAAAAAATAGGGAAGGAGGGAAGCAAATCTCAACCATTTATTTCATCATAAATGAATTTTAAAAATTACAAAAAATTTCAAAATTTAACATTCATCACCAATGAATGTTAAAAACGTTTTTTAATAAAAAAATCAAGGGTTAAGGTTTGTTTCCCTCCTTTCCCAAATTTTGAAGCTTCCCTATAGATCCTTCCCCTATATATATATATATATAAGGATTAATAAAGAAACGATTTTTTTGAGAAGCAGTGAGCAATAAAATTCTCCGTGGATAACTAATATTCATCATTACAAATATTAAATAAGAAATAAAACTTTTTAATAAATGTTAATCACAATCGATGCTATGAATCTTAAGTATCATTAATGATTTTTTTATAGATTGGACATTAATTAATAAATGTTAAATATAAACTCGTTAACATTCATCATGATTGAAAGTTACCAAAAATGAATACAAAGTTGACGTATGTTATCAGCAACATGTATTTGACTAATATTCATTAAAATAATATTTCATTGTTAATTTTAAGTGATAAACTCATTAATATTCATCATGTTTGTTCGATAAATGTTAATGAGTTAGAACTTAAAATTCATTAACGTATATTTTTTCAATGAATCTTCAATGAATATTAGTTAAATACATATTTGTGATCATTATTAACTAATATTATCGATTTAAATTAGCATTCATCAATGATGAATGTTAACGAGTTATTAACTTAATTTTTATCGATTGATGTTGTAAATTATAAAAAACATGTTATCCATTAATATTAGTATTCATTGCATCTGTTTTGATTAATATTTATTGGTAAAAAAATTTTTTTTTTTAATTTTAATTAACATTCATCGCTCGAATAAATGTTATTGCTTACCTGCTTTTCCTACAAATAGTGTTTTCTTATAGACCTAGACCCCCTCCATTATATTTATATTTATATTTATTTTATGAGTAATGCCCAATATATTTAAAATGTAAGTCTAAATAGTTTTCTAATTGATACACTACATAACATTATCTCCTTTAAGACTTAGAACTGATAACCTTTGAGTCGTCAATGTTGCACAATTGATTAATAACACTTTACACCGGGAGAAAAGGAAGAGACGTATACATCATAATTAAATTTGATAAACCATATATATAATCAAAACTTGTTATACAAGTGACCCCATATATAATTAATAAATACATACACAAATGGAAATAGAAAAGCCATTTACTAGTAATCAAAATAAAGTTAAAGAAATAATTATTGGATAAATATATAATTATACTCAAATACTGATAATTAGACATGTCTCCATGGCCTCTCAGCAAGGTTGACACATTCATCAAACCTAAAGCAGTCAACAAGATGGTCAATGCTCATTCCAGCAGCCTGCATGAATGAATAAACAATGACTGGACCCACCAATCGGAACCCATGCTTCAACAAATCCTTGCTAATAGCTTCTGCTTTTGGTGTTCTTAATGGCACATTTCTTGCATGTTTAAATCTGTTTATACTTGGTTTGTAATTTACACATCCCCACATGTATCCACTGAATGATCCATGTTGTTTTGCAATCTGTAAACCATAATTATGAACATTTTTCACTAACTTTTAGATAATTTAGCAATAGAGATTTACAACGTTTCTTTTAAGATGATCATACCTTTAAGATACATTTAGCATTGTCAACAATTGATCTAACTCGACTTTCAGCCAACATGATTTCTTTGTTTGATGCTATTTCCAAAATTTCTTTCTCTCCCATTTTCGCGACAAAGTTTGGTTCAAACCCACAAAAAGCTTCCCTAATCATCAATTAGTAAAAGTTCAACTAGTTCATTCTCCATTCTTCATTTTTTATGTAACTTGATATAAGTAATTAAGAATGATGATTAATTAGTTACCTGAAAAGTTCCTTCCGTCTTAGAATTTCAGTCCAGTTATAATCCATTAACATCCCAGATAGTGAAAGTAACTCGAACAATAGGCTGCTTTGACAAGTTATTTAGTTAAGTTATGTCAAAAGATGACTTTAAACTACTAGATAAAACTATTAAGACATCAGTCTCATGAAAACTATAAATTATTTCATCAATCGAGTTAAATATGATCTTATAAAGAAGGGGAAAGCAGGGGATTACTTACTTGTCGTCATACACTGGAACTCCCCAACACTCATCATGGAATTGAACATAAAGTTTATCTGTCAGTGTACATTCTCATTTAGATTCAACATTATAAAATTAGGACACATGAAATGAGATTATTAGATGACCAAAATGCTTAATAAGGTAGAGAGTCCGTATGATCACATCCTAATGCTAGATTGATATTTGATAATGTTGTGATTTGGCACTTAATGCCATGTTGTCAAACCAAAGTTCAGTTATAAATAGATCTTTTAGACCAAATGACTATTAAGGGGACAAAATGGTATTGAGTTAACTGATCAACTAATAGATAGGTTGTGGGCTGAAGTCTGGTTAGAGTAAAATGTGTAAATAATACGTGAAATGCGTAGATATCATGTGGATTAGGAGTGCGTGTATTTGTGTCATTTAAAAAGAATATATATTTAGCTTTCGTGATAATATATAGTCGAGAAGTTACTCAATTTCCACTTAAAGTAACACAACTTACTAGCATCAAATATCTAACTTGAGCAACATCTATTTGGGTAGCAACAAGCATTTCTTTTACTTGAAAAATGCATATATTACAAACTTACCACTAGTTTTAGTAATCCAGTTGCATCTTTTCACACTATCCGCACAAGCGTCCGGAACCAAACATGGTTGTGGAAGTGGAACTTCAACCAAAATTGGCACACTAAGTTTAGCCGTCGGTGTGACATCTCTTGTAGCCGCGCCTTGATGTGCAATGAGGTCAAGCACGGATGAGATTGCATTCTCCACCAGAGAAGAAGAATCTGTGAATGACCCACTCGAGTTACGTGAAAGTGTCGAAGAAAGTGAAGAGAAGGAGAGAAGTGAGCTAGTTTTTGGAAGCTCAAAAGGGTAAACTTTTTTCAAGTGTTTAGACAAAATGCTATGTGTTGAAGGCTTCTGTTTCTTCTCTATATTCCTTTTCACTTGTTCCTTAGACATTCTTGAATTCTATAA
Organism: Logfia minima; assembly: GCA_963921325.1. NCBI lineage: Eukaryota > Viridiplantae > Streptophyta > Magnoliopsida > Asterales > Asteraceae > Logfia > Logfia minima. The sequence continues at coordinate 26,787,212 of OY992768.1, forward strand.
ATAAATTAAAAAAGTTTAAGGACCAAATGGTATAGAGATTCGAAGATGGATGAAGCAATTTATAATGCTGCATGTCAATTTCAAGGGCAGTTGGTTTGGTTCGGTGAAGTGTCTCTTTTATGTTTTTTACTAAACCGTAAACAATTACAAAATAAATTATCACGTATAATTATAGTCTATGAATGGTGATAAAAACATCAAACAAAATGGACATATACACCGAAATCATGTGGTGCTATACTCATATTTTAAGTTTTAACTGTTGTACATTTTAAATTTTAATGTATAAATTTAATTTAATACAGGGGATAACTTACCTACATTATCATTATCATTATCATGTAGCTAACTCTCTGCATTTTCGATACACAAACACACTATACCCACTCTGTTTTTTTTTTTTTTTTTTTTTTTTAAAAGAAAACATGAGTTCTTGAAGGAGATAATAACTCTTTTAAGAATTGTTTTATAAATCTTGTTCTGGTTGAATGTTAATTTTTCATGTCCTATAACATACATCTAAAATGATTATCTAACAATAAGAATCGTCTAACAATAAGCATTTGATTAGATTTGAATTAGATGAAGCTGGATAATGATATTTTATCTACGAAATTAAAATAAATAGTACCACTCTTTTGTGAACAGTCAAAACTCACTGCATCTTAACAATATTATTTTTTACGTAAAATGCAGTTTTCACGTAAAATGTAGTTTTCACGTAAAATGAAGTGTTGCGAAGCTGGATTGTTGATTATAGAAATCAACGGCCGAAATTGTCTGCTCCTCTTTCCCCTCAAAATGCATCCTTTTTAGTTCAGCACTAAACTTATAACGGGAACCTGTTTTATATTAAATTAAGTAAATTTTAACGGTTAACTTTCATGTAAGGATATCAAACATACATTTTTTTCTTCTAAACTTATAACGGAACTTGTTTTATATTAAATTAAGTAAATTAAATTTTAACTGTTAACTTTCATGTAAGGATATCAAACATATATTTTTTTCTTCTCAATCTTCATTAAGTTTGACAATTTGCCTAATTTGTATAAAGCACAATATGTAAGTTCAGATGAGATTCTACTTCAAAATCAATTTGTGACCGCATGTATTAATTTTTCCGATATCTAATCATAAAATATATATTGGATGCTAGGAGGGCCTTTTGTTCCTTGGGGTGGAAGAAAATTAAAGTCTGTGCATGTTTAGATAATGCATTAGTAATTGAAGTTTGTTGCGGTGTTTGTTTCAATAGGGGTTTTATGTCATAAAATCTTGCATCTCACTTCAATTGCACCTTGAGGCATACTTACTGCCTAAATAAGACAAAGATATCCCATCTTTGTTTGGACAACTTGTCATTTAACAAATATGGTTTAAAGTTAGTCCTAAATGGCATGATTAGTTTGGTTTTTGAAACCGAACTATGATGTATTGACATACAGTTCAAAATGTAATTTAGATTATGTTAGTCCCCTTGACATGTTTAACTGTTTCAATAATTCTGGTTAACTTCTGTCATCATCGATCATGCTTAATCAGATAGATAGACGTTAAAAATCATCTACGATAATATGATCATTCGCAAGGAAGTTGTATTCAAATTACAACAACATACGAGTTTATAATTACACTCTATGAATTAAACAACTAATATTAAAATTAATCTTAAACCCTTATAAAGGGTTTAGGTACTATCCTTAATCCCTTAAAAGTGGATATTGGAAATTACTCTTATGTCCCTATCACTAATTACATAATCTTAAATTAATCTTAAACCCTTATAAAGGGTTTAGGTACTATCCTTAATCCCTTAAAAGTGGATATTGGAAATTACTCTTATGTCCCTATCACTAATTACATAATCTTAATCTTATCTTTAACCCTTATAGAGGGTTTAGGTCCTATCCTTAATCCCCTGAAAGTGGATATTGGAAATTACTCTTATGTCCCTATTACTAATTACATAATTATAGAAACAAATCAATATATATCTACATCCTTCTTTCAATATAATCTAACTATTTATTAAATTCGATCAATCCAATTTTAATTTATAATATATATTCTAAAGTGTTTACACATATACTAAAAACTTAAATAATCACTATATATATATATATTTAACTATTGTAATAACATAAATTACAAATGAACTGAAAACATATTAAAATAAATAAATAATAACAATATAAGTTAATGCAACTATTATTGTTACACCAATCATTATTGTAGACCATTAAATATCTTTTTATTTATTACCGCCGCATTGCGCCGGTCCTTGACTATTTACAATAATAGATTTATTAATTTTCATCAATCTTGAGTTGGTTTGTCATTATTCCGGCCAGCTTTTTACTATAACCAATTTGATCACATAATATAGTTTACAATTATTACCTGAGTTCTAATATTTCATTTTATCACAATATGATTATGAGCTGACCTATATGCATTGCTGGTAACAGGTTATCATTTGAAGATGTGGACTCTGTCATGTTTAACTCTGTTGAACTGATTTTTCTAATTTTTTATATTCTAAATCCCTCAATAAAGCTTTTTGAAAATCCTTCTGAATGTTGTTAAGATTTTTTGTAAACTAATACCAAATTCGATGTATAGTATTTCATCTAAACTTGTAAGTCAGTAGTCAGTACTTAGTGCCAGTTTTCCACATCTTAAATATAGACGCACAAGTGTTGTTTTAATATGAATCGAATCAGGAAAGGGAAATAATCGACATAAATGCATTGATTACCTACAAGGTGTACAAAGTTTATCTGAATTAAAGAGATTTTGATGATTACTGTAACAATATGGTTTGTAAATATTGTTAATGCATTAGTTTCTTTTTCTATAAATATTGGCTAAAAGGTGTTGTTGAACCAAACCTGACCCATTCGACTTGGACCAAAATTATATAGTTGTGGTTAAATGACGATTTTGAGAAAAGCTAACCAGTTACAATCATTGAATCCAAGTATTGCCAGAACTATTAATCACCAAAAACACTTTATGGACTTGCAGACTTTGTAATTGACTATGAAAGTATGACTCAAGGCAACACTCAAGGTTATCAAGCAGGTGAAAGGAGTGGACTCAAGGCAACACTCAAGGTTATTTTGGAAACACTCAAGAGTAATTAGAGATCGGGCCGTGGTATGAAGCTTGTTACCATCTTTGTAAATATTTTGTAAGAGTTGTTGACAAGTGTTATATGAAAATGATTTTTGTTAGTCAATGGTTTTTGACGGTGACCATTTTCTTATGTTGACCTGTTTGGTTAAAAGACTGTACATGTTTTGTTATACTGTACATGTTTTCAACTCCTCATCAACATTTTTTTTGTTGGTTTAAAAAATTAAACCGGGTGTAACAACAACCCTGTGAAGTCTGACCATTGACCTTGACTAATGAAGTCTGAGCCTGCCAAGTTTTTGTTTTCTGTTGTAGCTAAGAGCATGTGTATATTTGAGTCTTCAACCATAGATCAATACATTACAAGAACTAACACAAACCGTTAAAACCAAACCAAATGCTTCTAATTAATTATTGATCTATTCATCTTACCTCATTAGTCATTACATGTTTTAAGCATATGATTATTGTATCAACTACAACTAGGATTAACAGCATACCCCCAAAACTTCCAAAACATGACCATATTAAATATATCCCTTCTGAACCTTGCTAAGCAACATTTATTTTGTCTCAAAGTTAGACAACTCCTTAACAAGCCTATTTAATTCCATTGATGAGCTCCCACCTTCATTCACTGCTTCTATTGCTTTGTCTTTCATTTCTTTTGCCTTTACCTTTTCACTCCTATCCCCGCTCATTGACTCACCAATTTTACGAGCTAACTCGGTCGAGTCAGGTACTGTATTCAGGCCTTCACAAACCAACACCCCTACACTGTGATCATCCACTAACAACCTAGCGTTAACATATTGGTCAGCCTCCATGGGCCAAGCCAATATCATAACTCCAGCCACAATAGCTTCCAAAACGGAATTCCACCCACAATGACTCAAAAAGCCACCCACCGCTCCATGACCCAAGATTGAAACTTGTGGGGCCCAACCCTTTACCACTAATCCTCTACCTGACCCGGACCTAATCGGGTCTCCCTGTTCTTCTTTCACAACCCAAACATAATGGACCCCACTTTGTTCAAGCCCAATTGCCAAACCCTCCATTTGGTCTTTAGTAAGAAACTTTTGACTTCCAAAACACACATACAAAACCGACCCATCGGATTTTTCATCGAGCCATTTCAACACATCGGAATCCGACCCAGATTCCAATTTCCCACGGGTCATGGGATCCGACCCGTTTAACAAATTAACTGGCCCGACTCCAAAAACCCGCCCGAAACCCATTTTATTTGTCAAATATTCCATATACTGAGACTCCAACTCATCAAAAGTATTGACGATCCAACCCCAACTTAACCCATTCGCAATATGACCATCAAGAACCAATTCCCATTCCGGGTCGGACTCTTTATAAATCCGGGCCAAAGTCGGAAGATGCTCCAATTTAAAACAAGGAGAATTTGGTAACTCATGAAAAACAGTCTTATCTTGAGACCTAACAGTTTTAATATTATGACAAATATGATCAAGAACAGCAGTCAAGTAAGCACCGGAAGAAAAAAACCCGACCCTAGGGATACCAAGTTTGTTTGCAAGGTGTTGGGTCCACCCAAGAAAGAAATCTGAGATGATGGCAACAGGAGGATTATGCTGGGAGTTAAACCACTGGATTATAGGGTCTTGTAATTTGGCTAGTGAGTTTGTGATTGGTACATTTGCATGGTTTCCTATGTCTTTAACGTTTTCAACATGTGATGGAAGTTTTGGGTGAGGTGGGAAGGGGAAGACTAGTGGTTGGATGTTTGGAGATGATAATAAAAGTGGGTTCAAGATTGGTAGGTTTTTGGGTGTGACTAATATAGTTGTGATTAACCCACTGGTTGCTAGGTAGTGAGTTAGGTCTAGAAGTGGGAGCATGTGACCTTGTGCTGGAAATGGTAATATTAGTATATGTGCACCTTTCTTCATGCTCCCTATGATTGTTTGTTGTATGTGTTATTTTTGAGAGAAACGGATACAAATGAAGATTGAGATATAGAGAGTGGGGTTGGAATATGAACTATTCAAGTGGGTCTTTATATGTGGGTGGTCTAGAAAAATATAATCTTTATTCTTTATATTTAATTCATGACGTAAAGACTTTTTGTAAATGCGACGTCATTTTCATTTGACTAATCTTGCTACCAACATAAATGGAAGAATCATTACAATTATCAAATGAAAAGAAAAAAAAAAACATTTACTTGGAAATACATAAAAAGTTGCTGAACTTAAAATGTGAAACGAATGTAATGTTATGTTATGCTTAAAAGAGAATGATGAAACTATCATGTGATACTTTTGATTTTTATGAATGAGTCATGTGATTAAAGAAAGAAGAACCTATGTGTTATGAGAGTTAAAATCATTACAAGTTGCATCTTAAAAACATGTACACGGGAATGCACGTAAAAATGTGATTCGGGGAAAAGTAAATATAATAAATAGATTTAATTAAAACAATCTAAATATAGGTCTAACCAAGTGATTGATCATTTTAAAATTTGTGTCGGTGATGATAATTCAGACATACTGGCTTCTCATACTATTCTTAGATGTCTCATTCATCGTTGAAGCTGCTAGGAAGGCATTTACTTTTATTTCTCTTTTCAAAATGCTCTCTTTCATCAAAGTCACGTAATATATGTGATATGCGTTAATAATTGTTTGATTAATTCGTTACATTTTTAGGTTGATTTTTAGGATTTCATATCTGCATTTCGAAAAAAAAATGTACAGAAATATAATATACTTATTTAGAATGACAATTTGTAAAGTATTATTTTTTAATTGTATACTACCAATTATATTTTATAACAATGCACTCTATGACATTATAAAATACAATGAGGAATGTACGACTATTTATTATCTTAAAAAAAATGATGGAACAATCATTCGATATTTTGTCATGTTATTGGTAGATGGGAATGGTCACGTCAAACGGCGAGGCCCACGTCACCATTTACACGCCACGCCTTGTCTTTATCAATCATTGCATTTGTTGAGAGACGTCGGAATTCAAGTTGAGTCTGGGTTTCTTAACATTTGTTAGTTTTAGAATAGACATGTCACCCGACAACGGAGGTACGTGATAAACAAAGACATAAGTTTTCAATACTATTAAATTATGGCATAATGGTGTATTTGGCACATCTAACACTTTTTTATTATGTAATATTACATAATAATTATATAATAATTTTACTTTTTTTAATCTTTAATATTTTATTTATGATCAACAATTATCATATGTAATGATTATGTTGAATAATTATTATTATATTTTAATTTTAAAGTGTAATTAAGTATATGATAATTATAATATTTATTCTTTTTTTTCTTTTGTATATTTAGACTTCATCTCAATATACTAATTTAAAAAAAAGACAAAAACTATTTTAGTTAAAACATAATTTTTATCAACAATTAATCGTTCAAATCTACAAAATCCTTTTCAGAATTACAAGGCTTGAGTTGAGTATATAATTCTAAACGTGACTTATACATGATTTCCCATCCAGCTGCATTCGGGGACTTATAAAAAGTCCAATATCGAGTAATGTGAGGCATTGGGTACTCTCCTTGTAATTGTACCATCATATAATGATTATCATTTATATGTGCAATTGTAAGAGTTTGGTGGTGTTGAAACTCTTCCGGGCCTCTCCAGAGAGGAAAGCAAGTCATAGAGCCTCGAATGCTTAAACAGTGAACGATGACACCAAACCTGTTGGCAATCAGAATCGCTGTCATAGGCATAATCATCCAGTGTTGTGGCGGTGCAGGAGATTCTGAAAAACACAACGACTGATACAATTCATTAAACCCTGCGTTAAAAACATGTAAGTAGTAATATCCGTTTTTTAACTCGTCTAGTAACTGAAGTCGAATGTCGAGCCACTGATCTTCACTATATCCGAGACAAACAACAATTGATCGAAACCCACAATTACCATCGCCGGTTACATTTTGTATACGTGTTATGTAAGGATGGAATATATTTGGAATTTTGTCCATTAACGGGTGTGAATAGCATGCATCATATGAATCATCCGACATCGGTACCTCATTCAAGTCAAAAACATGTAAACTTTCCACTGTTGGTTCCTTGTTCAAGTCCATCACGTATGAACTATGTCTCGTTGGTTCCTTGATTGAATCTGACTCAAAAACATTCGGCGTGGTGGAATAACTATTTCTGTGAGGATCTCGATTACTAGGATCGACACGCCTTTTCTGCTGTTGTTTCTTCAAGCTAGGTCGTCCACGAGTATTCTTTTGAACTCGTGGTTCTCGAATGAAAGTTGTAGTTTGACCAATTATATCCTTTAGTTTCCGTAGCAAACTTTTTTTCACAACTTCAGACTCTTTATCAAAGTGTTCCTTAAAAAGTTCTATTTTACTGTCACAACTAATATCTTCATTTTGCATAGATGTTAATGGTGAAATATCTAACTTCCTCCAAAAGATATCTATCGAATTCAAAGGAATAGATCGACCTGCATTTAAATACAATTAGTATTTATTTGTTAAAGTTTACCTACATTGAGTTATAATTAAATACCCAGCAAGTTAAAAAATTGTACCTAAAAACAATCAATAAGTTGTAAATGAATATACTGACCTGTACTTAAATACCCTGCAAGTTCGCAAGCACATGGTAAGCCACAACTATTACGAAGTTGACAACCACAACTTGAGGATTCTAATTGAAGCTCTATCAACCGCTGATGTTCTTTGAGTATTCTGTTGAGAGCTTCATCTGAAACAAAGCTGCGTAATAGTTTGAAACACGGTATGTTGTGTTGATGAATGCTGACAATTCTGCTTTTTTCTAAGCTTTCTTTAATTGCCGTGACTTGTGACTTCACAATTTGATCGATACAACCCAATATTCTGTCAAAACTATATTTTGTAGATGTCAGGTATTTTTTTAGCTTTACGTGCTGACTTTCAACTCTACTGGTTACGCGATTTCCAAAGTTGAGATGTTGATCAATCCCGTTAGACACAAACATTTCCTTATATTTGATCAACCACGTCTTATCTACATAATTAAAAACGCCTGAAAATTAAATAATAATTAGACGTAAAATATTGTGATTTAGAAAAATAAAAATCGAACATGAAGTATAGAAGATATACGTGGACATTTTTTCAGTATAGATTGAAGTTGTTTGTAGTTTTCCATGTACGATGTCCACGTTAGAGAATCTTCAAGTAACTTCCACAATGAGTCAAAGGAGTTCCAGTCACGTTTTGACCTGATAATTGGCCAGCAATGCTTCAAAATGTTTTGATGAATGTGCCACCTACAAAGTAGTTGAGCGGCGTTGGGAAAAATATGTCTGCAAGCATTCATCAAAGCCAACTCTCTGTCCGTGACTATAACACGGGGGTGCATACACGCGTCTAGTGTTAACTTTAGACAGTCTAGGACCCACATATAGTTAGCCTCCATTTCTCTATGAATGAATGCAAAAGCTATGGAGAATGTCTTGTTGGTAGAAGTGACGCCAACAATCTGGACGAAAGGCATAATATACCTGTTCGTCTTGTATGTGGCATCAATAATCAAAACATGTGGAAATGCACGCCAAATATCATATGATTTGGGATGAACAAAAAATAAATTTTCTAACTCGTTTGACTCATTCGTAGTTAACTCATAAACATAACCATTGGAATGTAGAACTGACATAAGAACCTGCATGGGCGATTTGTTTAATTGTTGGACAACGTGAAGTTTATAGCGTGCATTGTAAATGGTTTTCAGTGTGGAAATGTTGTTTACGTTTTTCTCCTTTATTACTGCAAGAATATCGCATGGCGCCATGTTTTTCTTTCTTAAATCAGCCACCAAGGTAGTTTCATCCTCAGTTAAGCGCTTTGCATACGGATGACCCTCCATGTACATTGCAGGTTGATAATTATGTTCATCACATATCACTGTTAATGCCCAACTATTATATTCTTTTATATATCTTCCTTGTAATTCGAAGGGACAATTTTTTTTCTCGGTGCCAGAAACTTTACTTGAATCATTGACTCGATTTTCACCGCCACGATCACATATGAGTACAACTTTATTAACGAAACCACTGTGGCTTTTATTTGATCTTTTAGTGACGATGACAACACCAAGGGAGCGCGCATTGTTTTGTGCCCACTTCATCAATTCTTCACGAGACTCAAACATCTGAAAATTAAATTTCTACAAATTTATCGTACGATTTTTGAAAAATAAAAAACATTAATAGTGTGATATATATAATGCCTGATTAGTGCCAAATCCTGACGTCCTCATGGAATATTCAGCATATTCAGTTGCGCCATTTTCATAATAATCTGCCATCTATTTATATCAAAACAACAAGATATCGTTATAAATAATTATAAAGAAATATGTAAGATATAATAATTATAAATTTAATGAAATAATATTAGTATTTCTATCCTTTTTATTAAAAATGTAATCTTTCGTTTTATAAAATCCCATACCATCATTAACTTTTTCAATTAACATTTTAATTAAAAAAGTAATCTTTAATTAATAGTTATTAACACATTATTAATAATCTTTCAAAACACTCACACCCCCACACATACACCTCCCCCTTATTTCCTCTCAACCTACACACACATATCTTTTCCCCTTATTTTCTCTCAACACCACCCCTCCGCCCCCATATTACTAACAGCCATCCACCCCCACTAAAAAAACACACACACACACTCACGGCCGGATATCGCCGGAAAAAGCTCTCACCGTCGGAATCCGGTCAGATCCGATCCCCACACCCACACACACTCTCACACTCTCACCTCACGGCCGGATCTCGCCGGAAAAAGCTCTCACCGCCGGAATCCGGTCCCTCATGCTACAAGTCCAGTCCCCCCAAACACACACACACACTCACACTCTCACCTCACGGCCGGATCGGACCGGGAAAATCTCTTGCCGCCGGAATCCGGTCAGATCCGCTCCGTCACGCTACAGATCCAGTCCCACGGTTACCTTCTCTCTCGCCGGATCTCACCGAAAAAATAATTTGTGTAGTTTGTATTTTTATCTTTTGTATAATTTTGTTAGAATGTTATATGTAAAGTGTTTGTATATATTTACAAGATTGTATTACTTGTTTGTATAAAAGGCTATGAACCTATGAAAAAATATTAAAAAAAAATAAAAGTTCTGAATTTCTGTATAAGTTGAATTTTATAAAGATATAGAATATTAAAAAGATATTAATTTCTGCCATTCTTTTTTTTTTTTTTTAATGTTGTATCGAAACCCGAATGGTGGACTGGACCCGTCCATTCAAATCACCTTTGAAATCTCTTTTCTGAGTTTCTCTTTTCAAGATAAAAAAAATAATAAAAGGAGATAAAGGAAACAAGGACAAGGATAAAGAGGAAGCACGTGATCCGTCAAACTTTTACTGCAAAATAAGTTATATAATATTAAATAAATAAATGTTGGTGTGTAAGGTAAAACCCTTAAATTATTCAACCTATCAAAGTTAAACTAATCATTTAAAAATAATTATATTTTTTATAATCATGCTCTTTACTTTTTCTTTTTGTTATTAGTTTCTTTTTCTTTACACTCTTTAATTTTTAATATTGTAAATATAATTAAAGGTTTTATGTTTATTTTTATATTTTTGTAATACAAGTTATTTTTTATATAATAAAATTATTGTTATAACTTATATCATATTGGGTATTGTGTTAAAAATGAAATTACTTAGTTTAAATAAAATATGCATTTTTGTTAAAATATAAATGTTTTATTAAAAATTAAACTTTGATATAAAAAAAGTATTTAAAAAGGTTTTTTTTTTTAATTAAAAAACATAATAGAAAAAGAGAGTTTTATTTAAAAAGGAAAAGAATAATTTAGTTGTCAATGAGATTGCACTATTTTCGAGATGAATAGATAGCAGGCTAGCAGCTTTATGAACATTTTTATTGAATTTAATAAGGTTGCATGATTTTTAATGTCAGATAGTAAAAAACTCTTGGTATATTCTGTAGCTCTTAAGTAAGTTAAAGCCTTTTAGATGTATCAAAATTTTAGCAATTTATTACATGAGATGCAAACATTTAGTTAGCATTAGAACCGCTATAGTCGCATTATCACGTGGCACATGTTATTAGTTAATTTATTAATAAATTCTTTTATAAAATATTTGATATTATCAAGTGTCTAGTGTTAAATTTGAGATTAATAATAGCCGATTTAACTAATTAAAGTTATTACACTTTAAAATCATACTTTTTTTTGTTAAAGTTATACATTTCCAATAATCTGTCTTTATTTAATTTAATTATGTATAGAAGAAAATTTTGTGATAGTAATGACATTTTATTATCCCTAAATTTATACCGTATGATCTTAATTTATTTATCAAACTATTTAACGATTAAATGGTCATTGGCCTAATAGTACTGATATGACTTTTTAATAATGAGATTGGGGTTTAAGTTTGAGGGATTTGAGAGTTGTATATATTAATGAGTCATTGGCCTAATAGTACTGATACTAATAGCGGTGTGTGAATATTTATTTTTCTAAAAGAAATTTTTAACGATATCAGACATGTTTGGCACGTAGCTTTTAGGAGCTTAAAGCTTTTTGTTTTGAAAATTAAGCACCTCTAAAAAATAACATTTTTTTGGATACACAAGCTTAAAGTTTTTTTTTGAAGATTATGCTTCTAATTTTAAAAAGCTACTCCAACTAGCTTTCAAGAGCTTTTTGATCATTTTCCACTTTGATATTACAGCTACAACTACTTTACCAAACACAGTTTACAAATAAAGTTCTAGCTTGCAGCTACAACTTTCAGCTTCCAACTTCAGCTTACAACTAACAGCTAATTGTACCAAACATACCCATCACCTCTCCAATTGTAAATTATTAAGGACACGTTTAGCAGGGATATATTTTAAAAAAGAAATAAGCTGAAAAATGAAACTGTCCGTAGAAATCGGCGAAGAAATTAATTCATCCGTTTAGTAGCACATAAAAAACAGAGAAATGAAAATGAATTTAATCGCATTAATACCGTCAATATCTTTTTTATTCGGATTCATGCATACTTTTTTATGTAATCAAAACTAACAAACTTATAGATCACAACCTATAATAAAGCATTTTTTTAACAAAGGACAATTGATCTGTTCTTTTTTTACAAATTTTACAATTGAGGTATTAAAGCAAGTTATATCTATTAGGATATAGATAAACAATAATTACAAATAATAAACAGCAATAATGTATATAAATATATGTATATGTATAATCGAAATACAAATATACAGAATTTGAGAACAAACAAATAACTAATTTCATCTAATCGGTTGAAGACTACAACAAATGATTGAGGACTATGTAGTGTCCAAAGATAGAAATTTTGCCTATCTAGAGGATACAACAATCTTCTTCAAGTTAACGAACTTGAATATATCGAATCTATTATATGCAAAATGTTTTTAAGATCAGAAGTATGTTTCTGTTTTCTATGTGTCTTTTCCTGTATGTCTCTGTTCAAAAACGAACCAACATATATATGTAGATTACCAACCATTGCAACCCTTTATGAAGCATTATGCTTGTTGCAAAAAGGCACCAAATAACTGAATTCAAGTTTCATCAAAAAGAATAAAACAGGTCAATTATGAGGGGTCGAAGTTTATCACGAGACCCCAAGAGGCCCAAGGCCCATCTAATATATATGTAATTATCTAAAAAATTAGCCCAAATCAACCCACACAATCCAACTCCAAGTCCATATACAAGGTTTAGCACAAATTGATATTTATTTGGTATTTGAGTTTATAAGGAGATACAATATTTTTCCTTGTTCCTATGTAGGATCAAAGTTGTAACATCCTCTTCTGCGGTCTGGTAAATTCTATTATTTTAATCGATTATCTAAATGTTTTAGAAATTATTTAATATTATGTGTTTCATTGTGAAACGTAGATAAATAAGTCCTTTGACTTATTGTGACTAGTGAAATATTAATCGTTTTAAATTATTATAGATGACGGTAAAATAAAGTAATATTTCTCGCAAACGGTTTTTAGGTTCCAGACAAAAGATTTAGGACGGGTATAAAATTATACCATTAGATTACAAGCCGACCTTGTAACCTCCATATATATCTCATTTCTTCTTCTTGTTTCCCTTTTTAGAAAGCTTGCAAGATCAAATCCAAAGAAACCTTAGCCAAACTTTGATTCAATCTTGTTTCTGTAAATTCGAATTCATAGCATCATAATCATCAGCATCCATATCCTACTTGTATCAGATTAGCAATCCTTTTATTTTCAAAAAGAAAGAAAAGAAAAGAAGAGTAAGTTTGATTTTGAGTGTGTAAATCAAATTGAAGCTTGATTTGTTGTTATTAGGTGATGTTTGATGTTACTTGAAGTGTTAGAAACCATAGAATTAAGTTTTATGAAGTTTTGGTGAGTTTTGGTTCGAAAAACTGGTAACAGCGGCTCAACTCGCAGTTTTCAGTTCGTCCTGCGAGTTGACTTGCGAGTTGACTTGCGGTGCGAGTTGACTTGCGAGTTGAGTTGGCTTGCGAGTTGACTTGCGAGCCGAGTTGCGAACCGAGTTGATCTGCGAACCCAAATTTCTGCGAACCGAGATTCTTGCGAGTTGACTTGCGAGTTGATTTGCAAATTTTGAAAATGCGCAAGTGTTTTTGAGACGCGGTTTTGTAAAAATCTCACTAACTCGGATTTAGTTGAAATTTGCATGGTCATTCGAAAACGACCTAGTAATCAAGGCTATATTTTATTAGCCTAGGCTGTTTTTGGCCATTCGGGGTCATCTAGGGCCCGAAAATGACATTTTTCAGTTTTAAGCGTCATTGCGGACTTTTCTAAGTTCATTTCTGATTGAACTTTTGTTTGCCTAGACTTCAGGGATTACCTGATTTGATAAATGGACTATAATGATAATTATGGAACGAATTTATGACTTGTTTACGATTTTCTGTTTCAGATCAGCGTAAGACTCAGTGATATAAGAATCCTGAGTGTGGAGACGTCAGAGGTATCGGTGAGTGGATTCAGAACTCATCATTTGATTTAGTTGTAACTATTTGGTTACAACAAGTAAACGTAGATGTGTATTAGACTGTTTAGTCTTGATTATTGATTATTGATCTACGTGGTATGTGAACCAATGTGTATTGTGTTATTGAGGTCAACGTGTAGTTGGACTTCTGGTTATTATGTGTTTTACACAGGTTTTGATTCATTTGTTGTGTTTGAGACCTGTGTATGTGTTTAATAACCAGTAGTTATCGGTCTATTCTGTATTGGCCATACGGATTGACGGTAAGTGTTCTTGGGGGAATCCCCGGGTATTATGATATCCCCAGAGCCACCGATCCTCATTGAATTATGTGTGTTTACGATTATTTGGTGTAAACTGCTAGTTATGCTAAGTTGAATGGAGTGTGATGAATCTATTCACTTAGCTTCGTGCTAACCCCTCATTTTACTTCCTGCAGGATATGTTTTGTTTATTGTGGGTGCAGGAGGTGAATGGTTAATCAAGGAATGTTTGACTGCGCTTGAGGACTCTGATATGGTTTTTGTAATAAACCTTGTTTGGAGAATTTTTATAATACCCCGACTTTTGTAGTTTTTAAACAGTTTGAATTTGGTGTATATATTGAAAATGTAAACTGTTTATGTACAATGTTTGATATATATATACTAAGGTAATGTATCTGAAATTCATGCTTCCGAGTTTATCAATATTATATTCTTAAATAGAAAGAGGGGTGTTATAAAAGTTCCCATTCAAAACAAATTCCAACAATACCCCACATTAACCTAAGGATTATATATACAAAACAAAGGATTCATCTAACATTACAAATAACATGGTAATGACCTTTGAATCATAATCGAACTGCCATGTCTGCACAATAAACAACATTTTCTATATTCCAACATTACATATTGGCATGTAAGCTATATATGTGAATACCCTTCCTTTTACACATATGATGCCTTGTATTTGTTTCTAATGTGCAAGCTTCTTGCTCACTACCTTATGATCACGAACATCATTTGTACATTTCTTAGAATTCTTCATTGATCGAAATCCATTATTATCGGGTCTAAAAGTCACACTCACACGATTATGGTCGATGACTATAGGCTGTTGTAAACTAGGATTACGATTATTCTAGCTGACTGCATGATGTTGTAAACTGGGTTGTAAAAGCACCCTTGCGATTATTGTCGATGACTACATATTTGTAATCGATCATTGATAAGCATAACACAAGTGATTCCAATTAGGAGACGGAATCAATCTCCAGAAATTTAGAGAGAAATCGGAGAAGGAAAGTAAGGCAATATTGTATTCAAAGTTTTCATAAAAAAAAAAAAAAAAAACCCTACTCAAGCTGCTAGGTATTTCTATACAATGAAAAGTAAGATAGCGGGATTTGTCAACACGTGGCAGACATCCCTTAGAAACGAATATGGCTAAGTTATATTCTCATGTATCATCTTGTAGTAACCAAATGTTCCTGGATTCCTTTTGTAGTTCCTTAGTCATGGTCAAATCTGCCATCCATTTGGGTTGTTTCAAGCAGAAGTTGAACCCAATTGTGTACTCACAGCTTGTAAGCCCGTATGAATGCTCCCCTCTACAACAAAGACCTTGTCCCCAAGGTCAAGTTTGGGAATAGATTTGAAGAATATATCTTTCGTTTCCCAAGTAGCTTCTGATCTCGGTGTGAAGTCCAAATGAATCAAAACCTCTTCAACACCAGAAGCCAACTTTCTTTGTCATACAATTTGTATATGACGGATATCATCTTGTGAAAACAAGGTAGGAGGCGGAAACATGAATGCTTGATTTGAGGGATCGCTTGTGAATCCTTTTAGAAGAGAGACGTGTAAAAGATGATGTATCTTGGTTGTAGATGGTAGATTGAGATAGTAAGCGACTTCACCAATGTGTCGCAAGGTCTGAAATGGCCTATAATAATGGTTGAGAGTTTTTGAGAGTATCGGTGATGGATTGACATTTGTCTGTATGGCAGTAGCTTAAGGTAGACCCATTGGCCTTCTTCAAATGACTTTTCCTTCCTACGTGTATCTGCTTGCTGTTTCATATGATTTCTTGCTTGTTCAAGGTTTTGCTTTAGTAAGGTGAGTAGTTTTTGTATATGTTATAGTTGTTCATCTAGAGAAGCAATTGGGGAATCACCAGCTGAGTATGGCAGAATTGTGGGAGGTAACCGACCATATAAAGCTTGAAAGGGGGTCATCTTAATTAATGAGTGATACGAGGAGTTGTACCATTATTCTGCCCAATGAAGGTATCGAGACCAATTTCTCTGTTCCTCACTAACAAAATAGCGAAGGTAAGTTTCCAAACAACGGTTTAAGACTTCCGTTTGACCCTCATTCTGTATTTTAGAGTATTACCTTGGAGCTTGGAGCTTGAATAGAGCATGCCAAAATTGACTCATAAACAAGGAATCCCAGTCGCTAACAATTTCCTTTGCCATTCCTTGCAAGCGAAAAATTTTCATTGCAAAAATGTGAGCGAGCTTGGGAGTCGTGATGCCGAGTGCTATGGCAATGAAATGAGCATATTTTAAGAGACGCACGACGATAACCCAAATTGTAGTTTTACTATTAGAATGTGGTAAGTGTGTTATGAAATCCACTAATATTTCTTCCCAAATTTGTGAAGGAACGGGTAACGGTTGTAAGGTTCCATATGGTGGTTTAGTAGAATATCTAGTTGTCCCGCATATCTGACAAGATTGTATGAATTCTTGGATAGACTTTCGAAGAGAGGGCTAATAAAACATTGAACTGAGGCAAGAGAGGGTGGCTTTAACACCTGAATAACCCGACGTTGGTGTGGACTGAAACTCGTGAAATAGTTGGTGCTGGAAACCAGAATCAGTAGGCACAAAAATATTTTCTTTAAAATACAACAACCCGTCTATGATACGAAAGCGTTCATAAGAACTAGGATCAGTAGCTACTTTTGACGGAAGTTGCACAGACGATTCGGTCATAGCAAAATGGTGACGAAGTTCTTTTAAAAACTCGCATTGTGCAGATGAGATTGCTAAGTAGATAGCATCTTCTTGGGGCTGTAAACGAGATGTACATCTGCAAGTAAGTTGGTTTTACCTGGACGATATAATATTTCATAATCATAGCCCAATAATTTTGTTAACCAACGTTGTTGTTCCGGAGTTTGTATGGTCTAGGTCATCAGACTTCTCAAACTCTTTTGATCTGTGAAAATTTGAAATTTTCTACCCAACAAGTATTGTCTCTATTTACGAACAGCTTCCGTAATTGCAAACATCTCGCGTGCATATGCACACGAAGATTGAAGTCGACCGGTTATTTTTTTTTTACTTAAATAAGCAATTGGATGGCGGTGCTGAGACAAAACCGCACCCACTGCCAAGCCCGAATCATCAGTTTCCACATCAAAAGTTTGAGTAAAATCAGGGAAGAGCCAAAACAGGTAATGTTGTCATTTTCATTTTCAGTATACTAAATGTAGAAGAGGCGGCTTCTATCCATGTGAAACAATCTTTTTTGAGTAAATTAGTCAATGGCCTTGCAAGCTTAGCGTAATCTCTAAAAAAACGCCAATAATAGCCAGTCAAACCTAAGAATCCACGAAGTGCAGATACCGATGCAGGTGGTGGCCAGTGAACCATAACACAAAGCTATTCAGGATGCTTGCACCCCATTTGCATATATGACATGTCCAAGATAGTCAATCTAATAAACTCCAAAAACACATTTGGATAATTTTGAAAAATATTGATTAGACGCCAATAATTGCAAAACATGTTCCAAATGATGATCTACTATATACTAATATGTCATCGAAAAAAACGAGCATATATTGACGAAGTATAGATCGAAACAGGTCATGGCACTTTGGAAAGTCGACGGTGCATTTGTTAACTCAAATGGCATAACTAGAAATTCAAAATGACTATCAATAGTGCGAAAAGTGGTTTTGTGTGTGTCATTATCAGTAAGAAAAATTTGGTGGTAACTACAACATTGTAATATTTATGTTTAGGTTAAAAATATCAAAAATATTAAAGTTTGTATGTCTAGGATTTGTAGTGAAATAAGTCACAAAAGTTTAGGGACTGGTTTGAAAAATCTGACAAATATACATATGTGTATTCAAGGAACCGTCCGTGTCGAAATTCGTTCGATATAAAGGAAGTATTTTTAAAATTATTTACATATATTGATAGTGCATACTAAGATGATCAAAACAAACAAAATAATTTTAGTTTAAATCGAGTTTTAGTGAAAGAAAATAGAGTAAGAAAGTGATGGTTCAGAGTTGATCTATAACAGCGAGTTATGTATATTTCTTAACTATTCTTGGAATTAAATACATAGAAAGGTTCGGTTTTATGTCCTTTATACAAAAGTCCAATCAATATCATTCCATTGTCATGCTTGATTGTCCAAAAGTTAAGTTCTATATGTTTTAGAACCCATTTCCGAAACGAGCTATAAAAGCTTGAAATTAGAACCATGTATACGCTTTTATATGTCTAATTTCATACATGGATGTTAAGTACATGCTTACATCTTACAAACAACTTTTAAATTCAAGAAAGACGATGTATAAATGATCAATTTATAGTCTTTTTCACTTAGTTTTGAAAGTTACTGGCAAGTTACTGAAATGATTTAATTAATACAATGTAGATAGTTTTAAGTGCTGATATTTATACTGAAGGTTCGTTTCATGTGTTCAAGTAGAACTCCACCTTTTATTTCATGAAAAACGGTCCAGGAACGAGCTTAATTGAGCCACAAATGGCTGATCTGCAGCTGCGAACATCAACTGCAAACATCAACTGTGATCAACGATCTCAGTTGCTGATTTGGGTTGTTTTCTTGCATTTTGGGTTGGGCTGCTTTCTTGCGTTTTCGGCCGGCCATTTATTTCATGAAAAACGGTCCAGGAACGAGCTTAATCGAGCCACAAATGGCTGATCTGCAGCTGCGAACATCAACTGCGATCAACGATCTCAGTTGCTGATTTGGATTGTTTTCTTGCATTTTGGGTTGGGCTGCTTTCTTGCGTTTTCGGCCGGCCATTTTGGTCTAATATGGACCTTGAAAATGCATGCATGTATGTGGACTATTGGGCTATTACATAAATTAAATAAAGAAAAATGATATGTAGGCCTAAACTCATAGGACTAAATCTAGACCTAAATATGTGATTGGTAGAGAGAGAAAAAATTCAACCAATGAGAGAATTATGTCTAATTTTAGTCTTATGTAAGTAGTCCTATATATCATTACTCTTAAATAAATGTTTGCTTTTCTTTCTTTTGACTCAAGCCAATATTTAAATTATTTAAAGATCTTTTAAAATAACAAGTTTAGTTTTATAAATATTTTAAATATTTTCTTTATAAATGATTAGTTAGTAGTTATGAAGTTTCTTTTAAATATAAGTATTGTTCTATATTAAGTTAATTGTTTATGAAGATTGTGAAGTTTTGTTATATACAAGAAATCTATTATTTTCCATGTAAATTACGAAAGTACATAAATAATATTGTTTGACTAAATCTTAGTCTAAAATATTTACGAAATCATATTATGACTATTTTTAATGCAACCAACATTTTTTAAGATTTGGAAAAACTTTGTTATATCATGAAATTTGAACAGTTGTATTGACTTATTAATTGTATGTGTTGAAATGCTTGAACTCACTAAGCTTTTGCTAATTAGTATATGTAAACATGTATCTCCGGATGTAGATCCCTAGACGATCTTTTAATCAAATTGTTCAATAACCCCACGTGCGGAATTCGTAGGATTGTAGTAATCACGAATATATAGTTTAAACAATGAAGAACAAATCAATAAGAACTTTATATTTCCTTAAACAAAATTCTCTGATCAAAGTTACAGCTGAAAACGCAGAGAGTATATTCTAAAAAGTCTCACAAAAAGTCTCACCTAATTACAAAGTAATTAAGAGTATTTATACTAATCTGGCCGACTTATGCGACATAAGCACTATGTCGCTAAGATAACTAATGCGACATAACTATGTCGCAATTACAACTAATGCAATACAAGTCTTGTGTCGCATAACACAGAAAATGTAATTCTAACTAACTCAATTACATTAACAAAACACAATACAGAGTTGACCAACTGACAGACACACTAAGATGCATCAACAAACTCCCCCGTGTCTTCAGCTTGGTCTTCAAAATCTTCAATCAAACCCAGCCTGTTGGAAATACACCGCCATCATGTATTCCATGTGTTACACAAACGTTGACAATCCGCTGAAATTGAAATGCAATCTTCTTATTCACAGCATTTCTTTCATTGAAGCGAATCGGATTATCAAATAGTTTTCTCAAGTCTTTCGATGACAAGTTTATCAAGCTCATAGGATCAAACACTCGAAATTGAGCCTTCTTTAAACCATACAGCGAGTTCCTCTCAGGTTGCTCCGTATCAGGAACAAATACCAAAACTGCCTCACCAGTGTGAGCATCAAGTTCCTAGTAATGAAGTCTTCTCAAAAAGTCAATGGGAACCGTTTCCAAAGGAATAATCTTCAAACAGTCAGCCGGAGGATAACGCATTTTACATATCGGCTGTTTGGTCACTGGATCTATCTTTTTCTTATAGATATAACTAGTTCCTAGAGTCGGTTTGATGGAATTATATTTCTTCGTTCGTATTTCTCGCTGCAAAGTGGTTTGAATAAAATTTGCGCAGTCATCTCCAAACGGGTTAATCAGAGAGAGCTGAGCGAGACGATTAACTTCTCCTTTTTGCAAAGTGCTCAGCTTGGTGAATGATCTCTTGAAATATTGGATACCATCTAGTCTCTTGATCATAAACACACCATTGGATATCTTCCAACTCTTTATCAACCCAGTATACACCCCACTAACCTTGTATGATTTACAAGTTACGGGTACCTGAACTCCAGTTTTACCATGAGGCCACCATTTAGCAATTTTCTCAGCTCGTGTTTCAGTAACTTCAGTTTCTGGAGCCTGAGCCTCTGATGTTCCTTCAGCAGGTGTCTCGGATGCTTCTTCAAATTCATCTTCAGAAGAATCGGATTCAATAATAGGAGCATCATCATATACCTCATTTTCACTTAACCCTTCCTCTTCAACATCAACATCATCATTTACCTCAAATTCTTCATCCTCAGAATCCGAATTGACTTGGTTTACCATACGTTGTATAAATGAGAGGTCTGCACATGAATAATCAACAGCCAATGGTCTCGGCTGGTCTGGTATGTAGTGCACAGGGAAGTAATCTAAACTGGGCATTTCATTATCTAGATTAACATTTACATCTTCATTTACAGACTCAAACCCCGGTTCTATTGGTTCTATAGATGGACCAGAGGGAACAGACTCCCTGGACCAATTGACCGGGTCTCAAACTCCCTAAACCTATCTTCTAAATCTGTAATCCGGGAGGTTTGAGTCTCTATCAGTGCAGCTTAAGACTGGATGAGTGAAGCTTGATCGTCCACAGTCTTTTGCATTGCCTACATCCGTTCCAATAATTGCTTGATAATATCAGGATGAGGTTGCACTGGAGTCTTGATTTGTGAAGGCCCTGTAGAAGTAGAGGTGCGAGGACGACTGGATGTCGGAACATCATCAGAAACAATATAAGTGAAATCCTCACGGGGCCTTTTGCTCGTCGACCTGGGAGGAGAGGGGCAGAACTCATCAATATCCCTAAATATATCATCAGAGGAAGGATCGGGATGCAGAGATTATTGCGGTTGTTGGAGAGATGCCTGAGGAGGTGGTGAAAGCGGCCTTTGAACTGGAGCCGGATCTTGAAAGTCATCACCCTCCAGAGGCACATAGGCATCATTTACAATATGTCCAAACAAAAGCACATCGGCCGGGACCGGTGCGCCCCGCGCATACTGACCAGAAACCACAAAAATACGGGTATTCATCGTCGTCTATCCAAACTGGTGGTGCGGAACAACCGGTAGCCCGGGAAGCAGGTGGTTTATCAACAATTGAACAAATCGTGGGTATAAGGCCCACTTCCCATCACCTGCCTGAGCATTTTCAACAAGTATCCGGAAGAGATAACCGGAGAAGTTGAACGGCTTGTTGTAGACCAAAGCCAACATGGCCGATGCAGTAGAATAGCTCATTCCATCTAAGCCAGCCTTTCTGCCAGACAGGCAGACGATCATAATGTGCATCAGATATCGCCAGACCTTGGTGAAAAAGGCCTTGTGATATTGATCACGCGGAACGCCTGGATAACCGATCTGAGCCATAGCACCCGCAATAAATGAGTTGGCAAAGGCAACCGGCATCTCGGGATCGTCAGGAAATTGAAAGAAATCCCGAATGACCTGCTCCGAGATAATAATTTCTCGATCATGAACCCGAGAGATGAGCCGGGTAAGCGGGAGATCCGAATTGATAAGTGCATTGTTCCAGAAATCCGATACATGATCACGGTAGATGGGAGTGGTTGCCGTGATCGCAGTATAAATCCTTGATCGACGGAGAAAAGCAATCATCGGGCGATAAGGCGTCGCCGATTCTTTATCATCTTCGAGAAAAGCCGTGACATTATGTCGCGGTTCCCAAAAGTAAGCATTCACATTAATATCAGCCATGACTGTAAGAGCACAATAAACTTGGAAGCTGTTAGATTTAAACAATTTAAAAAGTTGACATTTTTTGAAATAAAAATGTAATGCGACACAAGTATTGTGTCGCAAACCACAGGAGCGACATAAAGAGTTATATCGCAATTTAGCAATATAATCAATTTAATGATTATTCAGCGACATAAGGATTGTGTCGCATCACAACATGGTGACGTAAGTCAGCGACAGACAATTGTGTCGCAGAAGAGTAGCGACATAAATGGTTGTGTCGCAGATCAAATGCGACATAAAACCAAAGACATCCTGCGACACAACAGTTGTGTCGCAGGTTATGTCGCAATGATGAACACGATGAAACCCAGATTTTTCAGATTTAAATTTTTGGGAGTTTCGTGTTTAAACCGTCCCCAAGGGTACTCCAGCATATCAGGAACATAATAGAACAATTTTTCTCCACTATTTAACACCACAAGTTACGCAATTTAACCAAAATATGTAAAAACCTAAAACCGAACCTTCAATTGAAAATGTTAACATGAAAACGTAGTTATAGCATGTAAAAATGGTACCTCTTGATGCGTATGAGTAACAAGAACAGGAATCAAGCGGAGAATCAGACAAAAATCAACAGAAAAAGCACAAAAAAATTCAAAAATGTGAAGCAGTTGGTTGTGTTGCAGGATATGGTTTGTGTCGCAGGATTTCGAAATTATGTCGCAGGTAATTAGTGTTAATTACAGCGACATATTTGAGAGTATATATACCTGGGACTCAGTGCGACATAATATGCGACACAAATGTTGTGTCGCTGTATTAGCAACACAAGGTTGAGACACAAATGTTGTGTCGCTGGATGAGCAACAACAGTTTTGCGACACAAATGTTGTGTCGCAGAAGTCAATAAGGATTGTAAGTTTTAATTTTATTTATAATATTTGTGACACTCGTAAAAAGAAAATTAAAGAAACAAAGAGAGTTATAAAAGAACGTTTTGAGTGATGTCGATTTAGAGATAATATTAGAAAGACAAGTTCGCATGACAATATTAAATTTTAAGTCGATTATCAGTATAGATGTCCAAATTTATATTTACCAAGACAATCGGGAAAAGACGATTATCGGTATTGTTTGTCCACTTAAACATGTAACACACTCAACTTCAAGCTAAGCAATTATTGTTAGAGTGAGTAAGTCTCCGTGAATCCCACAATAGATATACTCCTAGTATCAAGACATGACCAAAACTGCTATTGTTTAGAGAAAATATATGAATTCAACATTTTTAAGAATCAAGCCAGCGGTGACAGGTCTGTACATACGTACAACAAAGCGACATAAACTTGATTCAGGTTTAAGCAAAACCATACTTGGTCAAACCGTTTGGCGACCTTGTTAGGTATCTTTGATTTTATAAGATTTTGAAAGTTCATTGACTTTTGTTTGCTTAAGTTTTGAAAGTATACTGACAGAGACCAGGTCTGTACTTACGTACAACAGAGGAAACAGTCAGCATAAATCCCCAAATGTTTTTCACATAAAGAATCAGTACAGTAGGAGCATGACAAGCTGATACATAGGAATTAAGACACATTGTCATACATCGTATAATGGTCATCACAGGATAATAAACACATATTAAAGAGGTTTCTTAGTAGCTCAAAGAGGAGTATGAAAATGCCTACCAATACATCGTGCAATGATACGAAAGTCTGTAATGACATGTATAACATATACGAGATAAACCTACTGATATATCAAAGATAAAACTTAAGATTGTCGTTTAAAAAATGTCTCCTAGTGTACTATCATATCCCTAGTTGTTTACAGACACAACTAAACGTCTGTTGCAAATGTTGCAACCTTGCATTTCTGTAATGCTAGAAAGCACAAAGAATGACTATTGCGTTTTATTTTTATTTTAAACAATTAACAACATAAGGTCACGAATATTACTATTTGATTTGAAAGAAACGTAACCCTATCATGTTGACAAGCTCATCGAAACGAGCACGGGAGAAGGCTTTGGTGACAGGTCAGCATTCTGCTTAACTGTATCTATTTGGACCAGATCAATTAGGTGTTTTTCATAGCAGTCACGAATGAAATGAAACTTAATTTCTATGTGTTTGGTCTTAGAATGTTGGACAGGATTACGTGTAATAGATATAGCAGCAGTATTATCTATATGAATAGGAGTCATAGTTAAGAGTAAACCGTAATCGCACAACTGATGTTATATCCAAAGAACCTTGGAACAGCAACTAGCAGCAGCAATATACTCAGCCTCTGCCGTTGAGGTAGAGACTGTCGTTTGCTTTTTGCACTGTCATGAAACGAGCCTAGGTCCAAGAAATTGACAGCCACCAGATGTAGACTTCTTATCCATATTGCAACCACCATAATCCGAGTCCGAGTAAGCAGTAAGCGCAAAGGTTTTCTCATTAGAATACCATAGACCAAGAGTTGGTCTATATTTGAGATAACCAAAGATCCGCTTAACCGCCTTCATATGAGAAACCTTCGGTTTAGCCTGATACCTGGAACAGAGAGAGACTGCAAAGACAATGTCCGGTCGTGATGCAGTAAGATACATCAGAGAACCAATCATAGATCGGTAATCTTTCTCCGGACAGTCCGCTTCATCCTCTGCTGGACGAAGGTGATGATTCAGCTGTAAAGGCGTCCCATAGGATTTACATTCAGTCAAGTTATACCGTGTAAGCATATCATTGACATACTTGGACTGATGTATGTAATTCCTTTAGCAGACTGTTCAACTTGAACGCCCAAGAAGAATTTCAACTCCCCCATTGCACTCATTTCAAATTCCGACTTCATTATCCGCTCGAAGTCGCGACACATTTCATCCTTAGTAGAACCAAAGATGATATCATCCACATAAACCTGTACTAATAGTAAGTAAGTCCCGTCATGCTTGATGAAGAGAGTACTGTCGATCGTTCCTCGTACAAATCCATTCTTCAGCAGATGAGTCACAAGCCGCTCATTCTAAGCTCTAGGAGCTTGATGAAGACCATACAACGCCTTGTCCAGCTTGCATACGTAATTTGGATTTACGGAATCTTCAAAACCAGGAGGCTGTTTTACATAAACCTCTTCAAGCACTTGACCATACAGAAAAGCACTTTTAACATCAAGCTGATAGACCCGAAATCCTTTGAATTAAGCATACGCCAGAAAAATGCGGATGGATTCCAAACAAGCAACCGGGGCAAATACTTCATCATAGTCCAAACCTTCAATTTGAGTAAAGCCCTGGACCACTAGACGTGCTTTGTTGCGAATTACCACGCCCCGATCATCCTTCTTCACACGATATACCCAACGAGTGCCAATCGGATGAACACTCGTGGGTAAAGGCACCAATGTCCACACTTGCAGTTTTTTGAATTGTTGAAGCTCTTCCTGCATCGCCTCAACCCAGTATGGATCCTTCAGCGCATCAGCTGTCTTCTTCGGTTCAACTTGTGATAGAAAGCATTCGTCAATTTCCAAAGCAAGACAAACGGGATCAGTGTCTGCAACAGGTGAAGACGTCGAAGCAGATTGTTCAGCAGCAGCAAGCTGTCGTCTGGTTAAAACTCCTTTTTGTAAATCACCAAGAATGGCATCAATTGGATGTGACACATTGATACGAGAACTCAGAATTGCAGCCGGAACGATGATAGAATCAAGGTTTGTAGAGTCAGCTTCGAGTTCGAGTTCAAGTGCAGGTAAATCTTCAGGGTCAGATGCAGGTAATGGTTCAAATTCATATACGGGTGATTGGTCAGAAGCCTCAAACATTTGATCCTCATCATTTGCAGAATCAGGAACATCATCAGTAACGGATGGAGGTGGAGATTCAGAATTGGCAGCGGGATCAGCAGCGAGTGTTGCTGTAGGAGGTGTAGGAACAGAGATAGGTGAACTATCAGAAGCAATATCCAACCCATGAAGTAGTGTCACCCTTTCCTCTTCTTCATGTTCCTCAGGAAGATTGAAAGAGTCAAACAAGGTTTGATAATCAAACAAGTATTCGGGTCCCTTTCCCTGAGGGTTGTCAGTGTAATGGAAGGTCACTTCAAAATGCTCATCCACACGCTTTGTCACCAGATTATACACTCTCTTGTTCGGTGAGTTATTAGAAAATCCCAAGAAGACACCTTCATAGGATTTTTCACCAAACTTAGCAATTCTTTCCTTGGTGTGCATAATAGTGCATAAACAGCCGAATGGTTCAAGAAATTGTAGATTTGGTTTTCTATTGTTGAACAATTCATGAGATGTCTTGTTCTTTTTCTTAACCGTTAACACCCGATTGAGGACATAGCAGGCCGTATTCACAGCTTCGGCCGAAAAGGTGATTGGAAGCTTTGAGTCGGATAACATAGTTCGAGCAGCCTCAATCAATGTCCTGTTCTTACGCTCCGCAAGCCCATTTTGTTGTGGAGTCCTTGCAGCACTGAATTGATGTTCAATGCCATTACTCAAACAGTACAGTTCCATAATCGAGTTTTTAAACTCTGTACCGTTATCACTTCTTATCTTTTTAATCCTCAACTCACACAAATTTTGCAGTTTGTCAAACAAGTAGATGAGAATCTCAGGCACCTCATCCTTAGTCTTCATAAAATAGACCCAAGAAAATCGCGAATAATCATCGATAACCACAAGACAATACGAAGCTCCTCCCAAACTCTTCTTTCTGACTGGCTCGAATAAATCCATGTGGAAAAGCTCCAATGGCTTCTCAGTTGAATTCACCAGCTTCAGTCTGTGAGACTTCTTGTGTTGCTTTCCTTTCTGACAGGGAACGCAATGATCATTCAGCCCAAAGGATTGCTTAGGAATACCTCACACTAGATCATTCTTGATCAGATCATTCATCTTGCGAAAGTGTAAATGTCCCATACGCCTGTGCCAAAGTAACGATTCCTTTTCGGATGCTTTTGATAAAAGACATGTGAGCTGTTTGGTTTCCACAATACTCATGTCAAGAATATAAGTATCTCGCTCCCGAGGTGCCCTCAGTAGCACCCATTCTTCAGGGATTACAAATCCCGGCTTCAATATACAACACTCAGTGTCTGTGAAAGCAGTAGTGTACTTTTTATCGCACACTTGAGAGACACTGAGAAGATTGTGTTGTAATTGCTCCACAAAATTCACCTTTTCAAAGCTTATCATTCCATTGGTAAGCGTACCCTGACTAGAAATGACTCCCCCCTTATCACCAGCAAAGGCCACATAACCTCCATTGTAAGCATGAACTTCAGATAACAGAGAACCATCACCGGTCATGTGCCGAGAACAACCGCTGTCGATATACCATTTACTATTCTTTACAGATTCAGGTTGCTGTGGCACCACAAACAAGGTAAATTAGTTAGAAATGGAGACCCAAGCCTTATAGTCTTGGGTACTCCAGTGACATCATCAACAACGACCACATCAGTCAAAATTTTATTTTCAAACATTTTAGAATGTTTGACTGATGAGTTATTGTCAGATGTAGAATCTTTGCAAGATTCTTTAATTTTCCAAACCTGTTTTGGTTTGGATGCTTGCGAGTCAACAACTTTGAGCTTTAAGTTTGGCAATTTGTTTTGCTCAAGTTTGTTGATTTTGACAGCAGGGACATGAGTCTTTGAGCCTTTCATTGAAATAGACTTCTATGAAAGATTTTTGAATGTTGAGACTCGCGAAACTTGTTTCCCATACTGTTTCTTCGCAACAGGACAATCATTTATCAAATGGCCTTGCTTCTTGCAGTAGAAGCAAGATCGATGCTCAACACTTAATTGAGATTGAGGAGTAAACCGATGAGCCCGACCAAAAGAAGCATTTGTTGAACACTCACATTTACGTGAACATTGTACAGGAAATGCTTTAGAAGTGTTTTTAGAAGATGTATTTAAAGAGCTCGTTTTAGTAACAATCTTCTTTTGAGGTTCAGCCATAGCTTTACCTTTTCTTTTTGACATAGCCTGTTCATTTCTTTCAATAGTAATTATATGATTTTTAGGCTTAACAGTTTTCTTTACTGGTCTAAACTCCTGATCAGTTATATCCTCAATTTCAAATTCCTCTTCTATAATACGAGGAAGCACAGAAAGAGCCTTTCCTAACTTATGCTCAACTACAGTCTCAGACTTAAGTAACTCAGTCTGGTTAATCTCAGCCTTAATAGACTTAACTTTCTCAACCTTTTGAGTCTTACTTGTTTCAGACTCATTAGTATTAGCCCTAACTGGCTTGGGCTTACTAGTTTCAGGTTGTGGGGATGCAGTGATGACAGTTTCAGCCTTAACTAGCTCAGGCTTACTTATCTTGATACTAACTGCAGGTTTAACAGGTTTGACATCTATCTTTGTAAAGATAGGCATCAAGTCATTGACATTTTCCCTGACAGGCATGGGAAGATAGTCCTTTGGAGGTGGGACTTGATGATAACCAAGTCCTGCCTTACTTTTAGTATCGGTCCTCTGTGCCTGTATGATTTCATCAAAAACTAGAGAGGAGGCCGAAAAGTTGGAAAGCTTTTTCTTTAAATTTAGAACCTCAGTTTGAGATTCAACAAGTTCCTTTTTAACATATGATAACATATCAACATAGCTACCAATTTCATCTTGTTGTTCAAAAATTTTAGCTTTCAGTTCCTTTTTCTCTTCCAAAATAGCTTTTAACTTTTGGTCACTTGCCTTATCACTGTCTCTTAACATGTTATTTGTTTCATTTAAATTTTCAATAACAGTGTTAAGGCGTGTGGTGTCCTCTCTATACCTGTTTATCTGGTTAGTTAACTTTATACACGAAATACAGGATAATGGTTCATCATATACCTCATACACTTCAGCCATCAGTGCCTTTTCTGCATCATCCTCATCTGGATCAGATCATTCCCAAGCATTGTTGGAAAGCAGCAGCGCGGCGGAAATCATCGCCTTTTCATCAGATTTGGTCTTATCAGATGAGTTGTACTGAGAAGTTTAGATAAACCGGAAGGTGGATTCTTCTTGCGATCACATTCACGAGCAAAGTGTCCATAGTTATGACACTGGTAGCATTTCACCTTGCTCTTGTTAAAACCCAAACCTTTCTCTTCCGGATCAGTTACGTTCTTCCTTCCAGTTTTCTTCAAGAAGTTCTTGACTCTTCTTGTGAGCATAGCCATACTCCACTTCAAGTCCATACGCTCAAGCTCTTCTTGATCAATTTGACTGAAATCTTCTTCAGTCAGATCCATAGTACTGTTCTTGTTGGACAGAAAGTCATCATAAGCCGACAAGAAAGCTGTAAAGACAGCTGCATGTTCTTCAACAACTGCAGGAGATGCACCTTTGAAGTTTGAATAAGTACCACCTCCACTTGAAGAGTTGGTGGTTATATATCCAAATCCACCAAATGTACTTGGAGCACCAGAATTACCAGAACCCCCATGAAAGAATGCAGAACCAGCAGCTTGAGTCGCTGCAGCAGGAACATTCACACCATATAACATCGGATTCTGAAGGTGTGCAGTAGCCTTGGTTTCCTTTTTCTGCATGTCTAAAAGATCAGCAGCAATCTGTCCAACCAAATCATCAAGCTCCATATCCATGATGTCTTCATCCTTTTCCATCAGCAGTACCCTTGTATTCCACTTTTTAGGTAAGGAACCCAAAAGCTTCTTATTAACATCAGTTTTGTCGAGATTGACACCTCCCTCGACTAATTCACTCACAAGCTGTGAATATCTACTGCACATATCTTCAAGAGACTCAGTAAGCAGCATGTCAAAGACTTCAAACTATTTCTTGACTAGATCCAGTTTGTTCCGTTTGTATTAATCACTTCCACCACATTTCTTTTCAAAGGCAGTCCATAAGTCATATGCGGTTTTGTGATGGCGTAATTGTCTTAATATCTGTTGAGGTAAAGCCATAGTAATGGCAGAATAAGTTTTTCTTTCAGTGTCAAAGGCCTTACGTTCCTCAGGAGTCATAGACTTAATGGACTTGTCAGGTATAGGTCCATTAAAGATACCGGTTCTACCAGGGCGTTCATACCATTCCTCCAAATAAATAAGCATTTCAGGATCATTAAATGATACAAACGCTTCAAACCGTTGACGCCAGTCCAAATAGTTCATACCATTTGTATACATAGGTGGTTTATTTGTTAAACCCACCTCACTATTATGCTTTAACATAGCCCCGACTTGTTGAAGAGATGTTGATGTAGAAGCAGTCATTGTAACGGGCTCGAGAGACTTTTCAAAAGTTTGCTAGAAACTGGAGTATGCGACACTAAGGTTGTGTCGCAAAAGGTCTAACAGCAACACTAAGGTTGTGTTGCAAAGGTATCTGTGGTGCAGAACCCGTGTCGCAACTTTATGTCGCAGGTTAATGTCGCAACTTAATGTCGCAAAAACCCTACAGCGACACAAATTATGTCGCAATCTTGTGTCGCAAAACGGCGCTGTCAAATCCCAAAAACCTCAAAAACGAAAAATTTCGAAACCTAAAAATTTTGAACGAAAAACTTCGTAAAAGCTTAGATTTTTAGGCTTAGAAACTCCAATTTTCAGCTCCAAAACACCTATAATGAAAATCAAACACCAAAAGAGACGTTAAATAATCAAAATAAGTATTAAAAATGTACCACAAACGATT
Organism: Logfia minima; assembly: GCA_963921325.1. NCBI lineage: Eukaryota > Viridiplantae > Streptophyta > Magnoliopsida > Asterales > Asteraceae > Logfia > Logfia minima. The sequence continues at coordinate 26,818,741 of OY992768.1, forward strand.
TGATACCACCAAAATCCTTAGATTAATGGCTCTGATACCAATTGTAGATCCTTAGACGATCTTTTAATCAAATCATTCAATAATCCCACGTGTGGAATTCGTAGGATTATAGTAATCACGAATATAAAGTTTAAACAATGAAGAACAAATCAATAAGAACTTTATATTTCCTTAAACAAAATTCTCTGATCAAAGTTACAGTTGAAAAACGCAGAGAGTATATTCTAAAAAGTCTCACAAAAAGTCTCACCTAATTACAAAGTAATTAAGAGTATTTATACAAATCTGGCCGACTTATGCGACATAAGCGCTATGTCGCTAAGATAACTAATGCAACATAACTATGTCGCAATTACAACTAATGCGACACAAGTCTTGTGTCGCATAACACAGAAAATGTAATTCTAACTAACTCAATTACATTAACAAAACACAATACAGACTTGACCAACTGACAGACACACTAAGATGCATCAACACCGGACCTAACGATAAGACATGTATAAGCAAAGATAGGGAGAATGTCTGAACTTAAGAAGTTTATGCATTTTTGTGGATATTTTTGTTATGCTATATAAAATATGTAATGTAGGAAACTCTAGTTTCGTATGTAATTATATAATGTCTATATTAGTAAGTCATGACCGGTAAAGAAAGGAGTGACAGTAACCTGATCGTAAATCTATTTTGGAAACAATTTTAGCACCATATAATTCGTCAAGTAGCTCATCAATAGTAGGTATTGGATAACGATCTGGGACTGTGATGGCGTTTAAAGCACGATAATCAACACAAAAATGCCATCTCCCGTCCTTCTTACGAACCAATAAAACAGGTGATGAAAATGGGCTTGTGCTTGGAATTATAGCTGTGTCACTTTCAGTGGTTGTATTCGAAGGGGGACATGGAATCGATCCATCAAGGTAACCGACTAGTTTATTAGTCGAGAAAAATGGTTCTACCATGGTTTTCCAGAACGGGTAGTTCTCTTAATTTAGGAGAACCATTGATGATTTAAGTAGGCAGTCTTTTCTGTGTGATGAATGACGTAAGTGTTGGTGCATGATTATTTTGGATGACTAATAAAAGGTAATAGAGGGAGAAAACCTGATAGTCAGGTTACTGGAGATTTTACCAGCATCACCAGAACGCAAAATTCTTTTGTAAGGTTAGAGTTTATGTTACGTCGGCTTTTGATACCATAAGAAACCTCAATTGAGGTGAATTGTTCATTAAAGTCACGTATGAATATTACGTATATATTTATAGACAATTACACAGACTATTACAAACTTGCTAACTTATAATGATTAACATATATATAGTTTAATCAGCTACAATACAAAATTAAAAGCCCTCTTATAATTTTTAACGCGTTTGATTTTGATAAATTCACTTACTTTCATTACAACATCATTTTTGCTAATAAATAGGACCTCTAGAAATCGTCATTTATTATTTCATTTTATTCATTAAATTAAAACATAATAAGAGATATATCTTCATGGAATTCACATACAAAACACTAGCTTTTCTTACCATGTTCTTGGCTACTTCTTTAGCTAATTAATACAATCTGTCTCTTCCGAAATTTATCTCAACGTTTGTGTATATAGTTAAATTGTTTAAATAACTTAGAAAATATAAATTATGTTTTGCAGCTTACGAAGGAAGGTCTTCTTCAGCATTAGAATGCTACCCACCTGATCGTAACTATTGCACTGAGCTTTGTAAGAGCAAAAATGCATATTGTGTCGACGAGAACATGTGCATTTGTCATCCCGAAAAGATGTTGCAATCGCCTTCAAGATCACCAACATATGCCAAGGACCAGTCCAAATGCGATCCTGAAACTTGCAAGATTGCGTGCGAGCCTCAAGATGGCTTTTGTAACAACGATACGTGCATTTGTCGTGGAAAAATGAGAAGGATTTCTAGTCACTTTAGAGGTTAATTGTTGATAATCATTTTATTTGGAATGTTTGTTGAATTATATTGAATGAATGAAATTGATTGATTGTGATATGAGTATATAAGTTTGTTTACCGTCATATAAAAATTGTCTCAAAACTATTTTGTCGAATTCAATTATACAATAATTATAAATTTTAACAACATTATGTGATATTGAATTATATAATACGTACAATTTTTCAAAACCTAGACGCTATACATTTTCAACTTAAAAAAAGATCAGATCATTTAACATGAAATTATAACTGAAGTATACATATTGGATAACTATACATTTTCTCTGCTTTATGGAATATTTGGAATTGGAGGAACTCGGTGGTTCATTCTGATCAAAATGAACATGCAAAGCTTATATGTTCAAAGACATATTCTGTGAAATTCAGTCATGTTTGATGCTCTGGATTTCGAGTAGGACCTCTTATTTGAGAGGATCTTGGGCCTGCTGGTCTCCTAAGAGCACAGGGAGTGGGCTGCAACGCCATTGGAAACGCCGTTCCGCCACTCCCCGATAGCGTTCGGGCAGCGTTCCGAACACAACGTCCCTCCCCCTGGACGTTGTGTTCCGGATTTTGAATGTTTTTATTTTTTTATTTTTTTTTCAAATACAAAGTTTAGGTTAAAAACAAATAAATAAATAAAAAATAACGGATATATAGCCATTTTTTCAAAAAAAAAAAAAAAAAATTTTAAACCCTATTTTCTATCTATAAATACAACACTTTCAACACAATTTTAAACACACCAAAACATTCTTTCTCATCTACAATACACTCAAATACTCAAAAACTCTACCATTTTATATAATTCATCACTTTCTCATCTACAACACCCTCAATTATTCAAAAACACACACCATTCTATATAATTCATCACCATGTCGAACAACCAAAACAACCAAACCAATCCATTCAACCTACAATCTCAATGGAACCCTTTTCAACAATATACATCACCAAACCCGCAATCCGACATACCCACTTTTCCCACTCCGTATACACTCAGTTTTCCCATTCCGTTTCAATCATCATCCTCTCAAACTACTCAATTTTCATCCGAACAATTTCAAGCCTTTCTAATGTGGCAACAACAACAACACACACCTTTCACCTAACAACAACAACAATCGGTTGAAGACAAGGTCCCGACGCCCACATCCGGTAGAAGTAGGACCAAAAAAGGAAAACAATTGGTGGAGGAATCATCACAACCGAGGTCAAAAAAGGTTTACACCAACGTGTCCGGTTAGGAACCCGTGGACGAGCTTCGGTTGGCCCAAAGTTGGGTTGCCGTTTCCGAAGATTCAAACCAGGAAACGCGCAAACGGGCGACTCTTTTTGGTATCTTGTTATGAACGAGTACCACGGCCACAACCCTCCCTTTACCCACACCAAACACGCGTTGATATCAAAATGGAAGAAACTCAACGCGGATTGTCAAAGGTGGGGAGGCATATGGAACCGGCTCAACTCGCAACGAAGAACCGGTGAAGATGACGACGACTTTCGGATTCGGGTGGAGGTGCAATTTAAGAATGAAACGCTCAAAACTTTTAGAAGTTTTCAAGTGTGGAACTTCTAAAAGGACCGCCAAAAGTGGTTAACTCCCGATCCCGTTGTAGTCGGACGGCGAAACGTTCCAAAACGCCGCGAGACGGTTCACATAGACGACTTAGACTTAGACGAGGAACCGGAGGACAACCCGAATGCCGCGCTATTCGGTAGTGATGCATTCCAACGTCCACAGGGAAAAGCTAGGAAAGCAAAATCCCAAAAGACAACATCCGGTTCCAACTCTTCTACTTGCACTTCATTTGACGAGTCTGTCGCCGGTACCTTTGAAGGCATTCGTTCCTACCAACAAGCCTACTATCGGAATAAAGATTTGGAAACATAACTTCGAATCTTGGCTATGTCAACGGACGGATTGTCGGGACGAGACAAAAAAATCATAGAAAAACAAAAGGCGAAGATTCGGGCAAAGTTGGATTTCGATGAACCGGCGGACGAGGCACCGGAGGACACTAGTTCGTGAGACGATTGATTTTTATTTCTAGTACTTGTTCTTTATTTTAATTTTTAGGACTTGTAATCATTATTTTTATTTTTAATGAACTTTTAATTTTTAGGACTTGTAATTTTTTTCAATGAAGTTATTTATTTTATTTAAATTAATTTGTTATTTATATGTATTTATTACATTATTTGAATTTTCTAAGAAATAAAAAAATCAAAAAGAAATTCCTGAACACTGTTCTCATTCCCAGCTTTTTCAGTAACAATGTTCCCGGGGAACACTATTGCTGAACACTATGACGAGGAGTTCACGACTTCTTGTGCTCTAACCCAACTGATTCGGTTCATATTCAAGCTAATGTGGTGTAATTAATAATTGTGTCTTGTTGTAGTTATTCAAGTTAGTTGTTTCCTGTTTTCTTTTCTGTTTTTAGGTCTTGTTGTTGGCTCGCTTCCTGTGAGCCTCTCTTGTATTTTGGAGGTTTCATGCGCCGCCATTTTGGTTGTGGGTTTGTAATATAGTTTAGTTGTTTAAAAAAAAAAAAAAAACTTATTACGACTATAGTATGGATGGTAATTGAAAAGTACCGAACCTAACCTAATTGATAAATGGGTTGTATGTTAAAAAGATTCAATCCGGACACAATTCGTGTAATTCTGTTTATCGGGTTGGCTAGTGGTTTTCAAGTTAAATAGATCAAATTTGATATGTTACGAATTTTTGAGGTGACTTCAAGTCAAATAGGTCAAATTTAATATGTTAGTTTGGCGTTGACGGTTTTTGGGTTGGCTTCATGTATTTAATACTCGATGCTTGGTTGGTGCACCTGTGTTTATTCACATTAAAATTATGTACAAACTCAATCCGCCCCTCAATAATTAATGCAGTAAGCAAAATCAATAAAATCATGGGCTGGGCCAAAAGCTATGAGCTTGGGCTGTAGCTGGAGTACTATTAACACATTCATATTGTACACTCGGAAGGCCATGGTGGATATTGGGCCATCCACATATACATACTCAAATCGGGCGGAACCATAAATTGGGCTAGACAAAAAATGTACGGGCTCTTGCACAAAGCCACAAGATACGCTGCTTTAGAACCTACCAAGGGGTGTGATCCCAACTATTTTTACTGACTTGAACGCTTGTGCAATATAAAGCTTTTTGAAACACCGTTTGGTATGAATCAGCTTCCAAAAAGATTCATATGAATACAACAATCAAAAGCAAGATCAAATTAGATGATTTATAGAAGATTGTGAGTTGAGCTGACACATACTTGGTACTATCTAGTATACATATTGAAAATAGAATAATTGTTTTCTGTGTAGTAGCAACCCAAAAAACTAAAAAGAACCGATATCATATAAATAGTTTACAAACTTGTTTGTTTTCATAGTTATATTGGAGACCGTTCATCCCGAAACGATTTAATCCAAATCTTGATATCATTAGTTGAGGTCAATATTGTTTTCCTCATTTTTGAACGTAAACTATCGTGAAGCACTTGATTTTTTCTTATACCGGAAGATGTCCCGATCGTAAGTTACAAGACTTTCTTTTGTAAATCGACAATCAAATTACTATTATTCCTTGCGTCTTATTTTAATTGTCCAAAATACTATTTTTCTTTTTTATTTCAAAGAGGTTATATGATTGCAATAGATAACTATTAAAAATCGTTTAACTTGTATTTACAATCATTTATTATTTTCGGTCATTTTATTTCTTATAATTTTCAGTTGGACGTGCTATCAAAACAAGGACAAATATGATATTTCGTAACTCTATCTTAAATCGAAGAAAAATTATTGGGAGTCGACACTTCCATTGATGAAACATTTTCTTGGTACCTAGGCTTGTCAAATTCTTGTCGTTATCTTCTCGAGATAAATTTGTAATTAGAAACTATTCTCGTAGCACTTGTATTTTAGTATCATCTTTATAATTAAGTGTCGTTTGCGCTCCCTTTTAGTGGTTATTTTCTACAACTTCGATCGCATTCAACTTTTAGAAGCACTAGCATCAATTCGCTTGAATCTCTTATATATTATCAACTTACTTTCACGGTTTCTTTTAAAAATGGAGCATTACTGCTACGCTTCTACTAAACTTTCCATACGCTTTACCATCATTCTTCTAGCTAGTTTCCTGTTTTGCATAAACCATCTTTGAGGATGTGCAAGTAATTGCGACAGTACATTTATGGACAACATCTTAAAATTACTTTTAATATTAGTATTAGTATATTATATTCTTATATAAAACTAAGAAAAAAAAAAAAACAAGTTAGTGTTTCATATTAAGTTATTGAAAAATTGCTTTAGTTGGCTATTGTAGACCTAAAATTATGCATGAACTCCAAATGATTTAATCAATAAATAAAATAAAATAATTGATTAAAAAAAATGATAAAATAATGAGTGAAACTCATTTTTCATGTATTACATACATTAAAAATATTTGTGGCCTTATTTTTATATACATTTAATATAGGGAGGGTTCAAATAATAAACCTAAATATCGTGAAAACGTAAGAAATGACTTCAAACTCATTTTTAAATATTTAAAACACATTTTTCTTCAAAACCTTTTTAATGATTATTACTAAAATAACTTTTGTAAACTATGATATAAATTTTAATAAAAAATATTAACTTTTTTTGCAATCGTTACTGTTGTGATTATTCAAGATAATCACAAAATATAACATGATAATCACATGTGATTATTCTCTAATATAATGTGATTACTATGTGTTCGAGATAATTACAAAATAGGATTTTGATAATCACATATTATTCATGTGATTATCTAGTTAAAAAATGTGATTATTATGAATAAATAAAGTAATAAAAATAATTAAAAAATAAAAATAAAGTCGAAATTTTTTTTATTTGAAAAATAATTTCTAAAAGTTATTTAAATGAGGAGCTACGAAGAAATTTTGTAAAATAACGTATTTTGAATATTTAAAAATGAGTTTAAAGTCATTTCTTACGTTCCTACGATATTTAGGTTTTTCATTTGAACCTAGATCCATTTAATATTACCTATAAGTATTAATTATTACGGCAAATTATTAGCGATTAAATTCCTTGGAAGCTGATTTTTTTTATATATTTTGTTTGCTTGGTAGAATTCGATTCACTCATTAATGTTTCATTTTATTTTATTGATATCGACGGCACACCACTTACTATCATTTTCTTTTACATTTTAATTTTAACTTTTTTTTCAAAGAACTTAAATACTAAACTAAATAAAAATTCATTTCACATAAAATAAAATGAATTTCATTAAAAATAAACATTTATATATCATTATGAAAAACAAAAAAATATATATAAAATTAAAAAACAAACAAAATTAAAAGAGAGTTGATGCTCGTGATCTTTCGATGTACATTGTTCTTTCTTTAGCTTGATTTTTCACTTTGACCTCATCTCTGATCCAATCTTCTTCTATATTTCAACGACTTTAAAGATTATTTGAGCAAATTGGTCGTCAATATTCATGTCGGGCGGTATGTTAGAAGAGTTTGAATTTGAATTTTGGTTTAAAGAAATAACGTTTGAAGACATTGTTGTGAACATTGTGTTGTATAAAACATGTCAAAATATATAATGACAGAAAGACATGTATCGAATGTGTACCGTTTAAAGTGGTTGTTTGAAGGGTGTTATTATATAGATGTATCCAATGTGTACCGTTTAAAATGATTGTTTGAAGGGTGTTATTTGTAGATGAAAAATCAGTAGTAAAATATGTAAATCTTTTAAAATAACACATAAAACATGCGATTTAGAAGTAAGAATTTTATTAAAAAGAATATTACACTTCTTTAGGTTTGAAAAAGGTGGTTGTTTTTGACGTTTGAATGCATCGAAAAGCAAAACTAAAGGACTATTAGTATTTAAACTTCAAAATAACAATATGAAATTAATGTTGAAGTGTTCATTGTAAGACCACGGGGAACGCCAAATGGCGACTACTACAACCCCAACTCCACAGTAAACACTCCAACCCCACAGTGAACACTCTAATCCTTCTATTCATGAATATATTTTTTTTATCGACGTCAGGGGTGGTTTCTTGAAAAGTAATTCTAAAGTTATATTTCTGTGTGACAAGTATAATTAGACTTAGATGTCACAATCAGATCAAGATAGCAGAGTGTAATCGAACCAGAATCTTTTTCGACTTGTAAATTTATATTACAATTGGTTATATATCAACTAATTACCAACACGAACTTTGAGTGGAATAATTCTTTTCTAACAGCCACATAATTCTATCCACAAACTACAAATGAATGCATATCATTTGATAAACATTGTACCTCTTAAGCAAACCAAGGTGGCTAGTGGGTCACAAACACGAAGCATTGATCAACTTTAGGTGCTTCCAAGTGCTCTATATGACATAAGCTAATTGGATTAATGGGTTCGGAAAAAGCTGAAGTCGACAACTTTTAGGTAATATAATTATTTCATGTTTGGAATTAGGTTAAAAGATGGTGAGCAAAGCTCTAATATTATATTGAGCACTTCCACAATTCTGAATTGTTTTACCATGATTATGTCACTTTTTCATTGGTTGCTTTGATTTATAGGCGTCAGCTTGTGGCTCTAATTCATTACAAAGATTCACATAATCTATATCATTTGTTTAAGGTTTCACATTCGCACAACTATATTTTGTAATATTTTAACTTTTGAACTATTATTATTATATGCTAGCAAGTTCGTGGATAAGCTAGATGAGCATGGCATGATAATGAATATTGTAAAAAGTTGTATCATGACAAAGCAACATATAATTTAAAGAGAAAAAACTATTGAGTGTATACGAAAAAAATTTGAAGATGGAATTGATTAGCCTGAGAAGAAACTAAATAAAAATTTTGATTATTTGCTACGTGTGCTGGTCAATATTGTTGGGGATATACGACCGGAACGCCAAGATACCAATCTATTGGAGAGATCAACGCAGATCCCCTCCTCTACCCAGAACAAACGGAAGCATAAAATATAACAAACAACGACTAAACAAGTAAACAGTAATAAGGAACGCAAGATATAAAGCGGTTGGGCACGATCAGTGTGATCGAGCTTAACTCGCGGCCAAACTAGAGAAGGTGATCTTATTACGGCTAAACTACCATTCAAAACGTACAAGATTATAATTACAATAAAATGTATTCATAAGGGTGAAATTAGCGTTGTTACGTGCATGGTTCGTTCGGACCCAACTCGGCGTGGGCCTTTCCCCTATTGACAACTAATATTCCATATCTAAGTAGCGTTGCTAGGTGTATCCATAATTGATCATCATATGAGCCGACCAATACTTTGACTTTTTCTATGCAAACGATATGTTAATTTCGAAAATTGAATTTACACTTGTAATATCTCTGTTGTTTTTAATTAAATATCATTATAATGATACATCATGTTCACTACTATTGATTTATTGGTAGTATGTGCGTGTGCGTGGGTATATAAACCTTCTAAAACAAAGTATGCGATCTTCCAAATAAACAAGTAATCGTTGAAGTAAACTATGATGTAAATATAGTTAGCGGGTAATGTGTAAATATCTTGATTATTCTAATGTAAATATTCCGTATATATCCTAGAGCAAACAAATATTTAATGTATGCATATTTTTTAAAAGATGCTATTTTTACTATAAATATTTAATTAGAATCTTATCTCCCAATGCACTAACATTATTTCTTGTCACATTTTTATTGGGTGAGAGATAATTGTCCAAGAAATAAATTATATTTTGTATGCACAAATAATTACTCTTGATTTTTTTTATTTATTTTTTTAAAGTAAGGTAAAATGTGACCGGGTGCATCACCGTACGATCGATTTTGTAGAGAATAAGTCAACCACGAAAAGTACACCTGAAATAAAAAGATCCACCATTGTAAAAATGTTAGGCATGATGCTAGAAATTAAAGTGATCCTAGATTTGTACGATTGAATGCGACGAGTCCTTTGCTTTGTGCCACAAAATTATGAAAATGACTTAGGAATTGTCTTCACTCTTTTTGACATTAAACATTTATATATTATATAGATAAGTATGAAACTACCATTTAATTTAGCTAACATGGCACTTAGAAGTTATGCTTAACAACAATATGTAATTCATTAAAAAAATCGTCAACTAAACCCATGTTTAATTTGTCTTTTTTTACCTTTCACATCTATCATTAGATATTTTCTATTGAATCACACTAAAAATTACGATGAAACTATATTTATCCCTTATAATCAAACTAAAAATTTAAAGTCACTTTATTTTTTTAATTTTAAACCGTTACAAAAAGGTAGAGCAGAGTGAATTGATCATATTAGCCAAGTCGCAACAAGAGCTACCTCGAACGTTAATAGTCACACCGGTGTGCTTCTCCCATCACTTGAACACCACTTCATCGTACTCAATGTTGGAAAAAGATTATGTAGTGATCATTACTTCATAATTACGTTAACATTTTGGAATATTAAAATAAGAAAGTTGATAATATATCGGATATGGACCGGATTGACCTATATTTATATCCATATCCATCTATTTTTCATCTATATCAACATAAATATCCATTTGTTTTTTTCCATCCATATTCGTTTATATTTCTAATCATTCATCTAAATCCATATCCAATGGATTTAGCAAGTTAATAGATATCCGTTGGATATTTATAAATTCATTAAAAAAAGTGCTTCTTCAAAATGAAACTAAAAGATTAGTGATGAATAAAAATATTGTATAAATTTGTTATAAAAATATATAAATAATGTGGTAATTTTAGAAAATCTATAGTCTATAATCGAGCGTTCAACTGGGCCTATCCTAGCAATTGATTCACCTACGTTGAGTTTGGTACATTTTGTGAGATGAGGATTTGATTATAAATGTAATTGGAAATTGACAGGGTAAGAAGGATTAGATTTTTTGTTGTTTGAATTGGTTCTTTTATATCGTTGTGGCATGTTTGTTGAAATGATTTAAAATTAAGGATGGTCCTGGTATTAGGTTAAAGGAAATATGTCGTGTATTGTGACATAAAATTCAAGGACGAATGATATGTATTTTGAAAATTTAAAGAAAAAAATTTGAAACTTTAATTTTAATTTTACTCTTCATTTTGTAATGTACACACTATGTATGTATGGTTTCCTCTAGTTTAAATTATGATTATGCTCGAAGATAGCTAAAATGGGAAAAAATCAGGGAGAAAGGTATTTCGGTTGTTTTTTATGAGTTAACAGTTTATTTGTTAAATTAACGAAAAAAATGAACAAACTTAAAAAGAAAATCACAAAGATAGACGGTGTAATAAAAACTTGAATGAGATAGTCCTTTATAAATTGAAAGACCACAAGGACGCTTTTTTATAATTTAACCTAAGAACTTTGTATGTATGTTTAGAATATCTCTTACTATTCTCTTTGTGTAAATGGACTAGTATTGGCGGTGAATTTTGAGGGTCAAATATTTCGTGATTTCATATCCAACATGCTCGAATCATAATAATTTTCCCTTCTATGTCGAATCAAATGTTTAGTAGCCCATAAAAATATATTATATAATAATAATAACAATAGTAAATTATTGATGACATTGAGTTCATGACTTTATTCGCCACGAGTTCCCTATAAAAGTAACTTCCTCATGTCTTTTCTCTCTTACTTTCTCACCTAAAATCATCTACAAAGTTAAAAAGGAAAAAAAAGAAAATTAAAAATCTCCCTGTTTAAACCCTTTTGTATTACCAGTATGACTCCACAGATATCACAATTCCAATATTTGACTCCTGAAGATAAGTTATCCCCGTTTTCCACCAGCTTTAGCATCCATGACCCCATTTCTGTACTTCATATGACCAATTTCTTAACCGATATCCCTGACTACTTTTCGTCACACCCTTCATCTCTTAGCAACAACTCAACATCCGATGAAACCGAAGAGCAGAAAATTACTGACACCATAACTGAGCGAAAACGTAGAAGAATGATATCGAATAGAGAGTCTGCTAGACGATCAAGAATAAGGAAACAAAAGCAAATCAACGAGCTTTTACTGCAGTTAAGTCTTCTTAGAAGTGATAATCAAAGTCTAATGGATCAATTGAACCACTTAATAGAGAGCCATGAAAGGGTTGTTGAAGAAAATGCGAGATTAAAGGAAGAGACAATTGATATTCGACAAAAGCTGGATGAAATGCAACTTGCTAACATTTCTTCGGAAATTGAGTACTGATTAAGTCGATGGAAAAGTTACTTATAAATTTGTAAGAGTGTTAAATGATTGTTTGATACATTTCTGCGTTTTGTAATAAGCAAGTTAATGTTTCATTTTCCTGTATCAAAGTAATTTGATTATAAACCGTTTTGAGTGAATTATTATGGTTGTCACAACGGAATTAAAGATTAATCGCTGTGGATATGATATTTTGGACTTTTGACGAATGACAAATGACAATATATTATAAGGGATTAGAACCTTAACTGAATGAACTTATTAAGGGATTAGAACCAACATAAAGTATTAATACGTACACTACAAGGCAAAAGCCATTTAGTGACTGACACGTTTCATGACTGCCTTTTATTCAATTTATAATATTATATTTTGTGTAATATTAAAAAAAGAAAAATTATGTGTAATTCACTAGCATATAATTTTTTAAAAAGAAAAATTATCTTTTTTGTTTTTTAAATAATGTTAAAACAAAATATCTCACAAGTTCACCACCATCCCTTTGCAAACTTAATGATCAGGTTGTGAGTGTCGGGTTGCAAGATGCAGATTCGTTGGACCGATCACAAAGTGTGACTTTACTTGACTATTTTTTTGTATTTTGATAAAAAGGTAAATGATATGAAAAATAATGTGAAATTTACAAAATGATACATTATAATCTCAAAATTTGATCAAAAAGTTGAAATTGTAGAACATAGAAATAAACAATATAGAAACGAAATTAAGTGTGCAAATAAAGATGCAAAAATATAAATTCCGAACAAAGCAAATTTAAGGATTTACTTTTTATTTTCCAAATATTTAAAAATGTGTAAAATTTGGAGAAAGTTAAAGTTGAAAGCTTTAGATGAGAAATTGGACTTCGAATGGTGGACAAACTATATTTGGTGTTTTGCAAACACGTTCGTCTCATTCAAACATTATGTCCATAATTGGCACGTCCGATAACTTTCAACAATTCAAAAGTTATGTCATATGTTTATTAGTTTATGATGTAATGCAGAGGATTAATGATAATTTAATACATGTAGGGGTATGTTAGTATTACCATTAATTTCTTTTAAGGACTAACTAATATTGTAGGGGTATGTTAGTCATTTCAATCTTAAAATGATTTTTTTTTCTCAAATGTGTTATATATTACTATGATATGATATAATTTGATTAAGTTTTCATTTTTAGAATCTGAAGTTCTAAAAGATAGAATGTGAAATGATTTATAGGTAAGTGTCTAACGGGAGGTAACTTAAAAAAAATAGAAACGAAATAAGACCAAGTATTTTTAATGGTTTACCGGTATAAAAAAATAGAAGCGAATGAACCTGTAGCTACCGGTACCTCTACATTCAACGTGACTCTGTCCTGTTCTATGCAATTTCAATAATTATAAATAATACTATTTCATAAAAAAATTAAAATATATATGACTTTTCATTAAACTGTACAAAATATAACTGATACGAATACACATAATCACACAACATAGTTTTCATCTCTATTGAATTGGATCTTCTACAATTATATTTCTTACCGCACACATAGAGACATTAACTTGACATTTCTTATGGAGTTTATTTCTGAATAGGTTGTGAAAATGTAAGTTAAGCTTTTTGACAATGCCAATGTAAAACAAGTAATCCCCTGTTTTTGCAGATTTGTTTTTTCTTTATGGCGTTAATGATACAATGTCAGTTGGTTGGTCGAATTTTAATAAATTGTCAATATGAGAATATTAACTAACCATGATAAAAAGAAAAATAATAAGAAACGGAAATTATGGGCCAACAACAAAAAAGAACACACCATAGGCACACATATTAATTAATAATGTACTTGCTTTTTCTCAAAAGAAAAAAAAATTGTATACAACATTCTTGCTGGGATTTGTATAATCTAAAGTGTTCAAAAGGATAGATGTGTAATTCGATTGCCTCACCATAAAAATAAGCATAAACCATCATAAATATGTCAAAATTTTGCTGCATATTTTTTAGCCCTAAATAAGCATAAGCAAATAACCCACTCAAACAATAAATGTGAGCTTATTTTTTTGTAAATGAGCAAATAAGCATCGAAAACATTAAACATTGAAAATAAGTCCATCCATAAATAAGGATAAAACGAGATCCTTGAACTTTCTATTATTGCTACAAGTCTACGACAAGAATTTATTTGGTTTAATGTTTTAGTTTTAGATATACTAACAATAAATCCGTGATAATGCGAGACGAATTTAATTTTTATAAATAGATAAAATATTGTAGTTGATTTGTGGCTGATTTTTTAATAGTTTATGGACCAGCGATAAGGCGCGACAAATTTAACTTTTATAAATGAATAAAATATTTAGTCGATTTTTTTATATTGTGACCGAATTTTTTTAATTTAAACATATACATGAAATATTTAAGGGCTGAAAGTGTAATTATAGGAAAAAAAATGTTGATAATTGCTAGTTTATAGACCCGCAAAACGCCGGACAAATTTAATTTTTATAAAATAATAAAATATTGTGGCGATTTTTATCTAGTTTATAGACCCGTGATAATGCGAGACGAATTTATAAATGAATAAAATATTTGGTCAATTTTTATATAAAGTCTATAAACCTGCGATAACGTCGGATAAATTTAATTTTTACAAATGAAGAAAAATGTTGATAATTGCTAGTCGAACTTTTTATATAGTTCATAGATCCATTATAAGGTGAGACAAATTTAATTTTAATCAAATGAATTAAATATTGTAGCCAAATTTTTTATATAGTTTTTTTAATTTTTATAAATAGATAAAATATTTAATCTATTTTTATAATTTAAATAAATACATTAAATATTTAAGGTGTCAAAAGTATAATTGTATAAAAAAATTAAAATTATTAAATCATAAAGGATGAAAAGTAATGAAGAACTTAATCCTTCATCGTATTGTCATTTTATTATAGATAAAGATTTAACTTTTTATTTAGTACCCTTAATTTGATGAGATTGATTGTGTAAATTTAATTAGTAGTCCTGCCTGTCTAACGAAGCTTTTCACTTTTTCAGGGACCACAATGGGCCGGGTCGGCCCATCAATATTTTTTTCGGAAAAACCATCTGTTAAAAGGTTACTTCTACACAAACAAATGGTAAGTAAATTTATATTTAACTAATAATTAATTTTTAATAAGATTTTTTATTTTATTAAATTGACTAAAATTTAATATATAATAACATTATATTTTAAATTTTAATTTAATTAAAAAATTAAGTTTATTTATTTCATTTTATTTTAAAAATAAAACCTTATACTTTAAACTATTAAAAGATAATGAATAATTAAATAATAAACAATTTATTATAATATATATATGGGTTTTGTTAACGGAAGCCCTAAGGGCTCTCTTTAAAATATTTGGACATGCATAAAATGATTGTACCTTAACTAAAATTTAAGGGGACAAAATAAAATTCAGGGGAACAAAAAGTTAGTTATTGCCTTAGTACATATTTTTATGCATGTCTTAACATCTTAAAAGAAGCCCTTAAGGCTCTTTTTATCATTTTCCTATATATAAACTAATGATTAAATTTTTTAATTATTATTATAATTTAAATTTAATATTTATTTTAATCGTATATATTTAAGAATTATATTGCATAATTATATTCAATATTTATTCTAATTATTTTATTGTCTCGTAATCATCTACTTATTATTTATATGTAAGCTCTGTAAATAGAACATATTACCGATTTTTTCTAAGAGTTTATCTAATATTTTCTAAAGTTAATTTATCAAATTTAATATAATTACATAAACATATTTATTGTGATTTAAAATATATATGACTCGATATACCAAAATAGAAATTTATATATCCATTCTAAAATGAAAAAAAATACATATTTATTTATACCACGTGTATGTACTATACGGCTTTGACCAAATGAATTCATTGAAATGACTAACATACCCCTAATTATTAATTATTAAATTCTCATTAATATAAACATTATTAAGCTATAAACTAATTAATTTATGACATTTAATTGACATATCTCTATTTATTAATAATTAAATTCTCATTAATACATATATTATTAAATCATAAACTAATTAATATATACATTTAATTTTAACTTAAACTTCTTTATATCTATAAAACTATTATATTATATGATGCATTTGATATGTTTTTTAGAATTATCATTTAATGTAAATAATGTTTAATATCAAAATACAAAAAGACAAACAAAAAGTAAAAGTTAGTGAAACTTAATCTATAGACTCAACAAATGACTCCGCAACTCGCAATCTGTCCATTAAGAACTCGAAACGTGACACTCATAACTCGCAAACTGATCATCGAGTTTGCAATAACATATTATGATATATTTAATTTTTAGTTATTTTGTTACAATTTGTTTTTGACAATTTGTTAAAAAGTGATTTTTCCACTTACAAAACAGTGTTCTTAATGTAGTTTTTGATTTTCAAAATATATCAACTTAATATAAAACTAATAAATTTTTTCACTGCGCCATATTCTTTGTATAAATTTATATTAGGTCATCATCCCGCGATAACGCGGGACGAATTTAATTTTATATATGAATAGAATATTGTAGTCAATTTCTGGGCAATTTTTATATAGTTTATAGACCTGTGATAAAGCGCGACGAATTTAACTTTTATAAATAAAATATTTGGTCGATTTTTTATATAGTCTATAGAGTTGCGATAACGCGGACCGAATTTAATTTTAATAAAATGAATAAAATATCGTAGCCGATTTTTTTTATAGTTTATAGACTCTTTAGTTTTTATAAATGAATAAATTATTTGGTTTATTTTTTAATTTAAATAAATACATCAAATATTTAGGGGACCAAAAATGTAATTATACGAAAGAAATTAAGATTGTTGGATCACAAATGATAAAAAATAATAAAGGACTAATTTCTCCATCATATCCTCTTTTAATTATATATAAAGACGTGCGTAGACGTAGTAGTTATTAATAAATTTCAATGATCATACATGAAATTTGAATCTACCACATATAGTTCAAAAATCATGCAGGAAAATTCATCGACAGAACTTGATTTCATTGAGTAAGTATTTTGTATTGTGAGCAAATAATATCTTTCTCTCTCACGTTCTTCGCTTGTCGATCTCATTGTAGGTATTGAATCTCTGTTTCATCAATCGATTCGTGTTTGATAGATCCCGGATTTTTTTGATTTCATCGGCCTATAGTTTAATCAATATTAATATGTGATTACGTCACAATGAGTTGAAATAGATGATGTAGGTTGCGTTGTCTATTGTAGTTGTAAATGAATTCGATTTTGATCGATTAAAAAGCTAATTTAGCTTCAACTTGATTTTGGTTTTCATAAATGTTAGTCAGTAATTCTTCAATTAGTTGGATAACTGTAATTAAAGTTGTGGCAGATTTATGAATAACTAGGGTTCTTATTGATTTGATAGTCGAAATTGTTATAAATTAGTCCATTTAAATATACAAATGAGGGATAGAGATGAAATAGAGAGATAAAAACCAGAGTTTTGATTGTATAATTAGTAATGTGTTTACATATTATGTTTCAGTATATTTCGTCACTTAAATTGCCTTAATTATGAATTTAATCATTGAAAAATGTTCTTTTATCTTTCTATTCTGCTTTTATTCTGTACACTCTTACACTTGCACACAATAGGATCTGTGAGCAGCCTAACTCATTGTCGATGTAAAATGTAAGTTGATTGATGTAATGATCAATATACTCGGAGAAGTAAACGTGTATATATATATGGTAGAGTTTCAATAAGAATATCTTAAAAATAAGAACGGGTAAAAACGCTTCATACCCACAAATGTATCTCAGAAATCAATAGATTCACATTCATACATCTCAAATATGTGGAGAAAAATAGATGCGCATTCTCATAAATGCATAAAAATAAAAATAAAAAACGATCGATTTACGAATGTAAATGAAAAATGTAGAATTGTGCATCAATCGTTTTTCTCAAATTGTATACATTTTAGAAATGTGCATTCATTTTTCTTTGCATATTTGAGATATACAAATGTGAATCCAATGATTTTGTCGAGTATAAATGCAAATTTGAAGTGTTCTTACCTTTCTTATTTTTGAAGTATATATCTATATATGTACTCTAGCTCTTCGAAATTGTAGATATGCATCGGATAATTAGTTAGGTAACATAATGAGCTCCACTGTGTGAAGAACAGGGCTGTATTGAATGAAAAACAACTGCGAGTTTGAGCCATTTTGTATCTAATGAGTTGTTTGTAACTTAGTAGTTTACATCCATGTTATACCTCTTCCTAGATTATATAGATTTACAAAATATCAATGCACATGCTGTGTAGTTAAGTTGATATATTTTTTTGTTTAGTTTTACTAGGGGTTCATGCCTCTTTTGTAGATATACGTAAAATTGATGCATCTAAATGATTTTTTGTGTTTCTAATTTGATACTTATGAAATTTTAGGACTGATGTAGGTGGAGGCCATACATCAAGGAACATGTATCAAGGTGTTGTTTCCTTGCAGGTACTTCATATCGCCATTTTCTATTTAGAGTTTATGTAAGCTATAATTTTTAAGATTTTGAATTACATATGATGCAGCCGATAGCAATTTCTGTGGGAGAATGGTATTTTATAACAAGAGTATTGCTATTTTTATAGCTTTTTGCTGATACTTTGCAGGAATTTGATGGAGCTAGTTATGAACATATCTGTGTTGGATCATACATTTTGGGAATATAGATTACTCTTGAAGAATGTGTATTTGGATTTGAGAGATGAAATTTATACTTAAATGGATTGTGTAGGATCAATATAAGATTAATCATTATTAAATTTTTATTTATTATTATATTGACTTCTACTAAAAGCAAGTTAGGATCTTTTTCTTCCATTAATCTTTCTTATGTGCATAATTCCTTTTAATCCTGTATTCCTTATTTTACAGAGGATAAATGATTCTAGAAAGTTAATTTACATTTAATACCATAATTCTGTCTTTGTTAATGATCGTATTGCAATAGAAATAAATACTAAAATCATATACAACTTAAAAATATGTAATTTTATAATCTTAACGACTACACATGGGTCAATTAATTATCGTCTTTAGATTTACCTCGGTACAACGTACCAACATATAAAATCTAGTACAATATTAGTTACTAAAAATGAACAAAATCTAGTACAATATATTATTTCATAACTAATAACCAATAAAGTAATGCATATATAATCTATCTATACTAAAATTAACTACATGCAATGCATTTTTTTTATTCCTCTTAAAGTTAAATTGAATATTATTTATAACTTTAAATACTTAATCTTTCTCAAAAGGTTATGGATATATATATATATATATATAATATAGGGAAATGATTCATAGGAAATCTTCAAATCTTGAGGAAGGAGGAAGTAAATCTTAGCCCTTGATTTTTTTATAAATAAATGTTTTTAACATTTATTTGTGATGAATGTTAAATTTTAAAATTCATTTATGATGAAATCAAGAGTTGAGATTTACTTCTCTCCTTCCCTAATTTTTTTTGCTTCCCTCTTGATCTTCACTCTAGATCTCCACCCTATATATATATATATATATAGATAAATTGACTTTAACTTTATTGGATATAATTGTTATAATCAATAACTATGAATATAATATATGTCTCATTTGTTTTAAAGATGTTTAAGTAAACATTGTTTAGATAGTAAAGTACCTTCTAGGCCTCTACAAATTGTTACCGTTATGTATATATTAGTTGATTTTGACTTTATTAAAAATAGTAATAAACCAATACGTACGATTAATATCTCTCAATTCCACGATGTTAAATTGAGACATATATTATATTTTGAGATGTTTTAGAATCTCTCAATACGTACGATTAATATCTCTCATTCTAATATAATATATGCATATATTAATGAATATTCATAACTTTCAAATTGATCTAAAAGTAATTAGAATGCTAACAAATTAAAATGATAAATTCTAAACAATTCCACGATGTTAATTGAAAGATAAATATCTACATTGAATCTCTCAAGAAATTTCATATTATACAAAAATAATAATAATTATTATCAATTTTATTTTATTTGAAAAACGTACATATATAATAGGAGGAAACAAATTTATAGCCATTATAAAGGATTTAGACATTTGACTTAAAATCTACAAATCAAAGATTGTAAATGTCATTTATGCTTTCATATTGACTAAATTAATATGACAACCTTTTAATAATTTAATACTTAACTAAACAAACATAAATATTTATCCCCTACTAAAAGACAAGTTTATTATTTAAATTCACTTTCGGATACAGTTATGCATGTACCAGCATTTTCTTATTTTTATTCCAAATATTAAGCTAAAAACAAGTGCAATGGTTATGAATCTTTTCTTAATTGTATCATGTTCCATCAACAATTTGTACCACCTCATTTGGACATATTCTCTCTTTAATTTCATTCTATAATCTTTATTCGTTAGATTCCTTTTGTGAACATCTTTCTTTAATCGATAAGATTTCCGGTTGATTCTGATAGAATATTGTGTTTAAGTGTGGTACAATTCCACCGACGTCAGATGTAAATCCTAAATGTATGCATGTATCCGGGCCGTAGGAATCAACTTATTTAAAAAGAAATATTCTTGTAAGAAGAATTAGTAGTGTCGAAAATCGAGTGTAGGTCTAAAAACAAATCGTCTAAAAATGTATTTATTAACTTATTTAATATTTATAAACATTAAATTATTGTTTATTTTTTCAATAGCTCAAGTTCATGTAAGTCTTAATGTGTTTATTATACATAAATAATAAATGAATAAGATTTTTTCTATTCACATTATCCGAGAATGATGAGTTTTTGATTCCGATTTTCGCGATTTAATCGGGTATTAACGTGATCTTTTTCAACTATTTCTCTGACCAACCCAAAATTTACTGCTATCAAGATTCGAACCTAAGACCTCTTAGCCTGCTTTACCGTTAGAGCACACAGAGTGGTGATCCAGGTATTACAGTGTTCAACAATAATGTTCTAGAGGAACACTGTTGCTAAAAAAAAATAGGGAGTGAGAGCAATGTTCAAGATTTGATTTTTTCCTTTATTAGAAAATTCAAATAATTTAATAAATAGAAATAAATAACAAAAATAAAATAAATAAATAAATTCATTCATTTAAAATTAAGAATTGAAAAGTCCTAACAATTAAAAGTCCTCAAAATATGCTCTACAAGATTAGATTGAAAGCCCTTGTGCATGTCTCTATCATGTAATTCTCGGACTTTCCTCCTATATGTTTCACACCTCTCGATCCAAGTACCTTGCATATTCCTAACAGGCACATAATACTCTTTATTGTCGGTAATATTAAAACTATTGTCTTCGATAATCATGTTATGCAATATGATGCAAGTATACATGTTTCGATTTATAGCGTGTATGCTATAAGCTCTTGTCAGTTGTTGTAGTATATACCAACGACCTTGGAGGACACCAAATGTCCGCTCAACATTCTTTTGGGCAGACGCTTGTGCTTGAGTAAACTTCACCCTCTTTGCATCAACACTACTTAAAAACCCTTCACGAAAGCTGCCCATGAAGGGTATATCCCGTGAGCAAGATAGTATCCTCTTTCGTAATGCATATCACACACTTGATACGGGATTTGGGGAGCGGAGTCATTTAGCAAGTTGTTAAACAATGGAGATGAATTCAGGAAGTTTAAGTCGTTGTTCGACCTCGCAACCCCAAAGTATGCATGCTAAATCCACATGCCGTATGAGGCAACGACTTCAAGCACGATCGTCGGATACCCGTGATCGCCTCGTGTGTATTACCCTTTCCATGCTTTTGGGCATTGTGTCCAAGCCCAATGCATACAATCTATGCTTCTAAGTATTCCCGACAAACTATGTATTTCTTCATGTTTTGCATACAACCGACATATGTCTTACTCCATTGGTTCTCTCATGTAAACATTTGCAAGATTTTGTAATGTTCCACGTGGCGTTCTTTCCAACATTTGCAAATATGTGTCAAATGCATTCGGTGATGGTATGTCGATTGGCGTAGGGCGGATGTTACTTTTTGAATAATGCTAAAACCTGGAATATGTACATCGGAACATTGTTGAAAAAATAGAAAATAATTGGGTATAGGTTCGATAGAGTAAGTAGTTATACCTTCAACAATCCGGAGGAACAGTCGTTCTCTCATATGCAAACAACGTTTGAAATATTCCTTGGGGTATTTTGAGTTTTCCCCACAGTAATCTTTCATTAATGTTTGGTATGCACCAACCCGATCACGATATTTGTACCGACGTGTATGTGACTGTTTGGAGCTTTCGACTTCTT
This sequence comes from Logfia minima, assembly GCA_963921325.1. Classification (NCBI taxonomy): domain Eukaryota; kingdom Viridiplantae; phylum Streptophyta; class Magnoliopsida; order Asterales; family Asteraceae; genus Logfia; species Logfia minima. The sequence continues at coordinate 26,841,435 of OY992768.1, forward strand.
CTTAAGGAATTAAAACTTCATTACGATAAGTAAGAGTTTGAATAACGAGTTGCAACGTTGTTTCGTCGTCCGAAGAAGAATAGGAAGACATTCTTGTGAATTATAGAGTTTGAGTTTTTAAAATGTGTATTTAGATGAGAAAAAGTGTTTTGATGTGTTTAAAATCGTGTTTGAAGTGTGATATTTATAGATAGAAAATAAGGTTTAAAAAAGGAAAAAAGAATCCGCTAGATATAGCCATTAGAATATATATCTTTTTTAAAAACGGCTATATAAATGTTAGAAATTAAGAAAAAAAAAATTAATGGTTGATTATCATCTCGGGAAGACGCCAAACGCCGTTCTAGAGTTAGGGAATGTCATTCTGACAGTTTTCAGATGGTATACGGGCGTGCATTCCAACTCACTTCATATGTTCTCAGCCCACCCTGATAACAGTTTATAAATGTAAATAATGTTAATGATAAAATGTCAAAACTTCCAAGAAAACATATGAATTTAGTATCTATAGAAGCTAGAAAACCTTTTTATGATATTAGTCTATACAACACATATAATAAATTTTATATATATTTGAAATAATTTATTTAATATATGAGATTGGCTCCATATCAAACAACATATGTGTAAATGTGAATGAATTTCTAAATTTATGCGGTACTTACGTTGAAAATATAGTGTACAGAGTGAAAATGATAATCAATAATGAATCTGAATATACATTTTGAATCGCGTGGAAGACTGTAAGATTGAATTATTTCTGACCCTATAATGTTTTAAGTTACACGAAAATCACAATCGAATAATTCAAAATATCACTTTTGATTCTAAGTACTTGAAATAACAGACTAAACAAAATTTTTGATAGTGTGTTCTTAAGATCTAGATATGTATAAGATATGAATATGCGATCAAGATGTTTTCTAAGTACTTCCAAGTGACCTATAATTAAATATAAATCATACTTGCTGGTTACATAACATTTATGGTAGTTATATGCGAGAGAAGTCACAAATCTTCATTAAAAGTCATAATTTTCCGTTTCATCCCATGACCATGCACACCAAGTCAACTATGTATTCAATCGCTACTAGACATGCAATTTCCAAACATACTCTTTTCATCTAGTTATAAGCACCGAATGATATTGCATCCCTTTGATGCTCTGCCTATAAATTTTACAACATAAAATTTGTTTCCCGTCATTTTCAAACCGCATTCATATATATAACTTGATAAGTGTGTGAACACTGCACCCCTTAACCCATAAAAAGAAAGGTTGAAACAATATAGGTAAAAAAGTTAACAATAAAATTTAAACAAAGGGTTAAAAAAGCTTAAAATAGAAAAATTAAAAAGCAAAACATTTTTTCAATAAATGAAAACTGGCCGCATACTGTCGAGTGTCAACAGTGGCCGGTAGTGGCGGTTGGCGACAGCAGGACAACTGCTAGTGATAATAGGTCTTAGTGGAGGCCTGGATGGGGAGGGAGGGAGGGAGTGGAGAAGGTGAAGGGGAAGGGGAAGCAAGTGTGGAAATGGAGAATAACGAGAGTAAGATGACATAACTACCCTTAATGAAGTGGGGTTAACTCGACGAGCTGACTGCCGTTTAGTGGCTCTCTTCTCTTCTATTTAAAATCTTTTCCACATGAATTATACCATCTTATGAAATATATTCTATCTTATCAGATTATATTATAAATAGTCGAAACAATCGTAGATATTTGCAATATAAAATTAATATTTTGCTTAATATATATTATATGAATGGCACCACGTGATCTTATCTTATTACCGACTACCAAGTGTATCGTTAGAGTTCTTGATGCTTCACTAGCTAGCTTCAATATTCCTTCGATCACCTAATATTCAGTGATATTGGATTCTTAATTACATTGTTCGATGGACTTGGCTAGTTTACCAGTTAAAAACAAGTTCAACCAAGTTACATATCAAATTGTGATAGGATATTTAAGCAGTAGATTAAAGGGCCTATTGGAAAGACCTATAGCGATGGAAAGTTTCGTCGTTATATGTCTTGGGACGAATTTTGCCACATAAATAGAGTGAGAGTATAAAATACGTGGCCAATGCGACAATCGTCACATATAAAGATACTTGCGTCAGATAAAAGCCGTTGGAAAAGTAAGACAGTAATTTGCGAAGGTTTGCTGAGGCAATATACGACGGATTTGCGATAGACTTATTAGCTACAGATGGGTAGAATCACTTGATGATGGTTTTTCATTCGCTCCACCTTCTTCGTCAATTGTTCAGCCTATAGATCATAAACATGTATTCAATTAACCCATTAGTATACAGGTGTTATTCGGGTTAGCTAGTCGGATGTCAGGTTCTTAATTTGGAAAGAAGAAAAGAGAAATCTACTTATTTTATGTTCCCGAACCGAAAAGAAGTGAAAGAAGTACCAATTTTATAACTCTTTATGTTTCTCTTATTCCACTTATTCTCACTTTTAGAGATAATATTATGAAAGAAATCATCGAATAATTGTGCTTTCAGTTCTTTGCTTTCCTCTACATAAGAAAAAGTTAGGAGCGCAGACCCTTTTAGATTCTTTTCAGTTTTCTTTTTTTCTCCTCAAAAACAGACTTGGGAAAGAAAATACAGTTATATATTTTGTACATATGGTCTAAGAGGCAAATAAACTAATTAATAATCACTTTAAAGCAACGTAGAAATAATTCCAAACTTGATTATCATTGATGATCACTTCCATAGTTCAATGGATATGTTTAAATAACACAGAACATATGTCTAACTCAGATAGTATTTGACACGTACTATATACTATTACTTTAACTTTATCGTTTTACTTATCTTCATAACAAATTTCGACAAACGTCCCAATTAACCATTTTGTGAATTACAATCTTAGACATAAGTTTTAAGCACGTGATTAATTTATCATAAAATTAAGATCCACAACTAACCACAAAATTGCATCCATTTCTGTATTTGATACAACTACAAACATATGCTTCGTATTATATTAGTTCAAATTAATACTATTATTTCATAGAGAAACTAATATGGAAGGGATCAAATATGTTTGATACATGGGTTTAAAAAGATAATCCAACCCAGCACATAACAGAAAAAAAAAGTTAAATGACCCATTATTTTTTTATAATCTATTTATAATTATATATTAACTAAAAGTGGCTTCAATTCTTTGGTGGAAGTTAAGACTGATGAAAGGAACACTTCCTAATCATCCTCTTGAAGGACACTAAGATTAGTATAGGTAGTTGCAAGCTGTACTTCATCAAGCAAGTGTTTTAGCTCAGTTGTTTCTTTCTTGAGCCTATCATTTTCTTGGAGAATTTGTACATGAGTTTCCGAAAAGTGGTTAAGCTTGTCGATGAGCCCATGGTTCTCGTTTCTGAGCCGGAGTACTTGGTTGCAGAGTTCATCTAGTTGCCTTTGTTTCCTCATCCTAGACCTTCGAGCCGACTGCCTATTTGATACCATCCTCCTTTGCTTCCTTTCATTGATGATGCTTAAGTGGTTCTCCTCTGCTTCTTCTGAAGTACTTGAGTTGTTGCAAGATGATTGTTGAGAGAAATCAAGAACAGGAATTTGATTATCGTTGTGATAATAACGTATGTTTGTTAGAGTATGTAGAGAAGATGTGATGTTGTTTTGGAATGAGGTGAAGCTTTCAGGGAAGGTGGTGAAAAGATCTTCATATGTGGTGTAATTTGTTGTCATGTTTGTATGAGGATGATGATGATAATGGGTTGGGAGACCATAGATAAGGAATGAAGGGGTTTTATAAGCGGGGGAAGAGGGTATAAAGACTTTGTATGATGTATGCATAATTCTTTAAAATATAATAGACAAATACATCAACATGTCATTAATCTATAGAACATAATCTTTCAACACTCTTAAGTCTCAACACACAAAACATTACAAAATATTACCATAGTAATCTATGCAACTGATATAACATTTTATGTGATACTATTCACATCGTCATATATATTGTAGTATACATACTAACTCCACATAAGTGAAATTTCCCGATACAACTCTCGAAAACCCCAACTACCAATGCTATTAAGGGTTTAATATTAATAATGCTAGTGGCACATAATTACCATGCACTAAACACTATACAAATATTTGTGTCATAATGAAATTTTTGAAAAAATATATTTTCAGTAAATGTAGTTTATCTCCGATGTATACATCAAATGTGATTTATGTGTAACATATGCATCAAACATATTACTCTCTAAACTACTTTTAAAATTCAAATTTGGTGCATTTGTTTTTAAAAAATATGTAGAGTAATGAAGTTCAATATCGTCAATCATGTTCTATATTTTAAGATACTTTCATTGTTCTTTGGATTTGGAGTCAGTTTTTATCAATGTTTTATCAATTTGTTTTCCAATGTATATCAATTTGCTAGGGTAGTATCAATTTCAATCGCGATGAATCATTCTAGATCGCCATTTTGAAACCTCACAATTATATTACAATGGAACCATTGAAATATTTATGGTATATTATTATTTTTGCCAAAACAATAAAATCTTGAATAATGGAGTTGTGTCAACTTAATGTAGTAACTTCTATTTGAATATTTTTACCGAAATGATACGTATTCGTTAAGGATTATGAGTACTATTCGTTTTTTTAACTATTTTCAAGACTAGTAGTATAGTGTAACTCAAACACGCTTTTGCTTTTGGATTTTTGAGAAAAGTTATTAAACACATTTCACTTAAAGTCATGTTAGAAATGAGTGAGAACGTAGAATTGTGTTTGCAATACATTTTTGAGAGAGATGAGAAAGGAGAAAGAAGTATGTTTGCCAAAGACGTTTTTAATAGAGGAAATTAAGGCATGCAACATCCATAATGAAGATTTATAAAACTTTTTTAAAATTTTAACTTAGTTAAATTCATGTAGTATTGTAAACAAAATCAACGAAATCTGTATATTGCATTTTATGCCGGAGCATAATAGATGTTTTTCTTGTTGAATGATCACCTTGAAATAAACCATTGTGATATTCAATATTTACCCACCCGAATATAAATTGACTATAAATGAAAAGGTCTAAATTCTTAGTATTTTATCATTTTTCACATGAATAAAAATTTGAAAAGTGTTTGTGAAGTATAAGAGAATAATGTGTTCTGGTTCTGTTTATAAGATGAGTAAAATCGTGTCTACCAAACTATGTTTTATGACTTTTATCACAAATTTAATATTAGCTGTTGGTTTTGATTCTTTTAAGAAGAAATCTCCTAAAACGTTTTTGACAAACACACTTCTTTCTCTTCTCTTCTCTTTTCAAAAAACGTTTTTGACAAACACAATTTAACGTTTTCTCTTCTTATTTCTGACATGACTTAAAGTAGAATCTTGTTTAGGAAACACTTTTCTCAATTAATTCAAAGGCAAAAGCGTGTTTGTGAAACACTATTCTACTATTTTTTATAATAGTTTAAAAAATACAATAGTTCTCGTAATCCTTCATAAAGACATATTATTTGATAAAAATTTCATATTTTGCGGATTAATTTCAACTCTCTGACAGCAATTTAAATAATTTATGCATTTTGTATACTTCACGTATATTGTTCGTCTGGGGTAGTAACAACAACTGTAATCCGTGGATAGAATTTCCAGTAAACTTATATCGATCTTAACAAAGGATTTACCCTGAAAAGTCTTGGACTTCGGCTTTTAAAAAAAAGGTATAGTACATCGTAATTGTTTATTTTGGCCTTTCAGTTTTAGAAACAGGGGAATTAAAACATACAAATTGTAGGCTATATTATTTTAATTTGGTGACTCAAAGGGCACTTTTACTTCGATTAAAGCTAGAGATGGTTCCACACATTAATATCGAACTTTTAGTTTTATATATCAAAATGGCTGGATAACATCATTTGGCAATTGGACCTAATTTTTGAAGTTAAAGTGACAAAATAATTCGCGAACTTTTATCTGAAGTACGTTTCTAAGTCATTTTCTAGCCGTCTTCAAATCTTCAATTTTAAATACAAAGGAAAAGAAATAATTTTTAATCATCTTTCACCTCCAAAAACAATTTATCTTCAATCATATACTCTAAGTGTTATACTTCAAATACTTATGTACTAATCAAATAATTTATATATGTAATGCCAGATAATAAAATATGTTATTAGACATTTAAACGAGTAAATAGTAATATTTTATATATAGAACGTGATTGGAAAAGTATTTTTTTCTAAATTTTAAATTTAGAGAAAAAAAAGTAAGTTTGAAAAATGAAGTTGAAAACAGCCTAACCAATTGTGGTTTGGTTTTCTTTTATTGTACATGCACCAATGTACACAATATAGCCTATAGAATCACATCGAAACATATCATATAACTACACATTGAAATCACATTAAAATAACATATATTTATTAGTTAATCTTTTATTTGTATTTTCATATTTGAAAAAAGAATTACTTCTTTTTTGCCGTGGAACAGACGATAGTGCCATCGTACCGAGACCAGACCGGTATGGCTATGCCCAACTTGGCCGAAGAAGGAGGACACCAACCACACATTTTAATTTAGTTTTGAGCTTTTAAAAGTTTTCTTCACATTGAAACACAAAGACTTTTAAAAAATTCTCTTACACATTTTTACATGTTCTTACATATTAAGATCTTTAAACTACAACCGAAAATCGTCTAAAAAAACCAAATACAATTGATGACCAATGATCAATGAACAGAAGTAGAACTTCACCTTGGTAGACGTAATTTTCATTAGGATCGATAAATTCAGACTTGACTCGAAACGTATTAAAAAATAAGTAGGTTTGGATAGGAGTTTTTAACCCGTCAACCTGGAATCCGACAATCTGATTGTCTTTTCAAATCGGGTTCGGGTCGCTCAATTTGTTTTCAGGTTGATCCGATAACTTGAAAAATTTAATATTAGTTTAAATTTATATATGATAAAAGTTTTGGATATTTTTTTATAATGCATTTCAGTTCTTAAAATTCAATTTAGAAATATTTATTACTTTTATGTTTTGTTAGAAGTTGAATTATTGATGTTTTAGTATTGAATTTAAATATATGCAATAGGTATTATGAATATTTTTGAGATTTTTTAAGCATTTTTATACTTGAAAAGACTGACCTATATGACCCATTTGATCCGAAACTGACCCACCAACTTGTTAACCTAATTAATGACTTAGTTGGGTCAAATCTAGATTAGAATGTTTTAAGTTGAATTAACATACTAGACATATTTATAGAATTGGAATAGCTTTGAATCGACTAATTTTGACCCGTAAACCAACAAACTCAAACCCATTAGCCCGACCCGACTCTAGTTGCCACATCTACTTTTCATACACTATTTAACTTCAAATTGGTTGACTAACCCACAATGAGTAGACAATATCTTTTTTGTAAACCAGACGGTTTCAAAATTAATTCTATTGGGCGTTGTCAATCATTTTTAAAGATCGTGGTTTGTGTCTGACAAAAGATGATCGAAGATTTGTTTGTTTCGAATTTGAAAAAGTCAATGCATGCATCTCTTGTTAATTTAATTAGCTAAAAAGTTAATAGAAAGGATAAAAAAAAATTGTGCTCATCTGTTTCTAATTTCGTGATATGAAAATACTACACGGATTTCATACATAGTTTAATGAGGGATAAATTAAATTTCTAGAAACATAATATGATTACCAAAACTTCTTGATGATGGAACAAAAAGTGATCCCTATAATAATATATATTAATAATAATAATAAAAAGATTATAAGTTAAATTTAGGTACAATTAATATAATACTCGATAAGCTTTTAAATATCATGCTTGTTTCCTTTTCCAAGTAACTTTTTTTTTTTCTTTTTACAACGACTTGTTAGATGTTAGTGGTTCAGATTTAGCAGTGACATCCAATTGGACAGTATGCTAACCCTGAGACCCTCTTGTTCCTCTTTTTTTTTATCGTCTGAAGGGGTAAAAGTCTTAGGTGAGACTTGAACTTTAGACCTCCCCTAGCCATACATTTCTTCCTCGAAGCCCTATAGGAAATTTTGGTGGCCATCTGAGGTAGCCCAATTGGTTATAATATCTACGCAATTGGTAATGTATATACTCAAACTATGAAGAAGAAAAAGAAGAGGAAAGAAATTGTAGGACTCATTTTCAAAAAGAACTAATTCTTTTGTTTTCTGACTTTAGAAAGCAATGAACAACATATGCATAGAACCTACAACGTTTGTATAATTGCTTCATAAAATATCATTTCCTTGTAAAGCAATATCTCATTGCCCTTTTCAATCTAAACATGTCGTATGTATAATACTTATAAGTGGTAGCTTTCGTCAAATTCAAAATCAAGTGACTCGGTGAGTGCCCATATATGACAAAAACACTTGAAAATGGACAACTTTTGGTGGGTTGGTGTTTGCCCTTTCGCTTAATTAGTGCCTCTTCGTGGAATAAAATTGTACTCATATATGTTCAAAAAAGTTTATGTTTTCAAAAGAATTCTCTTTACAGTATGTATCTCATGATGATGTCACCTTCTATGATTCTTTATTTGTAGCTTTCTATACACAAGTTTTGAGCCTAACAACCAATTAGTCGAGTATCGCCACGTACAATTTGATTTTAATATCATATGGCAAGTATTCAGCCTAAAAATATCGACATGGACCAAAACTGTTCTAGTCATAAATATGTAAACATATTACATAATCATAAGGAGTACTAATAATTGTTTAATATTTAAAGTTCTTATTTTTTCGTTTAAATCATTAAAATTTGTTCTCTTGATTTATCCTCCAAGTTTAATAATTTTGATGGTTTAACCATTTAAGAAGATACCTGCTCTTTGTATTTCAAAAGTTAGATTGTTTAATTCGTTAAGTTTATATTTTATAATAACTTTACTTTTCTAATTTTATATAATTTAATCATCTAATTTTCAAAAATTTAGTAGTTTAACCCTTTAAAAGATTAAGCAAATAAGTCAAAAAACTTGAAAGGTTAAATCACTAAAAAAAGTTAAACAGTTAAAACATTAAAAGTTAAAACTTGAATGATTAAATTATTAATAATTTTATATTAAATGAGTCATGATATCAAATTATTTCTACGTTTAACTAATCATATGCTGACCAATTGCAGTTCGTGATTTTCTTTTAGGTAAATCGCACTATATTTAACTAATTACGAGTACTAAATGTCGACTTGGTTTATCTTAAACGGAATTAGTTAATTTGATCGCTTATTGACTTTAAGTTTGTGAATGGAACGAATTAAAGCTAGAAATAAACTTATTATATCAAGGAAAAGGCTTTTTTTATTATTATTAATTGGGTCCTTCATTTTTACCACCCCTACTGCTCTACGTGAATGATCTATAAAGTTCATAACTACTCTTTTTATTACAGTGTGTTTATCTAGTTAATGTTTAAATCCGGCTCTACTCAAATAATTCTAGATTCACCCCAAAATTCCCCACTTGTCCGATTGTTGCTGAGCAGTTTTTGAATATCAAACGGGCTTCCTCATAAGGAAATTTAGTTGTGGCCGATTTATCTTCTTTTGCAATAAGTTTCATTACAGCACCCGCTACTCTAGTTAATTGTCACCCTTTCCAAGTGTGATTTCAATGTTATGTATGGTCGTGCACTTATATGTGTTGGGATCAATCATCACAACAAGAAAACACATAACCATGTATAAGGCAATATTAAACACACATGAAACAAAAAAAAATACGACACACAATATTTTACGTGGAAAACCTCTTAAGGCAGAATAAAAACCATGGTACCCGTATTGCCACTTAACATCCACCATAATGAAAGATATTACAAGTTGGACACGCTCAACTCTCGACTCTCTTAAATATCCTCACACCACTCTCATGATAAATTTCAATAATGAAATACTCGACCTTATTGAATCATCAAAAACTGATCACACAACATAGAGGAAGACTCTCAATATGAGCTATGTCAAATAAAGGTTTGATAGCATTTAGTGTAAGATAATCAATTGAATAATTGAATATCACAGACACAAAATGATATAATAAGAATTGAAACAAAATATTGTTAAGCTTGGTTTAGTTCAATATACGATATGAGCTAAGGGTTTTTGGTCTAGCTGTATGATAGGAGTCCATCAACCAAAAGGTTGTTGGTTCAAGTCTCATTTGAGGCAATACGTATATGTATTTGTGGTTATATATAATATGTGAGTGAGTTAGGTTGTAGGTTTATCATAAAAAGGGTTAATGCAATAATAGTGCAACGTACTTCCACCAATGTTACATGTATACAAGCTACTCTTTTTATTGTTTGTATCAAACAGGAAGAAACCGTTTTCATATTTTAACATACTTGATTTTTACCTGCTGTAATATGCAATTTGTTGACTAGACAACCATGTATGATGCCAAATGAATAAATTTTGTCACATAGGTTGTATGTGTGTCAGTCACGTCATTTGAACATGCTTTTACCATCACCACTCCTTGTTGTTGCTTTTCTTTCTCAATCCCGGAGCATCAAACATGAGATATTCCGGTTCCCATTTCGATTCCCTTGTGAAATCAAACATAAGATATTGGGGTTTCAATTATACTCAAGAACATTCATCTTCTTCATTTACCCCCAAATTCTAATAACATGTCCTTGGTTGACAACATGCCCTTTTTCTTATGGCTTTTGACATTCATTTTGTGTACACGCAAACACATATAATAACCTATTACTTGCTTCATGTTAAAAGCAACCACCCTTATCACATAATTACTTGCTTAGTTACATAATTGGGATACAAAAGTAACAGATATTGGCTTACCTTGCAGAATGCTACTCATAAGAGCCAGAAGGTATTTGTTCATGTGCCATCAAATTGCTACACACGAAGTGGAAGAAATCGGTAAAACTTCACTGTTTATTTGGCCCACCCATCCCATGATCCACCAATTTAAAAATGAATGAGATGCATTTGTGTCTTATTTTGGTCGAACAAATTATATTTTGGATACTTAATTTTTGCACTTATCTTTCTATAGTGGTGGAGCACTTACTGAGGAATGTGAAGGATCTTATCTCTTTAAATGAAGGACCTGTTATTGATCATCGCCAGAAAATGGTCGGATCTTGTTCATGGTTGATTGCATATGTAAAAAAGTGGCTGAAAATTTGCAACAAAGAATTGACTGAAGATGGCGTTCTTGGTTGAATCCCATGATGGTCGTGCTTTTGTTTCTCTGACGGTGGCTGTCAAGACAACCACCAACGGGGTATTGAATCAGTTTACAAACATGGGTCTTGGTTGTTCCCTTTAAACTCAAAACAAAGGTAGGTTTTAGTATTTACGGGTGAAATTAGAGTTTCAAAAATGTGTGTGATTTGAGAAATTAGTGTGTTAGAAACATACGATGGTGTAATTATGAATTTGATTCTTAGGAGTGTAATGAAGAAGATGAAAAATGAAAAATGCTTACAAAATCATTATTCAAGTAATCTATAGCCCTTTATTAAGCATTCATCATTTTTTCGTTAAAACTTAAAAAGGGATATAGGAAGACCCTATTATGGCCTTAATATAAAGTCAACTTAGAAGATTTTTTGATGTATTTATAACTAGGTTATAAATCCGCGATAACTCGGGACGAAATTTATGTGATTCTCATTCTTAAATTTAATTTAGCTTTTATTAATTATCAAGTGTCACTCATCTTCATTTTTACACCAATATTTTTTCAAGCCGTAATTGTCGAAGACAAAAATCCAGACCACTACTAATCTACCACTGTAATTAATTAATTTGGTAAAAACAGAAATAATTTATCAAATCGTTAAAGTACCGCTAACAATGAGTTATACTCCACTGCATAGCGCGAGATTTATTAATTATTATTCACATCATATGTTTTTAACAAAAGAAAATGCTTACAAAATTAAGGTTATCGGGTCAATCGGTAACTCGTTACCATCTTGCATACATCGGTACAAGATAAGGGTTGTCAGTTTGTTACATAGTCAATAAAATGATAACTTGTATACATAAAATATTTAGTGACAATACGTTGCATTGTTATTGCATTAATCCTTAAAAAAAAATATGAAGTGGCAGGGTGTTTGACTGGGTGGAAGGAGCTGATTCAACAAAATATAAAGAGGTCATCTATTGTATCAATGTGATGTTGCAGGGTGTTTGAAATACTTGGGTATTTGCAACCATCCGGTTGATTCATCTCATAAGCCATGTTGTTTATGATACTTTCTCCGTCTCATAACAATTGTTTATAATTAGCTTACATAATCAAGACACTGTATAAAAGAAATGACAGTCTTAATCTTACTTTTTGCATAATCTATTATAAATCAGTTTTGGAAAAAATTAAATTATGAATAAATTGATAAAGTTAATATATTACCTTTAGAAGTAAACAATTATTTTTAGAACAAATAAAAATAAAAATGTAAATACCTATTTTTAGACGGATAAAATATAAAACATTTTTTTCTAGAGAGACATATATATATATAATACATCCTCCGAAATTTTTTACTGTAAGAAACAAAGTTCCAATTTTACAATGGAATAAGTACATGTGTATACAACAACTAAGACCAAATGATTTTAGTACAAATAAATCATTATTTTGATAATTTATGCAACCTTAGCTTTTATATTTTACAAACTAATTAATAGATAATAACAACAATAAAATTAAAAAGTGATAGATTAACATAGCTTTGTTTAATGTCTTTTTTCATATAAATCTTAAATATAATATTTTAATTTTAATTTTGATATGATGTTAAGTGAAAGAAAGTAATATATTATTTTTTAGTTATATGTAAAAGAATAAGTCAGACCTATAAATTGGGGTATATTAGGGTAACAATATAAGCACCCCCTTTCATCTCGTAGGCGTAATTTCCCGTACACACATAGAAAGTGTATTCATTGTTTGACGTATATTATTGGAAGGGATTAGATATATTAAAAAGGGTTGTATAAGTAAATAATGTGACAATGAGTTGGTAGTCAATAACCTAAGTCGCTAAGTGAAAGGTAAAACTAATGTTGTGCATTCACAATAGAGGGTCAATAAGCTGAGTGAAAGGTAAAACTAATGTTGTGCATTCACAACCAAAGATGAATATTCGGTGAAAGATGTGATCTGTATGAGGAATAGCTGGGTGAACCACTACAACTGTTCACGTGGAATGGGTATTGAGAAACCGGTGATGGGTAAGACCTGAGTGAATAAACCGGTGGTGGATCACTTCTTATTTATTTCTTTCCTTTTCTAATATATATATATATATATATATATGTTTGATCAAAAGAGAATGGGTAATCTTGGAGAAGTGGAAGCTAATCTGAGCCGTCCGTTAGTATTCATCACGGTGAACGATAAAATATCTTTAAATTAACATTCATTAGAAAGAATGATAACTAATATTCACCGTGATGAATGTTAACGGAAGATCCAGATTAGCTTCCCCTTCCTTTTGAATCATCCCTCAGCATATAATATATATACATAAAAATATGAGATATCTTTTTGCTATAAATTTATGCAACAATCGTCATCGAATTTGTGTTCTTTTCTTTCTTTCCTAGTCACACCATGGATAACAATCAATATTTGGGAAAGTGTAGAGGTTTGTAAAAAAAATATCTTCTTTTTTTTTAGATAAATCCATACACAGTTGTAAAGAACAATAATTACATTAATAATATATATTAAATCAAATTAATTTTTATAAAACTTCATTACAATTCAAAGTATACGATAAACTTAAAAAAGATAAATAAATCATATAATGTATTTATAGTTTAAGTAAAAGAAGTAGGTGGGGCTCATGAATTCAGGTGTACTATTGAGAGATAACTGGGTATTTATATGAGTAAATGAAGTGGCGATGAAGTGTAATTAACAATTTCGGTGAAAGAGTTTATTACTCAAGATGGACAAGGTAGAGTTCTTTTATTTGATGGAATTACTTATTTATTTTTTGTTAAATCCGTTGGCAACGTTTGAAAACTAAGAAAAAAAAAATCCCTAAAACTATCTATAAATACCCCAATATAAGACCTTCAAAAATCACTACCAATCTATACAATTTATCTATACTAGCCTTGTACCCGTGCAAAGCAGCAACGCTGAATGATTTGGTTCGACATCATATTTATTAGTGTTCGATGTGTGTATTTTCTATGGTGTTTATTAGGTGTTTTTATGTTCAGGTGGCAAATATGTGAGGGAGACAAATAAAGCTATTATGTGAGATTTTTGGTCAAAAGTGTTTGTTTATTTGTTAGGTGTGTTATTATATAGGTAGGTTAAAATGAAATGAAGGGATGAGATTAAAGGTGATATAGATTCAATGATGAAGATCTATTTTACTTAGTCTTAAAAAGTGAAAAAGTGGGGAGGGGGTAAATGCTTTATATATTAGTATAGATACATACACACACAATCACAAATACTCTCACAAAATGCAATCATTAATCGTATTCTTGAATATTTTTTGGAAGACGACGAACTTGTTGCTATTTTGCAACAATACAAAGCGGAAGAAAACGAACATGAAGCTGCCAAAAGTTCGCCCACGCCGGAAAGACGACCTCGATGAAGTGGCTTCATACAATATGTGGATACAACATACAATTCTTGGCATGACGGGTTTGGACCACGACATTCAAGTTCTAAACCAATCCCCGTTGTTCGATACGTCAAATCCGACACCATTTGAAGTAAATGGTTACACAAAATGATATTACCTCGCTGACAGTGTTAATCTAGATTGCGTAACGCTCGTTAAGGCGTATCCGTGTCCTACTGACGAGAGACGAAACAAGTTTAAAAATTTCCAAACAAGTGCATGAAAAGACGTCGAGCGAACGTTTAGGGTGGTTAAAGGTAGGTTTCCAATTCTAATAACTCCAGCTAGATCTATGAGCGTGAACAAGATGAGAAGACAGTTATACAGTTGCGTGATATTGCACAACATGATCCAAGAGGATAACGGCTTTGCAATAAGTTCACTTGAGGAGGAGATGCACGCCGATCCGTTTAACCGACCCCGTCAGAGATTTCGGGAACGAGTTATGGCACTTGAAGCAAAGATAAAAGAAATACTCAATAACGTGGTGCACGACCAACTTTGAGATGATCTCACCGAGAAATTTGGATTCTTCCGAGCAACTTTCACAACTAGTTTATTTTTAAGTTGTTATATCTATGTTATTTAATTATTCAGGTAACTTTTTTTTAGGATTGTAATATTTTATTTCAAGAATTAAATTTAATTTTTAATTATTATATTGTATTTAATTAATTAAATGTATTTGTTTTTTTTTTTAATGAAAGTTAGATAAATTAGTGGGCCCTAGCTCCCACGACACAGTGTCATGGAAGTCACCACTACATAGTGTTGTGGGATGACATTCAATCGTGCTATTGTGGCACCCACAACACCCCATGACATATTGTCACGACTGCGAATGGTCTAAGTTAATATGTTATTAACTCAAAGGTTTCGCTTGACAAAGTCAGTGTAAACGCTTTTTGTATTTATCCTAGCAAAAGTTAAAAACTCTAAAGATTAGTGTTTGCTAATGTATTAAACTCTAACTCAAAGTCTAATACATGTATCGAACTTCATTTTGTTCTATTGTATGTCTTGAGCTTTCAATAATGACTGTTATATGTTTCCGACCTCCTTTTATATGTAAATGATGACGCGTCAGCCATTTTTGATGACGTGACGTGTCAAAATATACAGTTATTACATCATTAATAGTATCTTTGTACCGGCTACCATATGAATAAATAATTGTGTACATACAACATCAATAATTAAAAATATGTACATATAATAGACTAAAATAAAGTTTAATATATGTAATAAATTTTAATATATAGTTCAGTACACTTAATTAAGCACTGATACCCAAACTTTAAGGATGTCAATTAAATTGTCTAAGTATTTTCATCGAATAGTGTTCTCTTTTAATACTAAATTTAAGTGGGAAAGTACAAAATTTTAAGCGGGCAAAATAATCTAAGATGAAAAATAAATCCTCAATGTGATGATTATAAATCATATTGTAACTTTTTCGTATACTTCTTTTTTAGAACCATAATATTTCTCCACCAAAAACTCAATACACTCAAGCTAAATACTAAAATAATGAGCTTAAGTAAAACAATATATCATTTGAGATGACGACTTAAACAGGATAGAAACCACGGAAAAAACGAAAAGCATGTTTAAGACTTCAAAACCATTGCCCTAAGCATACGTTAGTATAAGTTCATGACTAGTAAAGTTAGGAAGTACGAAACACAAACTAATACTAATTAAAATACATTCAAGGCACATACTTTATTTCTATTTAAATTACGCTAAGATAGTGGAGTCGTAACAATTAAAATATATAAAATTATGATTATGAAGTTGTAGTGCAATACGCTACAATACATCGTTACTTTACCTTATCGATCACACGTTATTATAAGTTATAACTATCTAATCCAGAAGAAACTCATTTTTGGCCCAGATAAAAATGTATAAAGGGCCCAATCTACGCTCTTAAGAAGCCCATATATTTAAAATAAATAGATAAATCAAACAATAAATTAAAGAATTTTTGTTCTACCATCTCTGGTCGCTTCAAATTCTTGGAGCTATTAACAGTATATTAAACATTTTTGATATTATTTTCATGTTGTGTACGTTCAATATGAATTAAATTTCTGTCTAGACGTTTTCATTTAATCAGACCGTTGGTGTTGCTCATGATTCAAACCTGCTATTATGTACTTTTGGATCATTGACCAATACTACTTCATCCCGATGAAAATAGTCAAAATAATTATTGAATTAGAAGGATTTCGGCTCTTTATTTTCTTAATACTTTATTTTATGTTTTAATTTTTGCTTCTAAAATTCTATAATGTCTTTGTTTTAAATGTTAGAACCCTAATAGGTTTAATGTTTTAGAACTATTATTTATTTAAGCATGTTTATCATATTTCAGTTCACATATATATGGACTACTTTTGTTTTGTTTTGTTTCTATGATTAGTTGTCCAACCAACCCTACCACTGGCAGCTCTGCTGTCGATGTCTTCTGCTTTGCACTTCGCCGCCACACTAAATTAAATAATGGTCCAAGATTTTGGTAACCTTGTAGTATAACACCATTACAAATATATATCCTAGACTAGACTAGACTAGACTAGAAGGGGACTGAAACACTGGAAATAAAAATATTTAGGCCTCTCAAGCACATGTTTTTGGAAATTTGTAACTTTCAAATTGGTCAAATACAATAATAGTAATAATTGGATTGATGTCGTTCTTGTTTTACTAGTAGAAAATAAAGGTAAAAATAATTAAACACTACATCTGCTCGCTGCTCATGCATTTATATAAATCAACTTCCCGTTGAACTCGATAAAAAATACAATCACAAATTCACAATTAATAAAGGCGTATACAATGGCAACCAGTCTCCTTGATATCCATTCAGACATAATTCAGACAAACATCTTACCACGAGTTGATGGCCCATCTCTTGCAACCACTGCCGCAGTATCATCATATTTACAAGCCGTGTCTTCCGATCAAAATCTATGGTCTAATCTTTCCAAGTCCACATGGCCATCTATTACTGATCCACGTGTCGATGACATCATTTCCACCTTCCCTGCTGGCCACCGTTCTTTCTTCCATGATTCTTTTCCAACTTTAATAACCAACTTCAGCCACCCTCATCCCTCCTGGTCTAATAATTCACCACAACCAGATCGCTTTCCAGATCAACTCATCTCACTTGTTGAAATACGTTACCAAAATGACCTTATTTACTCCAAAGTTGAATTCACTAAAATCACAAATGATTTTCTTTCATCCGTATTTTGGGTAGACTTAAATGAAGAATGCCCAACCAACAACGGATGCATGGACTTGGAAATCAAGGAGAATATTGTAGATGTTAATGAAGCATCATTATCACATTTGAAAGAATTCTTGACATTAAACTGGATCCTAATTGACCCGAACCTCAAGCGGGCAGCCAACTTATCAAGCATTAAACCGATTTGCGCAAAGCAGGAGTGGATCACTAACTTGGACTATTGGACGTCTAATCCGAACCAGATGACTAACGAGACTGTTCTTCACTATGTCACCGTTTTACCAGGGTATCATCTGAATGAACTGGTACAATGTAGAATAAAGATTCAGTTAGAGGTGAGTGAAGGAGACGTACTGAGGTTCCATGTGAAGAGGGTGATACTAGATTTACAAGGCTTGAATTCTATACGTTTAAATGGTAGGGAGTTTTTGAAAATCATACAAGGGGCACTTTTGGAAGAGAATAATGTTAGGAGGAAAGTGATGGATGATGAGGGAAAATGGAGGATTTACAAAAAGTTTAAGTTGATGAAAAGAGAGAAAAAGGAGTGGATTGAAAAGGAAAGAAAAAAGAATGAGTTTGCCATCAAAATGAAGTATATTCTCATAGTGATGTTAATGCTTGTTTTTATTACATTTAATCTCTTATAAGATGAATTGTTTGTTCTGATACTGATTATCATGTACGTTATAACCATATATGTACTAATGTACATTCCAAAAGAGAGTTTTGTTCAGCAAATCAATCATTGATCATGCAGTTAAAACTTAATTACTTTGTATATCAAATGTACGACAGCTCAATAGGATATGTATAAAGCAATTGAGTAAACTACATTTATGGTCCTTGTGCTTGTACCAATATTGTGGGCGTCTCATACTTGATCCGGATTTTCATTTCATCGTCGATCCCTTATATCCCTTATCCGATTAAGAGAAGGGTAAACTAAAATTTTCGATATTTATTTTTCCTTTTCAAGTTTTATAATTTGAATACAAATAAATTAAAATGATCTTCAAGTATTTTTGAGGATGATCTTCAAAGTGTTCTTGAATAACTGCCACGTGATACCACCCATCAGTCCCTCGCCCGTGACTACCATTTTATCACCGTATCAAGATTTTAGTTAAGTATTAGAATATAATACTTCCGACGGTTGTTGTATCAGTATTGTGTTAGTTGTGTCACTTCAGCATTACATTATTACTTTCTAAAGTAACACAAATAATTTCTGAGCTCTCACAAATTTAAATAAAACAATTTCATTAAATTAAAAATCTTACATTAATTAATTAAAATAAAACATTACTTATATTAAAAAAAACATTATATTAATTTAAATAAAACATTACAATAATCAAAATAATACACTAATTTTAAAATACTAGTCTAGTTTTCATGGGAGAACCCGCTTTGTCGTCAACTCGAACCAAACATTGTTTGAAAATCCGATTCATACTTGTGTACCACGTTCACCCTAACTTCTTCGAGTAGTTTTAGTTCAGATTCTTTTATACCCGCCGGTATTAGTTTTTGGAGAAAATTCCAAACTTTGAACACTATTTTTTTGCTTAGTAACCTCCTTATAGGTTTGTAAAGTTTCTTGTTGGATTCTTGCGGACTGAAAAAGTGTCACACGGGTCTCATCGCTCAAATGTCTTGATGAAGTTGCATCCGATGAACCCAAAATTGTTTGACTTTTCCAACTTGCCATATGACCAGGTGGACGACGAATCAGGTCTTCTTGGAATAACATTTGCATAGTGGCCGTAAGCGGGTCGGCCAGGTTGGGGTTTGGGTTGGTTTCGTCCTCATCTAGAGTGATCGGTTCCGGGTCATCTTGGAATACTTGTTTGTTGTTCAAGACACCGGAGTCGTTATAAAACTTCGGGACATCCTTTAGTATGAGCCACACTTGCTCGTAAATAAAGTTCCCACCGACTTATTAGTTGAAGTGTCATGGGCCGCCCTCAAAACGTTTTCGTCATGGAACCCGCTTGGCCGAGGCTTGTTATACTTTTTGACAATGGCCGTGAATAACTTGATGTCTTTTCAAATTTTGTTTCATTTGCCGGTTAGTTGATGTTTATTACGTTTCTCATCAACTAACGAATTGTAGACGTTTTCTATTTTTCTCCAAAAACTTGTTTTCGTTTGCGAATTTCCTTGCGCACAACTTTGGGAAGCGTTGACCCATTGTTCGGCTAATATTTTGCATGAATTGTCAGTCAATTTAATTTCTTTTCTCTTTCGTTTTGGGTTAGCATCGACCTCGTCTCCGCATTACATCTTCATGTGGTGGTGTTTATATGTTTTGGAATTGACTTTGGTTAAATGTTGTTTGTGGGTATTGGTATTGTGAATGTTGTTGGTTTTTGTATTTTGATTATTGATGGTATTGTGGGTGTTGTTGGAACCCGAATTGTGAGTATTGTGCAAAACCAAAGTTACTTAGCAAATTGCTCGATTAAGGTGCCTTAGACGAATGAGCCGGTGAATTCAGATTCGACATATCTGCGTTGAGTAAGTTTTGAAAAAAATTATTGGATCTCAATTGGGAATAATTATGTGAAAAAAGTTGTGTGTGTGAATCATATAGAATAGTTGGGTGGAACAATGTATTTGAATGTAAAAAGATGATGAAAAGTGTGTGTGAATTGAAGTTTAGTTGTATGTATATTTATAGTGTGTTTGAGGTAGGATAAAGGGTTAAAAAAACAGAAAATAAATATGCGGGCCCCAACAAATACATCTCTCCGGGCGTCGCTATACCAAATTAAACCAACCGACACAACTATGCCAACGACATCAGTCGACCGACATGCGTCGATTTCCAACCCGAGTAGTCGTTGGGACCTGTTTAGCAAAATAAAGAAACCTAATAAACATTGTCAAACATAAACAAGAAAACCCCAAATCATTTCTAACACCACATAAAAAAATCTACTAAAAAAAGAACGTAAATCATCAAAGATCGTCTACTCAATGTGTTAGACACACTATAAAGAAAACAAAGCGCCGTCAATTTAAAATGAACGTTACCGATTTTCATCAGTTATGGATGTAATAGGTCATGCGGTTTTGATGGTAGTTGGGTTAGGGGTCATTGTAGGGTTTCTGTTTTGAGGGAGATGATAAGGATTTGTGTTGGGTTTCTTTTACGGTAGAGAGATGTGTAGCGTTCACCGGAGAAGAATGGAAACGAAATCAGCATTCAACCCCTCTGTCATACCTCTGGCCAACCGCTCCTACTACCATTAATTTTGATTTATATTTAGAAACTCACAAATCTATGTGCTTTGTCTGTTTCTAATCAGAAATTCTTTGTCGATAATGATTATATTATATATAAATATATGTATATCTATACTCAATTGGTGACAGGATATTTATTGTTCACAGGGTAGTATTTATCGGGCATACCCGTTTGTTTTTTTGGGTGTTCTCCATCCAAATATAAGCGTTATAATTATCAGGATGTGAAAGATCTATATGAAAAACTTAATCTAACACAAAAGCATGAGAGACTAAGTCTCCAAGACCAAATCAAAACGCATCAGTTGAAGATAAACAATGATCCATTAAAAATGCATGATGAATAATCATCTAGACAACAAGCTCATCTTCTTATGAATTCTTTACCTGTCCATAATGAGGAGAGCACAAGTCGAATATCTAAATTTGAAGGAAACCATCTTTAAGCCAACCGTATCAATTCTAGAGTGTAACATTAGCGACGAATCTGTAACATATTTTTGTTAAATTCATGTAAGATAGAGTATTACTCTAAAAGCTATGATTTTCTGGAATATGTTAGGTTGATTGTTCTTAGGTGACCTGTAAAATATTACAAAATATGAATGAGTAAAAACGGTTCTAATGTGTTGATCCTTGTAACCATATATTGTTGAATTGTTAAATTAGAATAATGTTCGAGAATAAATAAGAATGATTAAATGGACAAAAGGTGAAACGATGAGGTTAAAGATTATAATTGGTAGGAAAGTAGCTAATGAGTATTTGATCATTTGAGAAGATTAAATTAAGGGTTTATGGGTTTGATTATATACGAATACAAATTATTTTAGTCTAGTTCATAAATTCAACCATAACTCCAATTGAAATGAATCTTAAGGGTTTAGGGTAAAAAAGGTGTGGTTTTTTTTAGGTATATATCGATGAAACACATAACTTGTGTGACAACGAGCTTCTAGTTTGTAATAGTTAGTTATTATGAGTCTTTTTGTATTAGTTTACTTTTATATGCTTTCTAAGTAAGTTCGTACGAACTTAGGTAGGTACGAACTTAGGTAAGTTCGTATGGGCCTGTAGACAGTAAAGTTCGTAGGGTCCAGCCCGTACTAACTTAGAGTCTTTATATAGATTACTTCGCAGGTTCAATGTAATCGGTTGTTTTCCTGTTTTGTAAGTCAAAATAGAAGCAAGTTCGAATACTTGTTAGGGTTTTGTCTTACGTTGAATGTAATTGATTGTTACGTTCAATAAAAGTGTTCTTTACCATATTCGTATTACTTGTTGATTATTGTTACGTGTGTTTGAGGATTCCGCACTCTACATATGTGATTACCTTGTGGATCTAGGTTTAGGGAACCCACACATAAATCTTTATACATGCGCAAACTGGAATTCTATAGTTGTGATGTTTATGGTTGTTTTATGAATCAAGACACAACTAACGGTTAAAGACTTTTTGTGACTAACAATTATTAGAAACAAATTAAAAAATCTTTAAAATGATTAAATTGGGTTTGGAATTAAGTTTGTAGAATCGCGGCGCGATCTAGTATGTTGACCAGAATGTTGACTTATGGTAGAATATGATAGCTAATTGAATGCTATACTTCTTGAATATGATGAATAGGTTATGAAATCATGTTAGAGGATTATTGACATTGGAATTGGATGACTAGCACCAAAGGTAAGATAACATTTACGGAAACCGGTTGCATGATTAAAACAATAACGATTTCATTAGCTTAATTTTACTTATATACTTGTCTTGCTTTTACGGTTGCCACGAGTAAGTCAGTTTGTGGGACAGAAATCAGTTCTTCGTGGACCAGACATGTAGCTTACGAAATCAGTTGCAACACGGATGAGAATGCATGCTACGAAAGATAAGGTCGAGGTTGAATCATTTCTTCAGACAGATTAAGATTATGGAAACACTTACCCGAAATCTCACTTATTTGTCATGACTTGCGGGTTTAAGTATGTGAAACGATTATTATATGAGTGATGGGAAAGCATGGGTAGTATATTACAACTAAATGTACTTGTTGGTTGCTGCTAGTACACTAGACCTATTCGCATGACTCTTAGTTTCATGACACAATTATGGGCCCTATATGTGAACTTAACGATTTAACGAATAATAACAAAACTTGAACATAACGAGTACGATACGATGAGAGATACCTTGGTGATTCCCAAAAGGGTTTCATGATGTTTATCGTCGAGGGGGCATTACTTCATGATTATAGCACAAGATATCTAGACTATGTCCTGTAGCACCACCCAATTTGAGCGGTACGTGGTTCGCCATTAATTGCTTTCATCACGAAGTCGGTTGTAGTAGGATTTCCCCCGTATGTTCTTTCGGGGCACCTATGCCCGATTATAAATAGTAATCCAGTTAACTAGTGGACTAACACCTACGTGGTTTACGATTACAATTACGATAACGATAAGATAACGTAATACCATACAAATACGATAGACACAACTTTAGGATATTATTTTTGTATGGTATCTTGTTTTGTCTTGTCCTTACCTGATTACATTGTCATGATTATAGGCATGTCTTTTACCCAATTTATATTTTCATGGATTATGATGATTGTTGCTTACGATACACGCGTGAACGACTATTTTAATTAGACTTGTTTTCAGTTAATCCCGTTATCCTTACTTAGGTTTTTAAGCTAACACTTATTTTTCTACTTACCCGAGTGAGCTGGGTAGCTTGCTTACGGAACTATTGCCTTAGCTCACCTAATAAGACAACATGTGTCCCATTAGACCATATTTGAGAAGCTTTACACAGGCCCAAGCTACAACAACCAGAATTGGATTATGAAACATTTCTTCAAGTCCTTCACTTTCTTCTTTTTTCCTTCATTCTAATCCTCAAACACATTGTGTATAGGATCACAAAAAAATTGGATTATTTTCCTCTCTACTTATCATTCACTCTCACCATCTCTCCCTTGTGTTTGACCTGCCAACAAAGCCATCAAACTAATAATATCACAACATGGATCAATGGAGGAAGCAATCATGTCAAATTGGCAATAATGTTTATGCAAAACAAAGTCATAAACCGGTAACATTCTTTTAAAATATGAGTATTTACTCTAGATGGATAAAAGTACAAACACATATGAGGAGGGCCTTCTGTAACATTGGATCGGGAATTCCAAAAAAACAGTCATCTTAAGATATAGAATCTTATTTTTACCAGCTTATATCAACCTTGATACAATAACTCGAATTACAAAAATATGTTCCTGTTAGCATCACGTTTCCTGCTTCATTTAAATTGTTCGATACATGCATCAATCATAGAGGTTGCAAAAACCCATTTGTTAATGGAAGGGTTGGTACAGGTTATACTTCATCTCTAAAAGGTCGAACGGGTTAAAAAATGCTACTTATGACATAAAGAGAGTCAAATGGGTCGAAAGTCCCCCAGGAAAACCTCTCCCATCAGTTCATTGAAAAAGTTCAATTTTTAAAATTGGAATAATATGACACGGGAACAGTTGATGGACCAGCTGTATATACCAAAATCTGAAAACTTCGAAAATATAGCATGACAACCCAATATGCCTGTTTTGTCATAGTTAACCTGTTATGACCACCCAACCTGCCTGTTTTGTCACTATGGTACCTCTAATCAAGCACATGCAATTGTACTATGCCCAAACCAGCAGCCTAGGTGGTTCCAAAAGTAGTACAAGAACCACAAACAGAGATACAGTTTCAATTTTCAGCTTTCTGCACGTGGTTATGTTTCTCTAAACCTCTTTACGTCATTCTCTTATTCAGTTTATGATCATTCAAGAAATTGACCTCTTTTATAAGCTGGAACCTGATACTTAACTAAGAGGAAATTCAAATCCAAAATAGTTCAAGTAAATGGCATGACATTTAACTACACCTTTTTTTCTTTTCATCGTATATAGAATTTAATCGGAATGCATACCTGCCAAGTTCTCTGTTGCCCAAAAATCCTCTATCCCTTCCAAAAATCTCCATGGGAATGAGGCCTGTCTGAAAAGTCAACACTTTTGGACTCATCAAATGAACCAGATTGAGAAGGTGGTCCACCAAGACGTTAGGAAAGCAATATATCGTCACTGAACCTAAAAAAGTCCCTTGGTTCACAGATCACAACAATAGGAAACTAATAGTGGCATTTCATTTAAACCACTAAAGTCTAAAGGCATGAAATTGTTTTGTTGCATGTTATGTTAATGAGTAAATATAGTCAATTATATAACTAAGATATAGGGTATTCAATGTGCAGTATGCATGGTTATTTAAAGGTCTCATCTCCACAACGCAACACCTTAAAGTCATTTGGCTAATGTATTTCAAACAGAATATATGTAACTCAACATTTGGTTTCATTACTAAGAAATGTTAAATATGGAGGTATATCATCAAGGTGTAAGTTAAAAATGCTAAATCTGGAAGCTAAAGTATAAGACTGAGATATTATAGCTATATGAAACCAAGAAACAGCTATGTTTCTTTAGCAATGTAACAAAACCAAATTTTACGATTTTATAAATGCAATTTGATTAGCATACTTTTAAGGGTGCAAACATGCAGTACATCACTGACCTTTTTCAGCTTTAGTTGTCAAATGATGAAGAGAACAACGTAATATTCTCTGGAACATATGTCAGTGACATGATATGGAGAACTATATAAAATCCCATTTGTGTAAGACAAGCTATTTAACAAACAACAAACAAAACATCCTCCAAGTACACAATTAAGTAAATTGAGTACCTGTAGATACAATTCCGCCAAAATGTAAGTATTCAAGTACTTGTTCACGAAATTGAACTAAAAAATACAGCCTCTGAAAGATAAAAACATTATGAGACCCCCTTAGCAACAGTATTAGGTCAAAATTTGAGCAATATAACAGCAACCAACACAAGTTACTAGGATCCTTCAGTCACTAAAGACAACTTTACGTAATAAAGAAGGCTTGATAACTCAAAAGCACCTTAATGTGCATACTGACCTTCAAAAATACAAACTGGGATAGCCTGATGCTTTGTAAAAACAGACTGGTTATGAATTTACAAAACTAAATTAAAGCCACGGTTGATGCAAACACGTAACAGTAAGGCAAGGTAGCAGACATTTTAAAGGTTACATTTTCACCTCAAAAATATAGGAACCAGCAGTGTAAAATTAATGTTTACAAATTAGTAGGTGTTTAAAACAGATACTATTATCACTCATTATTTTACGGGTCCATTCCTGATCACCACCTACCTATTCAAAATCAAAAGGGGCTCACAGAATTGAACAAACTGTTTCCAAAACCAAATAAATTTCAAAATACTAAGAACCAAAAAATCTGTCCCTTAAAAAAACAAAGCAGTTTGAGATTGCATAATTCAAACTAATTATTCTTAGAGCAAAAAATTACGAGTTTACCCTTAAAATGAGTGGGCATTCGGCATACCTTTCTTTACAGAGCTTTTAACTTAGTGCATTATCTAAACACAATAAGATAATTTTAATTGCCAAATAGTTTATCTGAAGCAAATAAGCTGTTTTTGAGAAGCCATGTAGGCTAATTCAAAAGGGCTTTTAAAAATCATAAACTAAAAGGCAAAACCCTTTTACATAAGCTAATATCTTCTGCTTCTGGTCATAAGCATAAGTTGAAGCCCAAAGGTTAAATAATCTGTGCTCCTTAAAACAACATAATCCACCAAGAAGTTAAATCTGATGCTTGATTAAATTGACTCCAAATGAAGTCAAAATTTGTAATTTTAGTGTTAATTTAATCAGAACATACTCTAGCTAACTAGATCAATTTTTCTACAACTTAACACACTCTATAATAAACTTTTATTCCCAAGGCTTAACATCCAGTACGTACTAAGAAACTATATATACATGCCACGAATGAGAAGCAACTGATTCACTACTTTTGTAACGTCGATTCACCACTTCCATAAATAATTATAAATCAGTTTGCTTCCCACGTATATTTAGCTTTGCAATCCTAAAGTTTAATTGACAACTATAGCAAACTAACTTGTAGACTTACTGCCAGAGTTTGTTACAAAACCGCAAAATACGAAGTTTGCTAACAAAAGCAAAATCAGGGACAATATAGATGATAGAGCTTTTTTGATATCCGATTTCAAAATTCAGAATCAATTCTCAGTCGATGGCATATCAGTTAGCGGGAAAAATCATAAATGAAACGCATTCACACATTTGCCATTTGCCATTTGCTATAAAAGAGATAATTATAGAGAAAGTTAACCAAGGACCGTGAAAATACGGAAACCCACAACCAAAACACTATTTTCTTCCTTTTCACACACATCCTAATTCAATGAACTTTACTTTGGCCAGCACCACAAACTTATTACTTCGTGTATCTTTCAAGAACCCACTGCCAAAAAATTTAAAAATTTATTTCAAAGTTCATTTATTTTAGATAACATCCGGTTGCATAATGTTGATGTCATCTGGTTGGTGCCGTTCCAACATACGCATCAAATATTCTCTTTTTTTAATTAAAATAAACCGATCATCATAGAAACCCACATCCAAACCATAAACCAACAGATTTCAAGCTAACAGAGCATAAACCAGTATCGAAACCGTCAATTTTATTCAGAATTTGGCAAACCAAGGGACGTTTTTTACAAGCCATATCATGAACCCATATCGAAACCGTCAATTATATACAAATTCTGGCAAAGCAACATCGAAGCTCACATGGGACGTTTTTTACAAGCAATGGCATAGACCTATATCTAAACCGTTGACAAAAACAGATTTTGACAAACAAACATCAAAACCCAGGGGACGTTTTAGATAAGCCATGGTATAAACCCTTATCGTAACCGTCATTACAATAGATATTGGCAAACCAACTTCGAAACCCACAAGGGACGTTTTTTACATGCACGACATAAAGCCACATCAAAACCGTCAAAATTAAACAGAATTTGGCAAACCAACATGGAAACCCACAACTGACGATTTTTACAAGCAGACAATATAAACCCACAAGAGAGTTTTTTTACAAGCCACCACATAAACCCACATCGAAACAGTCAATTTTAAACAAATTTTGGGAGTACCAACTAGGCGTGAACAAAAAAACCGAACCCGAAACCGAAACCGAAAAAAAACCCGAAACCGAAACCGAGAGAAACCGGTTTTTGGAAAAACCGGTTCGGGGTTTTCAAAAACCGCCGGGTTGGAAACCGGTTTGTATGTTTCCGTTGCAAAACCGGGTTGGAAAACCGGGTTGGGAAACCGGTTTTTAAAACCGGGTTGAAACCGGGATTTTCAAAACCGGGTTGGAAAACCGGTTTTTAGGTGTTGGGACACTAGCCATTTTTTTTCAAAATTTGACCTTTTTTTGTTGTTTTTTTTACAATTTTGCCATCCTAAAACTAGTATAAATAGATACCTTGGGTTTGGTTTATTCACAACACTCAATCTTGCTTATTCTAGTCTTTAAACATTCAAAACACTTACGATTTACGTACGAAACTCTCAAAAAATTCTCTACTCCTCTCAAAACGCTCTAGAAATGCTATTAAAATGGCAACTCAATCTTCTTCAACTTCCACCGGTGTTGGTTCTTCAAATGCACCAACTATTGTTCAAGTTTTGGTAACCAAACGAAATCCGGAGATTTGGTGTAATTTCGACACAGTGTTATTGTCGGATGGTTCCACGAAGGCATTTTGTAAAAGTTGTGGTAAATTTTTGAAAGCCGACTCAAACACTACTTTGAAATCACATACCACAAAGTATTGTGATGGACTCCAAAGTAATCCCGAGTCGGGTCAAGCAACTATGTCACGGGATGGGGGTATTTTTACATATCAAGCGGAGTGGTGTCGAGAAGCATTTGCCGGCTTTGTGATTCAAGAAGCTTTGCCGTTCAACCACTTCGACAACCCTCGTCTTACTAAGGTCATTCAAGATACTCTTCAACCGCGATATAATCATGTAAGTCGTCTTACTCTTAGACGTGATGCTCTTAAATTGTGGAAAAATGCTAAAACTCAACTAATAATCGGTTTTGAAAACTTAAATACAAATGTATCATTAACAACTGATGTTTGGTCGGCTCCTCATGGTTTGCCCGGTTCGTACCTTTGTGTTACCGCACATTGGGTTGATCCCTCAACTTGGCAAATGATGAAACGTACCATTGCTTTTGAAAATTTTGACTATCCTCACATGGGTAAAAACTTATTTTACATGTTACGAGATGTAATGAAAATGTTTAAACTAGAACAAAAGGTTTTTTCAATCTCGTTTGATAATGCAAGTAATAATACAAACGCCATTCAAAGGTTAATTCTAAAATACCAACCACCTTTGAAAGGCATTTTCTACCATAGTAGATGTGTTGCACACATCATTAACTTGGTTGTGCAAGACGGGCTAGCGGTTCCACAAATAATGGTTGTAAAAAATGCGTATAAAACTATGTTACAAGATATATTTTGTTCGGGTAAGGCTAGATACAAACATTATATGAGATTATGTAAAGAAACGGATTCCATTTTTTTAACCCCTAATTGGGACATGCCCGTAAGATGGAATTCGACTTACAACATGTTTATATGTGGTTTAAGGCAACGCGACACTTTAACTGTTTTTCATGATCTACTTGTTCAAAAAGGTCTTGCAACATCATTTTCCTCCGAATTTTGGGAGGTTATTAAAAAGATAACCGAATTGCTCAAAGTTTTTAAAACGGCAACTACTTTATTATCGGGTGTTTATTATCCGACGAGTCATTTGGTACTTAAGCAAATATATTTAATGAGTTCAAAACTAAACGAATACGAATTTTGTGGTGATGTATATGCAATAATGGTGGCTCCCATGAAAGAAAAACTAAGAAAATATTTTCAAGAAATACCACCGGTAATTACTTATGCCGCCGCCTAAAACCCATGTTTGAACATTTCCTGGGTGGAATTACTTATCGGTAACATTTGTCATAATTTGGATTTGAATGATGCGGATCCATTTTTTGCACAAAATACAATAAAATATTTTAACAAATCTTTTAAAGAGTTATTTGGTCATTATTTTCAAAAATTTAGTTCAACAACAATGGTTTCTACAAATCCGGCTTCCACAATGTTTGCTTCATCTTCATCCCAAGATCCTGAGATTAACTTATATAATAGTTTAAGACAAGAAAACCATAAACGTGCAAGGGGTGATGGTGACCAAAGTGCCACTAGCGAATATGGGAGGTATACCGGAACGGACTTTTTATCCTCAATACCTACCGAAGAATTCGCAAATTTTGATATTTTGGCTTGGTGGAAAAGGAGGGAATCTCAATTTCCCATTCTAACCATCATGGCCCGAGATTTACTAACCGTCCAAGTTTATACGGTAGCTTCAGAATCCGCTTTTTCTCTTAGTGGCAGGGTACTATCTATACGAAGAACAAAACTCACACCGGCCTCATTAGAGATGTGTATATGCTTGAAGGATCACTTAGACGCCGCGAAACGTATACAAAACGTTTCAAATCTTGAAGGTGAAATGGAATACGAAGGAGATATACACGATATCGAGGTGGAAGCGGGTATGGCAATATCACTTTCCGATGAAGAAATTGCTCTCGATGAAGCTTCGCGAGAGGCTTCCTCCGAAGAAGATTTCGACATTTGAAGACTACCCAAATTGAAGATGTTAGAAGAATTGAAGATTAATAAAAGTTGAAGATTTTTGATGATTTTGAAGATTATGAAGACTTATTTGTTTCTAGAATATTTTTATGAAGATTTAGAAGACATTGTTTTAAGTTATTGTCAAGACATGTTTCCGTTCCTAATATACTAGCATTCTATCCAAACAAATTTGAAGAATAAGTTAGTTTTCTCTAAAACGCTTAACGCTCGAAGAAAATTGAATTATATAGAATTATGGGTTTAAATAATATTTTTATGAAGATTTAGAAGACTTTGTTTTAAGTTATTGTTAAATTATGTTTCCATACCTAATGTACTAGCATTCTATCGAAATTTTTTTGAAAAATACATTGTTTTTCCCTAAAACGCTTAACGCTCGAAGAATATTGAATTATATAGAATTATTGGTTTAAATAATATTTTTATGAAGATTTAGAAGACTTTGTTTTAAGTTATTGTTAAGTTATGTTTCCATACCTAATGTACTAGCATTCTATCGAAAAAAATTTGAAAAATACATTGTTTTTCCTTAAAACGCTTAAGACTCGCAAAAATCGACACTTTATGGAAAAACTGGGTTTTTGAACCCGAACCGACAATTTTGAAACCGACAATTTTGAACAAGATTTTTGCAAACCAACACGGAAACCAACAAAGGACATTTTTTACAAGCCGTCATAAAGCCATATCGAAACAAACAGCTTTAAACAACTTTTTGCAAACCAACATCGGAACTAACTTGGGACGTTTTTTACAAGCAACGACATAGAGCGTATCGAAACTGACAATTTTAAACAGAATTTGGCAACTCAACTATGAAACAGACAAGGGTCGTTTTTTACAAGCCACGACACAAAAATACATCGAAACCGTCAATTTAAAACAGTATTTGGCAAACCAACATTGAAACCAACAAGGGACGTTTTTTACAAGCCATGACATAAAGCAACATTGAAACCGACAAGGGGCATTTTTTATAAGCCACGGCATAAAGCCACATCGAACCCGACAATGTTAAACAGATTTTGGCAAACCAACATCGAAACCGACAGGGGGCATTTTTTAGAAGCAATGACATAAAGCCGCATCGAAACGTCAATTTTAATCGGCTAATGGCAAACCAACAACAAAACCGACAAGGAAACTTTTTTACAAGCCACGACATAAAGCCACATCGAAACCGTCAATTTTAATAGGCTTTTTTGCAAACCAACAATGAAACCGACAAGGGACATTTTTTACAAGCATCGAAACCGACAATTTTAAACAGATTTTGGCAAACCAACATTGAAACCGAGAAGGAGCATTTTTTAAAAGCCACGGCATAAAGCCACATCGAAACCGACAATTTTAAACAGATTTTGGCAAACCAACATCAAAACCGAGAAGGAGCACTTTTTAGAAGCCACGGCATAAAGCCACATCAAAACCGACAATTTTAAACAGATTTTGGTAAACCAACATCGAAACCGAGAAGGGGCATTTTTTAGAAGCCACGGCATAAAGCCACATCGAAACCGACAATTTTAAGATTTTGGCAAACCAACAAAGGACATTTTTTATAAGCCACATTGAAACCATCAATTTTAATCAGATTTTGGCATACCAATAACGAGACCCACAAAAAAGGTTTTTTAAAAGCCACATCGAAACCGCAAAATTCAAACAAATTTTGGCAACCCAACAATTAAACCGACAAGGGACGTTTAGTCATATTGAAAACGACAATGAAACACACAAGAAAGGTTTTTGTACCATGCTTTATAATGGGGTAATGAATGAAATTAATTTTAGATATTAGAAATGGTTAAACCTTCAGACATGTCAGCATTTCATATATATTGTATCTGGCAGCATAACTAAGACCAGATTAACGATGCTGACCAGCCCGGAATACATCCCCGCCCAAGGACAGTTGATGGGAAAAGTTAAGAAACCTCTCTTCGATTGGTAGGCAGTATTAGAATGTAAATAATGAGGTACTGGGCAGAGACAATTTGACCCGTTCACGGACTAGCCATTTTGCCACCTCCAAGTGGTGCAAAAAAGCTTGATGTTCTAATTGAAAATAGTTTCCACCTGCACTGAGAATACTTGAACTACCATATCAAAAAGAATAGTACCTCACTACCCAATCAATAGGGAATGATACATTCAACGAATATGAGTAATCAAATTTCTGCTTCTTTTTCTTTTCCTTTTTTCTAAAAGCATTCAAATCTCAGATTTATTAAGTTTCATGGCAGATTGATATTAGACATCAGATACATACATTATATTAAAATTATTTTTACCTATCTAGACCATTTTTTCAAGTTTTTTGAAATTAGTTTCACTTAACTTTAACTCAAATTTTATAATCTATATATAACTATGTTTTAGCCTATCGTATATATATAACTTTCAAATATCATTATTATATTTATCAGGTACTACTTTTGATAATATGTCAGCTTATATGGATGTCACGTAACACATTAAACAGATGATACGTTAGCAAATATATCATATCATTAAATACATACAATAGCGTTATTTGAAAGCTGGATACATACAATGAATTAAAATGGAGTTGGATACAACTATTAAGTTTGAACTAAAGTTAAATGCATTGTTGGACACTAATTTTTTTTCATATCTTTTTGGTAACGGTGGGATACTTCCAATTTTTAATATTGTCATGCATCAAAGATTTATTATGGTAGTTCATAATATGATTTATTATTGTAATGCATATAAAGTGGAATCAAGTACAAATAATTTCTTTTTACCACAATTGATAGTCGTTCTTTATTTCGTTATTCACCTTAGAAAAAAAGAAAAAATAATTTCTTCAAAGACATTGTTATGTTTATTCAACATGAATTTGTAGAAAAACTTCTAAACACCGAAGCTAAAAAGATAGACACGTAACACTTCTAAAAGCTAAGTACAAAACTTTTTTAAAAAGCTAAACATTAAACCCTTGACAAAACGCCCATTTATAAAGTTAAACACGTAACTCTTAAAAAAATCTAAACACGTATCTCTTTTAAAAAATCTAAACCCATAACTCTTCTAAAAGTCAAACACCAAACTTTTGAAACATGATCCTTGTAAAATGCTAAACACAAAACTCTTTTAGAAAGCTAAACACTAAACATTAGACCCAAAACCCTTCTAAAGAGTTCAACACATAACCCTTCTAAAAAACTAAACATGGAACCTTTCTAAAAGCTAAACACATTAGTGTTTTCTAAATAGCTAAAAACTAAACTCTTGAGACATAACCTTTATAAAAACTGGACACAAAACCCACCGATAAAACTAAATTGAAAATCATTCTAAAAGCTAATACACATAACCCTTCCAAAAAGATAAACATATCACCATTCTAAAAAGCTAAATCTACGACTATTCTGAAAGCTAAACACCAAACCGTCTACACGTCCATTTGAAAAGGTTAACCACATAATCCTTTGTAAGTTAAACACATCACCCTTCTAAAAGTTACACACTAAAAAGCCTTGACACCGAACCCTTCTTAAACTCAACAGATAACCCTTTTAAAATGTTAAATGCGTGACCCTTTTTAAAAACCTAAACACATTATAACAATCTAACACCAACCCCTAACATGAAACCCTTCTTCTAAAAGTAAACAAAATAACCCTTCTAAAATTTCAACATAAAATTCAAATTCTTCTAGAATGCTTAAACATTAAATCTTTCACACATAACCCTCGTAGAAATGTTAACATTTAACAAACTACAGATAATCTTACGAAGTTGGAGAACTCATAACTTCATAGGATAGTCGACATTAGTTTTCAATTATAGAGATGAAGTAAGAAATCATCGAACTACGAATGTAATTACAAAGGGAAAAACGTTACTATGTGCCAAATATGAAATCCGGTAATCAGTAACACTTATTTACTAAATATAATTGAAATTTACAATCTCCAATTTTTCATCAAAATTCGGCTAAACAAATATTAATATGTAAAGAAACTTGATTTCAATTTATTCATATACCTACTCTAATCATTCACATATAGGCATCTTACTTGTTTTATCAAATCTTGTAGAAGCCGGTATAGAATTATGGCCATGTTACAATTCAAGCATCAAACTTTCCAAGTTGATCTCTGATATTGAACGTTAAATTTTGAGTAATATTCATCACGTAGAGGTTAAATTACTGACACGAATATACCAATAGATTAGAATGGATGAATATAATTAGATGGAAACAGTTACTAGGTCTCACTGCCTCTTATTCATCCAAAACCCAATCCCAGAAGTAATTTAGATGGAGAAACGCACAGTTAATGTCTAATGATCCCATTCAAGATGTACAATCAAAATCAAGATTGTTTGGGTGACAAATTAATAAGACAACCTATGTTCCATTAGACCATATTTGAGAAGCTCTACACAGACATTTTGGTTGGGGATTAATCACCCTGTGCTGGTTGAAGATTGAAGTTTTGAAATTATGGTGGTAGATGCTGGGATAGAAGAAGTGGGTCTACTTGACTTCTTGGCATCCGTTTTTTAAACTAGGGAGGAAGAAATTGGTTGAGTATACATACATGAAGTCTCTCTAGACTCAGTCTTCTTGGATGGTTTGGCTTGCTTCTTCCTTGTTGGTTGGCTTAATGTTTTTCTCTGTGATGGTTGGTCATTCGATGGATCATGTGTTGGTTAGTCATCATCATCATCTGAACTTGATGATGACTCTGGAGGTTGAGTTGCAGTACTTGCAACATCTAGATCAGCATCCAGAATCATATATGGGGGAATGGCTGCCACCAAAGATGGAGATAAACCTTGGTGAGGTTTCTCAATGAGTTTATGGAACATTTTATCACCCAAAAATACATCACCAGCTTCAAAAGTTTCTAAATCCTTATTGTCATCACCAAGAATGCCCTCAATGATCAAACTTAAGAATCGAGGAAATGACACATTCCTCTCCTCATTCTTTCTCTCAGTCTTTTCCCTCAATTCAATATAAAATGATAACAGCAAAATCAATCTTTTTACCAAAAGTAAGAGCATGACCCAACTGTAATTCAAAATTATTACATTGGTCTTTGCTCATGAACTTGTGACCCATACACCAGATAATGACCCCAAAGAAGTAGCTCCAAAAGTCATTCATCTTTACTCGCTTAGGGCTATTATCAAAACTTTCAGGATATTTAACGAAGCTTAGAACTTCATATTGACAGTCTGTGGGTGATGAAACTTCAACAAAAGGTTCATTGGGTAGTTTTAGATACCTACGAATATGCTCTGTTGAAATAACTATGGATTTGTCATTTCCAACAGTTGCAGAGATATAAGTAGCACCTAAATGTGTTTTGGTGACGACACACATATACCAAAACTCTATGAGTGTTTGTGGGAAGGTTTAACAAGGTGTTGTGTTTAGAGCACAAAAATTTTGACGCACTTAAATTTCTAGTCTATCTATTTACGTTCACAACACTCAAAATCCTAGTGAAAAGTCTAGGTTAAGACTCCTTAAGTATCGAAACCGTAAGTTACCGAATCACGTAACGTTCTAGGAGATTGCTTAGCGGACTTTAAGACCGTAAATAACATTAAATTAGGTTACAAAGTGCCAAAGAAAACAAACGAAATTTAATTTCATTCATCAACACAAAATACTTATCGTATCACAAAAACCAGAATTGATCGGAAATTCCGTAACTCGGTTAACGCAACCGAAAATCGTATAATTAACTCGCGAATGTCAATCGTAATCGAATCAAATACATTTTGATGAAATTTTTTAACTTTATGAAATAAATTTTTACAACTCAAACTTTAACTCTCAAAACATCACAATTAAAGCTCACAATATACACAAACTTGTACAAACTTAATTCTATAACTTGTAGGCTTTTATTTCTTTAATATTTAACAAAAATAAATATAAAGAAACCCCCTCCCCCCACCAAAAATCTGCAACCCACTCTCTTGAACCCACTCAAAATCTCCACTCACTTATTTGATTACATGCAAAAAGGCTTCCACACTTACACACTCTTTCACTTTCATCATTTCCTCTCTTTTCTCTCAAGAAAAACACACACTAAACTTCAGAATTTCCAGCCCCCTTTTCATCTTTAAATCGCCATTTCAAAGGTGTTCTTACACTAATACAAGATCCTTAAGGTATAACCACTCATCCTAGCTTTCATTTCCTTCTTTTGTCATGTTCATTTTAAGGATTTCATGCCTTTTTCATGGCTTAAATCCTATATAAGGTTTTATGGTTTTTAGGTTACACCTTATACACATTCATGTGCAAAAGAAGGGTAACCTATGATCAAACCAATAATCAAACTGAAAAAGTCGACTTTTTGATGTTATTGTATCTATTTTCATGTTCTTGCTAGTTTGAATGGATTAAATTGGTAAAATATGTTTATGTTTATGTAAAAAAAAATTTCATGCATAAAAGACAAGGCCTCAATCATTGGATGAGGTCTAAAAATCGTTTGGTAGTGAAAACACACCAAAAAGATCACTTTTGTCTTTTATGTAATCTGTCCAGATTTTGACCCTACTTTGATCGACCATAACTCAATCAATAATGGTCCAAAAATCTTTGTTTTTTCTTCTGGAATTTAGCTTAATGTCTTACCTTTAAAACCCCACTGGTCTCACTCAAATCCATTGAGTATTCGGCCTCCAAATGTATCACACAAAACTGATGCGCAAACAACAAATTTTCTGTGAGCATTTTTGTTATGATATATCTTCATGGTACTTAAGGTGTTCAATAAATCTAAAAAAAATTGTTTTTAAACTCCTAACAAGTGTATCTCAGTAGAATAAAAAGATAGTAATTTATCTTGTTGATCTCATATTTTATAAAATGCATGAACATCATGCATTGTTGTAAACTTGTAAATTGTAAATACTTGTGTTGTGATGATTCAAAAATGCATAAGTGCTAGATAAAACGTATTAAAATTTTGGGGATTATTTTTCTCAGTAACTAGATCATGAAAAGAGTCTTGAAAATAAAATTGGGAATTTTTAAAAAAAGATAAGTATTTTTTCCAAATTAATGCAAATAAACCCTATAAAAGGTGAAATAATCATGAAAAATACTTTTGAATACCAAATAATTATGGGAAAATTCCAGTGTCATTTTCCTCAAAAAATGACACTATCCTCAAAATTTTACACAAACTAAAAATGGGTAAAAACTGATCTGGTAAAAATTACTATTTTTCCCATATTTATCCCACTTTTTAGACATAAAATGATTATAAATAATCCATAAGTCTAAAAATCCCCAAATTTTCACAGAAATTTTGTGAACTATATTTCATGTTTGATACCAAGTTTGGTAATTTTTAGATGTTTTATACGTATATTTCCATTATTTTGTTCACAACTCGAACAATTACCGACAACGTTAATTAAATGGAAATTCGAACTTTAACGGCACTTTGTAATTTAATTAACTAGCTAAGAAATCCTAACAAACCGTATTAGTCGAGAAACTAATTATAAACCTTGTGTTCTTAGGACTTGGATAGGAGTCATACCCTGTCGGCACGCGCATTACATCCATCCGTATGCTCCCGCTCAAACTGTGAGTTACACAGCCCCTCTTTTTAACGCTTTACTTAAATGTTTTGGGGTGAAAAGTATGTTTATATGATTTAAATTCTTTTGCTATACTTGATGATATGCTTATGATATGCTTGAATTACAAATGCTACACTATGCTATGCTTAAAATAATGTCGTAAATGTTTTCCGTTTATCCGAACATGATTATATGCTTGTTTTTCTATAGTAACTAAAGTCCCCGGTATATCTACACGACTATTAACTCTATATGAGCCAAATGATGCATATGAATAGTACTATTTGGGAGCGAGACCACCTCCCCACTCACGCGGCCACGTGAGTGCATCCCATCATCCTAAATGCCAACAATATGGCATCTCTCTTTGGGGCAAGGGTTTATCGGTTGTAGGTTTGGTTGTGGACTCAAGCATAATAAATCATCGATCTCATAAACAAAAACGTGAAAGTATAGAAATTCATAAACGAATATAGACTTATGACGTTTTGTCATATGAAACAATATTTCTTTGAAACTATAAACGTATGACGTTTTGTCATTTGAAACGATATTTCTTTGAAACTATAAACTTACGACCCGAGCTTTACAATGACCTTGTCATTTGAAACGATATTTCTTTGAAACTATAAACTTACGACCCGAGCTTTACAATGACCTTGTCATTTGAAACGATATTTCTTTGAAACTATAAACGTATGACGTTTTGTCATTTGAAACGATATTTCTTTGAAACTATAAACTTACGACCCGAGCTTTACAATGAACTTGTCATTTGAAACGAAATTTCTTTGAAACTATAAACGTATGACGTTTTGTCATTTGAAACGATATTTCTTTGAAACTATAAAGGTATGACGTTTTGTCATTTGAAACGATATATCTTTGAAACTATGAACCTCACGACCCGAACTTTACAAAGACGTTGTCATTTGAAACAATACTTCTTTAAAACATAAATTATAACCTGAGTTTTATACTATAAATCATTGTGATTTTGGACAATGATAGACGTGGTTTCATAATAACGCCTCGTATTCTTATGAACTTCGACATAATGAATCGTTGAGATCTTAAACATTTTGATATTGATTTAATGATCCATTGACTTTATAAACGTAACCTGAATCTATTAAACACTATATCCTGAGTTGTTATAAGCGTGAATTGAATATTTTCTTTGAAAATATGAGCGTGGCGTTATGAATGAATTACGACTTTTAATTGAGTTCCAAAAGGAATCACTCATAAATGAATCTCGTACTTAAATAAACCTCTTTTGCGAACAAATCATCGAATCACAAATTAATCTAACTATCAAATGAGTATCGCTCTTAAAATGAGCTATGTTTTAACAAATACTTTTATCCGCCCAATAGCGCTTGTCTATCCTACAAATTGATGTTAAGAGATTTTCGGATGATTATCGTCTTGTACGAGCCTCGGCACTAAACAGACTACCTTTGCGAACTACTCACGTAGTAACGTGGAACTTTTAAACTAGACTTTGTAAACACTTGAAAAGGGTCTTTCATTACACAAAACCTATATACTCACTAACTATGTTTCATAGTTGACATGTTTATTTTTACATGCTTTTCAGGAAATAGTTACAACTTGTCTATTGAAGCTAAATCCGTTATATGAGCTATGCTGCTGTAGTGTTACAGAATTTTGTCTCTTTTGGATGTAATTGCATGTTTAGATTATTTACTTTTGTGTTGTAAACGCTTGTAAGACTTTATGTAATGTATTAATTGTAGACCGTCGAACGGTGATCTTTTGTAATTTTCGATTATGAAATCATTCTACTGTTACATCTCGTGTTTCCGCTTTAGCGGGGTATGACATTGTAATTCTTGGGAATTTCAAGACTGGTGGCACATTTATTGTTGTTGAGAGTAATTTCATCAACATTTGGGGAATTTGGAGCTTGGTTCATGTTTTCAGTAAGTTCAAATGCAAACACCATTGTCAATTTTGTGTAAGAATGAATCTAGGTTAGAACAGAGTATGTGAAGATAAACAGGGTTAACGTTTATGCTTTTAGGGTTTAAGTGAAAATGGAAACGGTAGCATAAACATATAGGGGATTATAGCTATTTATAGTAGGAAAGAGAAAAACACAATCTCTGTGAAAGTGACGTTTTTCTGAAGTAACAGGTGCTTTACAGAGATTTGATGCTACAGTGTTACATTATTTAGTGAGCAGACAAGTTGTAAAGTGGTCGTTATTTTCAAACGGCCCCAATTATGAAAATATCTTTTCAATTAAAATATCCTAAATCACATCACATTAATGTAATTACACATTTTAAGAAAACATTATCTTCGGATTATTTCATAAGATGACAATTTAGAAAAGAATTTTAGAAAATTGAGGTTTGACTTTCTATTGACCTGCTTGAACTACTTGTGAAGAGCTTGTCTGTGCTGGTTAGGCATGAACAATGTTCAATGCTGGTTGGGCATGAACAATGCACCCAGCTTAGACAATAAGCTAAATTCACAATAATAAATAAGAGTTATAGTTGAAGCATACCTAGCTCAAAGATGAGATACTTAAATCGTTTTTCATCAAGGGCTTAGTAAACAAATATGTTAATTGTTGGTCAGTAGAGATAAAATGTAACTCTACATCTTCTTTCATAACATGATCCTTTTTGAAATGGTACCTTATATCAATGTGCTTGGTCCTTGAATGCATGACAGGATTGTTGGTGATGGTAATGGTACTTGTGTTATCACAATAGATTGGATTTTTGTGATTTTCATACCATAGTCCTTGAGCTGGTTCTGCATCCACAAAAATTAAGCACAACAACTACCAGCAGAGACATACTCTGCTTCTGCAGTAGATGTTGACACATAATTCTGTTTCTTGGATGTCCAACTAACGAACTTACTACCCAATAGTTGACAAACCACCAGTAGTGCTTTTCCTGTCAATCTTATATCCTGCAAAGTTTTGCATCTGAATAACCAATTAGATCAAAACCACAGTCTTTGGGATACCAAGACCAAGGTTTGGAGTACCTTTAAGGTACCTAAATATCATTTTGACAAACAACTAGACTCTTTTGGACAAGCTTGATATCTTGCACATAAGCATGTGGCAAACATGATATCTGGTCTACTGACTATGAGATATAACAGGGATCCAATCATGCCTCTCTATACAATGTGACAACAATAGATTTACCATTAGTGTGAGCATCAATTATGATAGATGGCTGCATTGGAGTTCCAATAGTCTTACAATCAGTAAAGACAAATTTCTTTAAAAGATCATTTATGTAGTTGCCTTGACTTATGAAAATACCATCATCAAGTTGTTTAATTTAAAAAGCAAGAAAGAAATTTATTTCTCCCATTAAACTCATTTCATACTTATCTGACATAAGTTTTGAAATTTTTTGACAATGATTTTCATTTGTTGACCCAAAAATGATACCATCCACATAAATCTGCTCTAACATGATATCACCATTAATTTCTTTGTAAACAGAGTGGTATCAATTTTGCCAACTTTAAATTTGCATTCATTTAGAAAATTGTGAAGTGTTTAATACCAAGCTCTAGGTGTCTGCTTTAGACCATATAGAGCTTTGTCTAGCTTATAGACATGGTTAGGAAATTTACGCCATTCAAAACCTGGAGGTTGCTTGACATAGACTTCTTCTTGCAACTTTCCATTGAGAAAAATGCAGACTTCACATCCATTTGGAATAGTTTAAAGTTTTTGTAAGTAGCAAATGCCAGGAATGATCAGATAGCTTCCAATCTTGCTACAAGGGCAAATGTTTCTCCATAATCTAATCCTTTGTCTTGCCTAAAACCTTGAGCATAATCTTGCCTTGTTTCTGATCACAACCTCATTCACATCCATCTTGTTTCTGAACACCCACTTGGTACCAATAATTATTTTATTACATGGTAAAGGAAATAATGTCCATACTTTATTCCTTCTAAATTGAGAGAGCT
The DNA here is from genome assembly GCA_963921325.1 of Logfia minima. Lineage (NCBI taxonomy): Eukaryota > Viridiplantae > Streptophyta > Magnoliopsida > Asterales > Asteraceae > Logfia > Logfia minima. The sequence goes on from OY992768.1 coordinate 26,883,967, forward strand.
CATCTTGCATAGCTCCTACCCAACTTGGATTAGAAAGTGCTTCATCAATCTTTGTGGGCTTAATCTTGGACACAAAATTCACATGCATACAAAAATTGCTTGTAGCATGCCTTCTTGTCTTAACACTAGCACTTGGATCACCAATAATATGTTCAACAGGATGTGCTCTTGTCCACTTCCTAGCATATATAGGTGGTTCAGGTGCTCTACTATAACCATGTTGACTAGTGGAACCGGCATTGGAGGTTACTGTAGCTTGTGCTGGTTGATCATGAATCAACACATCTTCTAAATCTTCTAAGCTTCCTGCACTAGTAGTGTCATCTGAAGTGTCATCTTCTGATTCTTCATTTGCATTAGTCATAGGTTCAATATTAAGTACAACTTCCACCATTGGTGTGTTGGGAGATGTGATTGACCATCTTCACTAGATTTGGGGGATTCCATATGATGATCAGTATGATCATCATTTGGAGGAAATGAAGTATGAGCAAATTGTGCTAGTTCTTCAAAATCCAATGGTGAATCTTCATTGTTATCAGGTAGAGATGATGCAGATGATGTATTCTCATCAAATGTGACATGAATAGATTCTTCCATACATCCTCTTTTCTTGTTAAATACTCTGTATGCTTTTGACAGAGTATAATAGCCAAGAAATATAACATCCTCAGCTTTAGCATCAGACGTTTCAAGTTGATCTATGTTATTGAGAATAAAAGATGGACTTCCAAACACATGGAAGAAGCTAATATTAGGTTTTCTTCTTTTCAATACTTCATAAGCTGTCTTCTGATGCCTTTTTACAATTAATGATCTATTTTGAGTGAATCGTTATTGACTACTTCTGTCTAAAAATAGCTCTTCATTCCTGATTCAATAATCATAGATCTCACAGCTTCAATTAGTGTTCTATTTCTTCACAAAGTTGATGATTTCCTCTGCTGCTTCACCCTTCTACTTCAAGAAGTGTACCCATGTTTATCTTCAACTTGGAGTGCTTACAAGACCAAATAAGTCCATGTGAAGCATATGTAGTGGTTGCATAATGGATGAGACTTGCTTAGACTTAAATGAAGCTCTATGATGCTTGCCTTTTTCACAACCTGGACATAATATGTCCTTGACATAAGTCATACAGGGTAATCCTAACACTAATCCTCTGCTGGCTAGCTTATGGATATCCTTGAAATTGAGGTGTGAGAACCTCATGTGCCATAACAATTTAAGGTTGTCTGCTGACTAAGAGTAAAAGCATTTGTCACTGGTGGTAACACCAATATTAATATCAATTTGATACATACCCTCGTGCCTTTTTGCAATCAGCAGTGGTTTACCCATTATGTCAAATATGGTTCCAAAATTCTTCCTAAATTGAACCACTTTCCTTACGTTAGTGAGTTGACTTATACTGATCAAATTATGTTTTAATCCAACTACATAAGCAACATTATTGAAAGTAACATTCCCATTGCTCAGAGTGCCAGAACCTTTGGTATACCCTTTTGAATTCTCTCCAAATGTTACAACTGAACCATCTTTCTCCTTATAGTTTAGTAGCGGGCCTTGAACGTCCATTGTCAAAGTACCAGAGATGGGTTCAAGAGGATTAACATTAAGTTTTGGTATCCTACTAGTATTCCTTCTACTAATGTTAGCATTTGGAGCATCAACACGATTCTGTGTTGGTTGTGTTGTCCATTTACTTAATAACACTCTAGGAATCATACAGTATTCTGCATTACATTGATGAGATATATGTGATCTCTCACCACAGTTGTAACATTTTATGTTCTTTTGTTGTTTATGTGTAAGTTGAGTAACTTTTGAGTGTTGGATATTACTCTGGTTTAACTGATGAGTGTTAAAAGCAAACAGTTGTTGAACTTGAGTTTTGAGCTGGTCAAGCTTACTAGCTAAAACCTGAGTTTCAGTCAAGTTAGCTTTGGATTGTTTACCCTTGACATGTGTTGGCTGACCTTTGAAAATATTTGTATCATTGATATCAACTTTCTATCTTTGGGCCACATTCTTATTTCTCTTAGTTTTACCAGCATTGGATGTTTCACATCCAGTGTCTGATATGAACCCAACATTGGGTTTAACAATGTTACCAACATTTGAACTTGTACTATTGTCAGCTTTGAAAACTTTGAGTTAATTTACCTTTGAATTTTCATAGAGAGGATTATCAGCTACACACACAGATTTTGGAGGATTAGTATATTCATTTGTTTAATTACTTGACACTTCAACCTTTGTTTCTTGAATGATTTTAACCATGGATTCAACTTTAGTATCAGGCTTCACAAATTTATTAGTTAAACCTTTTTACCACCCACAACTTTAGCAAAAGTTTCTGGTAGTATTGTTGCTGGGTTCAAGTATTGGATCCATCATGGTTACTTCAGCTATGGCAGCAGTAGACTCAAAATCACCATTTAAAATAGCTTTAACTTGATGTGGCACTTGCTCTTGAACACATTTGGCAGTTCTTTGAGTATAGTGACATCAAGATTCAACAACATTTTTAAGAATTACTAATTGGTTTTTGGTGTCTGCTGACTTTTGCAAGTATACTTGGAAAGCATAAACTTTTGACTCAGGTTCAAGTTTATCATTTTTAAGACACTTGTTTTCATTTCCCAAAATATTAATTGAGATTTTAAATTCTCAATTGTTATCTTAAATTCATTTTCCCCTTTTCAAGCCATACTAAGATCAATTCTAAGATAGTTAACCAATTCTGCTTTTTCATCATCAGTATACGATATGAAGTTTTCTACCTTATATAGCATTGTAGCTTTCCAATCACCAGAAATGTACTTACTATCCTTCTTGTCCTCTACAGTATCATCTTTGTCCATCAAACACTTTCCATGTTTGTTGTTTTTGCCACAACCATCATCACTATTACTTGATGAAGATGATGAACTGTAGTCATCTCAATCATGAGACTCTGTAATCAAACTCTTCACTTCAGGTTTCTTCTTTTCTTTGGAATCAGCTTTCATTTCAACATTTATTGCCTTGTACTTAGCCTTATACTTGACAGCTTTTGAATAAGTATATGCTTGAGTGAATGGTTTCTTTGATTCACAATCAGCTGCATAGTGTCCAACCTTTCTACAATTGTAGCATTCAGCTTTGACAAACATTCATGTTTTCCCAGTATTGCTTGTGTTGGCTCTTCTGCTGAATTTGAAACTTGGCTTGCCTTTCCTTCTATTGAACTTTTGAACTTCTGGGCCAGCATAGCCATTCCATTTGCAAAGCTTTCTACATCATCTTCATCACAGCTATCATCTTAATAGTCTTCATCTTCACTTAGCTCTTCATTACTAGCTTCTGCTTCTTCTTTGGTTTATAAACAACCATAGCTTTTGAGTTTTTCCTTTTTGGTTCAGCAGCAACAAGGGCAGCATTAGAATGCTTATGATGCTTCAAATTTCCTTAACATTCTTATCATGCATAACCTTGGATTTCTCATGATTCATGAGAGCATCATAAAGTGAGGTCAGATCAAAGTTCTTGAGACTGTGAGTAACTTTGAGTGATGTAGCAACAGATTCCCATGATGATGGTAAAGAATCAACAAACTTGTTGGTTACTTCAAACACATCAATGTGAACTTCCATAGCTGCCAGGTCATTTAATAAGGAGGTGAATATATTATACATGTCTACTTGAGTTTCTCCTTTATAACAGAAAAACAATTCATATTGCTTTTTCAATGCAATGATGTTGTTCTGTTTCACCTCTTCCTTACCTTCATATGCTATTTCCAAAGCATTCCACATTTTTATGTGCAGAAGGTAATCTGCATACATAGTTGTATACAGAATTTGGAAGTGAAATAGCTATTTGAGTTCTAGCTTTAGCGTCTAAACCTATTCTTCTTTTGTCTTCATCAGACCATTGATTTGATGCTTTATCTACCTCCCTAGATGTAGCAGGAGTAGTTCCAGAAGTAGGAACATCAATAGAAGTAGTGGGTATAAATGGTCCTTCTAAGATAGTGCTTGGCATCAATGGATCAATAGATTCAAAGTGCAGCATGATCCTAGATTTCCAGGTTTGAAATTCCTTAGCATCACAATTAGGAGGTCTAGATGTAGAACAATTTTTCAAGTAAGCAGAGTTTGAACTATAAGTGGCCTCCTTAACAGATCTAAGATTAGAACAATCTTAACTGCTCTGATAACAGTTGCCGGACCCGAACTAACAACAGATATTGTAGAGGAGTGTGAATACAACTTTTTTATTTTACTTAAAGTGAATTATGAAATATGTTTGATTGTGAAATAATAATAAGAACATATTGTGGTTTTTCAATTTAATTCATTTATTTGAATAGATAAAAGAATTACAAGTTAGATACAAAATGTCTAACTTAATTGAGTACATATATTAACAGTCTTATCACCTGAGAACAGACTCAAAGCTGGTTACAAGCAATATGCTAACACAAATGCTCTCTAAGTTCACTATGAATTTCACTAAGGATTCACACTCACCCATACTTTATATCTTAAGTCTGATATTTATAGTGCAACTTGTGTATCACTTGTAACTTGATCATCCAATTAGAATCATCCACATGTCTTCATCTTCATTGGGTAATTCAATACATGCTCAAATGTGTGTTCTGACATACTTTGCACGACCAGGTCTGCTGTTTGTCAGATAGTACACTGCTTGTTTTGTTTTGTTGGCTGACATTGATAAGGAGACATTATGTGCATAAACAACCAAAATGGACAGTTGTGTACAATATGTATAACCTCTGAAGATACCATTTGATCATACACATAAATCTCAAAGTGTTGGTAATAAATTTACTTGAATCTGCAAGAAGTAAAGTATTCTTCAATATCTGTGATGGGTAAACTGGACTTGAACTTCAATGTTAGGTCTTTAGTCTTTAGTCTTTAATCACAAATCTTATTCCTAATAAGAGAGTGTCTTCAGTACATGATTGATCATAATAAGAATGATATGTGATAATCTCAGTAGTGTATTTCCATTGTGTTGGTTATACTCATCTTCCTGTGTGCTGGGTGAACTAGCAGTTTCTGTGTGTTGGGTGAACTTAGCACAATAAATTCTTTGCAACCAGCATACAGATGACTTTGCACACAAATAAAGAATTCCAATGCTGGATGACTAAGCCAAAACTATAATGTTAAATACAAGTTGTTGTCATCATAAAATCACATAGAAAGGATCATGCTTTAACAGTTACTATATGTCTAAAATTATTTTTTCAACAACTCGATCAAAGTTTAAAGCTTTATTAATTATTAACCCTCTTTGTTATTTTTATTTTTTTTTATATATATATTTAGCTCAAAGTATTGGATCTTGGTTGCTTAAGCAATATGTTGTCAACCTAGGTATAACTTAACAATTTTTCTTCTTAGAATTGTATGTTATTTATATTTATATATATTGTTCTAACTTCTAATAGCTTTAACTGTTTGACAGACTATCATTTTGATGTGGAAGATATTTAAGTGTGTTTACAAATCTTTATGACAAAGGGATAGAAATTGCAGGCACTAAAAAGGCTGCTGCCGAAGACATAGGCATATCAAAAGGAGGTTGTCGAGATGGATTCTTCTTCCCAACCAAGATGTGAAGCTGATGATATTGTTATATTGTTAGAAGGCATAGAAAACACCCTTCGAGAAATTTTAATCGAATTTAGAGTGGCTCGACAATAAAATCGTGCATATTTTCAGGAAACTCTAACTGAATTTAGAGTAGCTTAGCAAGAAGATCTCAGATATTTTGAGCAGAAACTAGCCTCACAAGAGGAAGTAATACATGCGTTAATTGGTAGCAGATTGAGTTCGTAGTGAGATATCCAGTGTGGTTGAGATATCAAGAGCCTTATTATACTACACTTTTGTATAATTTAAAATGATCGTGTGAAACCACGTAGCGAAAGGAGGTCAGAAAATGCACCTTTTCTATTGTATAATTGAAAACTTTATGAAGAAAGAAAAGTTGTCTGGTGTTGGTTGTGGTCTGTAATAGGGATGTTCATTTCCAAATATTTTAAATTTATAGTAGATTTTACTATCTAAATACAACTTTTTGTTCACTTCCTCTTAGTTGGAAAATCATTCATCATCTTCCATTTCTTCTATCAATACAACTTCGAAGTGGCTTTATGACGTGGCTTGTAAAAAGCCTTTCTTACGGGTTTACCAAAATCTGTCTAATATTGACGATTTCAATGTGGCTTGTAAAAAACCTTCCTTGTGGGAGTCATTTTTAGTTTGCCAAAAGGTGTCAAAAATTGACAGTTACAATGTGGTTCTATGTTATGGTTTATAAAAAACATCCTTGTGGATTACTGGGTTTCAAATTCACTACCTTAGTTTGGTGTGGGGATCTCCAATGTCACACACCAATAAAATCAAGTCACGTTTAAATAAGGCGGAAGAACGGGGCGTGACGCGATCAATCAATAATTACTCAAGAGCGTATGGTTATCGCAAACATATACTTAGAACGCCATAAATAGTTTAAATTCAAGGATTACAAGTTCATCGAGTTCACAAAAACGATATATGTTTAGCAAAACAATATAATTAACATTTTAAACATATAAAATAAGTTCAATGTTTCAAAAGAAATGGAATCCTATTTCGTCGTGATGAGCAAGGGTCCCAAATATGCATGCATTTTCTTACTTCACTTCTAATTCCCTGAAAAACATAGTTAAAAGGATCAACAAAATTGTTGAGTGAAATCCACAGGTTTAAGACTCAATCATTAAACCAAGCGTTTAGTAAACGTTTATCAAAATAGATCGTGTCATCCATGGCTAGAGGTATGATGATATACAATTTGAAAACAATAAATAGCTGACGGTGATCCCCCGAAGGTTAGCTAGACCTTACGAGTTAAACAGCCGACACCTAGGCCTATAACTAAACCACGACTGTTTGTCAATCGTTTGCGATGGACAATTAAAATATACGCTCCTCGTCTCGACATCCTGTCGGCAGTTAGCATGACTAACAAAAGTGGGTGGGATGTCATCCCAATAGTACTATTCGTATATTCGGGGGCTAGCTTTGAACACCGTCAAAAATATCAGGTCATTAACGCACTTAAGTTCCTAGTATATCTAATTACGTTTACAGCACTCTTAAATCCTAGCGAAAGGTCTAGGTTATGACTCCTTAAGTACCGACACCGAGCGTTACCGAAATCGCGTAACGTTTTAGAAGATTGCTTAGCGGTCTTTAAGACCGTGAAGTATTTTAAATTAGGTTACAAAGTGACAAAGAAAACAAACGAAATTTACTTTCACACGTCATCACAAAATATTTATCGTATCTCAAAAACCGGAATTTAATTGGAAATTCCGTAACTCGGTAAACGCAACCGAAAATCGTATAATTAACACTCGAATGTCAATCGTAAATGAATCAAATACATTTTGATGAAAATTATAAACTTATAAAATAAAGTTTTACAACTCAAACTTTAACTCTAAAACATCACAACTAAAGTTTACATAACACACAAACTTACACAAATTAAATATGTAACTTTAAGGCTTTCTTTACTTAACATTTAACAAATTTAAAATGAGGAAAATACCCCCCCCCCCCCCCCCCTCTTGACTACTCAAATCCCCCACTAAAGTCATTTGATTCCATGCAAAGTCATTCCACCACTTTCACACTCTTTCACTTAATCATTTCCTCTGTCTTCTCTCTCAAAAACACACACTAAACTCCCATTTCACACACTAATTTTCAACCAACTTTCATTTAAAGATCACACATTTAAAGGTGTTCATACAGTAAAACAAGATCTCTAAGGTATAACCAACCACTCTAGCTTTCATTTTGTATTTCTTTGCTTACATTCATGAAAATACATGGATTTTATGCCTTTCTCATGGCTATAATCCACATTAGGAGTTTGATGTTTGTAGGTTGTCCCTTACACTTGTTTAAGTGTTCAAAAAAAGGGCAACCCATGATCAAACAGAAATCAAACCGAAAAATCATCTTTTGTTGTTAAAATGAGTATATACATGTTCTTCGTAACTCATCATGGCTGTATTTTAACAACATGAGTGTGTTCGAACAAAGATATAAAGGATTTAATGATCAAAAGCTTGGTTGCAAGTTTGTGTTCTTCTTGAAGAACCGAAGATCCGATTTATGGGCTTGCATAGACCAAAATTCGTAGCTAGATCTTGATCCATGGTAAAATATATTTAAGTTTTTGTAAAATACATGTTCATGTACAAAAGACAAGGCCTAAATCATTGGATGAGCATCTTGTTGTGATGCATGTTCATGGGATCTAAAGTGTTCAATAAGTCTAAAAAAGACTATTTTTAGACTCTTAACACATGTATCTTAGTAGGATAAAAAGATAGTATTTTATCTTGGAGATGTTATATTTTTAGAAAATGCATGAACATCATGCATTGTTTTAGCCTTCTAATTGTGAATAGTTGTGGTTGTATTGTTACAAAAATACTTGATAAAATGTGCTAAAAATTTGGGGATTATTTTTCTCAGTAACTTGAACAAGAGAAGAGGCTTGAAAATAAAAAGTGGAATTTTCGAGAAAACACAAGTATTTTTCTTAAATTAATGCAAACAAAGCCTATAAAAGGTGAATTATTCATGAAAAAAACTTTTAAGTCCCAAATAATTATGGGAAATTTTATGTGTCATTTTTCTCAGAAAACGAAACTATACTCAAAATTTCACACCTTTTGGAGGTGTTTTGATATGTCTTTCGGTTCATGCCTTGTTAAAACGCATAATATTGGGAACCAATGTTCCAGTGCTCAAAACAACTTGAAAATTTTACACAAACCTAAAACTATGTAGAAACTGACTTGGTAAAAGTTCCAGAATTTTTCATAAATATTTGCTACTTTTTCCAAATTTCCGTCACTTTTTAGACATAAATTGATTATAAATAATCCATAAGTCTAAAAATCCCCAAATTTTCACAAAAAATTTGTGAACTATATTTTATGTTGGATACCAAGTTTGGTAATTTTTGAATGTTGTATTCATATATTTTCATTATTTTGTTTACAACTCGAACAAATACCTACAACGCGATTTAAATGGAAATTCAAACTATAACGGCACTTTGTAATTTAATTAGCTAGCTAAACAATCCTAACAAACCGTATTAGACGAGAATGTAATTAGAAACCTTGTGTTCATAGGACTTTGATAGGAGTCATACCCGGTCGGCACACACATTACATCCATCCGTACGCTTACTCTCAATGGTGAGTATTCACAGCCCCTGTTTTTAAATGTTTTACTTAAATGTTTTAGGGTGAAAAGCATGTCTACTTGATTTGCTTGATTACAAATGATGTCTTCAATGTTTACTGTTTATACGTACATGATTATATGCTTGTTTATCTATCGTATATAAAGTCCCCGGTTTGTATCTACACGAACATTAACTCTATATGAGCCAAATGATGCATATGGATTGTACTATTTGGGAGCGAGAACACCTACCCACTCGCGCGGCCACGTGAGTGCATCTCATCATCCTAAATGCCGACGATAGGGCATCTCTCTTTGGGGCAAAGGTCGTATCGGTTGTAGGTTTAATTGTGGACTCAATCATCATAACTATAAACATTATAACATGAGTTTTACAAACTTGACATTACAATTCGTTGTGGTTATAGACATTATAAACATGATTTCATGATAACTCCTCGTATTTTATAATTGACATGGCAGTTCGTTGTGATATTAAACATTTCAACATTGACATGATAATCCATTAAAACTATAAACAAGGAAATTGAAGTTAAACTTGTCATTTAATTTATGTTGTTGTAGCGTTACGGACTTTTTTTCTTTTGGATGTAATCGCATGTATAACTTTAATACTTATGCGCTGTAAATGTATGTAAAACTTGATGTAATTCTTTATTTGTAGGCCGTTGAATGGTGAATTTTTGTATCTTTCTATTATGAGATCATTGTACTGTTACATCTCGTATTTCCGCTTTAGCGGGGTGTGACACTAGCATCATCTAGCTAATGGTTACAGTTTTGTAGTCATGAGGACTTCTATACACTATAACTAGTTTAACGTAGGTTCGCATAAGGATTCCTTGTCTGTTTTTCAATCATCGCATGAAAACAGTTTGTATGTAAACCGTACATATGTTTTTCACCCCAAATTTAGAAAGCAGTAAAAAATAGTAAAATATGGGCTGTGAACTCACCTGGTGAGCTGTGTGAGTGCTACCGTTTTTAAAAGAGTGTTTGCCCAAAGTAGCCTTCTAGCGCTCTAGACGCATGAGGTCGTTTGTGTAAGTACATAGTTAACCACATATCTAGGTTTGTAAAGGTAGATGGCTACCCGCACATCTATGTTCGTATAAGTAGATAGCTACCCACATATCTATGTTCGTTTAATTAGATGGTACCCGCACATCTATGGTAGTTGTTCACTCAACTAGTAGGTTGAAAAAATATTTCGTTTTCGAAAAGTGTAGGACCCGTTGGTGATGTTTTATTATTAGTTCTCAAAGTATCAATAATTTCGTACGATAGGGTATTATTCAGAAATAAGCGTTGTTGGCTCGTTCATTTAATAAATACATCCGTACGTGATATATTTATAACGAAAAATGATAGTACATATCGTTTGTATTTAGATTCGTAAGCTTCTGGGAAACATATAAATTTTGTATTTATATATATATATATAATTTTTCTAAAAAGACTTTTTTTAGAGCTGAAATAAGGCTAACCCGTCCAGATAAGGCTAAGCAGACCGGGTGACTAGCCACGCGTCCGGGTGACTGGCCAACAGAACTACAACTGGTTAATTCACCCGTCCGGGTAAGGCTAATTTTGACTGTCTTTCCCTGTTTATCACAAAATGTTTTCAAACTCGATTTTTGCTATTTAAACCAATTTTTTAGCACTTTTAACAAGATGAAACATGTTTCTAGTCCAAAATGTGACGTTGGAGGTTTTCACTTCTCGGTTAAAAACACTCGTTTCGTTTCCCATTTTAAAAGCCGTTTTCCGTTCGTTTAGCAACTCTTTCACCATTTTAACCACAATCTCGTTTTAACACTTTTAAATCATCTCATAATACATATGTCATTAACATCATAATCATATGTTTAGCCAAATCTTTCACCATTTTTACTATCATTCCATTTTAAGACATCTAAAGCATTTCATAATATATATATATATATATATCACAAATCATACATGTTGGTACTCTTTTTAACATAAATCTTGTTCTTGATCATTTTAAACACATTTGAACTTGTTTTGAAGGTATAGTTTTATGAATAAATGTTTTAACATACATTTTTGTTGAGTTTAACAATTGAGTGAACTTCTAGCATCTAGGCATTGAAAATAAAAGAAATGACAAGATCAAAAAGGAAGAGTTCTCCTTACAATGTTCTTGGATGTAAAAATATAAGAGAATAAGAAGAGAACTTCAAATCTTGAATGTTCCACCAAAATCCTTTTAAAACCCAAATATACTAGCTTTCCTTTAAATCATTGAACCTCAAGATTATGAGATCAAGAAGATGATTAAACCATGTAGATGCTTGAAATAGTGATTAAGATGATGTAAGGATGGTGTAGGTATGATAGAATATGATGGTGGTTTAATGGTGGTTCAAGGTGGATTTCTTGAAACTGAAAATGATGAAGATGATGATGATGATGGAAAAGTGAGAGGGAAATGAGGGAGTGTGTGCAGATTTTTGAAGTGTGAAGTGTATGTATATGTGTTAGTCTTCTAACTAATAGAATACTTAAATGGAAAGCAAATGGGCAAGATATTTCCTTGCATGAAGAGTGATGGGAGGGATCTAATTACATCAAGCAACTTGTGGATGGGAGGGAGTTTGGGGAAGGGGAGAATTGTATACAAGAAGGGGAGGGAAAGGGAAAAATCTGGCCACATTGACTTTTTGACCTAGTTGCCTTCTTGCTTGAAATTAATTTAATGATTTAAGCTACTTAGTGATCTAGTTTAGGTGCTTAGTTTAAGTAGGTGATTAATTAGATGTAAGTTAGATAATTAGGGGTAATCAAGAGGGATTAGATTAGTATTAGTAACTTTCAATTTATTTGATTTAAGTCGTTTATGTGTTGATCCTCAATCGTCCAAAAAGTTATGCTATAAGTCCTACCGCAATAATATAAGTAAAGAACTACTAATTATATTCATTAGTTTAACGTCATTCAGGAAAAGTTTATCACCGACGTTCGTATTCATCGGACTCTCTGATTTATCACGTAATTCTCAAAATTACGTTTATTACTTACTTGTATATCAACTCGTATGCAACTTAAATATGCATACTGGGCACGGTAGACTTATCTCAGTTTAAATCAATATCATTTTGATTATAAGGGAATTAGCGTAAGAATGCATGATTAGGGTGTACGAAATTTACCGGATTTCGAGAGTTGTCACATCCAATAATTCCAAATAGTTGTTATACCATGTTCAATATACACATATAACCTTATACCTATAAGTATAACTTATCAAATTCCTTATATCGTCATCACAAGCTAATGCTAATAGCGCATAGTCCAAATTAGAATCCGACTTCTTAAAATGGTAATACATATTGTCATTTAGATCATACCCTAACTATTCCACCAGTTTATCTACTTCATAAGTAGATAAATAATCTTGACTTACAAGGTCAAAGTAAGTAAATATACCACAAACATATTTTATACCATGATACTTTGAGAATGTCCTGGCATGATGCGTCCTGATGGAGAAAAGGGTTTCGTATTGCTCTATTTAAAAATAAAAAGACAAACAATGGTCAATAAGAACAAAAATTAGGGTTTTATAGTTCAACAAAACTGACAATACATATTTATTACCGTATAATAGTCGCAATTCTTCAACTGTTATATCTTCCTCCCCACGTAACCAACAAGTTCATCAATTCATGATGAATAACTACAGTTTTCAAAAATTATGAAAAATGGTGATGAAATTCAAATTTTGAACAGAGCAAAGAAAAATGTTGAAGTTGGAATGGACAACCGGGTTGAATGAGGAAGAAATGGGAATATATTAGGTTGGGGAGGTAATTTACAAATGTACCCTCACTTGTTAGGAACGGGTGGCCATTTAACGGGGAAAAACTAACGAGAGTTAGGGATGGATTCATTTGGGACAAAATAGCAACCATTGGGTCAGGAAGTGTAGAAAAAAGTTGGGAGGGATGAGGCATGAGAAAATGAAGGACCACGACAGCAGGGACTATAATTTACCGAAAGAAAAATACAAAAAACTTTAAATTTATCTAGTGACCTAAATAAGTAACCACTTCATGTATTAGCGTCTCGTAGCAGTCGATTTGTATTGGTAGATTCCTTGTCGGCCCAACTTACTCTTACCGATGTGTGGCGTTTGATAATTGTTGCCAACCACGAACTTTCATGGTTTCTTTCATGCATGTTTATAGAGTTGAAAATACATTATTGAGCTCCCGTGAAGCGATCTTTCCAAAAGAAACTTGAACCGCAAAAACTAATTCATCAATTGTTCCAAGAGATACTTGTTCCCGAAGTTAATTAATAGCTCGAAAAAATCAAAGATCTAATACATTTAAATCAAGTTTATTTAGTGGCTGAAAGCAAAGAAAGATATCAAACCAATCTCGAGATACTGCTTCAAGAAACTCGTTATCATTGCTCAACTGTTCGAGCGCAATGCAGTGGTATTGGTTCCGATTCGACAAAGGTAGAATGCCTGGTCGAAGGTCCAGTACAGTAGGTAGCAGGTGTGTTCGTTTTGGCTCCCGAGCGAAAACGATAAATAGGCGATGCACCATCCTTGCTGCTACGTACGTTGACCTTGACTTGAGAGAATCATCCAATTGAATCCAAACTCAAAGGAGGACCACAAGCTCAGGGCTCGACGAAAGAAAAAGTCTCAGCATTAAGAAAATGGGATTAGCTGTGAAAGAAAGAGCCCGACATTCATTTTTTCATAAGAATTCATAGTTGAGTCTACTAAAAGAGGGACCAGCTCATCGTAGTGATTAGAGGACACCTCTGATCGTTCACCTCTAATGTGACACGTTCCCTCACAGTTTGATCAACGGGATCAGTCGGCTAGAGAACGGGGCTATTCTTCTTCCGAGGAGACAAAGTAGTCTCTTGTACTGACCGAACCCTCAGTTCGGAAGTCTTCGTCAACATGTTACGAAGCTCCAGTCTGGCGGTCAACTTGATGCGGGAGAGGCATGAGTGCAGTTCGATCTTGTACTGTATTCCTTTGTGGTGAGTAGGGCCTTGACATCAATATTGGGCTTCGTATTATCTTGTTGAATATATATCGGACCTGTATGACCTTGTGGCAATTTAACTCTTATAACGGTAGTATCGTTTTGATGGTCTTGAAATGTAAAAGCATTTTCATCAATGTGAACAACAATAAACATATTATGGAAAGTTGGAACGTTAGTTGATAATGATCAAATAATTTTAAATAAACGAAATTCCAACCTTGTCTTTTTATTCGCTTATGTAGGATCCGGCTTGATCCCATTCGTACGAAGTTGAAGTGCACCTTCTTGGATCTGTCTATGCAAAGTCGACTTCAAAACATTTACTCAATATTTGTTCAGCAACGTAATGGTGGAAGATGTGAAATTTCATTGAAATTGATTTGTATCTTTTTTCGTTTAATTTTATTGGGCATCTTTGAAGATACATCTACCTTTGACCCGTCAATAATTTAAAATTGAGTTTGATGCCATATGCGACTTATGGTCTTCTTGGATATAACATATAAAATCGCGAGAACACATATCGACCCCTTTTTTAGTTTGCCATCGACACTTTTTTGTAGTAAATTTTCATAGATGGCTTGTCATTGGTCGTTACTTAAGTTCTTTTTAGTTGATGAACTTGTTAAGTGCTCCATCTTCTAAATCTAAATTTGAGAATAGACCCAAAACAACTGTGATTCTTTTTAGAGAAACTGGAAGAACACGTAAATTCATATTATACTCTTAGTATTGGTTTTATAAATATATTTAGCTGATGTTGTCCATGAAATTTTGGTGAGAAGATTACCTCCATTGCCTAAGATCACTTGCAGTCATAACACTCGTCGTGACTAGTCGTGGGTGTCAAGTAAGTCATGACAGATTGTCATCCACGACTAATCACAGTAGGATTTTCACGACAGTTCACGACAGATAATTAAGACCCATTATTTTATTTTATTTTCCATTTTCTTAAAAACACATTTACTTTTAATTAGATATAAAACGTTATAATTAATTTAAAAACTACTTAATTAATAAAAAAATATGCATATTTCATATAAATAAAAACGTTACAATACTAAAATAAAAACGTTACAATACTAACAAAACTAAAACATTACTATACTAATTAAAATTCTATACACTTCGGAAGTTGACCAGAAGCGTCCAAATGTGCTCAGTGAGATTGTTTCGTAGTTTTCCGTGTACCACTTTATCGCTTATTTCTTTTATTCTTGCACTACGCACCGCGACTATTTCCCTAATACCGCCTCAAACCAAGTTAGCAGGATCAGCGAGAAACTCTTCCTCAAGTAGACTTATTGCGAAACCGTTGTCTTCTTGAATCATGTTGTGCAATATCACGCAAGTGTACATGGTTCTCATTGCTCTTTTTATTATTCTCCACCTACCTTGAAACACACCGAAGGTTCGCTCCACATCCTTTCGTGCACTTTCTTGGAACTTTTGAATTTTTGTCGTTTCTCGTAAGTAGGATATGAATACGCCTTCATGAGCCTAACCCAATCTCGATAAATACCATCCGCGAGACATTACCCTTTCGTGTATGATTCCCATTCACATCAAATGGTGCGGGTGGGCCGGCGTCTTTTTTGATGTTGTCGAACAACGGAGAACTATTTCAAATATTGATGTCGTTGTTCGAACCAGCTGTACCAAAATATGCATGTCATATCCACATATCGTATGAAGCCACTACTTCAAGCATAACTGTCGGGTGCCCGTGATCACCTCTTGTGTATTGCCTTTTCCATGAATTTTGGCAATTCTTGCATGGTCAGTACATGCATTCAATGTTGTCGAGCATCCCAATGAAGCCATGTTTCTCTTCATGTGCTTTATATAGGCAAACAATATCACTAGCAGTCAGCTTTCTCAAATACTCCTCCGAATACAGTTCGAATACACACTTGCAAAGTTGTTAAAACAATAAACTGACGTCCATTAAGCCATTTGTAAGTATTCATCGAACATATCCGGAGACGTCCCATATGCCAATTATCATATGGCAGACGTGCACTTTTGTAACAGAGTAAATCCTAGCCGACTAGTTGCATCTTCACGTTTGTAAATTACACAAAATGGTCGGGGATATGTTCAATAGAATAACTGGTAATATCATGGACTATTCGGATAAACAACTCCCGACGCATTCGAAAACATCTTTTAAACATATTAGGTGGATATTTCGGATCATTGAAAGTAATCCTCCTCCAAACCTCGCTCGACACTTTCACGATCTCTTAGTATATACATACGTGTTGCATGCAAACGTGAACTTCCGGCTCCGGTTCGTTCATATTTTTCCTCGATGCATTGTAGCAAAATTTCAACTAGTTCATCATCTTTCGAAGAATCATCAAAAATACAATTAAGACGATTAAGTGCTTCCATTTTGATGCTAGTATATTCAGTATGAGTTATATGTATAAATTGTATAGATTTGATGCAAATTGTATGAATTGTTAGTGTGTTAAAAATTATATAGTTGTTGTTTATTTATATAGGAGTAAATTGAAATTGATTTAAAAATAAAATATAACACCTTTAGTTGTTGAGCTCAACGGAGATATATATATCTATATATTAAAAAAAAATTTGAAAAGTAAATGTTAAGGTTAAAAAAAACTTAAAATTTTTTTTTGAAATCAAACGAAAAAATAATTTAATTTTTTAATGCGCTTAAGTTTTCTAGTTCTTACTTTGTGGTTTTTTCGATGAGGACGGACCATTTTAACTGTGATGGTCCGTGATGGCTGCACGAAACCCCAACTACGAACCACTACAAGTGGTCTAACCCTAAAATTGAAAATAAATAAAGTTGGTCCTCAAATTGTTGTTCTGTGTACTTCGTAAAAGTTTTGGTGGGAAGTCTTCACCATAATCTTAGCTTTAAGAAAATATATTTTCATCAATTACCTTTTTTAAATAACACAAGTTTTGTGTCAACTTATAATTAGATGAAGGGTAATATGGATCATTTACTAATTTATTATAAATTGTGAAAAAGGTATTGATGAATAATAAAACCGGAACGGAGAGAGTAGATTTTATGCATTTATATTGATCAACCGATATCAAGTTAAGCATATAAACCTATAAATACTTGCACTAGTTTATGATTAATACATATATTTATTTGAAAAGTCATTTTATATGTGACTTACGTATTTTCTTTCTCCAATTTCAAATATATTTTAGCACATCAACTATTGGATTTTTAAGACCACTCGGAGTCGTCCGTGGTCGGACCTCCGTGCAGCCACCACAGTCCATCACAGTCGAAGTGGTGTTGTGTTAGTCCGTCATCGTCAAGAAATCCACGACCCCCGACGAGCAAATGCGGGGCCCACTTGAATATTTAACTGTTTTCTTTTTTTGAAGAAGCAGTAGATGAACAAGTTTATGTTTTGCAAGTTTGAAGAAGAGTACCAGAAGTTAGGAGAAGAAGCACAAAGTTTCTGTTTTGCAAGGAAAGGATGTTGCAGTAGGTCAAGGAAGAATATGAGGGAAATGAGCTTTTTACAGAAAAATGGATTTTTAAATTTGATATTCTTTTTTTTTAGTAAGCCCAACAAATTAATAAATGTAATTGTTTAAAAAATTAAGTTAATTTTTTATAAAAGTTTATAATAAAAAATTGATTTATAAAACTACTTATGTAATTTTAAATATTTTTATTATTTTTTAGCTTTTTTTATTTAATTAAAAATAAATGTATTTTTAAAAAAATTGAAAAATAAATAGAATAGCAGGTCTCAATTGTCAATCGTGAACTGTCGTTAAAATTTTATTGTGATTAATGACGGATCAATCGTGAGCTGTCGTTAAAATTTTATTGTGATTAATGATGGATGACAAGACGTGACATCCGCAAGATATCGCAACTCGGTTATAATTACGAGTTGTTGAACTTATTTTTAAGTGTACAAATTAAACTTAGCATTTTCAAATTAAGAAAAAAAAAACACGTGTAATGCCATCACCTTCAAACACAACAATTTTCAAAAAACCTAAACCAAACTCTAACCGGGACCAAAGAAACCTTTTTCCAGACTAACTATTTCCATACAACTAAAACAAATCCCATTCATAACTTATAACCTAAGCCTCAAAACTTGTACATCCACTTGATTTCATCAATTGCTAATGTGGAAAAATGCAGTATAAAACACAGTAAGTTGTCATAATACAATTGCACCGTCTGAAAGACATAAAAGACACCGTCATCGATTCTTCCTTATTTCATTTATATCTAACAACGTTATTTGAAATAGTATGAAACATTGCGACTGTGATTAAAACTAAAAAAGAAAGAATAAAATTAAAGATGGTGATGGGAGTAAGTTTTCAGGTGTTGATGGACTTAACTGTTGCTGTGATTTCACTAATGATTGGATTTGGTATTTTCGCGTTCATCGCTTCCGTTCTGTGTTCTGCTGCTTTCTTTCACAACGCCAAAGCCCACTCTTCTTGAATCTTAATTGGTATATATGGTTTTTATTTATTTTTTATTATTTGTTTATGTATTTTTTCTTCTAGAACTGTTTGCCAATTGCCATTATAAATTATAAAAATAAAATAAAATAAAATAAAATGGTATTGTTAATAATTTGTTTTCTTTGGTTGTCCTAAAAGCAAAAGAAATTGCTGATTGGGTTTTCTAAAAAAGTTATCCAGACTAGTTTTGTATAAATTAAATTGTAAGTTGGTAGTTTGGACCAAAAAACCGTGAGCGTTATGTTGCCCAATTGAATTGATCTTGTATAAGATTTTTCGAGAATTGAGTTTTGTGGAATGTTCTAGAAGTTATCAAAATGGGAATATGTTGTTTTTCATTATAATTATAACAAGGTGATTCAACTAAACTACTTTATAGACCACAAATTGAATAACACGATCACTCTTCAGCTTGAACAGACAAATACTTCCATTTTTTTCTTTTCGCTTTTTTAAAGTTTTGTATCATTTTAAAAGCAGCGGAAATTCAAAAAATGCTTTCAAATATAAAGGATGGAGTTTTAATTTTTCATATTAGGGAATGTAGGATATCTTTAAATCATAGAGTTCCCGTTCTCTTAGAATATGTCTCTGGATAACTTCAACTTGAACACGTTTTTTAACTTTTCAACTTTTCAATTTTTCAACTTTATTAATTTTTCTTTGAAAAAACTTCTTAACTAAACGCACACTTATTTTTCACTATTCTAACCGATGACGTGAGGTGAACTTAGGGTACATTAGAGACAGGGCAGGTTTATATTTCGTGTGCATAACCTTTTTACCTGTGTCATCTCTTTTGAATTTGAAAGGCGCCATGTCGTAACTAAATAGTAGTCCATTCGGTTTGAATATTTTAATTATACATAAAAATAATAGTTTTAATGGATTATGCGTATATATTTGTAATTCCATTTCCATTATATATCTTCTTAAAAATTATATATTTTTTCATTTTGCAAAAGGATATAAAAAAACCATTTATGATGAGGCTAAAATGTTTATCGTTAGATTAAAGTGTTATTAAAAGTAGGAACTTAAAAAAATGTGAGAGTAGCTGAGGGATCAAGGTAAAATATTTTGATAATAGGGACATGAATGGGAAATGGATATTGTGTTCCATTTCAGACTTTGTAAATTTTCTTTTCTCCATCACTCTTATTAGCATAATTCAACCTTCAACAGTGCTTTAAAATTTATTTTAGTCATATGAAAACTACACATTTTCACCATAAAAATGTCATTTAATTGGACTAAATTATTTAAAAATGAACATAGTATAAGATAGCATGGATCAGAAAATTGTTACTCCCGATTGTTTGATGTCCCGAGCCATCATTCATGTCGTCGGTGCCAGGGCTGGCTTTGATTAGGGATTAACTAAAGAGCGGTCTACATGGACCAAAATTTATACAAGTCTTTAAGCTTATGCACATTTCTTGTTTCGCAGGGAGAAAAAGATCCGCATTGAGGTTCTACATGGGATAGCATTAGAAGGTGTCCTTTTGTTTTAGTAAGCATCAACTTAAATGTGATATGTTTAAAGAGTTAATAAGTTTACGTTGTGTATCACCCTTGTAATTATGATGTACTTGGAAGATATGTAGCATCTAGTTGTTAAGAATAAGAAACTTTGCTTTGTTGTTAGCATACTTTTAGCAACTATTATGCATTATTGTAGGTGTCTTAGATTATTTTATATCTTATTTTCTATACCAAGTGAACTGATGACATGACACTGGTTATGGTGGAGTGACGGATGATGTGGTATCTTGTGTTACATCGTTCAAAAAACCTGATAAAAAGATCACTGGTAACATAAAGTACATGAAACAAGTCTTGAAGTTGAACAACGCTCAAGCTCGCACACTTTTTTTTATGGAAATTTTCAACCAGATATATAATTGATGTTCGCTCTGGTGGTGGTTTATGCTCTTTGGGCACGTGATTGCTCTTTATGTGAAAACATTGCTGCTCAGAGTATAATTGATGTATTTTAGGGCCCGTTGGTAGTCCGTTTTCAACGATGAAATAAGAAGTGGGGATGAGTATCAGAATATGAGTTGGTTTAGGTCGGTTTAATTCAATGCTGAAACTTGGGTTATCTTCTTCACAACTGAATTGTTATTTCAGTTATAATTTTGATTTTATTCATTTATGTTTGTGTTAAAGATAGAAAGGATTTTAGAAATCCGAAGCTTTCATCATCGTACAAAGGTTGAAACATTGTCAACAAATAAGTAGAGGAATATAAACAACCGTTGAATGGTAAATATCGTCAAAAAGAACTGAGCTGGCTACTGGACTTTGTTGCCAACATTTCAAATTTCGAACACGTAAGAGAAACTAAAAAGTGGGAAGTAGCAGGGATCGGAAAAGAATAGCCTTGATGTCACCATATCGCATTGATGTCACAGTATCATATAGAGTATGAACTTGACTTGTGCTTTAAAATGACGCTTTTTGAAGAAAGTTTGAGATAACCTTTTATATGGCAGGCAGCAGTTCTTCACTCGCTCTGTTTGCTTAATGCCTTTTATTGAATCGACCGGCTTGAATTTCTTTATAGGTCAACTAGAAAAGAAGGGAAAATCTCTTTAGAGGTCAACTAGAAAAGAAGGGAAAAAGGGTCCTATGTGTGAAATGAAGAAAGAAGGCTCTAATTTGCAGTCTTCCTTAAAGAGAGTGTAAGGTAGTTGCATGTCCATTTTGTCTAAAATATAAGTCTAAAAATATGTTCAATTCCATAATCTTACTAGTTCTCTCATACAAAGTATCATTTTTTAAATCCACCTATCAAATTTTTAAAAGCATATTTAGGTACACATTTTTCTATCACTAACTTACATTTTAAGTCCACTTTTGTTGCTTGTGTACACTTCAAAATTTCTTATGCACACTTCAAAAACTGATGATAGCCCATCTAAAAAGAACCTGATCCAGCATTGAACATAATATATATGCACATAGCCCAAATAACGACCACTGGCCCAACGTTGCAAAAGATTTACCTTATATTAGATTTTTGTTATATCTTCGTATCGATTGGGGATGGTTTGGTTATGGTTGGCAAACAAACTGAACTGACAATATTGTGTTTGGTGGAAACCCACATGTCTCCATATAAAAGTGTGGGTTACTTTCTATATTATCAATTGATTTTAGAGTTAACCTAAGCTCATTTCTATATTATCAATTGATTTTAGAGTTAACCTTAGCTGAGCTTATATGGTTGAATATGTAATTGAGTTAAATATTTGTGTTAGCTTATATGTTAGATATGTGCTTAGAGTTAAATATTGGTTCATAACACATTGTTCTTCCAAGAATTGGATATTCAGTTATTTTAATGATTTGAATCTTTTATGTTACTTATCTGCTTTTTTTCACCTGTAGGAAAGGGTATGTTCACTTTCTTCTTTCGAAATAGAAAATGATACATTGAAAAAAGGTCTAAAGACTATAAGCGACCATTAATCATATAGAACTTGCTAACAAGAGCTGCCGCTATGGATTCCTTTGAGGATGCATTTCGGAGACGATGACCCACGTTACCATAGGTGTTGTTTAGTGGTTGAGTCCTTGGGCGTGTCGTGGTATCGACGGACCAAAACACACATAAACCTTCTTTTTGAAAAAAATTTAACTGTAACATTCTTTTTAATAAAATAAAAAGTGTTATATCTGTTTGAATTTTTTTTCTCTTTAAATCGCAAAAAACTCTATAAATAACAATATAAAAAATTCATTATTTTCATACACCACATTCATTCAAAATACATATTTACCGTTCACACACTTATTAATGTTTTTTTTTTCTTTTATCCAAACATGAATTCATAGGATGCTTTGCGTATTCTTCCGACGACCGACAATTTATGAATCTGGGTCCCTAGTAGTAGATAATGAATGTAGTAAGTTATCACTCAATGTGTTTTGTTAGAAAATTTAGTGACATGTGGATTTCCATCAACGTTGAACACATATTTTAATATTATATGTGGAATTAAGTTCAAATGAGAATGTGAATTTTTGTGAAAGGTGAGGAATCAATCTCAACTATCAATTTCACAAGATAATAATACCTCCAACATTTTTAAAAATTGAATATCTCACAAACGGCTAGTCAAAAAATATATAAAAATTGCACTATAAAAATCAGCATTTTTTTTATTTTCGATTAGACATTTCACAAGTTATACTTTCGACAAACTCTTTTTTTTTTCATTTTTTGGTGATTTTCGAAAACTGGTAACACATGTGTTAGTTTCCGTAAAATATGTGTTAGTTGCTGATAACACGTGTGTTAGTTTCGATAATACATGTGTTAGCTGTTGGTAACACATGTGTTAGTTGCTAGTAACACATGTGTTACCAACCACTAACACATGTGTTACCGGTTTTCAACCAAAAAAAAAAAAAAAAAATTTCGTCGAAAGTATATCACGAGGGATGTCTAATCATAGGGAAAAGAACATTGATTTCTATGGTGCAACTTTTATAATTTTTTGATTAGCCGTTTGTGAGATATTTAGCTTGGGGGAAAATTGGATTTTGACAAATGGATGCCTAGGATTCATTCCTTCATTTTCACTAAAATTTTCATTCTCATTTGAAGTTAACCCATTATATGTATAGGTATATGTATTACATATGTATTTATGTTGCCACACCCGTTTTCTATCATTCGTTAATACTTTTTATTTCTACTCATGTATCTACATTTTGTTCTATAGATTTCATGGAGTGTCATTGTTTCATGAATACTTTTAAGATTTTTTTATTTTTATTGTTGTATTGTACTGAGTTTATCATAATAATGAAATTTATATTTGAGTATGAGATCTTTTTCAAGGAACACGTTATTCAAAATAAAATCGAGTTTATTATTGTAATATGCAATAACTAAGAAATAAAATTACAACTTGATAACAATAATAACAGAAATAGATAATTGTATTATCAATTACAACCAAATGAACATTACATGATACGAGACAAGAAATAAAAGAACAAGAAAATAGTTGGTGCTTGCGTTGAACACAATTCCCTTAAAACGGATTTGAGTCTGTTTCTCAGGGTACGACGGCTTAAGCTGTGTACAGCCGGAGTTAGAAACTTGCCTGAAAATGCAGAAAATAGGTGAGTGGTTTGTGGGTGAGTTCTTGCTAGTGATAGCTTGTATGAACTTGGAGATAGAGTGCTCAAAATACAAGATTATTTCCAGCAGAACAATGATGGAATAAGAATAGTATTTAACTAGTTACCAACATGATTAAGCTCATAAAGAGCTAATCAATTGCCATCAAGTTGTAGCTCTTGCTCATCTCCCATATCATAACTTATATGCATCTCAAAGGACTTGGGTTGGGTCATGGGTTAAAGTAACCCATAAATATTGGTGGAGCCCAATCCATTATGTTCTACTTTTAGTCCATCATCAATGAGATTACTAGTCCAACTACTAGCCTAACAACTAGTCCAAATATCTTATTTACATTATTTTTCAACAATATTTGTACATGTTTTGGGTTAATTGAGAAGTGAGCAAGTGATGTTCATATGAAGCTGATGGGACACTAAGTTGTACTCACAACTGAATCACACCATACTGACTGCTCTAAGAATGTTTATGAACATATGACAAATGTTAGCTTCATTGTAATGTCTCACCTTTAAAGCAAAGTAAGTGAATAATTCATCATACTTACAATACAAATACCCAGTTGTTTAGAATGATTACAATCCATCATTTTCAGGTTATTAGAAGATTCCCTGATCATTTTCAAATGTTGCCGACTAAAATATGGTAGACTTTGTGGAGACTTATTTCTCCTTTTAAAAAAAGCGTCAAATCCGTAGGTATGATTTCCTATCAAGGACATGATTTTAGTTTAGACAGCTATTTTTAAAGCAATGAATATTTAAGGTAAAAACTTAAATGGCAGTGTGCGAACATGATATAGATGTTGTGGGTTTGTCATCTTATGTCTGTAAGTTATGACAATGGGAAATAGCAAGCAAAACCAGACAAATTTGGCAAGTCATATGTGGGGACATACCATTTTGTAACCTTATCCCTTGCAAAATCACTTAAAATTCAATATTTACATTTTTTTTGTCCTCCCAAATTCCTTCACTTAATTCTCTATAGAGACTTTTCCCCTTGAATACATTTGCAATGTATTTTTTTCAACTAATGATCTTGTTTGTGAATTAAAGTTGATAAGGGAATGTTTTATTTTGAAAATGATTCTTTTTTTATTTTTGTTACTTTTTCTAGTGAATTCTACAAGTATATTTCTCTATGGCATATGTTCACTGAACTAGTTTTCATTAGAGTGTTTCATGCAAACTGCACGTTTGGCAAAACTATCTGAAATTGGACGTGCTTTATAGAAGGCACTACAACTAGTTTTTCGTTTAAATGTTTACTTTTTTGAAACAGAACCTCAAGTTTTAGTATCTAACGAAAGCTTTTTTCGATTGAGAGATTACATTTTTATAATGAAAGCTTATAAAAACTCCATAGTGTTGCATGCCAAGCATTCCGCAAGTAGTATAATACCGCTTAAATATATGTTAAATAAACTTAATTTGTAGCTAAATACATACATATCTATATGACAATAATAAAATTAAAGTACGTAAAAGCACATACACACATGTAGAGCAATATCATGTTAAACATGCATTAGCCACCATTCTTGAACATCTAGATCTAGATTTCACATTAAAACAAAAACTGTCTGTGCATGGATTGCACCCTTATATTAGGCTGCTGAATTCCTTAAAGCCAGATAAAGTTGCAAAACAAATCAAATTTCAGACAAACTAGTTAATTAGTCTTCCTTGGCTTAATGTCAATTCTTGTCTTGTGTTCACCTTCTTTCATCGCTCTTTGCCTTCTGTCATACAACTTCTTTTTCATTTGTCTTTGATTCACTGTATGCTTGAACTCACGTCGCAATCCACTTCGTTTCTTAGAGCTTCCATGCAGAATTGCTTCACGACTTGGTCGTGAAGAGGCGTCCGAAACCATAGAATCATCACTATCTTCATTGTAGTACATCTTGTAATCACCATGACTTTCTTCACAATCGACATGATCATGATCATGACCATGATGATGATGATGATTATAATTGTAACTAGTTTCATGCATGGGAGAAACAATGTACATAGTCCACCCTGATTCACTACTACTACA
Source organism: Logfia minima (assembly GCA_963921325.1). Taxonomy (NCBI): domain Eukaryota; kingdom Viridiplantae; phylum Streptophyta; class Magnoliopsida; order Asterales; family Asteraceae; genus Logfia; species Logfia minima. The sequence continues at coordinate 26,910,027 of OY992768.1, forward strand.
CTCCTCATTAGCAACTCCAAGGAATTTGGAAAATTCCATTTTGATTTACCCAAGAAAGTATTTTAGTTGAAAATTTTGAAGTTGGAATACACTTGAAATGAAATTAATTAATATACATGTATGCATCATAAATGGTTTAGCTTTAGAGGTGAGTGGCAAGTGGGGAAGGAACCCCACTCTGCATTTGAGAAAAAAGTACCAAGTCACATGATCATAAATGGCTAAAAGAGAAGAGGATCCCTGCATTATTTAAAATTTAAATTTTCTTCTGTAATGTCATCAACAGGGCTTCCTTTCATGTGAGATTGTACAGGCTATCCAACTGTATTTTGGCGTTTTCTGTTAGGCCCAAATTTTGCTTCTATCTGTTGTCTCTTTGCTCATAAAGTAGGCTTATGTCTTTGGTTTATGTGGGGCATCAACATTAGTTTTCTTCTTAAAATTAACTTTTCATTAATTACTGAGAATAATTGGTTGTTTATGACTCAGCTTTGGCCATAGCCTTCTGCCCAAGTGCCAAAACTTTAAATGGCGGTCCACGGTAGGTGGTCGAGTGACGTTTAAGTGTAATCTCCTAAACTGCAGTTAATAGGACCCTTGCATCAAACGGTCATTTTAATGTTTTAAATACGAAATTTCTATATTTTTTGTACATGTGAACCATGTCATTTTGATGCTGTTGAACTCAAAGTTAAGTGGAGGAAAAGTGTACAAAAACATATCTTGTTCCATAAATAAGTAAATTCAGAAGAAGGCTGGAATTCTTTTTCTTTAATGCCCCACTTTAATGATTTTCTATCAAGTTAAGGCAGTAGTCACAAAACTCACCTAATTTGCATTTGGCCATATCATCATTCTTCTTTATCTTTGTTCTGTAATGAAGTTTAATGTGCTAGTACACAAATGAAACTAGCTTCTTTTTGACATTTTCCAAATGGGATTGAATTACTTTCCTTAACTAGAGACTTAATAAGTTTAGTTGGAGTTTTAATACCATAGGTGTAGCTAATGTATAGAGTGGTCTTTCTCTTTTTACCACAAAGTCAAGAAGTCTGATGATGAAAATTTAAAATCGTCAATATTTATTAGTTCAAGTACCCTACTTGGGTAAAGGTAGAAACAACATATAAGTTATGGGATTCTTGTAAAGTATGAACAGGACAGATAATAACATTGTTCATTTGTTCATTTTAAACACCTGGATTTTTTTTTTCTTTTTTTCTCTCTTAGTTGCCAGATCAATGAAAGATCAGCTTTAGAAGTGGGAAATGCATTGGAGCCCATTCAAGAGGTAAGACATATCGTCATTAATTGCCTGTTAATGCATCTCTCAATCACTCAGTTCTAATGGGCACCTAGTACTTCTGTCTTGACATGAATAAAGGTCACACTTTTTTTTCATAATGCAGTGCACCCAACTGTATTTGGCTTTTTTTATCATCAATCCTCTGCTTGTCTGTCCTCATAAAGCATGTTTATGTCATTTATCTAATTGAGTTGACTCGTTGAGTCACTGCATTCGAGTTTTCCCAATTATAACCATCTTGTTAGATTAGGTGATTGTTTTATCATCATACTTGTGCTCGTCTGTCCTTATAAAGCATGCTTTATGTCATTTTTCTTGCTATGTGAACTCATTGAGTCCTTGCATATAAATATGTGCGTATAAGTATGTAGCATGGACATTTTTTGGTAAATGACATTGAACCCAACTTATATTGCTTTTTTTATAGTACTCATTATATATACTCTTCAAAGTGAGTTGATTCACTGACCAATTGAGCCCAAGTTTTGGTCATGCAGCAAATTTTTCGTAAAATTAGCAATTTGTCCATAATAATTCCAGTTAAAGACAGTTGGTTGTTTATGGAAATGGTAGCGTAATGAACTGTAGTATCACTATGGTATCCTTTTTCTGCAAGATGGAAAATCATCTTTTAGTCCCATGTTAATCATCTAGTTACAATAGGTAAGTACATGGTGGAACTGGTAGTTTTATATGTCCATTCTAATATTCTATTCGCATGAAAAGGAAAATTCTTATATCATCTGTCTTTCTTCTATCCTCATGAAGTGATTTTATGTTCAATTTCTAAGGGAGATGACTCACTGAGACATTGCACTTAAGTTATAGCCATTCTGAGTTTTTTTCTTTATTTTTGCAAGGAAATTGACAATTTTCCTTTCATCATCTCATGGTGAAGTTGGCAGCGAACAAACTGCTTTTGGCCTCTATACGTTGCTTGTTGCCTGTCTGCATAAAGCATGTTCATGAGTCATGACACTCTTACTATAACTGAGTTGACTCACCAAGTCATCGAACTCAAGTTAAGAGTCAGTTCTTGAGTACATTTGGCACCATATCCAACTCTATTTGGTTTCTTTATCACTACTGCAGTGCACACAATTGATGCCATACATATATTTAACCAAGTTAACTCACTTAACCATCTTGCATGACTCAAGTTTTACACTTCTTGATATCCAAAAGGGATAGTGCGTGGGAATGCAGTTAACTTTAGTCTAAACTCTACATTGTGTATCCAACTTCATTTTGGTCTATTGCGTATCCAACTTTCAAATACCACTACTGTATTTATTTAATGGTACTTCTACTGACGTAGTACCTTCGTCTCATCTGTGTAGGGTGCCATGTGGCATCCATACAAGTTGACACGTCATCAAAAACATGATACATACAATAGCGATATCTGAAAGTTGGTTACACACAATAGACCAAATGAAGTTGGATTCACACTATAAGGTTTGAGCTAAAGTTAAGTGCATTCGCACGCACTAATCTCTGTCCAGAATTACTAAATTTCCAATTTACTCATAACAGTTGTCTAGTTTAAAATGGATGGATTCTAAGTGGACATGAATATTGAACTTTCCAGTCTGTAACGACCCCGTTAAACGCACAACTGCAGTATCTTATCTGTTTACAACCAGACAATGGAAGGGGCCTATGTTATTAGTAATTTGATCATTTGGAGTCTTACTGATTTTTGGCTTTTTGAACTCCGTTGAAAAGGGCATTTTGCTTTTTAAGAATTGGGTAGTTGAGTGAACAATTTGTTTATTTGTTTGTTTGCATATATATGTAGTATTATTTCCATTTAGCTCAACCAATATACCTTTCAGGAGTGACAAATAACAGTGGTTCATATCAAGATTTGGCTGGAACTGATCGAGTTAATGTGAATTACTGGGCTGCAGCCTGCATGTGTGTTGTGGGACCGATACTGACGAGGTGAGGTTTGATATGGGACAGGGGATCATTCCTGTATCTGATGTATTACCGACCCGTTTTGAAGATTCTGGAAAAAGATAACTTCAAATTATTAGAAACAAAGTTCAAACTCGTGAGGATATAAACATCTAAGTTACATGGTAATGTGCCTGTGTGCTAACATACAAAAAATATCATGAACGCTAACATACAAGTGTCTAATATTTATGGATACATATACCGATTAAATAGCAAAATAAATAACCGGCACACAGTGCAACGAAAAAAAAAGTTCATTACAACAGTGACTCAGTGATAGTCAAATAGTGGTATGTTTCCTTTCCTTTTTTACAATATGTTAGTCATGATGATGTAAAGTTCGGTACACTAACAAACTATAAATCCTTCTTTTAAGTACATGCGAAAAGCCAGTGTTGTTCATTTAGCAGAGGAAATGAGTATCACAGTATCACTACGTTTCAGATCAATCTCATATCTTATTTGTACAATACAAGGTCTAATTTCATATATACTATCACAAAAAAATTACTTTCATAATCGTAACAAATATTGTACTCTTTCAATTTCATTTTTGTTATCTACAATAAAAATTCATTAGACTCTATTATTTACCCTCATTTATTATTCTCAATAACTTATTTATTTTAAGTAATGAAAAAAATGAGTGATGCAAATTACGATCTGTAAACATTTGATGGTTTGCTGTTTCTGCTTATGATTACAAAGATTAAGGTAATGGGGAGAGGGAGGAGGAGGGGGAGAGGTTGTTAGCTTAAAAAATAATAAGGGAGTTTTAATTTTAATTAAATAATTAAATAATTATAATTATACAAGTAAAATTATTACTCATTTTAACTGAAAGTTATTATTTTTAATTAAATCTCTATATTTTTAATGTATATAACTATAACTAAGTCTGATGAATGATGTAGATTTGTCTGTACTACATTACTTTTAGCATTCTAAAATAAAAGATAATGTATTTAAAGAAATTGCAATGTGAAATTATCTATCCTGTCATCTTATGATCACCATCCTACTACTACTACTACCAGTCACCACTCAAATCTTGTTCTACTTGTAAGCTTCTCAACCATTCAAATAGAATTCAGGGGTTTTTTTCTTTTCTGCTTTTTAGATATCTAATAGACATATCTAGTGTACATAATATATTCAGATATATATTACATCTTTTTTTTTCTTTTTTTTTTTCTAAAGAAACAAAACAACTCACACACAATCAGAAGAATATATATTTTATTATTAATATATATATTTATATTTATTCGACCCTTAAACTTGAACCTTTTGTTTTATGAATGGTTACTTCAATAACAGTAGGACAATCATTTAGTTACTACATTTCTATATAACACGAAAATTTTCGTACAAATCTTCATCTGAATTGCTACTCTTTAATGACAAAAAGAGGGATATGCATGTGGGCATAGCTTTTGGTAGTATTTCGGTACACAAATGTGATGGTACCGGTAAGTAGTGGTAGATCCAGAAAATAGTTTTATAGGAGACGCTTGATAACGGGTTAAAGTGTTAAATCAAGTTATTTGGTAGTACATGTTAAAACAGGTCAAGTGTAGTTGACCCGCAAAGTCGACTCTTATTCTTAAATTTGTCAACTAAAATTCAACCAACATTGCTTTTAGTTATTTTAATTTTATGCTACGTATAGTATGAAACTTCCAAATTCGTTCAAGTTTAACACTCAACAATATCTTCTTGCAAAAGAGGAGTAAATATAATGTATGTTATTGACATAATATTTACACAACTAAATATGGGGTGATGTCTTGTACCATATTTTCATATCTGGCTAAACCAATATTGGGTGTTCTATGCTAATCTAGAAGGAGGAGGTTGTTGGATAAGATAAACATTAACATCTTCTGTTTAGTTTGGTTTTATTGTTTTAGACTAAATTCATCTTTTGAATTTTGGTTTAAACTTTGATTTGAGGAACGTTTGACGATAATAAATAATAACATAATATATATAATAATTTTTTTATAAAAGAGTCATCTCTTTTATTTGTTTTATTAGCACTATATGGAAAAAATAAAATAAAATGAGAGAGCCAGATAGTGGGGAAATTCATCCCACATCGCCGCCAAATCAAAAGTTTCTCTCTTCCTCTCCTCTATTTTAATCAACTAGAATTAATGAAGACTTAAATAAGCTTCTTGTTTATCGATATTAGCCATTAAGCGCCAATTTCTTTTGAGTTGAGGGCTATTGGTGTATAAACTTTGAAAAGGAGTAAGCTAAATATCAAAATTTTTGGGCGTTGGGGGCATGCCCCCACTTGTTCTCAATGGGATCCGCCTCTACCGTTAAGGATGGAGCCACATCATTTTTAAACGGGTATAAAATCAAAAGTTATTTACATTTATAAATAAAAGCAACATCTTTATAAATTATATTAATAATTCAAACTTAATCTTCTATTACGAGCGAGGTAAATTGACCCTGCTCGAGCTATGTATATACTCATGTATCATATACGCTATCAACTTTATAGGCATTGTCATGGATTTTAACATTAACATATAATTCAGGAAGTATAGAAGAGGAGGCAATGTATTGTTGGAACAAAAAACCATCAAGAAACAATGTAAGAATATAACAAAACTAATTTGACAGTAGTCATATCCATGAAGGACGTTGGACTGATAAGATGGCAGTTTGTGTTTGGATTTCGATCAAAATTAACCTTTTGTACCATTAAATGTGGTTTTTGTATACATTAAATTAGTTTAAGGCCCTTTATCAATCAACAATGCTGTCTTGGTCGAATCGTGGCCAAATATCGCAAATTTAATTAACTCGTAGCTTACGTTTTCAGGATCGCATAAAATGTATTTTTTATTTTTTGAAGTGTCAAAAGACGAGGATTCATTAAATTTTTGACTATGACACAAAATAATTATATTTGAAGATTTCTTTTTTTATGATCTTGATCTTATACGCTATACAGAAAAACTCAACGTTGTCTTCCCACAGATTATGTTGGGCGGAAGGCATTTTGAGGATGGGCTTAAGCTAGGCAGGCCGGGTTCGCTTCAAATGGGTTTGGATCAATCATCAATATGTGATTGTGCATGTCGCATCAGATGGTTGATCGTCTACGTGTGTGTTATAGAAGTTTTTAAGAGTTATATTTAGGCCCTTGGACTTTATAAATATAAATTAGAGATATTAAAAATTTTGCCCCTTAAATATTTCCAACAAAAAAATTTACCTCAAAAATTCGAAAATAAACCAATATACTCTATCCGGTCACAAGTCAACCCGTGATTTGCGACCCACACACTTGCAACTACGACTCCGGATATTGCGACCATCCGACTCAGTATTGCGACTCAAAATTGCGATGTGACCCCGTACATCGACCGAAAACTTGCGACCGCCAACTCAATCTTGTGACCCGGACTAATTGCATATAGAAACCAGCCAAAGTCCTCGAACACCGGCCGAACCAAAGTTTCAAACCCCTAAACTGTGACCCCTTGCGATTCCAAATCGTACTCTTGCGACCACCCACCACCGACGCACCACCACCGCGACTAAGCGACTTTTTTAAACTTTAAGATGTCCAATACTCTGGTATGCACGTTTTATTTTAAAGTCTAATAGACAAATTCAATGAAGCATTCATCGAACACTTAGTGTGCATATAGTTTATTGATAGTTTAGGCAATTAGAATAGTTAGGTTTTGTTATATTAAAGTTATAGGAGTGTTTGATTGATGTAATAGATGTTTGTATTTGATAAAAAACAAAAAAAAAAATGAAAAACAATATAAATTCGTGCGGTGAGCAAGAACTGTAATCGCGACTGGGATTCTGCTCAGACATCGGACCTTGCGACCCATGTGACAACCGTCAAAATCTCAGGTCATTCCCGTACTTGAATTTCTAGGATCCCAAATTACGTTTACAACATTCTTAAAATCCTATCGGAAATTCTAGGTTAAGACTCCATAAGTTTACCGAAATTGTGTAAAATCTTAGAGATTGCTTAGCAAACCCTAAGTCTATGAGAACTATTTAATTAGATGATGAAGTACCAAAGAAAATTTAACTTCATAATTGATCATAAAATATTATCTTATTGCAAAAATCAGAATTAATCAGGATTCTGTAACTCCGTAAACGCAACTCGAATCAAATAAATTAACTTGTGAACATCAATTGTAAACAAATCAAATACAAAATAAGTAATTTAGAAATCAAGAAAAAAAATTACAACTCAAATATCAACCATTAAAACATCACAAAATAAACCTTACATTATGCAAAAAGTTATACAAATTAATATTATACAAATTATTTTACAAAAAAAAATAAAAACACTCCTCTCCCCTCCAAAACCGGGCACCCCCTCCCTCCCCCTACACCCCTCCAAATTCTCCACTATGTACCGACTCTTATCTGACTTCTTAGGCGTAATGTGAAAACCTTCTTCGACACGCTTAGTATACAATTGTAGGTGTAACTCCTCCTTAGTTTCAAATGTTTGTTCAAGTTGAACCCGGTAAGAGGGTTCAAGCATTGTAACTGCTTGTTTTATTTCTTCACGATGATTATCGCATAACAAAGGAGGCATATTCCAGAACATATCATTTTTTGGTTCTTTCGTCGGTATTTGTTTTTCATATCTGTCTCTCAGATCCGGAACCTCATCATTATCAACATCATCATTATCCTCCACAACGTCATTAACAAATGCATGACCAATGTTCTTGACTTCGGGACTTTTTCTTGACCATTATGATCATAATCATGAGGATGATTATCAGGAACCTCCACATGATATTGGGAATTATCTTGATCATGGTGAACACCCTCTTGATCATCTCGGGTTAGTTCAACTACCTTAAATTGCGTGTCTTTGTTGATTTTGTGTTGGATATGTGTTATTTATTGGGAATTTTAGGAGCAGCATGATAATTATACTGTGGAAATAATTGAAAATATGGTGGTGGTGGTGGTTGTGGTTGAAAAGGAAACGAAATGTGTGGAAATGTTTGGTATTTTTCATTTTCAGGTAATTGGTTATACTTTTGTGTTTAAAGTTGTTGAAAATGTTGTTGAAAACCACTACTGCTACTTCTAGGGTGGTTGCTCCCCATACTCGAAACATTTCTTACAATGTCAACACGTAAAGTTCAATTGGAGTATTGTCAAGACTGTCATTAATTGCATGACACAAAAACTCCCCAAAGTCATCTTCATCATCAGTAATATCTATAACATACTGATCTACCTTATATTTCATATCTATTGGTGTATCAAGTGGTAGACTAAGTTTCTTTAAGCAGATTTTAACAAAATCTTGTATGTCAAAGGGTTTTCGGGTACAACAAGGAGTTTTAAAGGGACTCTATAACAATCTACTGGCAAATACATCGGCATGTTGCTAATATATTCAAATTTTCCTCCAAAACAAACATACATCTTAAATTTATCAATTCGTTGACTCATATTGTTGTTGAATTACAAACAAATCGCCTGAAACGAATTAGTAATCGTACCTTTAAATTCTTCAGAACAATGTGTTGTAATCCTTGTAAATGTGTTGCGATTCCAGACTAAATATGTTGAAATTCCAGATAAATCGGTTACATATAATTGAGAGAGTGTTTGTGAATGAGAAAGAATTGGTCTAATTTCGGGTTTCAAAAGATAAATCTTATCCGAAAAAAATATAACAAGTACAGGAAAGTCTTATCTAAAATCTAAAAAATCTTATCCAAAAACGTAACCCAGACGCAATACAGGTCGTAAATCGCACGATGAACGGGTCGCAAGTCGCAAGTCACGATGAACAGGTCTTAAATCAAGTCACTGTCTCCGGTCGCATGTATTGATCACCAGGTCGCAAATTACTAGTTCGAGGTCGCAAGTCTCATTGTTAACGGGGTCGTATGGTCGCAATATCCGGAGTTGCGGTCGCACATTTACGAGTTGCAAGTCACGGGTTAACTTGCGACCGGATAGGGTAAATTTGTATATTTTCAATTTTTTGTGCTAAAATTTTAATATCACTATAAATTATAGATTATAATTTTTTTATATTATTATTGACAATCGATCATTTAGATGATCAATTTAACTATTTTTTTTTTTTTTTTGTTAAAGGAGGGCAGAACCTCTAATAAATTTTATTAAAAAGTAAAAGTTAATACATTTGCAGGCTGGGGACTCCCCACCTATGGAAAGAGAAAAAGCTCTTGGGATAGGCCCTAGGAGCCAAACAACCTAAACAATCTAAAAAGATCTTAAAGGGGAAAGAGCATGTTCTAAACCCAGACATAAAACCTGAGAAAACAAAAGAAACATCAAAGGACCATACCAAGCACAAATAAGAGGGAAGAAACAAACCTAAAGACAAATAGTCAAGACGAGTACTGAGTGGCAATGTCTTCATTCTTCAACGGAAGCTTCCAAATGGTCTTTTTAGTTACATTTGGGGAGAGCTTGAATTTGAGGCTCAACAGGCGCGTGCGAACATCATCAGTGATAGTCTTTACTATAGTTTCAAATGGTCTTTTTTTGTTCTTGAAGATCCTATTATTTCGTTCGATCCAGATGTGATAAACAGTACCTGCAAGCACTAAACTCCTAATAATTATTTTAATTGTTTCAGTAATAGTTTAGATTGGTCTTCTTCTTCATCGTACATGACGTTGCTAAAATTAATGAATATTTGAAATTTCTCAATTAACATATAAAATGATATATGTATTTAAATATTTCAAACATGTAAATATAGAAAAGTAATTTGTGGAAACATAACAACAAAAATATTGTAATATGGAAACATACAACGACTATATTTTTGAGCAAATTTTACGACTATAACGTGTAAAAAAAACTACTTTTGCTTATAATTAAGGTTAGTTTAAGCGATGTAGACGAAAATTGGTTAAACCTCTTATTGTTGAAATAAATGAGGGTATTTAAACAAACAAAAAAATAGTATAATATATATTTTCTGCTATCAGGTTAATATAAGTTAATTACAAAGATTGTATCCCCTCCTTTTATAATTTTATATTGTTAGTTTCGGACCAATAAATCCACTAACATGTTAATATTGGAAGCTATCGCTCAATGAAATCAATAAAAGTTGCATCTAGCCTCAAATTAGATATTGAAAGAAAGAAAATGATTTTGATACAATAACTTTTAGGGTTTACCGCATAACGATGAATAATGACTTAAATAATTCATTCTCTTGAACTACTTATTTTTTGATAATTCTGTATATGACTTAAAAGGAAGTCAATTTCAAAGTGATTTTTACTTATTAATTAAATTGTCTACGTGTCTATCAATAACTTTAATGATTATGTCACTTATTCTATTCATGTACACAAGGAAGTTATTTTGAAAGTATTTAAAAATCTTTGAAACAATTTGACTTCTAAAACTTGTCATATTTATAGAATGTGAACTTTATTCATGTATAGTTATTTTTATCAAATAATCAAAATGTTACTTGTTCTATAATCTATCATGTACACAAGGAAGTAGTTTTTGAAGTATTTAAAAATCTTTAACACAATTTTAACTTATAAAACTTGTCATATAAGAAATGTGAATTTCATTCGTATATAATCGCCATTATCAAATAATCAAAACAAATGTAATAACATCTTTGAATAACGAATTAATTAAGGTTTCCTAAGCAATTAGCCATCTATCTTTTTAAAATTTTATGAACATAAAAATAAATAGTTTAGTAATTTTAATTTTAATGTGTTACTCAAGAAAGATAACGTGTAAGTATCACAATATGATAATTTTCATGAATAACCGAATTGTTTAAATCATTGTCATTTATCCAATGGTTTCCACATATTTATATAAGAGGCCATTTGAGATGCTTTTCTTTTACTTATATATAAATCAAAATAAGATAAGATATAATCAAAGTTGCAAAAAGCGCTAGGCGGGAATTAATAGGCCGCACTTTTGTAGGATTAATCGGCTGAGTTGGGGTTTAATCAGATTGAAATTTTCTATATATAAATTATGAAATTATAGAATATCTCAAGAAAATAGTACATAATATCTAAAAAATGTATGAAATTTTGTCATATTTTAACAAAAAAAGGATTAAAAACACATTTAAAAATTATTTAAAGAGAGATAAGCAATAAAGTATAAAAAAGAGGACTAAAGTGTAATATTTTAGAAACCCTAGTTAAAAAGGAGAACTAAAATGTAATCTTTTACAAACCCTAATTAAGATCTCACTTTCCCTTCCCCCCCCCCCCCCCCTCTATTTTGTTCTAGTCACCACCCACATCATCTTCCCCATTCATTTTCTCCATTCACTTTTATTTGAAATTCAATCCCAATCAAAATCCTAAACCAAGAATAGCAACATAAGAGAAGAGAATAGCAGTCCAATTTTAACTTATCGACTCAAAACCCTAAAAAATTGTGTTTGACCGCCGTTGACCCACGTTGACTAACGTTGACCATTTTTTTGGACTGCCTTAGGTCGAATCGGGGCGCCAACACTGTGTCTATGATTAATTTGCCGATTAATCGGCCGTTTCAATCGTTTTTTACAATACTGGATATAACATTTATCTTGTAGATTATGATTTAGGAATATAATATTTATAGGTTTACATTTAGAAGTATTTGATGTGTTGATAAGTATGCTACATTTGTAATATAAGTAGGGGTGTTCGTTTGGATGGATCAGATCAAATTCTATCCAACTACACGAATTTATTTGGATTTTGGTTCCTAAAATGTTAATTTGGTCCATCCAAACAAATATCGAATCCAAACCGAACCAAATGACTATTTGGATGGATCGATTTTAACCATTAGGTTCCTCGTCGAGTTCACGAGGTTATCATTTGTACTTGTGAAAGGGAATGTCACGAGGGACAACAACAGCTACTTGTTACCGTGTTACATTGAGGGTGTAACATCCTCTCCCGCAGTCTGGTAATTTCTATTATTATAATTGATTATCTAATTGTTTTAGAAATTATTAAATATTATGTGTTTCATTGTGAAATGTAGTTAAACAATCCTTTTGAATTATTGTGACTAGTAAAATATTAGTTGATTCAAAATTTGTAAGTTTTTGATTTTCTGCGACACAAGGGTAGTGTCGCAGGTTGTCTGTGCGACACAAGGGTTGTGTCGTAGGACTGTGTCGCAAAACGGGCTGAACTGAAATTAATTAAGGAGCTTAAGTGTAATTGCAAGTTTAATATATATATACACCGCCCAAATACTTCCAGAGCATTTCCAAACATTTCCAAACACTTAAAATCGTTTCTAGAGAGAGAATTAGAAAGAAAGAAGAGAAAGTTGGGTTTTGATTCAATTTGAGCTAATTAGCTGCGTATTTGAGGTAAGGTTGTAATTATTATGTGTTATTATTGTTTATAAGTGAATTACACGGATTGATATAAGTTAATTTGATTATTACATGTTTGAATTTGTGAATTTTGAATCTGGGAACTGGGCTGTTCATCATTGCGACACAAGGGTTGTGTCGCAGGTTGTGTCGCTTGAATGTTCAGCGACACAGTGGTTATGTCGCTTACGGCGGCCATATTGGTTATTGCGACACAATGTTAGTGTCGCAGGGTACTGTTGTGCGACACAGTGGTTATGTCGCTAGGGCTTGCTGTGCGACACAATGGTAGTGTCGCATGAGATTATAAAAGAATTTTATTTTGCAAATTTTGAAAATGCGTAAGTGTTTTTGGAGACGCGGTTTTGTGAAAATCTCATTAACTCGGATTTAGTTGAAATTCGCATGGTCATTCGGAAACGACCTAGTAATCAAGGCTATATTCTAATAGTCTAGACAGTTTTGGCCATCCGGGGTCATCTAGGACCCGAAAATGGCATTTTTCAGTATTAAGCGGTATTGCGGACTTTTTCTGAGCTTATTTCTGATTGAACTTTTGTTTGCCTAGACTTCAGGGATTACCTGATTTGATAAATGGACTATAATGATAATTATGGAACGAACTTCTGACTTGTTTACGATTTTCTGTTTTAGATCAGCGTAAGACTCAGTGATATAAGAATCCTGAGTGTGGAGACATCAGAGGTATCGGTGAGTGGATTCAGAACTCATCATTTGATTTAGTTGTAACTATTTGGTTACAACAAGTAAACGTAGATGTGTGTTAGACTGTTTAGTCTTGATTATTGATTATTGATCTACGTGATATGTGAACTATGTGTACTATGTTATTGAGGTCAACGTGTAGTTGGACTTCTGGTTATTATGTGTTTTACACAGGTTTTGATTCATTTGTTGTGTTTGAGACCTGTGTATGTGTTTAATAACCAGTAGTTATCGGTCTATTCTGTATTGGCCATACGGATTGACGGTAAGTGTTCTTGGGGGAATCCCCGGGTATTATGATATCCCCAGAGCCACCGATCCTCATTGAATTATGTGTGTTTACGTTTTATTGGTGTAATTAGCTAGTTATGCTAAGTTGAATGGAGTGTGATGAATCTATTCACTTAGCTTCGTGCTAACCCCTCATTTTACTTCCTGCAGGATATGTTTTGTTTAATTGTGGGTGCAGGAGGTGATTGGTTGATCAAGGAATGTTTGACAGCGCTTTAGGCCTCTGATATGGTTTTGTAATAAACCTTGTTTTGTGAATTTTTATAATACCCCGCCTTTGGTAGTCTTAAACAGTTTGAATGTAATGTAAATATTGAAAAATATTAACTGTTTATGTATAATGTTTGATATATACTAAGGTAATGTATTTTAAATTCATGTTTCCGAGTTTATCAATATTATATTCTTAACTAGAAAGAGGGGTGTTATAGAGGGTTTATAAAAATGTAAAGTTAGTTTTTAAATTCAAAAGTTAAGATTTTAAATTTTTATACAATAATATACACAATGAAGTTAGTTCTTCACAAATAAAGTAGTTTTTGAAATTATCTATCACATTTACCAAAATTAATATGATCTTCAACATTATCTTCACCAAAAGCACAAGATATCAAGATCGTTTGCCAGTTGAAACATTTATAAATGATGATAGTTATCATAAATATATAAATATTTTTTCTAGCACCTTGGGATATAGTTATAAAGGTAGTATATAGTTTAATTAAGTTGCATGTGACTATTAAATGATATATACTTATGCTCATTATAATCATTTATAAATGATGATAGTTGAAACATTTATAAATGATTATAATGAGCATAAGTATATATCATTTAATAGTCACATGCAACTTAATTAAACTATATACTACCTTTATAACTATATCCCAAGTTGCTAGAAAAAATATTTATATATTTATGATAAATTAATAATGTAATAATTACTTTGTATGTGTATGTATAATGTTTGAAAATTAATAATTATTTTCTATTCGGTTTATTTGGATAATTCAATCGGAAATTTAGAAACCAAAACCAATCATTGATTCAAAATAATAATTTCAGTTCTAGTCTAAACTAATCCAAAAATCCAATTATTCAAATCATATAGTCCGATCCAGGTTATCCAATCGATTAATTTGGTTTTATTCGAATAATGAACAACCTAAATATAAATAACATATATTATCAAAAACGGTTTTTCTTTTTGTTTGATAAGAGTTTAAAAGAGCTTGTTTTATTTTTTGTTATAATATGCATATATCATTTTTTAAGGTGTTCATATATTTTATATATGTATATTGAAATTAAAATTTGTAATTAAAAAATATTAAAAGAATAAAAATAAGAAGTAAAAAAGGTAAATAAAGAAAATTAAAAAATGAAATTGGAAGACACATGTCATCTCCAAATTGAAAGTGTTGTTTTTATAACATAAAAATGACTAATTATATGATAAGAAAATAAATAGATTTTTATAAGGAAAAAGGCTTTGGAAAATCATTTATTTTTTTAAAAATATTTATTGTGTGTACTCAATTAACGATTAATGTTTTTAATAGTCTTTTCTTTCCGAAAATGGGTTTTCATATACTTTTTGACCAGCTCGACTCTTAGGAGGTAACGGGCTGATTTTTTTGCATAATGTATACACGTGGCATGATAAGTCATACTTTTTTCTTCATGTGGACTGTGGACGTACACATAATAGACATTGAGTATAAGTTAAATGCATTTTAAGAATTCAAAAATAAAATATATAAACCCCCTGTGTACACTTAATTATAATCATAACACTTTCTCCAAAGCTCTGACTTGTTGGTTCATAACTCAGTAACTTCTCCGGAATCTAAGTCAAGTGATTAGTTGGTGATGACATTAAGAAGGAAAATGTCAAAATTGTTAACGAGAAACAAAGATTTCTTGGTGTTGCTTAGTCGTCGGTCAATCTTTTGGCCGGAGTTGCAGGTCTCGCTGGAATCAATTGAGATGGACCGATGGTTTATCTCTAGATTACGTTCAAAGACAGAAATACAAGTGTTGGCACGTTTTTTGTATTAAATACATTTGAGGATAGAATCAAGCACATTAGCCATTTATCACAAAAAGGGTAGAAGATGGGTGATTTGAATAGCTTATCAACTGCTTTTTAAAAAAATAAAATGATTAAAGTGTTATTCGACATGGGACCACTTTCAATGTCAACAAGAAGCTCGAGAGGAGATCGATACGATAAGAAATGACAGAAAATTGTACACTTTCTTAAAAGTATTTTTTAATAGGAAAAATAAAGGCTCGATCAACATAACTAAACACCATTTTTCGGTCACCCCATCGCCGGCAATCGTGAAGAATATGTATTTCAGTTTCGGTAAATTTTGACGGTGCTCATTCGTATGTGTATATACCCTGATTACTTCTCTTCATAGACTCCTCCATCATCATATATTCAAAAATTAAATACAAAGCATATATACAAACATATCCATACAGTGAGACATGTAAATATATACGATATATGTACAAACAGATCGGTTTTGATTTAGGGACCTCCACCTGCCCAGAAGGTCGACCTCCACCTCGGTCGCAATATATCACCGGAATCAATTCCTAATAGCGATAAAGAGGTGTCCGAAAAGATCGGTTTTGATTTAGGGATAAAGAGGTTTGCGAACAGATTTGTGGCGGTGTTAATTCGTCGATTTTGTGAACAATAAGGTGCTTTTTCCTTTTTGTGAACAATATTTGGAAAGGTATTTTAGATACAAGTCTGACCGGAGAAGATTGGTGACCGGAACAAGATTTGCATTGCTGTTACCCTCTGTATTCGTTGCGGAACATGTTGCAAATGATTATACCTCAAGTTGCTCATTTAACCTTCTCTGAACTTCGATATGCATATGTAGTGCTTCATTTATTTGTAAGTAATTATATCTCATAGTTTTTGTTTGGTCATGTAATTAAGGAGAAATCATATTCAAATTAATGAACACAAAATCACACGGATAGTAAACACCTCATACTTGTTTGTTTGGGGCCCTGTGCTAGAAATGTTGTTATGGGTTCCCTCTGTTTCTTCCATCATGACATCCACGTGTCATTTAAGGTGGCAGCTGATTAGGCTAACAAATTAATAATTAGTTATATGTATTAAGGTAAAATGTATTTTTTGTGAATTTTAATAGATTAAATACATTAAAAACACTACTTGTTAATTAAGTACACACATAAATATATTTTAAAAAATAAATGCGTTCTCCGGACCTTATCATTGCCTTTTAAGCTGTTTTTAATATGTGAATTTCCTTGTATATTCTTTTTAACTAATTAATTAAGTTAGTTGGTAAATTCATCAAAGCAAACACGTAAATTCAATCACGCGTAATGCACAACAGTTTCAATGAAAAACTAACGACATACTTATTTATTACAAATTGAAATAGATTAATACAGTATTATGCCATTACTTTTATAAATTGTTTCATTTAATTTATTAGTTTTAGAAGAAAATAAAAGTTTGTATGAAATAATAAAAAGACTTTCCTATGATTATTAAAGTTAGTAAATTAATTTTTCTACCTGTAAGTGCAACCAAAAACGAAAGAATAAGATCAAACCTCCCGTTAAATATACGGAAGTAGTTTATACGTCATCAAATTTTAATTGTGCATCGCTAAATATTTTTTAAAGTATTATGTAATACAACATTTTAAAAATTATTTAATAGTGTGTGACTAAAAATTGATATTATACGAATCATCACCCTAAATTTATAGTTACTGATTGAAAATATTTCCTCATTTATATACCCAAAAACATAGCTAGTAGAAAGCAATTGGCAGTAGACAAAAGTAACAGATTTTTGGTTTGAAACCCAACTCCAACCGATTCCCCAACTGCACATACGTAGTATAAAATCATGCTTTCATTAATCCTCTTCAGTTTCGATTATATATTAAACCAAAAACATCTTTCACGACATGGGTTGGATTGATTTTGAGCAAGAATCATTCCCAGTTTACCAAGATTTCCTAGTGCTCCCTCTACTTGCCATCTTCTTCCCAACTGTTCGATTTTTTCTCGATAGACTTGTTTTCGAGGTAACTTTTCTATGATGCCATTCATGTCCTACGTTGGTCGCTTTTATTTTATTTGTTTTCTAGCTTCTTTATAAATTGTTTCAAATGTTAACGAGTGTAACAAGGGTGTAAGCAATAAAAGCTCGGGAATGGTCACATGATACTCTGGTTAGCTAGGCCGAGTACATCGAGTCAAAAATATCACCCTCCGAAATAACAAAAACCTACTCCATTTAGGGGTCTAAGCAATAAGCTTAACAACAATTTTTAAGTTGAATTTATTTATTTTATGTAAATATAAAATTAAGCATGTCAATAACTTTGTTGATATATACTAACTAAAGAAAGGTTACAAAGTTACTTATATAACTTGTACTACTATACTTGTTCAATCCTAGGAATCTTTTTGTGTTCAAGTATGTTTTTCTCATCAAATGATTTTGCATCCCACAATATGTCCAAGTTTCACCGCAGTACACATGGGCTCTGTTTCTGTCAATATATAAAGTTTGAATATCTATTTTTTTAAATAATAAATAAATAGATAAAGTTCGAATATTGTTGTAAGATGTAGTTGTTTACAATGTAAAATATTGCAGCGTGTAGGAAGGTGGTTAATATTTAACAAGGATTTGGATATAGATACAGATGAAAGGATCAAGAGGGTACGAAAATTCAAGGAATCAGCCTGGAAATGTGTATATTATCTCTCAGCAGAAACTATAGCCTTGGCTGTAACTTACAATGAGCCATGGTTCACTAAAACGACCAACTTTTGGATTGGTCCTGGCGATCAGAGATGGCCTGATCAAAAAACAAAGTAGGATATTCTTTTGAGTATTATCATATACGTAATACATATTAATGATTATGAGTCTTCGCTCACGTCTAAATTTGATTTTCAGATTAAAGTTGAAAGCCCTGTACATGTTTACTGGTGGATTCTACATATACTCAATATTTGCTTTGATTTATTGGGAGACAAGGCGAGCAGATTTTGGTGTGTCGATGGGCCATCATTTTGCATCTGTTATTCTTATTGTATTGTCATATATCTGCAGGTACTCCTGATAATGCGATTTTCTCATGATTATTTCATATGCATTTTTTTAATAATGTGTACGTTTTTTGCAGGTTTGCTCGTATTGGGTCTGTTGTTTTGGCTCTTCATGATGCTACTGATGTGTTTCTTGAAGTAGGGAAGATGTCTAAATACAGTGGAGCTGAAACGCTTGCAAGTTATTCGTTCATTATGTTTGTATTGTCATGGGTAGTGTTTCGCCTTATATGTTACCCATTTTGGATCCTTTGGAGTACAAGGTTAGAATATAATTCTTAACACACACACATATATAGATATATATATATATATATGTATAGAGGGATGATCCAGAGGGAAGGGATAATCTTGGGGGAAGGGGGAAGCAAATATGGGACGTCCGTTAACATTCATCGCGGTAAATGTTAATTAACATTCACTGCACCGCACCGCAGTGAATGTTAATTAACATTTACCGCGATGAATGTTAACGGACGTCCCAGATTTCCTTCCCCCAAGATTACTCCTTCCTTGTAGATCAGACCCCTATATATATATATATATATCGAATAAACGCTGAATTAATTTATCTATTATTTTTCGTTTGTTTTTTTGTAGTTATGAGGTTCTGCAAATTTTGGATAAAGAGAAGCAAACTACAGAGGGACCTGTGTACTACTATGTGTTTAACACTCTACTTTTCTGCTTGCTTGTTCTTCACATATATTGGTGGGTGTTAATGTACCGGATGCTCATTAAACAAATCCAAAATAGAGGCAAAGTTAGTGATGATGTTCGTTCTGGTGAGTTACTTTTATCAACTTACTTTTGTGATTAAATTGAATATGCTTATTTACAAATCCTCGTTGTGTTATGACTTTGAACACCCAAATCAATAAAATATGGTAATCAACAAATAATTTACTGTAACTTGAAATCTTTCTACCAAAGATAATGTTGCAATTTTGTTAAAAAAGTATCTCTCCCTCTTTAATTTTCCTTTTTTTTCTTTTTTTCCCTTTTGCAGATTCTGAAAGTGATAATGAGCATCAAGATTGACGATTATTTGATATCTTTTACTGTGTAGCTTATAACATAAGTGAAAGTCATGAGAGAAATTAAAATATGCTTACGATTTTTATATGATTAGAAAAGTTGGTCTTGCAAGTTACTGAAAATGTCTTGTGGGCTTAAATCATCTGGTTTCAAACTGTGAATGACAAATGATTGTTGTATCTTATTCCTAGTTACATGTATGTTTATACCAAATTTAAATACGTTTGTGCTTTCATTGATAACTTGATTTTAAGCATATATACATTGATTTGATTCTAATCTTTCATTTCGTATACACATGATAGTGTCGACTTAAAAAAAAAACAAATGGTTTGATGTTAGGTGAAGTAGTTGTGGACAAATGAGCATAAAAGATAAAAATGGTTTTGACAATGAAGTTCTTTACAGTTCATTTCATTCCAATTTTTTGTAAACATAGATGGTTTGAGTGACTTAATCAAATATTGTCACCTTGATCTAAAGAACAAACATAAATTGACTCGAAAACAAGATAAACACCGATAAACTAACACTCTCATAAGCTTAAACCTTGCATCACATTGTATTGATCGATAACTAGCTAGGCTCTACAAGCAAACCCAGATTTAACCAACCACAAAATCCAAATAATGTAGATATTAGTTACCCTGAGGTGAAAAGGATTTGAACTTGCAACATGTTAGTCATGACACAATTAGACCTTTCTTTTTATTTATCTAAAACTTACGTTTTAGTTAATTTTCTCCATATATCCACCAAATGTTTTCTTTTGGAAAACAAAGAAGCTGTCATTATCAAGGGATCACAGATTTGGTAGCTTGTTTAGCCCAAATCTCACTCTTTCTCTCTAAACATATAATTAACATAAGTGCAAAATTTAGTTTTAGAATACCCACCAAACAAACCAATATTAGTTACATCCTCTATTGACTAAAACCATAATATTACACAAACCTTCCTTACTTTTAGAATACCGATCTCTACCTCTTGCTCACTACACACCATGAAAATCAGACCAACTTTTCTTTCCATTTTCATTCATCTTTTATTACATCTTAACATATTGCATGCTAGTGATCCTCATTTAACCATGGATTACTACAAGTCTACTTGCCCTAATACAGAAGCCATTGTTCGGAAAGAAATGGAATGTGCTGTTTTATCTGATCCCCGTAACGCCGCCCTCATTTTACGCTTGCACTTTCACGACTGCTTTGTACAGGTAGATATAGATATATGTATCCCTTAAATCCCATCACTTTATTGTTTTTCGTATAAAAGGTGTCATTGATTTACTTATGAATGGGTTGATTTATCAAATAAATAAAAAATTATAGAGAAAAGGAATCGATCATCAAGGTTCAAACCTTTAAAAATGACATAAAAATAAAAATAAAGAATAAAAGACAACCGTTATGTGGCCACGCCAGTCTCCCTTTGAGATAACTTTACCTAGTTCGAGTTTGTGTGGCGTTGGACTCGGATCTCGTGGATTAGTCAATCAAAGATCGGAACCACGATTACCAAAAATGAATAAATAATAATAATAAAGAAAAGGGACTAATCATAGGTCTCCTGAATTCCATTCAAATGTTTATTGTTATTTTAAACTAATAATTTACTTGATATATTACTTAAAAATGCTGTTAGAAAATGGACAAAAAGTGATTGTGGGTCATTTTAATGTGTTAATTCCAACTTGGCCTTTTTGCCACATCTAGTTTTTAATTGATGTTACTGCCACAGGGATGTGATGGATCGGTTTTGCTAGATGACACGGTCACATTTCAAGGAGAAAAGAACGCCCCCACAAATTTACATGCATTGAAAGGGTTTGACATCATAGATAGGATCAAGAACAAGCTGGAATCCGAGTGTCCTGGAACAGTTTCTTGTGCTGATACTCTCACTATTGCTGCAAGAGATGCTACTCTTTTGGTACAAGAACATGAATCAAAAACATAATTTGTTATTGTTATACTAATTTTTTTTACTATAAGTTTTGATTTTGTTCATGTTTGTATTTGTGGCTATAGGTTGGTGGACCTTATTGGGATGTCCCAGTTGGGAGAAAAGACTCAAAAACTGGGAGCTTTGCCCTAGTGGAAACCAATATACCTGGTGCAAACGATGGCTTGTTATCGATCATCGCTAAGTTTATATATCAAGGCCTGTCTGTCACTGACATGGTAGCTCTTTCGGGTAAGAAATGATACATTAGATATGACTACAAAACTAGTGCCTAGACTGCACCTGACCTTGCAGCAACAAAGTTAAATGAAAAAAGAGAGCGTTTAGCGACCATAATGAAACTTTCTATTTTTTTAGGGATAAGTAACATGAAATGTAATAACTTATAATCGAAAATCTATTGTGTGTGAATTTACAAAACTTCTATTGTATCGATACAACTTTCCGTATTTGTTATTTGTATTTAATTTGGCTGACATGTCATCTGTATAAGTTCCTCACGTGGCATCCATAAAAATTGTCACGTCAAAATATCACATACCAATAGCAATAATCGAAAGTCGGATGCACAAAATAGAGGTTTTGAAAGTTCATACACACAATAGATTTTCGTTCATAGTTTGTTACATTTCAGGACATGCAATTACCCTTTTTTTACCCTTAATGAGAGTGCAGTTTCTTATGCAAGTTTCCATATGGTTGAAACTGCAGGTGCTCACACAATTGGCATGGCTCGTTGCACAAATTATCGAGCAAGAGTATATGGAGACTATCAAATAGCCTCGAATAACCCGATAGCTGAGTCAAACCTCAAATCATTAAAGTCAACATGCCCAGCGGCTGGAGGAAGCGACAATAATGAAGCTGCAATGGACTATGTTTCACCAAATCTCTTCGACAATTCGTACTACCATTTACTTTTAAGTGGAGAAGGCCTTCTTAACTCGGATCAAGAACTCTACTCAAGTATTCTTGGTATTGAAACAAGGAAACTTGTGAAGAAATACGCCTTAGATCCGATTGCATTTTTTGAACAATTTTCTGAGTCGATGGTGAAACTAGGAAACATCACGAATCCAGAAACTTATGTGGATGGGGAAGTTAGGAAAAACTGTAGGTTCATGAACACATAAAAAAATGGTTGTGTTCTTTATGAATCATGTATATATATATATATGTATATGTATAGTATGAATGTGTAACAAATGAAGAGTGTGAATGATTTCTAATAGGTAAACCAACACTTAAGAGTTTGTTTGTTACCGGGTTGGAGTTACCAGAAAATCGACCATAAATTAATATACAATTTGTAAGTTTTTTACATTAGATAACAAATCTGTTAAAAATGTATGTATGGTAATATGCTGCTAATATTATTAATTTGATTAAATTTATATAACGATGTTAGAAGTATGTTAATCATTTCATGTGAAGGACTGATTATGAAACAAAATATATACAAAAAATTGAACATGCAAAACATCAGAACAATTCATGCAATAAATTGCGCAAAAAATTGTAAGAAACAAATTCTGGATTAATTATGTGAATTTGATAAAGCTAACTCTATATTTTACTTTTACGCTATATTGCACCTAAGTTAAGTACAATATATATAGCACATATTATCCACTTTTACTAAGAACACATACAACGGGTGAGTCGATCGGGGAATCGACGTGCGTCGGCCGACTGACGTCTTTGGTTGACCGCGTCATTTGGGGTTGCGGTGAGGGACGAGGGAGTGGGGCCCACTTGCAATTTATTTTTTCTCCTATTTTGACCGTTTGAAAGTTTTAACAAAATAGAAGACGAAAAAGGGAGAAGATGAAGAACACGATGAAGAAGATGAATTGTATTTTTGTAAAATCTAATGGGCTACAGGTTTATTTGGCTTATTTGGCCCAATAAAATCTAATGGGCTACAGGCTTATTTGGCCCAATAAAAATGTAATTTACTAAAAATATTTTTGTAATATAATTTTTTTTATTAGGTTTATTTTACTTTTAATTAATTAAATGTATTTGCTTTTGCTAAAAAAAATGAAAATTAAATTAATGAAATGTTTTTGTTTTTGTTTTTGCTAAAAAAATGAAAATTAAATTAATTAAATCTATTTGTTTTTGTTAAAAAATTGAAAATTAAACTAATTTAATATAATGTTTTATTTTAATTAATTAATGTAAGGTTTTTAATTGAATTAAATTTTTTTATTTAAATATGAGTCTAGGTTCAGAAATCAAAGTGACACACCCTGGGTTGGCAGGGGTGTGTTAATTGTGTGTCAATTTTGTGTCAGTTTGAGAGGTGTTAATGTGGCACTGTTGTGTCTCAACTGACACACTACTAACACGTCCAGGATTAAAAATGGTCTAAATATCTTTCAGCGATCCGAACTCTTTTGAAACGATACAATTAACTTTTGAGTTGAGGGTTCATATTTATTGGTATGTAGTCATCTGAATGAAGCTGATATAAAATCTTAAAAGTAAGGGCCAAACCCACAAATTTGGAAGCCCATGTCGAGCCCATTACAATTTTCAATATTTCATAAGCTTTAATTGCAAGCGATCATTACTTTGTTGGTAAGTTAAGCATGAATCATTGATCAATTTAGTAGATTATATCCGATTGAATATCACAGAAGGTGATTTGTACAACATAGTGTGTATACAATATTAAATTATTGACGCATAAGGTACAACCTTCAAGATCGGAGATAAAGGGGTGGGTGAAGGTTGCTCAGCCACCCCCAAGTTGCCTAATTGAAATGCATTTTTAGTAGCCCAATGCTACTATAAGAGTTAAGAGAAAAAAACGCAAAGCGTGACAATTATAAGAACAAAAAATTTAATTTACTCTAACAAATTTAATGAAGGCCAGTTCTAATTGTGGCACAATTTAGTTTTTTATTGTATGTAGTTCTGCTCATGCTGCCAATTTGCAGCTTGTAGTTTGGGCTTTGGCATGTAGCTGTGTTGTAGTTTTGACTTTGTTGGTATTTTAATAATTTCTTTTAAAAAAAATTGTGACTAAGATTATCTTTTCATCAAACATGTAGGTAAAACTCCAACGACTCATAATTTTTCTAGTGAAATCTTATATAGATTTAAAAAACGAGTTATGTCATATAAAGCATGTGATAGAGAAACAAACAACTAAAGAGATTATCGATAATAGACAGCGGGTCAAAACTTCCGTTGAGATAATTAAATGGGTCACAATGCAAACTTGTGCTCTTAGGGCCATAACGAGTGACTTGGTTCGAAAAATCAAGGAAATTTTCTTGAACCGATAAAATTTATTGCTTTTTATAACAAGAAAGTGAAGAATTATGTGTCAGAAATGCTCCATAAAAAGAATATTTTACTTCACCCCATGTCAAACAGAATTTTTTCATTTTCTTTTGCTATAAATGTACAACGATCAATTTGTGATAAAATTGGAGTCCAAATGCCCATATTTGACAAGTCAGACCGTC
Organism: Logfia minima; assembly: GCA_963921325.1. Classification (NCBI taxonomy): domain Eukaryota; kingdom Viridiplantae; phylum Streptophyta; class Magnoliopsida; order Asterales; family Asteraceae; genus Logfia; species Logfia minima. The sequence goes on from OY992768.1 coordinate 26,935,339, forward strand.
CTAAAATCACCAAAAACATGCCCGTCCAGTCATTATGTCCCAAGATGTGATTTTTACGTCGATCTACTCACCAACCGTATACGGTTCACATCCAGTCGTATACGGTTAGTTGACCGTATATGATTTGTGTATACAGCCTGGGTTGGGGCTTGTGTGCGGGTCCAAAATGGAGGTTTTGAAGGGCAGGGAGTCTTGATCCCTCTTAAAAAAATTTGTTTTTAATAGCAATATTTCTATATTTTAGGACCACATACAAGAACTTTCAATCTTGGCCCCCAAATTAATTAGAAAATGTGTGAATTAGGTTCTTAGAATTAAAAAATCCAAACTCCTCGGCACTTCATCTTTTTGCGCTATCGGTTCCTCGGGATCAAACTTCCATCGTGCCTCCAAAAATTCAAGGTTTGTTTTATTTATTATATAATTATCTTGTGTAACTTCGATTTGCATATACTCTTTCATTCAATTTTAATATCATTTTTTGGTTCCATTATTCCATTAATTAACTTAAATTCAAGAATATCATAAAATCCATCTTTTTAGTTATATAACATGTTTTTAGACTCTGAAACTTTGATGTATGATAATAATACTTCTAATCTTTATGCTAAGTTTTATTAGTGCAAGTGATGTTAAAAGAAATATCAAACCCCTAACCTATTTTTTTCGATACGTTGATAGCAATTAATTATAGACTAAATATGTTACTCTTATGGTATCTTAGTTTACATCATTGACATATTGAATAATTTATTAAATTATGTGAATATAACCCTTTATTGAATCTTTTTAGCATTTATTTTTCAAGAGCCATTCTAGTGACACAACAGATGATGCAAACTGGGAGACTAAATGCTCCAAAGTTTTCATGGTTGAGTAGGACTTTGAACGTCAAAATCAACCAAATGAGCCACAAAAACATCAAAATCAACCAAATGAGTGTCCTATTGAAAATGCAAGGCTAAATAATGTGGAAGTGAATCCTAATTGTTTGGGAAGATATCCTAGGAAACGACCACCAATATGGAAGTGTTCGGTCAATCAGAAAGAACAAGACGAGCTTATTTGAACGTGGGGCCTTTTCAAGTTCATTTGAAAGAGTATCCCGGTAAAGGTTCAAAGAAACATAAACGTAGATTCCAATACTTTGTAGAATTGGTTAGAGTATTCTCAGGCAACAGAGTCTGCATATATATAGCTTCATTTGTTACTCATTTAGTGACAAACTAAATGTTCAAAATGGTTCAGATGCTTTTACGGTTAAGGGATTAAACAACTGAAAAAAAGTTAATGATGTGAAAAAGTGTGCCTTTCTTAAGCAAACCAGTTATTCACAACATAGAGATGTAGTTCTATTTCGTGAGAATTTGTTGAACAAGAAAACACACATTGAAAAGAAAAGTGCAGAGGAAGCCTTGAAGAACCGTATATGATTGAAAGCTTAAGTGGATATAGTTCGTTGGTTGACATTCTAGTTTGTTCTTTTTGAGGGCGTGATGAAATTGCTAACTCAAAATATCGTTGTAATTTGAGTAGTTGAAACTTCTAGCCTCATATAATGATTAAGTTGCCAAAGTCATTTGAGAGAATGCCCCTTATAACTCAAAGTATACTTCAGGAGATACTTAAAAAGAAATATTGAGTATTTTTGCAAACAAGGTTCGGAAACGTATTCAAAATGAATTGGGTAATTCTTACTTTTGTGTTAGTTGATGAGGCACGAGATGAGCCTAAACGGGAACAAATGGCCATAGTTTTAAGATTTTTTGATAAAGATAGGAGCAAATGATCCGTAAATAAAATTTGGGGAAGAAACTTTTGCAATAAGAGTTTGATACTAGTAAATTTGTGGTCAAGAAGGTTATGATGGTGATAGTAACTTGAGAGGGAAATGAAACGGGTTACAAGCACTTGTAATTAAGGAGTGTCCTTATGCATACTATGTTCATTGCTTCGCTCATAGATGATAACTTGCATTTTTTGCTACTTCAAGAGAAGTTATTATGGTTTATCAACTTTTCAATAAATTGAGTTGTACCATTAATGTAATATGTGCTTCGAATAAATGTTATGATAAGCTACAAAAATCTAAGACATTAGTGATTAAACGTTTGTTGGAATTATTTTGCCTTTCCTACTTTGGTATACAAGAAAAATATGTAGTCTCTTATATATAAATAAAGGATCCATAAAGTTCAAAACAAAGCAAATACAATGATTAACGGTGAACAAGAAAATTCTACAACTCAACTCGACGACCCTTAGGGTCCTTAAAATCATCAATATAGACTTTCAGTCAAACATTTATGTAATTTCTCTTTCGATGTAAACCACCAAGTTAGATACAAGAAAATCATTTGATATCTTATTACGAAGTCGATTCTTGCATATCTTCATTGTCATTTATGCCCTCTCGGTTGTAGCAGTGGAAACTGGAAGTGTTAAAATGATTTACGTTAATCTTTCAATCAAATCATATGCCTCACACTTTTTACTTTCTACAAGGATCATAGCTCAGAAATAGTAGATTTGTCACATAGCTTTTGGTTCTTTGAATTCTCAATGAACAACTCCGATTGATACCTCAACCGAATCATTTCTTGCTCAGTAAAATCCGTGGGATAATATTTCTCAACAAGAGGGTAAATCTTATCAGTATTTAACACTTTAGAATCTTTTCTAGGGACTAAAGTAGAGCTAAGAATTAACTATTTCGTGGTGTTATTCTCAAATCTATTGGCCAATTCATGTAGTTATTTGTCATGTGCACATATAAATATATCTACTCGATAGAAACGCTCAACACTAACATGATCTTCTTTTTGACGAGGGCGACATCGACCAGAATTATACAAAGCATTAAAATCAGGCATTTTAATTTTGTGCTTTGTAGAGAAATCTTGTACATATTCAAAGAAACGTTCCCATCCGTTATTTTTGAAATTGTTCAAACTTACCTTTGTTGTTGACACTAACTCTATGGTGTTGTCGATATCTTGGGATTTGTTTTGAAATTCTTGAGATATAATATCGGTCCTCCCTAATTCCTCTATCAAGTGAAAAATAAACACAAACTCAAATGACATCAAATAAGTGTAGGCCTCATTAGCATCACCACTTTGAGAATAGCTAGAGTTGTCTTCAATTATACTATCCATAACTACACGAGTAGCATTGAACATCTTAAGTAAGCAACAAACCAAAAAATTTCCAAAATTTCTCGGGTAAAATCATTTCGCAAACCAAAATAATGAACTTTTAAGCTTGATTTCAATTTTGATCAAATACAAAATTTCCCTCCAATAACTTTTTTTAAAAAAATTGTTAGTATTGAGCTTGATATTCAAACAAATGCCACTTATATCGAGATCGATATCTTCCAAAATACTTATTGTATTGAGATTAAACCTATCGAGATCAACCTAATTCCAAGTCTATCGAGATCAACTTTACTCTACTTCTTGTATCGAGGTCAAAGTCCAAGTTGACATGAATCTCAAGTCATGTTGTATCAAGCTCAATATGTATCGAATTTGATATCCAAAATAACACCAGCACTCTCAACCTTCTTGACAACCTGTAAACCTGATAACCTCAAAACATTCCAAGTTTTAGTTCCTGTCGAACTCGAATGTATACTCGATATATTCGGCAATCAACAATTTATACTTTATCGAGTTCGATACAACCTGTTCCTGTTGAGCTCAAATGTATACTGATCACCTGTTCTTTTCCAACCTTTGTTCTTCAAACTGTGATGAACACCAATTTCAAAATCCGAATAAATGATGGAATTGATAACTGAAATCAATTTCAATTTGATCATGTACACTTATGAATCAATTCTATTGGTTGAAATTGTTCAATTCATGCTCAAACACTCAAATTTTATCTACATCAAATGCGTTAAACTGAACATTTTTCGAAAAAAATCACTCTCAATCGATTATTTTGGATGAATTTAACCGGTGATTTTTTATCATTCTGTTATTATTTAATTAGATGAATCTCTTTATCAGATCAATTTCACAAATTGACCCTCAAATGATGAAATGATCGATCACAATTCATGAAATATTGTTAATACCCAATTTTGATAATTTTCTTCAAATTCGATGATATCTGAACTACAATGATCAAATTGGTACTCGATTCTTGTTCTTTAATCAAGAATCTTCAATTCTATCGGATCACTCTCACAAAAAACATTATCAAATCTATGATTGTGATTTCTAAATAGATGAACATTAGTTATTTGCTCAAGAACATATTTTATGAATTTCTATCAATTCTTAATGATTCCAATTTGTTTTCTTCTAGATAACTTCAAATCTTCAATCTCAAGCTCTGATACCAATTATTAGGTCCAAATCAAGCAATTGTATGATAAATGTATATGAACGTGTATGGATGTTGAGAAGGTTTCTTGTGAATATTTTTCTATCAAGCACAATTATGTTTGAAAATCTAAAAATCCTTAAACTTAACTACCTATTTATACTCTAAGTGCAAATCACATGATCAAGCACTAAGTAATGTTTACAATCTCTATTTTATATCTCAACAGATTTTTGCAATTTCTTTTTCAATGTAAACCACCAAGTTAGATGCAAGAATATCATCTAACATCTTATTACAAAGCCGATCCTTGCATATCTTCATTGCTGAAAATACCCTCTCAGTTGTTGCAGTGGAAACCGGAAGTATCAAAATGAGTTGCGTTAATCTTTCAATCAAATAGTTGTAGCAGTGGAAACCGGAAGTATCAAAATGAGTTGCGTTAATCTTTCAGTCAAATAATATGCCTGATACTTTTTACTTTCTACAAGTATCCTACATCGCAGAAATAGTAGAAATGCCAAATAGCTTTCAGTTCTTTGACTTCTCAATGTTAAACAATTCTAATTGATACCTCAACCGAATCATTTCTTGCTAAGTAAAATATGTGGGATAATATTTCTCAACAAGAGGGCAAATCTGATCAATATTTAACACTTCATAATCTATTATAGGGACTAAAGCAAAGTAAGAGTTAATAATTTCGTTGCGTTATTATCAAATCTAATGGCTATATCATGTTATTGTTTTTCCAATGCACAGATAAATATATCTACTCGATAGAAATGTTCAATACTAACATGATTGTCTTTTGATGAGGGCGATATTGACCAGATTTATATAAAGCACTAAATCGGGCATTTCTATTTGTGCTTTGTAGAGAAATCTTGTACATATTCAAAGAAACGTTCCCATCATGTTATTTCTAAAGTTGTTCAAACTTACCTTTGTTGTTGACACTAACTCTATGGCGTTGCTGATATCTTGGATTTCTTTTACAATTCTTGAGATAACATATCATTCCTCCCCATTAATTCCTTCATCAAGTGTAAAATAAAGACAAACTCAAACGACATCAAATAAGTGTGCGCCTCTTCAGCATCACCACGTTGAGAATAGCTAGAGCTGTCTTCAATTATACCCTCCAAAACTACCCACATAACATTAAACATCTTAAGTAAGGTACAAACTGAATAAAAGTGAGAACCATAATGTGTATGACCTACTCGTTTCAAGGTCCTAACTTGATTTTCCCCCTTACCTTCATTGATTTCACCAAGTTCCAACTAACGTTAAATCTCTAATGCCTTAGATTTTTGTACTAGAAGCACATATTACATTAATATTACAACTCAATTTATAGAACATTTGATGAACCGAAATAAGTTCTCTTGAAGCAACAACTAATGCAAGTTGTAATCTATGAGGGAAGCAATGAACATAGTATGAATAAGGACACTCCTTAATAACAAGTGCTTGTAACCTGTTCCATTCCCCTCTCATGTTAGTAGCACTATCATAAGCTTCACCACAAATTTTACTATTATCAAACTTATATTGCAAAAGTTTCTTCCGCAAATTTGTTTTAAGTGTCATTGCCGAGGTGTCCGTAACATGCACCCAATCTAGAAATCTTTCTCTTATAATCCCATCGTTATCAACAAATCTTAAAACTATGGCCATTTGTTCCTGTTTAGGCTTATCAACCATAACACAAAAGTAAGAATTACCCACTTCATTTAGAATAGGTTTTCGAACCTTGTTTGCAACAATACTCAATATTTCTTTTTGAATATCTTATGAAGTATATTTTAAGGTATAAGGGGCATTCTCTAAAACGACTTTGGAAATTTCATCATTATACGAGGCTAGAAGTTTTAACAACTCGATGAAATTACCACGATTTTTTGAGTTTGTAGTTTCATCACGCCCTCGAAAAGAATAAGCTTAGAATGTCAACCAACGAAATATATCCACTGAATCTTTCAATCGTATATTGTTCTTCAAGACTTCATCTGCACTTTTCTAGTCTATGACATTTTCAATGTGTTTTCCTGGTTCAACAAATTCTCACAAAATAGAACGACATATCTATGTTGTCAACACTCAATATGCTTTAGCAATCCACACTTTTTCCCATCTTTAACTTTTTTCCGGTTGTTTAACCCTTTTACCGTAAAAGAATTAGAACCATTTCGAACATTTGGTTTGTCACTAAATAAGTAAAATGAAGCAATATGCAGAATATGTTGTCGAACAATACTCTATCCAATTCTAGAAAATACTGAACTATGAGTATTTGAATCTACGTTTATGTTTCTTTAGACCTTTACCGAGATACTCTTTCAAATGAACTTGAACAGGCCCCACGTTCAAATAAGCTCTCATTACTTGTTCTTTCTGATTGACCGGACACTTCTATATTGGTTGTCATTTCCCAGGATCTCTTTCTAAAGAATTATGATTCACTTCCACATTATTTGGCCTTGGAGTTTGAACAGGACGCTTATTTGGTTGATTTTGATGTTGTTGTGGCTCATTTGGTTGATTTTGATGTTCAAATTCCTGCTCATCCATGAAAACTTTGGAACGTTTAGTCTCTCATTTGCATCATTTGTTGTGTCACTAGAATGTCTCATGAAAAACAAAGTAATTGTTTTTTGGTTGTGCCTTTTTAGCTCCTGCGAAAAAGATTCAATAAAGGGTTATATTCACATAGTTTAATAAATTATTCAATATTTCAATGATGTAAACTAAGATACCATAAGAGTAACATATTTAGTCTATAATTAATTGTTATCAACACATCGAAAATAATGGGTTAGGGGTTTGACATTTCTTATTACTTCACTTGAACTAATAAAACCTAGCATAAAGATTATAAATATTATTATCATATATCAAAATTTCAGAGTCCAAAGATATGTTATATAACTAAAAAAAAATAGATTTCACCATATTCATGTTGGGAAGCCTTGGCATCTACTACATGTCTCTACAAGGTTCTTATCAAGGTATGTCAACATCTTAAAACCTTGAGATCTTGTTTATTTTTATGGTGGTAATGATGAAGATCGAAAGATAAACTAGATAAAATAGGACGTAGCTTCAAACACTAAAGAAAAGAGAGGCCTTGGGATCGGTAGCTTATATGCCTTCAATATGGCTCTTTTGTACAAATGGAAGTGGAACATGGATAGCTTATGGGTGAAGGTAATTTGAGAGTTATATGGTGACCATGGAGGGTTGTCCCGGACCTCACCTTAACCGAGAAATGGTGGAGCGTTAGCCAACTTGATTAGGTGTTTCGATAACCTTCATGCTAAGCAAACTCTCCCTGATTCCTTGATGAAATCTAAACTCAACAATGGTTTGGGTACAAGACTATGGGAAGATGAATGGATGGGAGGTAGCAGGTTGAAAGATCAACTCCCTCGCCTCTATGTCTTGGAAAGTAACAAGCCTTTACTTGTTGCAAATCAGTGGGTGATTGGTAGCTTGGTGTGACTAAGGAGAAGAACCCCGAGAGGAGGAGTGGAAGGCTCACAACTAGCCGCACTTTCTGATTTAGTGAATCACATTTCTCTTGGCGACGAGCTCGACAAATGGACTCGGTAGGCTGACCCTTCGGACACCTTTACGGTGTCTAGTCATCGTTGCTTTATTGAAAACTCTACATTGACATCAGTAAATTCTTATACCAGGTGGTGCAAATACATCCCAACTAAGATAAATGTGTTTGCATGGCGTCTATTATTGAATTGATACCCCACCCCCCAAGTTAAACCTAGTGGATAGAGGCATGGATGTTCGTAGCACTTTGTGTCCTGTGTGTGACTCTCAACAGGAGGATGCAAACCATACTTTCATTTTATGTGATGTTGCAAGGCAAGTCTGGATTCAGGTTGAAAAATGGTTGGATATAACCTCTCCTCCCCTAGTTAACATCAAGGAACTTTTATCTTGGGTTGATGCGTTGAAAATGACCGAAGCTAAGAGAAGAATCATTGAAGTAAGCATCTTATCCATAGTCTGGGAAATTTGGAGATATAGATACAATGTGGTCTTTCAAAGTTTGACATTTAGAAAGAGCAACATTGTTGAAAGCATTATAGTTAGTTCGCTTGATTGGTTCTCTAATACATAAAAAAATCAAGTGTCACTTGGTCATTGTAGTTACAAAACTCAATGCTTACTTTATGATCTCTTTCTAGCTCCTTGCTAGTTTTTAATATTTGAACTTTTAGCCGATAACAAAAAAATGTAGAGCAAATACTAAATCATTTTACACAAGCTCAATTTTTATTTTGAATGTTCAACCTTTTACCTTCATTTTCAAATAAATAAAAAGTGGGTATATTTGTTTTTAAACTCCAAAACTGAATGTTCAACATTCGCCAAACTTTTACTTATTTAATCCTAAATCATCCTATCATCCCCAAACCCACTCGTTTAACTAAACTAGTTTATGACTTATGTCCGTATTTAGTACCTTGAACACGAACATCATTTATCAAATCAATTCGGATACTTTTGACTCATCAATCCGAACTGTTAACTACTTTAAATTTTACTTTAAAAATATACTTGTCACTATTTAGTGTGTGTTTGTCGACAAACTAGCTTGTGACTCGAGATGGAGATTATGATTGAGGATTTTTTTTAGAAAAGTTATGTTTGGCAACTAGTTTATTTAATCTTATTTTCACGGACTTAACTCGATAAGCTAACCGTGCGGCCTTAGTCTCGACTAAGTAAACCTTGCTCGAAACAACCAATGATTCAAGAAATCAAATGAGAGTACAAGAGAAAGAACAAGTGGAATAAAAGAAATGCTTTGATTATTAGAGAGAGCTTTACAAATGAATAGAAGAGCTATTTGAGGTGTGATGTGCCAAATAAGGCATCCACCTATTTATACTAGTCCTCCTACAAAATCAATGACCAATATCAAAGTAGATCAATGGCTAGGATTACATTACTAGAATCATCTACAACTTACTCATTTCTAGATATTTACATGGACCTTCCACACCCTTCTAAAGGAGGAACCATGTGGATGATTCTAGAGATCTTCCATATGGCTCCATATCTCCAAGATTAATGTAGAAGCTCCCGAAATCTTAAACATGATGGTCTGAGGAATGGATATGTTGTTACATTCTCCCCCACCTAAGCTTGCGACGTCCTCGTCGTGCCATCTTCACGATACTTCTTGATCTTGTCCGCAAATTTCCATAACATGTCCTATATTTCCCAACTTGCTTCGCTATCCAGCATGTGGCGCCACTTGTCCAAGTACTCTTTATAGCTCGGCACACCTCTTCTCCTTATCGTTCGATCCGATAAAATCTCCTCAACCTCTCGATCAAACGATGTTACAACTGCAGTTGGTGCCCGTGTTGACACCCCTCGTTCTGGGTCTTCTCCATCCACATGATAGGGCTTAAGAAAACTCATGTAAAAGATTGGGTGGGTCTTCAACTGAAGCCGATAAGATACCTTCCTAACACGTCCAATCACTAAGAAGGGGCCTTCATATCTCTGTATCAAGCCCTTATGCACCTTCCTTAATGATTTGAATTGTTGAGGTAAAAGTTTTACCATCACCTAATCTCCGACCTCGAACTCTAGGTGTCTCCGTTTCTCGTCCGCCCACTTCATCTGCTTGGCTTCCTTATCCATTGATGCTCGAGCTATGTCTGCTTGCTCGTGCCACTCCTTTATTGTCTTGTAACTGCGTGGGCTATTCTTCTAATAAGATGTCGCGAAGGCATTTGGGGTCAAGAGTTGTCGCCCCATCACCACTTAAAAGGACTCATCCCAGCGGCTTCACTCATTTACATGTTGTATGAGAATTGAGCAACATCAAGGAGTTTTGCCCAATCGTGCTGATTGGCACTAACATAGTGTCGAGGGTACAACTCAAGCAACACGTTCACCCTCTCTGTTTGCCCATCGGTTTAGGGATGAAAGCTAGTAGAGAAATTGAGATCCGTCCCCATTAGCTTGAAATGCTTCGTCCAAAATCGTCCCGTGAACCAAGGGTCTCTATCGCTAACGATCACTTGAGGCACACCCCAATACTTCACAACATTCTTGAAGAACAACTTAGCCGTCTCATTTGCCGTAACTTCGGTTGATGTGGCGATGAAGGTTCCATACTTGGAGAATCGGTCCACCACCACAATACTCCCACAACCTTTCGACTTTGGTAAACATGTTATGAACTCTATCGAAACACTTTCCCATGGTCCCTTGGGTGTGTGTAACGGCTCCAATAATCCCCCCGTTATTTGCTACTCGATTGTGTCTTGTTGGCATATAAGGCACGTCCGGACATACGTCTCTATATCATCCTCCATCCTCAGCCAATAGAAAGTACCTTCAACCAATGCCAATGTCCTCTTAATACCTGGAGAACCAGCCAATCTCAAATCATGACACTCCTTCATTATCAACCTCGAAGATCACCCCACCTAAGTACGTATATCCGGTCCTTTTTGGTGAATAAGAGATCTCCCTCAAGCCAAAATCTTCTTGTCCTCCCATCTCGCGCTAGTGAAACAAGATTCTTGGCCATAGGTTCGTTCTCTAATCCTTCCTTTATTCGGTCCTAAAGGAAGAATTATGGTTGTGTCATGCCGGCAAACTCTGCTTTGCGACTCAAAGCATCGACTACCACGTTAGCTTTTCCTGGTTTGTACTCAAGGTGGTAGTCAAACTCTGCGAGAAAGTCTTGCCAACGAGCTTTCTTGGGACTTAGTTTCTTTTTGGTCTGAAAATAGCTCGTGGCAATGTTGTCTGTCTTGATGACATACCTCGTACCTAAGAGATAGTGCCTCCACAATCTCCAACAATGGACCACCGTTGTCATCTCCTTCTCTTGGACCATATATTTCCGCTCCACATCATTCAACTTGCGGCTCTCGAACGCGATCGGATGACCCTCTTTCATTAGAACTCCTCCAATTGCAAAGTCCGAAGCTTCCGTGTGTATTCAAAAGGCTTGATCACATTGGGTAGTCTCAACACCGGCTCTTTAATCACCGCTTCCTTTAACTCATCAGAGGCCGCTTGGCAACGATCATCCCAACTCCAAGCCTTAGTATTCTTCAAGAGATCCCTGAAGGGTGCCGCCTTGGTCGAGTACCCCTTGATGAACCTTTGATAATAGTTCACCAGCCCAATGAATGAACTCAACTCCGTCACCTTGGTTGGTGCTTCCAACTCTCGGATAGCCTTGACCTTTGACCCATCCATGAATAGTCCTCCATCTTTGATCTTATGTCCTAAGAATTCCACCTCCTCTTGAGCGAATGAACACTTCTCTAATTTCACATATAACTCGTTCTCTCGTAGCACTTGCAAAACCCGTTTCAAGTGCAAAACATGCTCCTCCAAGGTATGACTATAGATGACTATGTCGTCTAAGTATACTACTACAAATTTATCAAGAAAAGGATGGAATAACTTGTTCATCAAGGTACAAAATGTAGCAAGGGCATTAGTTAAGCCAAACGGCATGACGAAGAACTCGTAAGAGCCATACCTCGTGACACACATTGTTTTGGCTTCATCTCCTTCGGCTATCGACACTTGGTAGTACCCCGATCTCAAATCCAACTTCAAGAAGTATCTCGCCTTCCCAAGTTGATTAAACAAATCTGCAATGAGGGGAATCTGGTATTTATTCTTTACTGTCACATTGTTGAGTGCTCGGTAGTCTATGAACATCCACAATGACCCATCCTTCTTCTTTTGAAATAGCACCGGCGCACCATAAGGGCTTTAAAGGGCCGAATATACCCCGTGTCTAGTAACTCCTTAAGTTGCTTCCTTAGCTCCTCCAACTCCGGTGGTAGCATTCGATAAGGAGCCTTAGTGAGAGGTTTGGACCCCGGTTCCAACTTGATAGTATGATTAACCTCCCTCCTAGGTGGTAGTTTCTTAGGCAACTCATTGGGCATCACTCCTTGAACTCCCAAAGGACCTTCTCTATCTCTTTAGGTACTTCCATATTGCTCGAATCCTCATCCTCATCCTCATCCTCCTCTAGACGAGTTACCGCCAAATAGCAAGGTTCCTTCTTGTTATACCCCTTCTTGAATTGGATGGCTGATAGAGTTTTTCCTCCACTCTTTGCACCACGCTCCGTGCTAACCATGCAAGTCTTCCCACCATCTGATGTACAAGGAATTAGCAAAAGGTATAGGGAACCCACGTACCTTATCGAGAAATTCCAACCCAAGCACCACTTTGAAGTCATTCATAGGCACAACCAAGAAGTCTATGATGCCTTTCCACTCTCCAATCTTCACCCTAACATCTTTTGCCACCCCATGTATTGGCTTGGCATTTAAGTTTACCACCTTCATCACCGCGCCTTCCTTTGTAACATTAATCCCTAGCCGTTTGGCTTCACCAATCAAAACAAAGTTATGAGACACACCGGTATCAACAAGAGTGCGTACACGGTTGCCTTGGATACTTGCTTCCATGAATTGGAGTCCCTTGGTCGCTACTTTTGGTGCCTCTATCTTTGCGTTGATTGCGTTCAAGATTTACATCGACCCCATGCACACATCTTCACCTTGACAATCTTTGTCTGGGATAGCCATAACATGGAGACTTGCCTTCACCAACTGGGAAAAACAAAGAGTTGATTGTGTTCAAGATTTGCATCGACCCCATACACACATCTTCACCTTGACAATCTTTGTCTGGGATAGCCATGGCATGAAGGCTTTCCTTCTTCGGGCAATCTCGGGCTCGATGTGGTCCTTCAAATGAAGCATCCATTGTTCTTGTACGCCGTCCTCAACTCTTTGTTTTTCCCGGTTGGTGGCTTCCCAGCATTATCATTCTTTACTTGATATATCTTCTCCCCCTACCTTTCTCATAGTTCCATTTTTGATCTTTTGGCTTAGACGATTCCTTTCTATTGCTAAGGTGGATCAAGGCCTGCGTTTGGGCAATGGCCGAGGCAAGGCCTCGAACTCCACGTCTCTCCAACTCCGTCTTAGCTCATCCTTGTAAGTTATCAAGGAAATAAAAGAGGGAATCCTCCAGGGAAATATCCGGAATCTCAAGTACAAGGGTAGTGTACTCCTTAATGTATTCCTTGATTGTTCCGATATGCTTTAGTTTACGAAGGTGACTGTTTGCTTCATTAATAGCATTCTCCGGATAGAATTGCTTTTTGAAATCAATGACAAAATCAACCTAAGTATTGATAATGTACGTACCTCGTTGGATATCTCCATATCGATGTCGCCACAATAGGGCCGCGGTATCTTTCAAGTATCGGGTCGTCGTCTTGATCTTTGTTGCATCATCTATGATGTTAACTCCTTCCAAGTATTGCACCATCTTCTATAAGAAATTATCAACAGCGCTAGCTTCTAGTTTCCCCATGAATGGTGAGGGTTTTGGGACTTCTACCTTTGGAGCAAAGTTGCTAGTGTTGCCACCCCCACTGGCTATGAACCTTCTACACAAACTTACATCCGCTTGGATCTCCTCCCATTGTTGGTGAATCACGGAGATTTCTTCCTCCACTTCACCTTGCAACTTCGTAATCTCGCCCATGAGTATATCTCTTAAGTTATGGATCTCACATTTCAAGTCGGCACTTAGTACGTTAAGAGTACTCTAAAATCATCTCCATATCTGCAAAGTCGGCATCCAACCCATCCATGCATTGGTTTGAGTCCTCAACTCGTGCCTTCAAGTCCGTCACATATGTCTCTACACCCGTCACTCTATTGTTCAAACCTACCATTGGGTCTTTGGACGACCCTCGGCTCTCTTCCCGTCTTGGCGAGACTCATCTCGACCATGGTTCTCATAACGGTTCTCATAAATCACCACACTACTTGATGCATTCACCATCTTGTCGGTCTCATTTGCCATTGTCTTAAATCTACCCACTCTGTTACCAAATGTCACAGACTTATCTCCATAAGCTAATCGTGTGGCCTTATTCTCGACTAAGTAATCCTTGCTCGAAACAACCAACGATTCAAGAAATCAAATGATAGTACAAGAGAAAGAACAAGTGGAATAAAGGAAATGCTTTGATTATTAGAGAGAGCTTTACAAATGATTAGAAGAGCTGTTTGAGGTGTGATGTGCCAAATGAGGCATCCACCTATTTATACTAGTCCTCTTACAAAATCAATGGCCAATATCAAAGTAGATCAATGGCTAGATTACATTACTAGAATCATCTACAACCTACTCATTTCTAAATATTTACATGGACCTTCCACACCCTTCTAAAGGAGGAACCATATAGATGATTCTAGAGATCTTCCATAAGGCTCTATATCTCCAAAATTAATGTAGAAGCTCTCGGAATCTTAAACATGATGGTCTAAGGAATGGATAGGTTGTTACATTATACTAACTTAAACTTATATTATTTCAAAAGCTTAAGCTGCAAGTTTTGTTTGATAGGTACAAATTGTAGGAGCATTTTAAAAAATTAAGTATTAGAAAAATAAGATGGTAAAAGTAACTTTTAAAAGCTTATTACAACTTATGAAAATAAAAATTGCTTAAAATACCCTTTAATTCCTAAGTAATTATTTTTTTTAATGTTCTTTTATGTAAACTTACTTTAGAAACTCCAATTCCAACTATAGTTACTTACCAAATATTTATAGAAAAATATAAGTTTTAGTTTTCAGCTACAACAATAATCTTCAACTATAAACTTTCAGTTAATTTTTACCAAATACATCCTATAAAATAATTCTCTTTTAAAAAATTCTCACTTATCTTTTTTTGCCATACGAAATTTCCATATAAAATTTATCGAAACAAAACTTTTAATCCCCTATGAACTATAAGAATCCTCTATAATTCTTCGCGGCAAACACACCCCTAATTTCGCAAGAATGAGAAGAATTACCTAGAAAAAGAGTGGGCCCCAATGGCCCAAAATAAATAGTGAATAACCAAATTCAACAATATTCAATTACTCTGATATTTATTTCCGTTGAAAGGGTTTAATATATAAATTCTCCTTCTCTGCCAAGACTGTCTGCAACCGAACTCACATATCCTGCATATATTTCCCGATTCCCCATTTTACACAATCCTCGAAACATACCTTTTTTCTTCGCCCTTTCAAATACACAATAAAAAATGCGTTCATAAACACAAAATATAAATAAGTATCCAAACACCCCCCTTTGCGGACGACCCTTCGTACGTTTTATTCTTTTTTCAGAGTTCAATTAAACCCACTGTGTGAAGTTCTTCACCCAACTGTTTGATCAGTTTTTACTCTACTTAAAAAGGAATCACCCCCTCATTGGTAATTAAATTCTTTTTCTTGCTATATAATGTTCACTTTTATTGTTTATATAATTCAGTTTTGTTAGTTTTGCTTTGTGGGTTATTCAAGATCCAATCAAAGTTTTGAAATTGGAGACTTTGGTTTGTTTTTCTTGAAGATTTTCTTTCCAATTATTTTGGGGTATTGTTTTTATGTTTAATTTGAATTGAATCCAGAAGAATTGCAAAAAGCTGTTGATAAGTTTGAGATTTTGATTTGTAATGTTGAATTTTTCAGTTTTGAATGAAAAATTGATGCAAAATGGTGTTTGCTAATAAGGTAGACATTTTATTTTAATAGTACTGTAATTGTGATGAAACTTAATATAATAGACCAAAACCAAATCAAATTTGAAATAGTAAGTTACCCATTTAGGTATGTGACGTCAAAGCTTTTAACTGGTAAAAGAATGAGTCTTTTAAATGTTTCTGGAATTCAACTTATGTCATGTGTTTTACCATAGAATATATATTGTTTAAATGTATTTATGATTATTCTAGACTATTATTCGTTAATGTGATTGAAATTTATTCTTTACATGTATGTTTATATGCTAGTTTTAGATTTAGCATATTACTTGGAATAAACTTATATGGTGGATTGATTTCATCTATTTACCAATATTGCTCATATTTGTATGTGCATTTTCAATTTTTTGTGTTTTTTAATTAGTTGTGTTTTCATTTCTTTGATTCATTTGTGTGTTTACTGTATTATTTACGTAGGAAGTAAACAGAGGCTTGATGACTCAAGAAATCGCTATTGGTGAACTGGGTTCAAGAAAGCAAGGGCTCTTGAAAGATCAAGTTCGTTTAGTTAAGAGAAAAGATTTGGATCGTTATGAGATTGCTAGAATTCAAGATAATCTATCATTTGAGAAGGGTTTCTTTGTTGTAATTCGGGCTTGTCAGTTGTTAGCCCAAAAAAATGAAGGGATCATATTGGTTGGGTTAGCCGGTCCTTCTGGTGCTGGGAAGTCCTCGTTTACAGAGAAAATACTCAATTTTATGCCAAGTGTTGCTGTCATTTCAATGGACAATTACAATGATGGTAGTCGAGTAATCGACGATAACTTTGATGGTCAGGATTTATAATCCAAAAAATTGTTATCTGGTTATATGATAATTATATACACATTCTAATATTTTTTTGAAACAGATCCTCGATTGACAGATTATGATACTCTGCTGAAAAACATTAATGATTTAAAAGAGGGGAAAACCGTTGAAGTTCCAATATACGATTTCAAGTCTAGCACCCGCACTGGCTACAGGTTTGTATCTCTCTTTCTAAGTCTAAATTATGTGAACATATTAGTAAAACCTCTAATATATGTAGCTATGACATTTATTGGAACTTATGAGTTCGTGTATGATTATAGGACCCTTGAAGTTCCAAGCTCTCGTATTGTGATAATTGAGGGAATTTATGCTTTGAGTGAGAAGCTGCGCCCATTACTGGATCTTCGGGTATCTGTTACAGGTGGTGTTCATTTTGATCTTGTTAAACGGGTTTTAAGGGACATACAACGTGTTGGGCAGGAGCCCGAAGAAATAATCTACCAGATATCTGAGACGGTCTGTTCTTGCTCATCTATGTATAGTATCGGTACTGGAACATAGAGGTCTCAAATTAGCATTTATTTATGAATGTGTTGGTTCGGGTTATGTTATGTCTTTATCAGGTTAATGGGTAAGGTTAAGCAAATTAGCTGAACAGGAAACATGTCAAATGGGTTGTGAACATACCAAACATTGCATGAAGTGAATTTGTAATGAATACAACCTCATTAGCTGGTTTTGTCAAGAAATTATATTACTGTTGTAATCATATAGTTTTTATAATCAAATCTAACAAACTAATTAATCATTAAAACATTTTATGGAAAAAAAGGTCTTAGGATCAACCCAATTTGACCCACACACTAAATTATCCCCGTTACCCAACCTGCACATTTGCCATCTCTATGGAAATGTTACAAGCATCTTTTCTGTAGATCTGATTGCTTTGTTTATGCAGGTATATCCAATGTACAAGGCATTTATAGAACCTGACCTCAAGACAGCTCATATAAGGATTGTCAACAAGTTTAATCCCTTCACAGGGTTCCAGAGTCCAACTTATATTCTAAAGGTGTGAACTTGTTCCCTATGGAGTTTATATTCGAATTAATCTCCAAGTCTGTAGGCTCATTCTCTTGATAACCTATTCAGTCAACAAGAGAGCTAACTGTGGATCAAGTGAAGTCTGTCATGTCGGATCAACATACTGAAACTTTGGAGGAGACTTATGATATATATCTTTTGCCACCTGGTGAAGATCCGGAAACGTGCCAATCGTATTTGAGGATGCGCAATAGAGAAGGAAGATATAGTCTTATGTTTGAGGTTTGCTTTTGAATTTTCACCAGAAGTGGCAATTTTAACTCACACACTTAAAAGCGGGTTAATTTGGGTTATAAGTGATCACCAACGGGAGTAACGGGTCAAATGGGGTTAAAGGGCAAACGGGGAAAAAGTTGCAGAAACTGTATTAAATAATAATTTTTTTGCCAAAAATGGAACAGTTCAAATTGGTTGAGAGGATCAAATGAGTCTACCCAAAGTGTACTTATATGTTTGATGGGTAGATGATTCTTAGCTAACAACATACAAGTCAAACAGGTTGAAAGTTATCCAAATTATTTCAATGTTTACAACCTCCTAAACTGTTTTATCTATTAAAGTTAGATAATAATTACAGAATATTGGTTTCTTAATCACATTTATTTAATATATAATGAAATGAAATTGTAAGGAAAAAAACACAAAAATAGAAAAGTGTTGGCATCCGAATTGACCTGAGCCCATTTTGACCCTTTACCAGCTTGACCTTATCATTTCGGCACGTCTACTTTCTGCATATAATCATGCTTTATGTGTACTTTTCATCATACTTGTTACGAGTTTGAACTACTGAAGAAAACATGATATCTGCTTATGATTTTGAATTTTAGGAATGGGTCACTGATTCTCCATTTGTAATCTCTCCGAGGATAACTTTTGAAGTTAGTGTGAGGCTTCTTGGTGGTCTAATGGCCTTGGGGTACACGATAGCTTCTATCTTGAAAAGAAGTAGCCATGTGTTTTGTGATGATAGAGTGTGTGTAAAAATAGACTGGCTGGAACAAATTAGTCGACATTATGTGCAGGTACCACAATGTTTCTTTCTTTCCATTTATTTTTGTTTGTATTTTAATGTGAAATTGATTAATGGTTGCCTTCCATTTCTTTTTGTGATGAGAAGGTGCAAGGAAGGGACCGCCTAAGTGTTAGATGTGTTGCTGAGCAGCTGGGATTGGAAGACTCATACATTCCGCGTACATATGTTGAACTAATGCAACTTGAAAAGCTAGTAAACGAGGTCATGGTATGATAGATGTCTAAACTTTTGATTCGTGTATGTTAATTCTAGGTGGGAAAATGTTCTGATCAGGCTAGTTGGATAACGGGTCAAAATGGGTTCCTTGTAAAACGAGCAATTTTGCTGTGCTGGTTGAAAGTTGAAGTTGCTTAGGTTGTTTTCAGTTGACCCAAAACCGTATTTGTTTTCCTGAGAATTTTTTTGATAAATAAGTAGTGTGGCAAACATGATTACAAAGGATTATTTTTATACAATAGGGATAAAGGCATATAATAGCAACGTACTTTCACATGTGTTCTGTTTTATGCAACATATGTTCTTTTTTTTTATACACAGTACATAGTAGGTCTTTGAAATTTACAGATGTTCTGTTTTATTCAAGGTACTTGTAAAAATGTTCCACCGTCCACCCTTGTATCGGAATAATTTGTGATTTTCAAATAGTGGTAAGCATTTTACAAGTTCAATGACTAAAGGTGTACACAAAACGTGTTGCATAAAACAAATTATCTGTGAAAGTGTGTTGCTATTACATGCCCTTATCTCATTAAAAATACAGTAATCTAGTTTCTGAGTAAAATGATTTAGGAGGTTTAATGTATCTTATACACCTCGAACGACTATGACCCATTTCGCATGTTTCTTTTTTAGTTGGTCTTTTATTGTACCTAGTGACCCATTAGAGACAAAACGTACCTGAATATACTTATTCATAACTAAATGAGTCATAATTTCAACCTCTAATTTTATGCAATTAAATCCTAATCGGGAGTTTATGTAGGTACTCCCCGAGGAATTAAAAACAAAGCTAAGCATAGATGAAGAAATGCTGTCAAGTCCCAGAGAAACACTTTCGCTTGCTGCAACAAGAAATCCCTTCTTTAAGAGGTGCTACACACGAACTACCATTCTGTATAACATTGCAATACTTTCCTTTTAGAGATTTCTCATAAATTATGGAACATCTTAATCTGCGGGAAAATTTCCGGTTAAAATTACCTACTTTTTCATTTACGATGACTGATCAATTGATGATATTGAGTAAAATTTTGAAATAGTCATATGTGTTACTTATAAATACGTCAACTTTGATGAGTAGGAGGGATTATAAGGAACTGTGTGTGTAATAGCTACTAGTCTAATTGTTTGTATGACATTCAAGGTTGCACTATTCATTAAACCAATATTCAATTTTAATTGTATGGGTTAAATGACGATGATTTTATATTTCTGATTATTTAGGGCTGAAGTAATTAGATTCAAAGAAACAAGTAAAAAGTGGCCTGAAAAAGTGATTAATCTACACTCAATATATCTTTACTTGACCCTAAATAATCAGAGAAGCAAAAAATTGCCTGAATAAGTGATTTGGATTCCAATCTCACATCTAAACCCTCTCTTAATCGTGTGTAATTCTTAACCTGTTAATATGTGTTGCAATTAGTGTGGTTTGAAACTTGTAAATTTTGATTTTTAAAAGTTTCTGAGATTTTTGAAGTCATGATAATCACTTCTAAATTTCGCATCTCCTTAACCGTGTGTAGTTCCTAAGCAGTCCATACGCGTTTATACGTGTCCTAATTTATCTGATAGTTTATTGCTTACTGTACAGCCGAATGTCACATTCATATTCAACCGCAAGGGATAAAAATTTGACCTCCATTCCTGGATATATCAAAAGTCCTAGATTTGACGACAAGAGCACAGAACCAACAGACACAATGGCATTCCAGGTGATCTTATGCTTTCTTTTCACTTCATACCATACTCCCTCTATCCCAAAATAAATTACATTTTAGTAATCGTTTATAAGGTTTTTGGTACTTTGCTAGTTACTACTTGTACATGCTTGCTGATGTATTAAGACTTATACAAGTCAAATTGTTTGACTATGGTTTTCTTTTTTAACTTCTCAAGGGAGCAATTAGCCATCTCACAGAACAGATTTTTACCTTAAATGATCGGATGGATGAGTTTACATCTCGGATTGATGCTCAAACTTCACAAATTTCAAGAACATTTTCTGGTAACCAACAAAGCACCGAGTCATCCAATGGAGTTGCTTCAACTTCGTACTTCACCTCAACTCCAGCCAATGGTTCCGTAAATGGATCTAGAGTACACCATTCAAATTCATCCACTCAGTTAGCAAAAGATTCTCCCCTCATCGAAGAGGTACATTTGATAATTTCATTTTCATCTTTGTTCATCTTGTGGGGATCATACATTTGTTTAGGGGTGTTTGGAATGCTTTTTGCAACTATCAAAAAGTAGAACATATTACTACTGAATTACCATTTTTTTAAACCTCTAAGAGACTTTCACTCCCATCTCACAAGATGTATCTACTTCTTTTTTCTTTTGTCACAAGCTCAAATAGTTGAGTATCTACCAAAGAGCCATTGGGCCTAGTGGTATCGAGGTGACCTTCCAAGCATAAGGTTGTGGGTTCAAGTCCTAGGGATGGGACAAATGTACATTTTCATTGATAAATGTATATATGTGTGGTAGTTGTGTGTGTTAGTAGTTGCGTTTCTAAAAGAAAAAAACTAAAAGAACGTCTATAAACACTGTTCAACCATGCCTTTTATTACGGATTGTGTCTGTTTATTTATTCAAAATTAGCTTAACACTTTATAAAACACACATTTTAACACCTCTTCTATCTAGTTATCTCCCAATTTCTACTTGATGGTTTTATTTGTTTTTGGAACAGATATCTGGAATAGCCCAAAGCCAACGTAAAATCATGCATCAGTTAGACAGCATCAGCAAACATCTGTATGATGAAATAGGTGAGAGATCTCGTCGACAACGGAAAGTCAAGAAAAGCAATGGACCCAAAGTTGATGCAGTTGCGGTTTCTGTAGCATTAGCATTGGCCTTTGGTGGCCTTGGAATCATCTTGTTTAAGGGGTTTGCAGTCAGAAATTGAATCTCTTTTTATTCCAGTTACCAACAAAACAAATATTAACAGTAGATTTTCATATGCATCATTATCTTTATAGTTTCATGCAGAAGAGAACACCCTTCTAAGCGAGAAACAAATTAAAACTTCTAAGTTCAGTTTTGAGTTGTATCAAAGAAGGGTGTGTTTTTTTCTTTTTATGTTGCTTTTGTTTTTTTTCCCATAAGAAGCCATGGCCTGGTAACCAATTGGGATCCCGATGGTTGCAACGGGCCAACATCTGGTCTTGGTCCTTTTTCGGCCTGGTGTATTTTTATTTTTGATTAGTGTCTCGTGCTATCTTCAATTATGCATCAGAATATCAAAAATTGATGTTTTGATATAAAATATCGTCTTCAATTAAACTATTACGATTGGTGTAATTTTTTACTCAACACCACGTATGTTATGCCAAATTTAATAGAACATCAAATATCACATCAAATTTCAAGGTTCATTGTAGTTCTTTAATATAATGCTCTTTAGTTTTGATAATCGAATTTTCAATGGCATATTATGATATATTTAATTCTTGATTATTTTGTAATTTTTTTTTTTTTGAAAATTGGTTAAAAAGTGATTTTCTCACTTACAAAATTGTATTCTTCGTGTATCATAATGTAGTTTTTGATAAAGTTTTTAAAATATTTCAAAAAAATATATACTACGTATCAAATTAATGTAAAGATAATAAACTTTTCTCGTTGCACTGCATGAATATTTTTCTAATTAAAAACGTCCATTTACATATATGTAAATTAAGTTACGCATCTCCCTGGGTTGCCATTTGCTATAAAGGCCTGCCATTATCACAATTTCAAATAAAACTGAAACTGAAATATATGCATATCCTTAAATTCAATTATTTAAACACAAAAATCAAAATGATGATGTAACCTACCATTTATTGGCAATAAACATGTTATTTTTACAAAGCAATTAAATCCACATCCTATTATATGCGACTAAGTGAAGTGATGCAAATTATTGTATGGATCCACTTCCTACACATCCTTTCACTCCATCATTAATTAAACCGCAATCTTAGACCATAAGAATATATGTAGTACTTGGTAAAAAAAAAAATTAAGGGTATCAGACAACTCTTTTGTAAGAAGAACGTAATGAAATAATTATGTTAAGGTCTACTATGAAAAAAATAGAGTAGTCTTAAATATGTCAAAAAAATAATACCAATCTTATAGTTTTTGACACAAGAATTTAACTTAGACTTTTATATTTATATTCACCAATCATTTTAACATGTACAACAATCAAATATCTAAACCTACTTTTGTGTCTATAATTTTAGACACAACGTTTATGGGTGTTCAACTTTCTTATGAACATATTTATCATCGTCTTCTTCGTCTTACATCATTATCATCGTCGTCATATGGGTGTTCAACTTTTTAATGCTGTTGTGAACGCTTTGACGATGTGGGACTTCAACGGACAGATAAAGTTCTTGATATGGTTTATATGGAAAAGGTAGTTATAATGGTTGATATGGAGGTGTTTGGTATGGTTGGTAAGTATAAGGTGGTTGATATAGATGGTTTGGAGGTGGTTGGTTAAATTTTGAGTTTGAAGTTGTTAAAATTGTTGATGAAAATTAACGAGCTGACTACTAATACCATATGTTGGTGGAACACTACATTGTTGATTGACATTGGTTCTCAACGTACCTCCACTAACTAACACTTACAACTTCGATGACATATATATTAATTAGTTCATCGCCTATGTTAATCACATAATTGAAATATTCTTCAATATCATCATTAACACTTATATCCAAAAATGTGAATCCAATATGAGTTTCTATACTCAACTTTCTCAAAACATTTCTATAATAACCCAAACTATTATTGTTAGAAATTAATTAACAATATATATACAGATATGGATACATAAAGTCTTGTGTGATCAAATAAATATTAAATGAATACATTAAAGAAATTAGCTAGGTACCCGTACGTTGCAGCGGCACCAATTCGCTAGCGACATAAAATGTTGTGAATAACGTTGTATTGTTGATGCGAAATATACATATGAAATCAATAAGCATACAATTAGCAACATAAGTAAAAGAAACTTAAAATCACGCAGAACGACAAAATATATTTATAGATTTGAAAAAAAGTATCTATATGGTGTTGTGAAAAATTACATAAAAGGCAGCTAAAAAATTACAAAATAGCTGGCAACTTAAAACACACAAGCAGATACTTGATGCACTTTGTCAACCTTCAAATTACCTACAATAATAAAGGATGATTTAGTACATGGATAGTTAATTAATATATCTATATATTCATAATGATTAATCTTGGAGCGATATATATTACAATAATAAACAATTAGTTGTACCTTATTCATCACGGAAGACTTCTCGATACACCACGTTCGATGTGTAGACACCTTCATGATCAAAATTTTTGACGGGGCTTAACTAACACCTTGGTGCTAGAACGCGATATCCCCCTCGATAAAGCAACATAAAGTTGTCTATGCGAGAAAACGGAGTCAGGTAGATACACACCAACATTTGGAATTGTCTGGCCCTGTGATAAACACCCTGTGCTTTGTTTATCGACATAGCGAAGCTAAGGCGGATAGGGAACTGTTTCTGTTTGAGCTTGAATGGGAACATGTCGTTTTATGACGGGCACAAAGGAATTCTGTGTATGAACACTTGTTTGCAGTAATGTTGCCCAACAGTTATCTCAGCATCGATGACATTCAGTTGAAAGCTTCTACATATCAATCTGGTTCCATTCCGTTAGATGGATCAAGATTGCGCAATAAAATTATCGGGCACCCAACTTTGAGCAGAAGGCGATGAGGGGGTAGACCACTAACATTCAACGTGTTAAGAAATTCATTGGGATAGTAGTTGTTCTTGTCATCTTCCGCCTCATCAAAACTGTAGTACATTTTCTCCTCACCGTGAAATCTACCGATCAGCTGCTCATTAATCTCGTCAACATTTTCATTTTTTGTCGACAATATCGCTCTAGAAACAATGTAATCTGCCGACTTTTCGTTCATGTGCAGAGATGGGAAAACTGCGTTGATCAAATCCTCAATTGATTCATTCTTATCGTTGTAAGGAATAGCCATGTCGTCAGGTATGCGAATGAAGGTCTCATCTATAACCTCTTCGACGCCGTCACCAACTCTCAACAAAAAATCAAAAAACCAAGGATCGGTTAAAGCCCTCATATTTATGGTTAAACGCAACTTTTTAATCAGATGCCAAAGCGGCGACATTCATAAGCTAGAGTCTACGCTTTGTGCTCGCGTTCCACGCCTAACCACCGGCAAAACTTGTCTGAAATCGCCTCCCAAAACCATGATCTTACTTCCGAACGGGAGTCGCACACCCATGATATCTTGCATAGTTCTTTCGACCGCCTCCACTGCTTGTCTCTTAGCCATCGAGGCCTCGTCCCATATGATTACCTTTGCTAGTCGAAGTAGTTGAGCGACCGCACTTTGTTTCTTGATGTTGCACATCGAGTTGTTATTTAGAATAAGTGGAATCTTGAATCGTGAATGAGCCGTTCTACCGCCAACCATATTATTAGCAGTAGCACCAGAAGAAGCTGTCGCCAAGGCAATGAGACCACGAGAACGAACCTCGGAAAGCAAAGCCTTATACAAATATGTTTTTCCAGTTCCACCTGGACCATCTATGAAGAAGACGCCCAGACGATTGCCATCAACGTGGCTTATGATCTCGTCAAAGGCTGCTTTTTGGTCGGGGTTCAAAGAGTTGCGGCCTCGTAAGTGTTCATCTTCTACGATTATTGAGCACTCCTCCTACACTTCACGAAAACCTCCAAATCCTAGAGTGACATCCGTGTTTAACTTTGGAAGGTCAAAATCATCAAGATGTTTTCCTTGAGATTGCAGGGAGGTGATTATGTCATAGAGAACCATATTTTGTACTCGCTCATCACTCTGACATTGGAGCCTGTAATCTTCAGAAAGCGACTCGTAGTGGGTGTCCCATAACTTGCGAACATCTCCCGGCTCACAATAAATCAAGATAGTTATGAACAGTCTTCTAAGAGCACATGGAAACTGAAATAAGGATGCCTCCCTCAAACATGCATCCAAATTATCATCCGCCTCTATTAACCCACTCTCAAGAGCTGCTCTCCGAAATGTCGGGTATAATACGCCATTCACCGTGTAAAGATCTTCAAAACATGTGGGTCCACGGACATGTGTCAAAAGTAGACGTAAGTAGTAGCGTTCTCCTTCAGCGGGGTTAGCAGACACCAAGCGGCCTATCATGAATCCGGCTTTGCGAGTTTTCCAAGTACGCGTTTTCTGTTCCTAGGTGTGCTTTTTTGGAAAATCTGTGTACAAATACTGTCTGGATGTGATGTCAATTCTATTTCTCTCAAAAAAAGTAGTCAACATCGACCTCTTATCTCTTTCTCTTGCAATAATATCATTCATAACATCATCGTCTCGAAACCTAACCATTTGCTTATTCGGAAGATGCAGTTGCAACGCCATCACAAATGGGTGGATTTTACTAAGCGGGAAATTAAAAAGCCTCCACACTGCCTCAGGCGGAGAAACATAACGGGCATCTTGATATCTCTTTACTTCATCTGTCATGACCCTTGTAGACGTACTTGAACACATATTTGACAGATTAAATACTTGAGAAAACTTCGATGTTGATATGGCAATTGAACATCATTAGTAGCTTCGGATTATAAGGAGTCACCCATCTATTATCAAGTGTTTTTCCTCAAACTTCCACCTTCATTCCGTTGTCTCTTCGGCGATACAATGGGTATGAGTCATCTCCCTATATTGTATGTTCGTTGAATTCTTTAGGATAATTGAAACGACAACGTTTTGGTTCGCCTTGCATGCACGGACTTGAGGCGCGTAAATGGCCACAAGGACCATGCATCATATGAGAAACAACACACACATGCATTTTAGGATGCTTGGTGGGATACGAAATTTCAGCGCAGACAATCTTGTCGTAATGGTCGGGATTTGACATCTTGTATTGCGGTCTCATTATTCGCAGAAATGCGCATGCGGCAAACCGCGCTTTTGAAATTCAATCACATAAACGTACGACTCTACATCGCCAAGGACATGTTTGATTAGAAGTTGATCCTTAAGATCCTCTAACTTTGCGCGAAATATTCTGGCAACTAATTCGGGTCGATCTTGTGCTGTCTGACCAGGAAATAGTTCATCAACGATTTCATCCCATTTTGGGTTGCATGTCATGGTTAGGAATATATCAGGCTTTCCGGCACTTTGAACTAACCCTATGGCATCCAGAAAACGTCGTCGCATGTCACGTGGCTCTCCGATGAAAGATGCAGGCAAAACAACCCGTTAACCGACTCTGTTTGACTGAACCTCACCTGCATGGACGCAGTCCACAATTCCTTGGTACAAATCTGCTCTTATTCTAGACTGATTTCTTTCAAAGAAAAGCAAACATGATGTCTCAATCTTTATGTACTGATCAACCACAAAATGTTGTAGCAATCTTCCCCCCAATAAAAGTAGGTTGTCAGTCGGGCGGATTTGTAACTTATAACAATAGTACTCTCTCAAAGTTACGGTTTTCCTTCCTAGCGTAGTAGTAGTCTCTACATACCAAGGTCATATGCAGCTTGTTAGTTAAATGCACAATCAGTTTATAAAACATGATATACAGTTACATACCTTCGAGTTCGTCATTATTATTGTCATCGACCTCACTTATGTCATTGATAGAGACCCCATGCCTTGGTATTTTAAGATGCCATCCGTGCTCACCACCAGGAAATAACAGAGGATAAGATAATGGATCATAACAACCATAGTAAGGTTGAATCTTTTGACTGTGTTGGTACCTCCCGTACACAACGATACTTCTTTCATAAGTAGTGATGTTGTCGTTACCTTCTACCCAAATGCCAGCGACCTGGATCATGGTGACAGCAGTAAGGTGTTTATTACACATGAGAACCAATGTTAGTGCAAATGGTAGATTGAATTGAAAAGGTTAACATGCGTAACGAAACCTCGGATGATGTCGGATGATTGTAAACATGCTGGTCAAGTTGCACCGATGCATTCAAGGTGACTCTGTAATTGTCCAGCGGTCCCAGATCAGCAAGGCCCCAAAATGTTGCTACATATGGATTGGTAGAAAGAACACGTCTAATTATCTGAACGGCGTTTCTTTCAAGATTTGGCCATGCCATTCTATGATCAAACTCGGACTGCTCGTCATAGAAATACAACTGTAAGTACCTAGGTTGGCCGTCTCGTGGAACTAATTGATCGAGACTATGATATATCCCTCCGCAAACACGAAAAGTATCAGTCATCATGCTCGCCATCTGAGTATCTAATTTTACACCCATTGATGCAAATGAGAAACTCGTATTGTAGGAGCGTACATTATGCCTTAAATGTTTCCCGAGTTCACACTGAGACGTAAAAAGATGGTGCAGTCCATCTGGGATGATTGAGTTTCCAAGCTTCATCTTCCCACTCATGCAATAAAATGTGAGGAACTCGAATTGAAATCTTTTTGCTCCACAGTGAACGCATAGTTTTTGCTTCTTCAAAACACGAGGTTCGCCAGGTAGATCATCAAATACGTAGTCATAATGATCCAAATGAAGGATGCCATCCTTTTGATTTTGGATTGCAAGCCTCGTTTTCTCCTTTTTTTTCTTTCACGATAAGCTTTTTTCCAAAGTCTTCTCTTACAAGCAGCGTTAGTTGTGCTGTCACCAGTGTCAGTTGTATTCATCTGAAAAAGTAGTGGTGTCTGAAGAGGTGAAAATTTTTCTACGTTTAGAGAATAAAAACCATTTGAAGTTGATGTGTTGTTTGATGAGTTTGTATTGGCTTGTGTCATAAGTGACACAAACCCTGCATGTAACCTTCCTGACGGGTTTGTATTGGCTTGTGTCATAATTGATGGTAATGTAGTTAGCGTAGGTGTCATATTTACGTCACCCTTAGGTTTTTCTTGCATTTGTTTTCTTGCCTTTTGTCTTGCACGATATTCCTTGTCGTACTGCCTTTTCATTTCTACAACGACAAAGCTATGTCAAGATGGACTAAATTTTAGTACATCACATGAAATGTAATAACTAAGTTATAGCCTACATACCTTTTCTTATGTCTACATTGGTATTGGAGAAATCACGAAACACAGACCCCGTGCGGGATGATGTAAACACACTGGTTACATTTGATTGTTGTGCGCTTTGGACTAATGTCTGCAGAGTGCATAATAAAGACATAAAAATATTGTATTTAACTGTGTGATAGATAACACTCCTATTATATTTATATATATATATAGGGTTAAAGCATTTTTTTCACCAACGAACTCTCTTTCATTTTCCGAGATCACCATTCTACTCATTTTAATACTAATGTCATCAATATTCTTGTTAAAAATATTTCGATGTCACCAACCGTTAATTGGTTACCGGAACAACCGGTTACTTTTCACACGTTGCACACATATACAAAAAGGGTTAAAGCCATTTGTCACCGACCTACTCTCCCTCATTTTCCGAGATCACCATCCTACTCATTTTATGGCGCTTCAGTTTTATATGTAAATATGATGTGAAATATTTGTTCAATTTCGTGGGTATTTGTCTGCACATAAAGTATATAGAAATCAACATTTATGCATTAAGTTGAAGTTAAATTAAGGTCGCAAAGGGGTTTCGGTTATTTGCTATGGGTTTACCTTGTGGCAAAGCAACGAATGTTAAGTAATGCAACATGATGAAATATTTAGAAATTGGCACAACATTTGTTCTAGTAATATGTATCGGATAAATTGGAGGAACATGTTTGTAGGAATTTGCCCAAACTATATGTTGATGTTAACACGAATAATAATTTGACACTTGACATCTTTAATAAAAATTAGCACCTCAAATAAAGTATCAATTGTGTTTGTCTACACTTAAACGACAACAAAAAATATGTGTCATCGATAAACTTTCAATGACACAAATATTACAAGACATATGAAAATCAAATTAAAAGTAGATAGTTAACACACATAGTTCATTGCAACACTACGAAATCGACAACTAAATAAAACATAATTTTCACTTCCTTGGAACCATGTTCTTGATAGCCTTCGCTTCCGGGGTGTCAAGGTCGAACACAACTTCGGTAAAGTCGGTGGAAATTAAAAGATTCACTGACAATTACACATTATTACAATTATTATAGATTAGTGATAACTGTTTTAAGTTAATATATATACTTATAAAGTTTTATATTAATTGATCAAATAAACAACTTACTTTCATCCGATTGAACCAGTTTCACTCGTTTGACATAAATTATGTTCTTTCCGTTTACCATTCTAGCAAGCGTGACTGGAGATGTTCTTGTACCATCAAGCCATATAAGCTTCATAACGTGTCCTCTATGCACAATCATATTTATGTTAGTAATTGTTAGAAAAATATAATATTAATTTGTAAGTAGGTTTAATACTATAAAAAAAAATTGACTCACGTCAAATCTGCTAGGAAAAGCTCAATCCACCCCATCTGATGCACGCCGTGAGGACGTACATGTCTAACTAAACCCCCGTCAACAACTTTTCCAACGACATCTGTATTAAAAACGCGTTGTTTTGTTTTAAGTAGGAATTTATACTTGTTAACGTAATAAAAAGGTACGATTTAATGATAACAATTTATTTACCGGTCATAAATTTATCTTTGCCATTATATTCTGCAAGTTCTTG
Source organism: Logfia minima (assembly GCA_963921325.1). Classification (NCBI taxonomy): domain Eukaryota; kingdom Viridiplantae; phylum Streptophyta; class Magnoliopsida; order Asterales; family Asteraceae; genus Logfia; species Logfia minima. The sequence continues at coordinate 26,966,161 of OY992768.1, forward strand.
GAGTGACGGAACCCTCGAAAACAATGGAACCTTAATTTTTAATTCCTCCTCATCAAGAGGGATGAACTTTGTAATGTTCCATATTAGTATCTCGCACTTTTGTGGCAAAAACCTATATCTGCCATACCTCCAGTAATCATCTTGTCCCAGGTTGGAGATTTGAAAGCTTACAATTTTAAACAACGGCCCAACAAGTTCATTCCTTGATAGGCGGCGATAAGGTTGGGTGGAACAACCGCGAAAATCATGTCTCTCTAAAATATTACGTAGTAGACATAAAGTACAAAAATTGGCGATAAAATTTCTTTTAGTAAAAAATAATAAAAATAATATAGGAAATATTTTAATAGTATAAGAATCTTACGTTTTGATCTAGGAGCAAGATGAGTAATCGGTTTGCCCCTTCGTCCTTGTAGACAAACAATACTCGTACGGCCAAAATAGTTAAAAATTGATGATACATGAAGAACTCCCTAAAGGCTCGATGATGTAACGGATTGAATGGCTACAACATTCGTGTGGGTACCATTAATTGGTCAGATTAATAAAGCCTAATTCGCGGCGAAAATGTATTTCAAATCGGCGTAAGTCGAAACAACAATTTATAACATAGTAATTATAAGTCATCTATAGTAATCATAAGTCATCTTAATAGAGGTAGCATATGTTGACACAATGGGAAGAATTGTTTAAATAATATATTTATAACGTATATTTTATAAAAGAAATAACAATTTTTTCTTACGTGTTCTTTTAGGAACTTTAAAAATAATAGTTGTGACTTAAAAATCACTTAAACTATTAAAAAAGTCAACTTATTTTTTAATACATTCCTAGTAATGCCGAATCGATGGCCAAACAACAAACAGAACGATCAAGAACAATAAACCGAACGCCCAATATGGGGACTCTTTATTAGCCGTCAAAATAATAATCAAAATTGAGTTTTCCAAACATTAAACACGGGTTATATGTTCAAACACAAAAAGAAGAAGCCCAAACAAAATACGAAAAAGGAAACAAATTCGAAGGTTCAAAATAAAGCTTATAAAATAGAAAAAGGTTGTTTTCGGCCCCTAAACGATCCTGGATGGCCGAAAATTGTTGGGGTTCATGCCGTTTCCTATCAACTATGTGAAATTCGTTAAATTCCGCCACCGAAATCAAGTTCTTGAAAATAGTCGGACAATGTCATGTTGACGTTGTTAGTGTCGTTAACTGCATCACCTAACTTTATGTAATTTAATTTTTTCTTTTTATTATTCTAAGAATATTAAGAAAGAAAGTTAAACTATTAAAAAATCAATATTTCGATGTGTTAATTTATTAAGCATAAAAAGTAAACCTATATTAAAATGTCAAAGTATTTATTAAATATTTTATATAAAATAGTAAATAAATATTATTGAAATTATATTATATTACGTGTAAAATAGTAAATGCTTGCCCATTATTAAATGTGTAAAATGAGATATGTCTAAATGTCAATTGAATATTACGCAATAGGTAAATTCAGACTTTCTGATCATGTTATCCAAGTCATTGAAACTCTCTTTTGTTTTTGGTTTATAATAACATTTTATTTATTCTCAAGCTTGAGAAAAATCTTATAAATATGATATAAAAAATGGTTGATAATATAATTAAAAATTCAATTAATCAATAATATTGTCTAATTTTGTCAAATTGATTAAAACTGAAGATATAATAACATTATAAATAATAATTTAAAAAAAAATAATTTTAAATAATTATAAATTGAATAAGATTATGTTTCTTATGTGTTATTTAGTAGTCCATTATATACAAACACTAACAATATTAGAAAATTTAATTGATATACTTGCAAGTTATCTACTTCAGTATATTAGAAATATTATCTCTATTTCACGGTTGTTATTAAGCATAAAAACTTTTTATATTAAAATTTTTGTTTTTTACTTTACGTATTAGTTTTCTAAAGGATATAATATTGATTACAAAGGTTGCGATTATTTATTTTTCAGGTATTCTATTCAATACAAGTCATTCATTTTGTAATTAAGATGATATAATCGGTTTGTTCTAAGAATTTATCTTTTTATCTTTTTAAAAGTTAATTTACCAAATTTTATATAATTAAATAAATATATTTATTGTGATTTAAAATATACATTACTCAATATATAAAAATATAAATTTATATACTTATTCTAAAATAAAAAAAAAAGTTCATATTTATTTATATTTATTGTGATTTAAAATATACATTACTCAATATATAAAAATATAAATTTATATATTTATTCTAAAATAAAAAAAGTTCATATTTATTTATAACACCCGTATGTACATACGGGTTTAAAGGTTAGTATCAATGTAAATATATGAAACTTTAAATTTCAGTTGTTTGCAATGCATGCTATAATTATTAACCAACTGTTTTAACTTATTGGTGTAAAATCTTCCTCTATATATATAATCCCCTTTTACTCCTCTCTTCTTTTTATAACTCATCGTAAGATTATAATGTCGCAAACTTAGTTATATTTCTTCAGATATAGTTCGAGAAAATTAAATTAGGAGGTCGAGAATAATTTGACAAGAGGATGGACGTTATTGATGATGTACTATGTCACTGTTAATAAGTCGAAATGCATGAAAAGGAAAAGGAAGTTCGCGTTGTAGTTTAATCATGATCAATTAGAATTAACTATTGTGCTCAAGTTGTTTATTTTTCATTTGAATTATTTGTATCATAACACTTGTCGTCATTCATCTTATGCTTGAGTTTACAAGGTCTAATACTATTATTTTATGATCTTACTGGCTTATTGAATACTATATAATTAGATCATAAGATTATTTGCATCTTTCATTTATTTAGCTAAAAATGATTTATAGGCTTTAGCATTTAGAAAAGTTGGACAATTTCCATAAACTGCAAAAGGAAATATACATGTTGGGCCGGCCCTTTTAAAATTCAATAGGTTTAATAAATCGGAGTACTTAATGTATTTTTTCTTTATTTATTTTTTGGAACACCCATACTTGGTATGGTTATTCATACAGCCGCCCCTCTCCAAAAACACAGACATGCAGCAAAACAAACCTAAAATTCACTATTAATCAAAACCCTTGCTTTGTTTCATCCCTTTCTTCCGATTAAACAATCATCTAATCCTTTCAATCATTATTTCACCCGATTAAATCACAATCGCGATCTAATTTCATGTTTTAGGTTTCAAAACATTTTAGGGTTTGTTGTTGGGTAAAGAAAAAAAAAAGTATGTTGTTGGAATTAATCGGCTCAGAAGTGAAATGATTGAAGTCGCATCTAGTTTACAAGTTAACCAATCCCTATTTCAAACGTAAGTGACAATTTTGATTTTTGATTTTTTACTAATTTAGATTTTTATTGATTTAGTTTCGATTTAGCCTTTTGCAGTATATGTTATTCTCATGTTTGTTAGCACAAATTTGTTGAGGTCGTTTTACTGTTTTGTAATATTAGGAGAAGATGAATGGACAAGTACCGTATGCTGATCCAAGTCCAATAGATACGATGCTCACGGAAATATGCAACAAAATGCTCAAGGCAAGTATCAATCATGTAAGTCTGCTTTAAAAAGTAGTCAGTTTTTTGTAACTGTTTATTTTTATTATTAACTGATTGTTTGTGTTTACTATGTATATATATATATATAACTGTTTATTTTTCTTATTAACTGATTATTTATTATTTATGTTTAGTATATATATATATATGTAGCAGACAACCCTATACATGTTATTTCCTTGTAATGTGATTATATATATAGATGTGTGTGATTATATATATATATATAGATTAGTTCTAATAGATGTGCTAGTTAACATATATATGTGTTAAATCCGTGTGTTACCAATAGCAGATAATATTTACAGAATTTCATGGAACATATGCATTAAAAATGTGAAGTAAAAACTGTTTTAGCTCAAACACATAAAAAAATTAAATGCTAAATCAATGAGTATGTGTTAAGAATACCTCAGTAGTATTTGATGTAGTGCCAGTGTTTGATGCCTGCTTGTTTGAAACTTGTGAATCCATGTTCTAATTCAATAATTTGAGAAGTGTTTAGTGAAGTGTGTATCTGATTTATCACTTTCTGTTTAGGAGTAGTCTATATATATTGTTTGTTTGGTTAGTGGTACAAGTTACCTTAACCATGCTTCAAAAAAGTGTCACATATATGTATAATTAAAAAGTTAGTGCACCTTACTTCATGACCATGCTCATCAGTCTTTGTACACCTTACTGCTTGACCTTACTTCATGACCACATATGTAAATGCATGATTTATTAATTTTTGACTTTTATGTTATAATGTGATATATTTATTGTCATAAAGTTATAAATACATGATTGTATAATGTTATAATGTGCTATATGCATGAATAAAACCTGCTGTCTCTAATGTGCTAAATGTATGAATACAACTTGACATTATAATGTGTATAATGATATAATGTACTAAATTCATGGATCTATGTTATTATATGCTATATGCTTGAATCTATGTTTGAAACTTGTGAATTGTTGTAATTAAGTTATTAAATGAATCTATGTTATAATCCATATGATAAGTTTGTTAAAGTTCATTAAATAAACCAAAAATAACAAACTTTAACATTGATCAGCCAACATCAGTCTTCTTAAAACACTAATAGATCTAATAAAACTACTTTAATACTACTTAATATATCTAGGATGTTCTAACGATAGTCAAAGACTGATGAATGACAAAAACATACACCAAAAACAATAAAAAAGGCTGATCAACTCATGTGCAACTGTTTAACGTTCTTCATCATCCGTACTCTCATCAATGAGAGTAAACGGAGAGGGAAGATTGACAACATCAACCATTTTTCTCTTTAGACAAACACTCGTGGAAACAGCAGGATGAGTCACTTCATTTTTCGGTGCACTATTTTGTGGTGCACCATTTTCCTGTGCATATTCTAATAGGGTAACTTCATCATCGTCTAAAATTATGATAATATCATTGTTGACCCAGTTGGCACGTGTTGCCTCTCACCTTTTTAAGTATTGATCAATCTGAAAAAAAAAATGATTATACTTCTAATAAACCTGTAACTAAATTAAACAAACTATAAGTAAATGGGTAAAACCTCCTTCTCGTCTTCTTCATCCAAAGAGTCAAGTTCCTCAAATATATTAGCATCCAGTTTATTATTACTGATGTTGTTTTCAACTTCATTGCTTCTTGTGAAAGTTGTATCATTAGGCTTGTTGACACTGCTGGAAACACTGTTGGAAGCCTGTAATTTATAGAAAACAGTCAACTGCTTGAACCACTTGATAAACATAAAAGTGATAAACAAAAAACAAATAAGGAAGTAGCTGTGTTGTTTGATGTGTTATGTGGATAAACAGAAACTCATATACCTGCATATTGCTTGATAAGTTTGGTATTGATAAACATAAAGTTATATAGCAGTTTTTTGTAGTGATAAGTTTGGTTTCATTTGCAGGAAGCATGGCTGTGAAGAAAGCATGGCTGTGAAGAAATGTGCCTGGGAAGGTTTTGGGCCATACCTGCAACATGGCTTTGAAGATTTTATGTGAAAATGTATATAATAGATTTTGTCTGTAATATTTGGTATGTCCATGTAATAATTTAATTGTTCTTTGGTATGTAATAAGCAGGTATTTAACATGTCTATTATGTGTCTGTGAAGGTTTTGGGCCATACCTGCAGGTATTTAGCATGTCTATTATTTAAGTATTATTTGGTTTGTGTGTTGCCATACCTCTTTTAGCAGGTTTATGACCATGTAATGTATTTAAATATTGAGGGGTATTTCAGTCTTTTCAAAAGTGTGGGGGGAACTTTCCCCTACACCCATTATAAGGGGTTATAGATAAAAACTTGTGCAGGTAAGGAATAGTCGTTAAATTAGAAATTTAGTCAAAGGAATTGAAAGTAATTAGCGAGTGGGCAATCACAATCCCAATTTTATCGGCCAAAACCAACTTAAATACAAAGATAAACTCCTCTCAATTCATTCACCTAAAACAATACCATAAAAACTTAACCTAAGAGGATGAATGCCGAAAGAAACGGCAGCATTGGTAGGCTAGAGTATATGATCAAAATGGTTTCAATATTGAGGTAATTCTTGACCTATAAATATATGTAAATCTTGTACAATCTACTGTTAACAATTTCTTCATTAGATCTTTAGTTTTATTTTGGATTATTTCATAGTCTGAATCACCGTTTTTTATTACGATATCGACAATTTTAGAGTCTGAATAATTACGTAGTTGGTTAGTAAATTGGTACTTAAAATTAATAATACATTATAATCTTTTGAGACAACTTAATTATACAATCACTTGGCTGAAACGGAGCCTAATTGAATGAACTTGACAACTGGTAATATCATTTTGGCATGTATGTGCTCAGAACGAAGGAGTCTCTCTAAAGCAGTTTCTCTACCCTCAAATACAAATATGACTGTTTATAATTTACCTTTCTATACCTCGTCAATGGTATAATTAGATGTTGTTGTACACACCCCCTAAACTATGATTAATAAATTTTTAGGAAATTTTGTTTTAGCTCTGTGACGGAAAAATTAATCCAAAACAGGCTCGTTAATGATTTGACACGTTAAGAAACATAGTTTTAAATTGAGATAAGTAAAATACATAAACATATAAATAAATAAAGACTTGAGATATTGAGAGTACTTAATATATTGGAATGAGGATTATAAATTTGAGTAAATTATTTTATTTAAATTTTGTGGTGGTTCGTGGAGTACTTTTTAATCTTAAGGATTTTGTACATTTATTTAGGTTTGAATGTTTATACTTTTCTTTCAGTGTTATAATGATATGCTTATTTGATTATCGTGTGACCTCTGTTGTTATTTATTGTGAAATACTTGTGTGTTCTGATTTTCTTCTATTTTAGTTGAACAGTTATTTGAAATGATATATTGTGGAAACTTTTGAGAAAACTTTGTGTGAAAAATGATTTTGGGAAATTTGGTGAATTCATTTGTTGCAAGCTATTATGATTCATTTGTTTTAGGTTCTATATGCATGGAGGATGTACTCTTGTGTAAGGTTGGTTTATATGTTCACTGTGTAACCATAAACCCTATATTTTGTATACCGAGCCAACTACTTGTGGTGGTACCACATGCTTGTCATTGTGGCGCCAATGACTTGACACTATTCGTGGCGGAGTGATTAGTCTACAACGTCTCCACTTTTGTGATATTATTTTTTATGCTTGTGAGAGTGGTTTTGGATTAATTCGGAGGCGTATGGATGCATCATAGGATGATTTGATATGATATGTGTAGTACGGTCGTGTGGACTGTGGTGTAATGTCACACACACCTTCCAATTTAGGGAAAAATCTAGACTCACGAGAGTGTTTTTTTGTGATATATGATTGGAGATATGATAGTATTTGGAACCGATGTCGTGCAATTTGGATACTTTTTGTGTAAGGTACTCTGTATAAAAAAACCTAACCTCTCGTTGCTCTTTATCTTATTTGTTTATTCTGCGTTGGTGGTGTTACTCGATGGGTGAATTTTGGAAAAATAAAAATAAATTATTTAACTCACTTTATTGTTGCTTTTAGACCTTATTAGTATCTTAATTATTTAGCAATAAATGTGACATTGCACTTCACAATTGAGACAGGTATGTTACAAATTCTCAACAACCCCAAGTAAATTTATTAGTTTTGGTGGTAATGATTGTTTTTATAAAAACATTGTTACATATTTGAGTATGTACTCCATAGACCTATTGGTATTTTCTACTAACATCCACCACAAAAACATATTTTTATCGTCCCAATTATTGGCTTTATCATCTGAAATAAAAATAAAGAAAAAAAACTTATGAACAAAAGAATGACAAATCTTTAATCTCTTAACAATTTGATGTAGATGAAAGTTTTTTGTATTTTTGGTGAATAAATTTTGAGAATGTTTTTTGAAGAATCTGTAAAGAAATACTGATAAATGCTTGGTATTGGGTCAAGTTGTCTATTGGAAATTGTGAAATCCTGCAACACAATCCCGCGATTCTTATCTACTAAAAGATACCTTGATGTAAAAATGAAAAGACACCTCAATATATTAAAAAAAAAGTGAATTTCGCAACATATTACGTATTTCACACAACCTTGTTCTAGACTCTGCAATCCATGCATGCATGTGGCCGGGAGATAGAACTTCACAACCTGGTAGTGGCGGATCTAGGAATATGTCTTGTTGGGGGCTAAAAAATTATCACAAAACCCATTTGTATAGAAAAAAAAACACCTTAATCAATCTTAAAACTAACTATAAAATTGCAGTAACTAACATAAAAATTACATTTATTGTAAAAACAGCAGCAAAAACCCGATAAAAGAGCATTTTAATAACCATTAATCAGCATAATGGCAAACAACAACCAACAACATGCAAACAGCAATCCTGAAACCAACAAACTGTTAACAGTAAACAACAACTAGCAAAACAGTACACTGTCAACCAACAAACAACTAACAAGAAACATCAAAGAACAACCATCATATAACATTAAAACCATACATAATCGTCATTGATATTGCAACAAACGAAGTATAAAAAACTCAGAATAACAACCATTTAAATACCTTAAATAAGTACATGCAAACAAAAGAAAAACACCAAAAAACAACAAAAAGCCGATTCTATTTACTTCATTAGACAAATCACACCCTAAACTTTTCCCGCACAATAATGCATCTTATTGAAATGTTGAAATACATCTCCAAACTTAACGTTAGGAAGTACTTCCTTTTCTACTACATAAATGACACAAGCGTTACCAATTTGGTTGCGTAAAGCTAACTTAACAAGATTCATCGCCGAAAAACATCTCTCAACTGTTGCGGTTGCAACGGGAAATACCAATCCTAGCTTCAAGAATCGATGAACCAAACGATAAGAAAGATATTTCCTTGTTTCTACCATCACTCGAGCAAGGTCAGCAATGTCATTCAAGTTAGTAAATTTGGTATCCTTTTGCACATTGTGATGGTACATGTCAAGTTCTTTTTCAAGATCAATCTTTTCCATACTATCAAATTTGCAAAATTCTTGGGCTATCAAATGGATCCCAATGAAGATCTTTCATATCCACTACATTAGTAGGTGTTGAAAAAGTAGACTTGGGTTTTGGAGTATTAGTGGCATTTTCCCTTGGAGATTCTTCCTCACTATCATTGGGTGTTGATGAAGATGGATCATTGCTTATAAGAAATCTTCTCATTGTTCTAGAAAAATTTATCCAATTAAATCATAAATAAAATAAATGGGATATAAAACATAAATATCAAGTAATATCAACAAAAAGTATCAAGAATAGCTATTGTATTAATTTTTGTTATATAGTCAAACTAAATAATTAAATTATATTAACAATTGGGTCATATTTATAACATTATAGGCTAATATCAAATATAACTACATTAGTGTAACATTAGATCTCAAATTTAACATAAAATTTGCACACCCTAATTTATTTGAAAGACTAAATTACCTGATTGTTAAATGATCAATGAAGCCCGTGTTGTTAAACTTTTGGAATCCTTTTAAGTAAGCACATCCGACCATGATTATGATTTGTTTGAGTGTATAAATAATTATTTTGATACATATATTATATTATAGCTTCCAATATAAGGATTGGTCATTGTATATTTAGTTTCTTTATTTAGTGTAGGTGAGTTATTAAGAATGCAATGTGTAATGATCGAAATCGAGTTTTCAATGATTATAATGTAATTGGTGATTGAACGTGTAATTAGAGAGATATAATATAGAATAACTACTAAAACATACACACGAATAATATCATCAAAAGGCTTACTTATTACAGAATACAAACTTAGTATTTATACCCCTAATACTAACTACCTATCTTTTATTACATAATCATCATAAACATGCTAAATCCTCTAAATATATTATCGAAAATCTCCCCAGGATTTAGCCTGTCAGATTTTAAGAGAATATGCGTTTATATTGGATGCCAAAACATTTTTCAAACCATCGGATTTGATTTCTGAAGATGATCCTTTCTTCTATTCAATTGATAGCAGTTATAATTTTATCTCTTACTAGCTCTTCTTTCAATATGTATTATGGGCCTTTGCTAGTTGTTGCGATTTTATCTTTCTTGACTTTGTTTAGTAAATCATCCTTGATTAATTTGAGAGCTCCATGAAACTATTTTGCTAGTTCAGAGAAACGCAGTAACTTCTTTTCTTCTTTGTCCATTTCATAAATTATGCCATGTTCAAGTTTCATTAAAATAGTGTATACATTCATATTCTGAATTCCCTCCAACTTCTGATTAGGCTTTTCAGATTTACTTTGGTTTGATTGATTTCTAAGCCCATCGAAGGTCTTCGATATATGATAGACCAATCTTACTTCTTATATATCGTTTACTCACGGTGAGAGCAATTACAGTTTTTGGACAACTAACGGTCATTTCCCTCAACTCATTATATAGAAACTCTAAGTCATCTTGGCTCAAAAATACGAAATCAGCCTCTTCAAAGTAATATTCTTTGGTGTCGGCTCTTTGAACATAAAATTACGAATACCCAATGTTTTGACATTCCAGCAAGACCGATAAACCTTATCTGAATAATTATGTGTTTCAAAGCCACGAACAATTTGAGCTTTCTCTTACTTTTCATCATATGTATATAAGTCCTTTTTCGTTTATCTTGAAAATGATCAACGCCATGGACCAGAGCTTCATTCAATCTATAACGTTTTCTAACCCAGATCTTCGGTTATCATCGTAAACTCTCCATCAACAACTTGGCCATATATTACTCCCCTTTGATTTGACCCTTCCTGTTCATTGTCTTGTTGAGATTCTTTGGGTGGTTTTAAAACTTGTTCATCTTAGCCTCATCTACTTGATTATTCCACCATTCCTCGAAACTATAGTCATCTGATTGTTCTGAACCTTTGTATACAATTTTAATGGTCTCATTTATGTCTTCTTCAGGCTCTACTTCATAATCGACATCTACGCTCATCTCACTTACTTTCCCACTCTTCGAATCCTGGATCTCCAAGGTAAATGTCTCATCAGGCTTTTCAACCGTAGAAACATTCTCCTAAGATTCATCTACTTCATCATCTATTATTATCACGTTCTCCATTTCCTCAATTCCTTTACCACTACTCTTACTACCACTGATTTATGTATTATCTTCTTCTTGTGGCTCTGTCCCTAAAGATTGTTGCGTCTTCAATCTCTTAGGCTCTTTCTCCCCCTTAGAACGATCATCATCTTGAACATACTGTGACCTTTTAGTGTCCCAAGCCTGAGATTGACATTATTTAAGACGCCTCATTTTGCAGTTTAAGTGTGTGACAGTTTTTATCAGTTTGACTTGCTAAGAAGTTAATTCAGCCACTTGATTTGTAAGTGCTTTAACTGAGGATTGATCAATGTGTCGGCATAACATGGAAACCAAATCCGCATCTTCAGCATTGGTTGACTCTTGAAGTAAGTGGCAAGCAACATTGATTTCAGATCATAGGTGGAAGGTTCTTCTGTAGCTAATCCTTTTCCTTTCGCTGATTTCCATAAAAGACACCTTTTCCAACACCTTTTCCATTTTCTCATCGAAGTATTCCTTGGTCACAAAGGGTAAACTAACATATAAGCCACTTAAGTTCTCAGTTAGGACAATTGGTGGATCCAAAGAGGAAGCACAAATGTGACCTATGTTCAACGTTGGCGTAATGTTAGCATTAGTAGGTTTCCTCCCTATCCTCAAGTAACATCAACTTGTGATGCCTCTTTAGGAGTTTCGGTAAATTCACGAAGATCGGTAGATGACACTGATGTCCTAGTTTTGTTATGTTAAACGTACGTCTTTTTGATCGCTAGACTCGATTGTGTCCGAATGGGGATTGGAGAGGATAGTCCACCATTTTCAATATAAACATTTCCTAATGGAGATGTCGATAGATGATGTGGTTGGTCTCCGTAAATTGAAACAGTGTCCTATTGAGAGGACATTGAGTGGGTAGATGGCTCAAGTGCCTCGATTAGTGGGTGGTTGATCTCTTCAATACTAGATGTCAACTCATGACTCCTAGTAGTAGATTTGGTAACCCAACGATTTGTGTATGGGATTCCCTCATTCGTCCTCTTGCTTCTCATTTCTCTAACAATCTCCTCAACACTTGATTCTTCAATCGGTGCAAGCGATTTAGATATAGAGGAGCTATCTAATCCTTGATCAATTGGACTTGATATAACGTAAAAAGCATCATCATGATCACTATCATCATTATCTTCATCATCTGAACCTCCGTGACTTCCTTCAGCAATTGTCTTTTCAGAACTCGAATCATTTTCATGTCTCATCATCCTCTCTATCTCCCTCAGTCAATCTCTCATTGGGACCCTTACTTCGGTGGGTTGACACAGGTATCTGTCGAGGACAAAACTCGATCCGATAATCCCTCACACTCTCTGCCTCTGGGTCTCCATATGCCAATAATGCCTAAGGAATTTACGTACCTTGAACAGTTAAACTGACACAATTACCACGAATCCACTCTCTTCATTTTCTGAATCTGGTGCATACTTTACTTCCTTCTCAGTTCTGTAAGCTCTTGAATGACTTCCTCTATCAGTAACTAAGGCCAGAGGATCAGCTTTTTCTTTTCGATCTTTGTAGCTTACACTTCCATTGACCTAATCCTGTTTCTATTCAACATTTCACAAACATCATGAATGTCAGTCGAGGATAGTTCTCTGTACTGAATGATGTTGCTAGCATATTGTTTCCATTCAAGCAATGGATTATTTAGAGACTTAATGTTGATCTCAAGATTTTGCTTCACAAACTTATTCTTACACACCTCATTAAATAATAAATAGAACCTTGTATATGTTGTTTCTAAAAGTTCTCTTGACCTTGCTTTGAACCCTTCATATGCTTGAAGACAGTGAGTCATCTTCATTTAGAGGCCATTGTCAGAACCTTGTTGCTGACGTTTTATGGCATCCCACATCTCTTTAGTTGTCTTTTAGCTATCGACTTGAATGTAGATTTGACTTGTTAGCCCTTGCAAGATGTATGATTTCATATCTTTATGGGCTCTACATAGTTCCTTTTGAGAGGAAGAGAGTTCACTAAAAGTCAACAGAGTTGGTTGTGAAATTACAGTTCCAGAAGGCTCTTGTAGAGGATAAAATGATTTTTCTCCTTCATTTAGTAATTTCAACAGCAAATCACTCTTTTTCTAGTCATTCAATTAAATCAAGGAATCTATATCTCCATTGTTAATAAATCACCCCTGAACAACATTGGGGGCCTGTCCTTGGAACCAATGGCAAATGTTTCTCTTGACATTTTTATCAGGAATTTTGAGAAATATTACTACTAATTAACTTCTCAAACTAATACACCAATTACTGTTCAAACTGACACACTAATTATTTTCAAACTAATACACAAACTTTCTTTTCACTACACTTAGAATATTTTCACTTAATTCTCAGTTTTATCGAGCTCGAATCAACTAACAATACACCTTGTATCGATATCGAATGTTCAACTTCAACTTGTGTCGATGTCAGATCACTTCACTTATATAGATATCAATATAAATTAACCAAGAGAACCTATCGAGATTTTTCTGTTGAGATCGATATAAACTTTAAAACATGTATAAGTCGAGAACAAATAAAACTTATCGATATAACATCATCAAGATCAATATATCGATATAAAGATACCGAGATCAAACTTAAGTTCACAAATACTCCATTTATATCGAGCTCGATACAATGAAATCATGTTATTATCAATCTAATACAATATGTTATTGAGATCGATACTAAGTGTTTAGATCAATACAAATTAAACTATGTGTCTATCGAGTTCTTCAAATAACTATCATTTTTTGAAGATTCAAATTTTTCTGAATTGTTTAATTAGAACAATTCTTGCAAAGTTCATTTCCTAATCAAATTTGGAACAACTCGATCGGTGGAATTTGAAAAACACTTACTAAATCAATCGAATTATGCAAATTACAACCATTTCTTCAAGAACCTATTTTCTTCCAAATCTGCTCAAATCAAACCTTTTTCTCTTGAATTTGTTTAATCAACTACTTGCAAACTCGAATACGAAGGATATGATACGAATTGTAATGATCTAAATCGAGTTTTTAGTGATTATAATGTAATTGGCGAATGAATTATACGTGTAATTAGAAAGAATATAATATACAATAACTGGTAAAAATAATATTATCAAAAGACTTACCTGTTACATGATACAAACTTGGTATTTACATCCCTAATAGTAACTAGGGAAATTAACTAAAGTACCCCAAAAAATATATGTATGTAAACTTATACCCAAAAAAAATTGAAATTACCAAAAACTACCCTCCAAACGCAAAACGCAAATTTCATTTTCCGTGCACCCCTTTGTGTGTTGCGTGCTAGGGCTCGTTGTTTGGACGCACGGCCGTGGCCGGGTTCATCATAGATCACTTATGGGATCATAATTTTATGTATGTGTAATTTGCCTTTTTTTATCCATTTCGGTATAATTTTTTGAGATTTTTGGGGTTTTTAAAGTTTCAACAAATAATATGACCCCAAGATTTGTTTTCATTACAATACATTTAAGGGTGACCTAGATTTACACCTACAAAAGTTGAGTCAATTGAGACCCTTCTGATTCGACGTTTACCTTTGATTTTCTGGAGGTTTTCTTCAAATGACATTCAAAGATGATGTTAGACATACGAATATTATAGTTTATTAACGTCTAAAGGTTAGTAACTTTCTAATTTGGTTCTCGATTTTGATGTTGATTGGGATCTTGATTGGCTATACTCGTTCGTTCTATCCTTAGTGGCCATGCAAGTTGTTCGATTGTGCTTGTAGTCCTTACAATTACTACATTAATTCTTGTTTTTTTCTCTCTCCTTCCCTTTGGAAGCAATACGAACACGACCATATGGGCGACCAACTTGCCTCTTTACAAGGACCAGCTGCAATACAATTAGCAGATCATCTGGATCGATCCATTCTGAAGGATGACCCCATGGGAGTATGGCCTCTGTCTAGGCCGTTCGGTATGTCTTTGGCATGAAATATCTCTCAGCATAGCAGCTTACGTATTCTTGTTTGTACTTTCGGGCCACTGCTATAATATGTACGTAAGGTAAACTAGACAACTGCCATTGTTTGAAACTACATGTTTGTATGTCAGGGTTGACCAACCTATCCTTGTTGCCATCAAGCACCTTAAAAATCTTGTTTGTGACTGGATTTACCTGCCAGCGTAACGATTTTTTGTTCACTCTTTTCCCGATCTTTTGGTCGTATATGGTGTGAGAGATATTATAAGTCCTACTCTAGTGGTACCCCTCCAGTGGCACGATGTCTAAAATACCACTATTGCACCAAAGCTGGAAAAAACTCCAAGAGCATTGTGATAGGGAGCTTTTGTGCATGTTTGCTTAGCGCGTCAATGGACTCAACACTTTTTGATGTCATGTAAGCATATCTCGTCCTTGTAGCATGCCATATTGACCATCTTTCACTCCCAATATCGTTAAAAGTATTAGAAGAGATTTGTAAGTTCTGTAAAATCACACCCTAATGGTGATCGGAATATGAACCCCGGTATGTTTTACACATCTTCAAGTAATGCCATTCATAGAACTTGATTATACCATATTGGCTTCTCAAGTTCATCAAGAAATGACGACAACATAACACATGATATGGGTTGGGAAAGACCGTTGGAATGCTAGCTGCAATTGAAGCAGCCCTATCAGATACAAAAGTCAGATTCTCAATCCCACCATTTGATTCAATGGCGTCAAGCAAGTATTCTAGGAACCACGTCCAATGATCGGTCGTCTCTCCTGAGCCGACTTCGTTGGCTTGTGGCAAGATGCCAATTTTTTCATCCAGAGCTATGACAATTAAGTTAGTCCCCAAGTAAACCCCTTCAAATGTGTCCTATCTATGATATCACTTAGCGCATAAGGTTAACAAATCTATGTAACAGCAATGAAAGTAAATTTAAAAACATATCAATTGTAGTATAATATGTATGTGTATGAACATGGAAATAAAATATAGTTACTTACCGTTGCACCGATGGACATGTAACACATTACAAATATATCTTTCTCATCTGTAAACACATTTGTAACGCTCCCAGGGTTTGTTATCTTCAGGTTGTATAAATAAAGGGGAAGCAGTTGAAATGATTCTTGGGGAGTACCTCTTAACAACTCTATGGCATAACACTTTTCGCTCCACGCTTGGTTGTATGTAAGGCTGATACCGAAACACGCATTCATGTGAAGTTGTATGTCGTTGCCTTTGTATACACGTCATTCCTTGGTATCAACTCTTTTAATATGTGACCAAGCACTCTCTTGTTTGCATGATGGTTATTTGCTTGGAACTGAGAATGAGAACATGTGTAAACGTCAACAAGCTCCTTAACTTGGAAGTTCTCGATATGCAGGATTTTGCGTGCACATAATTTCCAATCACAATTAGCCTAGACACATTTTACAATATACCAAACCTTTTATGAATGTTTTAACCTAGTCGTAAAACCCTCTTCCAGACACTTGGTTTCCAATTGAAGCTTCAAGTTCTTTCCAATTTCAAAAACTTATCCAAGTTTTACCCGGTAAGAGGATTCATACATGGTAAAAGTGGTGACATATTCCAGAATTTATCTTCTCGCTTTTTATGTTGTGGTAGTGGGTTGTCAGTTTCATCCTCCTCCTACTATGTCTCCTGCTTATCGTTAGAAACAATATAATTTTCAAACAGATGGTCAAATGCCTTTTGTGGAGTGACATTTTATTCCCCATAATGTTCAACATTTGGATCCTTCGCATGATAAGTCGAATAATCTTGATCATCAGGGGTGGCCTGTAAAAATGATAAGTCGCAAGCAACATCCTCGGTTACTTCTTCTACCCGAAAATGTGGATCTTGGTTATTTATATATGAGTATTGTTGAACGACATGATAATGAGACTGTGGATAAGATGGATAATATGGTGATGGATAAGGAAATGAAATTTGATATTGAGGATTCATTTAGTATTGTTGATTTTGAGGTGGTTAGTTGTATTCATGGGTTTGTAGTTGTTGAAATTGTTGCTGAAAACCACCACTACAACTACTGCTAGGTTGATTGTTACTCATACCTGAAACATTTCTTACAGTATTAACAATGTAAAATTTTATGGGAGCATTATTAATCGCATGAGTAAAAAATTCCTCTAGATCATCAACTTCATCAGTTATATATATGAAAAACTGATGCACCTTATATTTCATACGAATATCACTATCAAGTGGTAATCCTGATTTTCGTATAATTGTTTTTAACAAATCCTTGTATGGAATTGGCTTTCTAGTGCCACGAGGAGTTTTAAATAACTCTTTTGTAATCTATTGGCATATTTATTGGCATGCCGTTAATAGATTCAAAATGACCCCAAAAACAAATATATATCTTAAACTTTTGATGTACTAAACTTTTCATTTACTTGACTCATTTTGCTTAAGAAATCAAAAGCAATAGTACATCAAAATTTTAGAACTTTCGTACCTTCAAAATTTTCAACAAAATCACGATTACAACAAAATAAATATATTTGGAGATGAAATGAAATGGTTTTAAAACGAATAATTATATTCGAAAAAATCCAGAAAATATAATAAAATCTTATCAAAATTGAACTTTTTGTATAAGGTATTTTGTCCATAAGAATACACAACCCACAAAGTTGCAGATCCATGGTTACATTTTGCATGTTCAGTTGGATAATTTTTTGGATAAAATTTT
Organism: Logfia minima; assembly: GCA_963921325.1. Taxonomy (NCBI): domain Eukaryota; kingdom Viridiplantae; phylum Streptophyta; class Magnoliopsida; order Asterales; family Asteraceae; genus Logfia; species Logfia minima. The sequence continues at coordinate 26,984,112 of OY992768.1, forward strand.
CTTTTCTAGATTTTTTCGGATAAGATTTTATTAGTTTAAAACGGTTTCATTTCATCCACTTCCAACCATTTGCATATTAACACGAACTTCATCATCTCCTTCATCACTAAATAGTTTTAACTCATTTTCTCTTTCAAGTTCACTAGTACAAGATGAGTAATAGATACATCTCAAGCCAAATTTCTAGTGAAATTCAAACATTCGAAAAAGAAATTGAAGAAGGAAGAATCATCTACTAATCCAACATCATTTCAACTTCCATTATTCGTAGATTCGAGGATATCTCCTTAGGTAATCTACTCAACCTTCATGAACGAATCTTTCCAAACCGTGTTCATGAATTCTATAAAAACTCTCGTTTTGATTGGCGTTTCAAAATCGTTGAATTCAAGCTGAACAGTCAACCCATTCAGTTTGATCTTTAGACTTTCATTTTGTGCTTTGAACTTTCTTGTAGAGGAATTCAATTTAATTTCCTGCAAAAAGAGCTAAGATACATTAATCTTTGAATCATTCATCCTGATCAAAATTTTAATGATATTTGCATTCGAAGTAGTAGAAGTAGATGTAAGTTGCGTGCCTATATTGAAATCTTTGATCTTAAACCAGAGATGAGAACAATGGTTGATCTTGTTTCTTCATAATATCTCGTGTCAATCCACAAAGTCATATCTTGTCTCTACCGTTAAGGCCCTCATGATTTATTTGATCAAAAATAACATTCGGTTTGATGTTGGTTTTATCATAGTATCACTAATGCAACATGTCGTTACCTATACCAATAATCCCTCGCCTTATGGCATGTTACTCACAAAATTGTTTCGCCGTTTTCCTTTGACACCGACCCTTCATACACACATTCCTTTCCTCCCATAGGTGAAAATGTTTTAAACATTTCACACATGTAGTTTTAGGATGTTTGCTAGTATTTCAGTTATTGTGTTGTATTGTTCTTGTAATGTTTTTAAATCCATCTCTAATAAAATGTTTAAGTTGTTGTAATCATACAAAAAATGGATAAAAAAGGCAAATTACACAAAAAAAAATTCGATCTCGAAAGCGATCTGTGATGATCCCAGCCACGAACACACGTCCAGGCCACGAGCTCGGACACGCAACACGAACAGGGCACACGCAATACACAATTTTCATTTTGCGTCCGGAGGGTAGTTTTTAGTAATTTTGAAATTTTTGAGTATAAGTTTAAATAGATGTAATATTTAGGGATATTTTAGATAATTTGCCTACTAACTATCTATTATATATTACATAAGCATCATAAACATGCTAAATCCTCTAAAAATATTATCAACACAATGAAAATGGTTAGAATAAGGCTTTCCCATCTTCATATACTTAAACTGAAACCAACATTTCAAATGCTTTATAAAGGTTTATGATTTAGCAAACTTTACTATTTTTATTCGGGTTAATAATGGTTTAACCCTTCAAGTTTCAACTTTTTAATGTTTTAACTATTTAATTTTTTTCTAATGATTTAACTCTTTAAGTTTGCGTTGACTTATTGGTTTAACCATTCAAAGGGTTAAACCACTAAATTTTTGAAAGTTAAATGATTAAACTATATAAAGTTATAAGAGTAAAATCATTATAGAAAAAATACTTAAGGAATTAAACCATCAAACTTTTGAAGTATAAAGAACAGATACCTCCATAAAGGGTTAAACCATCACAAATTTAAACTTGAAGGATTAAGTCACGAGGAAAAGAAAAATAAAGAATTAAAATGAAAAAAGGGAAACTTTGAGAGTTAAATCAATATTGACCCTTTTTACTCCAATAAGACAACTCTTGTAATAACATGAAATATTGAAAAACTGAATTAAAAGCTCTAACTCGCCTCAGCAAATTTTCAAAAAAACTTAACAAAATCTAAACACTACCTAATGACATAAAAAAAGAGCTTGCCCACTCTTTTCGTCATTTCCACGAAGAAGGAAAGGAAGACAACAGCTAAAAAGCTCCTGTCTCTATAATGTCCTCCACCCTATGGAGGAAGCTGGTCTCTGTCACAAAGTAATACCAAATTAATAATGTAACATGTGTTATAGATAAATGTGGATGTCCATATCTATTAGTAATTGTAATCCTACTAGGTTAAGTATATTTGGAGAAGACTCATTTGTAATCTCTATATAAGCATTACTATTCTATGAATAATATATTCATTCTCTTTCTCTTAATCTCTACTTTCACAACCCGTTATCAGCACGTAACTCTCCTCTGAGTTTTAAGTTACCATTTCGGTTTTCCTTCTGCAATAGCTTTCGAGACCATCAAACGAAGTTAAGATTTAAAGTTTACTTTTGAGGTACAGTTTTCTTTTCATCCTAAACTTTTCATTCATTTAATTTCACTCTTGTTAGTCGTACACGTATATGAAATCAATGTCATATAAATCCAATTAATTTGTATTCTCTAGGATTACATTATTTGGGTGTTTCTTGTTTCTCGTGAATTGAACATAATACTAATTTATCGTCAACATCAATACTTTATAAAACCAACTTAAGTCTTATTTTTATCTCTCAATAATCTATATTATTATTTGCTTTTATTTGAGTATTTTCCGTAATTGAACGATATATATTACTATCTTTGAAGATGTTGTTGATCGATTAATTTTATATGGATTGTGTGTCTATTTAATTTCTCGTATAATCTAGGTGATTTACTAATTTTGTTGGATGAATTTTAATAATTAAAAGGCATTGATGGTAAGGTTCAACTTTATATCCATTATAACTTACAAACATAATGATCATATGATTCCAGAATGTATATGACGGTGGAAGGTTATGATATGGTAATTGTTGTGTTTTAGTATTTTGTGTCATATGCTTTAGGTTAGCTTATAAAAATAAACTTAAAAAACAAATTGCGGTTTATTAACTAATATAAATCTTCCTTCTGTATATATTATTAAACTGTTAACTTTATTAATATTGCTTGTTTCAAATTTAAGAGATTTAGGTTAATATAAAAAATTTGCATGATTAATAGATTTAGTTTGCGCGTATGTTCATGAATAATTAGGTAACAGATTTTGTTTAGTATGATTAGTCTACTATTATTTTCTTTGAATCTTGTCTTGTACTATAGATACTAAGCACATGAAATTTGTGATTTTGTTTCAAAGTATTGAAAAAAAAAAGCAAAATAAAAATAAAAGAAACAGTCGTATATTTAAAAGATAAAGAAACAAATGCCTATATGCATCGTATTTGTATACAACTAAATAATATTTATTATTTGACTCTTAATATATATATTTGTACGTTTAAATCTCGTTTTACAGTTTATTAATGGCTCATAATAATAAATGTTTATAATTGATATATATATATGAAGTTTTCATATTATTACATACACTTTTAATAAACACAAATGATAATATAACTTGAAACTAACTGCATTAACAATGTGTTAATGTGTTAATCTTTATATGTTTTATAGTATAGTTAATCATGGCAAATTTTTTTGAAACTACATTTTGATTATTAATGTATTCAACTGTTATATGTGAAATAAATATATTCACATTTATGTTAAAAAGAATTATTAATTTTCTCCAAATAGGCTCACCTATTTTACTACGATGTCTAGGAAAGATAAAGGAGGTTATTTATATCCTAATGAGGTCGGTTTTTAAAACGTTACGCGCTTACCACCCTCACCGTCTTTCCTGGTCGAAATCGAATAGAGCTATCGAAAGGGGTTGAATATATAATTTTTTTCCCCGAATGTGTTATAATTTATGAACACTTATTAATATAAGTATTTTTTTTATAATATAGTTTATTATGGCAAATCTTTCGAAACTTGAGTTCTTGGCCTTAGACATCTCTGGAAAAAATTATTTATCTTGGATATTGTATGCTGAGATACACTTGGATGCTAATGGTTTGGGTGATACAATCAAAGTGGGGAACCAAACCACTGCCCAAGAAAAGGCAAAAGCAATGATCTTCTTACGACACCATCTACATGAAACCCTAAAATCTGAATACCTCACTATCAACGATCCACTCGTTTTGTGGACAAATTTAAAGGATAGGTATGACCACCAAAAGACTGTGATATTGCCAAAGGCTCGTTATGATTGGCATCACTTGAGGTTGCCAGATTTCAAGTCCGTGAGTGATTATAACTTGGCCATGTTTAGAATCACCTCCTTGTTGATTTTATGCGGAGAGAATATTACTGATCCAGAGATGTTAGAAAAAACATTCTCCACTTTTCATGCATCTAACATTTTATTGCAACAACAATATCGTGAACAAGGTTTTAAGAAATATTGTGACTTGATTTCCGTTTTGCTTGTGGCCGAGCAAAATAATACGCTCTTAATGAAAAATAATGACACCCGTCCCAATGGTACCGCCCCCTTACCGGAAGCAAATGTGACCACATATAATGATCAACATACCACTCGTGGTCGTGGGGGTGACCGTGGCCGTGGAGGAGGTCGTGGCCGTGGTGGAGGCCGAGGACGTGGTCAAGGAGTTTATAATGGTGTTCAATTTAAGAATCTTTATCAAAGGGGAAATAACCACACGTATGAAAAAGGTGGAAAATCTAAAAGTGGTGTATCAAATGCATGTCATCGTTGTGGAATGGAAGATCATTGGGCGCGTACATGTCGTACGGCCAAGCATCTAGTTGAGCTCTACCAACAATCTCAAAAGAACAAAGGCAAAGGGGTTGAAGCGAATTTTGCTATTGAGGACAAAGTTGATAGTCCTCATGGTACTCAAGAAAATATGGAAGCATCCTATTTGGAGGGTGGTGACTTCCTTACAAATGATTAAATATTACTCAATTATGTTTGGCATGACATGTTTTAGTTTCTCTGCCTTAGCTTCGTGTTTGGATTTTTTTTTTTTACCCGCTCTTGTTCTTAGTTGTTTTGAACTTTACTTAAATGCAATATTTTAGTTTTTTTTTTCCATTCTTGTTTTTGTGCTACTTGATAATGTATGCTTATTATGATGTTTTTAATTTATTGTCATATATTTTTTATTTTAAAGCAATATGAGTAGAAATGTTGCATTGGTCAATGAGGATGATGATATGTGTCTTGTGGATAGCGCTACTACACATACAATTCTCAAGAAAAGGAAATATTTTTCTAAATGCATTATGCATCAAGCAAATGTTAGTACTATAACTGGTAGTGCAAATTTAATAGAAGGCTCGGGTAACGCCAATGTAATATTACCGGGAGGAACACAATTTAAAATTGATAATGCTTTATTTTCCCCAAGGTCTAAACGAAACTTATTAAGTTTTAAGGATATTCGTAAAAATGGATATCATATTGAGACCACAAATGAAAGACATGCCGAATATCTACAAATTACAAATACTATTTCGGGGAAAAAGCATGTGTTTGAAAAATTACCCGCATTATCCTTCGATTTATATTACACCGTTATTAAGGAAATTGAATCAAGTGTGGTCATTAATCATACGTTTATGGACCGAGATAACTTTATGTTATGGCATGATCGGTTAGGCCATCCCGGCTCAACAATGATGCGGAGAATTATTGAACAATCGTGTGGGCATAATTTGACAAACCGTAGAGTTCTTGAGTCTAAAAATATGACATGTGTTGCTTGCTCAAAAGGAAAGTTTATTACTCGCCCATCACCAGCAAAGATAGGGAATGAATCCCTTAATTTTCTGGAACGGATACAAGGAGATATATGTGGGCCTATACATCCTCCTTGTGGACCATTTAAGTATTTTATGATTTTAATTGATGCATCTACTAGATGGTCACATGTGTGCTTATTATCAAGTCGCAATCTGGCGTTTGAGTGATTACTTGCCCAATTAATAAGGTTATCAAGTCGCAATCTGGCGTTTCCAGATTTTCCCATTAAGACAATTCGTCTAGATAATGCTGGTGAGTTTACGTCCCAAACATTCAATGATTATTGTATGTCGATTGGGATAAGTGTTGAACATCCGGTTGCTCATGTTCATACACAAAATGGGCTTGCTGAATCTTTTATCAAGAGACTTCAAATGATTGCAAGGCCGATGATAATGAAAACAAACCTACCAGTTTCGGCTTGGGGCCGTGCAATTTTACATGCAGCAACACTTGTACGCATCAGGCTAACAAGTTATCATACTTCCTCTCCAATTCAATTGGTTTTTGGTTGGGAACCAAATATTTCCCATATACGAATCTTTGGGTGCGCAGTCTATGTTCCGATAGCTCCACCACAACGCACAAAGATGGGACCTCAAAGAAGGTTGGGAATCTATGTTGGTTATGAATCCACCTCTATTATCAAATACTTAGAACCATCAACCGGGGACTTATTACAACTAGATTTGCTGATTGTCATTTTGATGAGTCAGTATTCCCGAGATTAGGGGGAGAGGAAAAACAGCTGGAAAATGAAATACGTTGGACTGAATTATCATTATCTCATCTTGATCCTCGAACTAAACAATGTGACTTAGAAGTTCAAAAGATAATTCATTTGCAAAGATTAGCAAATCAGTTACCAGACGCATTCACTGACCCAAGTTAAGTCACTAAGTCACATATACAAGCTGTTAATGCTCCGATTAGAATTGATGTCAAGGATGGACATCACATTGGTAATTAGTCTAATACACGTATGAAACGTGGTAAACCGATTGGTTCCAAAGATAAAGTTCCACGAAAGAAAAAGGGACTAAATAATCAAGATGGTCAAACCGAGGAAAATGAAGAGATCTCAAAAATTATATCATGTCAAGAAAACTATGGAATCAAAATACAATCGACGTCGATGATACATTTGCATATAATGTAGCGCTAGAAGTAATGGAAGATGATGAGGATCAAGAACCAAGATCTGTTAAAGAATGCAAACAAAGAAATGATTGGCCAAAATGGACATACGCAATTGAGGCAGAATTAAACTCCCTCGCGAAACGAGAAGTTTTTGGACCGATAATTAAAATACCTAATGGTGTAAAACTTGTTGGATATCGGTGGGTCTTTGTGCGAAAGAAAAATGAGAAGAATGAAATCGTTAGATATAAAGCTCGATTGGTTGCACAACGTTTTTCGCAAAGACCTGGAATTGATTATGAGGAAACTTATTCCCCGGTGGTGGATGTAACGACTTTTCGCTATCTTATTAGTCTGGTAGTACAAGAAGGAATTGATTTGCGTCTAATGGATGTAGTGACCGCTTATTTGTACGGTTCACTTGATACCGAGATTTACATGAAACTTCCGGAAGGGATTAATCTGCCTGAGTCTTGTAAAGGAGGTTCTCGAGAACACTATTCGATAAAATTGAATAAATCTTTATATGGGCTAAAACAATCCGGACGTATGTGGTATAATCGTCTGAGTGAGTATCTAGTAAAAGAGGGATATAAAAATGATTCTATATGCCCATGCATCTTTACCAAAAGATCCGGATCCGAGTATGTAATAATTGCCGTATATGTGGATGATTTAAATATCATAGGAACCCCCAAAGAACTTCCTAAAGCAATTGAATATTTAAAGAGTGGATTTGAGAGGAAAGACCTTGGAAAGACAAAGTTTTGTCTTGGTTTACAAATTGAACATCTCAAAAGTGGAATCTTGTGCACCAAGAAGCTCACATAGGAAAGATCTTGAAAAGATTTTATATGGATAAATCACATCCACTTAGCACTCCAATGGTAGTAAGGTCACTTGATGTTGAAAAAGATCATTTCCAACCTCCAAAGGATGATGAAGAAATTCTCGGTCCGGAGATACCTTACTTGAGTGTGACTGGAGCATTGATGTTTCTCGCTGGTCGTACACGACTTGATATATCATTTTCATTAAACCTGTTAGCGAGATATAGCTCGTGTCCTACAAGGAGACATTGGAATGGAATAAAGCAAATATTTTGCTATCTAAAGGTACGAAAAATATGGGTTTATATTTTACTAACTAATGCAAAACTAGTTTAATTGGATATGCAGATGCAGGATATATGTCAGATCAACATACTGGACGATCCCAAAATGGTTATGTCTTCACACACGGTGGTACAACAATTTCTTGGCGTTCGGTAAAGCAAACGATCACAGCTACTTCTTCTAACCATGCAGAGATTCTAGCAATTCATGAAGCAAGTCGAGAGTGCATTTGGTTACGAAATGTAATACATCACATTCGTGATTCTTGTGGTATTCATCCGGACAAGAGCCTACGGTGCTATATGAAGATAATGCGGCATGCATCGCTCAACTCAAAAAAGGCTACATCCAAGGTGATCGAACCAAGCATATTGCACCCAAGTTCTTCTTCACGCATGATTTACAAAAATCTGGAGATATCATTGTTCAACAAGTTCGTTCAAGCGAGAATCTGGCAGACTTATTTACCAAGGCGCTTCCAAATTCTACATTTCAGAAACTTATTTGTGACATTGGGCTGCGTCGACTAGATGAACTCACCTGATGTGTTCATCAAAAGGAGATTATACGCGCTGCACTCCTTTTCCCTTAGTTATGGTTTTATCCCACTGGGTTTTCCTAACAAGGTTTTTAATGAGGCAGCATCCCCACGCGTATATTAAAGGCTATGTACTCTTTTTCCTTCACTAGGTTTTTGTCCCATTGGGTTTTACCTAGGTAAGGTTTTAACGAGGCATAAGCTTTAATTAATGAACACCCAAGGGGGAGTGTTATAGATAAATGTGGATGTCCATATCTATTAGTAATTGTAATCCTACTAGGTTAAGTATACTTGGAGAAGACTCCTTTGTGATCTCTATATAAGCATTACTATTCGATGAATAATACATTCATTCTCCTTCTCTTAATCTCTACTTTCACTAACAACATGGTATTATAAAAATATAAAATTGATGGTATTATAATAATACTCCGGAGAAAACCATATGCCTTGTGAAACAACTCTCCATCTCTATCTTTCTGAATAACGGCGAACAGGGCTGGTTTGTTAATTTTGAGGGCCCTGTGCGAAAAATAAAATTGGGCCCCTAAATTTTTTTCTATATAAACAAAATCCATTAAAACTACGATACGTCGATAATTGTTATAAAAATAAAAAAAAAAAGAACAATAGTACAATAGATCTGCTCAAAGTTTATGTTCCATTTTACATTAAGTGATATATCTTAACATTTATTAACATATACTATATATTGTGGCTAAATTTCGGGCCCTATTTTTTTCGGGGCCCTATGCGGTCGCACACCCTGCACACCCTCAGAATCGGCTCTGACGGCAAACCCTTCTCTCTCTTAAAAAAAACCCCGATCTCTCTAGAAAACTCATTCTCCCTCTTAGAAAACGTTTGGAATCGTATATGATTTGTTAAACACTAAAAGAAGTATTTCTAGAAAGTAATATGTTTGATGGTGGTTCACTTTTGCGACGGAGAAAATGTTCGGATACGATTGTGTATGACCCGTTCTGGCCGTGCATGACCCCGTTCATAATTTGAGATTTTTTACTTTTTTTAGACCCATTGAACCCATTCTGGTATTTGCTATCCACCGGAAATTCCCCCAACAGGTCGAGAAAAGAAACCAATTTACCCGTTTTTCATTTAGTGGGTCTTGATTGACAGGCAAGACGAAACAAGTAATGGGCCCGGGATGTTGATAAGGTTCATGGGCTTTTAACTTAGAGCCCATGTGATCAGCTTAAGTTTTCCGCTAATATTCAATCCCGCGTTCCTTATAAAACTCAATCCCGCTCCGTTGTAAATTGAAGAATGAAAATAGGAGTTTAGAAGAAATTGACGAGAAATTAGCAAATCGATTACTCGCAGATTTAGTTGTATCTCGGTAAGTTCAATCACTTGAATTTCAATTTGTGTAGCTTCTATCAATGATTCAAGCATCGTGAATCTAATTTACGTATTCTGACCTAACGAGAATGTGAAAGTGTGATTGTAGATGATAAATGTTACAGCAATTATGTTTGTATCATCTAGGGGTGATTACAGATTCAGCTCAAGCTTAATTTGTAATGTAGGTATGCAGTACATTGTGAATTTAATTAACGTATTTTGCCCTAACGCTAATGCTAGAGTGTGACTGTAGATAACAGATGTTACAGAAATTATGCGTATATTATCTATGGTTTTCAATTGATACTGTGTTATTATAATTTTATAAGTTTCAAATTTGACTTCCTACTGTTGATAATAAATTCAGGTTGAGTTTAATTAGTAATGTATGCAGTCCCTTCTTGGATTGTGCAACTAATGGCTAATGTATGTATGTTGGTTAATATTATGTAATTCCTATGTATGTATATGTTGCAAACAGTATTTAGTGATAGTTATAAGATTTGATTTATAACTATATCTCTCACCTTAACACTTTTTTGTGCAGATACATATACATTTATTTATAACTAAGAGGAAGCAATCACTCTGATTGATTGGTTTACTCATTAGTTAAAACATGTAAGTCATGTCTTATATTCGTCAGATCTTTGTATATTTGTTTGCTCCTGGTTGATAAGATAATGTATCATTGGTAAGATTTGAATACCTCAACGACAACGTTATAGTTAATGTAACATTGTTCTAATGATTAATTTACTGTAATAGAGGTTTAGTAATTTTATGATTTTGTGATGATTAGGGGTATTGTGCAATTCAATATTCGATGTCCCCAATGTGTTGGTGGGATTTTAGCTGATCCACAAATTGATTGGAGTTTTGATGACCTCATATCCGAGCTTAATACAACAGATGAAAAACTTCAAGCATCTACATTGGTCCCTTTACATTTCACCAAAACACAGTCAAGGTATTTTATGCAACCAATTTATTTTGGTAGAAGATCTTTCTGAGATTCCTCGTAATCTATAATGAAATGGGTTTATTGTATTATCTTTCACTCAGGAATTTCTTGTTGCAGTGATCTTTCAGCTATTGAGAAAAACAGGAAGGCCTTTGTGATGCGCGTATCGTATGATGAAGGTGATGATGATGATGAGGATGAGAACAATAGCAGACATGTGGTGATGGGTAATCATTTTGGTTGCGAGGATATCTATATAAGGTACTAGTGCTTGGTATTCGTCGTTTTAGCTGTTGGTGTAATATGATGGGCCAGTGGTGTGTATTGGATTATGGGTCAAAATGGGTACTTCTCTTGTACATGTAGAAACGGATCAAGTCGTGTTGGGTTGACCCGAAACACTTTCTGTTAAAATCTTTGATAAATATTTAGCATGGCAAATGCAATTCCGAATACTGTATGAATGCAATAATAATCTATGTTTTTATAATAAAACAATGCAGAAGACTATGCTATAGAAACATATTTTAGTCAACCCTCTACCTATTTGACCTGTTCCATTTTTGGCTAATTCTTTTAATCAACCCATTTCACCCGTTAACGATAAAACATAAGTCTAATCGACCCATTCATAGTATATGGATCAAGACTGCCAGCTTTATTTATAAGTATTCATACTATTTCATCGATGCTTATGACATGTACATGTTTTTCAGTGATGGTGTAGATTCTGATCGCGAGTCAGCTGGTGAGGCCCAATGGTCTTTGATGGACAAAGGGGGAGTCATTGAAGGTGCCTTAATTGAGCTAAGCCATGAACACCAGCTTAGTGTTGCGGTCTGTCATACTATATATTCTTTCTTTCTATCTAATTTTTGGGTTTCACATTCTCATCAGTGCTAGAGGTGGCTAAATGGCAGGTTGGGTTATGGGTGAAAACGGGCAATTGGCTGTACATGGGAAACGAGCCGTGGTTTGACCTATGGCACTTTATGTTCCTAGTTGTACGATTTTGCATATACATTTAGTGTGTTAATGCTTAATAGGATCAAGATTATTATATTATCTGAGATTAGTCATTTTTTCTTTACTAATATGTTTTAGGAGGTTTTATGTTTCGTATATTTGGGCGACTGCCTACTTCTGATTTGTTCCATTTACTTTGAAGGTTTTTAATTTTTTTTACCTGTTTGACCTGCTAGACATACATGGGCCCTTATTGCCACCTCTAGACTCACCATACACATTCAATAAAAATTTAGTATCTTTAATACTTCCTCTAATAAACAGGATGAGATAAGAACCCGAATATCTGCATTTGGAACTGATCTTACAAACGAAAAAGAGAAATTCACGAATGCCCTTTCCCGAGCTGACAAATGTAATGAGTCACAGCGCGAGTTGGATAGAAAACGTGATATGCAATACCAACGCCAAATGTAAGGATTTAAAATGTTTCTGTTTTCAAAACTTCATTGCATTTTCTTAGACATTTTAGCTTGTTGCTCTATACTCTATTGATATTCTTTTTTTATTTGTGCAGTGCAGAAAAACTTGATAATCATCTAACTGATGTTCAGAGGCATCATGAATACAAATCTCAGATAGAAGAAAAAAAGATACGAGACGATGCTGCAATTGTAGAGGCTAAAAGAAAGCAAAAGGCTTTTCAAGAAGAAAAGGTTCGTCAAGAAAAAATGAAAGCAGAAGAGGTTTGTATATGTAATAGTGTAATATGATCTCACATAAATTCATATTTTAATTGCTTAATGTTGTTAGTTGATGGCTTTTGGCTTTTGTCTTAAATTGTGTTAAGTATCCTATTGAATAGAACAAAGTAGGGGTGTTTATCAGGACAAAACCAAATTGTACCAGTTTGAACTGGACCCAAAAAGTCAAGAATAATGAGAACCAGACTGATGAAAACCAGAATGGTTCATGTTTAGAACCGGTTCGGTACTATTAAACGTATACAAACTTGGGGTTATGGAGTCTGAAAACTACAATATGTTAAGAAGTCGTTTCAACTTTCAACATTACAAAATTAAAATTATCAGAAAAAACCAGCTCATTACCGGTTCCAGATCGCATTGGGTGAACCGAGAACCAATTTTTGAAAATATCCTGAACCGTACGTTGGACCAAACGAAGCACCGGTTTAATATAAGTGCTTGAAAATCAAAATGAATACAGCTGGTACTGGACGGTGCCCAGTTCGTATCTTTGGTGTTGTCCGGTCTCACTGAGTTTTCCACACCCTTAAAGGAATGGAGCAGTATACTAGATTCGCGACAAAGGTAGTTGATTAATTCTCAAACTCTGTGTGCAGGCCAAGCATCAAGCTGAAAAGAAGAAACAGGAAGAAGCAAAAGCCATAGCATTGGAAGCAGAAAGAGTTGCAAAAGAAGCAGCTGACTTGGCAGAAAGTCAGAGTAAGGCAGCTGATGCTTTGACTGCTTCACATGTAGTGGTTTCTAAGGGATCTGGTTCTCGTGAACAAAATGAAGCATCTGAAGGTAAGTCTGTTTCTGTTACTTGCAGCTGGATTCAGTGTTATCTATATATTTTTATGTTGATTCTAAGAAGACCATGACTTCCTAGTACTCTCTGCGGTTTATAATTGTTGTATGCTTTAACTTAAACAACTGACTTGATAAGTGTTGATACTGTTATAGGAGTAGCAATTTTGGTCTGTTTTTATGTGAATTGTTCAATCTGGCTTTTGTTTATATCGCTGACAGGTCAGACGAGTTAAATAAGAAACTTAGCCTAAAAGGAAACTGGTCAAATGTGTTGAAAGTTGTCTTAACTGTATATTTATGCATACAACCTCCTATATCGTGTTATTCAAGTAATTGAAGTAGTTTATAACTGTTGTGATCTAATTTAACACATTAATTACCTATTGAAATTAAAGAAAAAAAGAGTAAATTACATTCCTGTCCTTGTGGTATGTCATCCATTTCACTCCCAGTCCCTGGGTCGGGTTTTTTACGGGTTCAGTCCCTTGACCTGGATTTTCATTTCGCTCCTGGTCCCTCAAAGGGTAAAATAGTCTTAAAATTTTAAGGGTATATTAGTCATTTCATGATGGATGAGGGACTAGGAGCAAAATGAAAATCCGGGTCAAGGGACTGAACCTGCAAAATACCTGACCCAGGGACCGGGAATGAAATGGATGACATACCACAGGGACTAGGAATGTAATTTACTAAAAAAAAATCGACATTCTTGTAGAACTTGTTAAGTTTCCTTCTTGCTTCACAAATGATTGTGCTCATTGCAGGAAATGTACTCAAGGCTTCTGAGAATGCAATAAAAATGGAGGAAAGAAGGCTACAAATGTACAACGAAATGGTTGGAAAAGATTTTGCATTGGAAATGGTTTCTAATCAAGTAAGTCACAAATGGCATGCTTTTATCATTATTTCTCTATTCCTATATAGCTGTTCTTTCTTTTGGGTATTATGGTCAACTCTTGTAAGTTACATGTTAGATTCATACATTAACAGTTCGTATTTAATGAGTTTGATCCTTTATCCATTGTCTGATTTATATACTCTTTTCATGAAAAAATTCAATTATTGACACAGTACTTCTCTATGCAGGAATATGGCAAGCAGGCTACCCAAATGGTTAGACGTATTAGAACTATAAGTGGGGCAAAAGAGAACGTGAGGTGTGTGGCATTTTACTTTTGGCTATTTTCAACCCATTGGACCCTTTTAACCCATTCATGGAACTTATCTTTTCTAATTGACTGATTTAACTCGTTTGAGATAAAGACAGTATGTTCATAAGTAAAATGCCACCTCTAGTATCTGCTTTTAATCAACATGCCATTTATATTTTATAGTTCTAGGATTTATTAAAGCATTTCAGAGAATCACATCTAAATTTAACTTTAATTTTTGTTGCCCAGAACAAAAGCAATTGAATTGGTGAAACTTATGAATTCAGGCCTTCCCCAATCTGTCAATATTGGGATCTTTGCAGAGAAAGTAAGTTGCTTGTCAATTCAGAAACAGAGTTTTCAATTAATAATATGTAGTTATGTATGTATATATAATATAGATCATATACATTTCATCAATCAAAATTTCGTGCTTGTTTCTAATGTAACAGCTCATCTCTCTATGCACAAATGCTAACAGCAATGGTCAGCTATATGGTTATGGACATGTCATTGTTATGGTTACTTCACAGGTAAAGTATCACACGGTTTTTGCTCTTATAATTACGCTTTCTGCCCATTTACAAGAACACAATACGAGATTAGGAAGCAATTTCTAAAATAAAATAAGATTTTGGTCAATGTTACGATGACAAAATGTATTATAATCAAGGAGAGGTTATATGAATTAAACTTATGGTTGTTTTTCATCATGTATCTAGGTTCCCCTTGCAATGGATATTCTTCTTGCCAAACTAAACAAAGTTTGCATCTTTACAGTTCCAAAGTATTTAAGTTACTCTGAGGTATTTATCCTCATCTTGTTATATTTATCTACAAGATTGTTATTATGTGTTTGAACTTGTAACTTCTGTTACGTGGCACTAACGAAGTTTAGTATGTTACTTATTTTTCCATTATTTATTTCTATCTTCGGGGTTTTTGTTTGTTATTTTTTCATTATTTATATCTATCTTTTAGTTTTTGGTTTGTTCGTTCGACCAATCTACCCATATACTTTTATAGCATGTACTTGGATAGGAAAAAGCTTTTTTGTTATCTTTTTAGTATTATCATTATGTTTGCCTTCTTCCGTCAACAAGAAAGCTCGGTTAAACTTCTTTTTCCCAATACAAACCTCCTGTTCTTCATTTTACATTTTGTGGACATTCTGTGAGCCTTAACCCTACTATCATGTCAAGTAAATGGTACCCAAAGCATAATCTTAAAAATCCTTCACCAAGTATGATAATTACAGGGGTCATTTTGGGTTATGTTTTTATTACTAACTGGATTAGAGGGTAAAACAGAAAGTTATCAAAAAAGAACATGATGAAGTTTTTGAATTATAATTTTGCTTATGTGTTTGTAATCATGTTTAATTCATCAAGGAAAACAACAAAAACAAAAAAAAGTGTTGGTAGTATAACCAGACTCCCATCAATCAACCCTCCTATCTTGTCACCTAGAATCAAAACGTAAATGTTAGATGACTGAAATGAATACAATTGTTTGTTTCTCCAGGCGGCCTTTGAATCAAGAGATGCTTACTTCAGAGCCGTTGGTTACCAAGAAAAAGATGGAAAGCTTGAAAGTACTGATGATTATCTAGCAAGGTTAACCAAACAGATGAAACTTTACGGGGCTCTAGTTCAGGTTTCCAACAGTTCATCATCTTTCTTATAAGTAGAACTTCTCATATACCTGTTGCTTAAATTTACAACAACGAACTTCTCTTATCTTTTTAGACTGAAGTTAACGGTATCCGAAATCTGCATGGAATTGAAGAGGGTTGGAAATGGCTTGCTAGGTTTTTAAATGCTCTCCCGGCAAATTTACACACCGTAGTTGCCCTTGATGCTTTCATTGAGGTGAGCTGATATCAGTATTTATTTTAGCACTTTGCATATAAAACAGATGTATGTAGATGTGACAGTTTCAACCCATTTCTTTATTAAGGGGTCAGTTTGGGTTATGTTTTATCTCTAGCGAGTCAGATGGGTAATTCTAAAAAAGTTAGCTACAAATAAAGAGTCAAATAGGTTGAAAGTAGGCTAAAGTGTAACTTTCATGCAAATGGTTATCTTAAAAAAGTTAGATTATCATCTAAACGATATATTCTTTTTAATCATATTTGACATAATAACTTTTTGTAATTTAAGTTGAACATTATGGACACGAAGTGTTTTGGGTAAACCTGGGTTCCTGGCCCAGAGCCCCAGACCCATTTTGACCAATACCCAACCTGCCCAACCCGACCAGTTTTGTGACATCTAGTATATGGTTATCAAACCAATGTTGAGTTTTTGTCAAGTCGAAGAGTGCTATTGAAAGACTAAATATTTTGAAGGACAACTTAGCTTGTGCAACTGTGCAAGTAATAAGCAATTATTAATTCTCGTGGCAAAACTTTTAAGGACTAAAAATTTCATTAAGGTAGTTTTAGAGGACAGCATCTTCATAGAACTATTAAGTCTATGGCATTTAGTTTGGTACAAAATTTGTAGGTGATTGTTACTGGAAATTTGTGAGAAAATGGAACATTCCAAGTAACATGGGACATCCAGAACATGGAATTCAAAATTGCAAGGTGAGTGGGTTGGGAGTGTTGTGTAACAGGTCGAAACATATTTTGATTGGAAATGGGTCACTCAAGTACATGTTGAAAGTTTAAACAGGACAATTGGGTTAGGTTGGGGGACATCAACCAGTTTGAATCATTTGAGATAAAACATACCCAAACTGACCCATTTATATGGGTCGAAGCTGCCACCTCTAGTAGAATTGTTGTAGTTTTCTGGGACACATGGAATACTAACTATTTAATACATGATTTCCCTTCTTAGATGGCAGGGTTTGCTTTATATAGAAGATACAAAAACCAATTCCAGAAGCTAATAAACATCATATCACGTGACTTCATTAGAGCATTGAAAGAGAGAAAAGATGCAAAAGTGATAAAAGTTGTGGCAAACTTAGAGGAGTACCTCCAATCAAACAAGTTCAAAAAGGAACCTGAAGGATGGCGGCTGCGGGATTCCTTGGATTCAAGTAAGAATGTGGTCAATGAAACCGATCAACAGCAGTATCATAATTCATACCGAAGGTACTAGCAACAATACAATTACAATTCACAAATAGGTTTTGTTTACCAACTATGACAGAATCCAAAGCTGACAAAGATATTGCAGAACATTAGAAGCCTCCAAAGAATGTAGTCGAACGCCAACTTTTGTATATACTTTAAACTAGATGTTGTATGTTGTATGACTTCCATCAATGAACTCACATGTTGTAAAAAAATTAAAAGTACAAGTTATCTGATTAGCTAATACTTGACAAAAATAAAAAATTAGCCGTATGTAATTAATTGTTTAAAAACCGTTATGGAAAAAGGAAAATAGATATGCTAAGATTTGAATTCAAGGCCAAGTTGGTAAATTTTTTAATCATCAAGCTAAATAACTTTTATCAATTATTTGCATACATAAACATATTTATTAAGACAAAAAATATGGATTAAGAAAAGACAAACAACTTACTATTCATGTGTGTTTGGTAATTGATATTAAGAGATAATGGTCTAGAAAACTTCCTAAAAATCTTGGCTTCTCCCCGATAATTATCCACCAACAAAAACTCTTCATCTTTTCAAAAATTATTGGGATCAAACTCATGTTTGAGAATCTGAATCATGAAAATAAAAATTGTTCAAAAGTAAAATTAATATTGATAAGAAAGTTTAGTCCCGGGTTAAAAACGCACTTGAGAAGTTGAAAACGAAGACATCGGTGATTAAGAGTTCAAATTGAAGGTGAATCCAAGTATAATAACGAATAATTCAATACTTGAAAATGTGAATCATAGTAATACAAAAGTGAATCATAGTATTAAAAATGTGAATCATTATTATGGAATTGTTGGTTCTTGTAAGTCATAGTTTTGTTAATTATGAATTGGTATTGAATTTATGTGTAATGATAAATTATTGTGAATAATAAAGTGTAAATGTTAAGAGCTACAATTGAATATAGTATCTTAGTAAGGAAAACCAATTTGACTCAACTACCGAGATTGGTATAAAAAGAAGAATATAAAGAACTTTATTAGTTATTTTATCTACTTAAAACTAATGAATCACAAAATATAAATTCTGAACCATTGTTAAAAAATGTGAATCTTTGACAAGTTTATTGAATCATTATGTATTTTTGTGAATAAAAGTATTATGAGACAGTTTTCAACCATAAATATTAGATCAGAGTCTACACGCAATATTGTCCCTTTTATTCGTAGAAACACATTTTCTTTTTGACGATTACACGAGGACTTTTCTGAAGGTCACACATCCTAATACTACTCTCACTAGCACACTTAACTGTAGGGTTCTCTCAGGACCTACTGACGTTGTATCTCGTAAGGAGAGATTTACCTTATAAACCCAAGATATCTCATATACATGGCTGATGTGGGATTCTCGTAAGGTGTTACAAACACACCCCCTTCCCCCTTAGGACTCATCGCCTTCGATGAGGTTTGCCTAAACATCTCGAACGATAGATGAGTCGCTGAGTTGCTCTGATACCGTGGTTGTAACGCCCCAATTCCGTAGGTGAAAACGGAGGTCACGGTTAACGATATTCAATAAAAGCAAAATGCATTTATTTCAATATCTAATCAACGAGTCATATAAGGTCTCCAAAATAAGCTAAACGAAATGTCGTTACAAAATTCTAACTAATAAAGAAACTAAAAATAACTCAAAAGGAAATCTCGAAATAACTTTTCAACTACTTCAACTTCCCTCGAGCTATGTTTCTTTTGCTCCTTTG
The DNA here is from genome assembly GCA_963921325.1 of Logfia minima. NCBI lineage: Eukaryota > Viridiplantae > Streptophyta > Magnoliopsida > Asterales > Asteraceae > Logfia > Logfia minima. The sequence goes on from OY992768.1 coordinate 27,003,425, forward strand.
ATCACCTACCACATAGAAAGAACTGCTGTTGAACCAAATCTGCAGTTCGCGGATACAAATAAAAGCACACGAATATGAATACTCTATAAAATAGTTTTCAATGACGAAAGGGAGGTGTTTGTGACGAACCAAACAAAGACAAATATTTATCAATGAGATTAAAACTAACAAGAGTCCAATGGGGTAAGTCAATTCGAGCTCCAAGTATACCATACAGTGGTGAACGAGGTGTTGGCCACTACATCTCCATCAAGAACAATACAATACATTAATTATGGTTAATTAATCCCTTATCACACCTCAATAAGGAGACGTCGTAATAAATCACACCGTTACGTAATTGTAATGTCACTATACCACAATTACATGCATATGGTACCTTCATACAATGTTAATAGCTCGAAGACAATAGTGATAATCCACTGGTTATAGGCCACTAACAATTACAATGAAAGTAATAGAATAATAATAATAAGGGTTAATGCTAAAATGATGCAACGAACTGCCACCAAATGTTACGATTATAATTTCCTTTGGTATATGTGTTAAATAATAAAAGTAATATATCTCCTATCCTAAGCTTATCACTAAGTGTGAGATTCCAGCCCAACAAGAAACACTTGACAACATTCTCCTACTTTTTCAATCTCTAATTGTAGGATTTTCCTTTCAGTAAAACCCTCACAGAGTAGAACATTAGGGACAATGTTCCTTTAAAGTGTAGGATAGTGATATAGAATACCATAGATAGATTTTAATTCCACAAGCAAACTTGGAAAATATTCCTCAAAGTAAACCTCACATTTTTTCTTTTTCAAAATTTTTTGAATTAAAATGTTTTTGGGAGGAATCATTTTTGAACATGATTAGTTTATTTTGGAAAATAAAGAAGAATAAGGTAGGAATTCCTTAAACTGAAATGATAATCTAAGAGAGGCAACGCATGGCTAGGCACATATAACCATTGTTGTGAGGTACTTTGAACCTATTAAAAAGAATTCATTTTAAATGCTTCACTATTTCATTTGTTGTGTGTGCCGATGGACGCGTTCTATATTAGAACATGTTCCCGATGTGCACTTCGAGACCACATTTGTGAGTACCGTACGCGGTATAGCTGCAATTAGATGACCTTGACGTTTCTTAGGAATAAACTCATTTCATCATATCTCTTCAAGTCTAACCCAACCAACACTCATTTTCAGTGTTAAAGAATCCTTAAAAACCCCCGTTGAGCCTTAACCTATTCGTTTCTTTAAGAACCCACATCTTTAAACCCACTCACATTCAAAACTCCCGCAAACTTATCTTAGAATTTTCAAAATTATGAAAAATGCTATTTAGATATCCTTTAATTATAGTCGACATCATACTATTTCTTGGTTATCCATTTAGGTGCGAAAAATTGGCACCATTAAGCAAATCGAAATTCTCGACCGAATTAAAGAAAGTAAGTAAAAGAGGACCACATCATATTATTTCGTGTTTATCCATATTAGTGCAAAAAATTAGCACCGGTAAACAATTTGAAATTATGATCTGAAGAAAGAAAATAAAGAAGGACCACATCATACGATTTCATGTTCATCCATTTAGGTGCGAAAATTGGCATTGTTGAACAAAATCAAGATAGTAAAGTCGCCTGCTTATATTTTCTCTATCCGTTCACATCTCATTAGAAGTCTGTCTAAATAAAAATAAGTTTAAAAGTTCTAAGATAAGAACAACCCTTAAAAAACAAATTTTAAAAAAAAAAACCCGCCAATACCAAGTCCGGAAGCGTCACATTCAACTTGAAACACATTATTGAAGTCGGAGAAAGCTAAGAAATGAGCTTGTGTAACCCTTTGTTTTAACTCATCAAATGCGTCTCCGCTTCTTTATTCCACCTAAATTTTTCACCTTTCATACACTCCATTAACGGGAAAATAATGCTACTAAAGTTTTGAATGGAACGCCGGTAGAAAGATGTCAACCCATGAAAACTACGAATATCATGAATAGTAGTGGGTGTAGGCCAACTTGTAATTTTGTGTTATCAATTCACATTTCTCCACCTTAGATTAAGTAGCCAAGAAAGATAACTTCATTAGTAAGAAAACGACACTTCTTTCCGTTTGCTTACAATTTTGTTCCTGCAAAACTGAAAGTACTTGTCCACGATGTAACAAATGTTTCAGGATCCCTACTACAAACCAAAATGTCGTCATATTATTCGACAACAAAATGACCAATAAAGGGTTTAAATACATGGTTCATAAGACGCGTGAAAATACTTGGTGCATTTGATCACCCGAAAGGCATCACCATCCAACTAGTTCAATAAATATGTAAGTTAATTAAATGTATGTGGATTGATTCCATATGAATATCCTTTATCAATATTAATCGCAATCTACTTTTAGATTTTTAATTAGGTGACACTAATTCCTTTATAAATGACACTCTAGAAATTACTATTTTATTATATTACACATGCGATTAAGTCCTCTTACTATTTTATTATATTACACATGCGATTATTTGGTATAGATATACAATCACTGTTAGTTATTTTACAATTTATTACTTGTAGTCCACACACGTCATTTATAACCACTAACAAAACCATGATGATTTTAACTTTCCATTTATTGGCAATATGACAAATAATTTCAACAAAAAACATTAACTCTCAAATAATGATATGGTTAAATGTTGAAATAATTTTACTTTCCTACTTCCTACCCATCACACTTATTCATTCATTGAATATATAAATATAAATGACCATGTATCCAGTGACCCAAACAACAAATAAATACCTAGGTGATTACAATACTTTCGATAATGGTGAAGGTTGTCATCAAGATATGCTTCATACTCTTGATTTGTGTATCTGCATCATGTATGATTCGAAACCACTACTCTTATATTATATGTTAGAAAAAAATAGAACACATCAAAACTACATAGTTTGCATTATTTGACATTATATGTGCTAATGGTTTTTTTACCATGATCAGTTTGTTCAAATATTTCATTCCCATCGAAGGCGAAGGACCAACCGATTCCTCCAGGTGGGTGGCCAGCACCTGGCTACTCATGCAAATCAATTGCTCAGTGTCAAAAGAAGTGTAGATTAGTTGTTAGTGATCTAAATTGTACGAATAAACGTTGTTATTGTAGAGGCCGTCTTTGCTAAGTTTCTTTATCTACACTTATGAAAAGATGGTTAAGTATTGTAATTAATTAGCCTATCTAAATAATAGTAAGCATTTATCAATTTCTAATGACTATGAATAAACATTGAAGGAGTTGTTTATATTTCATAACATAACAAACATTTGACACAAATCTAATGTATCAATTGATCTTTCCTCATACACACAAACTGAATGAGATTATTGATACATACATGAGCATCTGTTACCCTATTCTATGGTCAATAATATTTTTTTTTCTGGTAAAAAGTATAGTATCAATTATACTTTTAAAAGGAACTTTCAGTAGTTGAAGTACTAGAAATATTCTCCTCTAGCTTCGTGAATTAAATAATATACAACTTGAATAGCATGTAAGAAGAAAATTCGTGACATAAAATCTATAGTGGCACAAATGTTCATACAGCCCTTTATGTTATACAACGAGGGTTTTTAAATTCACGCACTGCGGCGAGATTTTAAAAGATTACATTGTATGTTGTTGATGTATAATATACATGATGATTTATTTAAACTGAAACTAATAATCTATTTGATAAATTACTGTTGGTGCATATTGTGTGACAAGAACTTCTAGTTTGTAATCGTTAACTTTAATTTTGTATGTGTATTTGGTAGGTTCGTACGAACTTATAGGTTCGTACGAACTTAGAGTAGGTACGAACTTAGAAGGTGCCTAAGTTCGTACGAACTTAGGTGCCTATATATGCACAAGTCCGAAAGTTTTACAACAGAGGTTTTTCCGAGTTGTAAGTTCGGCTCAGTTGTAAGTTCGAATACTCTGTGTTTGTTTGAATGTAATACTTGTTTAATTCAATAAAAGTGATCTTTACACATTTGTATTACTCGTTTGTTATCGTTTAGTATAATCAAGGATTCCGCACTCGATTATATCATATTACCTCGTAGATCCAAACCTACGGGATCCAAGAAATGGTATCAGAGCCTTCGAATTCGTTCGATTTGGTTCGGGGTAAAGAAACTTTAAGGAAACGAGAATTTACAAAAGATTTGGAAGTTAGATTGTTTTTTTTAGCTTCCAAAGTTGTGTATTATCACTTAGTATTCAAGGTATTCAAAGTTAGATTGTTGTTTTCAGATCTAAGTTTTTCAACAGCTTTTTGTACGAACTTAGAAAGTACGTACGAACTTACCTGGAACACCATTCGAACTTACAGCTGTAAGTTAGCTGTAAGTTCGTACGAACTTGTACCCTTCGAACTTAGTTATTGTTCGAACATCCTAAGTTCGTACAAACTTATCTGTTCGAAAATTCCTTAGTTCGTACAAACTAAACTCTCACAAGTTCGAAAATTTCTAGTGACTATGAATAAACATTGAAGGAGTTATTTGGCTGGAAATTTTCGATAAATTGTTGTTTCACCAAAATTTGAATTTAGGCTTACCATTGTTTAACTTTGGTATAAGAAAATTTAAATTTTACTCGATATATTTTCGCGAATTTTGGAGGGAAAATTCGAACTCGTATACTCTCTTTGTACGATGTCAAATTTGAACAAGCTGATTGAGATGGATCATGAAGTATGTAAAGCTGCTTCACCACCAAAGCTTCTAAAGGCTGAAGATTACTTCTGGTGGAGAGATAGATTTGAATCATTTGCAAAATTCAATGACATCAACATGTGGATTTGTATCAATGAAGGGTATGATACACCTTCTTATGAATTCGAAGGGAAATGTAGGCTTTATTCGTATTCAATGATGAAGGAGGCAGACAAAAAGATGTATGATGCAGAGAACAAGGCGTTGTCTGCTATCATCAAGTGTCTTCCTGAAGAAATTAAGCATACATTTAAACGTTACCACTTTTCTAGAGAGTTATGGTTATCTTTGGATAAAAGATTCGACGGTAGTGAACATATCAAAGAGAGTAGGGCTGACTCATATCATCGGACGTCTACTAGTGATCAATACTCAGGGAATATTACATATTCTAGAGCCTTGGTTACTCAAACACATGACGATTCATATGATTGGAGTACACATGGAGAAGAGCCTCAGGAATTCGTGACAACAATTGATGAGACAACAATTGATGACAACAACTGAGAGAGAGTTATCTGCTTCGGAGACCAGGTTTATAAGATTGGAGTCAACTGATACTATGAGTACAAATGACTTCATTGCATATATGGCCAACATGGATGCTGAGAAGCATAAGGTTATTCTAAACTTAGAGTCTGTAGTTAATGCTAGTGTTTTATGTACTAACTTTGTAGAGCAGACTAATAATAGAGTCATCACAAACGATGACAACTCAGTTAAATGCTTTAAAAGAATAAAACACAATTTTAAAAATGAGAGACTCTGAGTTAGTTAATAAAGCTAAATCTGATAAAGAGGATTTAAAAGTTTTAAAAGACAAAGTGAACGAGCAGAGTCAAACAATTGACTTAGCTCATGAGCATGTTTTAGATTTAACTAAACAGACTTCAAATAAAGAAAAAGAACTAGCAGACGCTAAGGTTAGAATTGTTGATCTTAATAGGAAAGTTGAACTAAAAAGATTTTCAGTTGAAACATTAGATAGTCTATTAAATGTACAAAAAGTTGACTCTACTACACGACCAACAGTCTCTGAGATGGTAGACATCACAGAGTCGACCAAGTCAGAGAGAGCTGAGTCAGGGACCAATGAAGAGTCAAACACTAAAGTTTAGTTTGTTAGACCTAAAATAGAAGATTTTAAGGATAAAAATGAAAAAGGTAAACAAACAGAATCGGAACACCAAATGAATCTCAAGGCTCGTAAGAAAGCCTGGGAGAGGCATTCGTGCTTCACGTGTCATCAAAAGGGACTTCTAGCAAGTGTGTGTCCATGTAAGAAATCAAAAGTTTCAAAAATTGATAGTCTAAGGAGCACTTATCCTGAAACAGGAAGCTCAAATGGAGAATCAATTCGGTCGAAACCTTCAAACCGTTTTAACAACCCCAACAAAAGTTTTTCTAACCAAAGTAGTAGTAATAGTTTTCATAATTCCAATTATAACTATAAATCTAGGGTTAGATATTCTTCAAACCAATAGCCAGTCAATCAGAGACTTTTCCAAAAGTCTCCGGATAGAAGGTCTAGTGGTAGCTCCTCCCATTCCCCAACAAGTGAGAATTCCAGAGTATCCAAGTCACCTGAAAGGAGAGATGGATATCTGAAGGAATTTACATTTGTTGATGAGAATGGTCGACCCAAGTCCGTGGTGGCCTGGGTCCCCCTTAATAACTAATGTTTTTATCTAGTATGCAGGAACACAAACTTCAGAGGCTACAAGTTCAACAGAGGATGTAGTGACTGAAGGGGAGATAAGATCAAATATGGGATGATAATCTAGCTGATTTTTATGGTAAGGCTTTTGATAAATCAAGTTTTGAGTTGCTAGTCCTCATCGCTAGAATGACAACTCATGAGTAACATATCTCCCTTAAGAACTTTTATCTATCTTTATTTCTTAGTATTTTTAGTTAGTTTGAAAAACCTGTAAAAATATGAGTGTCATTGTAATGACGCGAAGAAATGAAGAGAACATTACCCATGCCTAGAACATTATTATATGTGTGGCTTTTAGATGTAGTACATACACAGTAAAAAGTACTTTATGTATAAACGTAACTAATAGCTTCATCATATGATTAATTGGTAGGCATACGACATAACAGTTTTCAAGTACTTAATCTATATTAAGTAATACGATTCTTCTGTGCAATCTCTATTTTGATGTATGACTTAAGTCTTAATTCTTAGGAGATAGATTGTACCCGAATACATGTTTTTGGATAAATATAAACCAATTCATCTTGGGGGTTCACTGACTATTTCTTTTGCTGCATCTTGAAAATGCTGACCTAGACTCAGTCAGTGTATCTTAAAAATAGAGCAAACTCGACCGCGAAACAAGAATACCGCTTTCAAGGTCTCTAGTCAAACTATGTCGCTTTGTTGTACGAAAGTACAGACCTGTCACCTCTGGTTTGATTTTAGATTTGTTTGCCTCTAACCCTAGTCTCGTCCAGTCTCTTCACATGTACACAAGTTCATTGCTCTTAATATAAAGGACTTGACTTTAGAGATGAAATTAAATTAAAAACATCCATTACATGGAATTCTAGACCTTCTCTGTAACATCCTCCCCAATGGCCTAGTATTTTTAGGTAAATTTACTTTATTTAATTGAGTTAATTTATATGAAATGTTTGAATGTATTATGGTTAGGAATAATTAAATGGGAATTACGGTATTTTTAGTTTAAAATACGGATTAGCCTAACTATTATAACTAATACCATCGTGTGGTAGATTAATGATAATAATACATCGTAGTATACGTAAATTATATATATATATAAACTCAAGAATCCAGAAATCAGCCATTTCATCTACATTCTTCATCTCAAAAACACACACAAACACCAAGAACACACACTAAACTCAAATTTGCAATTCAAGCTCAAATCTAGCCCAAAACACCTCCAAATAGTATCATTAGATTCGGAATTCATCAAAGGTTAGTCCTGCAATTCGTTTTTGTGGTTTTAAGCAAAGAATCGAAGGTTAATTAGTTTTTAGTTTTTGGGTTTTAGAAATAAGAGAATTTTGATTGGAAATTCATTTATGTGTTTTTATGTTAAATTGATGCATTTAGAGTGTTTGTTTATGTGTTTATGAAGTGTTGAAACGTTTAAATTGTGGTATAACGCTGTTAAGATTGAGATTTGAGTTTTTTGGTGAAAATCAGCCAGTTTTCTGCCCAGTTCGCAGGATGAACTGGTTTGGCGATATTGCAATATCGCCCTCCAATATCGCTACCCAATATCGCGATTAATTTCGCTTGCAATATCGCTAGTGGCGATATTGCAATGTCGCTAGAGGCGATATTGCAATGTTGCTAGAGGCGATATTGCAATGTCGCTATGGTGCAGATTTTGAAAATGCGTAAGTGTTACTAAGTTTTGTGAAAATCTTACTAAAAATTAGATTTTGATGAAATTCGCATGGTCACTCGGAATCGATCAAGTAATCAAGACTATGTACCATAGTCCTGTAAGTTTTTGGCCTTTCGGGGTCGTCTTGGGCTTCAAAATGGCATTTTTCAGTTTGTAAATGACGTTCCGGGATTTTCGAGTTTCGTTCCAGATTGAACTCTTATTTCCTTAGACTTCAGGGAATTACCGGCTTGTAAGAATGTGCTATTATGATGATTTAAACTTGATAAATGTTTATTATCTAGATACTATGCGTTGAGATATGTTATTCGCTTACGAAATGAGTTACTAACTCATTATCTGTTGTATTCTCAGATCAGTCGAAGACTCAGTAATATTAGAATTCTGAGAGGTGGATAGTAGCAGACAGGTGAGTGGATCTGCAACTCATAATTTGAGTTAGTTGTAATGGTGTGATTACAACAAGTAACGTAAACATTGATTGACTATTTAGTCTGAGTTATGATTGAATATATCTGCTTGTTATGCATATGTGGCCTTCGGGCATCTGTGTTATTCAGAGGTCAATTGCGATTGGACTTGGCTACTACTGTGTTCAACACACGTTCCAGATACATGTGTTGTCGCTGGAAAGTGTGTTGTTGTGTTGTAGTGCCAAGTTATCGGCCTATTCTGTATGGGCCTTTACAGATTGTGGTAAGTGTTACTGTGGGCCACCGCGGCTGTAGGGTTCCTTAGTAACCGCCGATCCTCTTGAGTTTATGTGTTTACTGTGCTTAGTGTAAACAGATTATTAGGCTAAGTTGAATTGTCAGTTGTACATTCATTCACTTAGCTTTGTGCTAATCCCACCATTTCCCTTCCTGCAGGTTATGCATGTCTTTTGTGGGTTGGGCAGGAAGGTGGTTTTGAAGGATGTTTGACACGTGCCATCACTCTGATATGTTTTTGAATGTTTTGTAAATTAACGTGTATGTGGATTTTGTATAACAATTATATGTTTTGTTTCAGTAGTGTTTTAATATTGTAAACTCGCGAAAAATCTATGGTCATTTTGTAAGATAAGTTATAATATTATCTTTTATCCATCGCTTCCGAGTCAAATTACTAATTTAACCCTGAGGTAATTTAAGGGGTGTTATATTCCCGATCCTAAGTGTATATCAAATGTGAGATACATAGATAATCGTGAACAATAACTAACATTGTACTTGAGAATTCTGAGTGTTGACTGCTTAAGTGGACAACAATACCGATAATCGTCGTGAACTATAAATTACATATATAATAACATCGGAATAATTCAATTCATAACTGTGTATCGTACGCATTATGGCTAATATGATCTTCGTAACAGTGACTCTCACAAAAAGAATGTGCTTTTTAATATGAATAATTTCATATTTGTTATACTTAGTTATTTTTCATTTTAATTTGTACAAAATTAAGTTCTTACTAAATGGGGAGATAATTACTTTTGATTGTTTTAATTCTACGATTGGAGAAACAACTCGAATGCGATTAGTTCAAAGCCTAGGTATGACAAAGCATTGAAGCTAGAAGATCTAAATTCGAGGAGGATATTTGGGTTTGCGTGTAAACAGACCGAGAGTGTTGATGAAAGTGATGATGAAGATGATATTCCACAGTTGGATGAACTTTTGCCATGTCACTTGAGCATGCTTTTAATAGTGCAATGTACTGCCATAAAATGTTCTGGGTGTGCAACAAACTGACAGATCTTGTACCGATGTAAGTCCACGTAATAAACTTTTATCCACGTCACATTTTTAAAAAATTGAAAAGTGCTTACAAATATAACTTCACCGGTTGTCCCGGTAACTGGTTTCCATGTTACATACATGGAACAAAAAACTTCCAGTTTGTTGCATACCAGAACATAAAATGGGTAGCTTGTATACATAGAACATTTTGTGGCAATACGTTGCATCATTTTGACATTAACCCTTTTAGTAATGAAAATTTACTAACAAGAATAGTGATCCATACCTTATGATAAAAAGATGTTTCATATTAAAAGACTCCCCTCTAAACAATTCCAACAAAGTCTACATTAAATAGTTTAAGGCTAAAATGACAATCTGATTTATCAAAATTTTAATTATTAAGATTTCATAAGATGAAACTAGCATAAAGAATATAGGTTATCAGCTGATGTTTACAAATCTTTTATTTATAGATGAAAAGTCTACTGGATGTGGCTCAACGAGTGTCTAGATTTGCTCGGCGAGTGGAGTTCCGAATTGAATCAACATGTCTATCTTCTTACGTATCTAGTCTTCATTAAGGTAATATACAAGATAACCTTCATCTTCCTATCAACTGTCATCTTTATGTCTATCCTGAAGTCAGTTGAAAAATAAACTCGAAATAGGATAAATATTCTTCATTAAGTCTTTAGATAAATCTTCAACTCTCATATATATTTATCTTCTTTTGCTAGACGAGTGCATGGATATACTCGGCGAGTAAATGGCCATGAATTCTCCTATTTTACACTTCATCCCTCCAATATCTTCGCCTTCAAGACTTTAGTTCCTAATATCCTAATTATACAAATTTAAACAAATTAAGTACACAATCTACAACAAATATCTAATCTAACATAAGTAATAAAATAAATATAAAAAGTACATTAAAATATATACAATTATACACTTATCATCAAATTCTTTATATCTTTTCTAATTCATTCATTGTTTACAACAAGTATTTGACTCATTCTAAGGTACAATTTAAGATGTCTTTCGTTGCCATTGGCAAGTTTCTTGTGTGTGAAAAGTCATTGGTCAATTTTAACCCGTTTTCATATTTTTCTAATATGTGATGCCCTAAACTTGTTATGTTTGTGTTTGGTTTGGTTAGTCGAGGTTCTTCCTTTTAACTTTTAAATTTTTCAGGGTCATTGTAATCTATTTTAAGGTTCTTTTTGTTGGAACTAACTTTTAAAGTCGTTTTAGTTGGAATCAACATTTGTAGTTAAGTGTTAGGATTGTTTTGATCCAAATTATAAGTCAGCATTGTCTTGGAATTAGCTCCTAACATCTTGTTAATTTATATTTCTGTCTATATAACTCCTAACATTTTGTAAACAAAATTAAAAACATAGACAAGGTACAAAATTTCTATTTTAAGGTTAAGTTCTAATTTAACGGGCAATTTCTTTTATCACTATTTCTATTCACTATAATTATTTGAGCCGAGTAAGTTTAAAGTATTTAAAAGCCCAACTCATCTCTAATGGGCCTATATCAAATTAGCTCTAAACCATATTATATATACAAATATCGATCCATAACTACTACCTCCACTAGGGTTAGGTTTTCAATCGGTTTTACAGCCAACCGATACGGCAGCAAGTAGCGGCGAACAACAACTCAGTAATCATGGGTCGTATGCACAGCAAAGGGTACATTTCTAAATCTATTTCATTCAAATTGTACTGTTTATATGATATAATATGCTATAAAATTTTGGAGTAGTTTTCTGGTATTTAATTACTGATTTAATTTTGAATTAACAGAAAGGGTATATCAGCATCAGCTAAGCCATACAAGAGGACTCCACCAAGCTGGTTGAAGATCTCTGCTCAGGATGTATGATTTATTATTAGTTTTTTGTTTTATGCATTCTATAGTTATTAGCTTATTGATTTTTATGATATATTTAGCTGATTATGTATGATTCTATCTGTTTATGAGTTCTTAAGGATTTAGAACATAATGTTAGTATCGGATACTACTTTTAGCCAGCTCATTGAAAACATTGAATATTTGCAACCTTTTTATGATTTGGATATTGTTAGTACTGATTTTGTTGTCAGTTCTATTATCTGTTGTCACTGAACATGAATAAGTTGAAAACTTTGTCTGTCTTGTGTAAATCAAGTGTAAATTTCCATTCTTTTCTATGTCATTTTTTGTTAATTTTGTTTTGGAAGCATATTTAATGAGATCAAGTCATGAACAGTTGACATAATGTTGTTATAGGCCAATTAATGTATGTAAGTCTTCTAAGGATGCTTTTGAGCTGTTGTAGAAAATTGTATTGGTATTGAGTTGTAATTTTGATGATGATTTTCTTTATTCGTTTTTTCAGGTTCAAGAAAACATCTGCAAGTTTGCAAAGAAAGGTATGACACCATCTCAGATTGGTGTTATTCTTCGTGATTCTCATGGTATTGCTCAGGTAAACAGCGTTACTGGTAGCAAAATTCTCAGAATCCTCAAGGCACATGGTACACAATTTCATTCTTGCTGTCCTTTTTATAAACAGTTTTTTATGTGGTATTGTACTAATATGTTTTGTTTATTGATTTAACAGGGTTAGCTCCTGAAATTCCAGAGGATTTATACCATTTGATCAAGAAGGCAGTTGCTATCAGAAAGCATTTGGAGAGGAACAGGAAGGACAAAGATTCCAAATTCAGGTTGATTCTTGTTGAGAGCAGGATCCACCGACTTGCCCGTTACTACAAGAAGACCAAGAAGCTTCCACCAGTCTGGAAATAGTATGTTCCCTATTCTTATATTATCCTCTCCAAATATCCTTAATATTTTTGCAAATGTTTTTTGTATAATAGTTTGTGTTTTTCCTGTTCTTTATGTGTTCTCTCTCAACTCACATATGTGATCCCCAAGTGCAAATTGTTACTTTTGGTTTACATTTTATATTAAATTTGATTTTTTATATTCTAATACTTAGGCTTATGGCAACTAGTGTTTTTGTGAAGTTTTGATGTGAATATAGAATCTCAAAATAAGTTGGAACTACATTGCGTGTTTTGTTTTTAGTTGATGTGGTATACTTTTTGATATTACTTCTAGAAGTTGGCTTGAAGTTTGTCACAATTCTTTATGAGGTTCACTTCGATTGAATCACTTTCACAGATTTGCAAAGTTATTTCATTGTATTAGTATCATAGTTTATTTTCTTCATTTCATTTGTGTCGCTTACTCAGACTTTTATGTTTGCAGCGAGTCAACCACTGCTAGTACTCTTGTGGCTTAGAGGAGTATCAGCTTGCGGCTGCTGGATTCGAATTTTTGATTTGCAAGTTGTCATTTTTAGTTGGAATATTTGTCTTTTGTTTCTTATAAACAAAGGATGTTTTGAGTATGAAAAGATTTGATGTTGTTTGAGGAACTTAAGAATGCAGTATCAACTTATGCACTTCTCATACCTTACGTCCATTGCCTTCTTTATATCTATTTACTCAAGTGTTCAAATTACCCTCATAAATCAACAGCTGAGTTATGTGCAGAACAGGATTTATTTCTTAAATGTGTTATCTTTAGTTAAGTACGATTTTTTACATCTATAAAGATAATATATACTAAAGAATTTTGCATATATTTACTACCATTTTTCTTTTTAATAATTAGATGAGGATGTCATTCTAATTTATTTTTGATTTTCAATAAAATTAAGTTTCAAATGACGATGTCATTATCAATTTCTTTTAAAGTTCATTATTTTGTAGGGTGTTGACCTTTCTTTATCCAGTTATAATTGTGTATGGAAACATCAAAATTGTTGTATGTGTTCTAAGTTTGAAAGTTGCTATTTTATATATCGGAGGACCTGAAATAAATTCTTTGTAGACGTGGACGTGGCACCTACTACACTGACCAGCATGCTGTGACATCGGTAAAGCTTCGAAAAAAACTAATTACCATGTTAATGCCAACCGATAAATACAATAACAAGTTTCAAAACGTCAATGTATACAATGGCAATTTTGAAAACTCTACGTACAATAATGTGCATATACACTTCCATACTCTCCGAAATAAAAATAATAAACCCTCTTTTTGTTATAATTAAAGTTAACGGGGTTCTAAATGCCTTCACGTTATGATGGATAAATATTTTTTGTAGTTATGAAAAAAAATGTTACATTATAGTAAGTATAAAACTTAATGTAATATTCATATTCTCATATGTTTATGGGCTTATGCCAAAATGTATCCAGTTTTGAATGAATCTGTGTTGTATGCATCATACTTAAAATGTGTGTATTGTATGTATTTAACTTTCAGAAACACACGTTTAATGTATGATGACCTATCAAACCATTAACTTGTCACTTTTTACTGTTCATCTTATCTAGCATTTTCGGCTATCAGACATTTTTTTCGGTCACCTGAAATTCCACAAACCTGAAAACCTGATTTACCTTCTCAAACTTGTAACTTTTATATATTCAATCACTATACTTAAAGTTTATAGTTAGTACCAAAGTGATTTATTATTAGTTTAATTTGTCTTCTTCAACTGCCATTGGAGTTCCATCCTGGAGGCTGAAGTGTATAACTTGTTTAAATTAGTTTAAGGTTTGTTCTTTACACGAAGGAAAAAGATGGGGTTTCAAGATGTATGGTTCTCTGTGTTTTCTTTTTACAAACATGGTGGAAGGTTTTAATCACGAAAAAGGAGAACACTGTTTTGTGAAAAAGTTACCAGAAAAACTCGTCGTATGACTGGTAAGGTCACATAAGTTGACCTGCAAAGCAATAAGTCAAACCCTGAAAAAAATGCTAAATATTGCCATATCAAAACCTTAGTCCCCAACAACAACAAAAACACACACACACCAAAAAGGGAGAAAGAGGTATGAATCAATGAATTGATAAGTTTAAAGTTTATGTTTGTTCTGGAGGTCATTTTGAAAATATTAGCGATATGTCGATGTATTTGCTAGGAGATTGTTATAGAGTACCTTTAAAATTCCCTGACATACAAAGTTTTGTTAAAAATCGTTTCAAAGAAAGTAGGTCTACCACTTGATACACCAATTCAAATGTAATATAAGGTGGATCAGTATGTTATAGATATTACTGATGATGAAGATGAGTTTGTGGAGTTTTTCTGTAATGCAATTAATAACAGCCTTAATAATGCTCCAATAGAACTTTACACTGTTAACACTGTAAGAAATGTTTCGGATATGGGTAGCAATCACCCTAGCAGTAGCAGTACTTGTTATCAATAACATTTTCAACAACTACAAACGCATGAGTATAACCAACCACCTCAAAATCAACGGTACCTAATGCATTCTCAATATCAAACATTTCCACAATTTTCGTTTCCTTTTCAACTACAACCACCATAAGTTTAATCATTTCAACAATATCATTATCATGTAGCTCCACAATTATCAACAAATAACACATATCCAACACAGACCAACAAGACGCGCAATTTAAGGTAGTTGAACTACCCCGAGATGATCATAACTATTCCCAATATCATGAGGATGTTACCATGATTATGATAATTTCCTATATCATGTGGAAGTTCTTAACGATCATCTTCATGATTATGATCATTTTGGTTAAGAAAGGGTTAGATAGATTAGGTATCAAACTTTACATAAATGTTGAATTTCATGAACCAACTTTTTTTCGTTACAATTCCATAAACGTAGTATACGGGTTGTTCATTAAGATAATCAATCTAATAAAATGTATTCATTTACATGAATTTGGTGACTGGTAACCGGGTAACATCAAGTGGCTCTGTCCACGTGAGCACCATGTAAGCTCCACGTGATCATCCAGTCATATGCACGTAGATGCCACATTGTCTAAAATGTCCACGTCATTAATTATTACTTTAAAGAAAAACTTAATATTTTTTTCATATATCTGATTCAAGCATGGAGATCCTTCATTGTTATATCTTTTTTGTATTTATGTTTATCTTTTTTAGTTTCTTTTGTTTTCGCTGCCGATTCTTTTTCGGAAGCATTAATAAGCTTGAAATCAAAATTTACTATACCATCAAATGTCTTAAATGATTGGGTTATCCCTAAAGAACAAATCTCATCTTAAAAAATCATATCTTGTTCATGGACAGGTGTTAAATGCAATCAAAATTTCACAAAAGATCATATCTAAAAGAACTTTCTTTCAAGAATCTTGGTAGGGTTTTATTGAGAATCAATTTACTGATTTAATTCAATAACACTACCTGATTTACCGATTCAATCAATTTACATGTGGTCTTAAACAAAATCAATAATTCTGAAAGAAAAAACTCTTAATATTTATATCACTTTAACCTAGAAACCATACACAAATCTAATAAAAAAATAACTAAATAAAAACAACTTATGAAATCCCCTAAAATAACATAATTTCAAAAAACAAAAAGACAAAAAGTAAAACTATATTTTCGGATCTACCTTTCTAAGAACACCTTTTTTTAACAAACACATAACATTTTCTAGATCTACATTTTCGGATCTACCTTTTTAAGATCTATTTTTTCATATATACATGTTTTTTAAAGTGAAGGCGATTCGTTGGCGGGGCAGGACTGTTCGCCGACGGTGGTGGTCCGACGTGGCCGGTTTTTCGGCAGTGGTGGTCGAACAATGAAGCCAGTTCGCCGGCGGTGGTGGTTCAGGGTGATGGTCGGTTACATCTGGTGGTTCTCTGTTGGAAGCCGGTTTTCCACTGTGGTGGTTTAAGAAAAACGTGATGGTGGTGGTCAAGCCTAGTGGTAGAGGTTGTGGTGGTGAGTTTTTTAGAAAGAAGGTAAGAGTTGTAGAGAGAAGGTGGAGCAAATGGTTTAGAGAGATAAAAACGAAATGGAATTATGCCTTGGAAACTTGATAAATTTGTTTATATATTTATGTTTTAATTTTGATTTTTTTATACACTTACACATAGGTAAGTTATTGCCATCTCGGCATGTTAACCTGTGAAACCAACATCAATCAAAATCTTAGCAGGTTTCGTAAGTACGTTTATGGAATTGTAACAAAAAAAAGTTGGTTCACAAAATTGAACATTTATGCAAAGTTTGATACTCAATATGTCTATTAACCCGTGAAGAAAATGTAAATCTAGTTAAGAATGTTGAACACCCATTTGTTAATGATGTTGTTGTTGTTGTTGATGATGATGATGATGAGGAGGAGGAGGAGGAGGATCCGAATCCCAAAGACACATATGACAAACCAATACCGATAAAAGGAGCCAAAAAAGATATATTCTGGAATATGTCTCCATTGTTATGTGAATATGATAGAGAAAAATAAAACGACCAGTTACCATGTATGAACCTTCTTATCGGGTTCAAGTTGGAAAAACATTTGAAACTAAAGAGGAGTTGCTTCTAGAATTGCATTCCAAGTGTCTTGAAGAAGGTTTTGAGATTAAGCCAAAGAAGTTGGACAAGACAAGGTACAAAGCATATTGCTTGTTGCCTGATTGCAACTGGAAGATAAGTGTAGCACGTATCAAAAATAGTAAAAACTTCCAAGTTAGGAAGTTTGTCGATGTTCACACATGTTCACATACTCAAATTCTGAACAATAACAAACATGCAAGCATGAAAGTGTTTGGTCACATCTTGAAGGAGTTGATGACTTTGTAAATGATATATGTATAGAGGAAAAGAATCAAAACTGATATGTCTGCTCTTTTTAAAATCAGCCTTCATACAACCAAGCTTGGAGGGAAAAGTTTTACACTATAGAGTTATTAACGGGTAGTGTCGAAGAATCATTTTGGGTGTTTCCCCTTTACCTACACAACTTAAAGTTGAATAACGAAGGGAGCAAGACTATTGTTATTACAAATAAGAAAGATAGATTCGTAATGTGTTACATGTCCGTTGGTGCAGCTGTAACTAACTATGATTTATTTTAAAATACGTATAACTTTTCATAATTGATATTTTAACATTTACTGTCTTTGTAGGTACGCACATTTGTTATGCATACGCGCCTAGTAATTATCATACATGACTCACATTTGAAGGGTGGTTACTTGGGACTAACTTGGTTGCTCTAGCATTAGATGGCAATAATGACATCTTGCCACTGGCCTATGTAATCGGGTTAGTGGAGACGACCTACCATTTAACGTGGTTTTTGGAAAACTTATGTGACGCTCTTGAACCCGCTGGTGGGATTGACACACTGACTATCGTTTCTGATATGGCTCCTTCAATCACTTGGTTGCTCTAACCATACGCGCCTAGTAATTATCATACATGACTCACATTTCATGCCCTATTTTGTCGTCATTTGTTGATGAACTTGAGATAGAAATCTTCCAAAGTCAAGTACTTTGAATGGCGTTACTGGAAAATGTGTAAGTCGTACCATGAGTCAAATTTTGATCACCATTTTGATGTCATTTTTAGACGTTTACCAGCCTCAACTAGGGTTCTTAGCGAGGTTGGGAAAGAAAGATGGTTAAGGCATCATACTACACGTACACGATGTGCTTACATGACATCTAATAGTGCAAAGTCTATTAACTCGTTAACCAAACATGCAAGAAGGCTCCATGTCACAATGTTATTAGAGTATTTTCAAGCTTCGGTACTACAAACATCGTCACACTGGAGAAGGACTTACAACGATTGTCACACTAAATGTTGAGCGCAAGATCATGAAGAGGAACGGCAAATCCAGAAGATGGAATGTGAATCCATTCACAAATTTGATTCTGGAGGTGTTAGATGGAGGAAAGAATGGGACAGTCAATTTGGAAAGAAGAACATGCAGTTGCATGCAATGGCAGTTGTCTGGTTTATGTTGTGGACACATTATCGCAATGGCCCATCACTTCAATCGGGACGAAGTAAGCTGCTATTCGGAGATGTGTTTAATGTCAGAGACGTATCGAGCGGCCTGCATAGAGGCTATTTACCCAATGGGTCATCCTTCAGAATGGGTGGATCCAGGTGATCTGAAGACTATGTTATCGCCGGTCCTTGTGAAGAGGCAATATGGCCTACCTGGTCGCAGTCGTATTCCTTCGCAAGGAGAGGAGAAGGTGAAACGAAAATCAACACAACAATGTATTCGTTGCAAGAAAATCGGTCATAGCCGATAGGTTGCAGATCTCTTTTAGATAGTGTTTTTGAGTAAATTTGTGACATAAAATGATCATATTCGGTGAGGGTCACATTATATACATCTAAGTGTGAAAATTTCACATACCACGGAAAATCTTATAAAAAAAATCAAATATTTAGCCAAAATCGTAACCTAAACGCAAGTCGCAAGGTCGCAATACGCAAGGACCAGAACAAGTTTGCTACCAGCGTACTCGGCCACATGACCGAGATGCTCGGTCGCAAGGTCCCTTGCAGCTTGTGATCGGATGGGATAAATTTTCGTAGTTTGTTTTTAGGGTAAAAAAATTTTAAATAATATTTTCGAGGGTAAAAATATCAACTTCCTTTTAATTATTGACCATAGCAAGTTCGCGACCAGCATACTGCGTACTCAGTCGCATGACCGAGACGCTCGATCGCAAGGTCCCTTGAAACTTGTGACCGGATAGGATAATTTTTATAGTTTTTTTTAGGGTATAATTTTTTAAAATAATTTTTTTAAAATAAAAATATCAATTTCCCTTCAATTATTGACAACAATAATACAATACACATTATTTCAACAAAACTATAAAGTGTGCAGTGGTGATATGCTGAAATTATGGTAGAATTCTAAATGTTTATAACCACTTAGAACCGAACCATGATGATTTTTTACAAACCATTTATTGACAATAGAACACATAATCTCAGCCAAAACATTAACCGGGTAGTGACGAATGATTAAATGGTGAAACAAATTTTACGTACCCACTTCCTACCCTTCATAATCCCATTTTTTCATTGATCCATTCCTTCTATATAAACGACCATTTATCGTAAGATCTTAAGAACATATAATTCTTGGTCATTAAAGGTTCTCATCAAGATATCCTTCATACTCTTTGATTTGTGTATCTCAGGTATATATATATTGAAACACATTAAAATTACGTAGTTGTCATGACATGACAATATGCTAATGCTTCTTTTTTTTACAGTGGTCAGTTTATTCAGATAATTCATTCCCATCTAAGCCGAAGGGTGAACCGACTCCTCCAAGTGGGCCTGCACCACCTGGCTACCCGTGCCGACCAGTTGGTGATTGTCGAAAAGAGTGCAACTATTATGTTAGTGAGCAACATTGTACCAAGAAACGTTGTTATTGTAAATCTCCTCTTTGTTAAGTTTCTTAAAGTAGCTATTCAAAGATGGCTAATTAAGCATTACTTTTAGCCTAACTAAATAACAGTAAGCTCTTTATCAATTTCTTAACGCCATGGATTGATAAACAAATCAAGAGACATATTTTTAACGGATTAATTGATCTCCTGTAATTGAATGAGATCGTTGATAAATTACTTGAGCATTGGCTACTTTAGTTCATGGTCAATATTTTTTTTTTCTTTTTTCTTTTTTTGGCCAAGGATATGGAATCAATTATACTTAACAATGACAATCAGGAACTTTTTTAGTCGATCTAGTAGGATTAGTCTCTTACAATTTCGCGAATTAATTAATATAGAAATAAAAGACCATGTTTATAAAGAAATTAAAAAAAAAAAAAAAAAAATTTAGCCAAAATGTAATGTCGACACAATATTTTGTCATTATTCTTCACCGACAAAAAAAAAAGTTACTCAACTACCGTAACCGACACAACAACTCCAAACCCGACAAGTTTCTAGACCAGATATCTATCTCCATTACTCGATTTAAAGTCACATATATATATATATATATATATTCTTTTCAGAATAACATGTGATCCAATTGACATAAACGTGTGTAATTTCATTTTTGTAACAGGTCTTTGTGTAACAATAAGCTATTAAGCTCCATCAGTATTCTAACTCATCATTTCTTTCGCCGAAGGTCTTAACGAGCGACAACTTGGTGACAATTTTGTAGGTGTGTTGGTGAAACAACCCTATTGACACATTGGAAAGATGAATCAGAAATACAAAAATCAGAAATTATGCAACAACATTAAAACAAAATTGTGAAATTTTCGATTGGAAACTTGTGATCTTGTAGGGAAAACCCTTGAGACAACAATCAGAAGATCCACAGATAAGAATGAATTTCTAATAAGTTATGGGAGCTACCATGTAGCAATGTTACGATGACTCTCAACAAATTCCCGAAATAAATACTTGAGTATCCTACCACCCTTTCCCCGCATATGTTTATGATTCCTCTCTCCATCACCTGTTCTACTTTCAACATAATCAATTGCTGCATCACCCAGGGCCTTTAGCCATACAGGTGCTAAAGATTCTGCTTCCCCTTGCCTTAAGTACTCACCAGGTAGACTCCGTACCTGTTATACCAATTCCCAGACATTATGTTATTTTTCAGACTAGAAACTTCTATATTTCTTTAATACTTAATAAAAAAACCAGACGTGAGTCCGTGACAAGATAGAAGGGTCACGTAACGGGCAAACGAATAGGGGTCAGGTTGACTTGAGATATTTTTGTACGATTTATTACCTCTAGAAATAATTAGTGTCAAATACAAATACGAGTTTTTGGTACTTTTTCAATCATAATCTTATTTTTTGAAAAATCATTCAGGAGATTTTTATGTATATGACAATTACACTTTGGGGGGCTTCCAATACATTCTACACATTTAACCTGTTTTCTTTTTAGCTATTTTTTATTCTACCCATTTGATCCATTAGAGGTAAAACATAACGTGAATCGGATCTACTCTTACATGAGTTGAAAGACTAGAGAAACAAAGATAACAATGAAAAGATGCAATCTAACCGCAGCATGTAGCCATCCATGTAAAGAATCCCAACAGAGAACAGATTTCCACGTTGTTTTTTCGCTAAAGCTGCATACAGCCGCTAATTCTTGCAAGATAGTTGCAGATTTGTGAACCTGAAAGAACAGACAAAAAAAATTACACTCTCCCACTAGGTAATCAACATATACACAAGTCATATAGAATGGAAGGTCAGCGGAGTTATCTTGCAACAAGAAGTAGTCAACCCATTCATTAGACTATTTATCAGCTGTCACTGAGTGTGCAACATCATGAAGTGGTCGATTAGGTTATTTATCATCTTAAATGTGTCAAATCAAGAATTAATTAAATGTATAATGGGTCAAATGGGTTGAAGCTTGAAAGTCACCCAAAGTGTATTGTTATAACATATAACCTCCTAAATTGCTGTTTTCTAAAATACAACACATTTAATGCATTATTTATCAGAAACAATTAAACAAACAGAAAAAACAAATCATGACAACCAACACAACCCATTTCAACCATACTAAGATTGACTCGAACCCATCTTGACCCGTTAACCAGCCCACCTGACCCGCTTTATTGGTACCTCTAGCTGTACACAAGAATATGCACATCCAAGAACTATGCAGACCATACATAAAATCAAGGGATAAAATGGTTTACCCTTGACATCGCTGAAACACCAAGTAAAGCATAAATCACGTTTGATACGAGGCCCTCGCCAGTATGAGATATAACATGAACTGTCATGGATGTAACTAATGATTCCGAGTTAAATGTCATTGATTCCAGCAATGAAGTCAGGCAGAGCTCTAGAAAACCTACACCACAAGAAATAGTTAGAAACTTTACATCCCTCATCTATGTCATACAATATCATCCTTAAAATGACACTACAACGAACTAAAAAAAATTGCAAGATCACAAATTATAATAACTGCACTAGTAATTCACAGATCTAACGATTAAAAATCTTCACGACTAAAGACAACCACTAGTAATTCTGGTATCTAAGAAATAAGTTTGCTGTATTTTGATAGATAAAAAATAAACTTTTTCGCTACATGTTAAAATGGTAGCAAGTTAAGAGAAAGAAGATTAAGATGGTTTGGGCATGTAAGGAGGAGACCACCAATGGCGCCAGTTAAGAGAGTGGAAGCACTCACTGTCGACAGCTTGAGGAGAAGAGGTAGACCAAGACGCAGGTGGGAGGATAGACTGAAGCTCGACATGAAGGAGCTTCTCTTGAGCGAGGACATGACCTCTGATAGGAACATATGGAGGACTAGAATTAGGACGGAGGAGTAAGGTGTTTAGGTAGTTGGATATATCTATTGCATATTGGGATATCTATATATAACTAAATAGCTAAGTAGGATGTTTATAGGTAGAACTAGAATAGATGAGTACAGGGTTTTAGCTAGATAGATAGTTATAGATATAAAGGTGTTACTGTAAGTTTACGATAGAGGAGTAGGGAGTTTTTAGGTCCATAGATTTTATATATTTTAGGGTGTAATATGTAGATAAACGTTTATTTAGTTGAAAGGAGGTCGTAGGTAGTATTAAGATAGGTAGGTATGATGTTCTGGATAAATATACACTACATACATTGATATATATTTATTTTAGCTTAGTTACATACTTACATATTATATATAGTCTTATATATTTATTAGTAATCTTTATATCTATATATATCATATATATCTTTGTCTATTAGAGTATTACTATAGTTTGTACTTACTACTACTATTAATATTATTATTATTACTATTATTATTTTCATCATCTATGCCTACGAGTCTGCAGGAGGTCTTCCTGGAAGCAGTCTCTTTACCTCCGGGTAAGGGTATGACTGTCTACATCTCACCTCCCCGATACCCCGCCCTCGGCGGGATTGAGTATTGTTGTTGTTGTTGTTGTTGTTAACTGGTACCGAGAAAGATGGAAAAGCTATTAAAGAATGATGCTCACAAGACATATATGACATTGCTGCAAGTGCTGCTCCACGATGCATCGCTGTACAGCATATAGCTGCTTTTTGAAAGGAAACTTCCAAAAGCGACCCAGAAGAAGCCACTACTTCCTGTAACACATGAAAACCTTAACTAAGCATGATATTTGTCATACTCAATCACAAGCCACACAATCTATAAGA
Organism: Logfia minima; assembly: GCA_963921325.1. Lineage (NCBI taxonomy): Eukaryota > Viridiplantae > Streptophyta > Magnoliopsida > Asterales > Asteraceae > Logfia > Logfia minima. Next base: position 27,027,376 of record OY992768.1, read on the forward strand.
AACATGATAGAATAGAGTAGACCTTTGAAGAGCTGCGAAGAAAGATTGATGTGAAACTACAATAAGCCTCCACAAGATCGGGTTCTTGATCACATACATAGGAAGAATTTAGAGCCATTACTGATGATGCATTTGTGAATCTTTCAAGTGTACTGATGAATAGCTGTCCATATTCGTCCTTATTACCAAATTCTTCCACGACAACAGAAGCTGTAAAAAAAGTGGTTGTAAATAACTGGCAACATGTATAATCATTATAAAGTCAATGCCTTACCTGTTCTAATGTAGCACTCATGAGTTTGAAATGACACAAAATTCATTGATAGATAATCTAGAACTTTGGGCAATAGTGTCACAAAGTGATGGCCTGGAAATCAATACACTTCTCATTAATGGGAATTCTTTAATATTTACAATTGTCCAACATTGCATTTGAGATCATGACAATCACCTGCAGACTTGATTGCCAGTGAGAGAGCCCTGCATGCTGCCATAGATAAACTTGCATTCTCAACGTGCTCGGACTGAAAGAATTTCTCAAGCAGAGGCCAGAAACTTCCAAGAAAGACAATTACGGAACTGTCTATATCATGACACGTAGAGGGTGTCATTACAAGATGACTGAAAACAGTTCCTATCCTGAAACCATTTGTTAAAAAGTTCAAGTAAATAAGCTCTGTTACTAAACAAAAGGCTATTGACAGTTTCAGAGAAAACCTGAAAAAACCCCTCACTGCAGAACTGACGAGATGAGAATAAGCAGCTGGTAGTTGCCTCAAAGAATTCACGTGATCCCGATCGACCTGAATCAAGACACGGAAAAAATAGAGTTTATTTATAACATTAATGCATAGATTGTTACTAGATTTTTTTAAAGAGCGGCCAAAAAATATCTTACAAGTTTGCCAATAGATCCAAAGCTAGGAGAAAGAAACTTAAGCAACAAATTGTTTCTTAATTCCAAGTTAGGAAGGCATGCAAGTATCAGAGTAACAGCCCCAATAACATCTTCCTGGTCTTCTAGAGGTAGACGCCTCTTCTCCAAATCCTGAAATTGTTTTATAAAGATGGAGCATCAGAATACAAAGGTTTTAGCTGCCTAATAACTGAAAAGGAGAACATTGAAGCATAAAGGAATAATCTACTACGTGGAAACCAACCTCCCCAATCCACATCAACATTTCTAAGCTTGCAGGTTTGTGCATAACTTCAGTAGCATCTTCACAGACCTTTCTGAAGGCAGTTGCACATGCATGCGAACACAACGGTTCTGACATACCAGCTGCAAAAAAAATACTGAAAACAAGAGATCAGGGACATAAATACTTTCTTGTGTTCTAAGAGATGGTGTCAAACTTCATGCTATCAAATTTCAAATTAGAGGATTCTTACAGCAATGGTCTGGCATTAGTTATGTAAGAAGCCATCCACTTTGAATATGAACCAATAACATCTGCAAGTGATCTATGTACCTAAAGCAAAAACAATCATCAACAGAGAATCACATTTTGGTTCTGAAAAATGGAGTTTCTTACACACTAAAACATTAAGTGCTGGATAACGACATACAATACACATAAAGCCTTTTGGTTCGTATGATGCCCTATCACACAAAACTGTCACCAAGTGCAAGATGATGGAGAGATCAAATGTTTGGCCTTCATGCAGTACTACATCAGCAACCTGGAATGGAAAATGATTTGTAAATAGAACACCTGTAAGAAAAAGATAGTTGTATATCCAATCTTAAATCTTGCTATTATTGTCTCTCAATTTTTATTTTTTAGAGATATCCATATGATTATAACACAATATCATAAGATGAGCTACAATCTGGTAAACCCAACTGACCACGTTAAGTGCAGACATTCTGGCTTCCACCTCCTTCCAAGGAATTTGAACGTTTGAAGACATCCAACCACCAAAAAATATCTGAATCAGAATGATATCATGATATTATCATAAGATAATTTGAAGAAATTCTAACCTCCAAGTACAAACCCTATAATGTTGGTGACTAGTAATATGGGATCTAAGACAATACAGTATGTGAATACCTTTTGCAAAAACACGGCAGACTTCAAAAGCTGGCAAATGTCCACCAAAAGCTCCACTAAATTTAACCGAAATTGAGCAAGCCCATCTGGTAACTCTCTACTTACAGTCTCACCTTTATAAGTTGAATCATCCACCTACCACAGAGATTGTCTACTTTACTGTTATTGATTACGAAATGCATAATTGATACTAAAGGAAGACATGGTATAATTTCATTAGACAACACGTCATCAACAAAATTAAGAGAAGATAAAGTTATTAAACACTTTATTACGAGATGTATAGCCAACAAAAAATGAAAATTTGAAAAAATTATGAAATGTAAAACCAGTACACGTCAAACGGGAAATACCTGTGAACGCGTTAAAAGAGCATCAAGCAATGCTGAAAATACAGGGGAAAATACATCTTTGACATGTTTACTAGCAACTGTGATCCCAACATCCATTCGAACAATATTGCTAGCAAGACTACACCTAAAAAACAGAAAGAGCTAACAAACTAAATCTATCAACATTCACCTAAAGTTCAGAATTGTGCATCTTCAATAACTACTTGGTTTAAATTTCACTAGATTAAAAGAATTTATTACCAAAACTGCAGGGTTGAGTCTGCAATCTCCCAATCTTGACTTGGAAACGATACACAACTGCCAGAAATAAGATAAATCAAAATGAACATAGAAGAAATTTCATCCATGAGAAAAGTTGCCAAGTGAAATCATAGACTTTATGCAGTTCAGATATCTAAAAGAAAGACACGCAATGTAAAATACGGGACATATATATACGTATACCAGATTTCATGATACAACTACTTAATGTCCAACAAATCCAACAAAAGATCACTACTTCAATGAAAAAATTGTTGCTGTTTTGCTTTTTGTGTAAGTTGTTATGAAAAGGCGTTGATTTAGGTTCTGACCTCAAAAGTGCATCCACCAATATAAGTGCTTCTGAGTTGGCCTCTATGATCAAACTTGGGGCCTATATACCAATAAATCATAAGTATTTGTTGTACATATGTTGGAGGGGGTGGAAACTCCTTATAACCATGATTTTCTGGGTGTCATATACTACAGCAGAATTAAAATTTGTTTGTTCGAAATATAAAGAACATAGTATTGGAAGCAAAAAGGCAAGATTAATTACTCACAGCCTGACCAATCTCTGACATCAAGCATGCAAGACCACTAATTACTTTCTCATCTCCACCACCGAATGCTTGAAGAAGAACATCTTTAAGAAATCCTACTTCACATATAAGAACTTGTGGCAGTCCCTGTATGAAGGGGAAAAAGTAAACCTCAATAAAAAATTTACCCAAAAAATATGTCACTTACGTAAAATATATTTTGGGACAATGGAAGTATCTTCTATAATTCTATACTGAATAGTAATCATTGCTACAAGTCTACAATAAAAAAGTAAAAGATACATGTAAATATAACAATTAAAAAGTTTCTTCTGTACCTTTCATTTATTCAAAAAGGTATAAGTATTGTGAAACATGGTTTATAGGGTTGTAATGTTATAGTTATTGTCTGTTATCTACAACATGTATGTGTTAAGCTCGCCAGTCCATCAATAAGGATTTGGAGATGAAGAAATTATAAAATACTACCATAGGATAAAATCTCAAAAAGGAAGTCATGTATATATACTTGATCAACATTCACCAACTCAAATAAAATCACTAACCAAGTCAAAGAAACAAGCAGTTCTCTTATATTTTATGACTTATGGGATATGCATACCTCATGGCGACCAACGAGCTCAATCAAAACCTCAATAGCCAGATCAAATGAGGATGGAACCTATAAATCCTCATAACAAAGAGATGTAAGTGCAACAACAATATTATTTCTAAGGGGCTGTAAATGAAAATAACAAGAATGGACTTTCACCTGCAAAGAGTTGAAAACGAAATTAAGGGGATGGTCTAGTAATGAGACTGGAAAAACTTCTGAGAAGCATCCTGCACGAACCTGAAAACCGCGCATGATTTAGATGTAGAAGAATGTGAAAACAAAATAGTTTTTCAAGATAGACATCAAACAAGCATCATTAAGATATATCAACGTACGAAATAAGGTACTTTCATCTGTTGACAGATCTATAAGACTAAGAAACATTAAAATTTCACAGCTTTGCCTTACCCAACTTAACAAACAACGAAGTATCTTTTTGCTCCTTTCATGTAGTTGAATGACACTATCAAAACTTTCCTCAGATTGCTGCTTTAGGAACTCCAACACTGACGATGTATGTGAGAGTAGCTGCCAATAAAATCGAATATATTACTTGCTAGAGTATGAAAAATAAAGTAAATGTATATAAATAAAAGTTTTAGTACCTCCAGGCGATGGTCAATTCTTTGACCTGACTTCATTCTATAATTAGCAAATTCATCTTCAACAACTTCTGGTAAGACTGTTAGCATTTCCAAAACAACAATATTGCCATCGTCCTGACCTTGCAGATTTTGAAGACTGTAAAAGAGCTTCTCGATCGGCTTGTTGTACTCCACAGCATGAAGTATCAGTGTGGATAGAGCTAGACAAATTTGTGTTAAAAGCTACAACGAAAACACACACAGATGAAGGGTAAGTTAAGTTATTCCAATTTTGTTACGAAACCAATAGGACTCGGAATATTGAACTCATTTTTGATATATTATAAAAAATGCCAACACATCAAAGGAAGAGTACCTGAGATGGGCCTGAACTAAATTTCTTAGCAGCCAGAAGGAGGGCATGAACAAGAGATTCCTTTGCCTCCAGCTGCAGACAATGTCCTTCATTTTGGATCTGAAAAGTGTTAAAATACAGTGAAGATCCTTAATACCATACATAATATTGGTAGAACAAAATATTATCCATTGTCAAGTAATGGAAATTAGATAGACCACATCCCGAATCAGAGCAAGAAAAATATTGGAAGTTACTAACAAGGGTTATAAGTTTCTTTAAATATTTACTTTGAGGGGATTTCTGTTGATACTTCCTAAAAAAACCTATTACATTAGGCCTTTTCTGACAACCGACTGGTAAGTTAGAGCTTCTAATTAAGACTTACTAAAGCGATTTGCCCTAGTAAATTAGCCAAGTGTCACACATAGATTTTTAGACGTTTCTTTGCTTAACAAAATGCATAATATTAGTTCAATGTCCGAATTCTCTAATTTCAATTTAGGTTTGACATAATAACATATGTTGCTAATAATATGTGATGGATATTTGATGTGGGGTTGTCCTGATATCAGTTTCACATTAAATTGAGTAATTATTGGTGATGTGCAATGCATTTTTTCTGTCTCCATTCTCCAGAAATGTACGAGTCAAAAGAAACGTTTTTTCAGGTGTTTTTTGTCCACTTGTTCAAAGATTTTTTTTGCATAAACTGCTTTTGAAAGGACTAGCATCTATGTCATATCAGCACTTGAATCAACCTTTTCTCTAATTCTGATGTTTTATATTTATGGTATCTTCTAGTTCTGAAGTTGGTCTAGATGCAAGATGCCATAGCCAAGAAGGGCCAATGCAGTGAAAGTGAAGGCACAGGGTATACGGCAGCCAAGAAATGTTACTTTCAAAGGCCCCAATAAACACACCGATTTTAGTAAGAGCTCAATTCTATGAAATCATTTCATAAAATTTGTTGATGTTTAGGCCAGGAAAAATATAGCAGGTGTACTTATTGTCCTAAAGAGCATAACTATGCATCCAAATTCCAAATATCGTAAAACTCCCACTTCATTAAATCATCTGATATGTCGTGCCTGATTTCACCTCAAAATCTCAACTCCTTACGATCAAACTTCAAACTAGATTTATTTTTTTTATTCTAAACTTGGAGAAGAAAATGGCAAGGCCGAGGTTAATTTAGTAGCTTGGATATTGGTCATTCCAAGGACTCACACTTGTGGTACACACAACTTTTAATCATATCTTTAACTATCTAGGCTATCTATTCCCCAGACTATCTTTGTAAGCGTTGGTTGTATATAGATATTTGTTAGTTTTGTTGCGTATTGAGATGGATCTCTCAAATGCGTTCGCCTCATTTCATGTTCTAAGTACGTATTTTCTCCAGTCTGTGCTAGATTTTATTATAACATATTTTATCTCTTTTGCCCAAAAAAAATGGACAAAAGTACACAAGTAACACACCTAAATCTTTAGTGGCCTAGTTTAATTTAGTTATTCAACAGCAAATATCACACACGTACAAACAAATTCCTGTTCACCACACATTAGAAGAATTGGAATGCAGAACAATTAGGTAATATAGAATTTCCATGTTTCTATTCTAAGATGTTCCTAATGATAAACAGGTCATAGGATTAATCCCCTCAACTAAGCAATAAAGTATTTTATGTATTTACTAGACAAAACAGACATTTCCAATTAGTATAGCAACAATTGAGATGCCAATATAAAACTTAATGCAGTCACTATTAGAGTTACTGAAATAAACAAAATGAATTAAATTAATTGAACAAGTAAATGTAGCTTAAATATTCAATAAGTTAATAAATAAGTAAAGTTAGTGAAGCTAACCTTTCGTTTAAGAAGTTGAGCAGCAAAAAACTCGACTTCAAAATCAGAAACATGAGATAAACGATCAGATGTCAGAATTGAAGTAGTGATCTCCCAAGCAGCGTCTGTTTGTTGAAATTGAACCAACCACTGATTAGCAGATACGCGATTACACGATTGAGTATCGTGATTCAATACATGAACAGCCTGCGCTACTTGATTTTGTAACTCCATTTCATCGATATCGCCAGGGGTTTTTATACACACCGCCGGCCGTTGTTAACCGGAATCATTTGGCTACAGTGAATATAGAGATACAGAAGTGTAATTAATAGTTGCAGTTGGATGTCTAGGGTTTGGTAGAAGAAGAATTTGGATTCAGAGTGTTTTTATGACGGGTTTTTGGTGATGAGCTATGTAAGTGGTCACTTTGTTCATCAGTACCCTAACGACATTGATGGAAGAAGAAATGGTAATAAAAAATGGTTTTGGGGGCTGCTGAGTTACATTTTTTGTCCCTATACTTTATCAAATATACAATCTTCGCCTCTTTAGCACAAGGAGAGATTTAGTATTATTCAGTTTAATTAACGAGGAGGTTTAAAATCGAGTTATTAATTAACACTGAATTTTAATTTACACTTTTTTAAATCTTAAAATTTAATTAACTTAATAATTTAAAATTGGTAAATTAAATAGAAAACATAATAATTTAATGGGAGCTGATCTACAGGGAAGGGGGAAGCAAATATGGGTAGTACATTAACATTCATCACGATGAATGTTAATTAACATTCATCGTGACCAAAAATTAACATTTATTGTGATGAATGTTAATTAACATTCACCGTGATGAATGTTAACGAACGGCCCGGATTTGTTTCTCCCTTCCCTCTAGATCATCCCTCATAATTTATTTAACTAACATAAATAATTTGTATATAAAATCTTTAATTAAAAACAAAATACATTTACTTGTCACAATAATATAATTTAAAACAGCATATATAATAAAACATAACGTGATAGAAGAAATGTTTGTAACATGGGGTTGGGGTGGCAGGCGGGAAGATTGATAATTTATGGCACTTTCATTTGTGATTGAAACTGACTGGTCAATTTTTGCTAACTTAGTGTCATGTCAGATTTTTCCAAAACTGACTGAAACCAACTAACAACTGGCTGATCACTATCATCAGTCACTGGTCAATTTTTGTTTCTGGACCCCATATTTACCAATATACCTCTATTATTTAACATTAAACCAAAACAAAACAAAAAAGATGACGAAACATCGGTTAACCGATGCAAAATCAACAAAACAAAACTGACGGGCAAAGTGACAATATAGTGACATTGGTGTCACTTTTCCATCCGACGGAACCAATGTGAGTGGCCTTATGCATATAGTCAGTAGTTAAATCTCAATAAATAGTCAAATACATTAAAATTAAAATGTTTTATAAAAGAACATATATAAATGTCTTTTTGTTACTTGAGCTAAGACACTCAGATTATTAAATCACCCGATCTTTAAAAAAGTTCTATTATAAATAAAACTAGCTAATACATAAATGATAATTTTTGTATATCGTTCAATTATTATAATAGACTTTAAATATATAAACTGCATAGTCATTTTTCTTAGAACTAGTAGAAAATTATAAAGTAACGTTTATATCATAAGTATACATTTATACATAAGAAGATGTTGTATCATATATAAATAAAGTGATTTTGTGATGTGCATAGTAATAAGTGTTTTTAGTTCTTTGATAAACAAAGGATCAACTCAAGGTTATAGAGGGTGATTACCTAGCATTTACGTCAAAACCTTACAATATTTTTGTTAACCTTTATAATCAATGTTTCCGGTCTTTTTAGGTGACTGGCCGATTCGATCGATTTTACAGCATAACTACCGATACTAATATTTGACATATAATTTAACTCTAATTAAACTAATTAATGAAATATGATAAGAAATTAAAAGTAAAAGTTGCATCTATCTAGAAACTTAGAGTAAAGGAGTTTCGTATTTGTTTATGCGATGGTTGGAGATGAAAGAGCAGTGATGGTCGACTTAGCATTATGCAATTTAGTTTTAGGAGGATGACTTTGGAAGATTAGAGTTTAGGGTCGAAAATTAAGAATTGATATTTAGTTTCAATATTTGAAAATAATATATAGACACTAAAAAAAGAAAAAGAAGAAAAAAAAAAGAAGAGGAAAATCGGTTTAACTCGGGTTCTTATCCTTGGCTCAACCCCGTTCAACCGCTGAACTGGATGGTTCCCTCCAATCCAAAAACAAGCCAAGAACCAGTTTACAACGGACCATTTTCACTCTAATTCTCGATCGGACCGGACCGGTCCTTCTGATTTTTAAGAAATTTATCTTGACATTATTCATGAGAATTTGGATTTCTCACGAGAGTCATAGTGGAGGTTGCATGTGGACGGATAATGAGTTGGTTGAAAGATATATATTTGTTGATTAAATTTTTTGTAGTGGAAAATGAAATCCAAATGTATACATAGAGGTGAGCAAGAAAAATCAAAATCGACTCATAACCGAATTAACCGAATTAACCGACTTAACTGATCCAAATCATTAACCGACCTTTCAGTTATTGATTTTGAATTAACCGATTACTTTGGGTCGGATATGGTTAACGTATCATAACCGACCCAAATTAACCGAACCGACCCACTTATTATTATTATTACTTCTTTTTATATTTAATACTCTTTTGTTTATTTTATATATGTAGTATTTTAATTGTTTATATATATTTGTGTAACAACCAGTCCCACATTGGGATCAGATAAGAAATTTGAGTCCCTTATAAGCCTAAAGTAGTGGGCTACTAGTATCCTTCCACCATGATTTTTAGTTGAACCTGAAGGATACCCAAGTAGTCCATTGCTTTCGACTTTGAGGGGCGTTATATATAATGGTATCAGAGCCTAGGTTCCTTCTTGTAGATTGTCTTTAGGTTTGACCTGTGAGTTTTGGGTAGACGATGGGATAGGATTCTGCTTCCTTTATCTTGTACTATACCGTCTTTCGTTTGATTCTAATAAATATCTATGTTCGTTTGAATTCTTCCGTTATATATGCCTCCTAGAAGAAGTAGAGCCGCGAACAATCGCAATAATGAAACTAACAACAATAACGACACTGGGAACCTTGATCCGGCTATCCTAACCGCGGTTAATCAAGCAGTTGCAGCTGCTATTGCTCAGATTGTTCCTCAAGCAGTGACTGCTCCAATTCAGGCAAGTCAGATAGGAAATAATAATGGGGTGAATAACGGAAATCCACATGGTAATAATAATAATAACTCTGTTATTTTTGCGGCCGGTATACTACCTACTCATTTGTTGCTGGAGAAGTTTCAGAAATAGAAACCTGAAGCCTTTCGTGGAGGTAAAACACCTTTAGATGCTGAGAATTGGATTTCACAATTGGAGAAGATATTTGAAGTTTTGGGTTGTACTGAAAGTCAGAAAGTTCTAATGGCAACTTATAAGTTAGAAGGGGATGCTAATAGATGGTGGCAAGCAGTGAAAGCAGCAGGAGGAGACGGGTATGCAGAGGCTCTAGCATGGCGTGATTTTCTTGAAGTATTTTATCAGCACTACTTTCCTATTGCCGACAGAGAAGCGTATAAACGAGAGTACCTTAACATTCGACAGAATCCTCGTGAGTCCATTAATGCTTTCATGGAACGTTTTATTAGAGTAGCTGGTATCGTTGGTAGTTCATCAGGGACCGCAGCGGAGCAAGCAGAGAATTTTAAGTGGGGTTTGCTTTTTGAGCATAGGCGACAAATAGTTACCAATAGGTATGATACCGTATCTGATGTGGCCAACGCGGCTAAGACTTTAGAGTTGGAGCGAGCTAACTTTCTCGCACATCAGGCTGCTAACGGGAGGAAGAGAAACAAAGATGATGACTACTATAGTTCAACTTCAGACCGTTATGGTAAATTTCAGTTAGGATATCAGCGTGACTTTGGGGATGGATCTCGTGGTAATCAATCAAGACAGTCGCAAGGGGATCGATCGTATCAGAATAGAGGAAATAATTATAGGCAAGCAGTTCAGGGTTCAGGAAAGCAATCTGGTTCAGCTGATAGAAACAATCCCTTATGTGAAAGTCTTGTGGAAGAATCTCCCCGAAAAGGAAGCGACTTGGGAACTTGAGGAGTCTATTCGTGAACGTTACCCTCAACTATTTTCTTAAAGGTTAGATTCCAATTTTCATTGATTTCGAGGACGAAATCATTCTTTTAGGGGGATATGTTATAACAACCGGGAATTTTAAGTTATATGGATAAATTTAATTAATGTCAATTTCGAGGACGAAATTATTTTTAGGGGGATATGTTATAATGACCCATAAATAAAAGATGTTTATTTAAATTGTTAGTAAATAATAAATGTATTTAAATAATGATTATAATTATAATTGTAATATTTAAACTCATCAAATATTAACAAAGGAATAATTATTGAATAAATAAATAAAACGAGTAAAAAAATAAATAAATAAATGATATGTATAACTGACTAACTTAGTCAAAATGTATATATCCCATAACTCCAAATCCCGATTTTGAAGTGAGCGTTCAACAATCTATCGGCCCATATATGCGAACAACCCTAGTTTCATATATTAGTCACTTAATATTAAAATCATAAAACCACCAAAGAAATAGAAACATAAAAAGGCCAGCAAATTTGTACGTGAGGGAGAGACTAGCAAACGGGAATGATAGCTTTAACGCGTTTAGTCTCGGTTTGAATTCGGTTTCATTCGCAGGTACGTTTTAATCCGACATGTGTATGAACTACTTACGATTCATCTTTAAAGTTGTTCTCTATTGATTTGGTAGTTTATAAAATTTTAAACGAATGAAAATTGGTCGTTTAAATCTCCGTATTCGGTATCGATACCGTAAAGTTTCAAGTCTTGAATCGGTAATTTATCATTATGATTAGGATTTAAAATTCATGGGACTACTTCTAAATCATGTTTACTTAATCATTTTTACTACACGGAAGAACCCAACCAAAAGCAAATTAACATGAAAATTTATTAAGTTTCTGTGCTTGTGCTTGTACGTGATCAAGAAGGTGATGATCCATTGATCATGGCAAATTTTTATAAATTTCATCTCAGGCCCCTGAATTATCATGCATGTTATTAAATAAATTAATATAGTACTATAATTGCAATTCTATCCCTTAAGTATTAATGTCCTGATTAAATTAATTAATAACTTTACTAAAACTGCATTAAGATCCCAAAAATATATAATGGAATTTTGAACAGAGCGTATAATGGTTTTAATATTAAATTAGATTAAAGAATGTAAAACTATATTAATATTTCATTAAGAGATATTGAGAGAACAAAAACTAATACATTGAGAATTAATTCTAAACTTGGTAAATTTTGTTATGTAGACTTTGAGAACTATTTTGGAGTATCTTTTGATCTTGAGAGCTAGCTTTAGACATTTATTCAGGTACGGATGTCCGTACTCTTCTTTCAGCGTTATCTTGAAATGTTTCTTTGATTATCGTGTGACCTCTTTGTTATTCATTTTGAATTACTTGCGCGTTCTGATTCCTTCTATTTGAGTTGAATTGTTATATGAGAATTTGATTAAATTGTGGAAACTTTGCATGAAAATTGTGAAAACATGGTAATTTATTTATTGTGAGATATCTTGATTTGTTTGATTTAGGTTCCATATGCATGGTGGACATAATTTGGTGTGTGGTTGGTTTATATGTTCATTGTGCGACCATAGAACCTTAGAATTTTGTAGACGGGAGATAGGTATACCGAGTCAACTACCTGTGGAGGTACCACAGGTTTGTCATTGTGGCACCAATGACTTGGCACTATCCGTGGCGGTGGGATTAGTCCACGGCGTCTCCACTTTTGTTATATTATATGATTTGTGTGCTTATGCTCGCGGGAGAGCTTTTGGATTATTTGGGAGGCGTATGGATGCATCCTAGGCTATGTTATGATTTGTGTAGTGCGGTTGTGGGGTGTAGTGCCATGCACACCTTCCGATTTAGGGTAACACCTGGAGTCGCGACCAGTGTGTTTTTGTGATATTATTTGGCACCGATGTTGTGCAGTTTGGATACTTTGTTTTGTAGGGTACTCGGTATAAATTAACCCAACCCCTCGTTGCTTCAGCCTTTATTTCATTTGTTTACTCTGGTGTAAGGGTGGTGTTACTTGAAGGGTGATTTTAGAAAATTAAATTATTTATTTTATTTATTCTTTTCATTCTTATATTTAAAATATTATTACTGTTATTGTTTTATTCTGTCAATATCCGCGCACTGAGCAATTCGCTCAGTCGCATTTTCTTTTCTTGCAGCAGGTAATCAGGGTACTATGGGATGAGTGAGAGAGCTTCAAGATTCTTGGAGATACCTTAGAGACCTAACTTGTTTTAATTAGTTTGGACTTATTTATTGTTTTGAGATTGTAAGTTATCGTTTGGAGACAACATTTATGGTTGCATTTAAACCTTGGTTATTTATTATCCTAAGACAATTATTATGACTTGAATTATTTAGTAATATATATGACCTTTTGTTTCATTATGGGACTAAAAGCCTGAAGACTGCGAATGGGTAGCAAAAGAAGAGTAGGAAGTGTTTGTGTTTGGGGATGATTCTTCTTCTGGTAATCATCATAGTGATTATCATCCCCATTGTTACTAGCATCAACAAAGCTTGAGGTTTTATTATTATGAGTAAACGGCTACGTATATGTGTCCCGGTTATTAATTTGATTCTTTATTTTGATTTGTAATGTGTATCTTTCCTTTGATGGAAAGTGATACATCTATTAATACTAAAGTACTATTTTATTATGTCTCATTATTTTAATCATTAAATTAATGTTTATATGTTTATTGTGTAGCAATTTAAAATGTCACTTTTTAATCTGTCTACTAAATGCTTGATTTGTACTCCTCAAAAGGCTAATAAGAAACTATGTTTTGATGAGTTATTTAATTTCATACTCACCATGTTGATATGTTTTAACTTTTAATACATAACTTATTTTTTTATGGTTAATCAATTTAACCGACCGTTTAATCGATAACCGACTCACATTTTAATCGAAATCGATCAGTTCGTAATTATGATTAACCGAAACTTACTCACCCCTATGTATACATAAGTAAAACATTTTGAAAAAAATAACGAATACTTAAACTTATATAATCCATACAAACTACTTAGTATATCATTAAAAAGTAACAAAGTTCAACGAAAGATGTGATGTTAAAACAGTTTTTGTATACTAGCAGAGTACTCGCACTATGCAGCGGAAATAAATACAAAATATGATGGTTGTCGGGTACATATCATTTTTTGAAAAATATGGAGTTGATGCAACTCAATACGAATAATCGAATAACAATACGTGTGTTCATTGTTTTCGGGATGATTTTAGGAAGATGTAGCACTATTCTTACAAAATATTTAAGAACTCAAACTGTGTGTTAGAAAACTCACAAATTGTTATCTTCTTCATATTTCATATTAAGCAAAAGATCCATGAATCCATCTTAAATATATCAAAGCTAAATATAAAACATTTCTTATATATAAAATATATCGTATGTAAAATTGATTCATATATGTATCAAACAAAACAATTTTTAGAGCTTTTTATAAAATAGATTTATTAACAAAATATAATCCCATTTAATACATTAAATTTTTATAAAATAAAATAATGAAAATCAATAAATATAGAAAAACATTGATAAGAAGTAGAATGTTTCAATATTTGTTTGATATGAGTTTACATAAAGTAAAAATTAGGAGAGAAAGATATAGAGCATTAATTACTTTCTATTTCAATAAATTTAAATTTTTTTAAAATAGAGTGTGAAATGAATTATAAGGGTTATTATTATAGACTAGCGTAGTACTCGCGCTATGCAATGGAATATAATATTTTATTGTAAATTGCACCTCATCGATAGTCATATATTATTTTTGTTATTTACGGATTATCTATTATTTATAAGGTGACCCAATAATGGTAGTTTACTCGTATCTATAGTTAAGGATTAATGATACGGTGGTGAGTTTTATGAGTATGATAAAAATTAATACTAAATAAAAATTACATAAGTTATATTTAGAAATATTGAATCTTGATTTTAAGAGTTTATATATATAAAATACTAAAATGCCTTATATATTAGTATAGATATAGATTGTAGATATAGATCTAGGTTCAAATAAGAAACTTAAATATTATAAGAACGTAGGAAATGACTTCAAAGTCAATTTTAAATATCCAAAACACGTTATTTTACAAAAGTTTTTTCATAAATCCTAATTCAAATAACTTTTAGAAGCTATTTTTCAAATAAAAAAAATTTCGACGTTCTTTTCTTTTTTAATTATTTTTATTAATTTTTTTATTCATAATAATCACATTTTATAGCTATATAATCACATGAATAATATGTGATTATCAAAAACCTATTTTGCGATTATCTCTAACACATGATAATCGCATTATATTAGAGAATAATCAGATGTGATTATCATGTTATATTTTGTGATTATCTTGAATAACACAACAGTAACGACTGTTAATAAAGTTCGAAAAAAGTTAATATTTTTTATTAAAATTTTTATCATAGCTTACAAAAGTTATTTTAATAATAATTATTAAAAAAGTTTTGAAGAAAAATATATCTTGGATATTTAAAAAGTGATTTTAAAGTCATTATCACGTTCTCACTATATTTATGTTTTTTATTTGAACCATCTCGTATAGATGTATAGATATCTACATAGATAACTTATATTTTAATTTTAATATATCTATATATATATATAGGGTGGGGATCAAGAGGAAAGCAAAAAAATTAGGGAAGGAGAGAACCAAATCTCAACTATTGATTTCATCATAAATGAATTTTAAAAATCACAAATAATTTTAAAATTTAACATTCATTACAAATAATTGTTAAAAATATTTATTTATGAAAAAATCAAGGGTTAAGATTTGCTTCCCTCTTTACTCAAGATTTGGAGCTTCCCTATGGATCATTTCCTTGTATATATAATACATATATATATATATACTAAAGGACAATAAAAGTTATCTATGTAGATATCTAATTATTTTCCAATAAATTTTCCAATAAATTTTTTGAATTGAATATAATATTAATTAATTAAAAAATTTATGAATCCTACACAAACACTAATTGAAAAATAATTTTAAACTTACAAACATTACGAATATAACAAATGTTTTAACTTAAATTGTCATGCATCGCACGAATTTAAACTTAATTATATTATATATATATTTATATATTTATGCGAGTAATTCGTCCCAACTCCCAACCTCCCTCGAAAAAGCCAGCACAGCAAAGGTTAATAAACATTTTACTCTAACAAGATCAGCAGCAGCAGCAACAGGTATTGATATTGATATTGATATTGATATTGATGTTGACTTGATTTGGTCAACTCTTACTGCTGCACCAAATTCAAATCTCCTGATTTCGTTTCAATCGTTATTCAGGTCAACTACTCCTCGATTTCTTCATTTTATTTGTTGTTCAACTGAAGAACACGAGAAACGGTTGACTTTGAAATCTATTAGCCGCCGATCATGGAAAATAAGAAAAACCTAACGACTGATGATCACCTCCGTCATGTGGAATCAATGTCGACGCTGCCGTCGGGTGCCGGAAATATACAGGAGCTAAATGCGGTAATACTCGGCCAATCACTTGCATTAGAAGAACACGATCTCATATTTCCCAGTCATAATTTCTCAAAACAAGCGCTCGTTCCTTCTCATCAAAAGGTATATCATTCTAATTGATCGTTAATTAATAGTTATTTAACAACATATCCTCTATATTGATGTATATATGTATGTTTATTGTTTTTTCCGTCTGAAAGTTAGAGTAGATTTGCAAGTGCTGAACTGTACTGTTTCATGTATTGAGAATGAACTGTTGGTATATTAACTGTATAAATAAGAAACTGAGTTTGATTGAGACCAGTTCAAGATGGTAAATCTCCCAAGAACAAAGACTAAAATAAATAGACTAATTAAACTTTTGTAGCAATTTAATTTTTCTCTTCATATTTAACACAATGTAGAGGTTACATATTAATTGTGTTGAACGAAATGCAATATGCTAACACTAACTACTTGACCCACTAACTTTAGAAAATGGAAAACATGCATGAATAATACGTGGAGAACATGCTTATAAATTGACTAAATGTAAGGAAACTTGATGACTACTTCTTCAACAACTAGCAAACTTGACTCCTTCAAGCACGTATCAGAATTCTAACTTCAATTTGAATAATTCTGCTCTGAGTCCATACGAGATTGTATATTCTGAAGTGCGTTTGACTTATTTGAAGCTTATTGTTAGAGGGAAATAAGAACCTTTTCCTTTAAGTTGTTGCTTACTATAAAGGAAAGTATTTTCAAATTTTGCAAATTCCAAACACTCATGATTAGTTAGCAGATTACAGTATACCCTTTAATGATCAAAACTGAACCATCATTACCAAATTAAGTATACTCTATTTAATTTATATTATGTCTCACAATATAAATGCATATAACTTAAAATTATGGGCAGATGAGAGTAATCTTGTTAATTATTTACTAATGTCAGGTGTCATATGCCTCACCATCTAAATGGGTATGACTAAATCAGTTGGGCTTATGGGATTTTTGTTTTTACAATATTTATTACTCGTATTACTTAGTGTGATGACTATGGTAATCTGAATTTTATATCGTTGGGCTATCTAAACCTTGTTATAACCATTTATTAAAAAACTTGCATCGTGTAACTGATGATCTGCCATGCTATCTCAGTACTTGGAAATGTACAAGAGATCAATTGAAGATCCTGCTGGCTTTTGGTCCGATATTGCATCCGAATTTTATTGGAAAGAGAAATGGGGTAAACAGGTTTGCACAGAAAATCTCGATGTCACTAAAGGGAATATCAACATTGAGGTAATTTATTATCTTTTTTTGTTCCTCCGTATTTTGTTTATTTGATCTGATATCGTAAACGTATTGGCCATTATTCCTGTCTATGTAATCAGTGGTTCAAGGGTGGTATCACCAACATTTGTTATAACTGCTTGGATAAAAACGTAGAGTCTGGGAATGGTGATAAAATTGCTCTTCATTGGGAAGGAAATGAGCTTAACGTTGATGGCTCATTGACTTACAAACAGCTGCTTGAGAGAGTTTGTCAGGTTCTATGCTTTCACAACTTCGTTTACATGCTCTCTTGTTTTGATAATTGTTGTTTTGTGATTTCATTGTTACATTAATCCATTTTTATGATAGCTTGCAAATTTTTTGAAAGACAACGGTGTTAAAAAGGGTGATACCGTAATTGTTTACTTGCCTATGATCATGGAACTGCCAATCACAATGCTGGCATGCGCTCGTATTGGTGCTGTCCACTCGGTACTGCTCAGTAATACCCTTTACATCCTATTATTTCTATTTTTTGTTATAATTTATGACTATATAGAAACTTTTAACACTGAGACGTGGTTGATTTTCAGGTTGTTTT
Organism: Logfia minima; assembly: GCA_963921325.1. NCBI lineage: Eukaryota > Viridiplantae > Streptophyta > Magnoliopsida > Asterales > Asteraceae > Logfia > Logfia minima. The sequence goes on from OY992768.1 coordinate 27,045,633, forward strand.
TGCTGGGTACTCTGCCGAATCGCTTTTTCAAAGAGTTATGGACTGCAAACCAAAGATTGTGATAACTTGTAATGCAGTTATGAGAGGGAAAAAGATAATCAATCTCAAAGACATTGTTGACGCTGCACTCTCAGAATCATCTCAAAATGGAATCTCTGTAGGTGGGCACTTCTGTCATCTAATTATTATACGAATGATCTATACATATAGACATATAGGTTTAGGTCTCATTGGCGGCGTAAATACATTATAGGTTCGAATAAAGAATCTTAGGATGCAAAGTTTGAGGAACATATACTAACTGAAATAAATTAGTGAATTCAAACATTTGCAAACCGTCTAATTTGGATTTAAGAAATTCTTTTTTTTTTTGTGTGTATATCCCATTAAAAGCTTACCAAGGGTTTCATTTTCTTTCTTTCAAAAGTGAAATGTTGGTATTTTGACTTGAGAATCAGTCTATTGGCCATTATTGTTTTTGGTATAGTTGGAAAAGTAACAATTTTTTAGGTTATGAGCATGGTATTCAGCCTGAAGTTTATTATTACTGTCAGCTTAAAAGATCAAAATTTCTTGTCGATAAAGTTCATTTATTTCTAAAAAATTATGCTTCATCTATATCCCTCATTGTAACCCTTTTAACCGCACTATAGTCACTTGAGTTTACTATGAATTTTGTTTCTGGAATATACAAACTTGAATCATTGTTTCTAATCGTTTGAAAATCAAACAAAAATATTACCATCAAATCATTTGAAAATCGAACAAAAATATTACCATGTGTTTGAGTTTAAAGCTTTTCTTTTAACATATTTGTATTTCTTACCATAAATTTATTGGGTCATGAACACTGCGATATATAAAATAAAAATAAACAAGTACAGACAAAACCTAAGCCAAACGAAAAATCACTCCATCCTATCCATTTCCTTGCTCAAAATCACAACTTCTTCAAGGTTGCTTCCTATTCATCTCATTTGCCCTTCATATTATACAAAAATTAAATTCAAATAAGTTGCACAATAATGAACAATTAAACTAAAGGAAAATAAATCTAATGGCATTAAAATAAATAAATATGTCCAAATAGCTAATGGTAAAATAGTTGGTCAACAATAGGTCCAGACATACGTGATAACATCAAAATAGTATGTATTGGACTATGATTGTGGCTACAGGGACCTCTAATGTCTCTTCATTTTGTGGTCCTATTGGTGTTAATGTTTCAGATTGCATATATTTACCTCAGTATGACGTTGCTTTCTCTTTGTCATAAGCAGATTCATGTTTGACCTATGCAAATGAATCAGCCATGACAAAGGAAGCTACTCAATGGCAAAAGGGAAGAGATATTTGGTGGCAGGTACTAATACTAAGTGGTTTATTTTCTATTGACTTCTTTTTTTGTAGTGTAAAGAACAAAGAATTCCCTATTCTAGCTCAATGGCCGCTGGTTATCTATTTGCTATTGCTCCTTCCTTAGAATATTGTAGAGAGACTTATGATCTTACATTTGTTTATTTACTATATGGAGTCTTTACATATCCAAAAACTATTTACTTTCCGAGCTATTATTTACTTTAGCGGGTCATCTGAACTGTCTTTTTCATTGTAGCTCAAGTAGTTCAATCGGCTTACATTTTTCCAGGATGCTGTTCCGAAATACCCAACTACCTGTGATGTGGAGTGGGTTGATGCGGAGGATCCACTGTTTCTTCTTTATACTAGTGGAAGCACCGGAAAGCCTAAGGTATATAATTTAAGGTCCCCTAAATCTAGAAGTAGTTTGTCTTCCTTAGTTTGTAGGGTTGAATTTTTCTATATAACCCATGCTGGTGCTTTTGATAGGGTGTTCTGCACACTACAGGAGGATACATGATATACACCGCAACAACATTTAAATATGCATTCGACTACAAGGAATCTGATATATACTGGTAGATCTTGATTTCTGAACATTTAGTTTATTCTGGTCCTTGGCAAAAATACTAATATGTAAATGGCATCGCAGATAGTCATGACATCATATTTTGATTACTTTTATACTATTTTAATTAAGTTCTTATCAATTCGTATATATATTTAAATTAATCATGTCAGATAACAAAAATTACGCTCAATTTTATTAGATTACTTAACATAATCATTAGTCACGTTGAGATTAATATTTTTCAGTAAAATTGTCCTTTCTTTCTTTCTCTTGTCTGGAATCGATCATCTATGTTGGTTTTTAAATATTGGAAGACAATGATGAATAAATCTTGATGTTTGAGCATGTAGTTATAAAACTTGTTTCTTCTGAAATTCTAGGTGTACAGCTGACTGTGGTTGGATTACTGGACACAGCTACGTTACTTATGGACCTCTGCTTAATGGAGCGACAGTTGTACTTTATGAAGGGGTAAACCATTTTCTTTGTGTCAGTGTTGGAAAGTATTTGCATATCTACACGCCTATAATTCTATAAAAGTTTGATATCATAGTAACATCTTTAAACACTTTCGATAAATGCTACCTGCAGGTTCCTAACTATCCAAATTCTGGGCGTTGCTGGGACATTGTTGACAAGTATAAGGTGACAATATACTACACTGCTCCAACACTGGTGCGGTCTCTCATGCGTGATGGCAATGAGGCAAGGAGTCTCTTCAACTATATATCTTCTTATATATTTGATACGTATCATATTGTTATTAGGATATATATTAAGTTTATTATATTGAATAGTTTAAAAGGGATATTATTATTAGGGAAGTATTATTAGTATCTAGTTTAATTTGGCAAGTCTTAGGGAAGAAGTTAAGTAAACTCTATAAATAGGGCTTTATTATTGTAATTGAGATTATGCAGAACATTGACGGGTGGTTTTTGATATAATTGGAGAGTTGGTTTACCTCTCGAAAGTAAACTGTTGGAGAGTTGATCGACCTCTCAAACTTCGATTATCTATCTTATTTACTGTTTTATTAGTTTTCATCACAATACGAGCATTTGGTTCGTATCAATATTATACCTTTTTGACTGTCCTTGTCTGCTTTGAATTGTTTAATCATTTAGTATTTACGAAACAACGTAGAAATCTTATTTATTAACGGTATAGATTGATGCCATAAATCAAGAAACTTCCTTTGGTTACTATCTGCTTTTATATTATATGTTTATTTATGTATATGTACATATATCTATCTATACATATATATATATAAACAGACCCCCTTCTATTTGTTTCTCAAACATCTGATTCATGATCTGTTTTGATCCATTTTAAAATACCACAAAATTGTCCCTTCCATATTTATCTATTACCCAATTTGCCCGAACAACCGATTTTCAACCTCTACAATCTTTTGTTTTCTCTTATTTAGGAGGATCATGTTAGATATATTTATTTTGATAAGAATAATACTAAATTCAGTGTTTCCCATAAATCACATATTAATCTTGTGTGCTGTTGACCATGCAGTACGTTACTCGTTATTCTCGTAAATCTTTACGGGTCCTAGGTAGTGTAGGCGAGCCAATCAACCCAAGTGCATGGAGGTTCTTTCCCAAATCGACTTCCAATTGTTCTTCAGAGGATGATGTCTATTGTATGTACTTCATGACAAATTATCTATCTACTTGACAGGTGGTTTTTCAATGTAGTTGGAGATTCAAGGTGTCCTATATCAGATACCTGGTGGCAAACAGAGACAGGAGGCTTCATGGTACACCCTCACATTGTTTGTTTTGGTTTACATATACCACTAAAGCCAACTAATGATTGGTATTCACCATTATCGTTTCCAGATTACTCCTATACCCGGTGCGTGGCCTCAGAAACCTGGTTCTGCCACTCTCCCCTTTTTTGGGGTTCAGGTATCCTACAGAAAATATCAAAACTATATGTGTTTCGCTATTATTATTGATCTTCTCTAACTCTCCTTTTTACATCTCCAAAAAATTAAATACAGCCTGTCATAGTGGATGAGAAGGGAAAAGAAATTGATGGCGAGTGCAGCGGCTATTTATGTGTTAAAAATTCATGGCCAGGGGCATTCAGGACCCTTTATGGTGACCATGAGAGATATGAAACAACGTATTTCAGGGCATTCCCTGGTTATTATTTTAGTGGTGATGGCTGTAGTAGGTAATATGATGTGCAGCGTATCTTAAATTTCATTTATTTTTGTTTTTCATTGGAGTTAGTAAAGTGGGTTGGGTAGTAGGTCATAAGGTTGTAAATGTTCAAAGACACTTGCGGTCACTTTCAACCCATTTGAGCTGTTCCAGTGTTAACTAAGGTTTAAACTTATCCGTTGACCTGTTATAGATATTTAAAAAAAAATCTGCTTATTTCCAGGATAATGGTTTGAAAGCCACTTCTAATTTTCAAATGCTAAGGAGCCATCATGCACACACTCACACTCACACCTCATCGTATAAAACTTTAACCACATACCAAAGGGTAACTTGAGCGAGATTGATATTTTTTAGAAAAGTTCTCCTGGTATAGAAGCTATTATATGTTGCCGATTCCTTTGTAATCTTTTTTATCGTTCTTTTGTTGTAGCTTTAAGTATGTAGTTATCTTAAATTTAAATTATTGCTACAGGGACAAGGATGGATATCATTGGCTCACAGGGAGAGTTGATGACGTAATTAACGTCAGGTACCTTTATTAACATGATCACCCTTGCATCTATATCTCTCCATTGAAGTAGCAATCCTTCTCTAAACTATTACTAAGTTTTCTTAGACAACTGTTGGCATGCAGCCACTCAAAATAATAATCTTGACTGAATGCTGGATGCATAAAATGATTCATATGTTGAATTTGACAATTAATATAAAGAAATTCTCATAGAATGAGTCTTATGTCATTTTGCATCAAAAAGCTGGATGCATATACCAAAGAACACTTGTTATTTTGAAGATATTGATCTCCAAGCTTTGGTAGTACTTAATTACATGTATGCAATATACTACAAATAGTTATCTGATAACTCACCAATAGCAACCAAGCTCTACTAATTCCACTTCGATATCTTTGCAAATTACTTTTCATGTTTTAGATTAGGCAATAATGGTACTGGTGGCTACAGGAGATTTTAGCTCGTAGGAAAAATAACTATTTAAATTCAAGGCAAGCGAGTTCATGATCCATTTCAACTAGTCCAGTTGGCAGGGGCCAGAAGCTTTCGATGATAGTTTTTCCACCCGTGCAAATTGAGGGTTTTGCTATTAATCTTACAAGAATTTGGTTTCTACACTCTTCTTAGTGTAAGTTTTTGTACATGAAACAGGTTTGAGAATATAGAATATGTTTTCTTGACATGCATACTTCATCAGATGAGCCACATATTAAGAGTAAGCTGTGGGCCATGTTGAAGACAATGACAACCCTAGTGAAAGCCGAAATATTAAATAAAGATACAATAATTTATATAACCCTCACATGGTCAAGTATTCTTTTAAGTTCGAGAAGATATGTATGTGTGTTTGTGTGTGCAACTTGTCACATATAAGATTAATATGTTAGTTGTGACCCTCAAAGTGGCTTCCTCTTAATCATTAACTTTATATTTCCTGATGTCTGCTGTAATATTTTAATTTACACTTTGCAATATAAACAGTGGACATCGGATTGGTACTGCAGAAGTTGAATCCGCTCTAGTTTCACATCCCCAGTGCGCTGAAGCAGCTGTTGTTGGTGTTGAGCATGAGGTACTTTTGTATCTGCATTAGATGTGGCAATTCAAACCATTTAGTTAGAAATTGGCTTATTTGGGTTGTGTGTGATCTCAAACGAGTTAAATGATAAAATTAGTTAAAAGGGGAAAAGGTCATTTGTGTTTGAGTTGCCAAAGTCTACTTTTACAGTATTATATATAATTTTCCTTCAAAACTTTAGAGTATCATTGTTATATTGTAATATTATTGCTATAGAATCGTAATTAATGTATTGATTCATTTTAATAAAGGATAAAAAGTGTTTAATATTGACCTGTTACCCAACCTGCGTGAATCGTCCATCTTTCCACCTCTTATCTGCTGAGATTCACGTATGGTAGTATCCTTTCAGCATGTAATTTATCATCTGTTTTCTGCTAGGTCAAAGGGCAGGGCATATATGCATTTGTTACTCTAGTGGAGGGTGTTCCGTACAGTGAAGATCTGCGCAAAAGCCTTGTGCTTGTGGTTCGAAACCAAGTAAGTTATTTGTCTAACCTTTTTGACATGGCTGAATCTTTTCAAAGATTTTGATGCCTACTATGAATGTTACCACGCAAATCCGTGACCTTATTTTACTTTTGAGTGTCTTAAACATTTCAAAACGGGAAACTTTCAACATAGTTTCTGTACTAGAACTTAATTTTTAATATTAAATAAAAGTTTAATATTTTGAATCTAGAACTTTCATGCAAAGTCAAGTGTAAATAGTGTGAAACACATTATTTGCCTCTATAATCTTTCTCTGAAGCTGCATTATTTGCATATCAGATTGGAGCATTTGCAGCTCCTGACAGAATTCATTGGGCACCCAGTCTTCCAAAGACAAGAAGTGGAAAGATAATGAGGAGAATTCTGAGGAAAATTGCATCTAAACAGCTCGATGAGCTTGGGGATATAAGCACTCTAGCAGATCCATGTGTTGTTGATCAACTTATTGCTCTTGCTGATTCCTAAACCTGTGGGGTTTGTTCGCTTGATTTTACGTTCGAAATATAAACCAACAATCTTTTTGCCCATAATATGTCATCAAGTTAGAAAATGTGTATTAACAAATGGCGAGTGGATTACATAAATGTCATATGGATTATTTGTCTAATGGTTGGTGTCAGGCTTTCAGCTATTTAAAAGAAAATTATATGTTACATCTTCAGTCACTTAAATCTTCACCGTTCCCTTTTCTTAGTGATTGAATTCATATTGTGATACCTTTAATTGCAGTAACTGAATACTTGGAATAATGTGTGTATCTATTTTATTGGAAAAAACCAGAATGTGTAATGGTTTATCAGATAATCTCATATAAAATTATACAAAATAAATAAGAAAGAACTAAAATGTGATCTGTATAATCTTAATGACTCTTAATGAATCAACTTTCTGGATTTCAGAATATGGAAAGCACTATAATGAATCAACAATGTGCAAACTAGATCAAGCAAATGACTTGTTCCATTACATAATATGTATATAAGTACAAACAGATTCATGCAAGGTTGTACTTCAAAGATAATCCTATCACTGTTTACTGTAGTATTTTTCTGCATTATCAGTGCATGAAGTTTTGAAGAATACATCAAATTGAGATACAACAAACATGCAAATATCACAGTAAGCCGAAAAAAATTCCCCTTACCTCAATATAATAAGGAAACTAACATAGTTCTAGAAGTAATAAATTGAATGTAAGAAAATGTCTAAAGGTAAGAGTGTATAGAATAAAGTTGCAAAAATAAGAATGAACTAAATTTGTTGCGATAAAATGGATATGTAACTCTTAGAAATCACAATGAGTAGGAATGTTGTTGCAAAGCATTGTTATATTTCATGTGGTTTCGTTAACAATTATGCCTTTTAGAAAAACTAGACACATAATGGTATGCTGTGTGCAAGAAGGGCAGATCAGAATTAAAAAGTTTGAAGTGAATAGTGAACTATTGTTTTTTAGTAATTGATATAAGGGATAGCAAGTCATTAGCAAGTTGAACTTGTGAACGGAAGGACGATGAAATAGTGGTAAAATATGCTACTCATACTTTGTCCTTTATAATAAAAAAATAATAAAATGAAATAAATCCTTATCTTATATTCTGTCAATGAATATTTTTAGTCATAAGATGAGTATCTCACCTTAGAAATGATGCCCAGCTTGTCTAATTTATTAACTGCATCATCTACATCAAAGTTGCATCTCTCACCAAACTCTTCCTTTAGTAGTTCCTTTCATTTTTGATCGAGTTCCTAAAATTTATCATCGCAAAGAAGGATATTTAGTGTTATAATATGTACAAATTTGGTAATCTGGCTTCATATTATACACAAGGAGCAATACCTTCAAAGTTGCTTTACCCAGTTCCATTAGTATAAAGAAAGAAATGATCACCTCTTTTACCTGAAAATGACCATTTGATTAAGTTAGCTAGCCTGTATCAGTAAATTAGTAGCATTATTAAAGATTTAATGAAAGATACAATCACTATTGCATTATGTAAGAGAAATATGCACTTAATTAAGTCAGATATCTTGCAACTTTAGTATTATAGATTACCTAAAGATTAGAAAAAAGAAAATAAAGTCATGACACTTCTTGTTGAATCACATCATCACATAAATGAAGAAGGGTGCCTTTTCCACTATCCAGTTGTTTGTCATACATGAATTATGTAATTAAGTTCTTATATGTTTCCATATTTGCCTGAAACCTACATTCAGTTATGTCAGCATTGGTAACCAAAAGTCCAAAACCAACTAATGAAGCACTTTAGGAGTGCTTTATTAACAAAAAATTGAACCACTCGCCCATGATTGGTTAACAAAATGTACTTTATCGAAACATAAGACTCACGTAAAGTATATTTTGGCAGAGTAGCCAACTACTGTAGAGACAACGGCAACAATGACCCAAAAGTCAGCTTGAGGAGTCTCAAATGAACCAGTGGCAGCTCCCAGCAAAAAATAAAGGACATATAAACAATAAGAAAAAGAACTAAGCAAATGAATTTCATGGACTATTATAAATGACTAACCAGCCCAGTACAGCAGTAGTAAGAAATTTCACCCAATCCGTAGGGGTTAAACTTGGATTTTTCTTCTCTGGCTAAACAACACATTGAAAGAATCTCACTGGGTCAAACTAAAATTCTAAGAAAAAGTCAAATGAAAGAGACAGACACGTATGAAGGAAAACTCACCAGGACTATTTCCATATCTGCCATCGGGATCTGTTTTAAATGCTTGACGTATATTCCTCGTTCCTTTTTCGTCTTGGTGCTTGCTATCCAGCATACAATTTAATGAAATTTAACAGATGAATTTATGAGATTTGAAAATTATATCCACTAATTATGAACCATACCTGTAGACGACGATTATCCTGTCAAATGTAGGTTCTTGGATTGCAATCTTACTGGTTAAATTCTGTAAACTGGTGGAATGAGTGTATTCATTTGTAAGTTGGCAATTATTATCATCTAACCAGATTTTACGAACAGAAACTACAGCAACCTATAACAATAATGGAGACGTTAATTAGCAACCTGAAATCCAAGTTTTCTATCCGGATCCGCTCAACATACAAGTCATACGGAGGTTCTTCGTCTCTGATTTCATCATCTTTCTTCAAATCTTTATTCATATACTTTTCAAGTGATGGATTTGATTTTTTAGGAAAAAGCTTTTCTAGCCTGCAAGTACAATGCACAAATACTAGTTCTCTTGATAAGCAGATATGATTTATATACATTTGGTGTTTAATTTACAAGTATAGGAAACTTGCTTAGTTATTCTCATGATCCATGCCCATATACGTGCAATTATTATGTCCAGCTTCTCCATGATAAAGTAATCAATCGTCCGATCAATTCCAATGCCATGCCAAAAGATTATATACTGTCGAGCAATATTTGGATAAAATAATTGAAGGCATATTTTTTATTGTGGTGAGATTTGTGCTAAAAAGTTTCCAAAATGAGTCTACACAAAACTATATCTATAAAACATTGACCACCAAAATGAAGGTAAATTGACCATAAACTATATACCTTATCTGCAAAGTCGGGAAGGTTTTCTTGAGGATGCTCCTTAAAGTACCTCCTCAATAAGTTCTTATCAAGCTACAGTAAAATAAGAATAGAAGGCGAGAACAACTATAAAAAAGATACTAAATGTAATTGACATATGAACAGAATGATAAAAACAACAGAGAACAATCAGATTTAAGTTGTCCATAATCTATAGCAAACCTTTGATTCATCCACTGAGATGGGAAGGTTCAAAAAATATTGTCCTGATTGTGCAGCCGCAATCTCCTCATTGGTAGCAATCTTAAAGTGACTTTTTTCCAGTACCTGCATTCATCTGAAGTATGTTAAATATGATCATTATAACATGTCATGGTAAGGAGGCATGCATATATTTATACCTTGAACATATATGTAAGGAAACTCTGTTCAAGATTATCAATCTCTTTTGAGGATAAGTTCTGCTGCTGCAATTTCTGAGCCCCATAGACTGGATCAAAGAGTGCATATAGTTGCTGCAAATGATGATTTCAAACATATATATATTGAAGTTTTTTTACAAATATTGGAGATTAAAATACGGTTATTACAAAATTAGCTACAAAAATAAACTTAATACCATAAGGTCTTCAAACTGAAGAAAATACCATGCTCAAATCATATACTCAACTCTCTTACAGAGCTTCAAGAACTCTGTCTAGTCAGCACTTTTTTCTGCAACAAATAAATAATTTAAACGAGAACGAACATATACTGATCTAACTTTCTTTAAAAAACTAAAAGGTCACATTAAAGAAACAATTCATTCTAGTAAACAGAAATAGGCTTTGACCTTTGATGTTAAATATACTAATTCTAAAATTGATGTAAGTTATTAACTTCTCATTAAGCTCTATTATAGATACTTCAAGAAACGATTCGAATCTGAAATCCAAGCCATGAGAAATAAAGTCCACAGATAAATGTCAGGTTAACTAAATAATGGGATCTAGTCCTGTAATAATAACACGAAACACGTTTATTGACAACAATAAATATGCAGATAGCAGGTTTATATGACAGCTAGAATAACATAAAAACTGAAATAATGATAATTGATTTATAACATTGTGTACCTATAACATGATACTGAAAACATTACAGATCACAGATTGTATTGAAGGTAGCTAGGAATCAATGGATTAATTACCCGATTAGATCAGCCAAAGTCATGATGAGTCTAGGTTTCAAAATTGGAATTACGGCTTCACGTTCCAATCGAAGAACTTCCTTTTTGTGTTTGTTATCACTACCCATTTTTGTGTGTGTATGCATATATGATCTGCAGCTTGATCAGGACTTTCAAATTTATTTGTTATTTTTACATGAAATAAATTGAATGAAGGTGAAACAAGAAACGTTAAGGATCTCAAGTGGTTAAACGAAAGTTTCATTTCAACTCATGTATGAATTGAATTGAATGAATGCTTAGCTTAATTAATGCCGAGTTTTGAATTTTTATTGCAATTGCTGCCACCCGGGCATATATATACGCATGCAATTGCAACGTACCCCTTCTTGTATTTTTTGAAGTAATACATTCATGCGTTGTGAAGAAATATGTTGTAACATATCGACTCCATGATATGATTTTCTTTTCATTTTTAATGTTTTATACCATGGTCGAACTGTTTTAGGCATCTCAGTTGGAAGTTATACTGTCGTCAAATATTTTAATTCGAAATTCATTGGGATCAAGGTTCAATCAGAAAAGAAAGTCGTACTTCTCAAACCCTTTCATTGCATGTTATAAATATGAAATTGATTGATTGAAATCATAACGTCCTCACAAGATGTCTCATCCGAGTAAAAATATTCGCACTCCTCCACAGATAACCTAAACAGATAAAACCTCTTCCGTTTATAATAACAATAGCTAACAACCTCCTCCATTTATAATAACAATAGCAAACAACATTGATGCTGACAATTATGACAATAGTTAGTTTTGTCCGTAGACATACCCTGTTTGGGGCTAGAGGAATATTTACTGGTATCAGAAATATTGGCAATCAATGTCGATTAAGACCTAAGATAAAACTCAAGTAACAAAAGTTCATTTCTCTTTTTCACCTGCAATTTCAAAGTAAGTATTCATCCATTTTCACATAACCCTCTACCTTAACCAAAATTGAAGGACAAAAAACAAGAAACCGAAATTATTCCCACGTTATTAAACCTTCAAAAGTTGACAATATATCCATCTATATATATATCGGTCTAGTCTGTTTCCAGCTTCTACTCCTAACTACGCTATCGTCCTAAATCTTTATCATTCCATAAACTGGGAAATGATTTCACCCCAGTCTCCTGCAACGCACGGGGCAAGTTCATCCATCCTAATTGAGCTTCATTGCCACTCATGTAGTTTAGACCCAACCCTCTAGTGGGACCAGGCGGCACAACATTGGTGGTCATAGGCGAAACCGGTCCACGCCCCATCCCATAGTTCCCAGGCTGAACAAACTGTTCCATTGCACTAGTTGAACCAAAATGAGCCCCTGAACGCAGCCTATTACACTGAGATAAAACACCATATAAGCTCTCATCAGCCACCTGACCAATATTCACAATGTCCTGGTGGGGTGCTACACCGCCTGACCACCCATCATGCACCATCTCATCATTTGAAAACCAATTTTGACTTAATTGATGATGGGATGATGATGATGCTGGCATTGGCAGATTAACACCATTTATAGGCCAATCCTGAACATGATTGACTGGCAACAAGTGTTCTTGCCTTGGAATTGAGAACCTACCACCTCCATCTGCAAATATGTTTTCTTCAATGCTATGATTACTTGGAACCAATGGCAATGATGAGCATAAATTTCTTGGAAATTGACCGGTTCCCAGCAACGCATCACTTCCGGGTGGGTGAAAAGCGAGCCTAGAGAGCTTCTGTTCATGAAGATAAGGAGCACTCACGGGATCTTTCAAAAATGGATTCAGTAGTAGTTCGTTACGATCTTGATTGGCGAATGGATTATAGAAAGAATCTCCACCGTCAGATCGTCTATGCAGAAAACTTGATTGGGCTTGCCTAATTGACAATTCACTGATAGAAGCGTACTCATGACTTACAGATGTAGGTTGATTATAGTACACACTTGGTGGTAGGCTAACTGGCGGCCATAGTTCACTGGCAGCAGATGGAAGAGGAAACTGCTGTTCATCAACAGGAGTGTCTACATGACTTGTATTTTCGGTATATTCAACTATACTAGAAGGAAAAGCATTCGATTCTGTCAATACTTCAGTATTAGCATCCATGGCCATGGGGCAGAAGTTTTGCTTATCATTATGTATCAGATGCTGATTCTGAGCAGTATCTTGACTAGACTCTTTTCTATGTTCAATCTGCATGCTGGTTTCGTGATTTTCTGCATTAAGATCCTCCTCTGACCCAAATATTGAATCATCATTTTGTTCCAAACAGATAAACCCCGAAACCTCCTCGTACCGATTGTTCAAATTTGAATCTCGCTGATCATTTAACTTCCATTTGTCTTCCAGTTCTTTCATTAAAGATTTTGTCACTTGACACTTAGCCGAACGCCAACTTTTCCAATTCTCAAAGCCTATATGGAGATCTTTCTTTGCCAAATGCGACCTGGTGAATAAACAAGTGAATCTTAACAAATTAGATATGTATATGAACTAGATGAGGCAATTGCGACCCATATACTTATCAACTATAGTTGTTATCTTAAAGGAATCAAATCAGAAAACTTAGCTAAAAAGGGAGCAGGTCAATTGGATCAAACTTTGCCCGAAGTTTATTTATAATGCGAACAACCTCCTACATCGTTTTATTCAGATATTTAGATTATTATTCTTATTTTATTACTACTGTTTTTGGAAATCATAATCATCACAAATTCATTATTTATTACTAAAATATCACAAAGAATAGAAAATATTAGTGGATAAACCCAGCTCTAAGACATGTACTTCTAATGACCCATTCTGAACCATTACCCACCCTGCCCATTTGGGAATCTACAACATAATAGAACTTTAGTCTGCAATGCAAGGTACAAACCAGTGGTCATGCAGCTTCCGTCGCTCTTCTTCCTCAAACACTTCATATGGCTGAACAGAGAAGCCGTCAAGATTGCCCAATACGTGATTAAGAGACCTTGGCTGGATGCTGGTGTTAGAGTGTCTCATACTGCTTTTAACTCGTTCATGCTGTTCCTTGCTAACCTGACAAGTTAATAAAAGTTTTGTTTCTAAAAGCCAAATTCAATGTACTGATAGGAAAAAGAGCCACAAATCCATTATGATTCATAGCACCCTAAACTCTTATATGATTTGAAAAGATGAAAACCTTGATATACGACATATATTTGGCACCGTCGCCACATTCTACATTAAGCCGGCGTAACTTATCTCCTGTTTTAGGTCTTGCTACCGATCTCCCACCGGCGGAATCATAATATTTGTTCCCCATATCCACTCTGGAGACCCTGACGAAAAAGAACATTGTGCACAATCAACACAGGCTAAATATAAATTGCTAAACAAACTAAACATAACACCTACACCTGAAGTCCACAACCAGCAAGTTTTTCAGGTTACCTCTTTAAGGTTTCTCCATTTGTGATTGCTAAATTTGGGCTATCACTACTATATAACTTTTCATCAGCATCCCATGAACAAGAACCAGATGTCGCATCCCCTTCTTCTGGACTATATTGTATCCCGTTCTCATGTAAAGACCCCCTTTTATTAAAAACCTCTCTGGAACTATACAAGACGTGGATCATATATCCATTAATAAACAATAAACAAAATAGAGTAGTAAAACATACTACGGTACAAGGCTATTGAGCCATAAAACAAGTGGGGTAAAGTTTAGTGGTCAACAAAAGCTCAAAAAGAACTATTAACCTTAGTATCTTTTGCATAAAATCATTTTCTGGATCCACACAGCTTGCCCATCTTTCCTTCCACAATTGCAGAGTCCCTATCATTCTACCAAACAACAAAAGAAATTACCACCGACAAGATAAAAACATTAAAAAGGGTGGTAAGGAAAAAATATATGACAAGAGGAAGGATATAAGCTGGCATACGTAGTATGGTAATCATGCAGTTCTGAATAATATGATATTTTGTTAGCCTTGTTATGCTGTTCTTGACGGAGAACGGCATCAGGGTGACACCCACCTGAACAAACTGAAGCACCCCTACACAGGAATTCTACAGATAAGCTCACCAACTGAAAATTCATAGTCAAAAAATAAATCTATTATAGCTTACAAATCGTGGCTAGAGAAAGACTATTTTTGTACCATCAATCCCACTATTAAGGTTTACATAGTCAATCTGATTCTTTAGACAAGTAAAATAAGAGTGAATTATAAAGTCATCCCTTGACTACCGCTTGATGCAAAACTTCACCATAATACCTGTAACAGTAGGTCCAGTATCTTTACTCAGATGTATGCGGCCTAACTAGGGTATCCCCGTGACTGTTTCCGACCCTTTCCCTAGCCACCCCAAGATGTGGAGCTAGTCAGTTTTGAACCTGAGACCTCTTGTGAGGATATCAAGATGCCAACCACTAGGCCACCTTGGTGATGGTTTACAACTAGTGACTATTAGCTCCATTAATTTAGTCACGTGCATAGTAAAGAAAAAAATGTCTTCTCCCGAGTATTGTTTTAAAGTACAAAAAGAAAAAAACTGCTGAATAGACAATAAGCCAAGAAGAATTTTGTTACTCTTAAAGTTGAGCGTGTAAAACTTACCATTTCGAAAATGAATTTCCGAAGCATAAATTATTCCCAGCTAACAACTCAAAAACAGCTTTATGCGGGTCAGAGCCTTCAGGAAGAAACTGGGTCAAAAACTCTCTTTCTTGAAGAGACAAATGAGTTTCCCAAACCTACAACAAGCACCAAAAAATAAACAAGACATCCAGATGAAAGAGAACTCTGCATGCCAAAAGACTAGATTATCCCTCACACATACCTCATACGATAGCAAACCTGTCAAGTTTACCAGTTCAAACAATTCAGGAGGAGCTGCAAAGACATCACCCAGGACCCTTGGGTAATTTGAAATAGAAGGAAGAAATGGAGTCAATTCTCTGCGTGCAATGCTTATCTGCTCCTTCTTAGAAACAACTTGTTCCTTCTTTCCATCCCACTCGAGAGAAATACTTGATCTGGTATTTAAATCATGAGAAAATTTCTTCTTTTTTGCTTTCTGCATATCCGAAGAACTGTCGATGACACTGCTTACTTTAGAACGCTTATGTAGCTGATCCGCCGCCATTCAAATATAAAATCCCAAAAAGGTTAGTACAAGTTTATGGTAAGTTGTTGTATCAATCGCTGGCCTTCTATATGTTTCTTCCATGAACACACTGCAACAACAAATTTCAGAACTTGTCTATATGAGTAGTCATTCTCATGATGAGATCAAAATGGAAAATACACAAATTTGATAAAAAGAAACTAAAAGAAGAACAAAGCCTCATCAGCTCATAACAGAGAGAAAAGGAAAAACATATTGAACAAGAAACTTAAGAAATATTTCAGGGATAATCATCTATGTTGTTGACGCTATTTAACAACATGCAAACACTGTTACCATCTTCTATGTCTGAGAGGAGTCATCAATAAAGAGGCCATGGAATGTGGAATGTAGATTGTGCCGTTTTCTAGATAAATTTTCTAAAGACCATTAACTTAAAAGCAAGAATTACAGCCTTCCATTATTTCTCTTTGTCATGGTTTCAAGGCGTCTAGCATTCCTGACTTAGTTAAACTAGGACTATGATGACACTATTGCCTCAAGGAGCTTAATGGATGCAAATGAACTGTTCATACAGACATCTTTTTCTAGATGCTTGGACTATTCATCAACTTATTTAGACCTTCTTTACCAAAAAAATAACTTATCTAGACCTTTTATTCATCTCTTTGTAAGAGGTGTGTGTGCAAAAGGATAGCGAACGAACAGAAAGCATTTATCGATTGGGTGACCTTCAAATTATCAATGTAGCACAACAAACACACAACTAGATGTCAAAAAGTACCTTATATCCACAGGGAACATAACATAGATTCAACTAATTGCGCATATATAGATAAATTAGTGCAGCAATTACTAACTGTTAGCTAGATATAGCAAGGATTCCTTTTTTTGCCAAACACTGCAATTTATATCTATCTAGCAAATACAACCTCCTAAATAACTGAAAGAGCATGTATCAATCACTAATTAGCATAGCAGGAAACACTTCAAATCATTTAGCCCTAAAATTCATCTTAATCTATATTAAATAACTATATAAGCAGAAACAAAAATAAATACATAAACAATTAAAATAAGAACAGCCAATAATAATTACAACTATATAATAAAACTATAAAATACTGAATATATACATACATGTATATATACCTAATAATAATCGAAAGCAATAAACTTCAACCTCATTGCGGAATAGGACGCCGACAAAAACGATATAAATAAATAGTTAATTAAAAACTATAAAACGAAAGCGATGAAATAGATTTAAAAACAAAAACCCTAGAAACAGAGAAGGGGGATTAATGAGGAGGGAATAGAAAGGATAACAGCAAAAGAAGAGTTAATGCTAGTAGCGGTGAGCAATAAGATTAATTAAATATTAATATTTTTTTTATGTATGTATTGACTGATTTTAGGGTGTGTTTGTATATAATCAAATACCATATAGATTAAAGAAGAGAGAAAAAAGGGGATAAGAGTTGAAGGGCAGAAGAGAAGAAGAAGACGAATGAATATTGGGGGAAATTGTATTTGTTTTCGTATTATCCGGTTGAGGAAGAAAGAGGAGCGACACATGTATGACTGCCCTCAAGGGACACCAACAACAACAATAACCTTAAAACTTTATTTTATAAAAATATTAGTTTATTGACTTTTGATTATGCTGGATGATACATAAAAATCGAAACACTAAATAAATATCAAAATCTATAATGTATCAGTGAGCTTGTAATGTAATATTTTATTCTTGCTTAGTGTTCAATGATTCTTCATGTATGAGTTTCATAATTTCATAAAATCTCAAAAACACATTAGGTTAGTCCAGATTTTGATACATTATTATAAATGGGAACATAACATTTAATTATTTAATCCGGAGCATAGTCCGAGTAGTCACTAATTCCACGTACATATACCAAGCATCTAACTCCTACTTATCAACCCTCCGATTGCTAGCCTTTTGGTCCCTAACTTGCTCTTGGCGTTTCTCCTTCCTTTCTTTTTCGCATTGCCCAATCCTTTTTTTTCGGTCTTTTTCAATTTGTCATTCTTTTTATTGGTTTGTCAGAGGGTGGGTTAGTGATTGTGGGTTCTCGGATCCGCCACTCTATTCTGAACATCATTTTTCTTGTTTGTTTGAAGTGTTTGGAAGTTGTTTTCTTGTTCTTGGATAATGGGTTTGAAGACCTGTTTATAGAGGAAGGGAATGTATAATATGAGCGCTAATGTGGTCATGTCTATAAAGTAAAGACTAGCTTGTACCATTAGTAATCACATGTCATCAAGAGCATCCACAATGCTCTTAGGTGGAGGATTTAAAGTTTTCTATATTATAGTTTAGACTCAAGACTGCCTCAACGTGAATTAAACCTTACTTGTGGGCCGTAGTGTCTGTTTGTTACTGGAAAGTTTGTGGAATGGAATAATTAAATTACAGTACTTAATATTGCTCGGTAGTATTCATATGTCTGGATGTATTATACAATTTATTGTTATTTGGGTTTCTAATATTTCTTTTATCAAAAAGACAATCTTCTAATAAATTCAATGTCTTAATTATTTAAACAAACTGTTAATTTACAATAATTTTTTAAATTAATAAGACATATTTTACGAGATTTGTGTTACGTTTACTAAAAGACAATATAAAGATTCTTAACATCTATAATTTCCCAGTTTTTTATATTTAAAAGATAAATTATATATATATATATATATGATATATATCATTAAAATAGTTAGATGTGAAAATGTGTTAAACTCTATAAAGTTCGACTCATCGGTCTTCTTGACTTCATCGTTGTTGGGTGGGTTTTTTTGTTGGTTTTTGGATTCGGATGAGTTCTTGGATCCGGATAGGTAGTTTTGTTCTTCATCTTTCTTTAACATTGTTAGTTTTTGAAGTAAAATGCAAGATAAATATAATGAGTACGTACTGCGTCTAAACGCATGGGCTTTAATAGATTGAGGAAGGGAGTGGTCCCGTGAAGAAGAAAATACAATATATGAGGAAGGGTAGTGCTTCTTGCATATACTCTCTTAAAATGACCAGGTTTGTCACAGTTTTTAACAAATGTTTTTAAATTTAGTTTTTTCATCGGACCGGTTTAGGACAGGGTTCACCGGTTGGACATCTAAGTTAACCAGATTTATTAGACTTCACTTATTTATATGTATATGTTGTATATCTATAAAAACTATTTATATGTAATATTTCAGGGATAATCATCTATTTTGTTGACAACATCAATGCATTATGCTGTTGACCAATTGATGAGCTTAAAATTTTATAAGTTTAACCCTCAGCTTTTTATATGTACATAAATGATCCTTCATTTAAAGGTAACAACACGAAATTATCCGTTCATTTTGTTGGGAGGATTATTTTCCCAATATTCTAATGTGAAATATATCCATCGTATATATCAACGTACGTATCTATATATGTTGTATATTGATATATTACTATCACACACACAAACATACATATATATACATATATAATATCAAAATAAGATTATCTTCTCTATCTTTTATCTCTCATTCAACCTGCAAATTCAGATCTTCAACAAAAGAGAAAGCAAAACAAATGAAGAAATATTTTTCTCTGCCTACATCTGCTTTATTTTAAGATTTTTGACTTTTATCTAGTTACTCGAAACCAAAGGTTATTTTCTTCGATGGTCTGGCAACACAAAGAAAATAGTTTAAAATTATTATATTTCGCAAAAATAGGTCAACGGGTGCCCGGGTATGTGGTTGAACCGGATAACCGTCAAGGTCAATCCGATTTGAATTCCACCTCGAATTCGGGTTTCAAAACATTGTTTTTCATATACATCAAAATAGTAAAATTTAATGGACCACACCCACATGAGACTGTGCCAAATGCAAGATAATAAATATTTAATATAAATTGTTCACCATCTTGAAAAATAATATGGCATTCGACTTGGCATCCATAGACTACCGTGAGATAAACCGAGAAAACTTATGAAACGCAGTCCTTGAGACCAGTAATCTTTACTACTTTATAATGCATTTTCCCCTCCTTTTCAAGAGTTTTAAATTTAAGCCAATAGTTGATATGGATTGTCCGTCCATTTGAATTAAACAAATCCACACCACATCTAAACCCTTTACTTCAAAAAAAGTAATTATGTATAAGCTACCAAACCCGAATTACCTACCTCTATATATATAGGGAGAAATATAACTATTTAACCAAAAGTGAATTTTTTTTCTTTTCAAATCTTTGGTATTTTTTATTTTTTTTCTTTTCAAATCTTTAATGATTACAAAAATACATAATTTTGATGTATTCATTTTAAATGATTAAAATGTGATGATTTTGTTACTACACTAAACTTCATATACATTAAAAATTCATTTTAGTTAGAATATTGTTTTATTTATTATACCCGAAAAAAACAAAGATTATAGAAGACTATTATATTTTAGTTATAATTGTTAGATTGTATGTTTTGTAATACGCATATACATTACCTTACATAAAAATTACAAACCTAATTGATCAATGTTTCGTCTTTTTAGTAATCTCTTAACTTGATATAACAAAACAAAAAAAAAACACAACTTCGTTGTGTTTTATTTAATGGTGTCTGTTATTTTTATTTGATCATTACTTACAATAGAAAGATTTGTTGCTAAATGTCGCATAAGCATCTAAGTAATTATAATCATTATTACTAATTACATATTATTTATAAACATTGATTTTACTTGACCTATGAGTACTTAAGTTAGTTATACCAAAAACTATTCATAATCATATTTAAAAGACATTAATCATAATATTTTTTTGTGATAAAATTCTTTTATTGAATCTTACACGTCCAACATCTTATGTTGAGCATTCTAAGTGAAGCGAACACATAAATTTTAAGAGAGAAATGTTGGAGCAAATGGAGAAGAAGCACAAGGGAGGAAAATTTTTAACTGTTTGTAACTTAAATTTTCTATTCTTGGCTTGTAATAACATTTTATTTATAATATTGATTTATCTTGTATGAAAGTCAAATTCATTAGTTGATAATTTAATTTCCTCTCTTTAAGTTGTAAAAGATTTTGACATCATTAGATTGGGGGAGATTGTTGAAAAAAACAATGATCAAACCTTAGTTATAAATCTAAAGAGTCAAAATCTGATACGACATTATTTAACTAACTGTTATTCTTAGTCTATCTAATCTGAGTCTGTGTGATCTACAGACTTAAATGATCACAGACTCACAACTCTACATAAAGAAGATTATAGATTAGCATCTTGATAGACTGAAGAATATACAAAGTGAAGTTTACATACTCAAGTCATGCAGATTGATGATTGGTTGTTATAGTCAAACATACAGAGTCAAGACTGTAGCAAATTCAAAAATTAATGTGTGACCAAATCAAGGAATATTTGAATTCAATTAAAATCATTTTGAATTGATGATTTAGTCATCCTCAAACCAAGCCGTAGCCTTAACTAACAATCAACGATTAAACTTGTATAAATAGGTGATTGATTGTTCATAGAAATAGTTGCTTAAGTTGAACAATACTTATAAAGTTTATGTGAATTTATATAGGCTATTTTTCGTGTTTAATTAATTCGATTTAGCTAAGTGCGATTGAATTAGTCATACTTGTAATTGTTTTAGATTATTGAATAAAACATATTCATCATATTTAACAATTTTTGTTACATTTGTTATTGATTCCGCCAAGAACAAACATTGTTTGAATATTGATTAACTTGGTATTATAAATTAATCTCTTAATATAATCTGTTAATCAAATTCTGGAATCTATAAAACCTAACACAAAACGAGTCGCCAAATAACATGCAAGAAACTTTCAACCTCTCTCATTCATCGCTACGAGGATATATTAAGAGGTCGTTTGACATTTTAAAAAAATGGTGGAGAATCATTGGTAGAATGCCCTAGTTTAGTGTGCAACTTTGAATGGTTATGAATCCTTAGTAGAAATAGTTTTGAAGAAGATATGATGTTTACTCCTTTTGAGCAACGTCAGATTTACATACCACGTGATGGACTTCCATATGTTCGTGCTTATCAAAAAAGCATTGAGAATTTATGTGAAGACCATCTAATCAGATAAAAAGGATCCATAAATATATTGCTATATTGATATAGAATACACGTGGTCAATGATTTAATACAAGCATATTATATTATTGTTGCATTTTGATCTTTTATATTGTTACTTATATATGAAATAATAACTTTGTAACTAAAAGATACATTTGTTTGACTATATTACTCTTTATTATTATATTGTTGTCCTTTTTTTTATTTAACAATTTAATTTTATAGCTACATCTATATTACCAAATACATTTTACATATAAAGCTCTAGCTTCCAGCTCCAATGAAAATTTCACCTTACAGTTACCATTTAGAGCTTCCAGCTAGTTTTATTAAGCATACCTTAATACTAAGAAAAACTTAATTGTTCTTAGTTTGGTTGTTGATTTAGTTGTAATCATAAATTATTATATTTAAAAATTATTTTATATCTCCATTTAAAAACTATTAAACTGTGTTTACTTTTGTCATGTTAGGAAACAATAAAAGAAAATAAATTAAGTTTCATTATATTTTTAATATAATTATCTTTCACAAAAAGTAAGATTACTGTTATTATATTGAGAAAGAATTATCGAATGAGAACGTAAACTTTTAGTTGTAGCAAACATAAAATCACTTATTCCTTTTTTGCATACAACCGTTCAATCTTAAACATAACTAGTTTATAGACCTATGATAACGCGGACTACGACATTTGAGTTTGCAAATTTACAAATTAAATTTTAGTATGATATAATGTATTATATTAAATTTTTAATATTTAAAATTAAAGACGTGAAATTTCTTTTCATATGCAAAATAATTCCGTTAATGTAAAGACAAAAGATTGTTTGATTTAACAACAAAACTTGTTATATTAATAGAATAATGTTATGATAATTCAAAAGAGCAACTACTTAAAAGTTAGTCGTACAAAAATAAATTATAATCGTTGTAGAACCTCCTTGTAGACTACATTCTTTGTTGTATTTGTCACGTTGTCATCATCGTCCAACATCAACGCCTTTAAACCTGCAGTGCTCATCACTCGAGATAATGTTACGTAAAATTGAGCGTGAGTGAAAACTTGTTTGCATAGGAATAGAGCAATTTTGCTAGAGAGTGACCTTGACTTTTATTTATAGTCATTGCAAAACATATGGATACAGGAAACTGACGCATTTGAAACTTGAAAAGAATTCTTTTATCGGACGAGATTAACTTCATTCTAGGAATGTATATTTTGTTTCCAAAAAACTTTTAGATATGATACTAGCTTCAATACAATGATCTGCCATGCGCATAACTTGCAACCTTGTTCTATTGCACAACCCATTCAATTGATCGATGTTACAGAGTAACATTATAGGCACTCCCTCCTTTAGAGTTAACATATGATTCAAAATGCCCCCATATTTAAATGCGTTTAGAATTTCAGGAGAATAAAGAGCTTGTTCAAAATATTCGTCTGGTTCAATTTCACAAAGAGTGTTGGAACTGAGGTATGTTCCTCCTTTGCATTTATAAGAGGCAAAACATAATCATTAATCAAATCAATCCTTACTAATATTGCTTTATCTTGGAAAAATGTTGAGGCCTTAATGTGTTGTTGAATATTTGGGTAAATGACATCTACAATCGATTTAACATGGTTCCATGTTGTAATGATTAACATGTCGCTAGGAAATACATCAGCCTCACCATCATTATCTTGACTAGTATTACCTTCCCCAATTTTGAGAATCCAATCAGCAAATTCCTTTGTTTCGGCTGCCTGTTCTGGTGTTGAACATCCATTACTTAAATGCATGTTTACAGTTAAGCGCAATACTTTGCAATGTGTCCACAAGTAGCATGTGTGAAGGGAACCACTAGGAATTTCAAGTATGGTTTCGTCAGTCACAAAGGGAAGAATTTGACGAAATCTCCACAAAATATTACAACCTTTCCTCCAAAAGGTTTTGATCCGTGCTCTGATAGTATAATATCTTTCATTGTTCGGTCAAAAGCCTTGAAACAATGCTTATGGGTCATTGGTGCTTCGTTGCATATTATTAGTTTTGCCCTATTTAATAGAGCTTCCAAATTGCTATCAAGAGAAAGATTTACATAAACAAACCTCATTAGGGTTAATAGGGATACAAAATCGTGAGTGTGTTGTTCGATAGCCTGGTAATAAAAGAGCATCAATTTCACTTAATGCTACATTGATAACTATCTATCTTTTGGAATGTATATCAGCTAATAAATTCTTCCAAACGTGAGTTTTTCCAGTACCACCGTAACTATAAAGAAAGAACACACCACCTTCATCTTTGTCTACAGAACTCATAACCGTTTCGTATATATTTTATTGTTCTGTATTTAATGAAGAGTATAACTTATCGCATTCATTATAAACTGTTGTAAGATCATAATTAAGCTCATCGTTAATCAACATATTGCAAGCCTCTTCAATATATTCGTAGTCTGGTAAGGGCATGTTAGGTATGTTTTCAAGGCTTGTTCCTGCACAATGCCATGTTGTAAACAACATCCAGATCTATGTCAATTTCGATACTTATATAATTGAATACAATAGTATGGGCTCATTTAATTTAATCATTACTAACATTTTTTATTTTTCAAAACAGTGACATTTATATGACTTTGTATAAGTGAAATGAATTAATACAAATTAACATAAACAAAACCAAAAATTGTTACCCCTGTTGTGTAAGTTTTGACGATGCTCATGAAGAATATCATCTTATTGAAGATGTCGAGTTTCTTTCCAAACATGATCTGGTCTTGCTATACTATCAGTTATAATTAATGATACAAATAGTTGCCTACAAAATGAAACGATCACCCAAGCATGAGTTTTGGCATATTATTTGAGTCCAAACAACTGGCCCAAGTGTTTAGGCAAAAATGGAAATTAACTTTGTGCATCACAAAGTCATTGACTATTTGACCATTTTTGAAGACAAAAGTTATACACATTTTCAATGGCCACATGAGGTCAAGCAATAATCTTTCTTACTTCATTACAGTTCTTTTAGACATTCGATATCTTCAACAACGGGTTGTTTTGGAGTTATGGTATCTTTAAAAACAATTGGGTTTTTAGATAGATCAAGAGATTCAATTTTTTCGCAACATATGAACATGTTTGGAGATGAACATTCTTGTGGAACATTTAGAAGAGATTGTGACTTTTGTGGATCTATCTGTATATGAATACGAATGAATAAAATTAAGATATGAGAGGGAATAGAAAAGAGGTTTTGAAAGACATATATAGGGATATAAGGATTAGAATTAGAAAAGATTAGAATTGGATATATTGCTATTATAGATAAGAATTAATTAAAGAGAATGAGAAGATATCGTAAATTGTAAATATATATAGTGGTAGATCTTTTTAATTTAAGCATGGCACTAAGTTGCATTGCACGATGATTGTGTAATTTTTATAACAATACATATTGTCAAACACTATATTAGTTAAGGGTAAATTATCTTTGGTTAACGTATTATAGCGAACATATGAATGACTAATCATGTATGTATATTTTAATGTTCAAATATTTTAAGAACAAAAAATGTATATAGTATATAGTATATATGGTAAATTACATTGTTTAGGTATAGATTTATACAATCTTTCGGATATAAACATTGTTAGTGGCTGACCACGTATATAATTATTTTTAAAAACTTTATTTAAAAGTAAAACTTTTGATTAATTTAATTTTTATAAATGGAAGTATAATTATACGAAAGAAATGTAGAACGTTAAATCACAAATGAAGGAGGACAATGAAGGTTCAAATTGCTTCAATTTATTATCTTTTAATTATTTAATGAAAATAAAGATTAGCACATATCATTCTTTTATTTTACATCTCATTCCACATAGCTACAACATATAACATTTACCATTGTAACAAACTCAAAAGCATCTAAATCGAAAAAGAAAAAAAATAACATAGACTCAAATGAATGTAACATAAATAACAATAATAATAAAAAAAAAAACGAAAAGGAAATCCATCATTAAACTAGAGTAAATTACCGGTCATCCATGTAGTTTATGTGGAATTTTACCTTCAATCCTTTACTTGTAAAATTTCTCAACTCATTCTTTCAGAAGCAATTTTGTAAGTCGGTAGTCTTTGTAGTTTATGCGGAATTTTACCTTCAATCCTTTAGTTGTAAAATTTCTCAAATCATTCTTTTAGAAGTAATTTTTTAAGTCAATAGTCTTCTAAATCGTTAAATTTAACAAGTATCTTTTAAATATTTGTCAGTGACAAAAATACAAATCTTCGATGCTAATTCTTAAGGTTTATAAATAATTTTATTTATGGTCCTCGTTTTTATAATAATATTTTATCTTAAATATAATTATTAAAATAATAAATATCACTATAATAATTATTATTGTTATCATTATATATATACACATTAATTTATTTATAGTGTATATAAACAAAAAAAGTTATTTCAGGTTTCATTTTCAATTTATATATATATATATATATATAGTCATATAGTAATTTTTATATTTATAAAAAAATTATATAATTCGTATTTTAACAAAAATAATATGATTCACAATTATTATACTTCGTATCTAGTTCAAATAAGCAAAGAACATACTTACCAAAATTAAAATGATAGTGAGTGAATATAAAAATAATAAACACACTTTGGACCTTAGAGTTTGTTGGTCTCTTTTTGTCAAATATTTATAAACTATTAACAACAAATGTAAATGTAGACAATAAATGCAAGTTTAAAGTTTTCTTTTATTGATATGAATCAATGAATACTTTATAAATTTTACTGCGGAATTAGACAAGACAGACTAGTCTAAGTAAACTACCTTGTGAAAAATTTGGCCTCAACAGCTTGTTGATGATATTCAGTGATCAACACTTAACAGATAAGTGAGGGCACTTGGTTCGTTGTGCTGCAGGAACGTGCTTAAATCATAGGTTGATTGTGAATACAAAATTCTAGACATTTAATATGGTAGTTGAGTGTGGTATTTATAGTCTCACATAAGGAGATATTAATCGTACACGTGTCAACACCATTTTAGTTGGGTATGTAATACAACTTCCAAGGTTTTGGATATGACATTACATCCTAGGAATAAAGTTTATATTTTACTTTATCTCTAGCTTACAGAAAATGTACAATGAATTTAATGCAATTGTACAATAAGTGAGCGTACATATCTTTGAGAAGATATGCACGTTTTCTTGTGTACTGCATAAGTTGACCTTCAATTTGTACATTAGGTATTTGTCAGACCTAATGTACTTTCTTGGATAAAGGCTTGCACCGCTGGTTAATAGAGTAGTCTTGATTTCCACATCAAGGAGCTACTCTCTATCTCTATCTTTAGTCTTCGACTTCAACATATGCTTTGAGTTCTTGACAATTTCAGGCATGTGTAACTTCTTTAGGGACTAAGTATTCACCAACGAGTGATATATACTTCATTAAGTTCCAAGTTACAAAGAGTGAGTCACTGCTAACAAATGCAGTGACTAGAGTAGACTTCTAAATATTGTAAGTACAAAGAAGTTCACAGATCAGTTTGATCAGTGAGCATTCATGCTCTGTCTACTCTAGTGTCACTGCTAACAAATGCAACGACAGATAAAAACTCTTAGATAAAATTTGTTATCTATAAATTACATTAGTGAGATTTCTGACCCAACAGAGTTTAACTACATACCTGTAAACATAGAAGTGCAAATCACAAATACAAAAAAAAAAAATATCGATAGATATAGACAAATAACGTAAAGCAACTAATAACAATAATTATCATAATTATAATTATAATATTATTAAAATAAAATGTAATCTAAATAAGGACCATAAATGAAATTAAATGCCAACCCTTAAAGGACTAAAAGTTAAGGTCTAAAGGGTATTTTCGCTACTTATAAATAAATGAAGGATGTTAGTTAAGTTTAAAGGACTACTAATATACAAAATGACTTCTTAAAAGATAATTTTGATAAATTTTATAAGTGAAGGAGTGAAGGCGCATTTCCGCGTAAGCGAGAGAGACAATCGGTAATTTACTCATTTAATTATCAACGATAAAAAGGAAATAGCTTCATCCAAGTCCAACCAATATAAGCATAGCAATGGCAGTAGCTAAGCTGCTTCTTCCATCTCTAAACCCTCCTTTCAAATTCAAACTCACCGTACAATCACCCTCTCTTCAACAACAATCATGGAACCCAAAACCAAACAAGCCACGTCATCATCATTGTCCCGCAATTTCCGCATCACTTCACGAAACTGCAACAATTGCAATTCAAAATCCTCTGTTTCTACTTGCAGACGCGGCTGTCGGTTATTCGAATGCCAGCTATTACACTTCTCTTGGATTGTTTGTTATCTCTGTACCTGGAGTTTGGTCACTCATTAAACGTTCTGTTAAATCTAAGGTTATTAGTTGTTGTTTGATTTTTAATTATGATACTTGATTGGTGAGATTTTGCTAATTGAAATTAATGGAAAATAATTATGATTCAGGTGGTAAAGAAGACATTTGTGGAGGAGTTAATTGAAGGAAAAAATAAACCGCCTAATCAGGTTGCTGGAGAAATTTTGTCATTTTTTACTCGGAATAACTTCTCGGTGGTGGATAAAGGAGAGACGATAACGTAAGTCTGTTTGTGTTGTTAATAGGATTAACATTTTAGTGATTGTATATAACAATGTAACATTAAAACATAAGAAGTTAAAGTAGGTTATAATCTGGTGTAATTATGTTATGAACAATTGCATGGAACTGTATGCATATTAAATTACATACAATTAGGCCGTAAACAAACGAAACATTTAGCGAATCATTCAGCAGGAAAGCTCATTTATATTTGTTCATTTATAAGAACGAATGTGAACATACGTCTCGTTTATTCACTTGTGTTCGATTATGTTCGTTTGTGTTTATAGTGATAATATATATGCCCATTCAGTCCTTTTACTTATTAGCTACCTAGCATCTTACCAAGTTACATTACACGCTTTCACACTTCTAGCCTTCAAGTTATATATAATACGTGTATTCGTGTTCGTTGGTGTTTGTTTAACATGTTAACTAACAAACATAAACGAACACAAACACAAACACCTTCAATATTCTCATAAATCATTGTTTAAAAATTGTAACAGGTTTGAAGGTGTGATGATTCCGAGCAGAGGGCAAGCGGCACTCCTGACGTTCTGCACCTTTATCAGTCTGGCTAGTGTTGCGCTAGTGCTTACGATCACTGTTCCAGACGTTGGAAACAATTGGTTTGCCCTCACTGTTTTGAGTCCATTGGCGTAAGTGTTTCGATCTTCTGCTTATGTATTTAATTATCAATCTACTACCTATATGAAAAGGCTGAAATGGAGTATTGGAACAGTGGGGCGTATTACTGGAAACGAGCATCGAGAAAAGAGCAGATAAAGGTGAAAATGATGGTGGCGGAAGATGGCAACCTGTCGGAGATAATTGTTCAAGGAGACGATCAGCAGGTTGAGCAGATGAGAAAGGACTTGCAGTTAAACGAGAAAGGCATGGTTTACGTGAAAGGCATCTTCGAGAGATGATATACATCAAGTATGTATTTGTTATGCATCTACATTTGTTTGTAATTCTACAGTTGCTGATCAAAAACTAATACATTACTCCTAGTTAGTCATACAAGAAACATCAAGAAGAGAAGAATAAGAGGGATTTGGGTGTGCATTTTGAGATTGAGTCGGATTATTACAACATAAAGTGCAAACTGGTTTATAACATTTGAATGAAATTTTTTGCTTAGATTATCTTTCTATTTAGGGCTCATATATTCAACTTCAGATTACAACTATCACACAAGATCTTACAATGCTGTTTATGGGCAAAATATAATCACATATTTTGTGATAACAAATTCAATCAGCAAGTCTTCAGTATTCAATAGCCAACAATCTTTGATTATGATTATTGAATATCACATAAGCACATCAAAGACCTAGAAGATTTTGTCACGCAACGTGATGGATCTATAATTTATATCATGTCAATAACTTAATATCATCAACATCTCAAGTGAAGCAACCAATCTTATTATCGCCAATATCAGAAACATGAAATGAATTCTCCAACGTTACAAAAACATATAAACTGAGCATGCCCAAATGTGTAAGAGGCTATTTAGAAAGTAGCAAACAGGTACTGGAGCACTGTCCTTCCGGCCAGAAAATTAAATATGCCCAACATCCTAAATGTCACAAAACGTTTCAAGTTTTCAAACCATCATCATCCAACGAGCAACTTGTTGTCCTCCAAGAAGCTGTAAGTCGGCACCTCCAAATTATAGGGTGCTGGACCCTTACGGATCCTGCCAGAGATGTCATAATGAGAACCATGACATGGACAAAACCAGCCACCAAAATCACCAGCATTTGGTAATGGGATGCAACCCAGATGGGTACACACACCAACCACAACAAGCCATTCAGGGTTCTTGACCCTAGCAGCATCCTCTTGTGGGTCACGAAGAGTTGAGATATCAACACTGTTGGCCAGCTTCACATCATCATCTGTCCGGCGCCTGATGAACACAGGCTTTCCACGCCACTTAACTGTCACGGTGGTCCCGGGTTCGATGCTAGAAAGATCAACCTCAAGAGAGGCAAGTGCAAGAACATCTTTACTGGCAGACATACTGAGGACAAATTTGAGCACCAGAAGCCGAATCAAGGAAGCGTACACAAACCTGCCACCAGTCAAGACAAAATATGCAAATGCCCGTTTGCTTGGATCACCAGGTGGGTAACGCTCATGATTATGCTCATCGTATACTATCTTAGAAGTAGGGTTGGTGATGGCTGCTACTGTCGGTGGAATTTTGTCCTCAAAGGTTGGGGTTATTGAGCTGGAAGCAAATCCTGCAACCACAATAAAATAGAAGAGTATAATAACTGCAGAACTAGACCCAGTTAGAGTTATACAAACATCTATTTAACTGACAAATCTCTAAAAGCCCATTTGGTCAAAATCTTTTGAAACTAAAAATGGGCAGTATGACGACTGATGGGGTTAAGGTTGGACAGCTAGTGGTACATTTACCAAAATAAATGTCTAAATCTGTTAGATGACATTATTCCTTTATAACAATGTAGCTACCATGCATTTGTTGGTTAGCATATAAACGTTCTTGTTTTCATTTATTATCTACTCAGTAATCAATAGAAAAAATTACATGCAACGATCAGTTCAAGATTCGAAAGACACCGTCTGTAAGGCTGTGTTAGTATAGCACCCAGCCCACTATGAAGCTCATCAACTGCAAGACTACTACAAAGGTTTCGACTTCAGACTTTTAAGGCCTTTTCAACTTTTTTCGGCCCACTTGTCATGGTGTTGAAGATGACCATCGCAAGAAATTATTGGATAAAGATTGCATAAAGTGGTACTGATACCAACCAAGATGAATGCTACATTTCTTGATACTGTGAAGATCGACTTGAATGGTTACCCATTCTTAATAACAAGTATATACCGAAATGGAGGGGGGGAAATGGTTCAAGAGCACAAATTGAGACAAAATGAATGAGAAGGTGCATCATGCACAGAGTTAGTATTGTGTCTGAACAGGGAATTCTGGTTATATTCTATCTCTAACAAATCAAACAAAAAATATAGCTGTAAAATCATGGGTCCAACAGGTAGAAAGTTGCCTAAAGTATTTTTTTTCAATGATAAACCTCCTTTAATCATATCATACAAAACTACATGCACTTGCTATACATAAAAAATATATATTTTATGTACCAGAAAAGTGTTTCGGGTCAACCGAACCTGGCATTTTGACACATACCAAAAATTACTCTATTAAACCCTAACCAATTTTGGGCCTTTTGGCATGTTACCCAACCCAAATTTCAACAAATCGTATCATGTACCACCCTTCAGTTACATGTTAAAGACTATATATATTAGGTTAGTCCTTTGGCACCCCATTACTAGAAGACTTGTATGATCAAAGAAGTGTTGAGCATGAAACTAAAGCAATTAAAACCATTATGTTTACTTCTGAACATGGAAGCGCGAACAGGAGTGGCATAAGAAAGATTATTTAAACAAGAGCCCATTCTAGCTTTAGTTCTACCTTTAAGCATCATTAACCAAACACTATGTGTGTTAAACATATAGATTTTTCCAATTATGGACATTGAAATGCACTATAGCTAAGTTGTATTGTTTTTATGTTACAGGATTCATTTCTTTTGCAATGTGAGTAACAAAGTTTAGAACATCTCCTAGCTTGGAAGTAGAATTCCCACAATACTAATCATCCCGAATAGAACCCTCTTCACAATTTTTCTCTGTGAAAAAAGGTTCTCACTTTAATAAATTATCAAATTATAAGATGCATCTATATTACTTTCATTTTCAAAAAGTTGAAAACTAACCATTTTGGTTTAGTTAGTATCTAATCATGTGCAACTTTGTCCAAGATAATTGTCTCAAGTAATACTAGGTACATAGTCCCTCCACCTCATAAAAGTTGCAATAATACCAGCTCCATTTGTCAAAAAAACTGAAATACTTCTACTTCTTTCCAAAATTCAAAACCGCGCTACCAGTAACCTATTGTCCATTGTGTGTCCACAAAATCCCTTTACTTTTTTATACTATAGGAGACCTAAAAATGAAGAAGCATGTCTATGACATTTCAAAATTGCAATTTTGATGGAACAACTTAAGTGAATGGATACTCTACAAGAGGTTGCAATCAATTACATCTTCATAAAAATAGATAACTAGGCATTCATTATTACCTTGATTCTCTAATCATCTTTGATGTACTCAAGGGGAGAATACACTTAGTTCACATGTTTATAATTCATGTTCTCCTACAAGACAGTATCGTGCATCTCTGTAGCCTGGTTTGTGACAAAATAAAATGGAAGAAGAAGGTGGCCTTTTCACTACAACCTAGTACACGATGGCCATCTTATTGGATCCAAAATTTCCAAATTTATTTCAGTCCCCTAAGTCTCTTATATGATCAAAAGACGCTAACAGGTGAACACCACACATGTTGCAAGTATTTTCTATATGCTTGTATTACATCGGTGTTTTAAAAACAGCGCGCCTGAGGCGAGAAGCGATGTGAGGTGATTTATAGTATGAGGCGACGGGTTATAGCACTTTTCACTGAGGCGCTTCATGTACATGTAATTCTGTTGCATGTGTTTTTAAAGACCGTATGTAGATGCGCTGAATCATCTTTAAAGGTCCATGTGTATTCAGGGTTGCACTGGCAGAGAAACCTATAAATCGATATACACATGGGTATATATCAAAGAAAGGTTAGTAATCAATGGTGTGCCTCTCATACGAGATGTGTCCGCTTTCGCACATGGCCTCTTGCCTCAGCTCAGAGAATCCCATCGCAATGAAGCGCCTCACGCCTTCTAAAACCAAGTGTTACACATACTCTGACGTTTATGTGGCTGGTAAATAGGCTCAAAAAGCAGAGCACACTTACTTTTCCTAACAAGTGATCTAAGATGAACATGAAGTCACCGAGGAGACAAATTCGTAAACCACTTAGCCAGTACAGTGCGTCTTTTAAGTTCCTATAACATTCTAAAAGTCAAAAGACCATCAAGAATTCTGAGTGACCTTGAAAACATTTGAAGGTTGATAAACAACATCTACGTCTACATCCCAGCTAATCTAATTGATTACCAGTTGATTTGCTCTATGTAATAGAAGTGAAACATTTATATCATTACTTTCACTTCCATATGCATTCATCTCAAGTCACTCAACGTTTAAACCTCCAACCTAATATCTCTACCAATAAAAGTTGCTTCATCAGCAAATCTGCTTTTAATTAACACGAACACACTACCATTATCAGCTACGCTTAAATCAAATCTAATCGTCACCATAAATACATCAAGAATCACGTACCATCAGCATCACATAACCAAAAAAAATTCATCCTTTTAATATGATACATCCTAACAAATAATATCTTAGGGTTATATAGCTATTATGTCTTCCCCACCCCCCCCCCCCCCCAAAAAAAAAAAAAAAAAAAAACATGATTTTGCAAACAAGAGTAAATACCGTAAACTAAAGGTTAGAAAATAAAATTCATCAGATGCTTGAGTCACATATATTTCAATCAATAAAATTTGATAGTTAATTAGAATATGATTAGCAAATATTTCAGATTCGTACAATTAGGTCAAAAATAGACAAAAATCATATCATAAAAAATGAAATTAAGGAAAAGTAACAAACCTCGGGACATGAGATGAAAATGATGGGAAAAGAGGGATGAACCGTGGTTAGATCGGGGATCCTTTGGGGGGGCGGTAACGTCATCGATCTGGGTATTTTTAGAGATGATAGATACAGATGACGCAGAGTTTGTGTGCCTAAACGGAGATGCGAGAGACGCTGCTAATCTCCTGCTTCCGGCTCGCAACATCGTGGTCGTGTTCGTTTGTGAGTCGGTTTCTAGGGTTTGATAGAATGGAAAGGACCTTTTTTCTGTTTCTATCTGTCTACAAATATGTGTTGTTTCTTGAGTAACGGAGACCGGGCTCAGCGTTACTGGATGGATGGATGGAGCTACACATTTTATTTTATTTGTTATTTTGTCAACCTTTTAAATCATTTATTTTTAACAATATGTTAATGTTAATTTCGCAGATAAGATTGTAACAAAAATTTAATATAAAGAATGTGGAAATTGGGAGTAGATTATAAACTACTCTTTGTGCACGTGGGCTTATGGTATAAATCAAGTAGTTTATGGAGTTGCAAATTGTGAGAATTTAATAAAAAAAAATTAAATATGTTGAATAGTTGTATTAGCATAATATTCGCACTTTGCAGTATAGTGTTAATATTTTATGAAGATCAAATCGTTCATCGTTACACTTTCTATAAAGATGAGATGAATGAACATAGTCATTGCTATAAAAGTGTGAATACAAACACATGCATAATTGTTTGTAAAAGAAACCATTTAGACTTATGTCGTCTTGAATATACACACAAATTTGTTTCATTTCATAAGCTGAAAAATCATACATACGCAAACTTATACTTGTTTCTTTTAGTAGACATTTGAAAAAAGGTCACCGATTAGTCTACAATCAAACAACACAAAATTAAACAAAACCTTTGCTCAGTTTCAGTTGACACTCAAGAAATGGACAAATGATGAAACCTTCAATCTTCAAACTTGTTAAATAGATGTGCCTCTAAATAAAACGTGAAAAGTGTAAAAAGCAAGCAAACAAGAGTATCGAAAAAATCAAACATTGGCACTTAAGAAGGTGATCTAAAACCAAGCAATCTTTTTGTAATTTTCTAAACGAACTATTCTCGACTGCTCTTATTTATCAAACTCTCTCCATTTTTCAAGCTTATTATCGAGTTGTTTAACGATTGGAGTGAGACGTGGTTGTCATATTATCCAAAAATTAGTCTGCTTAATATTGGCATGGATTCAAAGTAAAGGTTTTGGTTTCCAAACCTAAACCATTTCAATCTATTTAAATATATTTGTGAACAATATATAAATCTTTGTTATTGTCGGGATTATTATGTAGATTAGAAAACACGATAGAAGTTGTACCTTTATACTTCATTCCTTGAGTTTGCGTGAATGAAGATATATACGTCATTTTATTTAATTTTCATGTCATCAATTGACATGACATGAAATTTAT
Source organism: Logfia minima (assembly GCA_963921325.1). Lineage (NCBI taxonomy): Eukaryota > Viridiplantae > Streptophyta > Magnoliopsida > Asterales > Asteraceae > Logfia > Logfia minima. Next base: position 27,081,538 of record OY992768.1, read on the forward strand.
GCATTAAGAAAAATAAAAAGTGCAAATGAAATACTATGTTAAAACTATAATTGAAGGGTAACTGACCTTCTGATGACCCTTACCGACCTGTCTTACAGTCAATATGGGAGAGATAAATTGTGTAATTTACGGTTAAAGGGACTTGGAAACGGAATTTGAATCTGTGACCTCCGCATTTATACTGCATATCCCTCACTACTAAGCTACCATCGCGAGGACAATCAAAACCGCAATTAAAGGGACGGTGTTGATGGAATGAGTACATACGTTGATCCTTAAGCACTTGCACCACATCACTACCATTGAAAATGTGTAAGATGGTTAAAACGTTAATTATAAGAAAAAACGCATGCCAAAAGCAATGGACTTGTTAACATTCCACGACAAGATATAATCCATATGCATCCATAGCAGAAGCGATGGCTCACAAACAACTCTCGTGTTCTTATAAAAGTTGATTTTGTACTTACGGCCCACCAGTGAATAGTTAAACTCATAATAACTCCAACTTTCGTTATTTCGCGAATTCCACCTTCTACAATATCCTCAAAATCAGCCCCTAAATTAAAACACTAACATCATAAGACATACGAGCATATGTTCATCAATTAATATCGTCTCAATGCTTGGAGTTTGGTTATAGTTGATACGAAATGACTGTTTCCACACAAAATGAATCCTAACTTTAATGGTCCAAGTATCCTTTCCTTTCTACCGTCAATTTCTTTAACGAGGGCATTCGTACCACAGTCAGACATTATTTTTCTTGATCATGTGTTGTGTTGAAAACCGCAATATGAAGGGTGTATGTATAAAAGTGATCGTAAAATAATAATACGAGCGGGTATAATTAAATTGAGCTAAAATAAAGGTATAAAATATTAAAGTACTGTTTTTCAGATTATTATTCTATAAAAGATTCTCGCAATAATACAATATGAAAAACGATATATATGTTTATATATACCTAAAAATGTGATTGGTAGATAAGAAAATGATTAGATAAGATAGGAGAGAGAATAAGTGAAGTACATATGTCAAAAACTGTATGGTTAGGCTAAATTAGTCATATGTCTAATTAGACGGATATAGCATTACTCATACAATATTAAGGATCTGTCTTTTTTTCATTTTTAATTTTTTTGGAGTGGGCATTAAGTGTTTTTTTTTTTTTGAACGGATGACATTATATTAAAAAGCTGCTAGCAAGGTGCTAGAAGTTGAAATGTACAAGATCAAATCTAGAATAAACAAATTACACATTTCATATTCCTCCCGATAACTTTAACTGCTAGGACTGCAAAAATGATGAAAAAACTCTTGTCAATTACAGTGAACCGAGGCAAGAGAAAAATCCCCACCCACGGAGGCCGAGCCACCGGTTTTCACTCTGGGGTGTATTTGATAGGTATGTTTGTTTATGTAAGAAGCTATATTAGTCAATAATGTTATTTCTTTTTTATCGTTAAATCGATCGGTTGTTAACAATTTTCAACAAAATATAATTAAGAAAAAATGATCGTTAATTGTGTGACAAACATAAAATTAACTTGAACATTATAGTGTCTTCAATATATTTTTTTTTGAGAAAAAAAAACAACTTCAAGTTCTTTATCAAACAAAAACATTAGATTAAATTAAACAATATATAAGAATCAAATTTGCTTCACAAATTCTGCCAACTACATTACATCCTTGTGATACAAACACGAAAAATCCGTTTATATTACAAACAAACTACCATAACAAATATTACTACATCAAACTTGTTAATAATTTTCCATCTGATAAATTTTAAACGCGAATTAAGTTTTCATAGGTAATCTGTATCTGTATTTATATTTATTATAAAATAGAAAACAAAACTTAATGACAATTGTTATTTAATTCCATTTTATTTAAAAAGAAAACAAATAAATCTCTTTCTTTGTTGTATATAAAAAGTGCACAAAATTAGTAATATATTTAACTCAAGTTCTCCTATCCTATAAGTTTCCGATATAATCCATTCCCTTCTTATAGTTTTACCTTTATTTATTACTAGCAGACACCCGCGCAAAGCAGCGGAATACTTATTTCATTTATTGTTTTTATAAACATGTATTTCAAATATACACTTGTTTATATATGGACTAAATTACATTTAATTTAATTAATGTCTATGTCGTTTCCAAAATTAAGTAAGGGTATTTGTGTCATTTCTGTTCTTTAAAAATTGAACTTATTGAAGAAAAGGGTTAAACAATTATAAAGGTGTAAGATTCTTTTTGCTTTTCTTTTGTACCTTACTATTTCATCGTTAACCTTCTTTTTTATATGTGTAGCGTTGTGTTCTTCCATATAAAGTTTATGAATACAATTGGAGTTTTTTTCTTAACAACTAAATTTTATTAAATAAAATTAGTAAGGAACTAAAAAAAAAATTACAAAATATCAATAAGCATTGATTTTGAAGCCACAAACCCAAGATATAGTTTTTTTACTAATCCTATTAGAAAACCAATCAAACAAATGCATAACAATAGTCTCGAAAATATGACTCTTCCGCATCTTGTGAGATTGAAACACCGTGCTATTTCTATAAAGCCAAAAGCGTCCACAGAGTTGTCAAAACAATGACCCGCAGGATGTTCCTTTTCATCGGCCTCAACGTAACTTCATCCACCCAAGAGAAAAGATTTGTTACTACCTCAAAAGTAGGAAAAGGAAGATCTAACCATTTCATAATCTTCGACCAAATCTGATTAGCAATCTCACAATGTATAAACACGTGATTGCAATCTTCAGCTTGCGTATCACACGACGGGCACATAATAGAGGGCACATCAATACCCTTTACAACTAGATAATATCTAGTTGGAAGCCTATTCAAATTCAAACGCCAAACAAAAACGTTAACCTTTATGGGAACCATTTTGCACCACATGGTCTGAGAGTTACCTTCCGGGAGTAAAGAATCATCGATATGAGTACGAGTGCTGCTAACCACGAAATCGCCATCTGGACCAATATCACATCGAGATTCAATCCGAGTGTTGCCAAGCAGCTCTAATAGGTTCGAAAATTGCCTAGCCGTGTTCCCACCATCTGTCATATTTCTACTCCAATGCCACGTCCAAGAACCATTTATCCATATATCCGCCATGGTGCAATTCTTAACCGATTCCATAGCATAGAGTCTAGGGAACCGGTCTCTAAGTAATCCCTCTCCAATCCATACGTCTTGCCAAAACCCAGTATTGACTCCATTCCCAACCTTTTTTCGGAGATAAGAGTAAGAGACAATGTGTGTATCATGCAATTTATCAAAGAGTTTGACCATACTTGCCCAAATACCCCTACCTCTCGGTTTAGTGGCATGAGACCCAATACCTCCATAAACACCATGCAAACTTCGTATCACCTTTACCCAATTAGCATTGGTGTCATTAAAAAACCGCCATTGCCATTTGAGAAGTAAACCCATGTTCAAAGCCTTCAAGCTACCCACTCCTAAACCTCCTTTTTCTTTCGTATTTAAAACCACCTCCCATTTTACCCATGTCATCTTTCTATCATCCTCTCCTCTACCCAAAAAAACCGCGACCTCATCCTTTCAAGCTCTTTCTCAACACCCTCGGGCATTTTAAACAAGGACATATAATATATTCCAAGAATTCCAAGCACCGCCTTAGTCAAAGTTAACCTACCCCCGATAGAAAGAATATTAATCTTCCAATTAGATACTCTTTTCTTAACACGTTGCATCATGTCCTTCCAATTTTCTATCCGGCTCATGTTTGATCCCACCGGTAAGCCTAAGTACGTAAATGGGGAGCTAGCTGTCGAACACCCAGTAATAATAGCCACCTCCTCTACTTGTTGTAAATCGATACCCACACCATAAAGATTCAACTTTTGCAGATTAAGTTTTAAGCCTGACACAAGATAGAAACAGTTTAGCATAATAATCAAGTTTGTGATGTTTTGACTATACCATTCTCCTAAGAGAGTGCATCATCAACGTATAAAAGGTGGGACAAAGTAAGATCTTCATCACCAATTTTTAGACCCCGAAAGAATCATTGGTCCTTAGCATCTTCCATTGCTAAAATAAACAAGAAAGGAGACAAAGGATCTCCTTGGCGCAATCCTCTTCTTAGAGAGAATTCAACAGTAGGACTTCCATTAACAAGAACGGAAGCACGAGACGAAATCAAGCAGGCTTTTATCCACCCCATCCAAGTGTGATCAAACCCCATGTGTTCCATAATTTTGAGCAAATAATTCCAGCTCACAGAATCGTAAGCTTTGTCAAAATCAACCTTTAGAATCATCACCTTTTTCTTTTTCCTTTTAAACCAATCGAGCACCTCATTCACCATTAGGGGGCCATCCAAAATCTGTCTCCCTTTCACAAAGGTTGTTTGCTCGGGGCTAACAATCCTATCAACAACCTTTGCCAACCGATTGGCCAACAACTTGACAATAATTTTGTATTGTACTCCGATGAGGCGGATAGGGCGATATTCCTTGATAGAAGTTGGGCTCGCTATTTTTGGGATCAACGTTATAAAGGACGAATTGCATTCGTTTGGAATATAACTTGATTCAAAAAACTCCTCTACAAAGCTACAAGTATCTCCTTCCAAAAGCTCCCAGAATTTTTTCACAAACCGAAACGAGAACCTGTCTGGACCTGGAGCCCGATCACTACCACATGACCACACAACTTTTTTTACCTCTTCTATAGTGAAGCGAGAGCTCAAACTCTCCCTTTGAACCGAGGAAAGCCTCAACAATCGCGAGCTAGGTTGATTGAGAGTAGCTCCCTGAAAAGTTCCGAATTTATCTTTAAAAAACTACAAAAATCTATCCTTCACCTGATCTGGTTGATTGATCCACACGCCATCCACCATTAAACCCGAACTTTGTATCTATGGTGATGGAATGAAAGAAAGTGGTTATCTTGTGTTGTGATTCCATTTTGGTAACTCAAATTATTTTCTATGCTTACTTAATAGTTGGTTAAAATGCATATTAAATGAGAGCAGTTAGAGAAACGAAACCCAATCTTCAAAAGGTTTTTATATATGTCAACCATATGACCTAGTGCACCCTATATAATTTTGGTTCCTCTTGGAGAAGAAGCTCCAAAATCATTGCGTAGAGAAACTTTTCACATAAAATAACCACCTTTTTCAAATGTTAATTTAGATGTATATTGTGACAACCCTCAAATTACGGTAAATTCCGTACATCATCTTACGTGCACATTAGGTTAATTCCCTACTTAATTAATGTGAATTCGTTTTCATCAAAATAAGTCTAGCACAAAGCCTACAGTTGCATATTGAGATGCACACTATTTTAATGCAGGATGCATTCGTAATCATTGAGAATTACACAAACCATCGGTAGAGACCGACATTCACGAACGTTGGTGATCAATTTTCATAAATAACATAAATCTATTCGAATATAAATAGTAGTTATTTACATTATAATAATTATGCTAATGTATGAGCATAACAACCTTCGATAATCAATAAACGTTCGTATGAACTAAAAGTCGTGCAACGACAAATTTAAGTGTGTAATTAATCGAACGAGTATCAGTAAATACTTGAATATTATTATAATCAACTAGTAATATTCTAGTACTCTTAATTTAACCTAATTACCATTAAATTACCTTAATTACACAATTAACACCTTAATTAATCAAGGTTAACCTCTAATGACATAAATATCTAATGTTAATCCTAACTAGCTAGAAAGTCAAGAGGAGGCCATCCCTCCCCTTGACCTTTTGACATTTCCTTGACTTTTGCAACCCTTGCAACATGCAAGACATGCACATCATACCTCCATGTCTCCACACTCTCCATACACACACCACCTCTTGACTTTGCACTTCATTTCACCATTTCCATTTAAGTAAAACAATCAAACTCTCTCTACTCCCTCCCTCCTCAAAAGCTACATTTTTTGGCAGCCCCTCCCCCCTTTTTTCCTGTCCAAACAACCACCATTACACCACCATTCAACCACCACTCCACCACCTTGAACCACCACCTTAAAAACCATCATTTTTCACTCTTGTAACTCACAAACACTTACACATTCTAATACCATTTCATTTCATGGGTAAAATACACTAAGCACACGGATTTGAAGCTAGGAAGTCATCCACAAAGAAACCGAACACTCATCCTGCTCAAAATCGCCTTTTTAGGCTTTGTAAGGAAACTCTCCCTAGTTAAATTAGTTTAAATATATGTTTATGCTAGTAATGTTCACTCTCATGTTAAATCAACTAGTTACATGCTAAAAATGTTGTTTTATAATATTATATGGCTAGAACTTGTTTAAAAGAACAAAGGAAAACTCAAATATGCTTATGGACAGAAACTTTGGAAGGTCATAACTCATACATAAAATAATCAATTTTGTTGATTCTTGAGTCTAATACTAATTTTAAGAAGTTATCTTTCCATTCTAAGTGGTTTCATGTCATTTGGACTTGTTTTGGTACGTCAAACCTAATTTATAACAAAAAGTGCCTAAACTGCCTTTTGGAGACAGATTATGACCTTACTTTGAAAAATCATAACTTTCAAACCACATATCCAAATAAGGTGAATCTTTTTCCTAAAGGTCACAAATTTTCTTAGCTTTAAAACTAGTATGAGCACGTTTTGTGAAAATAAGTATAACTCAATAAACAAGTTATTCGTCCACTGATTGTCTAGAAACGTTACTGTTGTACCTTTGTGTACTAAGAAATATATTTGAACCACTTATATTTGTTCAAAAATTACGAATCTTATGTCAAATTAAACCTAACACATGTAAGTATCTATGGTAAAGATCTCATAACAAAGTACATCATGTTGACTAGTTAAAACGACCCCACAAAAAGGGTTAAAAAGAGGACAGAAATTGTTCAAATTGGGACAAACATTTAAAAGCGAAACTATAAGGACTAAAGGTACAAAATCCATAGTCTTGGGGACTGAGATGAATATATCAGTAAGTTAAAGTATAATAGAGAATGATATATGGTTTATAATGTTAAGATCAAGACTTGAAAGCTTAAAAGTCGATAAATGGAAAGTATTGTGCAAGAAGTATAATAAATAGAACTATAAGGAACAAATATGTTAAATCCGTGACTTTGGGGACTAATATGTTGAAATCAGTAAATAAAATGATTTTATGATTTAATTTATAGTTTAGAGTATAAAAATCAAGACTTGTGTGGTTAAATATCGAAAAATCGAAACGTTAAGCTAAAAACAGAAAAATATAAAATACAAGGGTTAAAACTATAATTTTGAGAACTTTAGGGACTGTTATGAACCCTCTGAAAATCAGGGAACTTAATTATAAAAATATACATTACTTTACAATTAGTGTATAAGCCGAGAAATCGTAGAAAACGAATTATATAATGAGTTGTGAAACTTATAATGATATTGATATATATATATATATATAAGTATATATATATTATGGCTAAGTATCATGGTTATAATATAGTGACTTATGACTCCCGGTTTAAAAGCCGAATAAACGAAATAGTGAACCTTGAATCTAATACAATCAAGACGATATATATATATACAAATCCTTAATCAACGCTATTAATATATTATGAAATATAGTATATTACAATGTTGACATAAACGATATTGATATTTTGAAAACTATAAAAGATCACAACGTGTCGTTTACGCCTATGATGGCATTACATGATATTCAAGCCCTTCGATGACACTTTTACATCTAGTTGAGTGAACAACTGGCATAGACAGACTATTAAGTCGTCTACATTTATTAACTCGACCTCGTGCGTTTAGGGCGCTAAGAGGCTTTATTGGGCATTTTTATATAAATTTATTTTGCAAGCACGCTCGGACTCAGGTGAGTTCACAGCCCCTATTTTACTGCTTTTTACTGCTTTCTAAATTTGGGGTGAAAAACATATGTACCGTTTACATACAAACTGCTTTCATGCGATGATTGAAAACCTGACAACGAATCCTTGTAGTGCATAGAAGTCCTCATGGCTACAAACTGTAACCATTAGCTAGATGACGCTAGCCATCGAATATGCGAATAGTACTATTGGGATGACATCCCTCCCACTTTTGTTAGTCATGCTAACTGCCGACTATAAGTCGAGACGAGGAGCGTATATTTTAATGGTCCCAGGCAAAAACAATAAAAGTCTTGCAAACCTTCAGGGATTCGCCGTCAGCTATTTATTGTTTTAAACTCTATATCATCGTACTCTTGTCCATGGTTGGCATGATATGATTTGCGAAACATTACTAAACTCTTGGTTTAATGATTGAACCTTAAACTTGTGGATTTCACTCAACAATTTTGTTGACCTTTTTACTGTGTTTTTCAGGGAATTAACTATGCTGTAAGATCACATGCATATTGGAACCGTACCTGCCACGATGATTAGGATGCCATATTTTGAACAAATGGGATTTAATTATAATACTAACTTAATGTAGTTTTATTTAAGAAATCCCGGAACTTATATGTTGTTAAAACAATGTATTTGATAACATTGCTATTTGACGGCTTGATGAGTCGTAACGTTTGTAAAAATATTATTGGCATGTTAATATTATAGATGTTCTGCGATAATCATACGCTCTCGATGTATTGTTAGTCGATCGTCGTCACCCCCCGAAAGCTTCCGCATCATTATTATACTCTAAATTTTGGGGGTGTGACATATACTCCTTTCGTACCAAGTTTCCTCATGTGTTTTGTGAATGCAATAATCAAGTACAAATAATTGAATAAAACCTCATAGACTTTCCAGTAATAATAAGGATCTCTAATAGAGTATGTGACATAAGCTCGGATTTGAGCACGTACTATAAAGTGTGCAACCGCACAGGGCCTCTCATTTTTTACGGGCCCGAATTTTAGAATTCAATGAGTTATTATAAAATGATATTTGAACGATTTTGATTGAACTAACCAGTGCTTTATGATGAAGAAATACGTGCTTTATGTATCTGAAAAGTAATAATCGAAGCAACATCAGAAATAAAATCTAGAATTGTGTTTTAATGGAAGAAATATGAAGCACAAATTTTGTTGGGCCGGGAAGATGACTGCAAATAGTCGTACGTTTTTAATACTCCGTATATTTATTACCTTTTTCCTTAAGAACCCTTAGTTATTATGCAAATTTCAATTTAACCCTTTATAATGTTAACTCATTCAATAAATATCCAATACAGAGTATTAAGTATAAGTACTACTAGTTTAATATTGCCCATTGTTTTGTTGAATTTCTTTGTTTTGATCATAAATTAATTTCACAAAAAATACTAGATAGTCCATCACTTTATAAAAATTCTAGTTCTACCAGCTAGACTTCAGATATTGTTTCTAAATGTTTTCAAACATCAAACAACTTTTATTTTGTCAAAAATTAAAGTATATTCAAAGTTAAATTAAGAAATATACAAATTATTTTCTAATAATGTACAAAATCTTGTAACGAAATCATAACAACATTTAACATCTTTTATATTCAACTAAATTTACGGGATAGACATGGTGACAAGAATGTAGAATGAAGATGTCATTTTATAAGGAGGTTTAGATGTAGTGAAACTACCTCTTTTAAAAATTACACTAGCCAGAGTGCAGCAGGTGACAGCCGGTCTCAATAATTCGTTCAACTATTAAATAGTTTACATGATGATTCACCTACATTATATAAAGAACTAGTTTAACATTCAAGACCAAACATGCCCTTTGAGCATGTCAGGTATTTGGGGCTTAATTGTTATTGTTAAGACATTACCCTTTTATGATGATTTTCTTATGATAATAACTTGTATTTAACATGAAAGTTGTAGTTTACTTATCCAACATATAGATTATTTAATTTGGTACAAAGTATGCTTGTATACTAGTTGCAAATGATTTTTTGTGCTAGTTCACCCAACACACAAAAAACTGCATGTACAGCTAGCACAGAGAATAAATACTATTCTGACAATTACATATCATTTCTTATGAAGTTCAATTATGTATTGATGATGTTCTAAAGATTCAAGATAGAGCAATGATTGAAGATTGAAGATTGAAGATTGAAGAGCATTCCACTTGTTGCAGATTCAAGTGAATGTGTTACCAACACCTTAAGACTTATGTGTATGATCAAAAGGCATCTTCAGATGTTGTACACATTGTACACACCTGCCTATTTTGGTTGTTTATGCACAAAATGTCTCATTATCAATGTCAGCCAACAAAACAAGATAAGCAGTGTACTATCTGACATCTGTACAGACAGCAGAGTTGGTCATGCAAAACAAGTCAAAACACAAAATTGAGCATGTTTTGAATTGTCCAATGAAGATGGAGACATTTGGAAGATTCTAATTGGTTGATCAAGTTACAAGTGATATACAAGCTCAACTATAAATACTGAACTTTGACACACCCCCAAATTTGACATTTATAGTTAATCATGCGGAAGCTTTCGGGGCGTGACGAGGATCGAATAACATTACCTCGAGCATATGATTATCGCAGAACATCTATATTATTAGGATGCCAATAATTATTTTACAAATGTTACGGCTTATTAAGCCGTCAAAATAGCAATGTTACAAATACATTGTTGTCAACAAATTACCAGTTTCGGGATTTCATAAATAAGACAACAAGTCAATTAATCCCATTGTTCAAATTTAAAATATGGCATCCTAATTTATCGTGGCAGGTACGGTCCCAATATGCATGTGTCTTACGGCATAGCTAATTCCCCTGAAAAACATATTTTTAAAAGGTCAACATAACGTTGAGTGAATTCACAGGTTTAATGACTCTATCATAAACCATCATTTATAAACATTTTATCAACATATCAAAAATGGCAACAAAGGCCTATTGTGCGATTATTCTCAATTTAAATCAATCAAAACCTCTAACTACGATCCCCCGAGGGTTAGCTAAACCGACGAGTTAATATGCCGAACTAAGCCTATAACCAAACCACAACACAACAATGGATGAAACATTTGCCTGGACCGGTTAAGTATACTTCGTCCCCAAAACATGCGAACAAGGTCGCTAGTTAGCGCGACTAACTAAAACATACGTGGGATGGGCTTGTCAAACCCGATAGTACTATCTATATACTCAGTGGTTAGCGTCATCTAACTAATGGTTATAGTATTGCATGCTAGGACTTCGGCACTACAACTTATCCAACTTAGTCGCTCATAAGGATACAATGTCAGGTTTTAATAATCGCATACATTCAGTTATATGTTTTTCACCCCAAGTTGAAAGCATTAAAACAGTAAAAGTGGGGCTGTGAACTCACCTGGAGTCCGAGCGTGCTAGCAAAACAGTTTTATATAAATGTTCAAGTAAGCCTCTTAACGTCCTAAACGCAAGAGCTTAAATTAATACATGTAGACGACTCAATAGTTAGTCTATGCCAGTTGTTCACTCAACTAGGTTTAAATGTGTCATCAACGGGCTTGAATATCACGTACTTTATTTTAAAAGAAAACGACACGTTGTGATCCTTATTAGTTTTCAAAATCATTAAAATTCGTTTACCGTTATAATATACTTAGACGTTATATATATATACATACTCATAGGCACATATATATATAATTATCTATCGTTGTGATACTTGACCAAAATATATACATATACTCATACATGTACACATATATATATATATATATATTAATGTCGTTATATGTTTTTATAATTCATTTTTACACCTTCGACGTTATGATATTGAATAATTCATTTTAACTCCGTTTTTAACCTAACTTTTAGGTTTATCGGGTTTTAAATCGTACAATTCTTGTATCTAATATTTTAAGTCATGAATTAAACTTAATTACATTTCAATTTATTGATTTCATAATCTAAGTCCATAACTTAGGGATTTTTATACTTTTATTCCCTAAATTTCCTATTTTAACGTTTTTAGTTCACGGTTTCAGTTTTAATCCGCATTAATATCCAAGCCCTGGGTTTTAACATTTTAATTTATGAATTTATCCATAATACATCTAGACCTACTGATTTTCATTCACAAGTCCTCAAATTTTACGGTTTTTGCAATTTAGTCCTCCTAGTCTCATTTATCTCACTTTTAACACATAACTTTGGTGATTTAAGATTTAATAATCTAGATCTTGTTCTGATTTGTTCTAATACTTAATTTATACCTAAATACATGAAATATACTAATGTCCATTTCTAACAGTTTCTGTCCAGAATAACACATCAAAAGTCCTTAATATATGATTTTTATCCTTTTTGTCCTTTTTAGTTTCATATGTCCATTTCTAACAGTTTCTGTCCAGATTTTAGTCCTTCTTTGGCCACAATTTTGACTAGTCAAGAAAGCTCATAATATTATGAAAATTTTTATACATGTTCTTCTATGTCTTAGCTTTCCAGAAACATAAGATTCATAATTTTTGGTTAAGTTTAAGGGGTCCAAATATATTTTACACTACATAAAGGTCCAACAGTTCTTATTCTGGACAGTTAGTCATAGATCCGTATGTTTCTTGAGTTTTACTTAACTTCACGAAATGCAATCATACTACTTTTAAAGCTAACAAAATTTTTGACTTGTAGGAAAAAGAATCAACTCATTTAGATCTACGGTTTGAAAGTTATGACTCTTCAAGGTTGGGTCATTTTCTGTCACAAAAGAACAGCTTGTATACATTTTCTTAGAAATTCATTTTAAAATATCAATACTTGTCTAAAAATTACGAAACCACCTGGGTTGGAAAGATAACTCTTTTGGTCTTAATTTTAGACTCAAGAAACGTAAGATTTGGTTAATTTTTGACCAAGTTATTAACCTCCAAAGTCGACATAACTTTCTGTCCAGATTTTATACTTTCTGTTTTGGGTTTTCTTGGTTCATCCTAACAAGTTTTAACTATGTAATTATATAAAACATCATTTTTCGCATGAATCTATTTGATTTAAATGAGAGTGAACATTACTAGCATAAACATGAATTTAAACAAATTTAACTAGGGAGAGTTTCCTTACAAAGCCTAAAAAGGCGATTTTGAGCAAGTTAACGGTTTGAACTCATGTGGTTGGCCTCCTAGCTTCGATTCCTTATGTTTAGCTTGTTTTACCCATGAAATGAGATGGTAATGAGATGGTGTTGAGTTGTGTATGTGTTTGTGAGTTAAAAGAGTGTAAAATGGTGATTTTAGAGGTGGTGGCTCATGGTGGTTGAAGGTGGTTGTATGGTGGATGTATGGGGGTTGAATGATGGACTTGTGGTGGTTGTTTGGGACAAGAAAAGGGGTGGGGAGGGCTGCAGAATCTCGTGGCTCTTGGGGGAGGAAAAGAGGGAGAGAATTTGTGGTTTGTGTGTGTGTGGAAATGAGAGGAAATGGGGTGTAAGTCAAAGGAGAATGATGGCTAGCCATTTCCTTGATTTAGGGATCAAGAAGTGTGATCAAAGGGGTCCCTAGGGCCCCGTTCTTTGGCTGATTTTGGAGAGGGAAAGGAAAGGGGGGGCCCCTTTTGAAGGTTAAACATAATTAGGCTAGATATTTTGATCATTAATCGCTAATCTCGATTAGTTTAGTCGTTAGTCGTATGATTAGGGTTAATTAGGTTTAGTTAGGGTAGATTAAGTTTGATTAGCATAGATTAGGGTTATTAGGATGTCACAAGTTGATTGAATCATCATTCGAATGATTATCGATGCTTCATTTATCATCAACCGGGATTTTCTACGGCTTTGTGATAATTGAATCGGATTAATTGTTTGATTCGATTTCTTGGCACTTCATGCTTTCAATTAGATTATTAATAGTAGTTTACCTTATATTACTTGATCTTAATAATAATCGGGAGTCGATTGATAGGTTAACCGATTTAATTTACGTTTTATCTCATTCGTTGCACGTTTTCTATTTCGCGTGAACGTTTATCGAATTTAAAATTGTTACGCCTATTTCCTAGCATAAATATCAATATAATAATAATAACGACTATATAATTTTACAGATTTACGTTATTTTCACAAAAGGATCACCAACGCTCGTGAAATTCGATTTTTACCGATTTTCTCGGTTAATTCTCAAAATTCATAAATGCATCTCGCATTAAAATTCATTGCATCTCATATGCAAACACGGGCTTTGTGTTACACTTTATTTGATAAAAATGAATTCACTTTAATTTAATAGGGAATTAGCCTAAATGCACGTGATTAAATTGTACGGAATTAACCGAAATTTGAGGGTTGTCACAAACTTTAACCATGAAGTCAAGTGTGTGAATCCTAAATGAATTTATAGTGAATTAAGAGAACAATTGAATTGACAGAAATAACATTACTTGTAACCAGCTTTGAGTTTGTTCTTAGCTGATAAGAGTGTTCATATATGTACTCAATTAAGTTAGGCATTCCGCATCTAACTTCTAATTCTTTAATTTACTCAAATGTGACAACCGGAAAATTAAGGTTAACTTTTACCTTAGATAATACGTCATTACTCATACTTAGTGCATAGTTAGGCTAAGTGCATGATCAAGTCATTATGTATAGAGATGACTGAAACATAAACGATGTACATTATGAACTAGCACGATATGCTATCAATTATTGAATGACAAACAAATATGTGATTACTGAGCTACTATGTTCATATCAATTAAACTATATTCACAAATGTTTATAAATCACAAAAACCTACACCAAATTTACTCACACATTAACCATGCATGCATGCACCACCTTGTATGAATATACCGCTTAATAAATTGAAAGTTTCCCTCCCATTTCTTGACCAAAAACTGTCCCACACACACATATGCATAATTCACTACTTATATTTCTTGTCTCCTCCATAAGCTTAAGGACCTTTGGTTAGAACCTTAGACCACATGATAACCAAGCAACCATTACCTCCTTGTCCCCCCTCATGAAAAATCTGCTCCAAGTACCTCCCATATCCCCATAGAAGTTGACTTACATCTCCCCATGCTCTAACTAAGGCTAGATCTAAACTAGAGAACTAACTAACAAAAACCAAGCTCTCCACCTATAAATACAAGCACTTATGATTTCATAATCCTTTGCGACTTCTTAACACTCAAAGAAAACTCTCTCTTGATCTTTTCTCTCCCCTTAAATCTTCTACCATACATACAACTTACAAATCATCACCAAACTTACTAAGTAGCTAAGTATTACTCTCAAAGATAGTAGATTCAAGTGTTGTACTTAAGCCTTCTACCTTCTAGCTTTCTTAAGACTTGTAAAGCCTTCTTAATACTTGTAAGTTCCCTAAACATTGTCTCCTTTATTTCATTTTTATCATCTACTAAGTCTTGTTAATAATAAGTAAACACATATATGCACTCGAACACAAATAAAAAGATGACTATGGACTTATACTTTGATGGACTTTTGGGACTTTATATACTAAAGAGAACTCTACTAAAACCGTGATTTAAAATTGTATATAGTTGACTTAAAGGTTAAAGATGTTATAATATGATCATTTATACCCATGACCTTTGTGAAACAAACAGAGCAAACAGTAAGTACTTACATGACTAAAAGTCAGAATATGTATGGAAAATGTACCAACTATGGAGGATCATAACTTGCTCAAGACTTAATGAAAAGTGATGAATCTTTTTCTGAAAGTTACTTTAGTGTCTTAACTTTGGATCAGCACAACATATCTTTCTCACTCAAAGATCTCGACCATCAAATTATTTTTGCAAACTCGGATGTCCAGCAGGTCTTAAATTTGAGAGTCTGAGTTGGAAAAATCATTTGCATGACTTATACTTTTCCAAAAATTATGAGACCAGAGCCAAAAGACTTATAAAACATGTTATTTTCATTGGAAAAAAGTACTTGATCGGAATCATTTTAGATCTAGTAGAAATGGTCCCACAAAAGTGACATTAAATCTTGGACACATTCACCTTTTAAACTATTTTGTAGTTTTAAAGAGTAAAATGTGTTATTAAAACTAGTAGGAGGGTTGACTTATAGATAAGTAAAATTTAAATATATATGTACATAAACACTTACATATATATATATATATATATATGTATTTCATACCACCGATATGGACGTGTTGTGTAAAAAGTTGAGTTAAACAATTATATGTAAAACTGCATTATGACCAAGTCTATATGGGTGGTTTAACTTTCAAAACACAAGTGCATATAGAACATATCATTGTGACCCTAAGGCTCCTTATTGATTTAGGTTTCGATTGAGTCACTACGTTGTCATCACGCTTGCTTGATTTCACTCTCGTACTATTCACTTGTTGAGGTGAGTTTCATAGCCCCATTTTTTTTACTTGTATTGTTATGCTTGGGGTGAGAATACATGTTCATTTTCTTTATGAACACAAGTACACTAAAACTTATTCTTATTACATGAGTAACATATTAATCCAATAAGACCTCTCTATCATGAATCGTTAGTTGTGGATATGAATGTGGATGTTGTGAATAGATCTATTAGGCTGACACTCCCATTCGGATTAGTAGCACTAACTTGATTGAGGTCAAACGGACGTATAATCATTTGAGGACTACTAGTGTTTTGGATTAGACACTCATTAGAGTCACTAACTACTACTTGTTTAGGTTTCGTTTCATGAGCTCATGGCAATAGTATTACTTTATGTTTCGTTATGCAATAACGAACTAAATCTTGCAGTTCATGTTACCAATTACAATTGCTTAAACCTGTGAGCTCACAACTTTATGTTGACAATGTTTAGCATGTTATTCATAAGGCCATAAGTCGCATATAGCACGGATAGCTTTTGGAGCATTTCACTAGAGTCACACATTTTGCGACGTCATTTTGATGAAGATTTTATTGCATTACTATAAAAATCTCTTTAACTCAGTAGTGAACTCAAGGGTGAAATAATCGGTCGAATTATCTATGTTCAAAACAATGTATCTTTCGGAACGTATTTATTTAAAACGATATATATAGATGTCGTGATTCGGATTAGTCATACTCCGTCAAAATTCTGCTACGACAGGGTATGACAAAATAATTAAATTGAAAAATTGCTATTTGTTCTTATTATTCTTTACAAGCTAAAACTATTACACAATCCATTATAAATAAAATCAAAAGGAGTTGTATTCACCCCTCTACAACAACTGGCATCAGAGCAGTTAAGATTGTTCTAATCTTATATTTGTTAAGATGACCACCTATAGTTCAAACTCTGGTTACTCGGAAAATGGTTCTGCATCCAGACCTCCTAAGTGTGATGCTTAGGAATTCCAAACCTGGAATTCTAGGATGATGCTCCATTTTGAATCTTTTGATCCGTTGATGCCAAACATTGTCTTTGAAGGACCATTTGTATCCATTACTTCTATTGATGTTCTTGCTTCTGGAACTACCCTTGCAACATTTAGGAGGTAGTTATAACATCAAATCAATGGTTTGATGAAGACAAAAGAAACAAATTCAACTATTTTAGTAGACTCCTCTTCTACTGATTTTACTTCCATTACACCATTGTTTTCAAAAGTTACTTTCTGTTTATGAATTGGTGTAGTGGAAGTCTTAGTTTACAATGACTATGTTTCATTAATTGTCTCAGCTCTCTCTGGTTGACAAAATGTATCAACTCAGGGACTGCTGATGGATTAATAGAGTCATTTACATTGGACAACTCAGTTTCATCATATATGAAAGTGTAATTATGATTAAATGGTGGAGGGATTTTAGTGTATCACATTCCACGGTAATCTTTGGGCTGTTTTTGTACGGTTAACAGATTATCTAAGGTTTCTATTAATAAATCTTCTTAGTTCAAGTTTCCTAACATTTGCATTTACTAACTCATTTTCATTTTCAGAAGATTGTCAAGTTAAATCTGACACGTGTTCACGAGCTAAATCAATTATTTGACTCTGCTCGTTAACTTTGTCTTTTAAAACTTTTAAATCTTCTTTATCAGATTTAGATTCACTAACTAGCTCAGAGTTTCTCTGTCTAACCGTGTTTTCTTCTTTTAAAGTATTAAGCTGAGCCGTCATCAAGTTAGATGATTCTACTAATTTCTCAGCCTGTTCGTCAAAGTTAGTACATAAAACACATACATTTACAACATAATCTAAGTTAAGTAATACCTTATGCTTCTCAGCATCCAAGTTGGCCATGTAAGCTATGAAGTCTTTTGAGTTCATTTTCTCAGTTGACTCCAGCCGTACGACCCTTGTCTCTGAAGCGGGTACCTCTAACTCCGTGTCTTGCTCTGAGCTCTCCTCTAAATATGTCTAAGCCTTTTCTTCCCTATTCTCTTCATCGATAGAGGCCATAAACGTCTGAGGTTCTTCAACTTTAGAACTCCAATCATACGACCCATCCCGCGTTTGAACCACCAAGGCTTTGGAATTGGTATTATTCCCACAGTTGTGGTTGCTGCTTGATGTCCCTTGATAAGAGTACCTCTGCCCATTTTGACTTGAAGTCTATTCCCTTTTAGGTCTATGACATTCCCTAGCGAAGTGCCCAAAACCATCACACTTATAGCACTTGACCTTAGTCTTGTCAAACCTGACCTTTCCACCAACAAACTTCCTACTTGTTCTGTTCATAAACCTCTGCGCTCTTCTTGCAACCATAGCCATTTTCCATTGCAAGTCCATTTCCTCTAAATCGTCAGGGTCTAATTGGTCATAATCATCATTTACCATTGCAGGATCCGTGACTTTACCCTTTATGAAGCTCTCATGAGATGCAATGAAAGATGCAAGCATGGAAACTTGATCTTCAACCCACTTCATACTCATGGTGTTAGGAATATAAATAGGATTTGCATGTGTATTATTTGTATTAAGTGTGAGTTGTATGAGATTAGTATAAATAGGTGGTTAACCTTTGTCATTTGGAACACTTAACCTTGTAAAATCATTTGTGCTTAATAGAAAAAATCATTCAACCAAATTCTCTCTCAATATTCATCATAAACTTGCTTGAATATGTTTAACATTTGGTATCAGAGCTAGAGGATTAAAGATTTGGAGATTATCAAACAAGAATTCATCAAAGAAAAAGTCAACAAAAAGTCAAATTCGTGACTTTAAAGATCAAATTCGGAGATTTGATTGTGTTATGATGAAAGTAATCCGATAGAATTGAAGCTTAGTGATCAAGGAACATGTTGGTGCACGTTTGGTGACAACAACTTCTAGTTTGTAATAGTTAGGTTTAGAAGTCATTTTGTTAATCATTGTAATCGTTAGCTTAAGTTTTGTCTGTGTATTTTGTAGGTTCGTACGAACTTAGAGTAGGTACGAACCTACAGGTTCGTACGAACTTAGAAGCAGCTAAGTTCATACGAACTTAGTTGCCTATAAATACACAAGTCCGAAAAAGTGGTTTTTAAGAGTTTAGGAACTGCGTTTTTCCAGCTAGGTTCGAATACTCTGTGTAACTTCGAATGTAACCTCGTTTACATTCAATAAAAGTGATATTTATACTCGTTTGTTATCGTTTATGCTTATGTGAGGATTCCGCACTCATATAAACGTTATTACCTCGTAGATCCGAGCCCCAATGGGACTTACAAGTGGTATCAGAGCCTTTAAACATTCGTTTTTGGTTCGGGGTAAAGAAAAGATAAAGAAACGAGAGATTACAAGTGTTTTGGAAGATAAAAGTTGTACTTTCAGCTTCCTCGAGTGCTTATGATTCATATTCTTTAAGTTTCGGTCGATTTCAACGGTTGAATCTTTCTAGATCTGAGTTTTTGCTCAGATTTGAGTTTGAACAGCAAGTTCGTACGTTTCAGAAAGTGTCGTACGAACTTACCCAGAATAGCCATTCGAACTTAGGTTTATACGAACATACTAAGTTCGTACGAACCTACCATTCGAACTTAGATTTTGTTCGAACATACTAAGTTCGTACGAACTTGTAAGTTCAAAAAATTCTAACTTCGCACGAACTTAACTCCCATAAGAGTTATTTGGAGGGAAATTTATGGAAAATTTTCTTTCACCGAAATTTGAATTTAGGCTTACCATTGTTTACCTTTCGTTTGAGAAAATTTGAATTTTACTTGGAAAGTTTTCGAGAAATTTTGGTGGGAAATCTGTGGTTTGAGTGAACTTGACATTAGTTGACTTTCTACAAACTTACCTCAATCCCGTTTACACTCTTTCAAGATGTCAAATGTGAACAAGCTGATAGAAATGGATCCTGAAGTAGGTAAAGCTACTTCACCACCAAAGCTGTTAAAGGCTGAAGATTATTTCTGGTGGAGAGAAAGATTTGAATCTTTTACAAAGTTCAATGACATCAATATGTAGATCTGTATAAATGAAGGATATGATACACCTTCTTATGAATTCGAAGGGAAACTTAGGTTTCATTCGTATTCAACGATGAAGGAGGAAGACAAAAGGATGTATGATGCAGAGAAAAAGGTGTTGTCTGCTATCATCAAGTGTCTTCCAGAAGAAATTAAGTATTCCTTCAAACAACGTTACGGATATTCTAGAGAGCTCTGGGTAGCTTTAGAGAAGAGATTTGAGTATGATGCACAGATCAAAGAAAGTAGGGCTGACTCACATCAAGGAACGTCTACTAGTGATCAATACTCAGGGAATAGTACAAATTCCAGAGCCTTGGTTACTCTAACACATGACGGTTCATATGATCGGAATACACATGTTGAAGAGCCTCAGGAATTCGTGACCACAATTGACGAGGTAGATCAAAAGGGTGCTAGTGAGAAGAAGACTGAGAGAGAATTACCTGCTTCAGAGACCAGGGTTATAAGGCTGGAGTCAACTGATACTATGAGTACAAAGGACTTCATTGCATATATGGTCAACATGGATGCTGAGAAGCATAAGGTTATTCTAAACTTAGACTCTGTAGTTAATGTTTGTGTTTTATGTACTAACTTAGCAGAGCAGGCTGAGAAATTGATTGAATCATCTAATATGATGATGGCTCAGCTAAATGCTTTAAAAGAAGAAAACACAATTTTAAAACTGAGAAACTCTGAGTTAGTTAATAAAGCTAACTCTGATAAAGAGGATTTAAAAGTTTTAAAAGACAGAGTGAACGAGCAGAGTCAAATAATTGACTTAGCTCGTGAGCATGCTTTGGAATTAACTAAACAGTCTTCAGATAAAGAAAAAAACTAGCAGACACTAAGGTTAGGATTGCAGATCTTATTAGAAAATTGGAACTAAGAAGATTTTCAATCGAAACTTTAGATAATCTACTAAGTGTTCAGAAACAGCCCAGTGATTACAGGGGAATGGGTTACACTGAAACCCCTCCTCCATTTAATCATAATTATAATTCTACATCAGATGAAACTGAGCTGTCAACTGTGAATGACTCTTTCAATCAACCAGCAGCCTCTGACATGGTAGACATCATCGAGTCGACTAAGTCAGAGAGAGCTGTGTCAACGACTAATGAGGAGTCAAAAACTAAAATTGAGTTTGTTAGACCTACAATAGAAGATGTTGAGAACAAAAATGAAAAAGGTAAACAAATAGAATCTGAATTGGAACACCAAGCGATTCTCAGGGCTCAAAAGAAAGCCTGGGAGAAACGTTCGTGCTTCACATGCCATCAAAAGGGACATGTAGCAAGTGTGTGTCCATATAAGAAATCAAGAGTTTCGACGATTGATAGTCCAAGGAGCACTTCTCTTGAAATGGGAAGCTTAAATGGAGAATCAATTCGGTCGAAACCTTCAAAACGTTTTAACAACCCCAACAAAAGTTTTTCTAACCAGAGTAGTAGTATCTATAAGTCTAGGGTTAGATATTCTTCAAACCAAAGGCCTGTCAATCAAAGACTTTTCCAAAAGTCTCCGGATAGAAGGGCTAGTGCTAGTTCCTCCCATTCTCCAACAAGTAAGAATTCCAAAGTATCCAAGTCACCTAAAAGGTGAGACGGATATCTGAAGGAATTTACATTTGTTGATGAGAATGGTCGATCCAAGTCCGTGGTGGCTTGGGTCCCCCTAAATGACTAATGATTTTTATCTAGTGTGCAGGATCACAAACCTCATAGGGTACAAGTTCAGCAGAAGACGTAGCGGCTGAGGGGGAGATAAGATCAAATCTGGGATGATAATCTAGCTGAGATTTATGGTAAGGCTTTTGATCAATCAAGTTTTGAGTTGTTAGTCCACATCGCTGATATGACAAATCATGAGTGACATATCTCCCTTAAGAACTTTTATCTATCTTTATTTCTTAGGATTTTTTAGTTAGTTTGGAAAAACTATAAAAATATGAGTGTCACTGTAATGACGCGAAGAAATGACGAAAACATTACCTATGCCTAGAACATTTTTATATGTATGGCTTTTAGATGTAGTACATACACAGTAAAAGTACTTTAAATATAAACGTAACTAATAGCTTCATCATACGATGTATTGGTAGGCATACGACATAACGGCTTTCAAGTACCCAATCAACCTTAAATAATACGATTATTCTGTGCAATCTCTATTTTGATGTATGACATTAAGTCTTAATTCTTAGGAGATAGATTATACCTGAATACATGTTATTGGATAAATAAAAACCAATTCATCTGGGGGGTTCACTGACTGTTTCTTTTGCTACATCTTGAAACATGCAGACCTAGACTCAGTCAGTGTATCCTAAAAATAGAGCAAACTCGACCAAGAAACAAGAATACCGTTTTCAAGGTCTCTAGTCAAACTATGTCGCTTTGTTGTACGAAAGTACAGACCTGTCACCTCTGGTTTGATTTTAGATTTGTTAGGCTCTAACCCTAGTCTAGTCTCTTCACATGTACAAAAGTACATTGCTCTTAATATAAAGGACTTGACTTTAGACATGAATTTAAATTAAAAACATCCATTACATGGAATTCTGGACTTTCTCAATTCTAAGGGTATATCAAATGTGAGATACATAGTTATTCGTGAACAATAACTAAATGTGTACTTGAAAATTCTGAGTGTTGACTGCTTAAGTGGACAACAATACTAGTAATCGTCGTGAACTATAATTTACATACATAATAACCAAGGAATTCAATTCCTAACTGCGTATGGTACTCATCATGGCTAATATGATCTTCGTAACAGTGACTCTCCCAAAAAGAATGTACTTTTCAATATGAATAATTTCATATTTGTTTGTTTATTTTTAGTTATTTTTCAATTTTTTTAAAATTTACACATTTAAGTTCTTACTAAATGGGGAGATAATTAGTTTTGATTGTTTAACTCTTCGATTGGAGAAACAACCCGAATGCGATTAATTCAAAGCCTAGATATGACCAAGAATGAAGCTAGAAGATCTAAAATTCGAGGAGGATATTAGGGGTTTGCGTGTAAACAGACCGAGAGTGATGATGAAAGTGATGATGAAGATGAAATTTCACAGTTGGATAGATCTCATCATACTTGGGTCTCACTTAGGGTCTAGTTTTACTTCGGATAAAGGCAAGTCATAAGTTAAATGAAGACGATGATTATGAATTGCAAGATGATGATGCTGATTCTGGTAATGATACTAATTAGACAGTTCAGCAAGAAGACGGTCTAGTGGGGTTATCATTAGTGAGCCGACTGCCTAATCCACAATCATCACCACCTACATAACAACAATTCCAACAACACCTACTACAACTATTTCACCATAGCTTAGGCGGACATCCTTTGTTGAAGAGCGCAACAGCTCAAGGGGGAGAAGCCTGGCAGGGGTGAAGACTAGTTGTAAAGAGGATGTGTTGTGACAGACGATGATCCCAGTGACCAAACAATGTGAGCTGTCTAACTCTTCAACTGGAAGACTTGGTACGCTTGAACAGGGTAAGGGGGAGTCTACTCAATCTAACAGAGAAAGAAACACCATCGAACTGACAAGTTTAATAGTGAAAAATCAGAGTTAGAGAATACCTACAGAAGTCTAGTTCAGAAATGAAGATATGTCTGAAGGTGAACTATAGTGAATAGACCGAGAGGATTTAAGATCTGAAAAAGATGAAATTCCTAAAGGTGACTCGGAAGCTACAAGAGTTGTTGAGAAGTGTATGACATGATTCGATGAAGATGTCAGAAGCTAGAGATAGTTAGAGACATGAAGATTGAAGATGTCAGAGAGTGTTGAAGACTTTGTGGAAAAGGTGTTCTATACAAGAAGACAAAAGAGCTTAACAGAATCAAGATCGAAAACTACTCGGGTGACAACATCTCCGGTGGAGCCAGAGCTATTGTTAAGGGGGAGTCTGTTGGTGCATCGAAACTAGAGCTATTGTCAAGGGGGCGTCTGTTGGTGCACGTTTGGTGACAACAGCTTCTAGTTTGTAATGGTTAGGTTTAGAAGTCATTTTGTTAATCATTGTAATCGTTAGCTTAAGTTTTGTCTGTGTATTTTGTAGGTTCGTACGAACTTATAGGTTCGTACGAACTTAGAGTAGGTACGAACCTACAGGTTCGTACGAACTTAGAAGCAGCTAAGTTCGTACGAACTTAGTTGCCTATAAATACACAAGTCCGAAAAAGTGGTTTTTAAGAGTTTAGGAACTGGGTTTTTCCAGCTAGGTTCGAATACTCTGTGTGAATGTAACCTCGTTTACATTCAATAAAAGTGATATTTATACTCGCTTGTTATCGTTTATGCTTATGTGAGGATTCCGCACTCATATAAACGTCATTACCCCGTAGATCCGAGCCCCAAAGGGACTTACAGAACAAGTATCAAGTATCAATTTCATCAACTTAGAGCTAAAGATCATCTAATTTGAAGAAAAGTCAAAATGGGTATTCTAGGTGTTAGATTCGGATTAGTGATCAAATTCACCTAAATTGTGTGTTTTTGTTTAAATAAAGGATCAACGAAGGTTCAACAAGTGATATACAATAAATAGATCGAAGATTTCACGGTCAATTCATTCAAATTCTCAGGTTTGATTCAAACATAAAAATGGCGGTTTAAGTTTGATTTGTATTGATTAAGCTTGTTTAAGTGAAATTCCACCGATCAAAGTACTCCATTAGTGCTATGGATCAATCAGAAATCAAATTTAGGAGTTAATTTCATCATTTGATCGATCTCAGATTTGGTGTTCTTGGTGAAGACGACGAACAGTACCTGCGACTTTATCAGGTTCTGCGACTTTATTTGTGCGAACTTATCAGTAAGGTCGCATATCAGCTTCTGAGACTTTATTTCTGCGAACTTGCTTCTGCGACTTTATTTGTGCGACTTTAGTGTGAGACTTTTATTGTGCGACTTTATTCATAAGTTCGCATACTAAAAAAAAAAAAAAAGTTTTTTGGAGGGAAAATTTTTCGATTACGAAAATTTGGATTTAAGCTTACCATTGAGTACGTTTGATTTGAGAAAATTTTCATTTTACTCGAGAAATTTTTCGACAAATTTTGGAGGGAAAGTTCGGTCGGACAAATTTGAAATTTTTAATCAAAACTTCAAAATCTTTAATCTTTAAAAGATCCATTCAAGCAACAATTTTATGATGTCGATTGATAATGCAAGGCATAAATACTGCAACATCTTTTATGAGTATCCCCAACCAGATAAAATGACAGAATACAAATTAATAGCGTTTATTAAAATGTTGGAAGAGGAACTTCAAGGATGTTATTCGAACATAACAAGTGTTCAAAAATTGAGTACTGAGAAGTCAACTGAAGTTAAGAAGCTTCAAGATCAAATTGAAATACTTCAGGCTGAAAATAAGAGACTTAAATCAGGATTGCGAAGTAAAGGGTTAGAAAGTGTGAATCATAATTGGGAAGTGAAGTATTCGGAAGAATATGCTCAAGTAGTCAAGCTGTTAGCTGAAAAGTCAAATGCTTTGCATCAAGTCAAGCTTCTTGAAACTCAAATCGAGACACAATCTGAGGTACACTCTAAAAGTCTAACTGAGTGTCAAAACAAATTAAACTCAAAAATCGAAAAGGTTGATAACCTGAAAAAGGTGACTCGGGAAAGGGATGTTTTTAAGTTTCACAGGGATGAATTACTAACGAGAAACTTGAAAAAGAAAATAAGTCCTTAATAAAGGAAATTCTTGAATGTTCATCACAATGTAAAGCATCAAAAGACGTGTTAAACAAAGGTATGATCATGCAATTGCTGAAAAATTGAGATTAGAAAGCAAGATCAAAGAACTTCAAGATAAATTGTTTAAACGTGGTCAAACAGATCAAACCATTTTCCTCAATAAACCTAAGGATATCAAATTCTATAATCGGATTGGGTTTTGAAAATCCATGCTATTTACAAAAAGCTATTTCTAAAGTACCTACCTTGTATAACTACGGTGACATGGGAAGTATTTTAAAAATGTTATTTGTAAAAACAACTAATGAAGAAGAAGTTATTGAGAATTTCAATAGAGCAAAAACTGAGAATGCACAATTTTCATTTAATTATGAGAAATTAAATGAAAGTTATGGCACAAGGAAAATACCACTTTCTGAGGATTATTTTCCAAGTTGTTCAACACCTGTTATTGATCAAGATGAGGTTATGGAACAAGTGGTTAAAACAAAGTTTTTATATTCCAAATTTAATTTTGGAAAATAAAATTTTGATCTTGAAAAACAAATAACCACTCTACAACTAACTTTTAATCAAGAACGAACAACTCTTTTGCAAACTATTGAACACATTAAAAGTAATTCATCTTCATCTAGTTCAGCATCATTATCAAAATCTAACCATGAACTTGAATTTGAGAAGAACTTAGGAAAAGAGTTTGACAAAAAGAAAGCCTCAAATGTCAAACACGTTTTGAAACCACAAGTGAATGTTCCAGAGAAGACTTATACGGAAAAATCTTCCAAACCAATTTCAAAAAGGATTTCTCAGTTTACCAATTATTCTTTGCAAAAGAATAAGGGTTATTATAAGAAATCACATTCACCTGGAACATTTACTCAAACGAATTTTCATCGTTCAGATTCTTATGCTTTCAACACTTCACGTAAATCGGTTTCTCAATTTCCAAAGAAAACCAATGTTTGGAAATCGAAACAAAGCTTTTCTGAACAATCTTCCCAACCAAAGTCATTCAACTACTCAAGATCGAAGATGTTTGCTTTTGCACCACAAAATGTTTCTTATCCAGTGCAAAGAAAGAATGATTTTGTACTCCCCATTCCAAAAAGATTTCACTCACCGTTGATTCCACGAAACTTATTTCGAAATGAAACACCAAGTTTCAATTCCAAATGGAATTCAACGTCTTTAAACCAAATAGACACAACTTATAAATGGTTTTCCAAATTCTCAAAACCCACTGGTACTGTGCTTAAATGGGTTCCAAAATTTGTTGTCTAAATTTTCAATCGTTGACTTATGAACAAATCGGTTCATAACTCGTTCTTCAATTGAAAATGGTTTCTGAACATTTCAGTTCAAACCCGTTATAATTGAAAGAGCTCAAAGCTTGAGATCGAGCTCCCGTTATACTTTCTTTAGAGAAATGTATGTTATATTTGAGGGGGAGCTCGTACAAAATCAAAACTTTCACGTGTTAAAACTACTTGTTTTTATCAAACACTTTGGAAGATTTTCAACGTTTTTCGGTGTTCGTTTCTCACCTTGAGGAAATTTTCTTGAAACATCAAACCGACGAAGTTCATATCACAACATTGTGATACAAATAATCAATACATGATCAATTGTTGGCAAATGCTACAATCTGCACTGAGTGTTATAGATTTCAAATATCTCCTATGATCCACCAGAACACCGGTTGGATCTACCACAGGAGCCACCTTCCATAATTTAGGATGCAAGGGTATCTTAGGTCTAAATGAGAGTGTTGGTGGAGATTAAAGTGCAGATCAGCATACTATCATTAATGCCAAATGAAAATGAGGGAGGAGTTGAAAAAATGTGAGAGGTTGAGTGAGGAGTGTGTGAAAGGGTTAAAAGAAAAAGAAAACCCTCACTAAACAAGAAATCGCCGGGTAGCCACATCTACTATCGGATTTCATTCGTTGATTTCTGGTATTGAAGAAGACATCATGGACCCAGTGATGCAATGCACATTACCCTCCCATCCACTCAAGTACTTCTTAAAAAGTCCTTGTTTCAATTTCTCACGGAGATTTAGCACATAATCTATTGACATCTCATTTGGAGATTGTTAATATTGAAACAAGAGGACAATCTGCTCCAGTCCCTGACTTCATGTCATGCACTTATTGAGTCTAGAGCCTAATGATATAAAAATATTTAGCACACAAAGTGTACTTTTACACACCATGTCTAAGTGACATTATGCATATCTATGTGATATTGCTGGAACATTCATAGTGATACCTAAACTGGTATTCCACAATGATTGAATGGAAATCCTACCAATGCTAACATCAATGCCAACATTGAACGTAGGTCACTCGATTGAATTATGTAAATATTTCAATTGATGTGTAAACTGGTAATCTATGTGATCCAGGAGTTATAGTGTTTTCAGAATTGTGTTTTCTGAAAATACAAACAACTTTTCTTTGATTTAATCAAGTGAATTGTTGTCTTACCCTAAGGTTACTAAAGGAGCTTATTGACTATTTAACATTCAAAGGAATGTTCGTAAGAGTTTGTTGTGCTACACCCTATTCATGATGCTCACGATGTATCATAATCATCATGAAGGGGGACAAAAGAATTAGTGTTTGAAGATAAGTTGAAGATAGTAAAGAAAAGAGTTGGTGTTTGAAGATAAGTGAATAAAATGGTTTATATGTTGAAGATTACATGTTTAAGGAAAGATAAAGCTTCAATGAAGAACTAATATCATCTTTCAACAAGTTTGGGAAAAGATTATTGATTTGAGGGGGGAGCAAGTAGATTATTAATTTGAGGGGGAGCAAGTGAAGATTCAAAAATGGTTCAATTAGAAAGTGAAAGCTCCAGAAGATCAATATTCAATTGAGGGGGAGCAATAGAAGAGAAGCTTCAAAAGTATTAAACGAAAGATCAAGATTGCAAAGACAAAAAAATAAATCTTTCATACATCAAAGGCAACAAGCAAATGAAGCTTAAAGAGATCAAAATCAAAAAAGGATCAAAGGAAAGAGAATTCTAGAATTCAAAAGAAAGTTCTGGATCTCAATACCAAAGAATTCAAAGACGATATATTAAGATCTCAAGCAAAGAAAGCTCAAAGAGCTAAATGAAAGAAAATTCAAGACTTTAAAGCAGTAGAATCAAAGAGAATTAAAGGATATATCAAAGAGCTAAACTACGAAGACAAAAAGAGTCTACTTGATAAGGAAAACATGTTCAAAATACAAGATGCTAAATCCTAAGGGGAGATTGTTAGGAATATAAATAGGATTTGCATGTGTATTATTTGTATTAAGTGTGAGTTGTATGAGATTAGTATAAATAGGTGGTTAACCTTTGTCATTTGGAACACTTAACCTTGTAAAATCATTTGTGCTTAATAGAAAAAATCATTCAACCAAATTCTCTCTCAATATTCATCATAAACTTGCTTGAATATGTTTAACACATGGACATTGATTTGAATCCACTTGTAATTTCAGATTGTGGATTCCTATCCTTGCCTGAATCTTCAGATGACGCTACATAACAGACATTGCTACTAGAATTTCTTATTGCCGAGTTTGTCTCACCATCCCCAGTGAAAAACGTCGTGACTCCATTACTCATAGATGCGCTAGAATCAGACTTTTACCGTGGTAAACACTAGGATCTTGAACCTGATCAGATCCCGTCTCTTTCCTCTACACGTTCAAGTCATAAACTCGCAGCTTACCGACAACTTTATTAAGCGTGAAAGATTTGTTGTCCTTGCTTTCTCTAATCATCAAAGTGTAAATGTCCCTCTTTGGTGGTAACGCTTCAAGAATTTTATTTATCTCACTGTATATGAGAATGAGAGGCCATTGTTATCCATTTCACTCATTAAGTGATAATATCTCGTGATAATATCCTCCAACGACTCGCCCTTCATATGCTTAAAAACGTAAAATTGTTTCGTAAGCAAGTCGGCTCGACTCTCCTTGATCTGATCATTCCCGTCAAATCTCTTCTCCAGAGCTAGCCAAAGCTTTCTAGAAGTATTATAACGCTTGAATGTATGCTTGATCTCCTTCGGTAGACACATTGTAATAGCAGATAACGCCTTGTTCTCTGCCTCGTACATCTTCTTGTCTTCCTCTTTCATCATCGAATATGTAAGAACCTTTAGTTTTCCCTCAAATGCATACGTTAGAGAATCACACCCTTCATTGATGCAGATCCACATCTTCACATCATTGAACTTCGCAAAAGATTCAAATCAATCCTTCCACCAATAATAGTCTTCCGCCTTTAGAAGTTTCGTTGGTGAAGCGGATTTACCCACTTGGGAAGCTTTGACATAATTAAGTAAGTGTACGAACTTAGAGTAAGTTCATAGGTCAAAGTCAAACAGAGTCAACGAACTTGGGAAGATTCGAAGTCAACTAAGTTCATACGAACTTAGGAATGTTCGAACAAGAGGTAAGTTCGAAGGAGTCAACAAACTTGGTCAAACGAACTTGACCGTTCAAACTTAGACTAAGTTCGAATGCACAACTGTAAGTTCGAATGCAAGACTGTAAGTTCGTACGACACTTTCTAAGTTCGTACGATGAAAAGTTGAAATAACTCAAATTTGAAAATTTCAAATCGGGAACTTTTCAACCAACCTATTCGAACAACCCTGTCTCAGGATTGATAATAACACCTTTGGACGTCAAAAACTAAGCTTCTAACGTCAAAGTCATTTGTAATCTCTCGTTTCTTTAACGTTTTTACCACGAACCAAACCGAATCAGATTCGTGAGGCTCTGATACCACTTGTAGGACCCCTGGTGATCTTAATCACGAGGTAATCTAGTGTGTTAGAGTGCGGAATAATACACAAAACGTTAACAAACAAGTTACTACAAATACATTATTATCACAAAACAAGCTTTATTGAAGGTAATCTTGTATTACATTCAAACTAAGACAATAATACAACAAAGTATACGAACTAGCTCTCTGAAACTCAGTTCTAAAACACACAAATACAAAATATTCAGACTTGTGTATTTATAGCCACCTAAGTTCGTACGAACTTGGGCAACTTCGAAGTCATACGAACTTACCTAAGTTCGTACGAACTTCCTAAGTTCGTACCTACATACAAGTTCATACTAACCTACAAAAATACACATACAAAACTAAAGTTAATAATTACAATGATTAACAAATAAGAGTAATTACAAACTAGACGATGTTGTCACACAAGATGTACCAACAATTACCTTTTGCACAAAAAATGTGGGATATTTTAGATATAGCATATGAGGGTAAGGAAGAGGTCAAACAAATTAATATTATTGCCTTGAAAAGACAATGAGTTATTTTTCTATCACAAAAGAGAAACTCTAGTAGATATGTATACTAAGTTTAATGCTTTACTAAATTGTGACAACTGTCAAAATCTCACGTCATTGCCGCGCTTAAATCTCTAGAATCTCAAGTTTCGTTTATAGCATTTTAAAATCCTAACGGTAATTCTAGGTTACGACTCCTTAAGTTTACTTAAATCGTGAAACGTCATAGAGATTTCTTAGCGAACCCTAAGTCCATGAGAAACACTTAATTAGGTTACGAAGTGGCAATGAAAACAAAGAAAATTAAATTTCATATACCGTCACAAGATTTGATCTTATCACAAAAATCGGAATTTATTGGAATTCCATAACTCGGTAAACGCAACCCAAATCGAATAAATAACTCGCGAACATCAATCGTAAATGAATCAAATGTATATTGATGTAAATTAGAAAGATAGAAAATAAAATTTTATAACTCAAATATTAATCACAAAAACATGTCAAAATAAGTCGTTACAAAGTACAAATTGAGCACAAATTTAATACATTAATGATACAAGATTTAAACATATAATTTTATAAAATTAAAATGTTTTGAACCCTCCAAATTCTGCGCCCCCCCCCTTCCATACCCACTCAAATCTCACTTTAACTCACTTACACTCCACTTAACCTCTCATTTGTTTTTCAACACTCACTTGCTTTATCTCCAACTTCTCTCTACCTCCCTCTCTCTAAAACCCTCAAGGAAATCAACCAAGCTTCATCATCAATCCAAAAAATTTAAAATGTCTTTGAGTTCCATCAAGAACACCAAGGTACACAACAACATTTTCAACACTTTTCTTTTAATTCTAGTCTTTAAATCCATGTTTTTCCTTCAAACTATGGATTCTATGCCCTAACCATGGCTAGAATCCTTATAATTAATCTTGATGTTTGTAGATACCCTTTTCATACAACTTATGTGTTAAAATGAAAGGATAATCCATGATCAAACCGAAATCAAGTCCAAAAACTCGTATTTGGAAGATTTTGTTCTTTTCTTTACATGCATGCAATAAGTTGTTAGTTTGTTTTTGTTTTTGATATTTTTAGTTCATGACACTACGTTTAAAAACTTGTTTAAATGGGTTAGTAGCAGATTTGTACAAAGATTTGGGGTCACGGGCTAAATGATTGCATTTTTGGGGAGTATGAGATCTTGACAGCTTTCTATCAAAAAATTTAGGCTGACTTTGGAAGGCTGTATCTCCATGAATACTCCACCAAAAATGAAGATTTTTCTTCTGGGATTTAGGTCTTTAAGTTACTTTTCAAACCCAAGTGTTATCATGCAAAAATATTGAGATTTGAACATTCAAACAGTGGTTGAATGACAAAGGGGTGAATCTGTCAAACCTGGACAAATTTCTTTACCCATCTTTGGACGACCATATCTCTTTTTTTTTTATAATGAAAGATTATGATTTTTACTTCTGAGATTAGATCTTTATGTTACCTTTCAAACCCAAGTGGTTTAAATAAAAAATGTTGAGATTTGGACCTTCAAACACTTGTCAAATGACAAATGGGTGAATATGTCATGCATGGATAGATTCCTATACCCAACTTTAAATGGTCATATCTTGCTCAAAACTCCATGAAAGATTCCAATTCTTTTTATGGAACTTAGCTTTATGTCTTATCTTTAAAAGTAGTATGATATCACAGTCTAACTCAAAGAATTCGTTGCCCATTTGGTTGATGACCACAGAAAGGTCCATCAGCTTTTTAAAACTGATGAGATTAAGTTTGAGAGATCATTTGCATGCGCTAAAAACCTTCAAAAATTACAAGACCAGAGCCAAAATACTCCTAAAACATAATATTTTTAGGTGTAAAAAGGGCTTGGTCTGATTCATTTTGAATCTAGGTCAAAAGGTCCCTCTAAGTGACCCAAAAATCTGGACATATTTTGTTTGTCTTTAAACATTGTTTTGTAAATGCATACATGGGTTTATGACTTTAAAAATTGTTTGACATAATAATAAGTAGTTAGGAATACCCTAAGATGGGTTATGAGAATGTTTCAAGTGAAAATGGTTGTATGGAAAATACTTATGACCTTGTAATTGTTAATGAACGAATTTAAAAACACATACATTTTTCCATACGGTAAATATAATTTGACAAGTCTTGTGGGAGACCTAATTTTCAAAGATCATTCTTTTAACATGTTTAATTAAGCAACTTTAACTAATCGAATTAGCCGATGAACTAATTAGAATCCTCGTGTTTGTAGGGCGCAGATAGGAGTCGTACTTGTCTAGCACGCGAAACACATCCAAACTAAAACACTCGAACCCAATCGTGAGTTTCATAGCCCCTATTTTTACTTGTTTGGAAATTGTTTTAGGGTGAGAATACATGCTTTTCTTTTGTGGTTACAAGTACTTATAAACTGTTACTTATTGCGTAAGTTAACACTATTCATATGGGCCTCTATAATGATTTGTTAGTTACAGACCTAAGCGCGAATATTATGAATAGATCTATTGGGTTGACACCCCCGTTCGGGTTGGTCGAGCCAACTGGACAAATGGACGCATAATTATTTGAAACTACGAGTATTTTGAATTGGACACTTGCGAGACAACAATTGTTAATGTTTCGATTCATGAGCTTATTGCAATAGTAATACATCTTTGATATTGTGGTAAAGCAATATAACTTGAAATCTTGTAACCACGAGTCTATTTTACAAACTCTTACACTTGTGAACTCACCAACTTTATGTTGATGTATTTTAACATGTATTATCAGGGAAATTAAGGCGCTTTGTAGTTGTGCCTTGTGACACACTTTTTGACGTAGGAGTTGCATTCACTTGGAAGGACTTTTGCATGAACTTTGTCAATTTGAATTAAGCTAGTTATTCGATAAAGTTTGTAATTGTGTTGTTAAGACTTTAGACTTAGATGTTTTCCATTTGAAGACTACGTAATTTAATGGTGTTTGTTTAACGACTCTCTTAGAAGTCGTTCATTGTAATCTTCGTTGGTGATCCGCGCACGTCGCGCCCCCGCCCCAAATGGAGGAGTGACATAAATGACCTAACAGCTATGGAGATTCACATTGATGTGTTTGAAGTAATCAATAAATTTATTAATATGATTTATATAATTTTTTTTTATTATTTATCAATATTTTTTAGTTAATATAAATTTTGATTTACGTAAAAGAATGTATATTTTGAAAAATATATATAAACATATAAAGGTAACATTAAAATAAATAGAGATCTTAGAAAAATGAAGAAATTTAGTTGACTAGTAAATAGTTTAGTTAAATACAACGTTTGATTGATTAATAATAAATTAAAATTTCATTAGAAAAGAAATATCTTTATTAAGAAATATTTATAAATAAAACATTAATAAATATTTTTAAAATATCATATTTTTTAAGATGTTTTTCCACCCACATTTTGCTAAAAACTCCCATAATGTGAGAAGCCAACGTTCCTATTGAAATGACACATATCTGTTAAAAATTTGAATTTCAAATTTACCTGCCATGAATTTCTTCCCAATCACATCACGTGATATATTTTCTTAACAAATAAATAATTAAATAATAATAATAAATAATAAATATAAATATGATAGAATATCAAATCAAAAGCCTTATTATTTCCAAAATGAAAGGAGAAAAAAACTTTCAGACGACTGCACGCGCGGTTATATAATTTGGCCAAAATTTTCATAAAACTCACAACTGCGCGCCCTTCCCATTTCCATCCGATTATCACTTTAAACCCTAATTCTCCTTTTCCCCAATTTCATCGTTTCCGATTTACAATGGTTGTGATTCAGAGCGACGATTCATCATCTGTGACAACCGCACCAGCTACCGTTATCAAAACTTGTTCTTCTCCGACGAGAAGAACAAGTTCTCGAATTAAAAAACTCGTTGTGAAAAAGGAGGAGCTTCGGCGTCAGAAACAGGAAGAAGAAGTTCTGACGAAAGTTTCGAAACCGAAGAAGCAGAGAGTTAGTTACGGAAAACAGAAAGGTGTAGCTGAAAATGTGTTGACGGAATTAGTGAAATATGACGGAATCGAAAACGATGTCGTTACTAGCCGAGAGATAGTGAAGGGAGCTGATATGATGGAAGTGATGGAAACAGGTTCGGTATGTATAGGAAAAGGTGATGAAAACAAGAGTGATTATGCCAAAGTGAAGGATACAATTAGGGCATTTTACGCGCAGTTTTTGCATTTTGTTCAGGTATATTGAAAGTTTGTAGTTTTTTGGTGTAGTTTTTGACCTAAAGTGACTGGAAAAACTGCATGGTTAAACCTAGCTTAAATATTGCCAGTTTAATTGAACTATTAAATTTTTGTTTTAGGAATGTAGTCATAATACTGTAGCAATATTTTGTTATTGCCAAAGCTTGGTTATCTAGGGGTTGATTCTGGAAGCTAGAAAGCTATAGTGATTATTAGAGTTGCAAATCTAATAAGTTATTTGTGTATATTTAGATGTGTATTCTTAATTTGAGCCATGTTATATTTTGTTATGACGAAAAAAGTTATGTTTCTTGTATATGACTATTAAAGAGGCATATGTGTCACTAGGTCTATCTCGATCTTTGTCTGTCTGCACACGTTTTCATGTATGGTTTGAATTATAGTTTGCCAAGTAGTTGATGAATATTCATTTTATGTACAGCTAGAGGAGCAGAGGTGCAAAAAAGATGAAGATGACAAGAAAAACACAAAGAAAGATAAATCTAAGGTTATTGTTTAGTTTATCTTAAACTAATTTGGAAGTTTTGACTTCATTGAGTCATATTGTTTCCTGAATATCATATT
Organism: Logfia minima; assembly: GCA_963921325.1. Taxonomy (NCBI): domain Eukaryota; kingdom Viridiplantae; phylum Streptophyta; class Magnoliopsida; order Asterales; family Asteraceae; genus Logfia; species Logfia minima. The sequence continues at coordinate 27,117,835 of OY992768.1, forward strand.
GTTAACAATATATTGTGTTTATTTTATATTCTGGTAGATTACAATTTAAGTATTTTGAATTTAAAATTGTACTTGTTTTAGCGCACTGCTTTTTAGGGTTGCCAGCCAACTTAGATCACATCTAATTTCTCTCTTTCATGCAGCAATTTGCCACTTTTACTCGTTAATGCATGCAGAGGGGCATCTCAACACCTGTTATAAATTTTCATGAAAACATTTTCCCTCACATTTACATGTAGAGCCGTATATTTAAAAATGTATTGATGGTAAGCTGTAATTTTTTTATGTAAAATTTGCACTCTGATGTATAATTTTGTGCCGAATCAGGATGCAGGTGAAGAACGTTCAAAGGCCAAAAGACCTGATCTGAAGGCTTTATCGAAGGTAAGTCATTCCATTCATGATGTTATTATTTCGTTCTTTGTTACTATCATTTTAACTCAATAATTTTACCTTGAATACGTGCTTGAAATTGCGCAGATGATGGAAAACGAGACCATACATGCCCCTGAAAAAAGGATAGGATCAATCCCAGGTTAGTACCATTTGGTTTTATTCTGTTCACTTACACACCCACACACATATAACATGTGTGTGTATCGAGTTAGGATCAATCCGAGGTTAGTACCACTGGGTACATTCTGTTCACTTAACGCTTAAATATGTACGTACGTACGTATGTATGTATGTATGTATGTATGTATGTATGTATGTAACATACATGTATATATTTTAGCTTCTTTCTGGATCCAAAGCCTATATATGTTATGTGTGTACGTGTCTTTATATACATTGGGTGGTTCATACAAGAACTACAAATATATCGAGAACCGTGGGAATCGATAACGCCGGTTAGTAATCTAGTGAATCTACCATGTGTGATCAGTTCTTCCACATGTGATATGTATTTGCAGTTTTGTATATTTATATGTATGAAGTTAATCATACTAAGGGCTATTATGATTGCAGGCGTTGATGTTGGGCACCAATTTTTTTCGCGGTGTGAGATGGTTACCGTAGGTTTTCATAACCATTGGCTCAATGGAATTGATTATATTGGCAATAGTTTTAAAGAGGTAATATTTCTTAATAAAGGAACCACGTCACCAACTTACCATTACTTTTGTGCTTTGTTGTTTATAGTGTTTACAATGCTGATTTTGCAATCTCTGACTTACTTAATCATGTTTTTTATGTGTGTTTTCGTTTAAGCTTATTCTCTACATGATATAGTGGGCGTTTGGAATTGCTTAAATAAATGCTTATCTGTTTATTTGCTTATTTTGACAGCATATAAGCAGATCCAAACACCTTTATGAAACCTGCTTATCTACTAAGGAACTAACATATAACCCGCCCTATGCAGTGGAATATAATACTTTATTGTAATTCATAACTCCGCTATAGTTGCATATCATGTTTATTATTCTTTGGTGAATCGAGAACGATAGCTTGGTGTCTATAGTTGGATAGTTGGATATTCGAAATACTGAAAAAATATGAGAAAAGGTTAAGTGAGTACAATATGAAAATTAGACAATGTAAATTTAGAAATGTTGAGTCTTAGTCTTAAAAATTTATAAAAATAGAGTATCAAAATGAATTATATGTAGTATATAAAAATATAAATATAAATATAGATATAGATAATCTTACAAGGTAAAAATAATAGATCTGTAATTACATATTGTAATAGACAATTTATAAATATTTAAAAAGGTGGTTTGGTATAGAAGTCAAAATTTTAAATATATTGAATTTTGGTAAGAAAGGTTTCCATATTATCTTTTGATGAATTTATGTTTCTTTAGTTAAGTATTAAAATTGTTAAACAGGTTGTCATATTTATTTAGTCAATGATTGAGGGTATAAATGACATATTATATCTTTGATTTGTGAGTTTGAAGCCAAATATTTAAACCCTTAATAAGGGTTTTAGATTTTAGATAATCACTTAAAATATAAGTATGGTGACACCTACTCATTTTTTAAGCAGATAAGTGGTTGCAAATAAGCAATCCCAAACACCTCCATAATGATATATATTGATAACTTTTTGCAGAAATATTCCGAATATATTTTACCAATCACTGTCGCCATAGTGATGTCGGGCCAATATGAGGATGATCGTGATAACTCTGAAGATGTTATATACACAGGTCAAGGTGGTAATAATTTACTTGGCGACAAGCGCCAAATTAAGGATCAAGTAATGAAACGTGGTAATCTTGGATTGAAGGTAAGTAGTCTTAATTTTTGATGTTGATAAGATAAGTTTATGTGACATTTTAATGTTACCAAACCACATCTTTGCTCATGAACACATGACAATTGATTGATGGTAACATGCATTTATTTATCAACTTTGCTTGAAGTGTACTTTATGTTTATGTTTACTATGTATGCCACATGGTGAACATTATTTTTTGTTGCTAATCAAGCTAGACATATTCTTTGATTGACACCCACTCAAATGCCTCTTTTCTTGGTTCTGCATCTAGTATTACCAAGGTTGTAAAAGTCGCTAGTCGGGGACTAGTCGGCCAAGTCGGGAACTAATTGGGGAGAAGTTGGATTTGACTTTTTTTACATATAAATAATAAATTTCAAAATTATGTGTAAATGTAGAAGAGAACCGTAAACAAAAACCAACATAGACTTTAACATAATTGTTTAGAAACATTAATCGGACTTGAATAAATCCGACTTTGACCCATTTTGATCCATTGACCGACGTTTACTTTCGTTGACCGACTTTGACTTAATCGAGTCGGACTAGTCCCAGAACCTGACTAGTTGGCCAAGTTCGCCGACTTTTACAACACTGAGTATTACACATGACTTAAAACTTGTGGCTTATGATGCTGAGAATGATTAAGTAAAATTAATAAATACACATACCACTTATTTACATGTGTCTGTATTTGTGTGTTTGTAGCATTCCATGGAGCAAAATGTGCCAGTTAGAGTTGTACGAGGGCATCAATCTAAAACTAGTTATGTTGGTAAAGTTTATACATATGATGGATTGTACAGTGTAGGTTTATCGATTATCTACATTATTATCATGCGAAACATCTTCTGTATCGTTACCTTGTTGAAAGTTAAGGTCTTTTTTCTGTTTTTTTAGGTAGTCAAGTACTGGGCCGAGACAGGATTGTCTGGGTTCACTGTTTACAAATTTAAACTAAAACGTATAGACGGGCAGCCTCCTCTGCTGACTGAACAGGTTATATACTTGTTCATATGAGTCATTGATGGAGTTTGTTCCTCAACATGAGTATATCATTAATGTGCATGGTTAACATGATAAATGTTAGCAGGTTTATTTTTCTCGAGGGCGTATTCCAAATGAAGTTTCTGAATTAGCTGGGTACGACAAATAACCAACTTTCATACTCTGAGTTAGTGTGTGCATGTGTTTGACATGGCTGATTTTCTTTTTGTTTGTTTTGCTTTTAATGTAAGGTTGGTATGCGAGGACATCAGTGGAGGTCTTGAGAATATTCCAGTCCCAGCAACCAACCAGGTTGATGATCCACCTGTTCCCCCAACTGGCAAGTGACAGTTCCCCATATTAGCTAGTGAATCTTTTGTGACTTCTTATTTAGCAAGTGAATCTTTTCAATTTTAATTTACAAACTTCAGAGTGTGCCCCTTGTATATATGTGTGTGTATGCGGGCATGTATTTATGTATATGTATATGACTACTGCTTGTTTATTGCATGCATATTCTCCTTTTTTTAACTGTATACATGTTACCACAGCTACTACTACTTAATACACATAATTTTATTTTTGTTATTGCAACCTTGATGGCAGGCTGCACCTATATTAAGTCTATTCAAGTTTCAAAGAACGTGGTACTCCCTCCTAGTGCCACCGGATGCAATTGCAAGGGTACTTGCACCGATTCACGCAGTTGTGCCTGTGCCAGGCTTAATAAAGGAGATTTTCCTTATGTACATCGTGATGGTGGCAGGTGAATAGATGCAAGATTAGTTTTAAATGATGCATTAATTGTTCCCTCTCTTTTTTTATTGCTTGTTTTAATTAGTAAATACTATTACAGTTTTAGGTTTATTTGTTCTCCATTAGAATCTAATTTTGCTCTCCTATCCAGGCTAATTGAACCCAAGTCTGTGGTATATGAATGCGGTCCAAATTGCGGCTGTGGACCGGGTTGTATAAACCGAACATCTCAAAAGGGGTTGAGATACCGACTTGAGGTTCAGTCATTTAGCCTTTGTAATTAAAAGATCTGTATAGTGATATAGTTTATTTTAAAATAAGTATATATATATATAGGTTCAGGTTCAAATGAGAACCAAATAAAAGGTGAGAACCGCGAAAAATACTAAATTACACATTTTTTCACATGTGATTGACTTCATTCATACGTGAACATTCATGTACATTTGATTGATAAAGAAAAAAGAAACTAAAAACCCAAAAGTTACGTATTAAAACATATTTTACCGATTTGTTCACATTATGGTGTACCTGTGAACATGTATTTCTTATTTTGTGTTTTGTGAACATGTATTTCTTTATAAATCAAATGTACATGAATGTTCACATATGAATGAAGTCAATCACATGTGAAAAAATGTGTAATTTAGTAGTTCTCGCGATTCTTACCTTTTATTTGGTTCTCATTTGAACCTAGAGTTTTTTAACCATTTGATTCAGCAATTTAACCCTTTGATTAAGCAAATTAATCATTTTGATTCAAGAAAAGTGTTTATTAATTACAATGTTTTTTGAATCATAGATGAATGTTTGAATCACATGATGCATTTTTGAAATCATACTTATTATTTATTAAATCATACTTGCTTTTTGTTGAATCATAGTTTTAAATATATATTTCTCGCCCTTCTCCCCCCAAATTTTCTTCTTTTTAGATCCTGGTACTATATATATATATATATCTCATCAATACCTGTTGTATGTTTAACTTACATTTACTCACAGGTTTTTAAGACTCCTAAAAAGGGTTGGGCAGTTCGATCTTGGGACTTTATACCCTCTGGTGCACCTGTTTGTGAGTACATAGGTGTATTGAAGAAAACAGATGATGTGGATTCTAATCCAGAGAACAATTATATTTTTGATATTGATTGCCTGCAAACAATGAAGGGACTTGGTAGTAGAGAGGTATACCTTTTTCAAATTTCTGTATGTGTGGTTTTTGTCACATTTACATTTGATCATACGTGTATTTTAGGAACCCAAAACCTTTATTTTTGCAATAGCTATATAGGAAATTGGTAATAGTAGCTAATAGGACTCGCTACTATGTACTGAGTACACTTTATTTGTTTTATGCAACCTTATAGAAGCGAATTGGTGAGGTAGCCGTGCCACTAGTTAAAGAGGATGAAAAAGATAGTGGGCCCGAATTTTGCATTGATGCAGGAACCACTGGAAATGTGGCACGTTATATCAATCATAGCTGCCAGCCAAATCTGTTTGTGCAATGTGTATTGAGTACACACCATGACATTACCCAGGCACGAATCATCTTGTTTGCTGCTGACAATATACCGCCACTCAAGGTACTCTCTCTCTCTCTCTCTCTCTCTCTCTGTGTCCCCCTCTGCTTGTGATTAGTTTATTTGCCCAGGTATTCTGCCATCTTTACTGTAACTAGGATTATTGTAACATAACTGTAACAGTATAGACAAAAGGGATCGCTTGATAATGGCTGGTTAATCATTATACACATAATAACATCTTGTTCTTGGTTCTTTGTAGGAGCTCACTTATGACTATGGATATGAAATGAACAGTGTGTTGGGTCCAGATGGTGAGATAAAGCAACTTGCTTGCTTCTGTGGTGCACCTGATTGTCGAAAGCGCCTGTTTTAGGTAATGCATCAGTAAGGCTTGGATGCACAAGTGTGGATAGTATTTTTGGGGATGGAATTTGAGACGTGTAGGTAATTTGATGTTGCCAGCCAACTTTTGTAAAGATTCATAGGGCTGACAAATTCCAGTAAACCCGTGGGGTTGAAAACAGTGATTTTTGATGTTAGCGTCCTTCAGTTGTGCTTGGCTGATTATTCTTACGGATTTGATGCTTTTAGGAACATTCCTGGGCTTTTTGTTATTATCTTAATGAATATGAATATTGAGTTTTAAGTTATCATTATCCTACTCCCATCTATGATATATAGAGTATGTTGGATTGATCTTTTCCTTTTAATTACATCTCTAATCTCTAATGCTATTATGTATTATGCCTTCTAATGTCTATCCTCAAATTAACAGAGCTAAAAGTCTAACATTTCGTTATAAGAAAAATGATTGTTTATTAAACATTGCAACAGTTTATTTACGATTTATTCTAACCATGGTCAGCTAAACAATGTAATAAGTAGTCTTATAGGAACTGCTCAATAGAACATATTCAAGTGTAACCTTATTAAGTTGTTTATTATTGTAACTGATTGTTGTATACAATCCTCATAATCTGTTAATTATATATCCTCTTTTAGAAATTGTTATTTAATCAAAATCATTGGTTTGTTAACAGTAAATAAAAGATTAGTGTGTAACTGCATCCCTAAGGACTATTTGAAAAACAATTTTTTTTTCTCATTTAAGCAATTAGTTTACAGTAGATTATAACACAACGGCTAAAAACCTGTCAGTAAATTAATCTATTTGTGCTAAATGCTGGATCTCACAATTTATTTTTTAGAAGCATGCCTGAGACCACTTGTAATTATAAATAGAGCAAGTTTGAGTAATCTCGATTTTATGTGAATCGTTAATTGTTGAATATTACTTAGGTTGGACCAATCGTCTTATTTGTAAGAATTTGGAAAATATTTGAAAGTAAGCAAAATGTGAAAGAACGTGGATGCAGAAACGGACATCAGTAATTTTGGGTGTTCTGCTGCTACAAATGAGGATCTTTTCGTAATGGATACTTCTGAATCTAAGAGGTTTTGCCATTGTTCTTGTTAGGGGTCATTTGTGTGGGTAGTTAAATAAAGTACATCTGTCATGGTTGTATTTACTAGTCAATACACATTAGTAAGCCAGTTAGTTAGTTCAGTTGAGCATGGTGTCTATTAGTATATTAGGCACTGTAATTACTAATTAATAATTAGGAATTATCTTGGATCAATTGAAGATTTGCGAGAAATGCTCTCACCAGTTGTTCCTGTGTATTGCCATTGTTACAGTTTCAAGCAAAACCCTCAGTAATGGATGTAACTATCAGTTCTGAAAGGTTATAATTTGACAGTTAACAAGCAGTAATGGACTTTGCTTGAGCCATTTGAGCACACTTCAAAGTTTGTGACACTTGTATGCTTTATATGTAAGTGATCAACATCATCATTATTAATATATATTTTTTATGGTGCCAACTAGCGTGATATGTGAAACAGCTACTTGCATGCATCGCTTGTGCTTCTTCGAACAACCTTGGTTAACAGGTAGAAATTCTCTTTAAGATGAGCTCAAGGAAACAGACTAAAAACAAGAGGTCCAATCACTCGAAATCAAGGTTAAATTGCTTTAACCATCAAGCAAACTGTGTTTTATAATCTGCCATTTTGCTTTTCAAATTCTCACAAGCAAAACCAGGCCAGGCTAAAACAGGTTTAGACGCATTCATAGTTTCTAGAACTTTTCACCTACAGGGTTGAATGCTTGATGCAAAAAGTAACATCTCATACATCCGTAATCTGTACAATAATGAATATTCCAAAGAGTAAGAATTTGGCTCTAGTGTTGCTGAATACTGCATAATCTATTTGGTGCATACTTTGTTTAGTTTTGTATAAAGTCATCCATATCTCATAGTCCTCAACAGTAGCATGATACCAATTCTATTGCCTTAAAATAGAACAAAATTTCAAGCAACTGTATCTTATCTCTAGTATAAATTTCACAAAAATACAAATTCAACCAATACAAACAGTTGACTGCAATAACCATGAATGATCACTAAACAATATTCCATACCCAAGAGCTTAATTAAAGACGGCATCAATATCAACATATTGCCTACCTTATTCATCATGGATACCACCCTTTGTTCGATACTTGCGACCACCTTTCTGCAAGCCGCTACCTTTATTTGTGGAGATTTCAGGCTCGTCTTCATCCATCATGCATACCTCCTCACTATCAGCAATACTAATGGGAACAACTTTCTTGTCTTCATATCCATCTACCTTACTGTTCTTCATTGTGACATCACCTGACTTCTTTTTCGGAGTGAATGTAATTGATTTTAAAGAATCAGTTGATACATCTTGTGTGTCCATCGTATCAGACCCCTTCATCGAATTAAAGAAGTCCATATAAGCTTTTTGATTTGTTTCTTCATCCACATCGTCCTTTGAATCAAAGGTGTAATGTGTGTACTTTGAAGGATTGCGTACATGATCCGGAAGACTAGACGAACTTTGAGGGAAAAAGGGTACTACTTTCATTCCTTGAGGTTCATTAGTCACTAACTGTTCCTTCAATTCTATAGAAGTTTGAGTTGACTTCTGAACATTATTCTTAGAAACCTGCAGACCTAACTTTCTAGCAGATTCATCGTCTTCTTTAAGCCTGAGTTTTGCAGCCATGTGATTTGCACGTGGATCCCTAATCACATCAGAGAATGAGTTGGGACGCTCATTGATGGAATCCATATCAACTTCATAATCATTAACACTTTTCAAGTAAAAACGATCTACAGACTCTCCCTTGCCTACAGCCACCTTGTCATAAGCATCTTCCTCTTCCTGCATCAGTTTTAATAGAATGACAACAAACAAAAGTCAGATTAACAGGGAATATTACATAAACTAACATGTACTTGCACAGATGTTCCACCATGGTATATTACTTACTTTATTAAATATTAGCTCTAAGTGAGTGGTTTATTGTAATTACATATGTACGTCTCGTACTTTTTTTTTTCCGGCTTTGGTCACTGAAAGTATGGAAAGCAATTGCCGACATGACACAAAACCGACAATAATAGGCAGGTTAGGGCTATAAACTGTTGACGTAGCTAACCTGTTTATTGAATGGGTTGGGTTCAGATTGACCTTCCCAATTAACTACTTAAATTACTATAGTCATTTTTCCCCCCGCAATATATTAACCATTTTATTTATGGTTCCCTTATGTTTATTCCCTAATATATATTCTTGGTTACACTTATCCCCTAATGTTTCTATGTACATTCAAAATATTCCGACTCTCACCTTCTAATGTTTATCTCGTACCTTTTAAACCAGTTCGGGTCGTGAATGGGTCAACACCACCAAACCGTTTAATAAATGTCTCCAGGTTAGGTTTCAATTTTCAGCACAATTAACTGAATGGGACAAGCTATTGTTGGGACATGAGATATATGAATCTACCACAACCCACCACCCTGAATTGTGAGCCCAAACTAACAGTACATATTTTTTTCTTTTTACTCTTTGTGTGGTCTTGCTTTCCACAGAAAACTAGAAAGAATTAAGGTTTACTGTTTATAAAAAGCAAATACAGGCAATCAAGTAAATTTACATTCACCAAGGTTGAACATTTGGCTAATAAGTTGTTTATATTTGACAATTCGCACTAAACAAAAACCCTAAACTGAACAAAAAGATAAGCATAATTATAATTGTGTTGTAGGAAAAATTAATTAAAAAATGATAATAATCACCTCGTTATCGAGAGTGCAATCCATGCCAACTGAAGTTCGAATATTCCATTCTTCATTATCATGATCATCCGGTTTAGTCAGTTCCGGTTTCCGGTTTTCACCATCATTATCATCTTCATCATCATCTTCATCAAGCTCTTGAATGTCAGATTCTAGGTTTTGATCGGAAGTTGAGGGTTGAGCAAGAAGGCCTTGAAGAAAGGGGGAATAGGGTTTAGGATTTTTAAGACGGTGAATTTGCTCATCGATATCGTCGTGAGGTTGTTCGATTTTATCTTGTATCCATTTATTTCTTTCGATTTCTTCGTCTGTAAGACACCACAAAGAGTTCAAAGATGACGATTGTTGTGATTTGATTGTGGAAGATGAAGATGAAAAAGATTCTAGAGATCCGAAAGTTTTGTCAACTCGAACTTTGAAGGTATCTTCCATGGGTTTAGGTTAGGGTTTCTGAAGCTGTATGTTTGTGTGTTCATTTTGAATGTATATTATGTGCTTTAAATAAGTTTAAAGAGTTTACAGAAACTACCCTTGTGGTTTGCTTCAACTTGCATACTTAGTCATTAACTTTTTTATATTAAAATGGTTGTCCTTATTATACAAACTATGCATAATGTTGGTCCTGTATTATACCACTTAAAAAACGTGGGTTCGTGCTGGACTCAGGTTGATGAGTTAGGGCCCGTTTATTTAGGCCTCAATGAATTTAATCGACTCAAAGTCTTACTTGGTCAAAATTTTGAGATGTTTATTTAAATCTTACCTAAGAAGATAGTATTATTCGTTCATTTCAAAAAACACACTACTCCTCGTATAGTCATCTTTTTCAAAATACTACTCTCCTCTTTTTCCAGTTGTATCTTCATTTATCAAAAAGAAAGCTCTTTCCCTTCTCACCATCAGTTACCTTTTCTCTGTAAAGTGATCACCTTTATTGCTTCGGCATCCCTAACACAAGGCCAGTCTTGAAAGTCACCACAGCCGTTGCTTCGACAACCTTCACCCATTCCCGATCTCGAAAGCCACTACCACCTGCTTCTCCGGCGACCTTAGCACATATGATGATATTCACTTACGATCTGAGGGTTTGAAAAATGATTTTAGTTACATAATTTATAATAATGGGAGGATAATAAGAAATGCTTGAGAAAATTAAAAAGCATTTATATATTTGAAGTAGATGTATGACAATGTACTTTTCTCTTGTTTGAACGGGATATTATTTGGTTGAGTAATACAAATGGTGGTTGGTTTTCTGGAAGATGTAGATTGTCTCGGGAGTTTAGATGAAAACAAATTTCTATGTTATTACCGTTAAAACAAATAATAGTTTGTTTGGATGGAAACGAATTTCTATGTTATTACAAGTCAGTTTGTCAAACAATCTTCATGTTATTATTAACTTTTATTTGGTTTGTCATTTTGTAACTTTGAAACTAGTATTTATTTTAAAACCGTCTACATGTTTATAAGAAACATCTTGAAATGTTTATCTTTCTTGATTCAACTAAAATGAAAAAAATTACAACTATTCATGCTAGGGGTAAACTTGTCATTTCAATCAATTAGATATTTCATTAAGAAAGATTAGTTTATCGCTATCAGATTATTGCATATAGTATCTATATTCATATACCGTCCCATATGAATAACAAGACTTAATGAAAAAAATTATACACAACCTCTTAGTATTTTAATATCGTTGAACACTAAAGTTAATGGGTTGTAAATAAGTTGGTTAACTAGACAAATTGTAAACGAGTTAAATAAGATATAAATGGGTAAGGCGATTGCCATGTTCAACTCACAATCTATAATTTAATATTTTATATTTAACTTTATTTTTTTAACGACATTAAGTATTTTACCATCAAACGCATTTTATCAAGCTCGTTAGGCTTGTCAAACTATTTATTTTGTGGTAAATATTGCCACCTTACTTATAAGGGAGAGCATTACATTATTTTTTTCTCTATATGAACATTTTGTTTTAATGTTAAATTATCAACCTTCATTCTTACTTTAATTTTCAGTGTTTTAATTCACTTTGATATATCACATAGACATGACATTAGATCATCAATTCTTTTACTTTCGCGTTATAGAGTTTGATTCAAATAGTAAATGACGTTACAAAACCATGTCACATGTTTGGCCTGCATCTATGATAATATTTAACTATATAGTTAATGTATATGGATATCGAATTAAAAATGTATACAAGAAAAAGTAATACACAACCTAAGTTTCGTGCTATCAAGATTAAAGAAGTGATTGCTGACGGGTTAAATTTGAAAACTCACTTTAGTTTATTTTATTATATATTTAGAGTCGTAAGATCGTTCTTGAAAAAATGGGTAAGGTTACAAGGACATTTGCATTTTGAGAGAGAAGGAGGGGCATATGTTCTCCGCCGTTGATTCTCTTGATCAACATTTCATATTTTTTGAATTTTAACAATACTGCATTTTACGAAAAATACAGTGTACATGTAAAATTATAAAAATTAATGACGGAGATCGTCTTCTCTAAAAATATTCGGCTGACGCTCTAATCGCGTAACAAAATAAATTTATTTATTTATGGCACGTAACATACATCATAGCAATAGACTTGCTAGATAACAAAAAATATATTTAAGCAGGGGGTATATTGAAAATATTATAGTCGGTAGGAAGGAGATTCCACCGTTATTCCGATCCATCAATCCAAACGGAAGTAACAAACAATAACAATACAACCAGAATCATAAATTGGTCTCTCAAATGCGATTGACCCTAACAAAATTACAAAATCCCCTTTGCTAAATTTTCATGTCCATCTTGCCCTCTCAAAATCTAGGTTCATCATCGTCATCTTCATCTCATATTAACTCTCAAAACCCTAATTTCAATCATGGATCCAATCACCCCCAATTTGACTCTCCTTCCAACCAAACACACAACATTCAATCTCTTCGTATCTCCGATCCCGTTGACATCCCGGATAACGTCACAGGTTATCTCTTCTTATATTCCAGTTTAATTATTATATTAATTTTTTTGAAACCCTAGAAATTTTTAGTAGTCAAAGCTGTCCAATTTTAGGGCTTTACATCCTTCTGCACAATTTGCGTTTATACAATTACGATAATGTCATTTTTAGGTGACAATATGTTATCTGCTTCGTATGCATATATATATATATATATATATACTCGTGTGTATGTGGTATAATGCTGCAGCTATTAATACATCACCTATGTATCTTGCTGTATTTTAGTTTATTCTAACTGCTTTTATACTTTTATGATTGTTTGTAGCAACAGTTACTGCATCACCGGAAGCTTCTAGTGGATCATCCAAAAAGGTAAACTTTTGTGTACTGTATTTGTTTGCATAAGAAACACCTTGCATTTACACTGATTAGTAAGTTAATAGTTCCAGCTCTTTTGATCACTATAGGTGAAAGATGAACATAAACCAAATGGTAAAAGGAATTCAGTCCACCAAACATCTCGTGAGTCTTTTCAACATAATGTTTCTGGCCAATCTAGTGTTGGGTTTACTCAACATAGAGGCTCTTCAGGCGGCCAGCAGAGATCTCGGTGTAGTAATCAAGGCACACCAACATCAGCAGGACGGAAAGCACAGGGAGTTAATGCTAATTACTTGCTAAATTTTCATTATGATCCGATTGCTCGTCCACAAGCAAGGGCTAATCCTCCTAGAAGGTTACCGAAGAGAAAGCCTTACAATAAAGATTTGTTTCTTCAAGCAAATTATAAGTTTGTTTTGTTGGATTCTGGCAATCATGCTCCTGAAATGATGGATCCGGATAAGATGTTGCAGTGGGAGGATATTATATGTTTGAGGTATTCTACTCCACATCCGACTAATTGTCCAATATGTTTGGAGGAACTTTTGTGTCCACAGATGACATCATGTGGACATATATTTTGTTTCCCGTGTATATTGAGGTACTTTTTAATGGGAGAAGATGATCATAAACGTGAATGTTGGAAGAAGTGTCCCTTATGTTTTATGATGATATCATCAAAAGACTTGTATACCATCTACATTGAAAATGTTAAGCAGCACTGTGTTGGTGATGTCATTGAATTTTTGCTTTTGACGCGTGATAAAGATTCGTTAACTCTAACTGCAAAACAGAATGAAATGGTCAATGAGCAGGAGGAAGTTTATGACTCCTTTTCGAAGTTCACTTTTACGGGAGATGTTGAGCTGTCAGTTAGGAAGGCCATGTCAGAGTTAGATAGTTGGCTTGCTAGAGCAGAATCAGGGCTTGTTGATGACCTGGAAAGACTTCCGTATGTGTGTGCTGCAATGGAGCAGCTAGAAGAAAGGAAGAACTATTGGAAGGAACATAGGGAGGTCGATGGGGTTAACTCCCATAAAACTGAATCTTTTCATGCAGGTTCTCCTCCTAGTTTGAATTTTGGTTCGATTACGCCTGAAGAAGTTCCTGCTGGAGTCTATGAATCATATCTTGGGGGTCGATCGAAATTGGCTGATGTTAATGAATCTTTATTTAATCAAACCGCTGATGTGGATGAATCAGATGATGCTCAAGTTGAAGGTCTGTCATCTTCCTATGATGATAGCAAGGGTATGCAAATGCGCTTTGATAGTTCTGCAGATAAGAAGATCAAGGCATCATATGATTTCTATCAGGTAACTTATTTTGTGCCGTTCCGTTGAGATGATTATACTTTTCTAGTTCTATTATCTCACTAATTTTTTACTTATCAGGCAGCTGATGGTCAGCACGTCATACTCCATCCGTTAAATATGAAGTGTCTTCTGCACCATTACGGAAGCTATGAGAGGCTTCCACAAAGGTATGGAGCTTCATAAATGTTACTGTCGAGTTTCTACAGATTGCCTTCTTAAAAGATAGAAATCGGTTGTTCCCTTGAATTGATATTTATAATCAACATGTTTTGTAGTGCATACATATCTCTGGAATCTCAAGTTGATTCTGCGTTAAAGTTATATCTGTACATTCTTCCTTCTGAAACATACATTCACATATTTGCAGGATCAATGGTAAGATTTTGCAATTGGAGACCATCACACAATCAGAAGCCATGAGGAGGAGGTATCGCTACTTGAGCCATTTTTCTTTGACAACAACATTTCAGGTATGTTGTTAAACATTAATCTGTAAACTAGCTGTTATGAAAAAAAGGGGTAGTTGAGGTGTCTGCGGTATGCAAAAAATGTCATTAGTCTATGCTGATCTTGTCTTATTGGCGTTGCTATATATTTTCAGCTTTGTGAAATCGATCTCACTGGAATACTACCTCCTACTTCACTTTCTCCCTTTGAGGATGAGTTGAAAAATAGGGACAAGCACAGGAAGCGCATTGCTAGAAAGGTCTGCATGTGCTACTAATGTGAATTAATAACCTTGTTTTAGTTAGTGTTGTATGTAATTTTATGTGTGCTTGTGAAAATTGGGGAATGAGCACTTCTCGTGTAAGTTTGTCTTATTAAAGCAACAAATTTACCATTCTCTTGTAAGCTCTTACTTTTGAAGGGGTTATGGATTTCTACTATATGGCAGTACGTGGGTAACAACTGTCTTGTTTTTTTTCTTGAAGGAACTAGAGGAGAAAGTCAAGGCCGAAGCTGCTGCTGCAAATTATGTGCCTGTAGCATTTAACACACAGCCTTCCCATGATTATGCTCCTACATATTCTTTGGATGACTTTGAAGGTATACAAGTTTTCTCTTATCTGTTCTCTTGTTCCAAGATCTGTGTAAAGATGCATGTCATGTAGACATACTGACATGAATCATGAGCCTCTGACATTAGTTATCCTTTGATTTGAAGCTCTGGGAAGCTCTTCTGCAACATCATCAAGCCCTCCGACAGTGGTAGATAGACCACTTTTTTCGAATGTCACTAGGCTTGGTTTTGCTGCATCACATGATTCCCGTGCTCTAAGAATAGAGGAAACTCACATGTCAAGTGGTTCTTCTACTGGTAAGCCTTGAAAGTGCTTGTTTTGATTATGCTATCTTTCTTTGTTCAAGTTCTATTATTGCTATATACGGAAGTTATTATTTATATATACAATTTGGCAAGTTATGAATAGTGCCTATTTTGTCCCTTTTTTTGGAGAAAATTTTTAGTTTTTTTTGCCTTCTGAAATGCAAACGTACAATTTATCCCACGCATATGTACAAACTGATATGACAGTTAACAAAAGTATCAAAATTATCTCAACGCAAGAACCCAAAAACTATTTAGTCACCTATTAAAATTTTTGTAAGTTAAATCATGTCAACAAAAAGATGACATGAGGTTGGAGTATCGACAAAATAGATTGAACACAATCTAAAGTAGATTAATGATATATAGATGATAGCCGATTAAAATAAGTATACTAATGTTGCAGTTTTATAGATCTCCAGTGTGTATATTAAAATATTAAAAAACTTTAATATTAGGTATTTTGTGTGAACTCTTTTCAACTATGTCATTTACATTGTGTAAATATTTAATTTAACATTATTTATCATATCCTTTTTTGCCAAATTTGATATAACAATATTTAAATACGAGTTAACGCAAAATTTTTGTAAAGTTAAACAGTCTGTTTTTAAAAGCAGTATTATGATAATAATATATGCTACTCAAAATTTATGTAAAGTTAAACAGTCTGTTTTTAAAAGCAGTATTACGATAATAATATATGCCATGTATTTTTTCGTAATTAGTGGGTTGTTTTATATGTTAACTCTCCCTAATTGTTGGATAAATAATGATTGTAATATTTGATTCAATCATGGATGTAAATTTAGCGGTCCCGCTGCAATACGCGGGGTAAAGTCCTCTAGTTGTGTACAAGTTATAGATTTTTAGATGCCATTCTTGTAATAAATTGTTGTGTATACAGCCTTGCCAACGGGTGGTACGCCATCTTTTGCAAATGTTATATCGAGAGCAAAACCTGTTGAAGTCAAGGCAACTACTGAGGTGGGGAAGAAAGGAAAAAAGGCTGGCAGAGTCCTCTTATCAACCTCTGGTGGTCGTCGCTATTAGGTAATTAGTATGAGCGATGAACATGTATCCAACTTTCATTAAGTAAATAGATAATCAGGGTTTGTCAACAGATTTTATCAGTTGGCTGTTTTTGTAGTTGGTGTTGTGGGTACAGTAAAAAAAAATCGTGAAAGAGAAGACATATATATGTTTTATCAAGATGCCATCAATTTCGGACGTTCATCAATTCTTTTGTAATTGTTCATAATTCACATTAAAATGCTTTGTCTTGAACAAATCAGGCGCATCTCTCTTTTGTGGTAATATTAATCATAAGTTTCTGTGTATTTTGACCTGATAAATGGGTTTAAAAGGCAGAGTGCTCACATTTGTTCCCTTACATAAATGAATTTTCTTATATTCTCCAAGATGTTAGGCTTTGTTATCCTGGCTTAATGTACAGTAATAATAATGATTCCCCTCGTTGGATTCTATCATCTTCGGACTCTATCCAAGGGACCTAAAAATTGCATTTCTCTCGAAGCATTAATTCCATCCTAACAAAACTGCAATGTCATTTCCACCGAAAACCATTTCCAAGCAATGGGTCAAGGTTAAACCATCTCAAAAACTCGAACCATGGTTAGATCCTTTGGTAAGATCGTTTGTTTGACCGTGTTGGTAGTGGAATCAGTTGTCAAAATTAGTCATCGGTGTGAATCTGAATAATAATGAAGTGGGTACTTGTGTCATATATAGCTGATAGATGTATCATATAAATTGTAAAGGCATTTGGCTACTTGTGTAATATATAGGTGATAGCTTCTAAAAGTTACAGGAGATAGTATAGGCAGTCGGAGATAGTATAGGCAGTCGTCCTCACCGTCAAATTTATACGATGTAATTTTCTTTTATTAATAAAAGTATATTTTAAAATTTGTCCCTCAAAAAACAAAAAAAAATAAAAACTATATTTAAGGATATTTTTTATCTATCAAAAAAATACATTTAAGTTTCCTCCCCTGAAAATGGGTGGATTGTGTGTAAGTTTGATTTAACAAACAAACTTGTAAAGTTTGAACGATAAAAAGAAAATTGAGTAATTCAATTGTAGTAATGAAAAACATGTTATATAATCTTAGGAGTTACGATTGTATTTATTATTATTTATTTTTTTCACTTTTTTTTCCGTATAAATATGGCGTCACTCTTTTCAAAAGGTATGTGACACTTCTTGTATGTTCCGTAACTCTTTTATCATAGTTTAGGTTAATAACATAAAACCCCGTGCAAGTTCTTTTCAGACACCATCACCTTCACTAACCCTAGCTAATACCGTCGATCGTGGTTTCAAACCCTAGATTTTGTAACATCGTAATCATCATCCTTACCACGGCAAACAATGGAGACATCATCGGTGCCGGAGATTGATGAATCGGAGATTGAATACGTCAGCTACGGCGGAGAACATCATTTACCCGAAATCATGCGTCTGGTTGATGAAGAATTGAGCGAACCCTATTCCATTTTTACATATCGTTATTTTGTCTATCTTTGGCCTAATCTCTCTTTCCTGGTACCCTTCCCATCCTTATAATTGTTATTATTATTAGTATTACTATACTAGTACTATATCATTTGATGAAATTTAATTTATTTTTTTATTAAATCAAGTTTTGATTTTATTTTATTTATTCTTAGGCTTTTCATAAGGGGAAATGCATAGGAACAGTGGTTTCAAAAATGGGAGAGCACAGGAATACTTTCAGAGGATACATTGCTATGCTTGTTGTGCTTAAACCTTACCGACACAAAGGCATCGGTAATAATCTTTTCTATATGTCGGTTTCAATGCGATTTATTGTGCTAATGATGAGGTGCTATTTTATTAGATTGATATGTTGAGGACTTGTGTATTTGCAGCTACAGAGCTTGTTACTAGATCTATTAAGGTGATGATGGAATCAGGTTGTGAAGAGGTATTACATTACCTTCCCACTGAATTTTAATAATTTTGATATGATTTAATTACAATTATTGTTATCTCTTCCTTATGATTTGAAGCATATGCTGGAAATGTAGGATTATGATCGGATGCCATCCATTGAGACATATTATCTTGATTGCCATTATACCATACCAAGTTCAATGTTTGGGTAGCTGTTAGAAGTTGCTTTGGTTATGCTGATTCTATGCTTAATTATCTGCAGGGTTGCTTGATTTGATAGATGGTTCATTTGACATGTTTTTTTTGTGTGTGTGTGTGTACTCTAATTTTGAGTGGGTATTTTAAACCAATAGTATGGGGATAAAGGATTTATTCTACAAGCAAGTCATTAACAAACAATATTACATCTTGGCCACATTACAATTCATCTAAACAAATTATTTCAAGAAACATAGGAATTGAGAACTAATTAGTAAGTAACCTGCAGCTCCTTGATTGCTACATAAGTGTAAAATGCTGCAAGATCAGTAGGCATCCCTCAATTTGCAATTGTTTGTTTGTTTGTTCGTTCTTATGTCTTCTTGTTCAATGTAAAATATATCATCTCATGCTATCAAATTAATCTCATAATTTTGGCCAATTCTATCATCAATAATATAGAAAATAGTTCTCAAGACAATACTT
This sequence comes from Logfia minima, assembly GCA_963921325.1. Taxonomy (NCBI): domain Eukaryota; kingdom Viridiplantae; phylum Streptophyta; class Magnoliopsida; order Asterales; family Asteraceae; genus Logfia; species Logfia minima. Next base: position 27,137,140 of record OY992768.1, read on the forward strand.
TTGCAGTGCTAAAACTGTATTCGGAGTCATCAGCAACCTCAGTTAAAGAACGGCATTGCAATTTTTTTTTTTTTCATACGATGAGATGGAGAGGTTATTGAACACCCAAAGAAGATAAAATCATAAATCAACTTCTGAAGTATCAGAAACAAGTACAATTGACCAATTGTTTGAGCATTATGTAGATGGTTGGGATACTTCATAAGATGTTTTTTCACCTTTGGATATTCGTATGAATAATCTCTCTGTTTCATCGTATGTAGAAGCAAATTTGCAATGCTCGTACTTTGAGTGAGCCTGCTGATAACTTTGAGTACAATTTTAGCACTGAATTGGTATCGTGTTAAAACTATTTTTTTATTTTTATGGATGATAGAATTTGCCAACATGACAAGATTATTTTGATAGCTTGACATGATATGTACTACATGAAACATGAGGACATAAGTAGAAACAAGCAAACAAATGTAAATGAAGGGATACTTGCTGATCTTGCAACATTTTACACTTATCTAGCATCCAAGGAGCTGCAGGTTACTTACTAATGCAGTTCTTATGTTATTGTATGCTTTATAACATAAATGATATTGTATATGACCCTTGCCAGATCAAGTTTATCATCGAAATGATAGCCTAAAATAGAACATCATATGCCACAATAGGTTTGTTTTTGAATAGAAACAAAAAAAACTTTGATGGTAGCTTTTTTGTTTGTAGGTGACATTGGAAGCAGAAGTTACAAATAAAGGGGCACTTGCATTATACGGGCGGCTTGGGTTCATACGAGCAAAAAGGCTATTCAGATACTACTTGAATGGTGTTGATGCATTTAGATTGAAGTTGCTATTTCCCCATACGGAATTACCACCTTCCCACTCCCACTCTGTAATGTCAGTCCTTGAGACTTATGGAGCAAATGAAACAAACAAAGATTGGTCTGAAAGTGAGGTTTAGAATAGATCTTTTGTTTACAGAAACAGATATATTGGTGCAGTTGTAGTCATTATAAGAATGTGGTTGTTGTTACCCTATGAGATGCTTACTTGTTGAATGTTTAAAATGATACGGAGTACTTGATATGTTCTTCCTGTCTTCAAAAGGGCTATAAAATATCTGTACTTACTGATTAATTAGCCTCTAGTAATCACTTTGGAACACGCCCAGTGCACATTGTAATTCCACCTGCATGTAAATACCAAGAATTAGGCATAAGCTGACAGCTTGACTAAAACTCAACTGGATGTTATCCCGCTATCAAATAACTTCGAAATTTTTTAAAGTAATCAAATTACGATGCTAATCAATAAAATACATCAAATAAACTCTTGTGATTTATGTCTGAACTAACTACGTTCAACGTATAATTATAATTATCATAGTGAAATATTGGAACACTCATTTGTCTGTGTTTTAATGATTTTTATATGTGATACAATTGGATTTGGCTTGTGTAATTCGTATGCGATGCTCATTAACGATTTCATGTATGGATATTGATATGAACTGAGTGCTCGTGTAACATTGTAAACATTTGCTTTTCTATAATGTAGTCATGAGTTGATAAAAAATCAACCTTATATACATGTTGGAGGTTCGAGAATCTATGAAAGGACATCTAAAGCTAAGGTTACGAAGTAAAGGAAATTCCGAGAGAAGTGGTGATCTCATCTTGCTTGTTGGGAGAGAGGAAACTTTTGGACCACCTTTTCCAGCCAGATAGCGAGCGATCACTCAGCAATGAACACTAACTGAAAGCGGTCGGGAAAGTTCTCCTATCAGCTTAAAAAGGGCTTCCTTAGGTCGACCTTTCTTTAGGTTAAGTGGCGTGTAACTAATCTCGCTAATATTTCAGATCGGGGGACAACTCTGTCTCCGCTTCTGCTCGTGCACTCGTTAAAGTCTTTTATATAAATTGGGCTAATGTACAAATTATTGAGAATATGCATGAGAAAATACGTTTGTGACTTATGATGTGAATGTCTACTAAAATTCTTAAAACTAGAACTAGAGAATTGACCAATTAAGTGGTCATTTGGCCACGTATGTCATTAGAGGGGAAGTATGGCAAGCCTAGTATACATAGATTAATGATAAGGATTAAAATATAAGAGACACATATATTAACTATAGAAATTTGGCAAACCTAATTGTATCATTAGATTGATGACTAATTTTTTATAACAACTACTATTTAAAGAACACATTCAAGAGGTTAACGTGTAAAAGTGTTATATAACTTTGTTTTTATTATAAGTTATAAAGGAAGGGCGTATTAATAGTATACGTAGACAAAGCATGTTGTGTAAGTATATGAAGCATGAATTAATTCTTTGTTGAAATGCCATTATATACTTCAAAGCAACGTCACTACATTATATATTTAAAAGCAATGTCCCTATTATCGTGTTGTTTATGAAAATTGAGATATATACTCTGTATGTATTTCATGTGCCTACTGCATTAGAATTGTTAAAATTGTATGCATGCAGTCATGATTACATTATTAAGCGTACAATTTTATATATGTATTATATGTAGTTAATATATATAACAAGCGTAAAATATACAATTTAAAGTATAATATGTGTTAGTGCAAGGCTACTCGTGATTTAAAGAAGGGATCTATATCTATAAGATTAGATCCAAAGCCAAACATAAAGTTACGACTCGACTACACATTAACAAAGAGATCTCGATATGTATTTTGATATAAAGAACATTGTCATGATATGATTGTACGTGATATTTTAATAGAAATAAACAAGCTCACTAAGCCATTAGCTTACATATTTATTTTGCATACATCTCGAATTTAATCAAATAGAGTTGCCCAAGAAAATACAACTAAGAGAAGCCTTATTTTAGAGATATTAAATGATAAAAATTGTATCATTTGTAGAGATGTCATGTTGAAATGTAATTTGTATTAACTTCTAGTGTAAAATGATGCTTAAATTATGAGGTACAAATGGCGAACGTTACAACTCGTGTCGTGATTAATACAGTAAATAGTAGATAAGATTGATAATTGATATTCGAGATATCGATTAATTCTCCCACAGTTTACTTTCTAGAGGTAAACCAACTCACCGAATTAATATCTAAATCACTAATATAATATTCAGAATAATAAAATTACAAAAATAAAGTCGTTACATATACATAATTCTTGCTCCCTAAGCTATTAGTAATTAATTTTGATTCTAATAATATTTTTCAAATAATAATAAAGCATATCTAATATAATATCTACAAGTAAAATAATAAATAATAAACTTAATACTATCTGCTAATAATAATCCGAATTGCATCAAATATATGCTTATATTCATAAATTGATTGATATCCTCGGGTTCGTGGCTGGGGATTAGGATCTCCCCGTTCATTTTTCCCGACAGGGATTCCCGGCCTCATCCCCAATCAACATCGGAGAATTCCAGGTCAAAACAAATATGGGTATCGGATTCTCCGTTTAAAATTTTTTGTTGTTGTAGTGTGTGAACATTAATAAGACATGATACCATAGGATACTACCGGTTGTTTATTATCACTTGTGAAAGAATGTGACACTTCAGATTATTAAGTACTATTTTATACATTAATTAATGTAGTCCGGTGAAGAAATTTCCAACAGTTTTAATCCTGCCTGTCGGCCCTCACACTCTTATTTTTACGTGAATGAAACTTCCTCTGTTTCATTTCGTGAAACATGTAACGTTCTGGAAATTAAAAAAGAAAAATCCCCAACCACACCCTGCATAAATAAACAGAGCGTTCATATAAGAGGTTGTCAAAGTGGTATATCAACATTGAAATAAGTATTGAAAATTAAACGTATAAAGTTCAAACTTTGATAATGACATAAAATATAGATAAAAAACGACTAAAAGTCGGACACCACAATTACCAACAAAAGAAGAACACCCTAATCCATTTTATATCTAAAACGTGGCACAAATCACTTTTCTTATGTTATTAGTTACTAATGAATACAGTTATCAATCATATTGTTATGTTACAAGTTTAAAGGAGTACATAAAATGACCCAAAAAATATCCTGCATTTCAGAATTATAATTGTTTAGCAAAGCCAGATTATTTGAGAATTTATACATAAAATGACCCAAAAAGTAATCTGCATTTCTGCTGAAGAAAGGAGAGACGCCTGGTGGGTTGAAAGAAAAAGTCTCCCAAATTAGGGGAAATCGGGTATTTTTATTTTAACCAGTGATGATGATTATTTGACAGATAATCACAAGTATAAATCTGTTTATAAAAACATTCGTAACTAATTATCAGTTCCAAAATGCAAATCCAAATACACAAGGGCAAAATAATATCTTATCCAATACAAGTGAGGACATCTGAACATTTCCAATGAGTGAAATAATCGATCTCCGAGAAAGGAGATGGACTACAGCGATTTATTCAAGTTCTTACACAACATCATCAACTTTTTGCATCAACGTCATTTAAAATCACCATTTCAACATTTTGAGTTATGAATTACTATGTGAGTAGCTTGTGTAAAACATATCCATCATTAATGCGATGCTTCTCAAAAATTATAAATACCATCAAATTATTGATCATCACTTGCAGAGTTGCAGTTGATTACCTTATCAAACAAATTACGTACTACACATTTAGTTATAAGGAGGTGATGCCACCAAGGGATGAAGCATATAGTACCAAATACTATAATATACAATCAGCCAATCAAATTGAGATGATATTATACGCTTACCTGCTGAATACATTCCCTGCTCCAAGGCTTTGAATGATCAAATTTTAATGAAATCTTAACTTCACTGGTAGCTACAACATCTACAGATACACCCAAATCCACAAAAATCGAAAACACCTGAATCATGTAAGAAAATTGCAAATTTAAAAACTTTATGGGCCAGCTCCATTAAAATCAAGAACAGGTAAGTAATTGTACCTTAGCGAGGAATCCAAATTGACCAACCATGCAAGTGCTAACAATCAACATAGTCACATTGCGTTTCAAAACAATGGTGGTTAGTACTGCCTGAAAATGAAGCCGGTGGAAATAAGTTTTTAATTTTTTTTTAGCAGCTAGCTTTTACAACTTGACAAGTGCATAGTACTACTAACTTTCGTCATATCTCTTGATCTAGTGATTAGGGTACCTGGAGTATTAGGGTTGTAAGAACTTTTAACCCTAACAGGGATATCACCTTCTCTAGCGGGCCTCATTGACTTTGGATGTAGGACCAACGGAAAGAGCATAGGAAATAAAAGACCTTATTATATCAAAATATGTTTACCTCTCATGATATATGTCATCTACTACGGATACCTGGGCACCAAATAAGGCAAGTTCAGCTGCCTCATCGAAAGTCAAGTATGGCACAGGTTATGCACCCGAGTATATATTAGGGTCACATGTCAAACACCATCCATCCATATTTGTAATGAATGAATAACTAGAATCTTAATTCCATTTTCATTCTTGAACCGAAAAAGTCAACAAGAGTTGAAAATACCATGTTGGAATACCATTAGTTTAGAACATTTTATACAAAACATGAGTGTAAGTCAACTGACCATACGAGTCAACGTCCAAAATAGTCGATGGTTAACCATTAAAGAAGTCAATCATTTAGTATTTAAAGTTTACATATTCGAACTATTATTTAGAAAAGTTCAACAAAATAGTAACAAACTTATATCTTGGCTTGTTTATAACTATCCTCGAACCCGAACCCTTTCACTAATCTTGAGTTTTGCCCTTGAGTTTCTTATACATCAGCCGCTTGATCACCTAAGAACATACACAATTTTTAACAACATGTAAGCATTTCCTGCTTAATGGATACACAAGTTTTATACACAATAATTAACGGCGTTCAAAATAAAGAATCATTTAATAAACGACATTCAAATAAAGTAATCCTATTATCAAACTCCCAACTCACAGCTTTCGTGTGCCTACCACACTCAACCTAAACTATGGATCCAAGTTAGGTCAATGGGCTCGTCAGCCCCGGCTATCATGCCTACATCCGGCCCATAATTGGTTGCTAGTACAATGATAGGAAAATAAGCATTTCAATATAAAACGGCATTTGTAAATAAATAGGCATTCATAAATAAAACGGCTTTATATTGTATGCCCTTAGTAGCAAAATGCCGGTGTACTCACCTGCTGCCTTATATATAATCAAACTTGCTTCCTATCTCGTAATTACCACTTGAAATATATATATAATATGATCAACATATAAATTATGTTGTCCCATAATCTATAAACAACATAAACAACAAGTATGACCCAGACTCGATATTTCAGCTTTGACCACTCGTGCCCATTTAACTGGTCGACCCACTAAAACGCAGAATTTTCTTTTGAAACTTTTTTAAAGTTAAAGTAGACTCTTCAAGCTTTAAACCATATATTTGTTATGATTTAATGAAGACAGTCCAGAATTTTGATGTAAACATACGGGTCTACTGTAAATCAGCAAGTATTTTTTTGTTTCTATCGTGGCACATTTCTTACCTCAGTTGTATGTAACTTCCATTCAGATTGGCCAAAAAAAAAAGAGAGGGGGAAAAAGAAATATTAAATCACATAAATCGTATTTACCGCTACAAACAACTTCTAATCAGACTACGTATATGTAATCAAATAGGTAGTGAGATGCAATGTTTTAGTTATGTTTTTACGATATTATATCTAAGTTGGTGCATAAATTTATAGATTGTATCAAAATGTAGCATACATCAATCACTATTCCTACATCAATAGAGAAAAGTGTTATATTTAGTTATCTTTTTTCTACCATCGTAATATTAAAAATATATCATCCTCAATTCTAAACAAGCAAGAAATCTTAATTCATAAAACTTCACACAAAATTCTAGACTTGGAGTGAAAAGAAAATGAATTAAAAAAACAAATTCAAATTGAGAAACCAAAATTACAAAAAGTTCACCAAATTTAGAAGAAAAATGATTTGATAAAAACACTATCAAACTGCAAAATACGCAATATATACTCTCTACTCTCAACTCTCATTAGCAATGAAATCATCATGTGGGCAATCGCAATCTTCCGTCAGTGTTTGAGAATCGTATAATAATGCTACGGTTGTTTTCGTCATATCGATGAAAACAAACCCATATATTTGGTGCAATTACAACTTGTGCGAAATGTCGAACGATACTAGAAAATGTCAATGCAAGAAATGTGGGGCACTTTTTAAGGAAACCGAAAATACGACTTTGAGAAATCATTCAAACCTTAATTGAAAATCGATGAAATCTGGGCCGGGTCAAGATCAAAGGACAATCGGGAATGATGTTACACTTTGGCAATACGAAGCGAGTTTGGTGCAGGATATGATGGCGAAGTTTGTGATTCAAGAAAGCTTGCCTTTTGACCACTTCAACAATCCGCGTTTAACAAAACTCATCCAATAAATGCTCAAACCTCGTTATACACATGTAAGTCATACAACTCTTAGATGAGATATTATTAAAATGTGGAAATTGGCTAGAAATGAAATGATTTTAGGTTTCAAAACCCAGTTTTTGATCAGATTGAATTGATTTGAGCCAAACCGGTTTCAAACCGATGTGGCCTTTCTCCGGTCCAAACCAGTTGGTCTAAACCGATTTTGACCAAATTTGACCAAACCGATTCAGTTTAAAAACCAATTTATGAACCGATCTAAATCGATTTTGTGCACCTCTATTTAGATGTTTGTTCATTCTTCTTTTAGGTTTAGATTTAATGAGTCGTTTACCTTTATTTCTTTATTTCTTTTATGCATGTTTGGTTTTTCGTGTTCATTTTAAAATAAAATATATTTAGCTTTGTATTTGGTACCATTTGTTATTGTTTTTAATATATTTTAATTTGTATTTTATAACAAAATCTGAATTCTTTTAAAAAAGAATAATTTGTCAAATGCCTTCATGATAGATTTTGATTTGTATTTTAAATTTTATTAAACATTATTTACCAACCAGTTTTTGCTCCGTTGATTTTTTAATTGATTTCGATTTACATATTTAGTAACATTTATTTATCAATTACGATGTTTTTTTGGTGCATGTGTCACTTTTTTAGATGTTTAGATTTAAGCATTTGAAGATACGTTGACTTTTTTATTATAAAAAGAAAAGAAAACAATATGAGGATGATAAAAAAGAGATGCAATATTATTGTGGAAATAAAAAACGAACAATCATAGAAGTTAATTACCATACCACCGGTAGTAATAACTAAGGGCTACAATATGTATTCGTACAACAACATAATCATTAATAGCCAAAAACGCCTTTCAATAAAGACGCACCCCACCCCTATATCAGTAGATATGCTACGAGTTTAAATCAAATGGTTAATGAGTACAAATTGGAGTAAGAAATTGCAATTCAATTGAATCATCTTAGTCAAGATCCGACATATCACTCTCAAAGAATGCCGAATGCAGAGCTTTCACGCATTTTTCTGATTCACTGTCATTTACTATAAGTGATATATTCACCTTTGATGCTCCTTGGGATATCATTTGAACATTCACTCCATTCACTCGAAGAACACGAAACGCCTACACCAACATACCAAAAGGTAAATAACATAGAATAGAAACCACCAATTCAGGAGGTGCTTATTTTCGAATGCTTATATACTTAATAAATAAGCATGGACCAACCTACTTATCTTTAAGTGGTCATAAACAGATAAACAGTTTTTTCATAGGTTATTTGGGTTTGCATATCTAGTGTAAAAATAAACAATGAGTAAGCAATCCCAAATACCCGCTCAAAAAATCTTGGGAAAAACTATTTCATTATAATCAAGTAATTAGATTTTAACCTTTGAGAATTTAAACAGAAAATGACCCAAAAAACATTCTTCTAAGAAAAGGAGAGATGTCCGGTCTAGTAATTCTCTCAAATTTGGGAAAATCAGGTAATTAGATTTTAACCTTTGATGATTATTTGACAGATAATCAGAAGCAAAATGTGTTTATCCAAACATTAATAATGGATTATCAATGTCAAGAAGCAAAACCAAAAACATGAAGGTGAACAATACCTTCTCCAATACAAGTGAGGATCTCTGAACATTTCCAATGAGTGAAATAATCGATCTGTGCTGGAGAAGATTCACTTTGGCGATTTTTTCTAGTTCTTCAACAACATGATCTAGTTCCTGCACCAACATAATTTAATATCACCATTTCAACACTTGTGACTTAAGATTAACTCGGTTCATGGCTTAGCCTAAAACTTATCCACTATATCCATTAGAAATATGACATGCTTCCCAAAATCATAAATACCATCATGCAATACTAATTAATCACCACATGCAGTTAATTACTATAAACTTAACCACGTACGAATCAGTTTCTTATACAAAGATGTACCCCACTTAAGAATTGAAGCACAAACTACCACATAAATTAATATATATACAACATTTGAGAATGATATCATACGCTTGCCTGCTGAATCAACTCTCTGCTCCAAAGTTTTGAAGGATCTAAAGTTAATGAAATGCTAACTTCACTCGTAGCTACAACATCCACAGATATACCCAAATCCTCAAATATTGAAAACACCTGAATCATGTATGAAAATTGCAAATTTAAGAACTCTATGGGCCAGCTCCATTAAAAATAAAAAAGAACCAACAATTAATAATTAAATTTACCTTAGCGAGAAAACCAAATTGACCAAGCATCCTAGTACTAACAATGTCCAACATGGTTACATTGCGTTTTAAAACAATGCTGGTTAGTACTGCCTGAATATGAAGCAGGAGGAAATTAGATCTTTTACTTTTTTTTAAAAAGAAGTTGTTTATTATTCAAGTATCTAGCTTTTACAATGTGGGAATAGTATAGTGCTACTGACCTTACTCATATCTCTTGATTTAGTGATGAGGGTACCTGGAGCATTAGGGTTATAAGAATTCTTAACCCTAACAGGTATATCACCCTCTCTAGCGGGCCTCATAGACTGTGGATGTAGAACCTATGGAAAGAGAAACAAATTGTTACGTCATATAAGGTTTAGTTTTTCTCATATTTTTCATATACTATGCAAGTTCATGGATACCTGGGCACCAAAATATGCAAGCTCAGCAGCCTCATCGAAGGTCAAATATGGCACAGGTTCTGCACCCGAGTATATATTAGGGTCACATGTCAATACACCATCAACATCTTTCCATACCTGTAATGGATGAATAAATTCATGCAAAAGCTAAAGAAAAGGAATATAATTATGCACCTAATGTCGACAACACAATTAACGACGACTTCTTTTTTCATTGAAATTTGAACTTTTTAGCTCTTCACTAACCTGAATTTCCCTCAACCCAAGTGCTTTACCAATGGTGGTGGCAGTCAAATCACTACCACCTCTGCCCAATGTAGTCACAGCACAAGTTCTCCAGCCCTATGAACAATTTACATGAAATGTAAGAATTATTTTCCAGAACTTCAAGTCACAGCAGGCCCTCAGGTGAAACGAGAAAAAAAAGCAAACTAAAAAAGTAGAGTATGTATATAATAGAAGACCTTTCCGAGAAAGCCAGTGACAATAGGAATCGCAGGATCACTCTTCCAGTCACCATTTAGTCTCTTTGCTACAGCTGGATAAGTTGCTTCCAATATATCCGCATTAGTAAAATCATCTGTCGTTATGAAACCAATCTCAAATGCATCATACTGCCAGAAAGTACAAAATTAACGTCAAAGGGTTAGAAGAGAAAAGACATCATATATTCGTTAAATTACTTGATTGAGTACATAATTCTTCTTTGTTCCACTTTTAATAGTTAGTAACAAAGAATTAATCCATCAGTTAGTTCCTTAAAAATATTATATCCGAAGCGTATCCCATAATGTAATTTAAGATAGCAAAAAAGTAATCTGGAAACACATACTTGGCGCGCTTTGACACCGATTTTATTCAAGTATGCTGCAAAAATTCTTGTGGACATGCACTCTCCAAATGAGACTAGGTAGTCTCTTGCACGTGGTGTGAATTCTTTCAGAACAGAAATCCCATTCAAAAGTCGCTCTAACTTTTCTAAGTGGTCTGCAAGAAAGAAAGTTTTTAACTGAAACATAATATTAAAGGAATAGCATTCAGTCAAAGTATGTGACTTACTGACTTAGCTGTTGAAAACATAAACTTCTCGAGAATCTATCAATCTTTATATTAGACAGAATAAATCATAACTTCAAGATTCCTACCAAACTTACCTGTAACAAGGGTTCTCTCTAATCCAAGCTCTTCCACTGTCCTAAACACATAAATTTATAGCCATAACCCAATCAGTATAAACTAATGTCTACATACTTTAACGGCTACTTACAGTTAATAATTAAGATTTTCACCTATAATGAAGTTCTTTCACAAAGCTCAATTCATCAATTTCAGAAACAACCGAGACACAATTTGAAGCCTTCTCTCCAGCCTAGACCATACAACCGTTTAAACTTCAATCTTCTCTAACAAAACCACATAACATAGTTTGCTCTACGAATATATATAAATATATACATACAGGTGATGGTTCAAGTAAAACAAAGTTTATCGTAAAATAAATAAGAGAACCAGGAAGTAAAATGTGGCCATATGTGCATAAAAGAAGTGACGGACACCTGCCTAATAATTTCCACGTGTTGCCCTCTCATTCTTTCTTATTTGTTTTACCATAAATCCATAATGTTTGTTTTACAATTACCAACTTATATATATCAGGGCCGCTTGATGTAAAACAGACCTTAATGTAAAACAAGTAAGACATATATGGAAGTAACATGTGGCAGTTATGCATCACTGTCCTTTAAAAATTGGATGCACAAACTGTCACGCGTCACTTTCATATACCGTCTTATTTTTTTTACGTTAAGGTTTGTTTTACAATAACTAATCCTAATATCTATATATATATATGTACGCATATAAATAATAAAAATGACAGATATACAAACCACTAGAAGCTTGTTAGTGGTCTTGCCCATGGCAGATAGAACAATAACAGGACTCTCTTCCGGAAAACTAAGAATAAGATCAGCCACTTCTTTCATCCTTTCAGCAGACGCAACAGACGACCCACCAAACTTCATCACACACGATAACTGTTTACTTAACCCTTCTAAACCTCGAGTTTCGGGTTCACCTCTCGTAAGAACATCTACTTTTTGCACATTACAAACAACCTTCAACCCTTTCCCTTTACCCGAAACCGGACCACTATTCGCTCTACATGATCCATTAAACGATGCAACCCACGAAGCGAAACGGAGGTGACGATAATGTGAGGATGATGAGTGTGAATTTAAATCTAATTTGGAGAAATGATACATTGTTTTAGCTCCTGATAAATATGTAGGTGCTGCCATTGTAATACCAACTAATTTTCGACAAATTAACAGTTATAACAGGGGATTTGGTAAACAGAGAGAGCTAATTAATCAATTAACTAATGAAGATTATGATTAGCTCTCCCTGCTAATGATGCGATGTTGAAGGATTTGATCCGATAAATGTGTTAAATTTTCTTCTATTTGATTACGAACGACCTGCACAAAAGAAAAAAAAAAGTAACAAAAAAAGTGGATACCTAAATGAGCAGGCAAATAGTGTAAAGAACAGTGATGTGTAATGTAAGTAAAATGTGTTTTGAATGCAGTTGACAGATGAATTAAACTAAAAACAAAAGGGTACCTTAAAAGTGAGAATTTAGGGTTGAATTGAATCAGATAACAACGGCGGCTGAAGAAGGAAGTTTGGAATGGTATTATTTGGTTGGTTGGTGGAAATGGGAATTAATGGAAATTGACATTAGAAAAATACTACTCGTAATATCGTGTGCTTGTTTAATTGGTGCTTCCGTTTTCCACATCTCACTATTTTGTCTCTTTGAGTGGTTTTCATTTTTGAAAATGTACAATTAAATTGAAGATTTTTTATATTTTATTATTATGTGTATTTTTATTTATCTTTATAAAATGAGATCAAAAAAGACGGGGAGTTAAGGAGAGAAGAGTGAGCTAATCATTTTAGTCATTCATTTTTTATCAAGGGTTAAGAATTGTGATATTTTTGTAATTCACTAGAACTATTAGGTTATAAGTTAAGAAAAAAAAAACATAACATAAATTTTTCATATACACATGTTCCACTTTTTTACAATTTTCTTTTTCTCCCATCTCACTTTTTAACTATCTCCCTTCCTCCCTTACACTTCTCCACCCCCTCCCCCCTCCACCAACCACTTGCTACCAGCAGCAACCAGCAGCCGCCAGCAGCCACCTGCTGCCGCCCGATTGCCGGAACTTTTTTTTTTTTGTTTAAAAAAAAAAATTTCAAAAAGAAATTTTAAAAACCTTTTTTTTCAAAAACTATTTTTTTACGTTTTTAATTCGTTTTTTCGTTTTCTTTTTGTTTTTATTCGTTTTTTCGTTTTCTTTTTCTTTTTATTCGTATTTTAGTTTTCTTTACATTTTTATTCGTTTTTTAATTTTCTTTTCGTTTTTTTTACGTTTTTTCGATTTTCTTACGTTTTTTCGTTTTTCTTACGTTTTTACATTTTCTTTTCGTTTTTTTTACGTTTTCATTCGTTTTTTCATTTTCTTTTCGTTTTTTTTACGTTTTCATCCGTTTTTTCATTTTATTTCCGTTTTTTCATTTTCTTTTCGTTTTTTTTTACGTTTTTTTACGTTTTCTTCCGTTTTTTCATTTTCTTTTCGTTTTTTTCAGTTTGTTTACATTTTCTTCCGTTTTTTCATTTTATTTTGGTTTTTAACGGTTTTTTTATGTTTTTTTCGTTTTCTTTTCGTTTTTTGACATTTTTGTACGTTTTTATACGTTTTTTACATTTTTTACTTGTTTTTCGTTTTCTTTTCATTTTTTTTACGTTTTTGTTGCTGCATTTTATACATACTACATGTTATATATAAAATGCAGCAACAAAACATCAAAATAACATGCAGTATCTATAAAATGTAGCAACAAACATGAAATTAACATGCAATATATAACATGCAGCAAGAATTATCCAAATGACATGCAGTATGTATAAAATGCAGCAACAAACATCATAATAACACGCAATATGTATAAAATGCAGCAACAAACATCAAAGTAACATGCAGTATGTATAAAATGCAGTAACAAACATTAAAATGACATGCAGTATGTACAAAATGCAGCAACAAACATCAAAGTAACATGCAGTATGTATAAAATGCAGTAACAAACATTAAAATGACATGCGGTATGTATAAAATGCAGCAACAAACATCAAAGTAACCTGCAGTATGTATAAAATGCATCAACAAACATCAAAGTAACATGCAGTGTGTATAAAATGCAGCAACAAACATCAAAGTAACCTGCAGTATGTATAAAATGTAGTAACAAACATTAAAATGACATGCAGTATTTATAAAATGCAGCAACAACCATCAAAATAACATGCAGTATGTATAAAATGCATCAACAAACATCAAAGTAACATGCAGTGTGTATAAAATGCAATGTAGTATATATAACATGCAGCAACAAGCATCAAAATAACATGAAATTTGTACAAAATGCAGCAACAAATATTAAAATGACATGCATTATATATATAATGCAGCAATAAACATTAAAATGACATCCATTATGTAAAAAAACATCAAAAGACGTAAAAAAACAAAAAGAAAATGAAAAAACGTAAAACAAAAGAAAAAAAGGAAAAACAAATGAATACGTATAAAAAATGTAAAAAAAGAAAAGTGAAATGAAAAAACGAACGAAAACGAAAAGAAAATGAAAAAACGAATGAAAACTTAAAAAAACGATAAGAAAATGAAAAAAAGAATGAAAACGTAAAAAAAAACGAAAAGAAAATGAAAAACCGGAAGAAAACGTAAAAAAAACGTAAAAAAACGAAAAGAAAATTAAAAAACGGAAGGAAACGTAAAAAACGAAAAGAAAATGAAAAAATGAATGAAAACGTAAAAAAATGAAAAAACGAATGAAAACGTAAAATAATCGAAAAAACTTATAAATTTTTTTTGAAAAAAAAAGGAATATTTTTTTGAAAAAAAAAAAACAATTTCCGGCGACAGGCTGCGGCGGTTGGCGGCTACTGGTGGCTGCTGGGCTGATGGCAGCAGGTGGTGGGGGGATGTGGGTGGGGTGGAGGTGAATGTGTGAGTAACAAGTTAGATGTTAATTGTATAATATATGAAAATTGGGAGGGGTTAAAATCAAAATATATTGGGTGACGTGTGACACATTTTGGTTGGTTGAGAGGCTGCCCTCTCTTCTCTTCTAAGAGGGGCTGCCCTCTTGAACCAAACCCTATCTTTATTTATTTTAGAAGTCAATGCTACACTTTAACCTAATTTACATTATTTTTTATTTTCTTTTATAACGTCAATAGTACACTAACCTAACTCACATAATATATACATTACACACACACATATATATATATATATATATATGCCTCTCATAAAGTTTAAACTTACATCTTTTTAGTTCATGAGCTCATCATATACCCTTAAGTCATGCATTCTCATTTAATCTTCTGATACCATAAAAGACTTTATTTTTATACTTTTATTCTATCCTTTTAAGTTAATGACTTATATAAAAACATTTGTTTTTTGTAAGGAAAAATATCTTTAATTGAAGTTACATTGTAAAATACTAAATATACGATAAAAATCATATGAAAATAATCATCTAAACACAATATTTTTAATATTTAGTCATATAGTAAACCTCTTAATTTTAGGTACCAGTAATATGCGTATTCATTAGCTACAAAATTTACAAACTGAAAATAGGAAATTCAATTTAATTTTCACTTATATAATTAGACTAAACGGAATAAGTACACAACTGGTTTGTACGAATAATTTGCTAGTGTTAACAAATCTATGTCAATACCCATTCAAGCAAATAAAGAAAGAGAAAATCACTTTAGTCACTTTCATAAAGAAATACAAAATTATTAACCCTAAAAATAAAATATCTAAGGAAATAGCCGTAGGAAAGTTGGTGTGGAACACGTTTTTCAAGTTGTGAATTTATTTATTTTTTAATCTATCTATATTTATTTAATTTTAATCTTAACATTATAAGAAATGCAATGATATTGAAATACTTAAAAGCATTAATTAAAATAAATTGATATAGCTACGAAATTAAAATAGGGTGTTTAAATCCTTCTTCCCTTCTTGCAGTTACGAAACCTATTTTTCGCTATTGAATTGAGTTTTATTTTACTTTTTTGTTTGTGTTTTGATAAAGCATAATAGGAAACAAAATGATATTTGGGAAAAAATATTTACATTTGACAGGAAAAAAAAAGACCTCATTTAGTTGAGAAAATATATCTCATATTTTAAAAAAAATTCAAGAAAATTAAAATACTGAAAACTGTATTCAGATTAGCTATTTTCTAGAAAATAGAAAAGTAAATTTTCTCACTTATAACTAAGTTTGAAAAGGTAGTATTCACACTTTTCAACTCTTTTCCTATATAACAAAAAACACTCTTTTTTACTTTTTTCATCTTCATTTCTAAACCGCTAACTTCTAAACCCTAGCTAAACATGAGTCTTTTTACAATATTCACCACTTTCAAACTATAACGACCATTAATTGCTGCCTTCAACCACCGTATCTACCTGCAACCACCCTCATCATCTTCGACTAACGGTGTCTCATTGATTTACAAAGGTTTTGGGTAACCATTTATGGTAATATTAACTATTTATCTATACTATTATATAATGTATTTGAGTTGTTTTTAATATAGAAATGACTATTTTACCCATACAATTAGTAAGATTTTTTTAAAAAAATTCATAGAAATGATTAACATACCCCTAATTATTAAATTATCATTCTATAAAAATATTATTAAACCATAAACTAATTAATATATGACATTTAATTTTGACTTAAACTTCTTTATATCTATATACTATTATATGATGCATTTGAAATGCTTTTTATGATTAGCACTTAACGTAGATAATGTGTAATATGAAAATACAAAAAAATAAACAAAAAATAAAAAATTAGTAAAACTTAAACCTCTAGACTCAACAAATGACTACAGATTTTGCAACCTGTCCATTAAGAACTTGAAACTCGGTACTAAAAACTCGCGACCTGACTATCAAGTTTGCAATGACATATTATGATATATTTAATTTTTGGTTATTTTGCTACACTTTTTTTTTCAAAATTTGTTAAAAGATGATTTTTCCACTTACAAAACGGTATTCTTTGTGTATTGTCATATAGTTTTTGATTTTTAAAATATTTCGGAAAACATAATACTACATATCGAATTAATGTAAAACTAATAAACTTTTCCCGCTGCATATCGTAAGTATTCTGCTAATATATATATATATATATATCTAGGGGAAGGATCCATCGTGATATATATATATATATATATATATATATGAGAAGAAATAAGAAAGTGTTTTGTGTTAGTCTGAACCATACAATTCTAAATGGTACCCGTTTTGATTCAAACATGTTTTGACCCATTTTCACATTTGAATGAACATTTAAGCAACACCCTGTTTTGCTTATAATCTCGACAAACCAGCCCCCAGATGACCCATGCCATGTAATACCGATCTTCCTTTTCCAGTGATGAAAACACTGACATTTTTTTTTTGTGTCGGAGACACTAAAACAATCAGAACACAAGAGAAAAGAAAGTATTAAATGAAAGAAGTCGTTCCCAAGTATTAGGGATGAAAGGAAACAGTAAAATGGTCAAAAGACAAGATATCACTAATCTATGGTATTCATCGACAAATCCAACCACTTAATAAGATATTCTTATAATTAAACACTACTTAACATGAACTTTCAAGAACTCTATTAACCCCATCTAAAAAACACAGTTCTACTAGAGATAATCAAGTTATTAGCTTACTTGAAACTGTTTTAATTTTTGAATATACATTTAAAGTTGGGTTAAAGCATTTTGTCACCAACGTATTATCCCTCAATTTCCAAGATCACCATCCTACTCATTTTAATACTAATGTCACCAACATACTTGTTAGTTACCGGTTGAGGTCACCAACATACTATTTTTTACCGGGAAATGTTTTTTTACATGAAATTGTCAAGGGTTAAAGCCATTTGTTACCAACCTACTCTCCATTATTTTCCGAGATCACGAAAATGAGTATGATGGTGATCTCGAAAAATGAAGGAGAGTACGTTGATGACAAAATGCTTTAACCCTTTAAAGTTCCATTTCTTTGACTTGAGACTCGCCCACACTTGGTTCACGGATATGCTTAAAAACTGGAGTTACATCAAGGGTACCAAAATCTATTAGCCTGATCACATATAAACATCACTGCATATTAGCTTTTTGATGCAACCACTATCGTGAAGTCATAGGTTTTCATTCAACTTTATAACCTTTTTCTCGAATATGGGCCATGATCCTCATCAACCTCATACGTGATGTCTTGATTTGCTGTATAGGAGACTGCTAAGGGGTTCCACTGGCCTTTGAATTAGGATTCTGACCAATATTTACAGAGAGGCCTTCAATGAAGATAAAACCAAATAGAGATTGCACTTATGAAACATGATACAAAAGTGTGTTACCCAACTAAATGGATACAGAAGTCTTGGGGTGTTAGTAGATACAATTATAAGCTTGAATACTCGAAACAACTTACAACATCCATGAGTTGTCTAACTGTAGCTTTTGTTAGTGTTGACCCAAGTCTAGCCAACCAAGTTTTAAGTTATCTATAGGTTATTGTGCCACTTCAATCAGTGTCTATGTTTATAAACACTTATTATAGCCCTTGGATTTCATATTTTGCTAGATTTTAGGCAATGACATAGAGAAAATTTTCCTTAAAAGATAATAAAAAGGTATACAAAATGGTGATTGTTGCCGGCTTAATAAGTGAAGATGTTATGAATTAGTAGAATACAAAGGTAGTTATGTCATAAAAAAATCCTTTGAGAGCGAGTTTCTTGAGTTCGTCCATAGCCTGGAATTGCTTCATCCTAAATGGAATCGCACTATTGATTGGCTTATTGGATCCTTCTCCAATCCTTGGATGCTCTGAACATGTTAAAAATGTAAGATTTCATAGTTATTGATTATGAAGATCAACGATTGTAGGAACTAAAAAGAGATTAAAGCATACCATCGATTTGAGCATAAGTTATGTGCCACTTTGGGTTAAGTGTAAGCATTCTTTCGTCCAGGTGATTAAACTATTCAAAATAGATGGCCAAGGATCACTTTGCAAAGAACATTGTTTTGTTCAGTAACCATGCGTTTCACCTACAAAACATACAACGAAGGATAATGGTGGGATTTATAAATGTCAACTCGCATTGTGAAAAAGCAGCATTAATTAAAATGAAAATACTATTAGGCTTAGTGATTGTTGGCAATATAAAATCCGCATAAGATTTTATCCACAAAATTCATTTTGCTTTTCTTACCGACCTCAATTTTAAAGTACAGGCTCCATCACCTCAGATTGAGCTTAGCTATATTCATCTCAGTGAACTAACCTGTAAGATTGCAAACATTGTCTATCATTTGGATCAAAAGAATGAAAGGTAAAACAAATGAAACACTAACACTAATCTGCGTGTCTTGAGTGCATCCACTTCGGAATTCAACGCACTGAAATTGCTCGATTTATACATGTTTACTATTAGCAATATTCCTCAATTTGATAATTATTCCTGTTAATTTAGTGGACTTGCGGTACTTAAAAGGATGAAATTATATTTTCAAGAAATGAAAGTCAATTGCGAGGATAAACGAGAAAAATGTGGAAATTTGTGAAAACTGCTAAAATTGCTCTTCACGCTTCCGGGTGAAGAACCCACGCGTCCGGGTAGCTCATTCACGCGTACGCGTGGCTTGCAATTCTCTGACAGCTCTACACAAAACCCTAATTAATGAGATAGAGAAACTAACTTGGAACCCAGCTTTTTCACAGCCGACTTGGGGACGATTTTTGGAGCTTTTTGGAGATTTTTCTTGTTTTGCTCTTATTCTTCAGCCAAGATTGAGGATTCAACATTTGTAGACATTTATATCATCCAGTTTACATCTTTTCCTTTGATTACAATCTTTACTTTCATTATTATTATTATCTCTTTTGTTGATTCTTGTATAGTTATGAGCTAAGTTCTTTAACACTCGTTTAGATGATGCAAATTCTTGGTTAGGGGTGTTAACTTTTGATGTTTTTTATTGTTTAACTAATGTTTAATTAGAAATCCAATTGTGATTAAGTTTTACTTGGCTTAATTTATCTTTTAATGAAGCATTTAATGTTGTAGTGATCATTATTACATTATTTTGGTTTGTTGTAATTATTTGTCTATGAATAATTACAAAATCTACGCGAACGCAAGATTGAAATAGATTTATTGATTTAACTTGATTGCGGTTGTATTAAATTTATGAAGACAACTCGACTTTGATTTAGTATTCTTGCGCACGTAGGTTTACATGATTAAAACATTAGTTACTAAATTGAATTGAGGCTAATTTAGTTAGAAACCCGTAGTGAACACGAAAGGGTAATTCTATTTAATCTTTTGGAATGAGTGAACACGAATTCCATACTCGATTGAGTTTAATGAACAATAACATATAAAACTGGTTTTAACAAACACCCCGAAACCATCAGTAAGCTAGTCTAGATGAATGTTTCTCTTTATTCCTGATACTTCAGTATCCACTTGCCTGTTATTTATTTTATTTACATTTAGTTATAATTGCAAAGCAACAATTCGGTTGCAAAACCCCCACGTTTACTTACTTGTCTTAGATTAACTAAATTCGCTAAACACTCTTATTTGCACGGTCTTCTTGGTTCGACTTGGACTTACCCAAACTATAATACTACTCGACAGGGTTCACTGCCCGGTTGTGTAATAGTAATTTGTGGTATTTACGATATAAATTTATAACTAGATTTTACACATCACGCACTAATCTGCTTCTATAAAGATTATAACTGATTCTCCGTCGATGTTTTTTGTTGTTCATGCCCCTTTAAAGCTGTCATGTCCAAACCCAATGTGTAAAACAATAACAAAAAGGGCATAAAAACGTACTTTCTGGTCTTTTGAAGCCGACTGCATTTTGCATTTCCAATTTAACTGCCTAAATATTTGCTTCTAAATCTTTAATCCCATGGTCCCAATTATTGGCATGATCATGAATTATCTTTTCAGGAGTTCATACTTCAGTCACACATTGAACCATAATGAAAATGAATTTGGTGAGTGGAGCAAAAGTAAACTGAAACTCAAAAATAATGAAAATGAATTTGATGAGTAGAGCAAAAGCAAACAGAAACTCAAAAATAAAAGCTAATATTAACAACTCAAAAATAAATGGTGCATATATGTAATCAATTTTTTTTTTTTGAAAAATGGATTAGAATTCCAAATGATATTGAAGGAATTGATGAAGGGTTTCGCAACCATTAGGATGAAGTCGATATCTCTCTTAGAATCATTAGGATGAAGTCAGTTATTCGAAATTCTATATCCTTCACAAGCTCATACTTATACGAAAAAAGATACATAATTTTAAAAAAAGAAGTTATTATACTTGCAAAGTTGTGTAGTCCTAATTATAATCAAAACTTACCTCAATCTTCTTATTGACAAACATAGTTTCTTGTTGACAATTTTTGTTCCTTTTTTCATGAACAAACTAAAAGTTAGAGTGTTAGTATTCAATTACTTATTTAAATAAAAATAGCAAAATAAATAAAATAAATAAATAAAGCATGACCTAAACAAGGGATTTAATAGAAACACCTACAAGCAAAATAACTCGATACATTGAAATAGTTTAAGCATTAATCACCCCGATATCGTAAATATTACAGAGTATCAGTCATGAATGTACAAATCAAAATATGAAGAAGAAACCATAAAAGAAGGCTCATTATTAAGAGAGATTTACAGTGTTCATGTGTTGTCACACCCCGCCAAAATCAAATTAAGTTAAGTGCGGAAGAACGGGGCGTGAACGCGATTAGTTATCTAACTAATCAAGAGCATATGATTATCAATGGAACATAATATTAGAACGTCATATATTGTTTTACAGACGTTGCGACTTATCCAGTCGCCAAAAGTAATAGTGTTATCAAAATGACAGTAGTTTAGAGATTTCACAAATATAACTAAAAACCGTTTATAGTAATACAAAAGAAATCCCTTAAGTATTTCCCAAAAATGGCATCCTAACTTCATAGGTAGGCGAGGTACCTTACGTGCATACAATTCTTACATGAATGCTAATTCCCTGAAAAACATAGTAAAAAGGTCAACAAAATTGTTGAGTGAAATCCACAGGTTTAAGGTTCAATCATTAAACCAAGAGTTTAGTAATGTTCCACAAATCATATCGTGCCAACCATGGCCAAGAGTACGATGATATACAGTTTAAAACAATAAATAGCTGACGGTGATCCCCCGAAGGTTTGCAAGACCTTACGAGTTAAAGTGACGACACCTGGGCCTATAACCAAACCACGACTTTTGTTGTTTTTGCCTGCGACCATTAAAATATACGCTCCTCGTCTCGACTTGTAGTCGGCAGTTAGCATGACTAACAAAAGTGGGAGGGATGTCATCCCAATAGTACTATTCGCATATTCGGTGGCTAGCGTCATCTAGCTAATGGTTACAATTTGTAGTCATGAGGACTTCTATGCACTACAACTAGTTTAACATAGGTTCGCACAATGATTCATTGTCAGGTTTTCAATCATCGCATGAAAATAGTTTGTATGTAAACAGTACATATGTTTTTCACCCCAAATTTAGAAAGCAGTAAAATAGGGGCTGTGAACTCACCTGAGTCCGAGCGTGCTAGCAAAACAGTAGACGAATCAATAGTCAGTCTATGCCAGTTGTTCACTCAACTAGGTTTATAAATTCGCCATCGACGGGCTTAAATATCATGTAACGTTATTTCAAACGAAAACGACACGTTGTGATCCTTATTAGTTTTCAAAACACTAAAACTCGTTTAAGTCAATGTTATAATACCTTTGTATACGCATTATATAATTAACGCGAATAGTTGATTTCTGGTATATATATATATATTCACATATCTATATATATATTTTCAATATCGTTATAATACTTAGACGTTATATATATATACATACTCATAGGCACATATATATATACATATATAATTATCCGTCGTTGTGATACTTGATCAATATATATATACTTATATATGTACATATATATATATATATATGAAAATATCGTTATAAGTTATTATAATTGAATTTTTATACTTTTGTCGTTTTAATATCGTCTAAGTCGTCTTAACTCCGTTTTTAACCTAACCTTTGGGTTTATCGGGTTTTAATCGTACAAGTCTCGTTTTTAATACTTTAAGCCATAGATTATACTTAATTACCTTTTATTTTATTGATTTCATGAATTAACCCATAACTTAAGGATTTTATGCCTTTAGTCCCTAAATTTCATATTTTAGCGTTTCTAACTCAAAGTTTTGGTTTTAATCCACATTTAACATCTAAGTCTTGGTTTTAATATTTTAATTTATAGATTTATCTATATTACATTTAAACTTACTGATTTTAATACCTTAGTCCTCCAATTTACGGATTTTGCATTTTAGTCCTTATAGTTCCATTTATCTCATTTTTAACACAAGAACTTTGGTGATTTAAGGTTTAACAACCTAGATCTTGTTCTAATACTTAATTTATACTTAAATACATGAGATCTACTTATTTTTATAGTAAAAGTCCATAATATATGATTTTTATCCTTTTGGTCCATTTTAGTTTTCATTTGTCCATTTTTTCATAGTTTCTGTCCAGAATTTAGTCCTTATTTGGCTACAATTTTGACTAGTCAACCAAATTTATATTTTTATGAAATTTATACCACATGTTCCCCTATTTCTTAGCTTTTTATAAATGTAAGGTTCATAATTTTTGGTCACGTTTAAGGGGTTCAAACATACTTAATACTACACAAATGTCCAACAGTACCTTTTCTGGACAGTTGGTCAAAGATCTGTTTGTACATGGAGTTATACTTACTTTCACAGAGTGTAATCATACTACTTTGAAAGCTAACACAATATGTGACTTTTAGGAAAACGAATCACTTCATTTAGATCCGTGGTTTGAAAGTTATGACCTTCTAAAGTTGGGTCAGTTTCTGACTTTTAGGAACAGTTTGTACACCTTAGTTTAAAAATACGTTTTGAAGTACCAATAGTTGTCTAAAAATTATGAAACCGGTGAGGTTGGAAAGCTAACACTTTAAACTTAATTTTAGGCTCAAGAAACACTAGATTTGGTTAAGTTTTGACCAAGTTATTCACTTCAAAAGTCAAGCAAAGTTTCTGTCCGAATTTAATAGCTTTTGTTTTGGTTTTTTTTAACACATTCTTGTTATAGTTCATACAATTACGAGTTTTTAAGGTTATATCTAGCATGAGTGAACATCTAAACATATTAGAACTATCATATAAGCATTTTTATAAGAAATCTAAAGAGTTTATAGAGATAGTATATAACACCCCTCAATTTACCTCAGGGTTAAATCTGTCATTTGACTCGGAAGCGATAGATAAAAGTAATATTACATATTATATTACAAAAAGACCATAAAATTTTGTGACTTTACAACATTTAACTATTTCCGAAGCAAAACACATATAGTTGTTATATAAAATCCACATACATGTTAATTAACAAAACATCTATAAATATTTATCAGAGTTATGGCACGTGTCAAACATTCCTTCAAAAGCCCATCTTCCTGCCCAAACCCACAAACTTATACATAACCTGCAGGAAGAGAAATGGTGGGATTAGCACGAAGCTAAGTGAATGAATGTACAACTAATAATTTAACTTAGTATAACAATCTGTTTACATTAAGCACGAAAACACATAATCTCAAGAGGATCGGTGGTTACTGAGGAACCCTACAGCCGCGGTGGCCCTCAAGTAACGCTTATCACAATCTGTATAGGCCCATACAAGATTTACCGATAACTTGGCACTACAACACAACAACACAGTTTCCAGCGACAACACATGTATCTGGAACCTGTGTTGAACACAACAGTAACCAAGTCCAATCGCAATTGACCTCTGAATAACACAGATGCCCGAAGGCCACATATGCATAACAAGCAGGTATACACAATCATAACTCAGACTAAACAGTCTATCAAGGTTTACGCTACTTGTTGTAATCACACCATTACAACTAACTCAAATTATGAGTTGCAGATCCACTCACCTGACTTGTCTCAGCCCACACTCAGAGATCTTATATTACTGAGTCTTCTGCTGATCGGAGAATATAATAATTAAGAAGTTAGTAACTTTTTCCATAATCGTATAACATATTTCATTACTTAGTATCAAAATGGCAAACAATCACCAAGTTGCAAAATCGGATATAATCGCTCTACAACTATCAATTTATATCAAATTATAACAATTCGTTTGTTTAATTATTTATTCAATTAACAAATCTCAGAACATTATTATAACCTATTAATCCAAGCAGGTGATCCTTGTAATCTAGAATTTGTTAATAAGAGTCCGATCCGCAGTTAATAAGAATCTGTTAAATTTTGGTCGCTAAAAGTATAACCTTTTACTTATGCACTTTCAGAATTTGCAAAAACTCAACTCGCAGGCCACACTCAACTCGCAGGAACTCAACTCGCAGGTCAATCTCAACTCGCAGGGCAACTCAACTCGCAGGTCAATCTCAACTCGCAGGGCAACTCAACTCGCAGGGCAACTCAACTCGCAAGGCAAAACTCAACTCGCAAGGAAAACTCAACTCGCAGGATGAACTCAGAATTGCGAACTGAACCGCTGTTACCCAAAAAAACGAACCATTTTGACTCACAAACTCAAAAATCAGTTTCCTATCAACCTAGCCAGCTTTCTAACCTTTCTAATACATCAAATAACATCTTTCAAACTCAATTTCACACATCATTTCAAGAATTAACGAAATTTCAAGTTTATAACCAAAAATAACAAAAATGCTTACAATGAAAATTAAGAACAAGATGATGATGATGATGACAGACAAAACAAGGATTCACAACAGTTCAATATCACTCTCAACAATGTTAATTTCGTGATTTTGGAAGGAAGCTTTGAAAGAAAATTTACCTAACACAATTAGCAATTTGGTGATTTTATATCACCCACCAACACAAAAGCTTGTTAATTTTAATCCCTAGTTTGGCTTATTGTCTGGAACCTGAAAACCGATTTGCGAAACAAGTTATTTATTTTACCGACAACTAATTTAATTTAAAACTATTAATAGTTTACCTAACACAATTAGCAATTTGACCTTCAACTAATTCTCCTATGTAAATAACATGTTAATATAACATAAAACTTATAATTAAATACAAGGTTATGGAAATTACCGAATTACCCCTAAGTCACAAGAGTGGGTGTTACATAGTATGCTTACAATGAGTTTTTGAGAGTTTTTGCAAGATAAAATTATAATGATGATGATGATGATGATGATGTTGATGATGAAATAATAATAATGAAGATGATGTTGATGAAATACGTTGGAAGAATAGGGAGAGAAGGGAGTGAGCTGCTGACTTTTCTAGGTGGAAATGTGTTGTGTGCTTGTATTCTCTTGCTTCAACCCTTATGTAAATATCTCAAAAGATACAAGACCATGGTTTCCACAATATTTAATTAGAGAAGGCATTGGAAGGTAGAGTGTAGTAGTAGTCAAAAGAAAATGAGGGAGATGGTTGTTGCTTGTGGGATGTACGGCAAGGAGGGGAAAGGAGTCAAGGGGAGGGCATGGCCCTTTGACTTTTGTGTATTGTTGTTTTATCACATTAACTTGTAGATATTTAAGTACTTAGGATAATTAAAGATTAGTTAAGTGTAAGTCTCATAATTAAAGTAACTTAGGGAGATTTAGGTGATTAAATGTGACTTATATATTTGTAAGTTGTTTCGACAATGTACATACGTAACCGAATGTTTCGTTTAATTTAATACGTATTCGTATTAACCTTTGTGCTCAATCTAAATTGTATACAACCCGAAACGTTATTCTATAAATACTAGCAATATAGGATTTGTAAATAACTACTATTTATATTATCAATAGGTTTACGTTATTTATGAAATTTATCACCAACGTTCGCATTTTTCGGAAGTCATCCGATTTAAATCGCGCAATTCTAAATAATTACGTAAATGTAATGCGTCACACATTAAAGTAAAGTACACCAAAACGTGCAACGTGGGCATGTGCTAGACTTATCCCATTTTAAATCGAATTGATTTTAATTAAGAGGGAATTAACGTAAGAATGCATGCTAAATGCATGCTAATTGCGTACGGAATTATACCGGTTTTCGAGGGTTGTCACATGTGTACATGATGTATTAGCATATGTTGGGAAGTCTTTCAAAATTCTAAAAAAGTAAATTAAAGAAATCATATACGAAGTATGTGTTAATAATTTGTTTGCTAGTAATATGGACGATAGTATTTGCCATAACAAACTGCCAATTCTGATGATTTGAGATTTGAAAGAGTTGACATCTGTTAACAAATCAAGAAAAGGACTACTTATAACTATTTCACTATATTTCACAATGACGAACAACACGTACATGTCTTATTGTTCTGTCGATTCATCTCGAGCTACGTTTGATGACTTAATCACGAATACCTCTCAAGGCATCCTTTCCGACTAGTAAAACCACTATCGGTCATAGGATCTTGAAACATAGCTCTGAATTTTGGCTATGACGACGGTCCACTTGTCGGGACCAGAAAAAGTCATAATAGAAATGGAAAAAGAGAAGATTCGTGAGAAGATAGGATTTTGATTGGATTCGGGTTTGGGAGACACTCAATTGTAGTTTTTATTTTTATGATTTTTTTTTTTAGGATTTGTAATATTTATTTTAATATTTAATGAATTTCTCTTTTATTTAATTTATTTTGTTTTTTATTTCAATTTATTAAATTATTTGAATTAATAAAAAAGTAAAATTAATGCCGAGAATACTGTTCCCACTCCTCCACTTTCTCAACAACACTTTCCTCCCAGAACATTGTCCAGAATACTAAAAAAACAGTTTCACCACTCTCTGAGCTCTAAAAAACAAAACTGCCGCACTTACTGGCACAATTCTTATTGTTACTACGATGACCTTTATCTACCTTCTTGCTAGCTTTTTCAATCCAAATTTTTTTAGTGTTAATCATTCTTAATTAAATCTACACACTGATCTTTTAGTTCGTGACCAGTAATGATATGTTCATCAAGTTGGTAAACTTTGTGCATTAGATTTTCATACCAGTAAATCAATCTAATAAAACATGATCATATTGATATTGTGACTCAACTTCATGAAACTTGAGAAGATGGAGTAAAAATGAAACAATAAACTAAATGGGTAATTGTGCACATTAGATTCATATATGAGTGGATCAGTTAATTAGAGAATTGAGAATATGATAATATTGTTCACCAGATTCATATATGATAGTGTTGGTGTTATTTCCACACAAGGTTGCATTTTTTAGTCTAAGAAATAAAAGCTCGTCAGAGTAATACAGGTGGCCTGAAATCATATGTTTGCCGGTGAAACGAAAAGAGTGTACGTTTTTGAATAGGAAGGAATGAGAAAGAGAGAGTTTAAAGGAATGAATATTACTTTCTCTGTCTAATTTTTATTAACCACCATACTATTTTTGTGTGTCCCAAAATATTATCTATTTGCAAGAAATAACTATTAAAAATCATTAAACTATTCAATTTAGTCTAATTGCAGGGCCGACCTAGAGGGAGTTTAACATGAGCTAAGGAATAGGAATAGGGCCCAGGTTTTGATAGTGGCCCATTTTTTTTAAGTCTAGCATATATGTGTATGCATGGTAATAAGCCCAGTAGCCTATCAATAAGTTTAGCCAAATGGAATTATCAGATGGATCTTTAATCAAGAAAGATAACAACATATTTTTTATAATTAATTAATAATTAATTCTTAAGGAATTATTATATTTCCAAAAAATAGTCCACCAATAGCTTTTCTTGTTGCCGTCACGTACTCACGTTATTTGTCAATTGCATCAATTTTCAATTGATTTTACAACCAAACAAGGGTGTATTCTTTATTAATATCTTTAATTCTCAAGTATTTTTTATTATTATTTTCTGATTAGTTTAACCATTCAATTTATATATCAGGGTTTTAATTATTTGACATTATATAATATGAGTGAATTATATGTTGTTAGTTTTGAACTTTATATGAATAAAATTTGTTGATCTAGACCTGTTTTGTGTTATTATCAGCAATTATGCCTCCTAAACAACAATCCAGATATGAAAAGCGTAAAAAGAGAGAAAGAGTTGAAAAACTCATCAAGTCTCAAAGTGGGGCAATACATAAGTTTGTTCAAAGACAACCACAAGTTTCACCTCATAATAAAAATATTGGTGATGATAATGGCGATGATGATAACGTTGATGAAGTTAATCTTAACAGCGATGGTTTTGATAATAGTAATATTGACAATACGGATGTTGATCATGTTGAGATTAACGAGGATGGTGTTGAGGATATAAATGATGAAATTACAGATGCTAATATTGATCATGTTGATGTTGATGATACTAATGTTGATGAAAATGAAAATGAAAATGCTAATGTTGATCATGTTGATGCCAATATTGATGTTTGTCATGATATATTTAATCCACAAAATTGGGATGGACTTAGTTCTGATATGATTGAAGCTTTAGTAGTTACAGGTCCAAAAAGAGATACAACCAATAAGGGTCCGAAAGATAAAATGAAGCGACGATTTTCTGCAACTTCATATACAAGAATCATACCAAATAGTGAGAAATGTGATAGATAATGACTAATATATTCAAAAGAGCTTGACAAATTTTTTTGTTTTTGCTGCAAAGTACTTCGAAAAGGGAATGTAAAAGGCCAGTTAGTTAATGAGGGCTTTTCAGATTGGTCACATCTTAGCACCAGACTTAAAAAGCATGAAGCTAGCTTTGAACATCTAACAAATACGGCTACTTGGTGTGACATGCGTTGACAACTGAAGAATCATGAAACAATAAATAATGTGTCACAACAACAATTTGAGAAAGAGAAAGATCACTGGAGAAACATTCTCTATAGAATTTTTTCAATTGTCAAATTTCTTGCTAAACATAATTTAGCATTTCGTGGATCAAATGAGAGGTTGTATGAAAATAACAATGGCAATTTTTTGGGTTTAATTGAAATGTTAGTAGAGTTTGACCCCGTTATCAAGGAGCATGTGTGGCATATCACAAGTGATAACATCCATGTTCACTATCTTGGTCATCACATCCAAAATGAGTTGATAAGTTTACTTGCTCAAACAATTAAATCAAAAATTCTTAAGGAAATAAAGCAAGCAAAGTATTATTTTGTGATCCTTGATTGTACTCCCGATTCTAGTCATCAAGAAAAAATGTCTTTGATATTGAGGTATGTAGATGTCTCAACTACAAATGTTAGTGTTGCGGAATCATCTGTAGGGTTTTTGAATTGTGATGCAACGACTGGTAAGAAACTTTTTGATGTTACGTGCGAGGAATTGAAGTCTCTTGATCTTGATATTGGTGATATATGCGGCCAGGTTTATGACAATGGATCAAATATGAAAAGGCAACATCATGGGGTACAAGCGAGATTTTTAGAAATCATTCATAGAGCATTTATACTTCATGCAGGTGTCATAGTCTTAATCTTGCACTATGTGATATGGCTAATACTTCCGGGAAAGCTAGAGAATATTTTGGAATCATACAACGAATCTACACAATATTTGCCAATTCTCCTAAAAGATGGAAAATTTTAAAATATAACGTTACAGAGTTGACTCTTAAATCATTGTGTACAACTCAATGGGAGAGTCGTGTTGATAGTGTAAAAGCTATTAGATTTCAAATGGTCGATATAAGAGAAGCTTTACTTCAAGTTGTAGAAAATGACAACGATGCTCTTATCCAAACTGCAGCTAAATCCCTAGCAGAAAATGAGCTTGGTGATTTTGAGTTTTTAATTGCAATAGTCATCTGGTTTCAAATATTATCTACAGTAAATTTTGTGAGTAAAAAGTTACAATCAAAATAGATGATCATAAATGTTGCTATTAAATAAGTGAAATGGTTGATTTCTTTCTTTGAAGAGTATAGAGTCACGGGATTGTCTAACACAGTTGATGTTGCTAAGGAAATTGCCACTGAACTAGAAATCGATCTAGTGTTCCCTAAAAAACATACAATTCGTAGAAAACGTCCAAGTGACCAATATGTTTTACTTTCTGGTGAGGAGTCGTTTAAGGCTAATTACTTTTTGTACATTGTCGATCAAGCAATTGCTTCTCTTACAATGAGATTCAAACAATACACGAGAGTATGAGAAAGTTTTTGGTTTCTTGTTTTCTAGTTACCGGTTGACGTTCTTCGATGATTATGATCTTAAGTCGTATTGTACGGCTCTTGAAGTTGCACTAGGAAATAATGGACGATCAAATATCGATGCTAATGAACTCTATGTGGAGTTATGGTTTCTCAACAATTTATTGACTGATGAAAATATGCGACCGATCGATACTTTAAAATTCTTGAAATAAGCTGTTTTCCTAATGCAATAATAACATATAGAGTATTGTTGAGTATTCCTATAACTGTGACATCTTCAGAAAGAAGTTTCTCAAAATTGAAATTGTTGAAGTCCTACATGCGATCCACAATGTCACAAGAGAGATTAAATGGATTGGCATTGATAGCTATTGAGAATGAAGTATTAGAGGGTGTTGATTATATGGAGTCGGTTGATAATTTTGCTTCCAAGAATGTTTGAAGGGCCGCACTACTTAAATAGTAAGTTTTTATACTTAAAGTATGAGACTTTATTTTTACTCTTGTTTTCATGATTTTATGCTTATGATAATTTCAAGCATGAGACTTTATATACAAACGTGTCTAAAGGGCTTTTTTTCTATTCTCGCATCGGGACATTAAATTCTTGGGGCCAGGTCTGTTTCATTTATTACTCTCAATCATTTATTTTTAAATTTTAGTCAAACTTGTCTTAATATAAGAGTAAAACTGACATTCATTCGACTTAATTTAAATCTAACGAAATTTATTTGAAGACAATAAAAATAGAGCATAAGAATAAAAATTTAATTTAGGTATGTTAAATTCCAAAATATCCGCAACTATTTAAAATTGTAACTACTTAAGTTTGGAACACATGTTACATTCATATCATGGTCTTTGTTTATTTTACTTTAAAATATATCATATATCATATATTATATGAACTAGGTCCTCATATATCATTCTTACATATTAGAATATTAATTTTAAGAGGTGGCTTTAGCATCCTCCTATATTTATGTTAAATTTTTTTGAAGACTATTGACTCGTGTAAAATCTTTAAGAGTCACGACTTAACCTTGAAAGATGACATCTTTGATTAGTGGGTAATAAAATTGTATATTTTTATTTTCCTATACCCGTACTCCCATGTCTTCTACAATTGTGGTTTCCAACAAAAATAAAAAAAATAAAAATTATTATAAGTATACTTGAAAAAAGTAACGTAGATATTTGTATAAAAAACGGTTCTTTAAATTAAAATGTTCCACAAGACATCATACTATATATCGAGCATACATGTTGAAATGTTTTTATTTTTTATTTTTAACGCCAAATTGTGCCGCGATATCATGCTACTAATCTGCAAAAGATTATGAAGCGATGGTGGTGTGATGGCCAAGGAACACTCTTGTTACGTGCACTATCATTTTATATGAGTTAAATACGCGATAAACCGATCGATTTAGTTACTCTAAGGAAAAAGGTCGCACACAACACATATAATAGTTGTGGCATCCCGAAGCTTAACACTATGTCAACAAATAACTTCATATTACATTATATAACATAGGTGTAATAGATGGTAGGTTTGATGTTCTACAAAAAGAAAAGGAAAAGAAATCATCGAAGCTATGACCTTACTAAAAAACTTCAAATCTCAACTGAAAATAACTTTGAAGATTATTAAGAGTTAAGAAAGCAAGTACCCAATTATTCAAATTATGGTGGAAGTTATTTGTATCCTACAACTCCATTAGACCAACTCACCCATAATCAATACCCCGAGGAGATGTATATGAAATTATGAACCTCCCACTCGTCACATTTCACACCATAGCCGGAAGCAATTAACTAGTGTAATAAATAAATAGCAAGACCCCCAACCTTTGCTACCGTTTATCTTTTCAATTTGTTTATCTTGTTAGTGTTTTGTCATAAACACCAGTAAGACCTCCAACCTCTGCTTCTCATCCATTATCATTCTCACATCTCGCCAATCCACCACTTTGTCAGATTGTGTTGACATAACCATTCTTTGGTTGTGAAGATATTCAACTTCAATCTGATTTCTTAGTTGTTCCGGTAAGTCTCCTTCGAGTGCTCTCTCTACATAGGTCAACGTGTCACACTTTTGCAATGTGAGGTATGGTTTCAAATTCAAGTTTCTACTTACGGTTGCTTCCATGAGGTGTTCACCCATTTTTGTGGTTAGGTGTTGGTGGGTTTGGTACTCGGTGTCCGTACCTTTTCAGCTGATGAGTTTTCCTGGATGTTACCAACTGATTTTCATCCATTCAAGCGGTGACTATGCAATCAAGTTCTTGTTTTCCCAAGCAATAGTGTCATTGGCTAAATATGATTTTGGCACTCTAGAGTTATCATTAATGGGTTTTACGGGTTATTTCGAGGCCTTTAATTGGGTTTTTAATGTGATACTCAAGGTCAAGTTTCTATATATTTCACAGCAAGTCAAGAGTTGTACCTCACAATATTGAATATATTATTTGATATTGAATTATTGATGTTAATGTAACTCAATAGTTTAGGGTGTTTTTTCACATTATGTATGTCAATGTAACTTGAGGGTTGTCATCTTGCAACCCCTCAATGTATTCTTATTTGAATTTTTAAATCCATATTAATATCAATGCTATCTGATTTCGTCAAACAAAAAAATAAATAAAAACATACTAGCATAATAACTTCAGATCACAACTTAAACCATTGTGAAAACTTTCAAGAGCCATAACTCAAAACTTATATGATTATCAAATTTTTGTTCTTCTCACAATGTGAGACGAGTTATTACACTCACCATCATCGTCACCCCAAACAATTACCACTGCCTCTTGGAAGGAAGGTGTGAAACCCGAAATTTTTTAAACAACTTGGCTGAGCTAATGTCAAAACCAAGATAGATGGCCATGGCCATGGCCCTTGCCGGACCGACTTGTACAAACATATCATTGTAGGCAGTTAGCCTTTCATAGTTCAAGGTTAAGTGGCACCCTCCACCAATGAGTCAACGACTAGCCAACTTGACTCAAAAGTTGGAAAGGTGAAAATGGTGCTTGTGTTTAGTTTATCATTTTATTCTACTTTTTACAAGTTATGATGTGAATGTTGCTTTGACAAACTTAAAGTGACGCATATGATTTTTTACGTAGTTGATTTGAGTTGTTTTTGTTGACTGTGCATCCGGGTTTTTCTTCCAACGAGTAGTTAAGGTGGAGGTAATTGATTTGAGTGTGTTTTGAATCATTTTATGTGAGAGAATATTAGAAGTCGAACCAAAATATTCAAACCTACTATATCATAAATGCAGCATTAAATATTTAACTGTATAACTATTTGAATCGAATCATGTATATTCTTAAAACTTTGTCCTTTATGATACACTTATTATGATGATAGTGCTTATCATATTCAAAAAACCTAGGTCTTACATTTGAACCTTGAACAAACTTCTAAAAAGACAAACTTCAAAAATTGTGACTTGATTGGCATATTTAATACAGTACTACTTTTGGAATGCAACTTAATTTCAATACTGTTACTGTTTAATCTATGATCTTGATAATTTTGTCACTTGATATTGAAATAGAGACAACATTTCTAGTTTAGCTAGTAGCGATAGGGTTATTTCGATGATCCCCTCATTAGCAAACGAAAAGTGGGTGTCAGAAAAACTTCACTAGGATCAACGACAAAAGCATAAGGATTTAACTGACTGAAACTGGATTTTATTGAATAGTAAAACAAGAAAAGTACAACATTGTGGATGTAACCACACTACACTAACTGCTAAATGGCACCGTGGTATCCAGCCGTCTCCAGAAGGACTGCTTTTATCTGTTCCGGCAACATCTCTTGCCCTTCCCTACATTGCTGCCAAACATCATCACCATCTATTAATTGTACACCCTATAAACTTACTTCAATTTCATAGAATAAAAACAGATGGTAATTGCACCTCAGTTAATGTGGATCGATTTGGTAACGTTTTATCTCTCAACGGCTTAAAAGGGTTAACATTTTAACTTGGAACGAAAGGCGCCGAAAACAGCTCAAATGTGTTTCAATTTGCGTACAACCTTCCAAATTTTTATTCAAAAAGTAGAATTGTACTGTAATATTAAAGATTAAAATAACCTGACACTAACTATTTTTAATCTGAAAAGACGTGTTTCAAGTCGACCCAAGCTGACCCGTATTGCCACTTTGGCCCATTCCTCCACCTATCATCAAATTTGAAATCTCTAAGTAGAATGGATATGATACCTGTGCTCGAAATACATCCAAAGCAAAGCCATTAAAACAACTTATGACAGCTTGTTGGATATCGAGACCAAGGTTCTCCAGGGCCCTCAATGTTGAAAGCAACAGACCTGGTCTGCGCCCACACAGCATGTGGATGTTCACACCTCTCCCTTCTCTTGCATGTACCTCCACCTACAATCACCACACACACATTTCAAAACCATCATGTGCAACAAACAGATAAGAAAAATGGGCGGATCAGGTGACGGGGTCAAAACGGGTTTGAGCTCAACAAATTGTTTAAAAAAAATCCAGGGTGACTTTCAATTTTCAACCCGTTTCTTTTAGGTAATTCACTTACTCGGCCTTTGACCCGTTTGGAATAAACCAAACCATAGCTACCCATTCATAAGTAAATAGGTCAAGATTACCAGATAACTTGTATATTCTAGCAAGAAATGAACAATTGAATATAAAAAAGATTAACAACCTTTGCAGGATGGTTTTTGGGGCTGGGAAAAGTGGTGGGACACAATTCTTCTTTAACATGTTGAGGAAGTGCAGGTGGGGTGGGTGTCAATGGATGTATACTCGATGAAGTTTGTATCAAAGAAGATCCTTGTGGAGTTGCTTCTAATTCATTATGAAGATCATTAATTCTTTGTAGCAACTCCTTTAAGTAATCAATAGCATCACCAAGTATCGAAGCCCTGTCCATCTTTAAAAACACACAAGAATTTAAGCATTACTATGTACCATCACCAAAAATTACATAGAAACAAACATAACTAGTAAAAAAAATAAAATAAATACCTTGCTAATTTTCGGAACCACTGATCTAAGCATATAAAGTCTATCATTCAGTTTCTTCCTCCTTCGTCTCTCCGCCATTAAATTCTTCGCAGGCAACCCTTTCTTCTTGCCTTTTTGATCCCCAACAACTGCATTCAAATTATTCCCTCCATTTCCATTCACATTCTCACTCGTTGGTTCAATTTCATCAGAATCATAATTAAAGCCCGAAGCATCAATAGTAACTGTTTCATCAATCTCATCGTCCTCCATAGTGGCACTCCTTTTCCTCTTCTTCTCAATTTCAATCAAACCACCACCATCAATACTATCATTAGTATTATCATCGACTTTTTTCCCCCAATTCACACTCCCCAATTCCCCTAACTTATCCAAATTTTGTCGTAACGCAGCCCGTTTTTGAAATAGAGTGGGTTGTGCCCCCACCGGGGGCGAAATCTCAAGCGGCCGTAAAACCTTGGACCTAGCTGAAAACAAAGGGTTGTTGTTGGGTAAAGAAGTCTGAAAACCATCAAACCCGGTTAACACCGGGTCAAACCCGGTCCCACCAATGTCACTTGTATCATTGCTGTTGTTCGTTGGGAAGTCGTTACTGGACGAAATCTCGGGTATGTGAGTAGGAAAACTCATCAAATTATGGTTAGGTAAAAAAGTGGGTTCACATCCAAAATCAAAAGGGATGGTGTTGTCATACGAGCTGCTAGTAAATTTTGGAGGGAAAAACGGGTACTGGGAAAACGGGTGGTGTGATTGCGAAGGTGAACACGAAGAAGACGAATCAATTGTTGGTAAAAATAAAGAAGAATTAGCATCTGAAGATGAAGGTACATTGAGATTGTTACTGTTGTTGTTGTTGTTGTTATGGTGATACCATTCGGTTTCAAGCATTGATTTCAAAGTAGTTAATGAAGTGTAAGTGTTAGGGTTTGTGTTTGTGGTGGTGTTGCATGAGGTGTCAGTTGGTTGAATTCCTGGAAGATGGTGGTGGTGGTTTGAGGATGTCCATGAGGAGGTTTCATCTTGGTGGTCCATCCAAAGAGTGATGCTATCTGGTAGCATTAGCTGGTGGTTGAATTGAAATTAAAATTGGGAATTTTATTAGTTAGGGTTTTGAATGTGTTGGTTGAAGATGGGGGGAGTGTGTTTGTTTCGGTGATAACGAACAATGACTGTGTGTGCGTGTGTGTGTAAGCTTTTGCTCCTTTCACTGTTTTTAATTTCAGTTTTTCTTTTTTTTTTCTCAGTTACTCCCAGTGTTCTACTTTGCCCTCGTATTCTGTGCTAACTACAGTTTTACCCTCATCTTTCTTTTTTTCGTTTATTTGATTTTTAAATACATTATTTAGAAGAAACAGAGTTATATACATTATTTATCGAATAACAAGGTATACATAAATTATAATAGAATCTTCTTTAAGTATACTTAATCTAATTGGACTCTAACATTTAATTAATACGAACAATCACATTTATCTATTACAAATACTAGATTGTGGCTTTTATATTTTGTTTTCCAAAATAAAAAACACAATAGACTTAAATAAATAAATTTTTGATTCGTCTAAATATGAAAGATCTAATTAATATATATGTTAGAATAATTGATGAATATTAGGAGAGAACATTTGTGAAATCTATGTATCAAAAATTGTATGATTAGCAATAAGTTAAAGGGTTTGTTTGTTTTTAACTTCATTAATATAGAACTTAATTTGGTAGGTTGTTTAGATATTTAAATATGTTTGTTTTTGACTTAATGAAAAAAATATATCTTAATAATCTAAGTCATAAAAATGTGAATTTTCAATTAGGTTATGACTTTTTTAAAATTACTCACATATTTCAACAACTTCATATAGAAGGTTAAATTTATAACTTTTAGTTATTCAGTCGATTTATTCAGCACATCAACAAATACTATTATTTATGTTCAACTTATTCAGAACAGACATTATATATCTACACAGAACAACCACTAAATGATTTAGTACTATTTTTAAGCATATATTTCTTCATAATGAAGGCTCATTTAGATTAGGGTTATTGTTTGAAAATGCATAGAATTTTACATTCTAATAAATTTATATGTCTAACTTTGTGATTTTCTGTTATATGTATTCGAGCTTTGAGAACATATATTTGTATATTTTTGCTAAATAAAAAGACATTTTTTAAAGTTCTATACCCACAATAATAAGTTAAATGCATAAAATAGATGTTTTTGAAACTTAAATACATATAATATAAAATGTTGAAGTTGAACACGCACAAAATAAAAACATGTAAAATTTTATACACTCTGAGGTCACAAAACTATTTTATATTAAAATAGTGCTAAATTTTTGACATTTTTAATTATGAGAGTACCTTGAGATTACGTGCCCTATTTATCAAACTAACAAATTCGATTTTACTCTTGTTTTTCCGATATAATATTAATAATAAAATGGAATAAAATTTTTGTCATGTTGATCTCAACATAGATGTCATATTCTCTAACAATAACAATAAATATATCCCACAGTTTAAGATCGAAGTTATCTTTTAATTTATTTAATTTTATTTTTGGTGAGTTATCATGACATCATATTGGATCGTCTCTCATATTGAACCCCGAAAACAGATGATGAGAGGATCGTAAACTTTTCACCAAAAACATCTCAAATAAAATTCTTTTTATGATTAAAGGTTTTCTAAAAATGTTGGGAGTAAAAATCTTTTTTAGGAAAAGCTTGATTAAGAACTAATACAATCTAATTGATACAATTCACTTGTCATGTAATTTTGTAGGATCTCTTTTTATACACATTTGGTAAATCTAGCCTTCGTAAAACAAAAGAGCCGCTTAACCCATTAACTGATAATTAAAAAGTTACTAGCTACCAATGAAACCAAATGCTATAGTACTAAGTACTAACATAATAATAGGACAATTAAATCTTGACTATAGGTATCATCAGACATTTATTATCTTTTTGGCTTGCACACATTGCATTGATTTGTAAGGTTATGCTTACTTGCTTCTAGCTTTAGTCAATTTGAGGTTATATATTAAACCAATTCAATCTGTACTATATGTCTATATCCTTAGTACATATAACCGAGTTGCATCTTCTTAATGTAAGATTACTCGCTATGAGGCTACACCAATTTCCTTTTAGGATAGGTTTGCTCGGTTTTGATTTTCTCTCTCGGTAGACTCATATGTACGTTTCGTCAGTTTTGACTTAGACACGTCGGTGTGTAGTCCTTAATTATCATTATACCAAATGAGTCGAAGAACGAAAAATAAAACCAGAAATTAATCATTTCAATTTTTTTTTGGAAAGGTTACCTATTGAATTAAATAATTTGACATATAAGAGGATGTTAGAGATGGCATTTCTGAGTAAATTATCTAATTATGGCGTTGCAAAACACAGATAATCAGATAATCTTATTTGACAAACCATATAGAATATGATTATTTACAAGAAAAAAAAGTTATGAAAAACAGGTCGTGGGACTAGTTTTTAAGAACGTAATTATCAAATCGTAAAATCCATTCTGCAAGTACAATCTATAAAAGATTACTGAGTTATAAACTGTCCTGGCATACATAAATTCAGTTAAATATATCTAAGTAAGAAAGTAGGTTGCCAAATATTGAGATTGAGATAAATATGAATCGATTGCGATAAATATGAATCAATCAATGAGATATGAAGAATGGGAATGGTGGTAGTAGTAGCTAGACCAGCAGACTTCCCGTGAACACACACCTAATTAATTATTACCAATTTTGAATGCTCAACTACAGCCGCCTTCCTTGATCACTTCTAGTCACAGCAACACACAACTTATGAAAATAACAACGGTCACGTGACTCGCAGTAGCAAGAATGAAAACCAAACCACCTTAATACTTCAAAATGTTCATTTTAATCAAACAAACTGTGCAAAGTGTTACATTAGTACACATATCACGCGTCACACCCACAACCACTTCATTCAAAATAACAGTTATGCTATGTTATATAACGTACTAATTGTAGTTATAGTATGGATTTGAATTTATACTAGGAGGTTAAGGAGGAGATAGAATACAAAAAACTAACCTGCAAAAACTTGTAAAGGGCATGTGGGAGGTGGGACCAGGGGTCTCGTGATGTGTATTCATTTCCAACACCTCCTCTCCTTTTCTAGTCAGACCCATTTAATGGAAGAATCCAAACCCATATATAGAATCCAAGCACTCATGTCCTTTTCTAACCCACTCTGCACTCTCACCCTGCAGTTTTTTCCCACAAATATGATACCCCCTCTTTCACCCTGTTTATGCTTTTTTTAACAAACACACAAATTCATTTGTTTGTATCAATGCTTTCCTAAATGATTACCTTAATTTCCTCACCGATGCCATATGGTACAGATTGATTTTTGTTAATGTTTTACTTCTGAAGGATCAGCATTAAAAAATTTCGTTAAATTATGGAACGGGTCAAAAGTGGTCCCAAGTGTCTTTAAGCGCTTGTAACCCTTAAATCACTTTATCCAAACTTGGTTTGTAATGAGACAGTTGACAAGTACCCCGAAGTGTTTTTAAATGCTTATAACCATTCAAATTGCTTTATTCATATTAGAATAGTACTTTAATAATAAATTATTTTTAAGCATATTTAAGTTCATTATTTATAAAATATAGGTGAAAGAGATGAAAAATGTTTGTGGGTCAACCCAATTGATCCGACCCAGTTTGTCTTGTATTATATATTATACCTGTTTTGCCACGAACTTCTTTTGACCACAACTCACCCGATTCATCTATTTTCTGATCTAATGATCGAAAACCTAAGAGTCTAAGACCAAGTTTAATGTTAACAAGTCCACAACTTGATTGTGCGAAATAGAATCAGATAGACCCTTCAATAAAAAAAAAGAGCTTACTTATACATGGAGGAGCAAAATGATAAAAATATCATAGTTATGAGTTGTGACATCAAAATTTGATTGCATCGATTTTAAGGATTTACAAAATAGAAACTTAAACATGTTGGAGAATAGTCCTTAAATCTCAACGTTTCATTTGCTTCTTTGCTTTCATTTCTACATAACAGTTTTGATGATTTTATGGGACCAACTAAAATTATGACATTTGTACCGGGTCCAGAAAAGTACTAATGGGTCTTTTCCTCACACAAACAACGTTTAAGTAAACTGCTGTAAGTCAATGCTAGACCAATTGCATACATGTTTATGTGTACTTTTGTACCACTGCCTACGATATGCTAATTTTCTTGAGTTGCAGGATCATCGACAGTTCAACAAGATAGTTTGAATCCAACTTGATCTTTTGGCTAGCGCATGAGCTACAGATCAGTAGAATCTGTCTTATCTAATTCAATGAAATGATCTCTTGCATCCTCCTATAATTCTGATTAAAGTTTGAATCCCAACTTCTTATGAAACACTAAACAAGATTAACACATATTTCAAGGTGTGCTAAATAGTTCAGGTGCCAAGATCCTCGAAACGCTATTATATCCAAATTCTGTTTTTAAAGATAACAGCAAAATGATACTTATGCAGTGGCATATAATATTTGATCACATCCAGCATAGACACTAACTAAAAGCCCGGTCACTCTAAGCCTGGACTAATTTTTTCTTTAAGGAGCAGTTCTGCTAAGCTTGCACGGTCCCCATTGGTCCCAGCCCCTGCATCCAAAAATAGACCTGATCTAGGCTGGTGGTCCTAACGGCCCAAAGTTCTTTCTTTTTTTTATTATTAATCTGGTTGATACTTAATAATTTTCGCTCACCAATACCATATGGTTTAACAATTGATGTATATATTGTAGAAGTGGCAATTCAACTCATTTACCTGGAAAGGGGTTGATTCTTGTTACTGTATTAGTTCCTTTGAGTCAAATCTGGCTCGAAGTGTATTTAAACGCTTATAATCCTTAAATTGCTTTATCCAATTTGGTTTGAAATGTGGTGAGTGACAAGTGACCCAAACTTTATTTGAATGCTTACAACCCTTGAATTGCTTTATTCATGATATTAGATTAATAATGTTAGGAATTACGACGGAAACAAACAACTAACAATAATCGGTTCATGACTCTAATATCAATCGTTAGCAATAAAACCAACCCAAACAACTCAATGTGTAATCGCATTACACCAACAAACAATAAACGGATAAAATATACCAAGCAAACAAGATAAACAAAACAATACGAACACAATGATTTAATGTGGTTATGTCCGATCTCCAACTTTGAAATCGGTTTAGTCCACGGGGCCAAATCGGAAAGTTTTGTTAATAAATTTTGTACCAATGGTTTACAATACATAGGGTTTATATTTATAGGGAGTACAGAAATTTGGGCACAAGAAAAGACTAAATTAGTATTATCCTA
Source organism: Logfia minima (assembly GCA_963921325.1). Classification (NCBI taxonomy): domain Eukaryota; kingdom Viridiplantae; phylum Streptophyta; class Magnoliopsida; order Asterales; family Asteraceae; genus Logfia; species Logfia minima. The sequence goes on from OY992768.1 coordinate 27,180,168, forward strand.
TAAAATTAAAACACTAGAAATTTAAGAATTTGTAAAACATATGACTGGGAGGGGGGGGGGGGTCATCATTAATAATTAAAGACTAATTTTATCCTAAGTTTAATATAATTGATTTTATCCTAAGTTGTTAAATAATAGAATTAATTTTAATTTGAGAATTTGTAAAACATATGATTGGGGGGGGATCATTAATAATTAAAGACTAATTTTATCCTAAGTTTAATATAATTGATTTTATCGTAATTCATTAAATAATAAAGTTAACATTAATTAAAGAGGTACATTTTATCCTAAGTTTAATATAATTGATTTTACGGTTAGTCGTTAAATAATACAGTTAACATAAGTCAAATATTAATTAATTTGTCACATGATTAATGAATTCTTAAACCACGTACTTTTTAGTAAATTTAACTTAAAATCTAGAACTTTCAACGTTAGATTCCTGTTTGATCATAAGCTTAAAAGTCTAAACAATTAAATACAACATATGATTTAATCTTGCGTCTAAAACAAGTCTAGATTCATAGAAAAACCTTTGGATACCGTATCATTGTAACATACTTATAACTTGAGTTTAATCACCAATTACTTACAAATGAATCACCATTTATCTCTAACTAATTACCTTTCCATATGAGACCATCTACTACATTTGATGGTACAGTTGCAAAAGAAATTCTTGAGTTCTCCTTCCCTCCCATCGATTTCTAGCCCAAAATTTGCCATCTTTTGCTTTCCAAATTGCTAAGTGTTTGATTCATTTTGGTGGAAAAACAAGGTTATTTTTGGTGTCCAAATGTTAACATAATGTTTTTATCTTTTGTTCCACATTCTTAAGAGTATATTATCATTTTATAAACTCTAAAATTCTAAGATGAAACCACATAAAAATCATGTCTGAACTTAGTGTAACATTTTATAATTTTGGTAGTCAAAATACAAGGAAAATGATTGGGGTTTTAATCACACTTATAACTTTGGAATAACATGAATAAACACATGGAAATCATTTGTTAATATCATAAAATAAAGGATATTACATACTCCCTATTTGGATGTGTTTTGTGCGCATACTTTTGTATTTGTTAGATTTGGTTCGGTGATTGTATTCCTATGGTGATTCTTTTGTTTTTACAATTGTTGTGATCGGAGATAAGGTATGGATATTCTAGGTGGTACTTGAATCATTTTGGTAAAATCTTTCCTCTCAAAACTTTGTTTGAATTGTGTATATATGATCTCGGTATGATATGCTTATTTGAAAATTTGTTTCATTTGTTAGTCTTTGAAGCGTGTTATGATTTTCCTCCTTCTTGATGTATCAACGAAATGGCTAATAATGAGGTAGATTAGGAAATCATAATATTTTGGTCCTTGGAAATTGTGTCAAAACCTTCTCTTGAAACCCGATCTAACAACAGTCCCGAAAGAGGTGCGTTTGGGTGTTACATTCGATAAGTGATTCGTAAGAGTGTTCCCCGATTCGTACGCTCGTATATGTCCCTCGAGTATTTGTTGGACCTAAAAATTTGGTATAATCACAGATTATGAGTCATCATGAGTTAGTTAAAATTTCATGAAAATCGGATGGTCATAAACGTGGTTTTCAAGTCAAAACATAAAACCGGAAAATTTGGGTCTCAAACACGTGATGGTCATTTTCAAGCGTTTCAAGTGTTGTTATCAAACCGAAACTTTAGGGTCAGTAGCTTAAAACATTTTGATAGTGCTAAAGGTCCGGGAATCAGTTTTGAACTTTGGAAACGTATTCGGTAATTTTAAGCTTATAAGTCGATTAAAATGGTTTTCTTAAAATATGCCTTGGAGTAACTTATCCATGGAAGTCCGATGGGCGCGTTCTTGTGACACCGATAACGTGGCATTAACCGTAGCGCTATATTTTGTTATATCTACGGCGTCTCCTTTTGATTACCCGGTAGTTGGTACGAGCTCTTATTATTACATTATTATAGGAGGCGTATAGATCGGTCCTACCTAGTTTGTTTGTTTGATGGTGGAAGTTTATCATAGTGTTATACCGAAATATTTGGGACCAAAATGAATGATTAGTGGAGTAGCCACCCTATGATTTCATTTAATTCTTTGTTATTTAACTATTGACTCTTGGTGCATTATTTTATGAAAACTAGACTTTATAACATATTGGTATATGTCGGTAATACTTTGATATATAGACGTATTATGATTTTGGAATTTTACATATTTGTACTTTGTTTTGACACTAGGTTTGTTTTGAAATGAGTCTGTGCATGTCATACTCTACTATACTCTTGTCTTTGTCATATCCGCTCACTGGGCTTTGGCTCAGTCGTATTCCCTTTTTGTTTTTTTTTCTCTTATACAACAGGTGATCAAGGAGGCGTTGGCAATGAGGGAAGAGTGTAGATTTGAAGTGGACTTAACACCTTTGCGTTAGAGTTTTTTTTCAAGCTTTAGTACTTTTTTTTGGTTTATTAGTACTTTTTGAATATTGTCCTTTGACTTTGGCTTTGACTATGGTTTGACTTTGAATAAGATCAGCGCCTTTTTGTCCTTTAAGTTCCTTTTGATGTCATTTTGTATGCTCAGTAAGATAGGGGCGTTACAAAATCTGGCTGCCATCATAATCCCATCGGGATGGCAACCTCTGTCCCAAAATTCCCTCAAGTCAAACTTCTTGATTAAGCTTCACCATTCCCAACAATCTCCCACTTGAAGATTAATCAAATCAAAACTAGTAACCCTTCACAATCTCCGTCCCTTCAACAATGTAACTCGTTCTAACTCCATACCGCCGAAATACCATTTGGGACACCCTCCTCGATCAGGCAAAGTTGGAAGACTTTCAATATAAAGCTACCAAAACACACAAGATGAAACTAGGACCACTTTATAGTTATCTACACCATCATCTTCTAAGCCCAAGAAAATATATTGAAGCGTGCGACGACTCCAAACACATGATTCTTTCAAGAGACACCCACTTCTTCAGCTCATCGATGACAACCACGTCAGATGCTGCCACCGACATGTCATCGAGCACCCGTATAGAGTTTCATCTATCCGATTTTCCTTTACATCAATCAAAAAATCACTGATAGAACCAACTTCTTCTAAATCCGTTTTTCCCGCTGGTATACTAAATGAAACGTAGTTACAGTTTTTATGAACACATCTTCTCCTACTCAGCATGCTCCCACTGTACAGATCTAAATAATAACCATGGCTCTCTTGAGAATACTCTAGTTCATAATACTTTGCAATTGGAAAGTAGAAATTGAAAATCCAAACAATCTAGTGTTACCTTAAATCTGCACACTAAACCCGTAGAAACTTGAGATCCATCAATTGCACAACAGTCTCAAGACTCCTACTAGCTTCGACACTTCCATCGGTTACCAAACTCCCAAGAGTTCTCGTAACTCTCGACAATATCTGAAAGCTTACTAAGGCTTACAAGATTATCCGCCTCTAATCCACCTGAAAATTCCCAATTGATCCCTCCCGAAAATTTGCTCGATTGTTGAATCAAATCCATTTACCAATACCTAAGCCATGCCAAACATGTTATATCCAACATCTTCTACAACTGATATCCCCAAGTGTGTGAGCTTTAATCTGCCTAGTCATTCCAAACCTAGAATACCCGATCATAAACATGATCTCCCATTTCAACCCGCGAGAGATAACCAAACTCCCTCGATTACTCCCACGTCGATTACAAAACGGCTGTGGTACCATTTTTATCCAAACTTCCAAACCGAGAAAAAATCATCCTCTTTAGCTCCGTAACAAATCTCACATCTTTGAGAATCCAGTCCGTATCAAGTAAGTCTCGAGAATCACATCCCAGACTCACAACATCAAACACCCTCTCATCAGCATCTCGCAAGAGAATATATCCAATAACATTCATCCCTTCTTTGCACGAGATCGCAAAGAACGACGAATCCGAATCCAAAACTTAGGATTCCAAAACTCTCTCCACAACCAACTCACTAGCGACTCTAATCAATGAATATGTCCTACCGTGACAAAACAGAGCCTCAACGTGATCGACCTCTATCCATGTAGTTGCCTTGCGATCCAAACATCAGAATCGCATCGCGAAACACGTAAATTGCGTCGCGCTTTATACCCTTTAAATGGATCATAAAACATACACCATAATCGCGTCACGATTATATCACCGAGCCGAACATGATTTACTTGTTGCCGATAAATCTTATACCGAGTCGTTCCAATTATTCCCTGATGGTTCACTTCTTCCAAATCCAGATGTATCCCAGATCTCTATCTTCCAGAAACAGAAACCCTAACTATCAAAATATTTATCTTGATCATGCTCACATGCGAAATAGTTCCCAATCTTCAAACCCTTAAGCTTTGATACTAGTTGTAAGGAATTACACGGAAACAAACAACTAACAATAATCAGTTCATGACTCTGATATCAATCGTTAACAAAAAAAGCCAACCTAAACAAGGCAACTTGTAATTGCGTTACATCGACAAACAATAAACAGATAAAGTAAACCAATCAAACAAGATGACGAAGTAATACGAACAAAAGGATTTACCATGGTTATGTCCGATCTCCAACTTGGAGATCAGTGTTGTTGCATTTTGTGTGACTACAGCCTCTAGTTTGTAATAGTTAGTTTTATAAGTCATTTTTAATTGTTGTAATCGTTAACTTTTGTCTTGTATGTGTATATGTGTAAGTTCGTACGAACTTAGATGCCTATATATACACAAGTCCGAAAAAAGGATTTTCAAGAGTTGTAAGTTCGAACTCAGTCTTATTTCCTTAGTGTAAGTTCGCAGAAGGAGAATAGATAGAGTTTGTATCTTAGTTTGAATGTAATACTTTTTTATGTTCAATAAAAGTGATCTTTACATATTTGTGTTTACTCGTTTATTATCTTTTATGTTTATGTGAGGATTTCGCACTCATATAAACAAGATTACCTCGTAGATCCGAACCCAGGGAACCTACAAGTGGTATCAGAGCCTTCGAATTTGATTCGGTTTTGGTTCGGGGTATTACACGATAAAGAAACGAGAGAATACGAAAGACTTTGACGTTCATAACTAAGGTTTTTACGTTCAAAGGTGGTTAAGATCATTGCAGATACAAGGGTATTCGAAAAAAGAACTTGAAACGAGCCCATATTCGAAATTTCAGATATGGGGTTTTTCATCAATTCATCTAAGAACTTAGAAAGTGTCGTACAAACTTACCTTAATTCCTACGAAATTACAGCTGTAAGTTCGTACGTCGGTGACCCATTCGAACTTAGTTATTGTTCGAACATTCCTAAGTTCGTACGGACTTATCTTTACGAACTTAGTTAAATTTTACTCCGAAAATTTTCAAGAATTTTTGGAGGGAAAATCTGTGTTTTGAGTGAACTTGACGTTAGTTGATTTTCTTATACGAACATACCTCAAGTTCGTATACTCTCTAATTACGATGTCAAATTTGAACAAACTGACTGAGATGGATCATGAAGTAGGTAAAGCTACTTCACCATCAAAACTTCTAAAAGCTGAAGACCACTTCTGGTGGAAAGATTGATTTGAATCATTTGTAAAATTCAATGACATCAAGATGTGGATCTGTATAAATGAAGGGTATGATGCACTTACTTCTAAATTCGAATGGAAATGTAAGTTTTATTTGTATTCATTGATGAAGGAGGTATATAAAAAGATGTATGAAGCAGAGAACAAGGCGTTGTCTGCTATCATCAAGTGTCTTCCTGAATAAATTTAGTATACCTTCAAACGTTACAACTTTTATAGAGAGCTCTAGTTAGCTTTGGAGAAAAGATTCGACGGTAATGAACATATCAAAGAGAGTAGGGCTGACTCATATCAAGGGACGTCTACTAGTGATCAATACTTAGTGAATAGTACACATTCAAGAGCCTTGGTTACTCAAACACAGGACGGGTCATATGATTGGAGTAATGTTAAAAAACCTCAGGCATTCGTGGTTTCAATTGATGAGGCAGATCAAAAGGATGCTAGTGAGAAGAAGACTGTGAGAGAGTTACCTACTTCAGAGACCAGGGTTATTAGGCTGGAGTCAACTGATACTATGAGTACAAAGGGCTTCATTGCATATATGGCCAACTTGGATGCTGAGAAGCATAAGGTACTGTTAAACTTAGATTCTGTAGTTAATGTTTGTGTTTTAGGTACTAACTTTGCAGAGCAGGCTGAGAATTTAATAGAGTCATCAAAAACGATGACATCTCAGTTAAATGCTTTAAAAGAAGAAAACACAATTTTAAAACAGAGAAACTCTGAGTTAGTAAATAAAACTAAATCTGATTCAAAAGATTTAATCACTTTAAAAGATCGAGTCAACGAGCAGAGTCAAATAATTGATTTAGTTCGTGAGCATGTTTTGGATTTAACTAAACAGTCTTCAAATAAAGAAAAAGAACTAGCAGACGCTAAGGTTAGAATTGTTGATCTTAATAGGAAAATTGAACTAACAAACTTTTCAGTTGAAACCTTAGATAGTCTATTAAATGTACAAGAAACTGACTCTACTACACAAACAGCAGTCTCTGAGATGGTAGACATCACCGAGTCGACCAAGTCAGAGAGAGCTGAGTCAGGAACCAATGAAGAGTCAAACACTAAAATTGAGTTTGTTAGACCTAAAATAGAAGATGTTAAGAATAAAAATGAAATAGGTAAACAAACAGAATCGGAACAGCAAACGAATCTCAAGGCTCATAAGAAAGCCTGGGAGAAGCGTTCTTGCTTCACGTGCCATCAAAAGGGACATGTAGCAAGTGTGTGTCTATGTAAGAAATAAAAAGTTTCGACAATTGATAGTCCAAGGAGCACTTCTCCTGAAACAGGAAGCTCAAATGGAGAATCAATTCGGTCGAAACCTTCAAAACATTTTAACAACCCCAACAAAATTTTTTCTAACCAGGTTAGTAGTAATAGGAATTTTCATAATTTGAATTATAACTATAAATCTAAGGTTAAATCTAATTCAAATCAAAGGTCAGTCAATCAGAGACTTTTCCAAAAGTCTCCTGACAGAAGGTCTAGTGGTAGCACCTCCCCATTTTCAACAAGTGAGAATTCCAAAGTATCCAAGTCAACTGAAAGGCGAGATGGATATCTGAAGGAATTTACATATGTTAATGAGAATGGTCGACCCAAGTCCGTGGTGGCTTGGGTCCCTCTTCATAACTAATTGTTTTATCTAGTGTGCAGGAATACAAACTTCAGAGGCTACAAGTTCAGCATAAGATGTAGCGACTAATGGGGAGATAAGATCAAATATGGGATGATAATCTAGCTGATTTTTATGGTAAGGCTTTTGATAAATCAAGTTTTGAGTTGTTAGTCCACATCGTTAGAATGACAAATCATGAGTAACATATCTCCCTTTAAAACTTTTTTCTATCTTTATTTTTTTAGTATTCTTAGTCAATTTGAAAAGCTATAAAAATTTGAGTGTCACTGTAATGACGCGAAGAAATGACGAAAACGTGACCCATGCCTAAAACATTATTATATGTGTGGCTTTTAGATGTAGTACATACACAGTAGAAAATACCTTAAATATAAACGTAACTAATAGCTTCATCATACGATGTATTGGTAGGCATGCAACATAATGGTTTTCAAGTACCTTATAAACATTAAATAATACGATTTGTCTGTGTAATCTCTATTTTGATGTATGACTTAAGTCTTAATTCTTAGGAGATAGATTGTACCTGAATACATGTTATTGGATAAATATAAACAAATTCATCTGGGGGTTCACTGACTGTTTCTTTTGCTACATCTTGAAACATGTTGACTTAAACTCAGTCAGTGTATCCTAAAAATAGAGCAAACTCGACCGCGAAACAAGAATATCGTTTTCAAGGGCTCCAGTCAAACTATGTCACTCTGTTGTACGAAAGTACAGACCTGTCACCTCTGGTTTGATTTTAGATTTGCTTGACTCTAACCCTAGTCTTGTCCTATAGCTAAACATGTACCCAAGTACATTGTTCGAAATATAAAAGGACTTGACTTTAAAGATGACATAAAATTAAAACATCCGATACATGGAATTCTGGACTTTCTTGATTCTAAGTGTATATCAAATGTGAGATACTTTGCGTCATTCTTGATTCTGGACTTTCTTGACTCTAACCCTAGTCTTGTCCTATAGCTCATGTGTCATTCTTCCTGCGCTCGGCTAACACACACTTTGAGTGATTTTTCGACAACATTTGACAATAGTACAAAAAGGAATATTCACGCAGGTGTTATTTGCATGGCCATCCAACTAACTTGGTCGGTCCATCTTATTGGTCCATGTCAACATGGATATCAGAGAATGTCTACATTCTTACGCCGTATTTGACATCCTTCTAAAGCTTTCTAGAAGGTAGGGTTTCACTATATAAACTAGTGCTTGCCCTCATTCATTTCAAGCACCTCATACATCAAAATTATTTCACTGTACAATTTTGAGGATTAATCTCTTAGCCACCATTGATTGAGTTAATCTCGAAATGGGTTTGCACGTACGTCGGAGTGTCAAAGATTAATCACCCATAAACCCATCATCATTTTGCACCCATGATGAAACACTCTTGATTAAATGGCGTCATCCATAGTTTAATCCATTAAAAGAACTGTTGATTTCATCATTTGTTTTTAATAACCATTTTTCATTGTAACCACCATAAACCACCATTCCGTACACCGATATATGTTGTTTTTTTTCTAAAAAAAATGATGGTTACAATTTCATTAATCGCGCCACCACCTCCAACAGTGAGTTCTTCTTAGAACACTCAAGTCGTCGCTTCTCAACCGACGCAATCGGACGTTCTACCGCAAGTGGTGCAGAGCACACCGGTTAATAACCCACATCAAAATCCAACGGGGCAGACACTGTTGAACGCAAGGGTTGATTCGATTAGGTTTGATTTTGGTGTTGGTCAAGGAATGAACTGTGGACTCTCTAGTGATAGCACTTCCCTGAACTTTGTATCGCCGCCTCTATATACGCTATAGATGAACTTTTGGCCTACACCACCTCCTCAGGCGAAGTTCATCTCAAGTTCGAGTGCCTGCAAGTTCGGGTTCTATGAGTTCTTCAAAAATATTACTGACATTGCTGGGCCAGAGTATGCTGCTAAGTACAAGACTTTAATCTACCTTGCTGGTTCTGCATCTGCGGAGAACATTGCTGATATGGCCTTTTGTCCCATGGAGGCAGTGAAAGTTCGTGTCCAGACCCAACCCAGTTTTGCCAGGGAACGAGTGATGGACTTCCTAAGTTTGTTAGATCTGAAGGCGCACTTGGGTAGACATTATTTTATTCTTATTTTCTTAATTTCTTTTGTCTTCAGCTGCATAAGCATTAGTGCGCCTGCAAGTTCTCTCATCAAAGTTTGGCGCATTTATGTAGGTTATACAAGGGATTAGTGCCACTTTGGGGACGCAGATACCATGTAAGTTCATGCATCTTCTATTTATCTCATGCTTGAACATTTTATTTACCTATCGTTGCATACACTTTGGAATTTGGCAGATGTCTTTTACTTGTATTTAGAGATGGCAAAACAGTGGGTTGGGTAACAGATTAAAGCTGAAAGCTGGTTCAGGTCAAAATGTGTAATATTTGTATGTGGTCGAAATGGTTGGGTTTATCTGAAACGCTAATTTCTCGAAATTTTAATTATAAATATTATTAGTCTTAAATGCAAAAATAATATTACTTTGAAAAGAGTCCTTTTTTTGATGAAATAATTTTGGAGGATTTTCACATTACAAGTGCACGATGAGTTTTGGCATGCTCTTTTTTTTTTTTTCTTTCTAATCTAATTATTTTGATTGTACCTTATTGACTCATCAGAGATAAAACATACAATCGAACTGACCCTACCCATTCATAGGTAAATGGGTCGAAATTGCCACCTGTAGCTACTATCTCGACTTTTTTATATTCTTCTTGGAACAACTTTGTTACGGCACACCTCATGTATACAAGTGTAATCTTGAATCCTCTTATATCTAATAATGAATTAATTTGCAGATACAATGATGAAGTTTGCTTCGTTTGAGACTATGGTGGAGCTGCTTTACAAGTACGGATCCCTACACCTAAAAATGAAAGCAGCAAATCCTTTCAGATCGGTGTTAGTTTTGCCGGTGGATATGTGGCCGGTGTTCTCTGTACTATTGTATCTTATCCTGCTGATAATCTTGTCTCCTTCCTCAACAATGCCAAGGGAGCGAGTGTTGAAGATGTGAGCGCTTCCGGTTAAGCATTTTAGGTTCAAAAGCTCCATTTATCTTAAGACCTCTTTATTAAAAATTATTTAAAAAAACAACTATTTTTCACTTTCCAGGCTGTGAAGAAGCTTGGGGTTTGGGGTCTCTTCACCGAGGGCTTCCCCTACGTATTGTCATGATTGGAACACTCACTGGTGCTAAAAGGGAAATTTATGATGCCTTCAAAGTATTTGTTAGGCTGTAAGTTCTCTGATTTGTTAAAGCAATGGTAATATTTTGCGTTTTAACTTTTGAAACTAATGGTTTAACCAACTACATTTCATGTGCAGGCCGACCACAGGTGGGGCTGCACCTCAGCTGCCATTGAGGCTGCAAAAACCTAGGATTTGGTGAAGTTTGTTGGCCGTTGTAGGATGCTTTTTTGCCAAAAGCTTAAATAAATATAGGGTATATGATACTGCTTCCATTATTTTTGGACCAATGAAATAGGTGGTGATTTTAATTTGGTCTATTATACTTTTGGAATTAGAAAAGACTGCGTTGGTTCTCATCCATCTTTGAAGTTTTGGTTAGGATTTGGTACGAAATGTGTATCATGAAAATAGGATTGTGCTATATTCCCTTGATAATGGGCCTAAGGGATCAAATTGCCCAAGACAGTGTGAAAGCATAAAAAATTGTTCGAATTTCATCTTCATCATGCTGTCGTGTTATATGATATGTTCTCTTAGTTAGAAATGGATGCTTGCTGATATATTCCATGAAGCTTAGATTAATGTCTGAATCTGTGGAACAAAGAAATCAGCCCCTGAATATTTTCTTTTTCTTCTTTGTTTTCTGAAAAAGTATATGATATCATACAAAAACTATGGATATATATATACCTTATGTCCAACGTGGTACTTGAACTTATTACTTCATGATTGTTGTATCATCTCGATACCGTTACAAAAAGTGGTACTTGTAAACCAAGTTTTTACTACTGTTTTCTTGCTATAGGTAGAGATTTATGAGATCTTTGACCACCTTAGAAAGGAACATTGTCTGTGTCTAGTTTTATAGGGTCAAACATTTTAGAAAGTATAAACTTGATTTAATGGGTCTAGGGAGGTCTTTGGGTGACAACATGGCCACCGTGCAAATAATAAGGGTCATACTAAGAACCATGTGTGCATAGAAGCACCAAAGGGCAATGGATGTAGCGGTATTAATGTTGCATTATGAATTGAAAAAAATTTCATTTTCGTGGATTAATCAATATATTTATGAGTGTGGTAAAGCACTTGCCTTTCAAAATAAATATAATGTGTGCATTGAGGCTTGATCTGTTTCCTTGTACCATCCACATTTGAGACTGTGAGTTGGGAAACGATTGGTCGTCACGTCAGCACGGCTGATAAGCTTGATATCTTAGCATCCATTTGGGATATCTTAATAAGTGGCAGAAAAAATAAAGGGTAGCTATCCCACGACTAATAATAGTTATGACCGACCACGACTACAATTTGAGCTTACTATTTTCTTTAGTTTACATTTTCTTAAGAAAACAATTAAATATTAGATTAAAAACTTGCAATAAACTAAATAATTTTTTTTAAATTATACAAATATATATACATTACATTTTGAATATAGATTTTAAAAACTTTAACAGAAAATTACACAACATATTTTTAAAACTAATTGGACTAGTTAAATAAAAAAAAAGCCCAAAGACAAAAGTTATAATCCAATTTTAAATAAAAATCCAATAAAAGGTTACCTTTTATAGGGTCGTATTTTATTTTTTCTCAACCTCTTCCTCGTTGATGCAACCTGCAACTTCATCGATGTATTTTATTTTTTTAGGTTTCTTAAATAAATAAATATAAATAAAAAAGGAATAAAGAAAACAAAATGCTCGTGGGCCCTGAGTTTATTCTGTTCTTGTTCGTCGAAAACACCACGACGGAGGGCCACCAGTGGGGATTGCACTCCGTGTGGTCTTATTGTAGATAAGAAATAGCTAACTCATAAGGAAATATCAACACAGCTGTGCGTGGATCGATTTTGTCCTATTTTTCTTTGTGCAGTTTTGTTTTGTTAGGAAGAGCTAATATATTAAAAAGAAGAAGAAATAGAAGCAGTGAGACCCAAGGAGGAGCCACCAACTGCATGCCAAATCAAAAGAAAGAAAATCAAGATGCTAAGAAGCTACTAATTTTAACAATCCAACCGAAAATAAAACATCTAAATCAACCGACAGTCAAAGGTTGGATCTCCAACAGCTCCAATCGAGACCCATTTTTGTTGGCTAGAGAGCCACATTTGCTAGAGCCTTTGAGTAGACGGAAAGATATCTTCTGATCAAACTCGAGCTACATGTTCACTACTTGCATGAACGATTTGATTTCTCCAATTCTAAATAGCCCATACATTGACCATTAAAACACCATGAAGAATCTTGTCCAAAAATTTGTTCCTAATGATGTCGAAGAACCAAGAGAATTGTCTTTAACAGATGGAGATGTGTAAGAACACTTGATTCTAAGGCTCCACCAGCTCTAACATTTCCCCCACATTAGTTGAGAAGAGTAGCAGCTGAGAATGCAATGATCTAAAGTTGTTGAATAATTCAGTTAAGTTTTTTAGTCTTCAATTTCGGGGTTAGCAACTGAATTTGTTTGTTTACCCAGCGAAATTTTAATCTTGTCATCTTCCCAGACATTCAAGACACCTAACCACTAGGTCGACTGCGTAAATGTGAAAAAAAAAACTTGATCTTTTCTTTGAGCAGTCTTAACAAGGATCTCATTTTAGTGTTGATTGACAGAAAATGGAATGAAATTCCTTTTCAAATCACATGAAATCTATAGAGGAGTTGTACACATAAGTGCCAAAAAACTAAGGATGGTAACAAAAAGATTGTAGTAAAAACCAATTGGTTATTGACATTTGAAAGCACTATAAAACACTTTGTTATGTACGTTCGGACATTACAAGTCTTTTCTTTATAGTGAAAAAACAGTTTATCGACATTGTGTATGCCTTCTAATACTAAAAAGATTTAGAGTTATATATTGATTCCATAACATTTGTACTCAAAAGTTCATTTCAATTACCAAAGATAAAAATGAATGCTTATGTCAAATACTAATGTTTTTAAGTATACACTGATTGTATTTTATGGTTATCATTAGCTATGATGATTACTTTACCAATGCTATTAGATAAAACTTATTGTTATAGTCAGTAACGAAACCCATTTTTTATAACTTACGATGAAGTTATCAGAACACGAAAAAGAAAATAAATATGCATTTAATGAACGTTGAAATAAAAGATTTCTATAGCAAGGTCAAAAGGTCAAAGAAGAAGAAAAAGATGGGTCCCAAAATCTGACGTGGAATTTGTTGATAGTTTTTTCAAATTCCAAAAAACACTACCGTCAGCTTTCTTCTTCGTCTCTTTTTTCTTCCATCTTTTCCAGTCTCTTTTAAAACAAACAAAAAACAGATAGATTATTAGTGGAAGCTATTGAAGGTGGTTGGTTGGTTGTTATCAGTAATACTAAGAATAATAATAATAATTACTATTAGTAGTAAAAACTAAACATGATCCAAACAATTTTTCTTTCCCCATAATAATTTTCAGAACCTTTTCAACACCTGTACAAACTCTTCACTTACCACCTAAACCCCATTACGATTGTGTTTGGCTTCCATTCGTCATCACTTTGATTGGTCATTTTTTCACAATCCCCAATATCTCACAATTTTATAGATTTCAAAATGAATAATGTAATATTTACAAATGTCACAACTCCTTTTACTAAATATAGGAAAAAGCTTTTCATTAATACCCAATTGCCAATTAAGCAACAGCAGCAGCTCTAACCCTAAAAAAAATATCATAAAATCAAAATGGAGAGAAACGAGGCGTGTGGTTTATCGGCATTTGGTGGTTGTTTGGATATCGAAATGGGAATGGGAGTGGGAATGGATTTTGTTGGGGTTGAAAATGATGATAATAATAACAATAAAAATGACAACTTTAATAATAAAAATGATGAAAAAACTTCTTGTGGTGTTTGTGTTAATGTTGATGAAGAAAGAGATCTGGTAGCTGCTGCAAGGTTTGATTTTCTTAAAAAGAAACGGATGCCAAGATTCCGGCGAGGGACTTCCGGCGCCGGCGTCCGCCCTTTTCGACCGTTTACTCCGTTTGTTACTCCACTCCCTACAAGTGTATTTTTTCTTTTTTTTTTTTATACTTGTTCTTCTCTTTTTTTATTTTTTTATGATGTGTCACTTATTTGGATCTAATATTTTAGAATTTATTTATTATTTTTTAATTTTGTTTTCCCTCTTTTATCTTGTTTCTGCTAGTGATTAATCTACCATCAATGGAATTTTACTATAAATGTCTTTATAATGTGACACATTAAATAATTATTAAACCACTTTAAGCCTATAAATAAACTAGATTAGTTACAATTATATTCCAAGTAGAAACTTAAATTTTACTCATTGTAGTTTCAAGCTAAACTTTTTAGTTTGGGTTCTTTTTTATTTTTTATTTGTTTTAGTTTGAGAGCTTGCCCCTTAAATTATTCATTCAAAGATGAATAGGTCTTCTTTATCCACTTGAGGTAATTATTTTCCAAATCAGTAACCTTGATTGGGTCAATTTGTTTGGTACTGTTAACTAGGCCCGAACCCTTTTAGTGGCCTATAAACTTAAAAGTTGATTACAAATTGTGGGATGGTCAACCTAAGTAATGATATTCCAGTTGATGAAAGTGTGACTTCTTGAGAGCAATATTTGTGGAAAATGAATAATGTAGTAATGATATGTGTATGTAAAGGCTTTCCAAGCCCACTTGCAACGTAACTTATTAAGCCCATTAGTATCCACGAGCTCTCCTTGGTGTAAGCTTTGGTCTAATTTTTTTTCTATAAAGCTTTTTTATATTGGAAAAAGCCTTTTTGATGAAAAATGACATGACATGTAAAAAATCTTAAAAAAGCTTTTCTTCCTTGGGGATGCTCCTGAAAATACTTTTAAGAGTATTTGAAGCATTAAAAAGCTGGGCTTGCACCTGAGATTTAACTTATCAATTCTCAATAGACATCTCAGTTTTTCAGGGAAACAATATTACTCAAGTCCTTTTGTTCTTAATTTTACTATTACATTTTGCTTGAACTTAACGTTTCATGTTGGTCAACTTTACTTGGTTAAGTTGGCAAGCAGAAGTACTACTCCATGTGTTCAAATTTGAAAAATAAAAAAGAATATCACTGCATTGACAATATGTTAAATGTCATATGCACTGATGGTACTTCTGCCTTTTGATTTATTTATTTGTCTCATTCTGTCACCTGTTAATTTTAGGATAGAAAATATACTTTATAGATGCTGGTTATTAGTTTGGGACTTTGGGTCATTCTTTTTTTTGTGTTTTGACTCGGATGTTTGTATTTTAAACGGATAAATGCTTCATGTACAGAGTACAGCTGATGTATGCTTCTCTTTATTAGATTGTTGATCAAGGAAGGTTGACATTTCTCTTCAGCAAGAAGCTACAAAAGAGTGATGTAGGTGTGCTCAAAAGAATTGTGCTGCCAAAGGTTAGCTTTATTATAATTTGTCTTGTAAAGATATACTCCCTCCGTGCCAAAATAAGTGTCCCTTCAGTAAGGGTAAGACCGTTATTTTTTTCTTACACAATGTACTGATTATACCTTTTCTTAAACTTTGTGTAATCTGATTGTGGACACTTATTATGGGACGGAGGGAGTATAATACGGAGAAGGATCAAGAGGAAAGTATAATTTTTGAGGGTAGGAGGGAAGCAACCCTTTTTACCATAATATTCATTGATGAATATTTCAGTCACTGAATTTAGTGTAAACTAGTATTTAATGAAATATTCGTCAATGACTATAGGCCAAAAATTATACTTCCCTCTTGAACCTTCCCCTATAAAATATAAGATGTATCTTTTTATTGAACTTTACAGAAGCGATATGATGCATCATGTGTTTAGTTAAATCTTAATGTTCATCTGCATAGTTGGTGACATGGATTAATATTTTGTGCTTTTGATGTTATATGTAATTCTATGCAGAAACCAGCAGAAACACACCTACCCGATTTGATTGCTAAGGAAGGTATCATTTTGGAGATGGATGACATGGATGGCATGCATGTGTGGTGTTTCAAGTTTAGGTTAGTTTAACCATCTGAAAAAGAATAAAAAGGATAATCATTCTCATTGAATATAGTTTATATTTGGTTGGAATTTTCTTTCTTTAAAATGCAAGCAACTGGGATTTGCTTCTCATCCTTCAACAGGTTCTGGCCAAATAACAACAGCCGCATGTATGTTCTTGAGGGCACTGGTATGTTCTGAACTTTTGTTTCAATACTAAACGTTTACTCAATCAATGCCAAAATACGTATTCTATGCAAATTCTTGATCTTTCTCAGGGGAATTTGCTGAGGAGCATGAACTGCAATTGGGTGACTATATAATGTTGTATCGAGATTCAGTAAATCTCAACTATGTAAGCATGCTATCATTTTCACATTTATTGAGTTATGATTTGTGTTTTTGAATAATTATCTGGTTATCAAGCAGTCACATAATCAGTTCCATACCAGCTGCGACAGAAAGTGTAATGTAAATCCTACTATGCACCCCTTACTTTAACCTAGTGTGAGACCCTTTTATTGTCATTTCATAAAAGCCTCTTCTTTTTTCTTCGTTTCACAAATATCTCATGGTCATTTATCTATTTATTCCATAGATAACCAGAATTTACCAAACGCCAAAACATCTAAGTATCCGATATTTACAGCTTCAAACATCATAGACACATCAACCCTACATTTTACTACTCGTGTTGTCAAACTGATTCTAATAAATCAGTATATTATAATCACTTTTAATATGCACATCCATATACCCCCTGTTAATTAGTTCATGTGAGCAATTTTCAATGTATAAAGATCCTCATTTTGATCAGGTAATACAAGCCGTCAAAGCTTTTGAAGTCGATGAATATGCAAAGAAAGAAGTGAAAACAAATATCTGTACTCAGGGTAAAACAGGCAAAGTACCACAACATAGCAGTGGTTTGATGAATCAAAACTGTCCATGGGGTGGCCTTGAGATTGAGGTATTTAACCCCATTAACTACCCTATGAACGTATCAACCGTTGAGGATCAGATGGGTATGAATTTCGTATTCGATACGAGCTATTCCAATGACACTATGACCCCACTAGATTTCTTGGGTGGATTCATGTCGAGCTACCCGACAGCTCAACCTAACTTTGCTATTGATAACTTGTCTATTGATGATCTCTATAAGATCTAAGTTGGTAGATATGATGATGTTGTGAGTAATATGTAGAAGTACAAAATAAGTAGCTGAGTGAAAAACTCAGTAGATGTTGCTAATTGTGTCTGTAGTGCTGCTTTCTTTTTGAATATCCAACCCACAAGAACTACTTGGGTAATGGCCTCACAGTTTCTGTACAAGTATTATGAATGACTACGGTATGCATGTGTCTGCTAATTTATTCAAGTGATTAAATCAGATTTGTATCTTCTCATTGTCTTACTTAGTTTGTAACTTTTATGTATGTTTTCCCATGATAAGGGTTGTTCTAATTCTGCTGCTTTTTAAATTTTGATATGTTCCGTTCATTTGGCAGAAAGCGGTGGGGGCTATTAGGGTTTTAGTTTATGTTATTATGTGTCGATCATATAAAAAAACAAAGAAGTACGTGGACGGAGAATTTATGATATTTTCCCAAATGTTGGTGACGAAAATTGCTTATAATACGATGATGAAGGCATTCTTCTAATTTAAATTGTTATACCACTTCATTCACAACTTGCATAACATTAGTTAGGACTAGTTATGTTCATAGCTTATACAAACTTACTCAAGTGTGTAAGAAATATAATAAAAAGCTTTTAAATTTCGCTGCCAACTGTGTTTGACTCTATGCTACTTATAACATGTACAAACTAACTACAAGAATTGTGTGATTCGGAAAGGCCTTCTGTTTTAAATCAAGATTCTGTTCAACTGGAAGGTCTAACATTATTTTTTTCTCTTTTTACAAATCTTACATTGTTTTGTTCCAAGCCTTGATGTTTGATAATTAGTTTAATACGGGTTTTTGATGATTTAAGGGGAAAGGATAGTCATCATCTGTGGGCTTCGATTCTTTTATGATCATGATTGTCTCGACCTTGGTCTTTGGTGTTCTTAGAAGCCTATAAATTGTTGTTGAAACGAACCCCTTAAAATAGTTAAGGATTTTCTTGAGGTGACACAATCAGGACACTTTTTTGTAATGGAATTTCTTTAGTCCATTGCAGGCGTTGTTATCGTTGGTATGGTGTTCCTCTTATGCAATAAGTGCGTCCAGCGAGTGCGTGAAATTTTAACCTTTGGGAATTTTAAACGGGGTAATGGGTAGTTATCAAAATCACAATCGTCACAGTTATTTTCATGTTTCTGTAATTGAAATAATGGAAGGAAAGATGATGAACTTGGGTTATGGCCTCGCTGTTTATGTACAAATATCATCAACTACTATGGTATAAATGTAGACAAATTTATTCAAGTTAATAAAGCAGTCTTGCATCTTTGATCATCTTACTTGGTTCATAAATATATTTTTTCCATATTCAGGGGTGTTTGTAAGGGCTATTAAATAAGGGAATGAAAATGCGAGTGATTCAAGATAGTCGATTTCATGATTTGCATTATGGAATTAGTACCTATAAGTTATGGCAGTATTTAACTTGCACCAATTATGCATATTATATGTGAGTTTATTAATTTTTCATGGTGTAAATAGAAATGGGAAAGGAGGTTGTTGGGTATACTGTTGGAAAGGCTGCTGCCATGACGAGGATTCTTCCCCCGTGGTCTGCTCAGGAGCAACTACATACGCCATTTCACGAGCTGTCATGAGCATATGTTGTGCTGCTTGTGGCGTCAACACTGAGCCAAAAGGTGGTGCCACGGTGGGTTGTGGTGGTCTTACTGCCGAAGCTAGTTGGAAACCATTTGGTGAGGTTGTAAACAAACTTTCTTCTTGTTGGGATGACTGCATCGACTCCCAGGTATTGAGAATTCCAGCCAGGCCCTAGACTGTTCCAAATTCTGCCTTCTGTCCCATTCTTGTTGTTCAACGGACAAGTGTTGAAGTTTGGTAATGGTTGAAGGTTTGGGTTTATCTGTGGTTCGAAAAATTTTGCTAGGTGTCTGTGGCTGGTTGTAGAACGTTGAAACCTGGGAAGCCGGAGGTTGCATTGAATTTGGGCGCCATGGTAGTATATGATCGAGAAAGTGAGTATAAAGATGGTTTTTACAGTGTCAAGTGAAGATAAGAACAAGGTTTTCTTTCATGTGTTTACTTACGAACGTATGTTGAAAGCCTCATTGTCGTTTGCATTTGTACTCATTGTTTTAGTCCAACCATATCGCAGTACGCCTTCGTACGTGTTGCTCTAGTTCAACCCCCCGGTGGTACGCTTTCATATGCGTTTGTTCGCTTTCATAAACCTGTATGTTGAGAGCCCCATTGTCGTTTGCATTTGTACTCATTATTTAAGTCCAACCATATCGTAGTACGCCTTCGCACGTGTTGCTCGAGTCCAACCCCAGCGTCGTACAATTTTGTCCGATTATTTTACGGCTTCGTACGCTTTCGTATGCCTTCATGGTAATTCTACACGCAATTTGATCAAGCACAAATTTACACTTGAGTGCCGATTGGATGGATTTGACTTGTTACACTCCGGTTGCGTAAATAACCCTTCCAATCCGATAAGGATCGAGATCATGGGTGGTAAGAGTTGACTGAGAATGTGCTATTCTTGTTATGATGTTTTATGGTTAAGTTGAGTAGGAATTGTAGAATTCATTGTTTATTGAAGCTCCGCTTAAGTGTCGATTAGGTGGATCGCCTTGTTACACTCCGGTTGGTGAATAACACTTCTAGTACGATAAGAATCGAGATCAAGGGTGATAGACAGAATCAGATATTCTTGTTATGATGTTTTAAGTTAAATTAAGTAGGAATAGTGGAATTCATAGTCTATTGAGGATGATGGTAACCTCTATATTTGTAGGACTGTAAGTATTCTAAATTCTAAAAGGTTTTATAGCCGGATTCACTTGGAGATGCAGATGGTGTGACACGTGGACCAATGAGAGTAGGAGTTAGTGAAATTTGTACTAATGTACTACCTAGTATTGGGCTTGTTAACAATGGGCTTGCCATCCAATTGCTAGGGCCTAGGGGTCGTATTTCCAACTTTCAAGGCTCGTCAGGGTAGAGCCACCCCAGATACGATCCGACAATACGGTACAATATGCAAGAGTTATCCTAGATGCGAATAAACCATTCACAATAAACAAGTTGTCATAAATAAATACTTGAGTATACTATTTTAATAAAGAGACATTTCGTGTATTTTATTTCTTGAAAATCAAACGGATTAAGTTGACAATTTTAACGTGTGTGATTACTTGGAAATAAGTACACCAAATTTGAATTTTTGTTCGCAATGAGATGTAACTTGGTTGGTAATGAATCGACGCATCTTTATAAAAAGAAATACAGAGTTTAAAGTTCAACTTCTAATAACTTCATAATTATAACCGCTAAGTGAGTCAATTATATTTCACCCACAAATAGAGGATTAGTCTATTTTTTATTACAAAAATTCTATCACATTTGAACGGAGAATTGTCAGCGAAGAAAACACGCGGAAGCAACCCATCCGTACCCATCTCCCAATTTCGCATCTCCAGCTTTTCGATCTCTTATAATTTCTCAATTATCAATTATTAATATTATTATATTATGCAAAATTTAGGTATACAAAAAGTGACTCGAATATTATTATTCTTGATCATCATTTCCATTTCATAAACACGTTTCAACCACCATAATCTTCGTTATGAAACCAAACAATCAACCAGGTCCATCTTCATCATCTGATCCAGGTGGCAATTATTGGGGAACCCACGTCATGGGTACACCGGCGCCGTCTTCGTATTCCAACTATCCTCCGCCCCAATACGGTGTCCCTCAGCCTCCACCTCCACCTCAGCCCAACAACATCGATAACGTTCGTAAAAAGCTTAATTCATGGGGTAATAAGGCCGAGACAGCCGCCACCAATATCTGGACTAATCGTATGTCCTTCATTTCTTCTAATTAATTAACTTTTCTGAATATATGTTTATGGGAATTTGATTCAAAGGAACCTAATTAGGTAACCTTCTGAATTACACTGGATATTAATTATTCGGGGAACATTAAATAAGTCAACGTTCATTTATATTTATTTAATGTAATTTAATATTTGGTATTGTATATCTAATAATCTACTAATAATAGTATGATTGATTGATTTAGTGAAAGCGGGTCAATCTGTGACGGAATCGGCATGGGGAAAAATGAATTTGACAGCGAAAGCTATGACGGAAGGTGGTTTCGAATCGTTGTATAAGCAAAACTTTACGACGTACCCAAATGAGAAACTTAACAAGACTTTTGCTTGTCATCTGTCTACGTCTAGTGGACCTGTTGCTGGAACGTTGTATCTATCGAATGTTCATGTTGCTTTTTGTAGTGATCGGCCTTTGTCTTCGATCCAACCTAATGGCATGGAGTCTTGGATCTATTACAAGGTATGGATCCCATTTCATTCATTTATATTTTGTGTGTTGAAAGTGATCCCTGATTTCAAATTGTAGATAATTGATTAGTGTAAATTGATTTCGATTGTTTTAGGGTTATTTTAAGAAACAGTTGGGTTGTCGTATATAAACTGTTTCTCTAAATTATTTTAAGGTGTGCCTTCTTAATGATTTAAAAGGCGATAGTATTATAGTAATAAGGTAAACCTCTTAATAAGAAACATTTAGAGGTTGTATGCTTTTAAAATGGCATGGCGTTTGAAACTTTTGTGTGTAAATGGAAATAGTGGACAGAAGCAGGTGATTGTTGGTGCCATTGTCCTTCAAATACTATACAAGTCTTATGTAATGGTTAATTAGGCAAGTTAAAATGGGTTTTATTGAAAATAATGAAGTGTTAGCCAATAATAAGGTAATGGGTCGTTTGTAGTAAAGTTCAAATGTTGGCGGGTCGTTTGGGATTACCCACAGGAAACATTAGAGAGAATGATGGAACAATAGAAGGATGCTTTATTTCATGTTCTGGCCAAGTAGAATTTACCTGCATAGGAATAAATTAGTTGGTGGATGCCTAAAAAAATGGCATTAATGGATTTTAGATTGAATTGAATTTGAGAACATAAGTAGCTGGTTTGTTGTGTGAATGTAGTTTATATCCAAAACTATTCAGTGGTAGTCACAATTTTGGTTACAGGACGGGTTTATTACAGGTCAAATGTGGCTGAATTTTTTTTTTATTACAGGTCAAGGCATTTTCTTTGTGTGAATTTTTTTTTTCATTATAAAGGCACACCTTCAATAATATAGACAAACAGTTTATGCAGGACAACCCAACTGACCCTGCCATCTTTTTGCTGTACTTAAAACGACCCTTTACCATAAACTGTTTGTCTATATTTAAGGGTTGAATCTGTAAATACTTTTATGTGATATATCTATATGCTGCATCTAACTTAGGTGAGGTTAGCTCATATTTGTCACTCCCTTAGTCAATATCACATAACCAATTTCAAAACGCACTCTTAAACACCTATGGTTGTATTTCATATGTATCTATTCAAATCTGAAATTAAAATGCTTGCTATATAGGTTATAATCCCATTGGAGAAGATAGCAACAGTACAGCCGGTTACGATACCAGGAAAGAAACAAATAGACAAGTACATCCAGCTATCTACGATCGATGGTCAAGACTTCTGGTTCATGGGTTTTGTGAACCATGAGAAAGCATCGAAACATCTTCTCAATGGTGTGGCGACTTGTGTTAAAACTATCCCACATATTTAGAATTATTGTTCTGCCATCTGTTAATGTATTTTGTTCCATAAACACAGATTAATTGGCTATGCTATCTCTAATGCCTGCCCTTGTATTGTTGTCCTATTTGTAATGTCCCAGTGCTAATAATCTTGACATGGCCACAGCCTTTTGTAGAGCTAATTTGCTTCACATTTTATTCTTTAACAACTCTACTTGGTTTTCACAGAATTCTGATTGGACACTATTATGGCAGGGAAATGCAAAATTGATTTATTGGAGCTCAATCCCGAGCTTGTTCAAGTGAATAATTGAGTTTAAATTCAAGTACTAACAATCAGGCTCAAAAACAGTCACCTTACAAGGATTCTTAAGCTGTATGGGTATGGAGGTGTAATTACATATATGTAATTGAGGTTACAAAGAAGCTAAGGTTTTACAGAATTATTTGAGCTCAAACTCAATTTTGAGTCACCCAAGTTGAAGTATATTAGGCAATTGAATTGTGCTTGAATGATTTTGCTTTATTGAGCATGGTTTTTAATAATATTTTTAAGTTACGTAGCTCTCGAATATTATTTGAATTGTGCTCAAGCCTGCATCATGAAGAATTGAAGACTTTTGGGCTACCAATCCAAGTTCAAGCTTAGGCTAAGAAGGTTGAGTGAAGCTCAATCTTGGCTCTGCTCATTTACAACCCTAAAAATAAGGTAATCAAGAACTTGGTACAAACTATAAATTATTTAAGCACATATTTATAAATGGAAGTTAAACGGATGTCATCCAAGTGTCTGGGCAAATTTCATAGTGTGACACACTAACGCAAACCATGATAAGAGATCCATTAGCAAGAAGTCTAACAAGCTATTCTCGCGGTAGGGTTACTTATTTTAATGATGCATTTCAATGTAAATAATCATACACTAACCATGGCCATGGCCAGTGGTGGCACGTGCCACTAGTCAATTAAGCCGCCTTAGTGTAAAATTAGTTGAAAAGTAATTGGTTCTTTAAGAGCGTTACCACTCATATTTAGGTGATACACCTCACTATTTTAATAAACTTAATAAACTACCAAGTGGGTGAGCTTCAAAGTTTTTGTGCCACCGGTGACTAAATTTTATGGGTCCACCACTGCATTTAAGGCTCGGCATTAGTGCAAACATCATCTCTAGGTAAAAACCTAACATCACAATTCCATCGAAAGACAGATCTCTTATAAGGTATGTCACTCAAGAATTCCATCAAAAGACAAGGATTACATGACATTACATAGACTGGATTAGCGTCTCTTCTTACTTCCCCTTGAAGTACCAGGCTTGGTGGGTGGAGTTACCAGCAGGTAGACGAATAAAACAACAATGGAGATCACGGATATTAATGAGCCATACTTTCCCAAAAGCTTCTGCACATTTAGAGACGAGAAACAAAAGACATTAGTACTAAAATTTTGTAATATTCATTCTAATTCATCAAAAGTTTGACACAGATTTTGCTCAGAAACATAGATGTTGCCAAATAGTTTAATAAACTCCAAAACTGACTAATGTATAAAGGCTTGCAAGTTTAAGTGATTTCAATATCCCACAGTAGCACAGTTAAGTGATCTCAGAGGTGTAAGATATAAGTTCAATCAGAAAGATAAAGAACAGAAGCTAAATCTAGCGAAACTGCCACAACATCTCCAAATGTCAAAGACAAAAAGAAAATATAACGAAATGCATTAATGACAACAGAAGTTTGTACCTTAACCTGGAAGAGTAGCAGCCATCAAAAGCATGAATCCATACAGAAAAACAATGTGTCATCAGTAAGGAAACAAAAACATATATGGAAACCCTTTTATCAGGTTTCACTTTTGAAATTGTTATTCATGTCTCTCATGGTAAAAAAACCTTACAAGATCAATTTTATTTTCCTGAGGCTTATCTGATAGGATTTCCAGAGGTAGAAGTGAAGTCGTATATGCCTCCTGCAAGACTCGAAAGGATTGTATGAGTTAACACATACAACTTCTGCAATACTTATAATTTCAAATTTTCAGGAACTCTAACCTGTAGTGCAGCCTTTTTAGGGATACGGAATGTAATTACAGCAGGTGTGCTATAAAAAACAGTTTTCACTTTTGACTCCAACTCAAATGAATGAGATAGAAGAGCACCACTGATTATATAAACATGTAACCATAGTGAGTAGCAAAACAAAAGCCACTATCAACTTCACTAAAGAAATCATTAAGAAGTTGATACTTACACATCAAGCCTTTCCCAAGAAGTTGAAGTGTTCCCAGAGATGATGCTGAATATCTCAGGGGACCAGCCATCATCGGTGAGGGTAACATCATATGCAGCCCTGAACACCAAATATGGTCAATATGTGAGATTAATGAGAGTGAGAATTTGATATATCTTTTAAACGTTAGATAAACAAGGAAAAAACATCAACTCTTTCCTAAAAAATGCTTATGCTATAGTTGTAGGAGAAATAAAAGTGAATCTCCTTGAACAACAGTGCTAGATACTTATTTTAGCGGAGCTCACTTTATAGTTATTTCAGTTGCTCGAACAACTTTAACAGCTGGTTAAAAATACACTAGATATCATACGAATCATGATATGGCTCAGCAATCAGCTCCATTAACTATAAAAACAGCGACCAAAAATATAAAAAAATGTTTTAGACTTTCAGAAGAGTCAATTACTAATTTACATTTTTGAGGTTGTTAATCTGAATTCCAACGGTCAAATTTTCTTCCAAACAAATTCCAACGTTTCAGTCAAATTTCCAGGCTTCCAACTATACTAGTCAAGATAAAGAATCCAAAAATGGTAACCAGTGACAAAACCTATATTGGTCAAAGACTGAAATGTTGTTCCAGACAAGAAAATGTATCGCGAACTGATGCTCAGGTGGAAGCAATGTGCATCGATTAAAACTCCGGTTTTGCCTAGAAACCTCTAGTTTCATATTTTCAATTACTATTTCATTTTAATTATTAGTGATTAATGGCACTAAGCTAGTATCAGAGCTTGTAATACAAATAAATGTACTTAACTGAAATCTAAAAGGCAGGAATCATTACTCCTATCTAGCAATATATACAGTATATATTAGGGAAGAATTTCAATAATAACTCAAAAATTGGTAAAAAAAAATGTAAGATCTGCTCATTACACATGAATTTAAATCATATGAGTTGTCAAAATCATAATCCTATATCTCCATTGAAGTTTTTGATAAAATTGTCAAACCTTAAGGTCACGAAAATCTCAATTAGATTTATCAGTCTCAATGAAGAACTGAGACACAAAAACAAAGCAAAAAACTTGTGATTTTTTTACTCATATGTTTGAAATTCAGAAACTCAACCATATTAACCTAAGTAATTCTAAATATTTTCACCAAAAATTTGTTCTAATTCATTCATTCCTCTATATATATAATGTCCAATCAATTTCAAATGCAACCAAAACATTGAATCCACATGCAATTACAAGAAACGAGGCTGAGAAAATTGTAACGCTTTATCAATTAACTAATTAAGTAACGATATGTATGATATGCGAATCAAGGAATGCATGTGATGAAGATAATGAATTGAAACTATTGATGAAAGAATTGCGTACGCAGATCCATGGTTATATATGTCGATGGAAACGGAGACTTTTTCGGCACCGGATTTGAGCCGATTGAGGGTTGCTTTTTTATGAGCTATGATGAACGGCGCGTCGGATCCAACGGCAATTACTGACGGTGCCACCAACAAGAAGATGAGAACTGCTAAGGAGATGAGAGAATTCATGATGGTGAAATTTGCCATTTTCTGCTGGTTAATTAGTTTCCGGTCGGGTTGTTACGTGTTAAAGTACCAATTATTTATTTAACTTTTATAATTATAATTTCTATTTAATATTCTATTATTTTTAGTGAGTTTTTTAAAATAAAGGAAGGATTTTGAACTTGAGAAAGTCAAACTGGGTTCTAAGCCCATGAATGGCCCAATTCAACCCAAACTAACTGCGCTGCGTTACTTTTTTTTCTTTCTCAAATGACAAAAAAAATTAATTATTTAGTAAAAAATATTTCATTATTAAGTTTAATGTTCAAATTTGATATATTTATCAGAAGTGAATGACCGAAAATAGTTCTTATTGATATTTAGTTATTCTTTGAAACTAACTCCTATATTTTATCAGTTATTAACTTGGTGTATTCACTTATGATACACGCAAAAGAAATAGACTATGTAAAGTAGGGTTGACTTTCTAGTGCCTCGTAGGGAAAGAGAGGTTCTCTAGACAGATAGAGAAGGAAGAGCCAATAGAGCAAAATCAACGTTATTAGATGCCTCTGAAATTTTCATATTGACTTCAAGTGCGGTAAGTAATTAGCTCAAACCGATTCCTTATAGATACTTGGAGGTACTTTCCCCACTTTCAGCATCCCTTTTCCGCACTTTTTATAATTTTACAAATACTCAGTATATTTTTAGATGTGTTGCAACGGCTGTCTTACATATCAATATCAATCCAAATCAAAAGAAAAAGGAGGAAGAAAGATTGAGTGTAGCCTGGATTTTTGGGTAACCCAAGAATGGCTTTTGATAAGGTTCACTTATGATATCTAATTTTCATGTAAATCACCGGTGAGGTAAGATCCTGCCTTCATAAATTCTGAATGAAGCAATGAGACATAAACGACAAGGTAGAATAGCAGGAATCTGCTTGGATCATCATGCTATCATCTGTACATATGTCCGACTAGTAATATTTATAGGGGGGAAATGCATAACAAAAAAATTCCTGCAAAACGTCCATTTAATACCAAACTATTAGTGCAGCACATCTAAAGCCAAAGCCTAACATCACAATTTCTCTTCCATAATCAACTCTTTCAAATCTACGAAAATAAGACTAACAGCCTTTTACAATGTAGGACTATCTCATTTAAACATTTTACAAAAAGGTAAGTCAAAACACAAAGGTTGGTTGTGGTGCTTCTACAGATTACATTACAGACAATAATCATCAACGTTTCTTCTTGCTCCCCTTTGCAGCACCAGACTTGGATGGAGTTGCCACCAGGTACACAAATAAAACCACAATGGAGATTACCGATACCAAGGAGCCATACTTAGCCAACAACTTCTGCACATTTAGATATAAAAATTACACAAAAGGCTTCAGTGTAAGAAATACAAGAAATATACATGTGTACACTAAAACGATATGTATAACAGCACACGACTGGTGCAGAAAGGTTTGCAAAGTTCATGTGATCTTTATTTAAGTCAATTTCATCTAATGAATTTAATCATACAGTATCATTGATATTTATCCCGACGCCATAGGATGGAGACCCAACTCAAACTGAGATAGTGAGATGTCACAGAATTGTTCAAAACTAAGTATCCCAATGGTCAACGGATATTTGTAGAGGTCATATTTACTTATCAATTGGTCAATTTGGGTGGTTTTTTTTATCAAACGGAACACATGGGTCCAATCAGAAAATGTAGCTGAAAAGGGAAGGGATTAAAAGGCTCAGAAGTCAACCCAAGGTACTTATTTAAGTCAACGATCTTCTAAAAACACTTTATTTCAAAAATGCGTTTGCAGTCACCCCAACCCAACAATGTTGCGACCCATTACCCAACCCTCTTGCCACCTGTATTGAATAGTTTTTAAAACCACATCACAGAAAGGGATCATAAAGAGACACATTGATGACAAGAGTATCTCATACCTTAGCCTGAAAGGGTAGCAGCCATCAAGCACAAATCATGCAGAAGAACACAGCAAAGCATAATTAGTTAGGAGATCAGACATATCATTGAAGTCTTCAAATTCTCTACTGGTTTATCAGGTTGTTTCTGACAATAAAAAACTTACAACATTAAGTGCACTCTCTTGAGGCTTGTCTGATAGGATTTCCAGAGGTAGAAGTGCAGTCGTAAATGCCTCCTGCAAAAGTCGCCATATTGTAAGACGGACAGATAAAAGAACCTTGAATACCAGATTACTTCAGTTTATCATAAACCAACCTGTAGTGCAGCCTTTGTGGGGACACGGAATGTAACAACAGCTGGTTTGCTGTAGAATACAGTTTTCACAGTCGACTCCAACTCAAAGGAGTGTGATACTTGAGCACCGCTGATGGTATAAACAAGTAATCATTGTGAGAACCAATTCAAGAAAAGCAACTATCAGCTTCAGTAGAAGAAAATAAATGTGTGTAGGCATATTAGAATTTGATACATACACGTCAAGCCTTTCCCAAGAGGTTGAAGTATTTCCTGAGATAATTTTGAATAGCTCAGAAGACCAGCCATCATCAGTAAGACTAACATCATATGCAGTCCTGGATAAAAACAATAGTGAATGTTAACATAATGTAAGAGAGTGCTTCATATCTTCATCAATAGTTAGATAAACAAGAAATAAAATAAAATATTATCTTTGTAAGACAAAAAGGAGACTTTTAATAATGAACAAAATAATGTACTTCGCTAACTAGTAAGCATGAATGATTATGCAATGTGTATACATCCTTTTTGTTCTGCGTTGAAACTCCAGAGGTCTAATTGTCAGGAGAAAGAAAAAAACCGTCGTTTACTAAAATGAAAGTTCTTTTTACTCCACGTATATATGCACTTATTTTTTGGTCTGTTCTAACTAGTTTTAGTCTTCAAGATAAAGGCCTTTTTATTAAAGTACAGTGTTAGTCTGATTATGGAACAGACATAAACACTACAACACAAATTAATAACTGTCGTAACACTAACTAAACACACGGATACGATCAGGGAACTCAGATTTATCGTCTTGAAACTGGAAATGGAGCAAAACCAGTTTAATGTTAAAAGAAAAAATCATGTTAAATTTGGAAATGCTCATAAATTCCATCTCCAATATCATATTTTATTATCTGTTACAAAGTACAATAAAGAGAAAAAAGAAAGTACTAGAGCTCATTAAGACATATTTAATAGGAGACATTTAATGAATGTCATATAAAAGCTCCCCTAAAAAATCCAATCTTTGCAGTTAACTGACAGTGATAAACCCTATGAAGTGATAACATTAAACAAAATCGTTTCTAAAGAAGTCAATTGAACATCTTATAAAAGAAAAGGATCGTTACTAATAAGGAATTAACAATCTTCTATAAAAATCAATATACAACAGTAGCTAAAGTATGAAACACGGATCATTGGATTGAGCTACCAGAAACTAGAAGGACATGCATGCTGCATGCAGATCATGAACCAAATCTGTGGAACAAATAGTGCAGAGACAGGTTATAATATATGAAATACATGCTTTACTGGTCTAATTGAACATAACTGGATAAACTCCTATTTGAATTGTACTCAATGATATGGCGGAATGAATTGTACCACATAGCACTAACACTAATTACATATGTTATCTTCACAGATCAAACAATTAATTACATAATTATAGCAAACCTGATCCTAAAATGATAATAACATCCAATCAAATTCAAATTCCAAGAAAAACACTAAATCCGCAACTAACGACATAAATTCAACATAAACAATTCAACCAACCTATTAAGATCCATAACATATGAAATAAACTAAACGGTAATCGAAATACTTACGAAGATCCTTGATTATAAATATCGATTGAAACGGAGACTTTTTCAGCGCCGGATTTGAGTCTGTTAAGTGTAGCTTTCTTGTGAGCTACGATGAACGGAGAATCGGATCCGGCGATAGCCGATGATGAGACGACGAAAAGTATTGTTACTAGAGAAAGAATAGAATTCATCATCGTGAACTTCGCCGTGTGAATTGTAGGTTGAGATTTTGTCGGATCGTGAAAATTATGTTTATATAAAATTAATTGATTTTTGAGATAGGACTGATACAATTTTCCAGATTCAGATGTAGGGTTTTGGATATCAGGCTCGACCCACTCAGTTGTACGTACATGTTTCAGCCCATTTAGGCCCGTCCAACCCATTATCAATTTCATAATTTTATTAAATTAATTAATTAATTAATCTCTTTTTATTTATAAAAAAAAAAAAAATTAAAATTAGGTAGCCCTTCTAAAGTTATATCCTTCTAACTTAATCTTGACTCTTTAATGATTTAGTCCTTTTAATTAAATTCATTGATTTTCTTTAACAAAATGACTACCTGAATAGCAAAATGGTTGATGCAAAAAGACAAAATAGCCCTTCAAACTTTTTCTAATTAACCGTGTTTAGATTTGCATTTATCCAAGACTTCAACTCATTCAGTTCATCTATTCATCTACTATTCTTCTTCTCCAATTCAATGATCTAGGGTTTTTGATTTGCAAGCGATTGGCAGAGCAACAGAAGAACAACAACAAGTATAGTATAATTGATACATTTTTGTCTTCTTCATAAATTAACATGTCGTGGAAAATGTGGCGCTATATGAAAGAAATTGAGTCATTTATGAAGCCTCTGAAAGCGACAGATAATGGAGCGGATGAAGGCTTTTCCACCGACATTGATTTGGGTAAGTGGTTCATCTAAATCATTTAATTTGAATTCAAAAAATCCAACATACTTATATTTATGAAGTCTTGATTCTTATTCTTGGTTTGCCTAAATTCAATTACCTACTGCTTCCCATCACTGCCATACGTGAGATTAAAATTTCATAGAAGCTACATCACAAAAATGTAATGAAGCTCAAATAGATAGTTCCTTATCCAAGTAAATTATGTATGATTGTGTAAAATAATAGTTGATCTTTCGATCCTTCTCTTACTTGAATGCATACACAAAACATGGAATTACATTTTATATGTGTATCGTTGTTTAAGTCCTGAGAAAGATGAAGGGAGGTCAGGCAAGTGCTTTCATTTATTTTGCGAGAACATTATTAGTGGTGCCATTTATCTCCCTTTTTTGGTTAACTCGCCATGTTTATGTTTATTTGGATGTTTTAGGAGCATGCTTTCCATTCTGACTTACTTCAAGTGAAGGTGATGATGATTTTGATGACCTTCAATGAATGAGTCATACCTTTATTATAAATATAACATCTATTAGGTTTTGTTGCATCAAACTAGTAAATAGTTGTGATTAGCATAATCTCTATGTTAGCTTTATTGTAAGTAAATTTGTAACACACCAACTGTTTAATAACATGCAAATCTTAAACTCTTTTATGATATTCTTTATATTTCATTTTTCATTGGTCCAATATCTTTGCTAACTTACAAATTTGTTTAAGATTAAGATCTGCAATAATTATATGCAGGCTCTAGGATAGTGTTAGAACAAATTGACAAGGCTAAGAGTGATTAGGGAAGCTCTAGATGATACTACTTGTCCTGCACAGGTAACTGATTGATTACATATAGAAGTGACAAAATGAGCATTCCGTTGATCATAGATTTTTCAAAGTGAGTCACTATTTTACATTTCGATAATTCTCGCTTTTCTAGAATGTTGATGATGCAATTTTAAGTTTGTTTCTCTACTAGTCTCAAAGACACATGTCCAGTGGCTTTGGATCTTGCAGAGATGCATATTAAGAAAGCACTTAAGATTGATCCCGATGATAGGTAAACCTTGGTCATTTTGATCTTTTACTTTGGACTTTGAAAGTAGTCGAAAATCTTTATTAAAGGTGGGAAAAGGGGCAGGTCGGGAAGTTGGGTAACATTTTAGATGGGTTCAAATAAAAATGGGTGATTTCTTTTTCAGCTTAATTTGGTTCATTAGAGCTGATGTGAAATCTTCACTCTGCTTCTGCATGTTATAATGTTTAGTTTCATAATAATGTGGAGAATAAAGACTAGAGACTTAAAATGTATAGTTAGATGGTTTCATAGTTTATGTAATTGATTTATTTATGTTGCATACACAGCTCAAGGCTTTTGATATTTCGTACCCTTGCCATCTAATAACACTAATATAATTTATCTGCCAATGTTGTTGCAATCTAAATTGATGGGTTTACAATGACGATGTGCGGTTTTGTAGCAATATGGAAGTATGAGATTGGTTATGTTGATGTTTGTTCTCGTCTTATTTATAAAAATAAAAATTAACACGAAATACTTTTTATATGTGTAACACGCTACTTATCAATCCAAGACGAGATAAGAATTTCGGGGAATTATCAAAAGACTGTTCTTGTACCCACTTTTTACATATTAAACTTAACATAAGAGTTTCGGGGAATCATCAACCCGGATGTGATAAACTAAGCAAGTTAACAACCCAAAAGCATAAACTACTATATACCAAAAGATGACAATCCTTGCTTCCGAACCGAACAATTAACGATCAACTACTTGCTCTTTACCCTTATCCGCTTTTCCTGAAATGTTTGCCACTAAAATGATAAGCTACGAAGCTTAGTGAGTTTAAATGGATATCATGTTCCTCATGTCTTATATAAGTACATATACAAGGTATTCAAGGAATACAAAGAAGAATTCTCAATGAATTCACTATTGGGATATAAGATCACTAGGACGAAACAATGACAATTAACTTTCAATGGTTTATCAATCACATATCACATCAAACAAGCACAAAAGATTACTCAATCACATATCACATCAAACATATCATTTCATGTAATGAGCATTATACAACAAGGATCATAGCACAAAGGATATTACATATACGCATATAACACATAATTAACATATATCCAAGTAAACTCACAGTCTAATTCGATTAAGTCAAACCGAATGCCAAAATGAAAAATTTGCTTCCACACCAACCAATGACCGGATAACACTCCCAAGGCTTTCAAGAAAGTCTTAAACAATACTTGGAGTTCACATAACAAGCTCCATAAGCATTGCACAACATCAATCTAACTAATCCTTTTTGTTTCTATCAAATCGACTTTAATTTCTCATTGTACAGCTTTTGACTTGCAGGCCTGTTTTACCCATCTTAGACTCAAAATAATCATTTCATTTCTAAATATGAATTATAGATCTTACCTTTCCAAGGCCTATTTATACCTATTTTTAGAATTTTTCCTCAATTTTCTATGACTATTACAAGACAGCAACAATCTGCTATCATAATTAAATTCAGCAGCAGGTTCTTGTAGAAAGTTCGACTTTTACCCATCCTAAGGCTAAAATTAGTTTACAAGGTTCAAATACAAAACACAATAGACTTTAATACCTTTCAAATGCCACTGGATTCACCCCTAAACGATTTTTCATTGATTTTATACAATTATTCTAAAACATGGCAGAAAACATGTTAATAAAAGCATACATTCATCAATGTTTCTACCTATCTTGCAATCCACTTATGTATCTAGCTAACTATCAAGATACCTAACATAATCTACTCACTATCATACATAATCTCAAGATTTCAGCTCATCATCTTCAACATGCACCCTAATTTTATGTTTTCTTAAACTCAAATTGAATGCATTTTAGGAGAAAAAGGGAGTATACCTATGAATCTTCAATGATCTTGCAAGAATTCCTCCAATTTCTTGTTGAAACACCTAAGTGTGTGACATAGAGTTCTCTAGAGGTTTAGAGATGAAATGGAAAGAAAAATGGAGTCAAAATTCGTGCATTTGGGGGCTTAAAATAGCTCAAATTCGGGTTGGGTCGGGCTTGACCCGGTTTGTACCCATTTTGACCACTAAATACTAAAACTAGCATAACTTTTCGCTCGGAACTCCGTTTTTGATGAGGTTTTCGCATACGCGTTCGTAACGAAATTATCTACAATCCTCAATATTAATATTCCAGAAAATATTTCCTCTTAATTAAGTGTCAAATAGGCATATAAGCCATACTTAAACATTTTAATCCTATATTAAGCATCTAAAGTAATTATTTAGGTAGATTGGATGTTACAATATGATAAATTAAAATATTTATAGAAGTAAATTATAATTATAAATTTTTATTGCTTAGGGTTTAGGGGTTAGTGGGTTAGCGTTTAGGGGTTAGTGTTTTAATTATGTCGTTTTAATTTACAATACGACATATAACTTTAAAATGATAACTTATGTAATTATATAAGTAGTTGGGTTGTTTAGTGTTTATCATTGAGGGTTTATCGTTTAGGGCTTTAGGTTTAGCGTTGAGTGGGTCAGCGTTTAGGGGTTGGTGTTATGATTATGTCGTTTTAATTTACAATACGACATATAAACTTTAAAATGATAAATTATGTAATTATATAAGTAGTTGGGTTGTTTAGTGTTTATCGTTGAGGGTTTAGCGTCTAGTGAGTCAGCGTTTAGGGGTTAGTGTTATGATTATGTTGTTTTAATTTACAATACGACATATAAACTTTAAAATGATAACTTATGTAATCATATAAGTAGTTGGGTTGTTTAGTGTTTATCGTTGGGGGTTTATCGTTTAGGGTTTGAGGTTTAGTGTTGAGTGGGTCAGCGTTTGGGGGTTGGTGTTATGATTATGTCGTTTTGATTTACAATACGACATATAAACTTTAAAATGCTAAATTATATAATTATAAAAGTAGTTGGGTTGTTTAGTGTTCATTGTTGAGGGTTTATCGTTTAGGGTTTGAGGTTTATCTTTTAGGGCTTACCATTTAGGATTTAGATTTATGATGACATCGTTTTGATTAACAATACATCATATAAAATTTTAGATGATAAATAATGTAATTATTAAAGTGGTTGGGTTGTTTAGGTTTCATCGTTGAGGGTGTATCATTTAGGGTTTAGGGGTTAGCGTTTAGAGTTTAGGTTTATTATTATGTCATTTTGATTAACAATATAAAATATAATTAACGAAGTTTGCTTGATATCATAAGTATTAATATTATAAAATAAAAATAGTTTGTTCATATAATTCAGTAACTAAATAAAGTTTCAAATTTTTTAGAATATTAATATATACTTTTGCATAATTTAATTAAAGGCTAATTTAATTGAGCTATGTTAGAAGAATTTAATAAAAAAAAAGTTTCAGGTGATAATTAAATAACTTTATGTATTTAGTATTTATATATTTTTAAATTAATTAAATTAAAATAAAGCCTTTAAGGACGATTTTAGAGTTTTAGGGACAATTTTTAAAATAATTAAAAGTCCCTCCATTTTGTGCGAAAAAATTAATTTTTTCCGGTCCAACTTTAGGGACGATAAAATCGTCGCTAACTCCTAAAAGTCGCCGCTAAAACCCCCTGTCAGATTATAACACTTATCCTCTTATTCATTTGCCCAACCCTAACTCCATCCCATTTTCTCTCTACCCTTCGTCGCACCTACCTCTTTTCACCTTAAAAATCCACCTTATTTCACCCTAAAAATTCATCTTCACGACCAATTTACCACAACTTTCACCACTACACCTTCTTATTTTACCCTAAAACCCCATTCTCTTCACCACCTTCGGCCAACACTCTCAAATTCCGGCCGACACTCTCCAAATTCGGCCGACCTCTATTGTTTACCATCACCACCATTTAAGGTCTTTATAAGTTGTTAATTTTGTTTTTTATGTTAATTGTGTGATTGGATAAATTGAGTGTATGTATGAATGATTCCTTGAACTTGTTGTTAATTTTTATGTGATTTTGTTAAAGTTTATGTATATGTTTAAGTGTATAAATTTTGAATGATTTCTTGAATTTGTTAGTTAAATTGATGCAAAGTGTGTAGTTTTTAAGGTTAAAGAAAATTAGTGTATGTATTTTGTTAAATTTTATGTATATGTTGAAGTGTATAGATTTTGAATGATTCCTTGGATTTGTTAGTTAAATTGATGCAAAGTATGTATTTTTTAAATTTAAAGAAAATTGATGAGTGTACGTATTTTGTTAAAGTTTATGTATATTTTTAAGTGTATAGATTTTGACTTGACTCCTTGAATTGTTGTTAAGTTTGTAGTTTGTTAGTTAAATTGATGGAAAATATTTATTTTGAGAGGTTAAAGAAAGTTAATGAGTGTATGTATTTTGTTAGAGTCTTGTATATATGTATGGTTATTGAATTTAGTTATTGTTAAAGTGTATGTATTTATTAAGCATATAAAATTAAAGTGTATGTCACATTTGTGGAATTAAAGTCTTGTATATATGTATGGTTATTGAATTTAGTTATTGTTAAAGTGTATGTATCTGTTAAGTATATAAAATTAAAGTATAGGGTATATGTATGGTTATTGAATTTAGTTATTGTTAAAGTGTATGTATTTATTAAGCATATAGAATTAAAGTGTAGGTCACATTTGTGGAATTAAAGTATTGTATATATGTATGGTTATTAAATTTAGTTTAGTTATTGTTAAAGTGTACGTATCTGTTAAGTATATAGAATTAAAGTGTAGGGTATATGTATGGTTATTGAATTTAGTTATTGTTAAAGTGTACGTATTTGTTAAGTATATAGAATTAAAGTGTAGGTCACATTTGTGGAATTAAATTATTGTATATATATATATATGGTTATTGAATTTAGTTATTGTTAAAGTGTATGTATTTGTTAAGTATATAGAATTAAAGTGTAGGTCACATTTATAGAATTAAACTCTTGTATATATGTATGGTTATTGAATTTAGTTATTGTTAAAGTGTATGTATTTGTTAAGTAATAGAATTAAAGTGTAGGTTAATTGAATTATAGGTGATTTAGTGATTAATTGTTATTGAGTTGTTGGTTAATTTGTGTTGGTTATATGCTTATTCAATTGTAAGCATTATTATGTAGTTTTGTATACTTGTATTTTTGCAGATGACATATGGTTCGAGATATCACGTCGGAGATGCAGGAGGTGATAATCGTGATCCCGCTAGCGGTCATTGGCAAGACTTTGATGATGACGAAGATGAAAACGAAGAAGATGATGAGAAGGAGGGGGAGGGGGAGGAGGAGGATGATGATGATGATAAGTAAGTTGATTGGCTAGTCATTTATTAGGTTTTGTGGAGACAACTATTATAGTATGTTTGTGTAGTTATTTAGTATATTACATTTACTCGTTAAACTTTTCGAACATTGTAGTATGTTTATATAATTATGTTTTGATTGGAAAAACTGCAGAAATTTGATTATAAAATGCCTTTAGCGACGAGATAAAATCGTCGCTAAATGGTTCTTTGACCAATCTCAACTTGGGCCTGGTCACTGCTGAACAAAAATAATCTCCGCTAAAGAGTTTTAGATGCGAGCTTTTAGCGACGATATGTTAGCGACGAAAAATCGTCGCTAAGAGTTTTAGGGGCGATTTTTGGGGTTTTAGGGATGATTTTTATCGTCGCTAATGAGGCCAATTCTAGTAGTGAAGGTGGTGCGTTGAACCGTCGCCAAGTGTTACCAAGCAGGGGTGGTACCATAAAAAGTTTTATATGAGGATAAACTTTGACGATATACGTTGTGTAGTTTCTTGAGTGATGTTCATTAATCTAGGTCGAAACGTCAAGAAGAATGTAACCACTCAGAGTTGAAGATAATCAAAACGTTAAGCAAATACAAACTGGTTTCAAACTCTTATTTATGTCAATATCTATGGAGTAGTACATATTCAAAATTTTAGTGCCAAACTTGCAAACATGTCGAAATAAAATTTTCAAATTCATGAAACTAATATTTAAACGAAAAATAAAACCTAAAAATTGTCTTTACTGAGTTTTTGTTGTTCCACATTTCTAATTTGATGTTATTATAAAGTATTTAGTGAACTTCTCTTTGAAGGGAAGAACAAAAAATTGATGTTTTACAATAAAAATTTAATTAAAAGTTTAGTAAAACTATAAATGAAAAAAGTAAAGTGATTAAATAATAATAACCTCTAACAAAAGAACTAAGAATAAAGACAGTGAATGTAGGGAAAAGGCAAAAGAAGGAGAAACTGCAAGGCCAAGAATTCGAACTCATCACTTATTTTTTTCACTCATATACTATATTACTCATAAAGAAAAATATAATAGATAACGAAAACTTGTGGGGCAGCTACCCACCCTGCCCAACTCTAATACCGTACCTGATACCAATGAAGAAAGTTTGATGTGATTGTGATAGTTATTTTGATTTCAAGTTATATAAGATGGGAGGATGTATTTACAAATAGGGGTGAACATGGGTCGGTTTGGTTTGGTTTTTGACTAAAATCGAAAACCAAACCGAATTTTGGTTTTTGAATTTTTAAAAACCAAACCGTTCGATTATTTCGGTTTCATTTGGTCTTTTTCGGTTATTTAGTTTCTCCAATTAAGTTATTTGTCAAATACTTTTATAAATACATATTTTATATGCACATATTTATATATATTATCCACATATATTCTATATATATTAGAAATGAGTCCAAAATTTTATTTTAAAGAGCTAAATATACATACATACATACATATACATGTTGTATACATATATGTATATATGTATTTATATATATGATACTTAAATAGTTCGGTTCGGTTCGGTTTTTTTGGTTGGTTTTTAAAGCAAAAACCATAATCAAACCGATCGGTTTGGTTTTTAGAAAGTTGAGAACCAAACCGTCGGTTTTTGAATTGGTTTAGTTTTTTCGGTTTGGATTTTTCAGTTTTTCGGTTTTTGGTTCGGTTTTTGCTCACCCCTATATACAAATATATAGTTGGGGTTAGCCACGCTATATATGTGTTGGTTAACGTCGGAACTAGAAATAAATAAATAAATGAACTGTAACTTCTTTCTAGTTTTAGAGAGAAAATTATGCTAGAAAATATTCGCTTTTCATAAAAAAATATTAAAAAACACACACCTATATTTATTCACTAAAATCTTAAATAATATATAAGAATCATACATGTGACATTATCATTTTAATTTGAAATCTAATTAACCAATCAGAGACCATAATTTAATTAAAATATATTTTTTATTAAGTTTAATTAATTTCATCTAATCTCTCTATTTTCAAATTTTAATTAGTCAATTTCAATTTCATAATTTTTAATATATACCAATTTTATCTTTTTATCTATATTAAATTTAATATACCCCATCACATGCGTATGCATATTTTGCCCAATTTATAAATAATTAATTACACATTATCTTATATTATCTTTTATCTATATTAAATCTAATAATAGGGCATCATCCTTTTAGTTTAAACTAATTAAAACTATCAATCTGAATTAATAAAAGATAACTCATAATTAGTTTTATTATAATTATATTCATACATATATTTTATTTATTTATATTTATTCTTATTTGGTCATCAGTGTATATCGACTCTCATTCATAATAATCCTTCTTATTGATATTATAGTTATATTTTCTAAATGAGTTTTTGGTAGTCAATTAATAAGATAAGTTTATAATGTTTTCCTCTTTTTTCTCTCTTTTCGTTAAACAACATTTAGTAAGCAATTAATGGTTTCTATATTACTTTATTTGATACTTATATTTCTTAATAGACTATAAACTAACATACTTATTACATTCGTTTTAAACCTATGTCAACGTACATTGATATTTCCAGTTTTACTTTTGCTTTAATAATTATGTTAACATATAAAATCATTCGACTTAAATTACAAATTCTATTGTTATTCATTACCATACATATTATATGATTTATTTATTCTATTCGTTAAGTATCAAAACATAAAATTATATATTTTTGTACTCTACAATTTAAGTAATGGTATACATTACTACTAAGACAAATAATTGTATAAGAAAACTACTTATAACCAAATTCCTTTTTTATTAATCAAACAAACTATCAACTAATCATATTAATGTATTTTACACAGTTTTATAAACCATGTATATTCCTTTATTTTTATTTTATTATAGTTTTGATTTATCATCAACTAATTAGATAACAAGTGTTTGAAATTTAAAAGTATACGAAGTAAGAATGAGAATCGGTGCTATAAGTTGAATTTCAAAATTAAAAATGTCAATACCATTTTTAATTACATTTACCATGCCCATTTTTTAATTAACCAAAGGTACTAAGAAGACTACCAATTCTCTTACTCGATAATAGTTGATTTGAGAATTGAGATAACTATAGGGACAAAGATAATAGTGTGATTTGTGACTCTTATCGTAATAAAAGAATAACACAACAATTGATTAATAAAATTAAGTTAATCCATGATAATTATAGAGTCTTTTGTCAAAAATTATAATTTAATAATGTCATTTTATGTTACTGGCTTAAACGACCCGTATGTATTCACGAGTTTAAAAGCTAGTAAATAAATAAATAAACTACACTTATGGTGTGTGTGTGTGTGTGTGTGTGTATACTAGATTTAAACCGTGCGATGCACGACAATTTAAGTTAAGTAATTTTTATATTCATAATTTTTATAAGTTTAATAGTTTAATGTTATTTTTCAATTAGTGTTTGAGTAGGATTCATAGATTTTTTAATTAATTATTATTATATTCAAATATTATCTAATTCTATCTAAATTTATTTTTTAGTTTATCTTATAAATTTAAATAATTATTTATTTATAGATTATGAGAAATCGCTACGTATCATTTTGCCTATGTGGTAAAATATAAAGCAACTATTTATTTTCCTTTAGTATATATATAGATAGATATAGATAACTAGATGTGTGTGTGTGGGGTGTATATAAGCTCTCATCTAACACGCCATTTAAACTTTAACTACATAAATAAGGTGATAATCATGTTTACAAACACGTGTTTTGAGAGATAATGACTAAAAATGTATTCCACGATTTCAAGAATAGTCGATTAGTTAACCCGTCTACGAGCATTACGTAAATTGAACATTGGAAGTTCAAATAATTTAAATTTGCATAACAAAAAATCGGATTCGAGTGTATTGGTATAAAAGAATTATAACATTAATATGGCTTTTAAGTACAACACTAATCTGGCTTTTAGTAGTATGATGAAATAAAGAAGGAAAACATATGGTTCATTTGGATGGAATGGAAAAGCTATCTATCATCTAGTGTTGCGGGTTTGTCCGATGGATCATTCTTGTAAACTATGTATCTTTTTATTTGGCTGATTATTGGTTGATGGTCAGAAATTAGAATGTGTTTTCTTGTATTCATTGTGTTATAATGATGTGGTAAATATATTCATAGGATTGTGGATGCTGTGAGACAGGTAGATAAGGGTGTCTATATCTTATTAACAATCAACTTTTAGTTGGTGAGTTGTAGACGAGTGGGCTAAATAAAGATCTTAACGATATAATCCCAAATTAAAAGGTCATCAATAATATAGATTGCAAGATTAAGGAGAAATGTATGTCCTCTTTGTAAGGGTCAAGGTTTGAAGGTATAGATAGATTAAGTGATTAAGGATTTCTTGAACAGTATACATTCGTTGATCTCTTTCAAGTATAATGTAGATGATATGTAATTAGGCAGTTCTTTTGTGAAATTTTTGGTAAAGTCTGACTTCGAAAGTAGACTATTTACAGTTTCTTGAAACATATATTGCATTATCATGCAAGTTTCAAAAGCATTTGGAGTTGTAAAATTGATTTTGAGCGCGAAGGTAATAAAATTATCCAGCGCAGGATTTACAAGGCAACTTTAATATGAGCTCATCACACATACCAATAGACACATGATTATCATTTGCTTTGATGCCATTTATAATACCACAAACCCAACTCCTAATAACTTCTAAATCAAATAAAAACAATTGTATCTTTACCTACTTGAACAAAAGTTGGATGAAATACCAGAAAATGTGTCAAAGATCATGTCATGTTAGATGTTAGATATAGAAACCAAAACTACTACTGGTGAACTAAAGAGAAGAAAATCTTACGGCCAAAATCCATAATATTTAGGTGTTTTATGCTTGCATCAAATACGTCATTGGTATTTACAGGTCTCTACTAAACAGCAAGAACAAAAAGAAGCAGTAACCTAAAAGAATATGCTTAGCCAACGATCTAGAAATCAGGTTCAGCTTGCACCCACAAAGAATTAAAAATGAGAACTGGAAGCCAAGTGTCGCAATTTCTTGAAAACTATGCCACAATGTGAGTAAAAAGTTCTACGTTAAATGCATCCAACTTTAAGCAGGCTTAAAAGACATTGAGCCAAGATTAAATTCCTCAGAGTACAAAACAAACTACTGTATCCTAATAAAAGGAAACTTGATATTAGAAATTGCCAGATGGGTGGCTCGGGTCATGGATTGAAACAGACCAAATCAGGTTAGGTTGATGCCCAAACACTCATTGCCCATTTTTTTAGTATTGTACAAATAATTAATGCGACAATTCCGATTACAAAAAATATACCTAATACACTACTAATCTAAATTGTTGAATACAATGATTTTCGAGGCTCTATGTATCAATAATACTTGCAACCTGTTTGGCCAGGTCGACTCATTAGATCTGTTCCCGTTTTCTCTAATTCTTTTGATTTGACCCTTTTAAGATAAAACACAACCGAA
This sequence comes from Logfia minima, assembly GCA_963921325.1. Taxonomy (NCBI): domain Eukaryota; kingdom Viridiplantae; phylum Streptophyta; class Magnoliopsida; order Asterales; family Asteraceae; genus Logfia; species Logfia minima. The sequence continues at coordinate 27,223,833 of OY992768.1, forward strand.
TTTAACCCATCTATATTTAAATGGGACCAAAAGACGCGGGTACTTGATATAAATAGCAAATAGGGTTCTGAAAAGTACCTTTACTGGGACCTACATAAGAGGCTACTTCTAAAACTGTTGATATCGGCTTGATATCTGAAAGAGAAATAGGTGTGAGTCTCTAAGAAGCCTCTTCTTCAGGTCTCACTGTTACTTGAGGGTATAGAAAAACTTTTAGGAACTGAAGGCGGAAGCGGAAGAGGAGATGCACAAATTGATGTAAGCATAGCCTGTTTATTTGGTGGAGAAATCTCTTGATTTTTGGGTAACAATGGTGCTGAAAGTCCAATCGAACCACTAGAAATAGCAATGGGTTTCGAGAAGGCTAAACCATTAGGAGGCCTAGGAAGCTCATGAAGCTCACTTATTTTCGGTGAAGATATAGGAGGTGGTGAAGCACTACGGGACACGTTTGATGTCAAATTTGGCTGAGAAACCGGTCCCCGAGAAGGCGGCTGAGGAAGTTCAGCAGAGGTAATAGGCCCGCTAATATTAGACGTAATTTTAAAAGAGAATTGTTTGCTTGGTGGTAACGGACCAGAATAAGATTGTCGTTTGGCTGCTTTACTATCGCTTCTGCTATAATTATCCCGTTGTGAAAATGACAATCTTCCCATAGGAGCGGGTAACTGGATGGGAGAATTGAGAGCATTACTGTCTTTTATTGTTGATTGTACCTTTGAGGTCAAAGCAGATGTCGATGTGTTAGCATCACTAATAAGTCTTAAATGCTTCTCATGGTCAACTGGAAACGGGTGTTGCAAATTTTGAAATGAATTCGAATGAGTAATGGATAAAGGAGGTCTTGAAATTGGATTCCGGGTATCCACAATGGGAGGAGGTAATACATAAGAGTAAAACTTTCGCGGGGGTTGCATTTCTTTTGGCCTTTCAGATGTATCCATCTTTTCTGGAAAAAGTGGGGCAGAATAGCTGCTCACTCTAGTTTTCCTACCATGAAGTTGCTCCCCTTTAGGTTTATTCAGATTTATCTGCAAAAACAAAGGTGGTACAATATAAATAAATTAAAACATTAGAGTAAGTGTTGAATCACTTATTATTTAGGTATTTTCAATGTGAATAATTGGCAATTGATGAATCTCTTTTCACAAATTGGTAAAATTTAATTATTTACCAACTAAAATGGAAGTACATCATTGTCTTACCATTGAATCTTCTAAATTTGAAGCTCGGAGATATGGAACATCTGCTTGGTCCAACTGAAAAGAAAAAAAAAAACAGGTCAAAATAAAAATTACTATTACACAATAAACAAACCAGAATGATGACATGATTACGTTGAAAAGCCAGAGTTGCAGAAAACTTAATCTGTTACATTTTAACACTATTAAGACTGACAGATTATATTATAAAACTTTTTTCATCTAGAACTAACTAGAACCGCACTGCTGTTTCAAATATTGTGAACATAAATGTTGTTCTTATATCCGAATTCCTAAGTAAGCCTCCATGTCTCGTATAGGCCTAGTAGCCATCTAGAGACAGATTACTCTAAAAATCATTCCAATAATAAAACAGTAAATATAAACACAGCCACAATTCCTAAAGGCATATCATCACCTAGTGGTTTTGATATCACAGAATTAGTCAAACCGTAACTTATATATAGTAATAATTATAACCGTAATAACTAATAATTAACTAATAACAGTAATAATAATAATAACAACAATAATACTGGTGTAGTAGTAGTAGTACCGATAATAATCATAATGACACTAACAGTAGCAACCGTTGGCTAATAATAACAATAACGATAACAGTAATAACTACTAGTAGCAGTAGTAGTAATACCGATAATAATCATAATGACACTAGTAGTAGTAGTAGTAGTAGTCTATGAAAGTAACTTGTTAAAGAATAGCAACTTGTTAAACAGATATATACTAAAGAGTGGTACAAGTAGATTAGACATCATCACACATGTACAAGTCACATTTGATGCGTGAACGTGTGGCTGATGTATGCACAATATTTACCTCCATTGGATTTGTTGAGGTGCCATCATCATCAAGCCCTTGTTTCTTTTGTTTATAATCAAAACTCAATTCTCCATCATCGGTACTTTCATAGCCACTCACAGGTTCACCTTCATGGGACTCCCGATTAGGTAGTTCACTAAGTTGGTAATCAATGTGATGCTTTTCTGCAGCATTTCTTATGAAAGGTTCAACTGCTTCAAGCGCTTTAAGCCCCTCGCGGAAGAAATTCAACTGCTTCCAATGATTAAAAAGGAAAGAAGATCAAAATTTTGTAATCTCTAGGGATGCAAAAAATTCTCGCACTGGTTCCTCTAAGCCAGGTCACATGTTTTTTCTACTTTCTGTTCCTACCTTCTACAAGCAGGCCTAATCTATGGCCCAATGGTCCTAGACCTCTGAACAGGGCCCAATTTTGTAATTTATTTGGGTTATCTGTATTACTCTTTGGCTAATATTTTGGGCCATTGTTTAACAGTCTTATTGAGTAGTAGTTTAAATAAAGAAATTACAATATAAAGAATTTATATTTCATTGGCCAAGATAACGATAATACGACCCTGATAGACCTAGACCGAATGATTGATGAAAAGAGTGGGGTCCACATCTTTTCATTCATTTGAAAAGGATTTTTTTGGCAGGGTAACAATTATGTGTAATATTTTGAACTAACAAGTTTGTTTATCACTTGGGCTAACAAGTTTAGGGAGTGTCTAGTTTATGGGTCTGGGAATGAAGAAACGAGTTTCACTTTTAATACAAGTGTTTGGTTAATCAGTTAGGCTTTAATATAGGATATCAACCATTCTCTAAACCCATAAAGCAGGGTGTTTCACACATCTATTCACATTCTCATTCCCATTCCACCAAGCTAACTCATAGCGACTCCCAGTTTAGACCTAGGTTTGAAACTAATATAGGGCCTAAGGCCCATTTGTGTATCTTTAAGGAGGAGGGTCAAAACTAGTGATATATAAACTGGCCACTAAGGGAAAAGATGTAACCTGTGCAGCATGATGGCGAGCACCTTGTGTTAAAAGACTGCGGCATCGTCCCTCCTTAAGTGATTTCACCCGAAATAAACATAATCTTGTCGCTTCATCATATTCATCTTGAGCTTCTTGTAGTTTTTGTGCAATTGAGCTTTCAAGTTTTCCATTTCTCAATTTTCCCTTCCCTCTGTGTTGCGCCACCATGTCCTCATACACCTCTCTGGATATTAATACTCAGTCAATAAACCTTTACTTCAATGACTACGAATCCAATACAACAAATATATAGTCTACCTTTTTTCATCACATTGAAGTTTCATCTCCTGCAACAGTAGCAGATTAAAAAAGATAAGTGTGCAGACTTATATTACAGGAATCAAATAGTCCTTTGTTTTTTTGGGTATCACCACGCGACTTAATTCCGATCACTTAAAGAAATTCCCATGAGCTGCCTTGAGCTGGTACGTCTAAGCCTAGAACTAGGCAAGAGCTGAATGCTGATAATACCCAAATAGTTGGACAATTATCATAATCTACGTAAAAGTTATAAAAATATGCAAATGTATAAACAGAAAGACGGACCTCCACTTTTCGTAGCTCACTGAGGAGAGACTCGGATGGGTTGGTAATCGTCACAATCACATAAGAACGCTGAATAACAAGAGAAATAAATGACTGCTCCTTATTACAAGAATTATGAAGTTACACCAGTGAAAAAGATGCTTACATAAGTATCAGCAATTTTCTGAAGTTCCAATTGCATATTCCCCAAAGTTGATAGCACTTTTCCTGCATGAATGAAAATGCCTCCATAACGTTCACACTCAAAAAATTTCAAAAGCCCAAAAAGTAATTACTGAGTATCAAAAAGATGACACCCGAGCTTCGACAAGAAAGAACAAAAAGACTGGTGGTAATGATACCAGAATGTAATACATCATGCAACAAGCTAATAAACAATCAAACAATTCTTATTACCACTCTCAGTATCAGCATCAGCAGCGGTTTTACCCAGCAAACAGTTACCCATTTCACTTAGCGACTCCGAAAATTCTGAGAAACAAGAATAAGTTGATGATAATTATTTTCTTCAGACCTAACTTCATGAAAGATCGTGATAAATGCAGTTATACGTATTGAGTTGATAGTACAATGGAAATTATACAATGTAGGATGCTGCAAGATGGATGACCGTCGCAAACACAGGTTTTGTCATGCATATATTCATCAATAAGACGATAAAAAAATAAAAATAAAAATAAAAATAATTGCAAATATTATGTATCATTGTATTTAAAAACCTGCTATGGAACTACCAAGCTGGGGCAAAAATATGACAATTAGATGCCTCAACTTTCTACATGAATTATTAGAAGGATTCCGGCTACATAAAACAGAAGGAAAAGCCTCTGAAAGGTTAACATGTCATTTCAATTGTAAATCCGATAAGAGACTAGTACAATCATTTACATTGAGTCTAAATTTATGGTATATATATTTTAAAACTTATTACGTCACCCGGATCTGAAGTTTCCACTTTTATATTAACAATTCTTACAACATCATACGCGTCCATTCTCTGCTGAGGGTTAACTATCTTGTGATGTCAATAACAAGACTACCACGTGACGTCAATAATAAGACTATTGTGACATCAACAATAAGACTAGTCTACACCCACAATTCATTATGGTCACATTAATAGAGGTAAATATATAAATCTAAACCACAACAGGAATTCACATGAAAGTCAATTAAGCCTTTATTGGTTCCCAACTACATCACATTGTAGAAGGAAGATTACAAGTTAACACAAATAACTAAAACGACATTATATTTCACTTCATTAAACCTAATCTTGATGCAGCAAATAATGGCATTTCAACAGAAAACAAATCAAACGCTTACCATATATACTATTAGCCGTTGCCGCAGCTGCAGATAATAAGCCATCATAGCAGTTTCTCATATCTTGCATATGCTACAAAAAAAATTAATAATAAATAAATAAATATAATATAACAAATGTTAAACCGCAATCAGATTATAAGGAACTAATACAACTCATAGCCTAATTGAGGTGTTTATTTGTGTAGATTAGGTTTTATAATAATAATAATAATAATAATAATAATAATAATAATAATAATAATAATAATAATAATACAGAGCACATTGCACAGTTATAGTACAGAATAAAGCCACAACAGAGTTGATCAAAATCAAACCCTAACTTACACTAACAAAATTATAGTTAAACACTGAAAAGTACAACATTAATAATCAGAAATCCTACCTTAGAAGCTTGAGCAAGTTCATCAATATGTGCAGAAGGCTGATGATCAGTCATCTCCTTCACATCTTTCTTCTGCATCGTTAATCTACGCCCTAACTTTCCTAATGATGACTTCATTTCTAATTAAATCAAACACTAAACGATACAATACATATACACACAATTAGATGAAACGATGATTAAATTGTAAGCAAATTGAGATTAAAACGGATGTTAATTTTCAAGTGAAGAAGATGAAGTAAAACTTGAATGAAAATTTGTTGTTGCCCTGGTGGAATTTGGTAAAGAAAGAAATAAAGAAAGTCGTGATTAATTACTTTTATTTTTAAAATTAATTAATTAATAATAAATATTTGTGGGTTGAAGTTTGACTACGAATATCAGCTTCTTCAACAAATGGCAACTCTTATATCTGTGATCCAGATACATTTGACTTTGACTAATAATATGATGATGATAGCTACAGCTTAAAATATCATAACTTCCCGTTTTCGTTACTACATGTTATTCATGGTCTTTGATTTGCCTTTTGTGTTGATCACGATTTTAATTTAGTTAACTTTGGGTAATTGTTAAGTTAGTTGGATTCTTATTTAAAGGATTCTTTTTTCTCAAATAACATCTTTTTTATATTATATATAAAATAAATATTTTATCGTATTTTATTACGTTATAGTATAATTTCTCTAGAAAAATATTAAATGCAAACAATATGATACACTCGTTTACGATAACTCTAATCTATGTCATTGGTCTAGAAGTATGAGAAAGGTCTATCAATTAAAACGTTGTAGATTCAAGTATCACTTGAGGTAGTGAGTATATAAATTTGTGATTGTATGTAATATGTGAGTTAGGTTGTAGAATTGTCGTTTAAAAAAAACATCGTTACTGAAGGGTCCACTAATTTATAATGAATTTTGATAAATTGTATATGTCATATTTGTATTCTTTTATTTTTGTCGATTTTGTTTATGATTTTTTGCTTTTTCTTCGTTCATGATCTTGTTAATTTTTATCAAGTTTTTCTTTCCTTAAACTTAACATATGAGTCCTTAAGTCGTGATAAAATGATAAAAATATCCTTTGTCTCCTCATCAAACATACATTGCTTACCATTTTCCTCAAACTTTAATCTTACTCTTGTTTGGTGTGAAGATTAAACAAGGAATCGAAGAAAAAGAGAAATACCTGACGGCATGTCGAGGTGTAAAATGATTGACTCTTTAAACAGAGATTTGGCAAACCAAAGTAACCGGCTGGATGAAGGGTACTCGGTTGGTACTCATGTCTACACGATGGGTTGTGTAGTGTCCCTAGCGGATAGTAGGTCGCCCGTGGGTATTTTTGGTTGTCTTTTATCTTGTGCACTATATATTGTAACCCCTACTTTTGTAAACCCTACAATCTACGAATTTAATAAGATTATTTTTCTAGTTGGTCGTGGACTAAACCAATCGAGTAGATTAGATATAACCTCGTTAATTCCTTATGTTCGTTTAATTCTCGTATAATCTTTATTTCGTATTTTGTTTGTGTTTGATCCGTTTATTGTTTGCCGGCATAATCTTGTGATTATTGTGGTCTTTTTTGGGCTCATAACTTCCTAACAAGTGGTACTGGAGCTTGTGGCTCGAGTTATTGGGAACAATGGCGAATAGAAGAAATATTGAGATTGAAAAATTTGATGGCAGTGATTTCGGTTTCCGGAAGATGCAAATCGAGGACGTTTTGTATTAGAAAAAGCTATATCAACCATTGTTGGGTATCAAACTTGATGAGATGAAGCAGAAGTGGGCGTTGTTGGATCGTCAGGCACTTGGGGTAGTACGACTTTCTCTGGCCAAGAGTGTCGCTTACAATATTGTGAGGGAAACCACAACTATGGGTGTGTTAACAGGGTTGTCTAACATGTACAAGAAACCGTCATCTTTAAATAAGATTTTCTTGATACGATAGTTGGTTAACCCGAAGATGGTTGAAGGTGCATCGGCAGCGGATCATGTGAACGAGTTTAACTCGATATTGACTAGGTTAAGATTTGTAGGGATTAAGTTTGAGGATGAGCTGGAGGCACTGTTTATGTTATTATCGTCGCCCGAGAGTTCGTCCGGCATGGTTACAACTGTTAGTAGTTCGTCTGAAACTGCTAAGCTTACTTTTAAGGGGATACATTATTTAATACTTGGTGAGGGGATTAGGAGGAACAATTCCGGTGAGTATTCAGGTTTGGCTTTGAGCGCGACGAGCAGAGGGCATAGTATGAGTAGATCGAGATCGAGGAGAGACCCATCAGAGAATAAAAACGTCACATGATAGAATTGTAAGCAACTGAGTCACGTTAAGTATTAGTTTTCGACTGCTAAATCGAGTGTGAACGCGGCGACTGATGAGACTGAAGATGCACTAATGGTCTACGAGGAGAATCTTGTGGAATCCTTGTCACTAGATTCTAGTGCATCTTTTCATGTTATCCCGTTCATGGAAGAGATGAAGGATTTTAAGTATCATTATGGTAGGGTTTGTCTAGCAGATGGAAGGATACTTGATGTTGCGGGTATTAGGGACGTAGTCCTCAAGATTGTGAGGTTCATTCCTGAGCTCCAGAAGCGGTTGATCTCGATTGGGCAGTTGGATGATGAATAGTACCACATTAGGTTTGGAGATCAAAGGTGAAAGGTTATCAATGGTAGTTTGGTAATTGCTCACGGTTATAAATGGGGGACCTTGTATATGGTCGAGGTTCCGAATAAGGAATGGCTAGGCAAAAGGATAGGTTCTGAAAGTCCTAGTGAACTTGAGCTTTCTGAGATCGTTGAGAGATCTAGAATGAGAGAGAGTTCGGGAAGAATTGAAACTAGTGAGAGTTTGGCGTTGAGTGAGAGATTTGGGGTTTATATGGAAAATTTGTCATGTCGGTGCCACCAAAGTCTTCAAGTCTTCGGTTAGATCATCTCCAATGGCAACTAAGTTTTGACTGACCTAGTGGGGTACTGAGCAAGATACTTTTCCAGAGTGCCACGTTTGGTACTACATCCGTACAGTAGGAGTTGGTTAGTTGGGAAAAGTTGTGCTTTTCCGAAATCATACGTATGTTCATGGTCGGTGATCCAACGAGGAAATAGAGAGTGTTTAATTGAATGATCAAGGGTGTGATGGCATTCTCACACGACTGCTTTGATGGTGTTATTCACGTGGTTGTTCTACTAGGTGGTCTTATCTTTATTGGAAAGAAAGATCATGTAGACAAAATGTTGTATGGATGGTTGCACTTGCAACGAGGGTGTTGAAGTCGAATCGGGCTTCAACCGGTCTTCTTATGAACTAATGAGAAGGTGTCAAACTAGAGAGAGGTCTTGGTCCTAGTTTAGTAGTGAAGTTCAATTAACTTAGTATCAAAAGTCTTCCGATCCTTCGTGATTGAGCGGCATGTCCTAGATGGGTTTCCAGCGGTATGAATAGGTTATAACAAGTGTTATTAAAGGGGTGATGAAGGGCTAAGAGTTTTGGGTTTGTTATCTTCAAGTGAGAGATTGTTAGGTGTGAAGATTAAACAAGGAATCGAAGAAAAAAAGGAGTACTTGGAGGGATGTCAAGGTACTTGGCAGGTAAAATGCTTGACTATGTGAATAGAGATTTGGCAAACCGAAGTACCCCGCTGGATGAAGGGTACCCGGCTGGTACTCATGTCTACACGATGAGTAGTGTAGTGTCCTCGGCGGGTAATAAGTCGGCCACACGTATTTTTGGATGCCTTTTATCTTGTGCACTATATATTGTAACCGCTACTCTTGTAAACCCTACAACCTACGAATTTAATAAGATCTTCTCTCTTGTTGGCCGACTAAACCAATCGAGTAGATTGGATATAACCATGTTAATTGCTTGTATTTGTTTAATTCTTGTACAATCTTTATTCCCTAATTTACTTGTATTTGGTCCGTTTATTATTTGTGAGTATAATCTTGTAATTACTTTTTTATTCTTTGCGCTCACAAATTCCAAACAAGTTTTACATCCCAATCCAAAAAACTAAACCCTAATTATACTCATATATCAAAATCATTAAATCAAGCAATGATACCAGGTACAAGTCCATATATCAATATCTATATCGCAAACACACATACACATATGCATCTAAATCGAATAAAGGTAGTGGCAACCACGACCACAAAGTAATAAATATCTGTTCACTTGATCTCTTTCTTCAAGTCACTTATTGAATTGAAAACCTGACACCATCGATCAATATATTAAAATATTAAAGAAGAAATGGAGTTGGATTTATCAACATTGTTAAACTAGGATGGGTATTCGAATCACTTTTGGTTGCTAGATCGATATTACCTAAACTCAAACACAACCCGGTTAAAAATTCCAACCCTAATCTGGAAATTATTAATAGTCACATGATTCGAGCAACCCGTTTACATAAACATTGTATATGTTCGTAATTTTTCCCCGATGTATTTAAAAGTAGTTGAGCTTCCTTATAAAATTGCCATTCAAAAAAAGTATACTACATACGTGTTACATATATATGTGAAAAAAAAACTCGTACAGTAATATTGAAGAATGAAGATGGTTAATTAGTAGCAAAAGAGAACATTCTAATTAGGACCGTTAGTCTTAAATCACGAAAAGCCCAATTCTAATGGCATCACTCATTAGTTAAGAACAACCTTGTTAAGCCCATGATTAACTTTATCGTTGTCCATTTTCCCTAATAATTCAAGCACTATTTTATATACAAGTTATAACCATAATGATCATCTCATTGTCCTGGGCCATATATGTAGAAACATCCTAATTCAACCATTGTTTAGTAGTACAAGTTATAATCATCGTTTTGACTTGACGTTGAATCCTTTCCTGTTTATAACCAATTTTTTTTTTAAAATATGAGCTTACTAAATAAAATTATAGAATATTATTGATATGAGGATCAATACCAACACCTTCTCCCTCACATTAGTCAATACTCTCCCCTCACATAGAGTGCAGCTATTTCAAGCCAATGATAGGGGCGGTAGTAGACCATAGGGTATATTAAAATTGATATCTATCTTTTCATGTGTATAATTCTTTTTATATGTCACAATATTCTGTAGTTAAAAAATTTGTTCAAAGAAATTTAAGTGTTGCATTCCTTTTAAACTTTTTTAGGTCTTGTTAGCAACAAATTTAAAGACTATTAGTACAAAGATGTAGACAATCCACTACCGAAATAATACCTTCATCTCAAAATGAGGTCTACTTTTTCTTTTTAGGTTGTCATAAATTAAATGTTTAGTTAAATAATATATTAATTTTTTCATATCACTTTCAATTTACTTTTTTATAAAATTGACTCGTAGAATACTATATATAAAGTAAAAGTAAGATTGTCATTTTTGTACTACACAATATATTTTTTTAAACTTTATACAATTTGATTGTGTACACTTATTATGAGATGGATGGAATATAAATTATTATTGAATGTACGATTGATCAACAAAATGAGAAAAAGATTCAACTTTTAAATCAATTTTTAAATTATTTTGAATTCCTTTTTGAGGCAGAAGCTTTTTGTACAACATAATAATCCTTATCAATGATCATGAATCATGATGCTAAATTAATCACTCTCCCCCTTTTTCTTGTTTTGTTGAAGATCCAAGAAATCACACATGGAACTCCACCACTCTCATTATCCTAACCAAACTCTAACTCCCCCACATAACCTTGCGCAGTTTACAACTAGTTAATCAACAAAAAAGAACAGGGCACAGATTAGTTTACAAATGGACTTAACCGAAACGAATGTACATATTTTCAATGCTGAATCACTTGTGAAATCAAGTTCAGCAGAAATGAGAATTCGATCATTTCGGTTTTCTCCTTCATCTTTAATCCTCCTTCCTCTCCTTCAAATACCTTTGTCTTCTCACTTTCGCAATATGCCTTCACGGCACTCGTGATTTCTTGTACTAAATCAACGATAACACCTTCTACGCCCATAAGATATTGAACATGCACGGCTTCAGGAACATTACTGTTCATATATGATCAAAACACGTTCTATTAGAATCATGTAATAATAAAAAATTATTTGACATCATAGGGGATGTTTGAGACTGGCTAATTAAGTATTAAACTGCTTAATTATCTTTACAGTAGATAAAAATATCCAAACACACTTTCCGAAGCTATTTATCTGCTTATTTTACAAGGAATAAACGCTTTAAAACAAGTTGATTGATGCTTATATTTAGAGTAATTAAGCCCTTTATAATAAGCAATCCCAAACACCCCCATAAACTATGGGGAAAAAAACTTACTTTAGTCTACCGTAAGTGAGGAGGGATAGATTTGATTCGTTAATCTCTCTTACGACTGATGGATTTCTAAAAATACCCTTCACTTCAGAAACAATGCCATCCAATCCACCTTCCAATGCCAGCTTTTTGGCTTCTTCTAATGAATTCATTCTCACATCATCGAATATCTCGTTTCCTCCGTTTGTCAAGAAGTACACCTACACATTTATATCCAGTTAATTAGACGCAATTCATAAGGCAATTAAGTCATAGAGGTGGAAAACAAACGGGTCGGGCTGGAAACATCTTTTCGTATATGTTATTAATCATTTACGTACTGTAATATGATTGCAAAAGCTACCTTACTTGAATAGTAAGACCACTTCTAGATAAAATGATCGTGGAGATAATAAGCATTTGAATACAAACTATGCGACTTTTAACACATTTGACCTCTTTCATTATTAGATAATTTTCTAGATTATACCTGTTTGACCAGCTATCAAATGTAAATCGGTTTTAATTGCCACCTCTACAAAGTCAGTGATAAAGAGAAACAGAGAAAGGACTAACAGGGTATGCATGCTGAAGTTTCTTCATAAGCAAAGCTACATCAGGCTGGAAAGTTGAAAAAATTATAGGTCTATCTTGGGCGTTTTCATATACCACCTAAACAATACATTCCAAATGATCAAATACAATCAAAATTAGCACAAGATTATAGTAATCAACAAGAAAGATGTCTGCTTTAAGCTAAGTTACCTTTAAGATGACTTGAAGAACATGAATGAGATATTCTTGTTCATACACAACGTAATCATCGAATTTCAACTCAATGTTGAATCCTAAACATGGGTTTACTTTTCGGAATGCTTCTTGTAGAGAACAAAAATGATCATCGGTCTCAACGTCCCACCCGACAATGTTCCCATTTGTTTTTCTCAGCAAAGATTTGCCCATCTGACCTGTTTCTCTTTGAGGACCATAGCTAAAGAATTGATCCGAAGTCAACTCGGTGATCCTCTTTTCGGTTAGAGTACCCTATAAGTGTTCAATCAATCAATACAACTAAGTTGATTCGTACCAATTAATACAATCATATTTCAACTTGATAGTAATATCTTCAAAAAGTGAAACCTGGTCTTGCAAAAATTGCAACCAAGTATCACCTTTTTACCTTAACAATTAATGTGACAACATTTCACATTTTATGCATAAATTGGTATTAAGTCAATACACCATTGTCTAAAAAATTGATCTCCCACAAAATTGGAACGATACAGAGAACATTTATACTATAAAAAAACGTACAATAAAAGGTAAGAAACTTACGTTCTCTTCAGATAGGATGAAATCATCGTGAAAAATGACTGGTGTGTCGTCTTTTGTCACCTACAAAAACGATCACAGTTCTTGTGTTCACTTTCCACCTCTTGTTTTCTAAACTTTGTAACATAAAAAATAAAAAAAATTCGACCGGAACGAACGAAACAAAAAACAGGTAAACATAATCAGATTCATTGCCCAAATCGTCAAATCTTGTACTTCTTAAATTTATATAACAAAAAGAGATTTAAAGGGAAAAGAAAATATGCGGCAAATAGACCGCGAAAAACCACATTAAAAAGTTAAAAAATAAAAAAATAAAAAATTTACCTGAACGTCAAATTCGATGTAATCTAGTGGGTGATTAGCAGCTTCATTGAAAGAAAGGATTGAATTCTCTTTATAAGCTTTCATTCTTGTATCGGTCGACTGTAACACGTTCATCCCATGACCACGATGACCCACCACTATAAATTTCGGTGATACTTTTTGGTCATGGCTCATATCCAATCCTGTTCCATTAAATCAAAAATTGATCATAAATATTTGATATCGTTTCAAAACTGTTTACGGTTCTTGCATAATCAAATAATCAGTTGTAACAAAATAATACAAGATTCTCATAAGGTGTTTGAATTAGTTTAGTTTATAAAGGTTATCGATTTAATGAAAATTGAAAGACCAAATTTTTAGAATTTTAATAAGCCAATAACCTAATAAAATAACTTGACAAAACACCCGTTAGATCGTTTATAAATATTCAACATCTTGTAGCTAGAGCATATAAATGTCGTTACACCGATTTTCGTACATAAAAATAAATTATAAATCATTATTTCTTAAAGCGAAAATTATTTGTGCAGTTAAATCGCACAAAATCTTGCATGCAGCAACATTGCTCGCTGCGTGGTTCATACAGCAGTGGTTCATACACGTTGCTGCATGTGAGATCTATATAATTAACTGCACACATTCTCTCATTTCATAAACATTATAACAGAATGAAAAGTAAATATAGACTTAAATTATACCAGTGTGAAGATGGGTAGCGCAAAGCGACAACGATGCGGCGGCGTTGTCATTGATCTGGTCAAAATGTGGTACGTCGGAGACATGAATAGCAGCCTTGACAGCAGCCATTTGTATCGTAAATATTAATCAAAAAGAAAACGAGAGGAAGGAGTACAAATGGATATTAGATGATGAAATTTGGTGGGAAATAAATGGGTTTGGAGAGGGTATTTATTTGAGTAAATGAGATTCCGATCTCGTTCCTATTCCCGTCACCGTCACCGTCACCGTGACAGCGACAGGGAGGTAGGATCTCCTCTTGGAATATTCGTTTTTCTTTTGTTTTCTGACTCTCAGATTAATTGCATTATCCTTTTGTCTTTTTAAGCGTTGGGGTTTGAATTATTTACGGAAAGGTGTCCTTTGACCCAAATTAAGCGGTTCTAGTTTTACGCTTTATTGTACAAAAATATTATTAATTAAAGAAAGAAAAATAACACGTCAGTCAATGACTTCTTAGGGTTTTTTCTATTTTCTAGCTCTGCAACAATTTTACTCGTTTGTTTGAATTTCATCTTCTTTTATTAATATTTAATTAATTAATATTTTTAATTGACGCATGTTGCACCGCATGATTATTACTACAAGACTGGACATAATATTGTACGCTGACGAGTTGATCCGATCTCATTTGACTTTTTCTATTACCAAATAAATTGGAATTGGATTAATACAGTTTGCCACGCTTCATGTTTCGTAGAAAAGAAGATAATTAGACTTAGCTAATTAAGTGATTTATATGGTGACTTTTAATAGATGATTAAAAATAGAACTGTTTGTTAAGTACTATGTTAGTATCTTTTTAAAAAAATTGAATAAAAATTAAATTATATTAATAGATAACAGAAGAACTGAACTTTTCTGAGTTACACTATTTATTTAATTTTTTCTCTTTTTAATTAATACAATTACAATTATAATTTTAAATAAAAAACATTAATTAAGAATAAAACATTTCATTGATTATTTTTTAAAAAATAAGATTACATTAACTATAAAATAAAGATACAATTACTTTAGTTATAAATTGAACTAAAAGTAAACTAATAGTCTAGTCGCCCTCGTTTTCGGATGGTGATCATGATCGGAAACAAGAACCATAATTGTGTTTCACTTCCTCCCAAGCTAGGAAGAGGATTTCGAGATCATTGGGGGCCAAGTTTGTTAGTATTGGTGTAGCGAGAAACTTAATCGCTTTGAACATTTTTCGTATATATTCAAGCATTGTGCGTTTCTTTTTGTCCTCCGCAATTGTTTTCATACTCTTTTGTTGAATTCTTGCAAATTGTAATAAGTTCTTCTCGGGCTTCCTCACTCGAATAATGTGTCGAAGTAACATCCGACGAACCTGAACTTTATTGACTTTTTTTACTTTTGGTACGACCTTGTGGATGGCGGATCGGGTCGTCTTAAAATTAATTTTGCATCGGAATCGGGTTCGGGTTGTCATCGTATTCTTTGAGATTGATCGAGCGATAGTCTTCTTCTTCCGGTGGTCGTTTGTTGCTCGAAGCACCATCGGGAAAAAAGAACTTTGGATAATCCTATAAATGCGTCATATCTCCATATAATTAAAGTTCCTTTTATATTGTTGTTTGAATTGTTAGCGGGCATTCAACATAATGTCTACATCACCATTCCCACTTACCCACATTTCTCCAAGTTTTTGTAGATGGCATTAAAAAACTTGACTTCTTTTTAAATTTTGTTTCATTTTTCGGTTTGGTAATCCATGGATCGTTTGGTCTCAACTATTGAGTTGTATTTTGACATGATAGAATTCCACAAAGACTCACCCGTTTGTGAATTCCCTTGCATCGCATTTTGCGAAGCTTCGATCCACCGTTCCACCAAGATCCTACTTTCTCTATCATTGCAGAAAACACACTTTTTGTCATTTTTTGTGGTTCGGGTTCCGGTACGAATTCGACTTCGTCTTCATCTTCAAAAACGGGTGGTGGTGTTTTGACGTTGTGGAATTGATTTTGGGTAGTAGTGTTTGGGGGTATTGACTGAATCGTAGGTATTGGCCGAATTTTGAGTATTGGCTGAATTTTTGGCATTCGTCGAATTGTTGCGGTTGTCTTGATGATACACATTTAGATGGAATTGGGATCGTGGATTGTCGGATAGGATTGAATACGGTTTAACAAGAGGTAGATATGGAGCAAAACCCATTTGACTTGAGTTGGTATTGCTCGATTGATGTGCGGAAGATGAATCTGTCGATGAAAAATTGGTATTTGGAATAGGATTGTCAAGTAAGTTGTTCCACAAATCGTTTGATTGTAATGGTTAAGAGTTGTTGTGTTTTTAGGCATTTTTGAGTGTACGTAATTAATATAATTTGTATGTGAATAATATAGGTTATGAGAATTGTAGTTGTAGTTGTAGTTGAGAGAATTGTAGATGTAGTTGTGCGAAAAGCTAATTAAGTTATATGTATATATATAGAATATGAAAAGATTTTTTTTAAAATTGTTACCGTTGTTTGTGACTGTTTCTTTTTGTTACCTTTTGAAATGGATAAAATAAAATAAAAATTGTTATCTGCATGTAGGCCCTGCATGTAAACGTTTTGGACTGCCGATATTAAGAACTAAATGGAAGATAGTAATTAAAGACAGACCAAAGACGCTTGCTCTCATCTACATCTTTGTTTGGAAGATAAAAGACGATTACACGACGCAACCATTAAAAGTGGCCTAAAAGAAAACTTATTCATTGTTAGTAGCTTTATTATTAGCCGGTTAATATCAATCGCCTAATAGTTTTAAGAGTTTAACCTAATATTTTTAATCAATAATAAATTAGATAATATAAATCCATATAAAATCTATTGCATTATTGCTAAGACATATGAACTTTTAAGAGTACATTAACTCATCGTATATTTATTCTTTGATTAAAAGTTTACAGCTCTAAAAAACGGCTAAAATATCAAGGTTTGGTGGTTTAGTGGTACGAGATAACTACCAATTATGAGTAATGTTTGATCTTAATAATATTTTTTCGACATTTGTTATTTATGATCCGTTTAACATTTGTTATATATATATACTAGATTTAAACCGTGCGATGCACGGTAATTTAAGTTAAATAATTTTTATATTTATAATTTTTATAGGTTTAATAGTTTAATATTATTTTTCAGTTAGTGTTTGAATATAATTCATAGATTTTTTAATTAATTATTATTATATTCAAATATTATCTAACTCTATCTAAATTTATTTTTTAGTTTATCTTTTAAATTTAAACAATTATTTATTTTTAAATTCTGAGAAGTCGCCACATGTCATTTTACCAATGTGGCAAAATATGGAGCAACCTTTTATTTTCCTTTAGTATATATATAGATACTAGACCTCAAACCTGTGTATACACACAGTCCGCTGAATTTGTATTTGGTTTTGCTAAGTATACACATAATGTATATAAAAGATATTGTTAGTGTCATATTAATGTTAGTTTTTGTATACTAAGTTGAGTGGGTAAATAGTAGATTTGTATCCGATAGCATTTAAGATAAGTCTAAGAACATTGAATCATAAATAAATCAAATTATGCTTAATAAAATCAAAATTATAAAGAAAATAATAGAAGTTAGCAATCATATAAGTGAATATGACCTCTTTGTACACCACATTTGTCATCTTATTTTTTTGACGGTCATCCTTGTCACAAAGAAGAACTTTCAACCCCTTATTGGTTTTAATACGTGAGAGAGCCACATAAAGTTGTGCATGAGAGAAGACTGATCGCCACGAAAACAATCATACGATTTGTAACGATTGTCTTTGGCTTTTACTCATCATCATCGCGAAACGTATAGCCAACTATATTGTCTTCTATTAAACTTTTTATTGAACTTTTTCGCATAAATTTTATTAATTTAACATTAGTGTTTTAAATATAATGGTTGTGGTTGTAGTTATCTTGTGGATGTTGCCGATCATATAATCTTAGCATCTAAAATGGTGGTCTCCATGATCTACAAATGACAGAAGCATTTAGTGGTGTTCCTTGAATGGTTTTGAGCAACAATATTGACAGAGGTTGGTGTTCTCTCCAAGCAAGCTTTGATCAATCAGATGTTAGATCATTTTTAATACATTTTCAATGTTAGAATACATATCATTTGACTCTGATTGTAAGTAACATAAATTATGCATTCTACAATTACATATTTAATGAAACTTTATAATAACATTAAAATAAATGTTTAATCTGTATAAGTAACTATGACGATGTTACTAACCAAGATATGTATTTCATATCAATCCATATTTGGTGTCAATTCCATTTATCGAAAAAGACCTAAAATAAAAATCTATAAACTAAATTTATATTGTTGAGTTACGATCTATTCCATTATAATTAAAGAAGATTCTAATGAAAGACTAACTTTTGTCACGATGTAACTCTTTTCGTAAATTTTCCAAAATCATATATTAGCTCAAGTAGTCAAAGATCTTTAATAAAAGATGGTTGTGGAGACTTTAGTACCGCTAACAACATCAGTCGTCTATTTGTTATATTGCCCCTTTATATTTGGATTATCACAATTAGTTACATATCGATACTTTACAAATTCACATTAATAAATAATATAGAGATATATGCGTTATTACAATCAATCAAGCAAGAATTTAACTGCAAATCAACTCGAAAAAAAAGATAAACCAAATAAAAAAGAAAATGATAAAACATTAACATGTTATAATATAGTTATAGTTTATATATGATATACTTGTTTTAAGTGACATCCAATAAATCCACGTTTATGATATATTGTTGTTGAATTTCTTTTTTAAAATAAAATTATGTAACAGTTTAAGAAGATGAAGACGGAAATAAAGACTTTAAAAATAATAGTAGATGAAGAATTGAAGATTAATGTTTTAGCTAAGAAATAAACCTGATAATTACGTATTGAGTCATTGAAACTTTATTTAGTTTTTCGGAAAGCAAATATCAAATATATAATTTGTAATAGTGTGGTTTTATGGATTTAATTCCGATAGAATGAGGCTAGCCTTTTAAATATATTTAATAAAAGTCTATTCTAAAGTAAACTAATCAATATTAGTATTTATTGAAATAGATACCAAGGATCTCTTTGTATCATTTTTTATATTAAATAGATATATAAATTATAAATAAAGTTAATGGGATTTATTTATATTAAATAGATAAAATAAAATTGAAACGTACGTAGTTTCCAAATGAGTCAATCTATTAATTATTTGTAAATTATCTACAAACTTTTGTCAATTTTAAAGATTTCACTTGAAGATAATTGTTTCACTTCTTTATTCAAGAGTTATCTACTATTTTGTTGTTGTTGATAATTTCTAAAGTATTTCGTTGAAATAATAACTTAGGAAGATAAAGGCAACAATTTGAATTGTTGTTGGATTACTTTGGAATATTTATTTGAATTTATTTATTTTTTAAATTATAATAATAATTAATGATATTATTATCTTTTTAATCTTAGTCGATTTAATAAAATTGTGCAATTTTACTGGTCAATTGAATTTTTATGATATTACCAATCGATTTTTATATTATTTCAAAAATAGATTTGTAACGCTTAACATCAGGCGTATTTCGCGGTAATGCTTAACATGGTTAACGGCTTCCTTTTTAACTTATTAGTATGATGATGACGACTTGTTATATAAAACAGGTTAGTGAAGTAAATAAAACGTGTCGATTGTTTGAAAATAATTTTCTACAATTAATACCAATGATATAATTAAGTTCAAATGAAAATAAAATTTCTTTGTGAGAATAGAAGAATCAATCTCAACCATTTATTTCATCAAAATAATAATACCTCTAACATTTTTAAAAATTAAACATCTCACAAACGGCTAGTCAAAAAAATATAAAAATTGCACCATAAAAATAAGTATTTTTTCTCTTCGATTAGACATCTCAAAAGGTATCTTTTCGACGAACTTTTTTTTTCTTCATTTTTTTGTGATTTTCAACCCAAAAAGAGAAAAAAAGAATTTACCGAAAGTATATTACGAGGGATGTCTAATCGTAGAGAAAAGAATGTTGATTTATATAATGCAATTTTTATAATTTTTTAATTAGCTGTTTTTGTAAAATATTTAACTTTAAAAGAAAATTAAATTTTACAAAATAAATAATTAAGATTCACTTCTTCACTCTAATCAAAATTTTCATTCTCACTTAAACTCAACTTACAATAATAATTTTTCCTATAGTATTAGTACGACAGAAATTCCATGCGGGCCTAGTTAAATGATTAGTGTTTGTAAAGAGAATTAATTAGATAAGTCCAGGGGTAGAATTGTAACTTAAAAACAGGGATAAGGGTGTTCGGTAGAGATGACGTGTAACCACGACTATCCCAAGCATCTAGATAGTTAGATACTACGAATTTCACTTTACCAAAAAAACCAACAACAACACGACGAAGCAAAACAATGTCAATCCACCGTTTTAGGATAATTTTCCATTCCAATTATCCAGCAAATACACATATCTCCACCTTTGTTTCAAAGGACTAATTACTCAAATAGTACTCGATTTAGTTTCACAAGTCTAGCTTTAAAATATTAATATTCAACCTAATTTGAACGAAAGCTCATTTAATTCTCTCGAGTTAAATGATCTAATAGAGTCTAAAGAGCTAATCAAATATCCAAAAACAAGAAATAGTTTTATTTTGCAAAAAACTTAAAATAGACATTTATTAATAAGTTTTGAACTTTATACTATATCTAAACAAACACAAAGTTGTACTAACATCAACATTTAAATGATACCACCCTTAAGTTTCATCAATGGGGATTTATATTTATAGTGTTCTCATTCCCTACATTTGTTTCCCTTCTCATACGTGGAATGAACTCTATATTTCTTTTGCATCATGAATGTCTGAAACAACTTGTATGCAAAAATAACTCTATAAAAGCAAGACTCAATGATACACGTAGATACTTGCATATTGACTTTTAATACCCACTTAACACTCGTGTATTTTCAGTTGATTTAATTGTCGAATAGATGTGTTTTATAAACATTAATTTAAGTTCAAGTTTTCTTTTCTATGGTTTCTGTTAGCTTATTTGAGTTAATAAAATGAGTCTATCGAAGTCGAGCTATTAAACAAGCATCTCGAGTTCAAAATTTAGTTTATAAACAAATTATCATAAAACTAAACAAGCATCGAGCTCGAGCTCAAACCCGCACAATGCTTAACTTTATGATTTTGAACTCGAACATAATTCAAAATTTTAATCCAATTTTGAATATTTATTAAACGAGTTAAATTCAGATATGCTCGACTCAACTCAGTTCGTTAACCCCTATCTAGAGTGCACTAGCGAAAGTGGGTATCACATGTGGAAGGCCTCGACCCTCAAGCATTGAACAATGTTGCGGTGTTACTCTGTTACCCGCGTGATCCCAATATTGTTTGCCCCTAAAGCTTTAACCAGAGTTTAGCAATTGTATAATGTGACACTTTATATTTTGGCTTTTTTTAAATTTATTGTATTCTTAAGTTAAAAAGTAAGTGAAAAACAAGAACAAAGTGATGTAACAACATCGAAGAACAAAGTGAAAAGCTGAAAAAAAAAAAATTATTCTTCTATAAATTCTTCACATCATTTTTTCTCCTATCTATAAGCATGATGTATTTTTTTATTATTATTTATCCAATTTTTACTGACAAAAATATTTGAACACCTTCAACATTTTGTGATACCAAACTGAATACCTCTTATCACCTAACTTCTTTTTAACAAAACAAGTAATTATATATCTCACTGTTACAAATATATACATCGTCAAGTATATTCAATTGTATCACTTTCATGATTTGACGTTCCAACTTTATAGTTAGAAAAGTCACTTCGATACCTCTGACTTAATTTTCAAAATTATTTTCGAGTTTTGAACTTTCAAATTTATTTTTACCCACTAGTAAAAGAAAACAAAACTATATTAATGCACCTTATATAATGGGTAAAGTTATCATTAACTTAATAAAAAATTAATAAAATTTTATTTAGCTTCGCCTTCTTATACATATCGAGTTTATTGGTTAATAAATTCTTTGATTTTCAATAAATAAAAAAAGATATGCTTCTCAAACTGTATAATTGAGATGTAAAAAGTTACCTTTTTCAACGTATACTTTCATGTTAAAACTTTGTTATAATTACCAGTAATTTAGTACGCGAAGAAAATATAAGTTGGATTATTCAAGTTATTACATAACCTTTTTCTTACTCAAAACATTTTTAGAAATATATCATTCAAATAATAAAAGTAATAGATACAAGTAAAATTAAGTTTAAATACGCAAAATGCATTTGATTTTTAATTGTATAGATCTACAACCATTATATTATATTATATATTATATTGCATTTATATATATAATTAGGCATTGAGCCCGTGCGATGCACGGTCGTTTAAAAGATACAGTTTCAAACAGTTTAATAAATAACTAATGTGTCAAATATAGTTTCAACATATTAAGGTCGATAATGATTTAGGTGGTTTTAAGCATTATAATATCATGTAAACATACAAACTTTATACATTTACAACCTTTAAACTTCAAAAATCACAATTAATCTAACATGCTAAGATAATGCAACATTGGTACTGTTACTATTAAAACTAATAATTTACACTTCTTAAAGAAATTGTGAAAAAGAAGAATCACTTAGTATTGAAATAGTTCAACAATGTGGAACTTATACTTTACGATCAACCAAAATTTTACCTAAATCAAGACATATAAAATTTCATCTCAAAATTGATTTCTCATTTTCAATAAAAACGATTACTCGTTTTCAACGTTATACAACAGGTATGTCAATAAAAGTAGGTGTTTGTGACCATGCCAAGAAAGATAATCAAAAGGTTAATCATATTACCAATAGACTGTACCCAACATCAACATAAAAATATGATAGGATTGCATAGTTACTGATATTAAACCCATGCCTTGAAATTATTACGTAGTAAATTAAACATAGGTTGCAAGAGTTCAAAAGTCACATGTAGACAATGGCTGACAACATATAAAAAAACCAAATAACCAAAATTATTTAGAACTCTTCATCATCAGTTTGGGTTAACCCATAAGGGGTGAGTTCAAATACGAATAACAAAAAATCTCACGAATCGTATGTGAATAAATTATAAAAATTACATATTCAGAATCAGCGTTAAAAATAGGAAGAAGAAAAATTCGTCGAAAATATATCATGTGAGATCTCTAATTAAAGATAAAATGACGCTGATTCTAATGATGTAATTTTTATAATTTATTGATGTATAGTTTGTAAGATATTTAAATTTAAAGAAAAAGGTGAAAGTGGGTAAGGTGAGGTGGCATGAAGGATTAAATGACAAATAAGCATAAATCTTAAGAAATTGACACATAAGCTCAAATTAATAGGAGATTGACACATAAGCAATCCAAAACCTTGTTTTATATATATAGATAGATAGACTTAAAACTCTAATCGAAAACAATTTCCTTTTTATTACACAATCACTATATATTTATAATTTACACTATAAAATATGAAAATCATCTACAAAAGTTTTCTTAAAATTTCATTCACATTTTCTGTATTTGTTGTAACTCGAACAAAATTTTCTAACACTCGTAATTTCAATATGAATACGGTACATTGACCTTTAAACTTAAGGTACTATTGGAGTATGCAGGTACCCTATTAGTAAATAATAGTGTACAAAACAGACTTAAAAATTAATCTCGAATACTGCAAATTTCTTAATACTGTATTTTTCCTAAACTAAACTTTCTTAAAGAATAGACTCATAGAGGGTGTTTTGTATTAGCTTTTTTACAAAGCGTTTTTTAGTTTATTCTGTTATCTAAATAACAAAATACAATCAGCCATTTTTATGGAAAATATAGTTTGACTTTCTAGCTATTTATATTCAAAAGTCAACTTTG
This sequence comes from Logfia minima, assembly GCA_963921325.1. NCBI lineage: Eukaryota > Viridiplantae > Streptophyta > Magnoliopsida > Asterales > Asteraceae > Logfia > Logfia minima. The sequence goes on from OY992768.1 coordinate 27,247,853, forward strand.
TGAAGCTGATGAGACGAAGCTTTTTAGAATAAGTATTTAAGTCTAAAAGTTAAGACGTCTCCTTCTAATAAGCTAAGACAATCCCCTGTTAAGCAGTATGTCGAACCATAGGTAATCGGCTACGATAGTTCTATAAAATATACAGGGAGGTGTTGTATGATGTATCTGCAATAATGGAAGGGTGAAATGAAAATATTGAGAAATTATTGCCAAAATAAAAAGAAAAAAAACGTCAACAGTCATAAAGGGTTGGCAAACGCCTTATCCTTAATTTCTAGAATTGTATTTTGCCAAAGGGTATCCGAGTCATGCTGATGTGGATCCACGAGAAGAAATTAGTTGTCAAGTTATAACATTTTTATATACGGAGTACATGTGTGCATAATTGAACAGATATATATATATATATATTATTATTACTATTATATATACACAAGTCTTCATTATTGGATAAAATGAACGGACTATATTCACAGAGATTATAAAATTTGTCATCAAACGTGACAGATATGAATGACATACTAGAGAAAATATATTTTACTCAATGATTGTTGTAAGCGTGCGATGGAGAATAAATTGTATATGATTGGACAAAAAATGTAGAAACAAGTTTCCGCAACCTAAGAAAGAAATGGAAGTACCTTGATTTAATTTCTCAAGAATCTCTTGTACTTATAGCATTCTAATTTGTGCTATGTTTGCTAGGGATATATAAAGGCTCAAGCTTAATATACTAATCAAATTTACTAAATTTACTAGTCTAATACTCACATGACACACTTTCCAATGCGATATTACAATTTCCAATGTGGTATTCCCTTTATTAAAATAGTATGTTTAGTAATACCCTATATAAAATATGTTTGGTGAAGTAGTTGTATGTTGTAGACTGTAGCTGTAATTTTAAGTTTTGAGGCTTTCATTAAAAATTACTTCTAGTAGCATTGAAATTTTGAGTTTTTTTATTGAATTCTAAAGCTATAGCTTATACATGACAAACAAGATTTTTATTTTCATAAGAGTGTTTTGTTCAAAAACTAAAAATTAAGCTCCTAAAAGTTTCATGACAAACAGACTCATATAAAATGAATGTACACATCAATTTAATATCGGTTCGAGATCTTTAAATCATATTAGAAAATTTATTACTTAAAAAGTACTTAATGTTGTAACTATAAATATATATCTCTTATAAAATAAATAATATAATTATATATATATATATATATATATTTATCTTGTTTTCGTTCATTAGTTTTTACTTTCATTAAACGTTATCAACATAAGTATCTAATAAGAAAATTTTGAATCCGTAGCTATCAATTAATATTAAGGTACGCCTCTTTAAACTTTCGTTACTCATGTCTGTTTATAATATTCAATTGCACTATGTGACCTACATATGTGGCAGTTTAGTATAACTTTTGTTATGTGAATTAATGTGGAAGTAACTACTAAAATAATGAGATTTTGAGACGAAAAAAAGTCGTTTAAAAAGTCTAAAAGTCATTGCAAAAGGGTGACAACATGTCGTCGCAAAAAAGGATGACGATATGTCATCGCAAATAAGTTGTCTATGCAGACCCGCATGTGTTGATAAATCACGACGACATGTTACGACGACAACTTGAACCCACATATTAACAACTGTTGTAACAAAAGGTTTTTTGATATTTATATTAAAATAAATTAAAACCCTTTTGCGACGACGATTGTTGTCGTAAAAGGGTACTGTAACTTATGGTCAAGTGTCCTCGCTATAGACGTTAACGATGACATGTCGCGACAAATGGGGCCTGCAACTTAGTGGCCGAAAGGCTACTGCAATTTTGTCAATTTTTGTTTTTTTTTTTTTTTTTTTTTTTTTTGCGATTTTCCCAGGTTTTACCATGTGTTTCATTGCTGTAGATTTCACCTTGTTTTACACACAATTTATACCAAATTTTCACACTATTCAAATTCAAAACATAAATTCGCAAACAATCAAACAAACATTTCAAATGTTCTATTGTTCCAACAAGCATAGAAACTGATAAAATTTTCATAACACAATTACAAATGTTCAATAACCAACAATTTTAAACGTTCTATTTAAAAGGGATCGGAAAATGAACGGCTGAAGACGTCGAAAGCTGTGGAACCGGTATCTTCATATGTTTTAAGGTAAGATTTATAGAAGCCAAATAATGAACTTGAAACACATGCCATCTGCAAACTCAATAAACATATAAACAACATAATTAAACCAACAAGCTCAACAAACAACATAATTAATCCATCAAACTCGATAAACATATAACCAACATAATTGAACCAGCAATTCATCAAACATGTAACCAACAAACTCAATAACATTAAAATTAGTGTCATTTTACATATAACAATTACAAATCAATCCGACTCATCACTAGAACAATAATCAACATCAAATTCATTATCATAATTCAAATCTTCACTTTCAAAATTACCAATGACACGAGTATCGTCATCTACATCATCAATAAAATCATCTTCGTCGCAAGTAGAAGCAGGAATAACATCATCATTCGCATCAACAACAATTTCCCTTGATTGGCCATCTCAACGAAAGCTCGTATAAGTCAAAGTATCCAAATTAGCATCCAATGCAAGATTGGATAATTGGTATCATGTATAATAATTTTTTGACATTTTCATGAATCTTTCAAATGGACACATCCACCTCATGTAAACAGGCCCACCTTGTTTAGCCTCTTCTAGTAAATGCATAACTAAGTGAATCACTATCTCAAAGAAATTTGAAGGATAGATTTGCTCGAAACTACATAAAATCTTGATCAATTAGTCTTCATCTTTCATTATGTTGGACTCCATCAAACTTCATGCCCAAATTTTCTTAAAGAATGCGCAAAGTTCGACTATTGGTGTTGAAATAGTTTCGTCCAAGTATCCTTGAGTTCCAACCGGAAGCAACCGTTGCATCATTATATAACAACACATGAGACTTCATCATGTTAGTGTCATTCTAGGTCACTTTCAGTTTAAAGTTTGATTCAAATCCATCGGGTAATTTAACTCCTTTAATGAATTCACAAAATGCCGCATGTCATCAGTTGTGAACGAGTACTTGGGATGAGGTTTTAAGAACTTTCCGCGTCCTTTATCTTGGAGCCACAACTTATTTCGAGTGGTCAACCTTTTCAAGTCTTTTCTTGCATTATGAGTATCTCTGGATTTATCATTCATTAGTAACGTACCTAACAGACTCTCACATACATTTTTTTTCGATACGCATAACATTAAAATTGTGTTTTAGTTGAAGAGAAGACCAATAATCGAGCTCGATGAATATAGATCATTTACTCCAATTCAACTCTTTCGCATCACGTTTTCTCTCCACACCTTCAAAACTAGGATGTTTACCCGGAGTACGTGACGACGGTTGAGCAAGTTGTTCTAAAATTGGATCATTGTTAAATTTTTTAAGACGACGTGCCTTCTCAACCTTACCATCGAACATCTTGCTATTCCTCCAAGCATGATTCGGGCGTAGTTATCTTTTATGACCAAGATAATCATTTTTCCCACGCACACAAGTAGAAGGAATGTCCTCATTACAAGTAGGGTATGCTTTGTATCCTTGACCACTCCAATTAGACAAACTACTATGACCAGGGAAATCATTAATGGTCCATTAAAGAATTGCATGCATTGTGAAGAAAGTGTTTGTAGGAGCTTCTCGCGTCTAGACTCCCTGAGACCATAGCCTCTTCTATTCATCAACTAGAGGCCTCAAGAAAATAGCAAAGTCCTTCCTAAGTGATTTAGGGCCACGAATTAACATCATCTACATGAAAGTGGACCCTTCCATACATAACTACGGTGGCGTATTGTATGTTGTTAATATGACTGGCCACATGCTGTAAGACAAACTCATGTTACCATACAGATTGAAACCATCAGCAGCTGACCCTAATTGAACATTTCTACTTTCTCTTGCAAAATCTAGAAACCTTTCATCAAAATCTGTCCAATGATTTACTATCGACTGGGTGACATATCTACCATCTTCCCTACACCGTCTAGTAGCATGCCAAGTCATATACTTTGCAGCGTGTTTGGAGATGTACGTACACATTAGTCTTAGAGTAAAAGGAAAGTAACACAACACCTTGTTAGCAACTTTCTTGCCCATTGTGTCTTTGTTTTTCCATTTACTCACACCACATATTAGACAACTTTGTATATTTTTGTACTTCTTTCAAAATAAATAACAGTCATTCTTTGAAGCATGGATTGATTCGTATCCTAGCCTGATATGTTTTATCATTTTATTAGATTTATAGTGTGAAGACAGAATTTTGTTGTCTTTTGGAAATGCAGTTTTGAGTAATTCTTGCAATTGGTCAAATTAACTATCTGTCCATTTATTTATGACCTTCATGTGCGACAACTTAGCTAAAAATTTCAATGAAGACATCTAGGTGCAACCAAGGTATAGCTCAGTTTCGGCCATTGCAAATAATTCATAAATATTGTCATTTGGTGACCTTGGACATTCAGTTGGCTCATTACTTGTCTCATTACTATCCGTGTTGTGTTTATTGTCAAAATTCTCTCGACGAACATAGTTGAGGACACCAACCATCTCATCTGTAGTGTCATATAATACTAGCCGATCTAACTTTTCACCGTGATACTTCCAAATATTATAAACAGTGCTAAACCCGCAATGTTGTATGTGACATTGAGTAACATTGAGATCACCCCATTTATGGTTATTACAATTTTGACATGGGCAACGACATTGACCGTCTGAACTCAAGTGGTTCTTACACTTCTCGATGAATGCGTTAAGACCAATTTTAAAGCCATCGGAAAAACGATTCCTAAGCTTAGTCCAACTCTATCAATCATCATAACTGCAAAATTTATGGTTTAATTCTAACTGAAGTAAAAATCATGTAAAAGTTTATATCATATTTCTCGAGTTTGTAAAGAAGGAATTACGATTTGTATAAGGGTGTCCAAATACGGATGAAAATCCTAACCCACTTTTTGACTGTTTTCTCTCATACATTTAGGCGTATAACTAACTTACTATTTCAGAAAAAATTGACAGCATTTCCCCTAAACTCTCCAAATATGTGTATGAAACACATATTCGTAGGAGTAGAGGGAAAATGTCTATGAAATTTTCTCACATACCAAATCAATTATGCGCATCCATATCCTAAATGAGACAAAACATTCAAAAAACAGTCCCAAACAAGGGTCTTTCTGAAATTAGTTTCTAATAGACTAATTCCGGACAGGCTTCCTACGAGATTGAACAATTTCAGCCTATAGTACAGAACATGAAATTCCCTAAATTAGTCTGTAAGCGAACAAATAAATTCACTTTAATTGACCAATTAACTAACAAATCAATTAACAAATTCACATACAATTCTAACTAAATTAACTTTACATACAATTAACAAATTCACTTAACTAACAAATTCACTTAACTAACAAATTGTTAATTATCTTTAAAACTAACTAACTAAAATTCAAACTAAAGTGAATTTATTTGTTCACGGGTTAATGATTAAACATCCTAAAGATGTAATATTTGTTCCCCAATAACCTATACAAGAAGTGCTAATAAGACTTTATGGGCTAACAACAAAGTTTTATCATGGGTTAAGGATTAAACATCCTAACAATGTAATATTGGTGCCCCAATAACCTATACAAGAAGTGATAATAAGACTTTATGGGCTAACGACATTCACTAAGCACTTCCATAGTTGTATGATTATTGGATTTCTTTCGACCCCCCAAGGGTGACGAGGAAGTTATTGGTCAAGAAATAGAGTACTAAATTATCATTGGTCGTTGAGATTTATAACTATTCATATAAGAAAAATTATATTATCTTTTTTTTTTGCGAGATATAACTTGTTTCAAAGGTGATAAGTTTCTTGCATGTACATTATAGATTGCTCAAATTGAGGGTGATACATTGACAGCAATTAAGTCATGAATTATCTTGCCAAAGTTATATAATATTGATGACTTACGAAAGAGTAAAATGTGATGATATTAATTGTCAACAAATTGGTACATGTGATGAGATCAAGTGATGTGGTATCATGGGGAGAACATACGCATTGTACTCTTTTTCTCTTGACTACGATTTTGTCCCGTTAGGTTTTTTAACAAGGTTTTAAAGAGGCAACATCCCTAAACATATTGGAAGAATTATTTACTCTTTTTTCTTCATTAGACTTTTATCCTATAAGGTTTTATCTAATAAAGTTTTAACGAGCCACAATTCTTTATACAATAGATATCCAATGAGAAGTGTTATAGATATATGGAATGGACATTTATATCACTTTAATATTGGTTAGAAATCTTTGAATCATATTAGAAGATTTATTACTTGGAAAATATTTTATGTTATAACTATAAATATATACTTCTTGTGAGATGAATAACACAATTCTATTCTCATCTTTATTATCCATTCATCGTCCTTTACTTTCATAACAATGTTTTCATTTCTATTATTATAGTTTTTATTATTATTATTGTTAGTTAATTAATTAATTATTTTGAATACTATTCCTTGCTCATGTTAGTGTTTTCCAAATGAATTTATGAGTAATACTTAACAAGCCCGATAATTAGTCCCAACAAGAATTACTTAAGTACGTAGTTTAAGGCATTTTGAAGGTACGAATACATCCACTTTATAGTTTATACACAAAAGAGAATAGAAAGTTTTATACATTTATGGTTTTGAAAATATTATGCCATTACTGTTTTCCGATGATTGAACGGTCGGATCTCTCTAGTTTTTGGGTAGTAGCTTCACATCATCTAGGCTAACTTTTTGACGGTAGGATCATTTTTTAAGGTCTGCAATTCAAGTTTTTGCTTCTGCATAAATTTCAGAATTTTGTGTGTACATCCAATCCTTTTTATTTTGGCTTTTGATTAGATGCATCTTGATGTTATATTCTAATTAGATGATGATTACTGTATATATGTAGTATATCTAGAGAAGAATAGTTGTATTACACTTTTGTCGGTAACGGTGAAATTTAGTAGAGAGTTTTGTGATTTTTATTCTCGTCTGGAAAGGTTTGACACGTAAAAGTGTTCGAGTTTTTGTGTGTGCTTGGTTATCTTTATCTTTTTTTATTTAGGAGCAGATTTATTTTGTTATTAGATTCGCCTATTTATTTGATTGCCCATCAGCTCAAATAATCTATCAGCCTTCCAACAATCAATTCTTATGGTTTTTGAATATAACAACTTTCTAGTCTTTGGTGAGTCCTGTTACATTCTTATCATAAACTTCAACTTGTAAAATATTCAAAAGAAAAAAAATAGTTGGCAAAAATGGAGGGATTTGAACAAAATCCATTCCAACCATGTATATGTTAAAGAAGGCAAGTGTGTTTAACATGCCGCTTCTTTTTTAAGGGTATACGTTTAGAATACCATTATATGTATTTCTATCACCCTTCAAATCTCTCTTTTTTTGTTAGTGGTTACCATTGTAGGGTTTCTTGTAGTAAACTCATATAAAACATCAACAAAGTAGCGTCATTTACAGAATTGGACAAATATCAACAAAATTTAAAAAAGTATATGTGAAAGAAAGCCATTGTAGTTAGCATTTGTTATCAAAATTGTTTCTTTGAGGTGTATATGTTTGGGGAAACCTAAAAAAAGTATTTAGAGTAGCGATAAAGAGGCTTTCACTTACTGACATGAATGGACGGTTATATTTTTACCATTACTTTTGATAAATCCATTAGGATTCCGTACTTCGTATTGTCAATGACAAAACTAGGATTTTGCTTTAGGGGTGAACACATAGTATATGAACTACTAAATACAAAGCACGAGTTTATAAATAAATTTAAATAAATATAGCCAGAGTTCTTAAAAAGTCAAATATAAACACAAGCTATAAAACCTTTATATCAAGTCATTTACAATGAACTATCAAGGCAAAAAAAAGATTTAAATATGTATTTTCAGAAATCGTATATTACACAATAATACACAAACTGTTAACAAAAATTAACTTTTCAAATTAACAAGTTAATTTAAATACATGGTAAATTATCAAGTAAAAAAACTAATTCTTATGGAAAAACAGAGCAAAACAGTGGAGTAGTATTTCTAATTGGCAGTCCATGAAATCATTTCATAAAATGATAATATAGGCTCATCAATCAAGTATATTTGTCAATTAATAAATACAATGGTAAAAGTTAAGGTGGGTCATTATTATTTACATGGGTTTACTTGTTACTATTGAGCAATACTAAACATTATATAATAATGATGTAGAATTTCTTTGGGTGGGCGGCCCACCCGTTGATTCGACATATCTCCGATTATATGTTGTACGTATAAATAAGTATTTCTTTCTGAATTTTACCTCATTTTGAAAATATAAGAGTTTATATTGGAAAATAATTTTATAGACTATTCAAATATATTATTTTACTGTTATAGATTATTTATATTTGAAAATAATTTTGTAGACTACTCAAATATATTATTTTGTTTTTATAGATCATCTATATTTAAAAACGATTTTGTAGGCTACCTAAATTTGTATATTGTTTCATGTATACCAAATTCGACTAAAAACTCATCGATAAAGTGTAAAAGGACACAAATACTCATATATTTGAATAAAACTAAAATAATATAAATAATGTTAATTAACAAATATAGGAGTATTTGTGTCCCTTCATATTTTTTTGATAAGTTTTTAGTCGAATTTGGTATACATGAAAAAATATACAAATTTGGATGGCCTACAAAATTATTTTCAAATATGAGTGTCCTACAAAAACAAAATAATATTTTTGGGTGACCTACAAAATCGTTTTCAAAAATAAATAGCTTATTAAAATAAAATAATATATCTGAATAGACTCTCTAAATATATAATTTAAAATATAAATGGAAGAAATTTTTATAGACTTTGAAGGCACTTAACTCTTTCTTATTATTAATAACAACTGTTGTCTTAGTTTCACATGTTTCAACCCCAGTTTTCATGAATATATAAAAGGCCCGCTCGATGTAGTGTGCTTAATAATAAATAAGGCATAATTATAATTATTAGATCTATAAAAAGAATGTTTGACATCTCACTACCCGACGTAAATGAATGTGAACATTAAGTCATTCACGACAGTTTCGATTATATTTTAATGATGAGGGGTTAAACAGGAAAACCCCAACTAAAGTGAAAACAAATTAGATGGGTCGAGCTCATCGAACCGATGAAAAGTTGTTTTAAGGGTATTTAAATACTTAAACTCTTTTAAGTAGTATAGTTGAGATAGAAATAGCCTCTATGGTTATTACTTCACTATTTAAAAAGAAAAGAGATCATTGGTTGTCTTAAAATATATGCTTAAAACTTTTAACAAACATTTTATAAAAAAGTTCTAATTGAGGGAAAGAAACACTATCTCTGTAATAAACCTAATAATGATAATAACAAAATTCAATTTAAGTTTTATTAACCACGGTCTTTAAAATATCCAAACATTTATAAATAATTGTAGATTATCCAATATTTTGGAAGGACAAAGTTTGTTATGGTCCGAGTATAAATATATTGAGCATGTAACTACGTCGCGACGCCTTGAAGCCCTTGAAGTTATCATTGTCATTTTAAAATATAATACGACGGTACATGTTCAAGATAAGTTGTGTACCTGTTTTTTCCATCAAATATCACGTTAGTTCCCCCATGTACTTCAACATTTGTGTTATAGTTTTGTAAAAGTTGCCCTTTAACCTCAACCAGTTAAACACTTTTCGAAATGGTTCACACTGATCATTTTTGGCACTTTTTATGTCCAAATGAAGAACCAAAAACTGATGAAACATACGCAAAAGTTCCTAAGTTTTTTAGCATTACGCTTCGTCATGGTGGAGATTTTCAGGGCGTAAGAAGAATGTACTTTCATGGTCTATTGACTACGTTGATGTTGATGAATTTTTCAACAAATTTTTTCGATTATGCTACGGAAGAGCTGAGTTATTGGTCCAACCTTGGGGGGGGGGGGTGATATTGCTACTTTAAAAAGTATGATAAAGACCTAGATAATAGTTTACAGTTGATAACAAATGATGTCGAGCAACTGAAGCAGATTACTACCTATGCGAAAATACATAGAGAAATTGAGGTCTATGTTATACGTAATGATTTGACACATCCGTCAAATTCTAAAACTATGATGTCGGTACCTATTTCTAAGATTATGATTGGCTCTTCTGGTGCAAGACGGTTGTTCAATTAGTTAGTTATTATTATACTTTGTATTTATCTTTCAATCAATTGGATAATTGCCAAACTATAAATTTCACTTAGTGTGTTGTATTTTGAACCCTTATCTAATGAAACTTTTGTATTATTCGTCAAACGCAAGAAAGTGAAGATCAAGGAAACTTATCTAATCAAATAAATTACAAGTATAAAACATAGATAACATTGTTAACTAGTACATAACCATCACACGGATAGAGTACGGAGAATCTTTTTAACATTGTCCTATTGGTGGAAGAGAAGGTTATTGTAAAAGACCATTGTTCATGGAGATGAGGCGAAAGATCTTAGTCAAAAGCATACCGTAGGGTAGAGGCTGTAAGGGAAATGTCACAACTAGTTGCATGATAGTAGCAACAATGTACCCGACATTAATCTTGACACCTTTGTTGATCCAAAATAGAATTAAGGTTTCAAATACCTTATATGGTTACGTTGTCCTACATATGAGATTGTGGCGAACATGTTCAAAGAGAGTCATCATCTTGGGTTGATGATGGTAGATATCAACCCATCCATTCACTCTGAAAAATTTTGTTCAGATTTAAGACAAATTTTTTTTACTATATCTTCAATTTTCGCAATTCTTGAGTCAAGATATGTCAATTCTCGCATCTAAAAATATTTCTTTCCTTGTCTAGGAAGTTCAAGAAACTTTAAGAAAGTAGAGAGTTCTCATACAAATTCTCGATTGTTAATCTTAAATTGTACGATGTTGAAACTGTAGTTGAATTGAAGATGTTGTTAAAATTCTCGAACAAGGTTTGGAAAGATTGGATTGTTGATATCTAGAATATGTTGGTAAGAAGGATCTTCAAGAACTTGAAGGACAAGTGGTGATTGAATGTATTGAGATCAACAATTCTTCCTTCTATGATTTATCTTTCATCATTGTAGTTGGGATCAAGTGGTAAGTGGTTTGAGTTTCTTCTACTATACATCTTGTAAAGAGTAAGTGAGAGTGTTTTTAGAGATAGTGAGATTTTATTGTGAAAACAACTGATCAAAAGAAATTATTTTAAAAGGAATGATTATATCAAAAAAAAAAATCCAGAAAATTTAATAAAATCTAATCTGAACCGTCCTTTTGAGAATGAGCATTTTATTCGAAATATTGAAAAAATTCAGAAAATCTAATGAAATCTGATCCAAATATCCTTTAGAGATAAGACATCTTATCCGAAAAATCTCAATAAATGTTACCCAAAAAGGATAAAAGATGAAGAAATTTATACAAAATAAACAACCACTCGCAACCAACTTTGCGGGTTGCGGGTGCCCGTCAAACACAAGAAAGAGAACATCAAGGGAACTTATTGAATCAAATAAATCACAAGGAGTAAATCATAGATATTATTGTTAACTAGTATATAACATAGGTTTTATCATTACAATAATTTCATGGGTGACTCAAATGAACACTTGAAAAAGACTGAGTGGTCGGAGACGTTGATTCTTCGACCTTTATCTTTGATTTGGATCTTGATTTGGTACTTGATCGACTTTACTCATTCGTTCTATCGTAAGGACCCATACAAACAGATCGGCGATGACCGATTTGCTTGCAACAACTACATTGTTTCTTGGGTCTCGTTTTCTCCTCTCCTTTGGAATGAATATGAGCACGGCTAGGTGGGCGACCAGTTTGTCTCTTCACAAGGACGGGTGGTAACATAGTCTACAGTTCACTTAGATCGACACATTTTCAAGGATGAGCCATTGGGTTTATAGGTTCTGCATAGGCTGCTCGATATGTGTCCGAAGTGAAATACCTCTTCGTGCATTAGCTTATATCATCCCACTTGAAGAAATGGACCACTTCCATAAAGTGCCCCCAAGGTAAACCAGACAACTGCCATTTCATGCAAATGCATGTTCTTGTTTCCAAGTTTACTGTCCCATTCTTTTTCTCATCCACCACCCCACAAATCATATTTTTCGATGGATTCACATTCCAGCTTAGTGATTTCTCATTCCTCTTACCGATTATGTGCTCAACATATTGTGTGACATGTGTTTTAACTCCGGTTGCAGTGTTCTGATGTTTGAAATACCACGATTGTACCGACGATCGAAAAAAACTCCAATAACATTGTGACAGTGGTCTCCGTACATTTCTAATTGATGGAACCGGTGAACCACGTGAACTGGTTAGATGCATGAGGCAGAGGGCTCGTAGTACCCCCTTTTCTTGATCCAGCCTTTTCTTAGCTTCGGTAGTGAATCACCTACTAAAAAAAGGGGGAGGCCTGCACGCCTTATTTAAGACTACTAAGGCAGGCGGTGGACTCTTTAATTAGGGAAGGGAAGAAGGGGCCTAAGCACGGCAGATGCCGTACACTTGAGTGGAAAAGGAAAGCGAGACCTTACCTCTTTTTCCAGGCGTGTTCGGACATACGGTTCCCTCGGAAGATCAAGTTGATGAGCCGTGTGATGGGAAACCTTCCCGCACGGTTCAGAGAGCATTGAATTAGAATGAGAGGCTCACCACCCTATCATTGCATGCAAGGGGAGCTTGCTCGATTCGCAGATTGGTCCGACTCGTAATTCACTTCTAACCCCGTGTTCGATAGCCCGACCGTAGTGATGTTAATTGTGGTTACATCCATAAGTAGCTTGGTCCATCTCTATTCCATTTCATTTATGTCTGAGGATCCGCATAGCCCTCGATTTATGTGTTAGTTATCCATTCCTACTTTTTTTATGCATTGACTCTGCACTGTTAGTTGTGAGGTAAGCATACCGTGTACGTGTAGCATGATGCGTTAACCATTTTTCAACCCAAAATCTCTAAGAACCTTGTTCAAGACTTGTAAGCGTCTAGAATCACATCAATATGGTGATCAAAATGTGATTTGCGGTACACCTTACACATTTTTCAGTCATGTCATTCGTAGTGCTTGAATTTGGAAGATTTGCTACTTAGACTCATTAAAAATGAGCCTTACTATAAACGATGATCAGGTTGTGGATCCCACCAGCGGATTCAATGCGTCACTTAAGTTTCCCAAGAACCACGTTCAAACGTCAATTGTCTCTAATGCCCTGATTCCAGTGGCTAGTTCCCATGTAACCCCCCTTCAAATGTGACCTATCTATGATAACTGTTGGGCGCGTATGGTTAACAAATGTACGTTCGGCAATGATATTAGAAATATCAATTATAATAGAATATATACATCTGAACGTAGATGAAAATCAATTATAGTTACTTACATCTACTCAAATGGACATGTAACATATTACAAATTTATCCTTCTCATCTGTAAGCATATTCATTTTGCTCCTTGGGTTATGCAGCTTCAGGTTGTGTAGGTAAAAGGGAAGCATTTGAAATGTTTTTCAGCACTATCTCTCAACAACTCTATAGTATAACACTTTGCTCTCTAGGCTTGATTGTATTAAAGACTAATGTTAAATCGTTTTGTCATATCAAGTTTGATTTCTTTGCCTCTGTGGATACGTCTTGCCAAAGTCATCAACTCTTTTAAGATGTTACCATGCACCTTCTTACTTGCATGACAGTTATTTGACATGATTTGAGTATAAGAACATGTGTGATTGTCAACAAACTTCCTAAGTTGAAACTTGTTACTATCTTTGATACGGGCTGCACTTAACTTCTAGTCACAATTAGGCAAGATACATTTTGTTGTGTACCTTTTCTTGTCTGACTTCTTCGACTTAATCTAAAAATTATTCAAGACACTTGGTATACAATTGAACAAGCAACTCTTCTTTACTTTCAAATGTTTGTCCATGATAATGAGTATCATGATTAGGGTGATCATCAAGAGATCATCAAGAGTTTGTATTTGTTGGAAATGTGTGACTTGGTTGTTCTGTGTTGTAAATGTGGTATTTATTGAGTATTGTGGAGCAGCATTATAATGAAATTGATATTGTGGTTGATAAGGAAATGGAAATTGTGGAAAGGATTAATATTGTGGTGGTTGGTTATAGTCATGAGCTTGTAGTTGCTAAAGATGTTGTTGAAAACCATTAGTAGTACTGCTAGGTTGGTTGCTACCCGCACCCGAAACATTAGTTACAATATCAACAATGTAAACCTACTTATCTACGTTATATTTCATACAAATTGGCGCATCAAGTGGTAAACCTAATTTTATAAAAACAATTTTGAACAAAACTTTACATGTCAATGGTTTCTCTCGTGCAACGGGAAGTTTTAAAGGCACTCTATAGCATTTCTATTGGTAAATACATTGTCACGTTATTAATATATTCAAAATGGACCTCCAACACAAATATAAACCCTAAACTTGTTAGAGAATTGACTTATTAGGTTAAGAAAATAAAGTAAATAATAAATATAAAGCTTTTGAATCTTACCTTCAATATCTTAAATAATATCACTTGAATCTCTTAACGAATTTGAAAAGTAATTGAAAGTGATTTAGGAATTGAATGTGAATTGCTACGGATCAAATGAGATCTCTTTAAAGGTAGAAATCTTATCATAAAAATTCTAGGAATGTTATAAAATCTTATCCAAAATCTCCTTTTCGGATAAGAAATCTTATCCAAAAAAATATGGGAATCTCATAAAATCTTATCTGTAACGTATAAGGCATTATATCCATATATTGACCTAGTGGCGAAACGCAAAACGCAATTCGCAACAACATGAAAAACACAAAACGCAAAACTCAACAAAGCATCCATAGTAAATCAAACCAAAAATGATAATCATATAGTCAAATCTAAAACAGAAGTCACTATTATCCAGACTTATAAAATCAAATATGATACAATGTACAAGACTGAGAAGTAAGCATCGACCGTGGTAGCAGTGTTAACGGCGGCTGATAATTAAAATGTTCCCTGAAGAGAGTATCCATCATCCTCTTTCTATACTCATACACGATCAACTGTGTAACATCCCAAAATTAAAAATAAAAAAAAAATCATTATAGTGTTTTTGCGACATAAGGGTAGTGTCGCAGGTATTGGTTGTGCGACACAAGGGTTGTGTCGCAGCTTGTGTCGCAGATCGTGCTGAAATGAAATTATTGAGGTGCTTAAGTGTAATTAGTGGGGTATATATATACATAATTATTTTCTAAACATTTCCAGATACCAAAAAATCAAGTTTTAAGAGAGGTTTAGAGAGAGAAATAGGAGATTTAGAGAAAGAAAGTGAGAAGCAAGCTTTAATCCGAAATTAGAGTGTTTGAATCGTGAAATCAAGGTAAAACTCTTGTTATTTGATACTATAATTGCTAATACTTGTTTTGAATGCATTCATATGTGTTAATTTGTGTATTACATGTTGAAATTCGTGAATTTCGGACTTGGGGTCTGCTGTGTTCATCTTTGCGACACAAGGGTGTTCATCTTTGCGACACAGAGATTATGTCGCAGGTTATGTCGCATTGTTATGCTGCGACACAAGTGGCTATGTCGCACATGCTTATGTTGCGACACAAGGTTTATGTCGCATATGTTTTAGTTGCGACACAATGTTAATGTCGCATACACTTGTTTAGCGACACAAGGTTTGTGTCGCAAGTTGTGTCGCCAGTTTATGTCGCAGGCTAATTTCATTTAGGGGCCAGCTCCTTGGACCCCGTCAGTCGACCCCGAGTGGGTTATTGAGAATGATTTGTATGTGTGATTATTATATAAGTATTAATCACTGAATTATGTAACAGACTACTGACTTGTACTCTGTTTATTCTCAGAAACGCAGAAGACTCAGTGATATAAGATTTCTGAGCTTGTAAGCTGGTATCCTCAGGTGAGTGGATCTGCAACTCATAATTTGAGTTAGTTGTAATGGTGTGATTACAACAAGTAACGTAAACCTTGATTGACTGTTTAGTCTGAGTTATGATTGTGTATACCTACTTGTTATGCATATGTGGCCTTCGGGCATCTGTGTTATTCAGAGGTCAATTGCGATTGGACTTGGTTACTACTGTGTTCAACACAGGTTCCAGATACATGTGTTGTCGCTGGAAACTGAGTTGTTGTGTTGTAGTGCCAAGTTATCGGCCTATTCTGTATGGGCCTTTACAGATTGTGGTAAGTGTTACTGTGGGCCACCGCGGCTGTAGGGTTCCGCAGTAACCGCCGATCCTCTTGAGTTTATGTGTTTACTGTGCTTAGTGTAAACAGATTATTAAGCTAAGTTGAATTGTTAGTTGTACATTCATTCACTTAGCTTTGTGCTAATTCCACCATTTCCCTTCCTGCAGGTTATGCATGTCTTTTGTGGGTTGGGCAGGAAGGTGGTTTTGAAGAATGTTTGACACGTGCCATCACTCTGATATGTTTATGAATGTTTTGTAAATTAACGTGTATGTGGATTTTGTATAACAATTATATGTTTTGTTTCAGCAATATTTTAATATGTAAATTCGCGAAAAATCTATGGTCATTTTGTAAGATAATTTATAATATTATCTTTTATCCATCGCTTCCGAGTCAAATTACTATTTTAACCCTGAGGTAATTTAAGGGGTGTTATAAACTGGGTATCCCTTCTCAAATTATGGTCTATATTACATAACACATTTCCGTTGTTGATGCACACCCATACTCAATAGTTGCCTAGTGAACCACTCTGCTGAGGCACAACATCCGCCAACTCTAATGGTAACTCAATGGTATCAATGAATAATGGTTTTTCGTCAATATTCTTCCAATAATCTATGGCGGCGAGAAAGTTGGGTAGGTTATCATCCAACTCTTCAACAATATGGAGTCAATCATCATCTTTACAAGCTACTGTAAGGCTATCATATACCAATACATCCTACGTACGAAGGTCATGCACTATTAGTATCCAGTGACTACATTCTGGAACTGGAACGGGGATCAGTACCTACGTATGATTACAAATTTGTTGATTAAACTTCAAAGTAATAATGTTTTTTTAGGTAACAAAAGATACTTTTTACTTACTATGCCACACTCCCACCATGTTGGGTATGGGGCACGATTGCCATCTGCATATCCCATGCAATACTTATAGTTCGTGCCTTTGTCGTCTTTGCTCTCGATATCTGCCTTGGCACCCTCCGTTCTTCTGCGCATTCTGCTTCCGGTTCTTCATATCATAGTTATAGTTCTTGAAAGCCTTTACTTTTCCCAATAAAACCTAAGGGCATAATCGTCCAACGCAACCGCTGGTGAAGCTGACTACCACTTGGCCAAGTTGGACATCTCCACCACAACAATAGGTAGGCCCAACCGTCAATATGCTGTAAACAATAAAACATGATTAGTATAACATTTAATTCATAACGATACATGAATTTAAACTCTCACTGTAGTCGGAATCGAAATCTCCATACAATTGCACCAAAAAGTCCTTCATCAAATACATATAAGTCGTGCCTTGTCGGATAAATATACAACGCACGTTGCCACCACTCAAATATAACTCGCACACTGTGGGTGGTTCGGTGATAACTATAGTCTCCGGTGCCGCAGGGGGAGGAGTAAGATGACTATTGTCCGGGTTCACAAAACTGGACACCATCTCTAACATCACCTCCTCTTTAATCTTCGGCTCAACTCGTTTCTTAACTACTCGAGATGCCGATTGTTAACCGGAACAACCGTCTCAACCGACACTGACTCATTAGGCTTAAGAGGCTCAACAAGCTCAGCCTGCTTAGTAGCCACAAAATCAACTACACACTAAACAGGCTCAGTAACCACCGGATCAATCGTCTCCTCATCGGCTCCCAAATTAACCAGTGGTTCCTCAGGCTCCTCCTCATGCACATCTAAACGTTTATTCATGAGTCGTTTCAATTGTTTCAGTGTATAATATGGCGATTACCTAGCCCTGCCTAATCGCCTTTCTCACATACTCCGACGGAAGACACTTAGAGCTGAGTTATTGCCCCTAGAGGTTGGTAATGTGTCGGATACGTAACCCTCATCATTGTCATCGTCGCCCTGGAAAAGACAGAAAATTACACTTTAAACACTAAACTACTTAACATATAATGTGTAACGAACATCTTATATACAAGGTAATACTTGATGAGTTTCAACAACCTCCAATAACCTAGCAATAATTGTGTCCTACGAGTCCACCCTCTTAAGTAAGGTGGAAATGGCGACGTCCTACCTATCAATAATGGCCTCATGCCTCTCCACCCGGTCTCGTAAAGAGGCTACCTCTTTGGCTTATGCCGGTTGAGAGGTGTAACGATGAGTGGGCCGCTTGTTGTGAGAAGTGGAAGATCAAAATGATTAACCGGCTTATGGTGTGATAAGGTGGGAGAAGAAGGGGTAGCCTGATCGTGTTGACTGTTCCAGGCCTTCTTTGTAACTCTCTCCTTATTTGTAGGCCTCTCGAAATCATGCTCAACCTCGTGCTCTTCAAAGAATCATAAGCTATCAATCCACCAAGGGCATGAAGCCTCAATCTCAGTTGGCTTCAACGTTCTCAACACCAATGGTCTCTGTCGATATCATCATGCAGTGAAAAAGAAAAATATTTATCAGTTTGATTTAAATTTTTTAAAAAATGAAATGTCCTGCTGTAAATTTGACAAACCAACATTATTTTAGCTTATCAAATCATCATTTGTCATAATATAAATTTATCAACTATCAACATATAAACATTTGAAGAAACTACTTTATAATTATTATTGTCAAATGCACATCACTTACCGGAATATGAAAGCTATCGACATACTCCTTCCAATCATTAACCCTCTTTATTTCACCTCAAGTAGACTACCTGAGCAACACCATTCTTGTTATTCTTTTCTGCATTCACAAACACCTCAAGGTGAAATACCTCCCAGATCTAAATCTGAAAAAAAAAAAAATTCAAGTGTCAAATAACAAATTAGCACCATCAGTAACTAATTTAATCAAATAGGTAAGTCTAAAAATGTTACCTTAAAGGCGCACATGAAACCGATCAATGAGTATGTCATCCTAGGCGCTATATGACTACTCCAACAAATCAAGGCATCTTCAGCTGCGGATAAGTATGATCCCAAATACGAGAACCCCAAGGGTAACCAAATACATCAAATCCGGGGATACAATCTGTGAGCCCTGCTTACCCACAAAGCACCTCTCGATGAGCATAATAATACATTCACGGACACAATCCTCGTCGCTCATTTTTGCCAACCCGTTAAATAGATACGGCTATAAAAACAACATCTCTACATGCAAAATATTGATGTCCTTCGATAGGGCATGAATGTTGAATGCCCGATCTCTCCTGGCAGGTCTCGTGTCCCGAACCTCCATAGGAATATAATCCTTCATACTTGTCTTAGAACCAAACCATAATGAGGTTATCAAACAAAACTCCTAACCGCCAAACCGTATTGCATAACGGGGTGTCAATCTAAACCACAACTCCTAAACCTCCTCCTGAGGCTTGGTAAGGCTCAGATAGTCACATCGTCTCTGAAGTACATTATGTACATATCCCGGGTCATTGTCCAAACTCTGCACATCTAACTAACGCCCAACACATGTACGTCGAAATATTTTCTTCTATTCGTCTGTTAACAACACATGGATCTTCTTAATAACACTCATATGGTTCTTCATTGTCAATGAAGCTTCGAAGAAACCTTAAGAATTCATCAAATACACTAATAGTACAAAACAGTCAAAAACTGTCTATATTAGTCCAAAATAGTCAATCATAGTCAAAACATATCAACGACAGTCAACATTATTACACAAGAGTCAAACCTAGTCAATAGAAGTCCTCAATAGTGATAAAATGAAAAGTTGTGAATACTCACGATTGAGTGTGAGCGTTATTTTTTGGATGTATTTTGCTTGTGAACAGTCTAAGTTGGTTTATTAAAATTGCTTAGCTAGCTAATTAAATTATAAAGTGTCGTTACATGTCGGTTTTCCATTTAGTTTGTTAACAATTATAATCGGCTTGCAAATAAAATAATAGAAACACAAGAATGGCACACCTAAAAATTACCAAATTTCGTATACTTAGCTTGAATTTTTAGGTTTATAGATTTTCTTATCACTTATTGTCTAATATATGATGGAAATTCATATTATACAGTAAATGGCCATGAAAAATTACGAAATTTTTACCACATCAGTTTCTATCTAAAACTAGACTTGTGTAAAAATTTCAAATCTTTTAGAGCTATGAAACTCTGTTTTCAAATATTTCATGATCAATAACACCCAAATTAGAATAATTTTTTGTGTGGAGTGTTATTTTATGTTGAAAACATCACAGGAAAATTTCCAAGAGTTTTTGGCTTGAATAACTATTTTTCATGGTTTAAATTATTTTATTCCTTGTTTACAGCTAGTTTTGTATTTTCTTAAAGAAAATACATATTAGTTCCAAAAATTCCAAATTTAATTCTCACCGTACTTTATACCATAAGTAAGTTGATAAAAATCGTTTCCATATTTTTAACATGTTTTTGTCCCATTTTATGAATTTTTTAATATAGACAACACAGATTTAGCCATTTCTTCAAGTTTTTCTATGTTTTGTGTTTAGGCATTTTATAAGCATACACACATAATATTTCAAGACATAAGATTTTTACCCTACTGAGATAAACATGTTAGATGTCTAAAAATGTTTTTTTTGTAATTTTTATAGTATATTTGAACCCTTGATCATGCCTCACGAAACTAAGGTGACAGAAAATTTGTTGTTGGCGCACTAGTTTTGTGTGATATGTTTGGAGGTCAAATACTCAATATTTTTTAGTAAAACCACTTGGGTTTGAAAGCTAACACCTTAATCTAAATTCCAGAAGAAAAATAAGTATTTTTGGACAAGTATTTATTTAGTTATGGACTGTTAAAGTCGGATGAAGAAATTTAACAGATTGCAATGTAAAGGGTAAGTCAAGTTCTTAAATCATTGATTTGTGTCTTGATTACATGCATGTACCATCTGTTTCCAGAGAGTATTTATTACTAACAATAACTTCCTTTTATCCACATCAAAGTTAACAAAAAGATGATTTTTGCAAGATTATGAACTAGTTTTGCATTTTAGCTCTTGATTTTGGTTTGATCATGGATCATCCTTTCTTTTAAACACATAGAGATTTGAAAATAATGATCTACAAACATTAAGCACATTTTAAAGGATTTCTAACCATAATGGGCATGGAATCCATAGATTTAAATGTTAAAAATGAAATAAAAGAGCTTAGAGATGTGTTTTTGCCGTTGCGTTCTTGAAAATTACTCAAAGAACTCTTGATTTGTTGGATTTGAGAGGTAAAAGAGGCTAAGATTTAGTGTGTGTTTTGAGAGAAAATGTGTGTTTTCCTTGAGAGAGAATGAGTGTTTGAATGAATGAAAGGAAATGTTTAAGTGTTGAAGTGAATAATAAAGAGAAATGTGGGATTTGTATGAAGAAGTGAGGGTGGTGGTGCATGGGTAGATTTTCAGAGCTAGGGGGTGTTTAAATTATTTTATTTTTGTTAAATAATGTGCTTAATTTGTTGCATTTAAATGTCTATGTAAAAAGTATAAGTCTTGTACATTTTAAGACTTTAAATTGTGAAGTTTTGGTACTTAATAATTGAGTTATAAAAATTGATGTTCTTAATCTCTAAAATCCTTCAAATTGTATTTAGATTATGTATAGTGGGTGTTCAAGTATTAGTTTGTCAAATTCGAGTTTCATTTATGTAGTTACGGGACTTTAATTTAATTCCGATTTCGCGATACAATAGGATTTTGAGATAAGTCAAGCGACTTAATTCTTTTGTTTTTCATGGCACTTTATAACCTAATTAAGTAATTTTCATGTACCTAAGGTTTGCTAAGCAATTTTCTAAATTAGTTCTTCAGTTTCGGTACACTTAAGGAGTCGTAATCTAGAATTACCGATAGATTCTCGAGAAAAATGTAAACGTAAGTGAGATTCTAGAATTTAAATGCGGTAATGACCTGAGATTTTGACGATTGTCACAAAATGCCATCTACAAATTTTGAAATTTAAATTAACATTAGAAGTTTAAATGTCTGGACCTGATAATTAATCATTGTTAACCTTAAATTTCTAGAAAAAAACACGAGTCGAGGTTCCAATTGCAATATGTGACACGCGATTTGCATTTTTCGGTTTGCGACTTGACCAAGTCCGACGCAAGTGGTGGTGGTGGTTACTGGGTGGTGGTGTTGCGGTGATGGTGGTCAAAGATACGGTGACTAAGAGTTGTAGTCGCGATTTGTGAAAGTTTTAAATTTGAAATAATGGTTTTCTTTTGTTTTAAGCTATCCGGGTTTGTCTAACCATCCGTCCACGAAAAATATGACCAATCGTCAAATCGCATTAAGTGACTCAAATCATGGTCACAGTGTCAATTTGCTCGGTGACGCGAAACGCAAATTCAAGGTCACAAATTGCCACTTCCAACCTAACGGGGCAAAACGGATGTATATTATTTTTCTTTGGCAATTTTTTTTATGCATTAATCATAATGGATTTTTTTAATTTTCCTTAATAATGTACAAACTGCAAAGACAACCAGACAACATCCCTCCAATAAACTTGCACAGTAACAAAAGAAAAAACATTAGAGGATCTCTATCTAGGGGTAGGAATTTGGATCATGCATACACAGTGAGAGTAGTAGAAGAGACAGAAAACCGAATACCACCAACTAAATTTTACAAGTTATCCGGCAATGAAGTACACTATCTTAGAAAACCACACAACAGTCCAACCAACACATAATCAACCCAAACATCAATCTCCCGATGGAATTCATACTCACAACCCACCGAGATCACCAACTCCTATCTACCATGCTCTATTAATCAGCCAATCACGGTTTGGGTTCTGCAAGCCGTGGGCTTGCTGCAGCTACCACCACCACCCACTCTTGAAGCTAATGCAAGAACTTCAGGTGACATATCCCAGCTCCCACTTTTTCTACCCCAACTGGATCTCCTTTCATGTATAATATTAGCACGGTCCCCTTCATCCACTGTTGTTCGTATCTCTGGTGACATTTCACCTATTCCAATTTCTTTAGTGTTCAACCCTTCATTGCCGCTCAGTTGTCCTTCATGGTGATCTATCCCCACCCCACCATCACCCCAGACCGCCTTCCTTCCCATTTCAATGTCCTCCACAGCCTTCCCCATGTTTGGACTCACAAACCCACCACCAACCGATCGACCTCCAATTCCAGGTTCTCTTGGCACATAATCCCTAAACTTGTTCTTTGAGTCGGGGATTCTGGTGCAAAATATCTCCCTGAAATTCTGTAGGATTCCTTTGTTGTAGGGATTGGCTCGTCTGTCGTACCTATATCTGAAGTTCTCATATGTAGTCTGCCAAGAGAACACATAACATATGAGATGTTTGGCTAAAGGTAGCAAAATGGGTGACTTGGTAACAGCTCAAGGCTGGAAATTTAGGAGATGGGCCGAAACAGATGAGGCCAGTTTGACCCAAAAAACTTTTTTTTTTTTCAAAATTGTTAAAAAAATTTATAATAAATAACTAATGCATCAAATATATTACCAGATATCATATTGTTTCAACAATAAGCTAATTGGTTGAATAAAAAGATTTAGGAAGTCTTATGCATTGCAAGTTCACTTTGGTCAACTTTCAACAACTTTCCTTTAAAGCCTACTTCTTATTTTACCAGTACGAGAGAGCATAAATTGAATTAGCACATCATTAAGTAAATGGGTCGAAATTGCCATCTCAGCTTAGTTGTAATGATCAGATATATATATCATAATATATTTTTAAAAAATCAATCATCAGGTAATTATACCAAGAAAAATACATGACCTGATTTGTACTGATGAGATATAAATGGAAGGCAGTAAGGCCACCCACAAACCACACTGATATGAAGGTGTAGACAATTAACACAATAGATGCAGGTGTCTTTAGCATTGCTCTCCATAATGTTATGTCCTCTGAATCCATGATCCTCTTTATGTAGATCCAGCAGAAACTAAAAACATATATACAGAGTAAAGTCGTGGAGAACACAAACATGAAGAAGAACCGATAATTTCTCTGCAACCACATTAGTCTGATATCAGATAAACCACCTCTAACCATTGAACATAAACAAAGCAACTACTAGGTAATATAACTAGCACAATTCAATCTTAAATCAAAGTTCATATAAGATAAATAATAGAAATCAGATGCAACTGACTAACATAAGTTGGAGAGAGAATGCAAATCTTACCAGACCTATACATTGTCCAACCCAAGGGCAATGATGATCAAATCGTTCAACACAATTATTGCAGATAGAACAGTGTGAGCAGCGGGGAGGTCTATAAAGCATGCAGGTATCACAATATTTGATCTTCACAGTTACGCCATTAACTTCAACTTCCTTAATACGAGGCAGCCTTAATTGTGGGGTTTGGGCACTACCTTCTGTATTTCCATCGAAGTTCTCGGGTTCTGGAGGATGTGCATTACGTGGAATGATACCAGGATCTCTCCCGGACGTTAATAGCAGAAGTACTAAAACCTGAGACATTCATGTTTACACACTTAATATTGATTTAAAGAACAAATAGCTGATCAAATTCATATCATACAAATGACAGATAAGATTGCATGATTGAATTGACAGTGACAGTGACCTACAAAGTACGCTTTAAAAACGAACAAGTGGATGACTTGCAAAATAAGCTTGCAAATGATGAATTACAGAATGAAGTAGTACTAAGCAACTCATGATGCAATTCAATTAAGCAAAATAGCTAATATATAAGCATTTCGTAAGTAAACTAGAAGTATTTCTATTTTGTTTACCAGACGAAAGTGAGACTGATTTCCAACTAGGGTTTCAAAAAAGTATGTATAAGAGGGAGAGGGAGGAGGACAGGAGGAGATACCAGGGTAAACTCGATTACAACTTAACATTATGAAGGGGAAAACATCCAAAGATGGGAACTGATATGAGAAAGATGTATAAGTATTACACATGAGCTGGTGATACTACATCAAAAAACTGGCACAGTATCCCTGTTATATTTAATATCTCATGAAAACATCCACATGTCAAACCCAAATGCAGGATGAATGTCAGAAACTTACCCTTAGATACGGAAATTTCAACCCAGTCATATGAAAATAGGTCAACTCAAGTGGTACCTTATTGAAAATGGGTCAAACAGGTCAAATATGATAACTTTTAGCTATATGGAACAAACCTGATAGTTCAAAACTCACCTGAAGTGTAATTTAGTTCTTGCAACCTCATAGATCGTTTTATATGAATAACTAGATTACTATATCAAAAAAATAGTTTATGTAACCATAATTAATATGATGAATATATATACAAACATAAATGATGGACAACACATGTCAGTGGATCAGGTCAACCTGACCCGAATTTACCCTTACTTAAAAAAACTACTCCTCTCCCGTGACCCCACCCACTTATTTTTCATCACTATCCACAATCAACAAGGTAACAAGCATAAACCTCTTTTTCCCGAGGGCAAATATATTAAAGAAGTTTGGGCGACTACAATGATGCTATGGGAGTGATAGAACTCGTAGATATAGGTGTAAGGAAGAAAACGTCGATTCCTCTCACTACACAGCAATAGAAGTCATCATTACTGTACATTCTTTCAAACATGATAATATCAATTTCTTATAAGTTTGTCATCCTATACTACATTCTTGTTTAAGTCCTTATATGTTCTGTCAGCAGATGTATAATTTATATATAAACCCCGAAAGCTAGTTTATAAACTCTCTCAATAGGCATCAATAGGGGAGACAACATGCATCAACCTTGTATATCCATAATAGGATTAATTAATGATATGAATAAAGATCCAATCTGTAAAATACATATGTTATATGTAATAAAAAAGCTCCAAATATGCTACTCCATATTATTTGCAAAATACCGAAGAATGTGCTAGCCAGCTCAATATGGGAGAACCATACACATGTAACCCCCAAAAATAAGTTACTACTTACTAAAACTGCTTTTGCAATCACACTTATCCCAAGAAACAAGATAACACACCGTATAGTTTTGTGAAATTATGGGAAAACTCATCCCCTTAATAAAAAACAGCTCAGATTATTATATTCAGTAACAGTGGAGAGGAACTTACATGAATTGTGAATAGAACAGCCACAACCATAACTGATATCCCCCAATTATCTTCAAAGTCATACATCAGTTTTCTAGCAACGAAAACACAAAAAACTGAAACAGGAGCTACCACAAGGAATATAGTCAGCACCAGTGATCTTACATCCGGTCCAAATACAAACCTACCCTGAAGGAAAAATATCTGCAAAGCAATATAGAATACAAAAGTAAGGACAAAGCCCCATTGCCAACCATAAACATCCCATACCACACTTCAGAAAAGATAATTACTCCTTAAATGCTTAATTACACTTAAAAGTGTAGCAGAAGTTTCAATGAGTCAATAAGATAAACATTTACAACAAAATTGTCACAGCATCACAGTTAATACAACAAAGCTAAAGGCCGCTCATTTGTAAATGCATGCCTGTAAAACAAACTTTACAACAGTCCACGAATAACATAAACCTCAATGTACCATCCAAGTACTTTCGAACTTCAACGAACTCAACTTTGAGTGTAGGTAATCCCTTGTTCAGTCCGCTGGATGCACATCAGTCACTACTTTTCTTAACTCAGTTTGGTTTTTATCACATAAAAAATCTTATCTTGTATTAATTTTTGTTATTGTTATTATCCGTCTACATTAAGTCGAATTTACCACAGTTTTATTAACAATTTTACTAGTATACTCTGCAAATCATATTTTCATAATACCAGCAAATAAACACAAATCACAATCTAATACCTCTATAACAATAACAACAACAAAAATAAAGAGAAACACAAATTAGAAGGCTTACAAATGTCTACAATTATGTATAAACACAAAGTCTAGAAATTAGGGCACTCACATCACAAGCAAACATACAAATTAGGAACCAATAGTCTACAAATCCTAAATTGATCCATAAAGACATCAAGTAATAAAACAAACACTTACATTGCTTCCTTTCCATGTCTGATAAATTCTCAAGTTATCCGGGCCGTTATTGGATCCGGTTAAAGGATCCGAGCGCTTCGGCGGAGGGACCACGTACATCCTTATTTTTTATTTTTTATTATGATTAACTCTTTCTCAAATCTGAACTCGAGATCTTCAATAAAACGTGAAAATACACACAGTAAATGCGAATGTATATGTATATGCGCTCGAGATACAATATACTTTAACTAATTCCAACAAGCAACTGGATAAATAAAAGAGAATGAAAAAAACAAGTAGTCGGAAAAAGTGGAAAGAGTAAGATTCCGGCGAGTGTTTTAAGTCCAGTGAACGTAAAAGGCGATTGTTGTTGTTCTCAGGGTTTGATTTGGTAGAGCGAAGAAAATAAAAAGGAGGAAAGAAAAACAGGGTTTTTGTGAGTGTAGGGTGAGGGGAGTGTATGTGTCTGTGTGAGGGAGGGTAATTAATTAATTTTTTATTCATTATTTATTTAACTTTTAGTTTTTTTATTGTTTATTTTATTTTATTTAATTTTGTATGTGTGTATTTGAATGGTTACGAGCGATTTTCTCTCTTCTAAAATCATAAACTATCACAAAAACTTTGAACAGCGATCGCTCTTAATTACGGGGCAATTAGAAGCCGCCTTTACCACCACCGATAAACTTCTAACATTTTTTCGAATCCAACCATATAAGTTCACACGCAATCGCTTGTTGACACGTCAACACACGCTACCTAATCTCAGTTCGCTGGAACTTAAATTCTGACCACCTTTATGTATTTTTCGGACATATATCGGAGTGCTTCGTCACAGCACCAGGACAAAATGTTGTTGTCAAACTCCGAACCAAAATCACTGTCAGTCACTATGATCCACCGCTTGTCCGCCGAGAAATTCTTGTTTCTCAAAAATTTTAATTTCCAACTCTATTTGTTTTCTGATTTACTTTATTGCCTTTAATTCCATCAATACTATTCAATAACAATAAGTATTTGATAATTTAATAATATTTAATAACAGCAACTAAATTAATAATATTTAATTTCAATAAAAAAACAATAGAATTTAGATAATTAATTATATAAATTAATCAATATAATCTAATTATTAGTTATAGTCATATTATATAAATTAATCGATTTAATATACTTTAAGTAATATATAAATACTTGGTTTGTTTTTCAAAAGTATTACATCAAATTTTAATTATAATTGTATTTAAAACAGTAATAAACTCATAAAAATTTGATATTTAAAACTCAACCACAATATTACATAATTTCAACTTTATTACATTTCTTGAAAGGTTGTAAATTTTATTCTCAACAAAATCAAAATTTATAATTTTATATATTATTAATTACTTTACTTTATTAGTGTACTTCTAGTTAGTTTACTTATTTGATATGGCTAGTATACTTATTTGATTTTATCTTTGACCCTATTATTTTGAGGCCTCCACCAAACTAGGTTAGTATAGACCCATTAAACAGTCATAGACATCTAAGGTCGTGTCCTAATAAAGGAGGTTCAAGAGGGGTGTAGGAGAAATAATAGATTAGCAAATACATATAGGATTAGAGTTTGGAGTTGAAAAGTAGGAATATTGAATGGAAAACATTTAGTTGATCAAATCCTTGATAAAGCGAAAGATGGATATCGCGTGCTTCCAAGAGACTAAATCGAAAGGATCTTGTAGCAGAGAAAGAAATGGGTACAAGTTATGGTACTCGAGATCAAAGACGGGGCAGAACGGAGTAGGAGTCATTCTGGCGTCACGACTCAAGGATAAAGTTGGTGATCGAATGATCATGTTGGTGATCGAATGATCATGTTGGTGATCGAAAAGGAGGCCTTTAATGTTATTAGCACATACGCACCTCAAGTGGATCTTGGAAAGGTAGAAAGAAGAGTTTTTGGGACTTGGTGGATGAGCTCGTAAGGGAATGCCTGGCGGATCAATGACTGAAAATAGGAGGTGACTTATATGGACATATCAGAGCAAATGCGGATAGTTACTTGAGAGTTCATGGAGGCTTTGGGTATATAATTAGGAACAAAGAAGGACACATACTTCTATAGTTGTCCATAGCATACGATTTGGTTGTCATGAACTCATTTTTCAAGAAGCCATATGCTCACTACTTAACTTCCAGAGCAAAGGCCACAACACATAGATTGACTATATCCTGGTGAGCAAATGAGACTTTAAAGCATGTAAAGATTGCAAGGTCCTCCCACGGGGAGCTTGCTCATCTCAACACAGATTGTTTGTGATACATACAACCGAAAAAATTGTAGGAGAACCTAAATGAAGAATTAACATTTAATTTTTGAGCGAGAGTGACTGAGAGAATTACGACGGAAGTAGAATACGAGACGCATAATGACGCAAATCGGATATGGAACAGTCTAGCGCACAATATTAAAGAGGCAGCTAAGGAATCCCTAGGTATGATTGTCGGTACAACGAGAATACATAAAGTCTGTAGGGAATCCTGGTGGATTAGTGAGGAGGTTTGGGCTAAAGTAAGGTTAAAACAGAATCAGTTTATGGAGTTTACTTTGATTCAGGATAAGGCACACGGAGATAGAACTAGAGCATATGAAAGGTATAAGCAAGCAAAAAGAGAAGAAAAGAAGGCAGTAACTAAAGAAAAATAAAAGGCGTACGAGGAATTGTAAAAGAAATCAGATTCTAAAGAGGGACAAAACGATATTTACATGATAGCTAAAGCTAGAGAGAGAAGAAAAAGGGACGTTGGAAATATAAATTTTATGAAAGACGAGCAAGGAAGAAGCAAGAGTATTTCGCTGATGTTTTTAATGGGAGTAGGGTTAGGCAAAACAGAGAAGTAGATAGCACTAGTAGCACCGAGCTCCTACAAAATGACTCAACGATAAGCCAGGAGGAAGTCAAGTTCTAAGAAATATGTGAAGAAACAAAGTCGTAAGACTTGATCAAATCCATATAGTGGCGGTGCTTAGGAGGTGGGGGGTTAAATGGCTGACAATTCTTTTCAACGAGATTTATAGAAGCGCTAAAATGTCAGAGGAATGGAGACTCAACGAGATTATCCCAATTTATAAGAACAAGGGGCATGTAAAAGTTTGTAGCAACTATAAAGGGATAAAGCTACTTAGTTATATTTTGAAGTTATGGAAGAGAGTGATTGAGATAAGGCTTCGACGTGCGAAAACGGTGTCAGAGAATCAATTTGGTTTTATGCCTAGACGCTCATCGACCTAGGAAATGTACCTTATCAGATGTCTAATGGCAAAGTATAGGGAAAGACAAAAAACTTGCACATGGTGTTCCTAGATCTAGAGAAATTTTATGATAGCGTTACACGCGAGTTGATTTGTAAGACCCTAAACGATAAAATCTCAACCACATGATCATGATTTGATTAGATCAGTTCTTTAAAAAAGTTGATGGGTCATCAACTAAATCCAAAGTGTAAAAAGGACATTTTATGCATGGTGTATGAAATTCTTGTAACCAGTTTGGTGATACACGGATGATGCACATTCATTTATTTTGTATTTCTCCATTGATTCACAACAATACAAATCAACAAAAGAATCAAAAAATCGTTGATCCACAACAAAACTTATACATAACATATTTCTTATACACAAATCTCATGCATACACTGATACATTATGCACATTAAAATTTTTGCATATATATTAGTTTACTATATACATATATACTCACTTATCGGATGTTTTTCTAGAAGCAGTCTCTTTACCTTAGGGTAGAAGTACGACTGTCTACATCTATCATCATTAGTACTCTGTTTGGACTAAGTATTATTATTGTTGTTGTGTTACGTGTGTCAAAAAAGAAAGATGATGTGGCATTAGGTTAGTGGCCACGTCATATTTTTGTGTTTTGAGCTTGTAGATGTAATCCGTTTAATTAAGAATCTTAAAGTCTATTTGTATTACTGGAATGCTAAATCTGATGAGATGATTTATTAATCAAATAACTTGATTTTACCACTTTCATAAATCGTTATCATTGTCTCTGTTAGTACTATGGAACACCACATAATCTACCTTACACTTTTGAGTTTTGAGTTTTAATAGAAAGGTAATAATAATGCAATAACAATTATTCAATTGTATTACTTATTTACATGTACTAATAGCTTAAAAGTGTCGTTTAAACTTTTAACTGTAGCATAAATTAATACACAAAAGATTACACACCATGGAGATCCTTGAGAAAGGCGTGCGAATATTAAAGTCAAAGGGATCTTTTTTTGGGGGAGGGGGGAGGATGTCATCATTAGGGTAGTCTTATTACTTCATATTCAAAGAAAGCCGATTCTTCTTTTTCAAAAGGAGATCATGGATTATTTCTTTTTCTGCATACTTTTCATGTACGTGATAGAGACAAATGTGTGAAAAATGTAATCAACTAACATATGACCTTCGTAATATATATTTAACTACTCGAGTGTATATTGTATGTGACGAACTTACTTATTTAATACATTATAAGTAAACAAAGGGGCAACTTCAAGTTTCTAGCAATGTATGTACCCTTTTCATTTTCTATTTAAATTAATTTATTTAATTCCACGTAATTGGATACTGTTGGTCTCGGTTTGTCAAATATAAGTATTAACTACTAACAACAAATGAAAATAGATAACCAATTCAAGTTTAAAGTTTTCTATTATTGATTTGAATCAATTGAATACTTGACAAAGTTTACTTGTGGAAATGGACAAAACAGACAAGTCTAAGTAAACTAACTTGTGACAAATTTGGCCTTAATAGATCATCAGCGAATAGCTCGCTGATGATGCTTAGTGATCAACACTTAACAGATAAGTGAGGGCACTTGGTTATCTGATAAGCAGGAACGTGCTTGAATCACAGGTTGATCGCGAATATAAAATTCTGGACATTTAATATGGTAGTTGAGTGTGGTATTTATAGTCTCACACAATGAGAGATAAAAAACCAACACGTGTCAACACCATATTAGTTGAGAAAGTAATGCAATTTCCAAGGTTTGGATGTGACATTACATCCTAAGAATAAAGTTTATATTTTACTTTATTCCTAGGTTACAGAAACAGTACTAGGAATTAAATGCAATTGTACAATAAGTGAACATACATATCTTTGAGAAGATATGCACGCTTTCTTGTGTACTGTATAAGTTGACCTTCTATTGTACATTAGTTATTTGTTAGACCTAATGTACTTTCTTGGGTAAATGCATGAATAGCTGGTTAATAGAGCGGGGTTGATTTCCACATCAGTGAACTGCTCTCTGTCTCTAACCTGAGTCTTCGACTTCAACAGATTCTTCAAGTTCTTGACAGCGTCAGCCAGTGTAACTTCTAGAGACTAAGTGTTCATCAGCAAGTAATGATTACTTCATTTAAGTTCTAAGCTACAAGAAGTAAGTCACTGCTAACATATGCAGTGATCAGAGTAGACTTAGTGAATATTCTAAGTATAGAATAGCTCACTGATTAATTTGATCAGTGAGTATCTCTGATATCTACTCTACTGTTCGCTACTAACAGATGCAGCGAACGATAAGAACACTTAAGAGATTTTGTCATCTATAAATTACATTTGTGGGGTCTTTGACCTAACAGATACAATCATACATTAACACAAAACCAAAAATTCAAAATTAAACCAACACCGATGACCACTATTAATCAACAAAATCTGGTAATTAAACACCATAAATAAGCCATAGAACTTACAAAATAAATGCATAAACAACAAATCCAACAGATGAGAACAAATCTACAAACAAATGTGTATTCATACTTTCACATCTATAAACCAAATTCCAAATCTAAACACATCAATAAAAGAAAACTTTCATATTTGTACAAACACAATGGATAAAAATGAAATTAAACTCGCATTAAAAACGCATGTAGGAAGAAGGCGATGCGGTGGTGCTTTGGGTGCGACCGAAGGTGACTGGCGGCGTTGTTGTTGTTTAACAGTGTTATTGATTACTAGTTTTTAATTGTGGTGAGGGGGTGGTGCTTCATGAATATGGTGCTTGTGGGTTAATGAAGAATGAAACAAGAGAACAATGGTGTGGTTGTTGTACGTGTTTGCATTTCAAGAAACAATTGGGGTGTCGGTGTTCTTTTTTTCCAAGTTAAAAAGGAAACAAATATTAAAAAAATGAAATTATCTAGTGGGACATATTTTGGTGACGAGAAAATGACACATCTCTAATTTAATACACATCATATTTAATTAAATTATTAAAAGTAACAAAATATTGGCAACTAATTGAACAAGCTGCCCATTAGGTACATTGTACCAAAATATCAATTTTCCTACACACAATTTACACCCGAGTATTTAAGTATACACTACAATATCAAATGTTAATTAATTGTATTTTCGCTCACTTATCCCATGTGAATATGGTTTCTTCTTTCTCCATAACCAATCTTCTTGGTTACAATCAACATCTTTGTTTAAAGAAGAAATAATAAATTGTCTTTGATACACCATAGATGTTGGAAAATTTGAATAAAAAGTGTATATTTCCCGATCTTTGAACCTAATTATTTATATGTGAATATAACTATATGTAAAATTTTATATGTTTGTATAGCTGTTGACAAGAGCTTCATAATAGTGTATAATATGTTCAAAATTTATAAGAGGTGAAAGAGATATCGAAACTCAAAGTGAGGTGTATGAAACTTGAAGTTGATGGGTATTGGATTGTCCCATATTGGAAAAGGGAACAAAAAATGAGGTATTTATAGGTCTAAGTGTTAAAGCGTGTTGAATAAGCTTACCACAGTTACATACACCAACTTCTATGCGCAAGGGTGGTTGTAAATCCTTGGCCAAAATGGGTTAGGGCTAAAACTTTTCTCAAGATATCTTCCAAACTGTTGGGGTCCTTGCTCTGGATGGTTTACATTCTCAATAAAAATGTCTATCTATAAAGCGTTGAGTTGAAGAGGGAACAAGTCGGCTCCTCATTCATGGTGCGACGTGCGGACACGAATGCAGTTTAAAAAAACCTAAGCTTGTACAAACCGGTTTTTGCTGCAACCCGTACTTTTGGACCGAACCCTTGACCCTTTCGACCCGTTTGACCCATTACAGTTTCTGTGATAGAAATAGAAGCCTTATAGCTGCAATTCACTATCAAAATGATTTTGGTTGCTTTTAATTTCATTTTATTTTTGTAATTCGATTCGAAATTAATTACGATTTAAAGTCAATGATTTGGTTTCTTGATAAAAGTGATATGCTAAGCGTTATATGAAGGATTTCATTATTCTTATCGAGACTTATTCAAAAAACTCATTCTCTTCCAACCTTACTCACGAAAACACTCTTAATCTGTGCTGCGATTTCAGACAAGTGTTTAAACTCTAGCAGTACGCTTGCATCGCCGTAACTTGAGAAACAGACGTGGAACCTATTTTAAGGAATTTGTGCCTAACATAAACTCCGGCCCGTTAACAATCTACTTGTTAATTTTCTATTTTCTTTTATGTTTACAGTTTCACTTGAGTTACTACTTCCTACAATAGATATTTTACGATTGAAGGTGATTTTACATTTTCTTTTACGTGTATACCACAAATCGAAACCCCATTAACCAACCCAACCATACCCTCTAATTAGGGGTGAGCAAAAACCGAACTAAAAAACAAAAAACTGAAAAAACTAAACCGAAAAAATCGACAGTTTTGGTTTTCGACTTTTTAAAAACCGACCAAAAAACCCGAACCAAACCAAACTTCTTAAATATCATATATATAAATACATATAACATATATACATATATATACAACATGTATATGCATGTATGTATATTTAACTTTTTAGAGTAAAATTTTGAACTCATTTCTAATATATATAAAGAATATATGTGGATATATATATCAATATATGTATATACAATGTACATTTATAAAAGTATTTGACAAATAAGCTTAACTGGAAAAATCGAATCGAGAAATCGAAATCGAACCAAACTGACTGTTATTATTTTTAAAAATTCAAAAACTGAACTTTCAATTCGATTTTCGATTTTAGCCAAAAACTGAACCATGCTCACCTCTACCTCCAATTTTCCAAAATACATCTCTATCACAAAATTAATAAAGAAAACTTTTCTACCAACAATCACACTATTATTAGTTAATCAAATTCTTTTATTTCATTCTAACTTTACTTCACTATCAAAATGATTCTGGTTGCTTTTAATTTTATTTTTGTAATTCGATTCAAAATTAATTACGATTTAAAGTCAATCATTTGGTTTCTTGATAAAAGTGATATGCTAAGCCCTATATAAAGGCTATCATTATTCTTATCGAGACTTATCCAAAAAACTCATTCTCTTCCAACCTTACTCACGAACACACTCTTAACTCTGTTGCGATTTCAGACAAGTGTTTATACGCTTGCAACGCCGTAACTTGAGAAACAGACTTGAAACCTATTTCAAGGAAATTATGTCTAACACAAACTCCGGCCCTTTAACAATCGTACTTGTTAATTTCTATTTCTTTATGTATACAGTTTCACTCGGGTTACTATTTCATACAATAGATATTTTACGATGAAAGGTGAATTTATATTTTCTTTTACGTGTATACCACAAATGGGATCCATTTGACTTGAATTAAAAGAACGACCAGCTCGACCTGTTACCTGATTAACCCGAAACCCCATTAACCAATGTTTTGAAACCCGGGTCGACCCGGCCAGTCGAACCGGGTAGAACCGGAACCGGGACTCAAGCCGGGTCTACTACACCCGGGTTAATGTGCAAGTCAAACTCGGTCGAACCCGGCCGGTTTCCCGGTCAGTTGGGTTGACCCGATGGACCGGACCGGAATTGACTCGAATATCATTTTTTTTTCTTCCTAAATACTAAAAATAATATAGAAAAGTGATGATCTTTTCTTGGTACTTCATCATTTCTCACACCTCTCTTCTTTTCTTAGTTCTAACCCTAGATCTAAAACCACCACCACCCATCCTTCATTAACCTCTGAACGCCACCACCGCAACCTCCTGTTGCCGCCACCACAGTCTCCTGCCACCACCACCGTACCCTACTACCGCCACCGTACCCTTCTTAGATGTGACTAAACAATTCATCTAACATATAAATATACTTGATGAGAGAGAATAAGGTTTGATTTTTGGATTTAGTTTAGATTTGAAGTGTTGGAGAAAGCTTTGATTTTTTCAGAATATGAAATGGGTGGGGGCTACGTATAGGTATTAGGGATTTTGGGGAATGAAATTAGGAATCAGTTGGGCCATGAGGTATTAGTGGGGTATTAGGGGAATATTGTATGTTGGGCCAACAAAAGCTTCTTGGGCCGAATTCAATTTCTTGGGCCACAAGTTCAACACACCCACGCGAAGACTGCAGTATAAAATGGCTTTGAATAACACTCATCCGATTGGACCGACCGATTCGACTGATCCGACCGAAACTGAAAATATTACCAGGTCATACTAAAAAAGTCGGATTTTAAAACATTGCCATTAACCAACCCCACCCTACCCTTCAATTTTCCAAAATACATTCCATCACAAAATTAATAAAGAAAACTTTTCTACCAACAATCAGACTATTATTAATTAATCAAATTCTTTTATTTCATTCAAACTTTACTTAAACAATCAAATATTATTGTTTCACCCAAAATATTCTTTAAATAAAATATTGTGATTGTGAATGAATATAAAAAGGGGTTGACAATGTCAACAATTTAAAAATGTTTCTATTAAGCAATTAGGTTCATTTATCTCATCTCACTTAGTTTAAGAATATTACCCGTACTCTAATGAATACATAATATACATTTATACTTTGTGCTTTAATTTCATACGGAGTTTAATTTAATTTGATATATTATTTAATAATCTTATGACATCAATTATGATAGCAGAATAAAAATAATGAATAAATAATGTGTATTCTATATTTTTTACATAATTCAAAATATCTTTAAAAGCATTGTCCCTTATACATTAAAATACGTATTTTAATGCTTTATGTGTATATACGAGTTTCGAAAATAGTATTACAATATTCTAGTGAATGAACCAAACATCACATTTTATTTATAAAAAAAAAGGAAATAAAACCTCAATTTGTTTATAAAAAAACTAAAGGTCATGAAAATGTAATAATAAATAATAAATCATTATTAAAATAAATAAATTAAAGGCAATGTTTTCATTCTCTAGTTAAATTTGCCCAAACCAGTATTTTGTACAGAAACAGCTCAAAGAATGAAATGAAGTAATGAAGCATCTGATACAAGAAGAAAAGGTCCTATGATCAGTGTTATGAATACATACATCCGTATGATAATTACTAGTAAAAACTAAGAGATCGAACGCAAGACATATTAACGAAAATATCATTTTAAACAATCGAATAAGATAAAATCGGTGATAGCACAAAGAAAGAATAACATAAGTCAATTAGATACATAATCAACGTAATCCATCTTGATATATAGCTCATTAATTTGCATTCATTCTTATTATCTATCTCTTTTTGCTTGATTGAGCTGAACTCCCATCAAACAGCTCTTCAATACATGTTTCTATATCTTCTGGCTGATACTTTATATACTTCTCCGTTTGCCTTCCTGGAGTAAACACTTGACTAAACCTTCCCATAAACGACCTATAAGCCGGTATCACAATAGCCGATATCGAAACTCTAAGTTCCGATTGAAGCTGCTCATCGCTTACTACCCAAGTAGTTTGCGTTCGATGTATCTCATCAAACATAGTGTTAAAACTCTTGAATCGCTCTTTCAGAACCGGCTTCATTACCTTCCCATTCACGCTCAGTCCCTCGTGACTCAAACAATTCAACAATCTTGTCCAAGTTTCTCGCTTGTAATTTGTATGATAACTTCTTATATCCGAAGACCGTCTCCTGACCCATGGATCCCCCATTAAAGTTCGCATTTCCCCTGTCCCTTTTGTTTTCTGCAATATATATCTTCCATTATTCATCATGAAAATCAAACTCAATGAGTTATCTCTATACAGCCTAGATTTCGTTTCTAAATTGGCATCCAACAGATCCATAATTTTGCCCAATTGTGACTGAAACGGTGTTTCATTATCCTGAAAACTCGGACCGGACTCTGATCCTGTAGCTGAATCCGCTTGATCGATTTTCTTATGCTCTTTAAACACTTGCTCCAGGGTGTCACTATACTCGCACGCGTACTTTAGATAATTCATTGTGTAACGAGTTAACGGATGTACCGCTCCACCAGGAACCGGTGTTCTCGCTGAATCAGCTTTTATCGAGTGTTCGAGTTCTATAAAGATATTGTATATAGACTCACCAAGCATTGTACTAATCAAGGAAACCACGGATTTAAGCGGATTCATATACTCATCAGATAACAATTTCTCAACCTCAGGGATGCTATCTCGTAACGTCTCATAAATATCTAGAAACTTAAACAATTTCTCAGCTGATCGTTTCGTCATCATAACTGCTTCTGCAAAACCGAGAAAATAAAAAAGTACAATTCTCGCTAGCTTGCCAAACAAGCTATCAGCAATAGCAGAGTTATAAGAAAACACAGCGTCCACTAGCTTCCGTTCGCTAGGTAACAAAGAATTACAAAAACATTTAAACATATTCATCCATGAACCTACCTCTTTTTCAATCAGCTCCCATTGCATCTTCTGCATTTCATCTATTGAGAATTTTTCAAACGACAATAGCTTCATATTTTGTTCGATCGCGTTTCGTCGAACAAATAAATAAATTTCACTACACTCTGTTTCATGACCTCCTTGAATCAATCCATTCGCTAGTTTATTCAGATTCAATATCATCTCATCTGAATAACCTAAAAAATCGTCTTTCTCGGTTTGTGATTGATCAGATTGATCCGGTAATTCCGTTTCAGACGACCCCTCTCCAACGTTACTAACAGACACCGAAAGCTGTTTCATTTTCGCTTCTTCGATTTTATTTTCCTGATCTCGATCGTATGACGTGTGATAATCGTCAAGGATCGATTTATATTCGTCTTCGATTATCGACATTGCGCGTTGCTGTATACCGCTAATCCTGTTAATCGCAGCGGCGTAATTTTCGTCAGAATGAAATTTAGATAATGATTTTAAAAGCTTAGATGTTCGATCAACGGATTCGATAAATGAAAACGAAGATAATTTATCTTCTTCAATCTGAATCCATTTCTTCGAACCGGATTCGTATTCGATGATCTTAACGTCGAAAAGATCGGCGAAATTTTGAACGGGTTCAACGATTTCAGGCGGTGGAGATTGATCATTGGAGTCTACTAGAGAAATGAATTGATCAATTTTTTCGTAAAGTTTACTGTCTTGAGATGTAACGGACGTTGGTTCGTTGTCGATTTGTGGTATCTGATCATCAGAAGGTTGGTTGGTGGTGTCTGG
Source organism: Logfia minima (assembly GCA_963921325.1). Taxonomy (NCBI): domain Eukaryota; kingdom Viridiplantae; phylum Streptophyta; class Magnoliopsida; order Asterales; family Asteraceae; genus Logfia; species Logfia minima. The sequence continues at coordinate 27,287,704 of OY992768.1, forward strand.
AGGTGTTAGATCTTGATCCTCCATTTGAATTTGAATTTGAATTTGAAGGAAGAATGAATGTGTTTTGGGGGAAATGGAATGAAGGGGAAAGATGACGGGGAGAGAAAGAGGAAAAGAAAGGAGAAGGTGATGGACGTATGATTTTTGGAAGTGGAGAAGACGAGCGAAAATGATGGACAATGGTTAGTATTTCCTTTTTTATATTTTACATTAATTAAGAAAATTATTTACATGCTTAATTAATATTTATTAAGAGCGGATGAGTGTAGTAAGGATGAACATTAGTACCGAACTTTTAATAGTGTATCTGTATCTGTACCATACCACTTCAAATGGTCCGGTACTCGGTACTCACTTTCTATATTTTATAAGATTTATGTGGAAAAAACATTAATGACTAATACATTATGTCCGTTATCATATCATGTGTATATGAACACAAAATGATATTTTTCAGCAACTAAACAAAACTAGAGTTGATTATCACGTATGAATACAATTAGAATTTTATAGAAGTCTAGCTAGTGTATTTCGACACAAAAATTCACGTTTTAGAACCTTAGTTAAATCGAATTCCGATGTATTGCTTATTAACATATAGCTAAGACCCGTGACTTTGTGTCATTACAAAATCACGTAACATGGTACAAAACAACATTTTTGTATATATATATATACATTTTTCTTAGTCATTGTCCTTCTATGTTACAAGATTAATTTTTTCTTTATTTGAGATACATTGATATTTATTGCCTTTAATTTTTATCGAATATAGAATACGTACACAAGGGTTCATTCATATACACATTAATTATTATTTTTTATTATAATTTCGGTATCAAACCGGGTATGGTACCACTTTTACCGTACCGGTACTGGAACCGTACTCGTACCATCCCACTTCATTTGGTACAGTATTCGGTACTCACGTTAGGGCCAAAAAGAAAAGCGGTACCAACCGATTCGGTACTGGTTCCGTACCACGCTCATCCCTAGAGTGTAGGGTTCTAGTAATAACATTATTAGTTAAAGATACTCGAATTTTTTTAAATAATAATAGATTTTGAATTGTATAGGTAGACAAATTTATAACAGTGAGGTTATTAGTATCAACATAATATCTATGTTATACAGTGGTATATAATATTTTATTATTGTAAAGTGTGAACTCAGTGATAGTCATATACGTAGTATTGTTTTTGTTGTTCACATATTATCTATAATGGTGATTCAATAATAGTAGTCTACTCGTATGTAGAGTTATCGATTCAAGATATGACAATATGTTTTAGGAGTATGATAAAATTAATATAAAATAAAAGTTACGCAAGTTATATTTAAAAACATTAAATATCAATTTCAAAAGTTTCTATCTATAAAATGTTAAGATACTTTATATATATTTTATATATATATATATATATATCTGATCTACAAATTCATTTATAGGCGATGCAAATAGATGAATAAATGAATGCTCTGACTTTGTTGGTTTTAATGCATTAAATGTTATTAAACCCTTATATGATACCAAAATGTATGTCGAACATTATGTGAAGAGTGCACCGTTCAAGCTTTATATACTTCGTACGTGTAAATAGCACTAGGGTATTTACTTTTTTTCTTTAAAAAGAATAATAAAAAAATGTATATCCATATTTTGTAAGTTATTATGTGAATTAGACATCTTAACCATCTAATATAATATATATATATATATATATTTATATTATTGGATAATATGCGACTGATAAAATTTTATAAATCATATGTTGATGTATCTATATCGTTCTCCAAAATTAGATGGCAGATAATGTTTGAATGTGAACTGAACGAATTTCATTGAACTTATAATTTTTTCTAACAAATATAACGTATAGATAGAATGCTAAAAGAATAATTAAAAGAATAATGATATATGAACCTAAACTTATGCTTAAAGGTGTGCATGTACCTAATGATTTCATTGGTACATGTGTAAATTTTAGTGATAGAGATATAGAGAGATAATTAATGAGATATAAATGTTAAAATTTATATTGTTATGCACGTGTTTAGGCTTAAATTATTATACATATATAACATTACTCATAATAAAAAAGACGGGTGATTTTAGTTAATATTTTCACATTGTTGTATTCAACATCCAATTTAAGACGTTACATTGAAATAATATCAAAATGTACTATACGACAGCATACGTTGTTAGAATTTCGGTGATGAATGCACTAATTAAGGATTCATATAATATTGGTTTGTAAATGTGTGGATCACCATAATCAGGGGATAGATTTAATCGTTTTGATTTGGTATCTTGTGTTACGAATGGTGCTACCCACGTCTTCAGTTCTACCAACACACATTCCATTGTTTATTTCCAAGTATGATTTCAAATATAACCTATTGGCATGTTTGTAGTTTTTATGAACCCTATGAAATGAACCATCAAACAATCGATTTTATCGGGTTTGTTTATATGAAACAGCTCGCTTGGAATATTAGGTGAAATAATATAGTACTTTAGAGTCTTAGAGACCACTTCAAACATTGTATTCTAAATCTTCAACTAAAATAAGTATTCCAAATCATTTTTCGTGCAAGATATGACTTTGAAGTTGGATCTTTAAAACAATTACATAACTATCGAAAATAATTAAAGCACGTAAATTAAAGTCATCCTCAATATATACACTAAATATTAAATATTATCAGATAGTGTAAAAAATTAATGTAATTTTTATTCGAAACAAGACACTAAAATTATGTAAAAAATTGGTGCAACACTATGATTTTTTATTTCATATATTAAAATGCGGATTGAGGACGTGTTAAGCACTTTCTTTAGAAAAGATTAACCTCCACTTTGAACATGCTGGTGAATTACGGACTAACTTATTTCCAGGATTCAACCTCAATAAAAGAACTTTATGCAATGCACATAAAGCCCACATGAACATCAATGAATTGCATTTGTGAAAATGAAAATGTATCAGATAGTTTGTGTGTGAAACTGATGAATTATGCACCCATTAATAGTTTCGTTTTTGGCTGTTAACACCAACCAACATGACTACTGTTGGTTCACACCCTTTCAGAATAACCGTCACATAATCTGTTTTCATAAATGGGTAGGAAATAATAGAAAATAAAATTGTGACAAGGCAAAAGATGCAAATGATTAAATCTATGATTTAATTACTAGCCTAGTACCCACACCATAAGGTAGCATCGACAATGTTATTTAACTGTATGTTCATTAAAGTATAAGTTAAGTTTAATTGTAAGTTTTAGATCAAACAAATAATAATATGAAGTAATATAATGAACAATATTTGAACAAAAAATCATATAAGATTTGAAAAACGTCGCGTGTCAATATATATGAGTACTTTATATATGCCATATTCATACAGTGACGTGAAAAAGTACATAAACGGGTAATTGAGAATAAACTTATACTTCAAATAGCAAAATCCTAACACACATGAAGAGATTGGTTTCACATCGTTGACCATGAAATTATTTGCAATAATAAGAGATAGTTTAATTTACAGACAGTGAAATGATATAAAAATATATGTCTACCAGAATAAGAAAATTTTAAAATCCATATTGATTAATGTAATTAGCGAAATATCTCCAAATCTAGTCACAAAATGAGAGGTATGTAAACTGATTTGTAAATACGTATTGCATTATAATGTTAATAATAAACAACTAATTGTACCTTATTCATCATGCAAGACTTCTCGGTATACAAGGTTTGATATGTAGACACCTTCACGATTGAATTGTTCGACGGGTTTCACTAATACATTGGTGTTATCACGTAATATTCCTCTCGATAACGCAACGTAAAGTTGTCCGTGCGAAAATACGGAGTCCGTTAGATAAACAACAACATTCAATTTTGTGTGCCCCTGAGCTTTATTTATCGACATAGCAAAGCTAAGCCAAATAGGAAATTATTTTCGCTTGAGTTTGAATGGGAACCTGTCATTTATGACTAATGCTCGTCCCGATCTTGCCTTTGATTTCAAGCATAACCCGCTGACTAGTAATGAGGCAGTGAAACCGATTTTTTGATATCTTTGATGAACAACAACAATGCATGGTTTGTTTATACGTCGAGTGTGTTCACTATCAATCGAGGCATTCATAGTTGCCTTTAGTGATGCAGATTGGGCAAGTTGTATAAACGATCATAAAATAAACTCAAGACATGAACTAATATTCATAATTGTAAGAACACCTACTAATTTAAAATATGTCACCAGGAGATACTTGGGGCTGTGATATACACCTAGACGATATCTTAAGAAGTCTTTAGAAGTAAACTTTTGGGTGTAACTAAGTCGACCCACGGGGAGACTCGGTGTTGTAAGGTCGAAGACACTTGGCTTAGCAGCCAACCAGCGGGTGAAATCGGCAACGTTGTTAGTGGTTGGTTTAGCGGCTGTTATCAATCTTGGCGGATGGGATCATACCCAAAAGTGAGAATAACAATTAGCATTAAGAAAAGATTAGTGAGAAGAATATAAAGTTATAACTAAAAATGAAATTGAGCGAGTTAGACATTATTTAATCATAAGGTCGAGGACACTTGGCTCACTACAGAAAAATGAGAAAAAAAAAAGACGAGGGACTATTACCGACGATAAAAATCGTCGCTAAAATCCACTAAATGACAAAAAAATGCCGGTGTTTACTAGACACCGGTCAAACATTTGATCAAACCTTTTAGCAACGATTTTATCGTCGCTAAAGGTACACTTATTAAATTTGCTTTTAATTTTTGGCTCTAAAATATTACGTTTTTCTGCCCGACTTTTAACAACAATTTTATCGTCCCTAAAAGTATTTTTATTTATTTTCCTTTTTAATTTTGGCTCTAAAATAATTCATTTTCGCACCCAACTTTTAGCGATGATTTTTTTGACCTTTAGGGACGATTTTATCGTCCTTAAAGGTATGTTTATTTATTTTTATTTATATTTTGATCAAAAATCAAAATTTTCCATGCAACCCTAAATACTTTGTGTCGTCTTATTTATAAAAATAAAAATTAACATGAAATCCTTTTTATATGATAAATTAAAATTTTATAAAACTATATTATAATTATAAGTTGTTTATTGTTTAGGATTTAGGAATTAGTGGGTTAGAGTTTAGGGGCTAGTGTTATGATTATGTCGTTTTGATTTACAATACGAAATATAAACTATAAAATGATAAATTATGTAATTATAAAAGTAGTTGGGTTGTTAAGTGTTTATTGTTGAGGATTGTTTGGGGTTTGAGGTTTATCATTAGGTCTTACCATTTAGGGTTAACGTTTATGATGACGTCGTTTTGATTAACAATACCTCATATAAACTTTTAAATGATAAATAATGTAATTATTAAAGTAGTTGATTTGTTTAGTGTTCATTGTTGAGGGTTTATCATTTAGGGTTTAGGGGTAAGCGTTTAGGGTTTGGGTTTGTAGAATAAATAAATAAATAACCCTTTATATATATCCATAGAGGTATGTACATAGATCGGATAAAAAAAATTTTTAAAAATAATTAATGTAAGACATATCATTGAACTCTGAAAACTTTTTACTACATCAACTAAATCTCAATTACCGAATAAAAGGTTATAGAATTTTAATTAATCAATGAGCAGTTTAGGGTTTGGGTTTATGATATCTAAGGTTTTGAGTAGCAATAGGACGTATAAAATTTTGAATGGTAAATTATGTAATTCCAAAACTAGTTGGGTGGTTTGGGGTTTATCGTTGAACGTTTATCGTTTAGGGTTGATCGTTTACGAGTTAGCGTTTAGGGTTTGGGTTGATGATAACTAAGTTTTGATTAACAATAGGACATATAAACTTTATAATTTAATTAAACATAAATATAATTATAATTTAAACATAAATATAAATATAATTAAAATAAAATAAATATAAATATAATTTAAAAAAATTAGAGTTAGTTATTTTGAACCGACAAAATATAACGATCACACCCCTATTCAATTAATCGAGTTAGTTATTTTGAACCGACAAAATATATTGGTCACACCCCTATTTGGTATCAGAGCCACGCAAAGTTTTTTAAAGGGAGACATGGAAAGGATTATATATGTAGAGCAAATTTTAGCTATGTCGATTAATTTTATATATAATGAACTTGTAGTTTTTGAAAATAATAGATTAATAAATAATACTAGTAACTCCGATATAGAAATGGAAGACTATATTTCTGATGAAGATTTTACTTACGATAGACTTGAGTGGACAAACTCAAACTATATAGTAAATGATTCCGATTGGAGATATAATTCTTCTTAATGGACAAACCAAGTTTTAGTCTCTTGAAAGAAAGTGATAATTTACTAAAGATAGATAAAGATTTCATAGAAATACAAAAAATTATTATTTATTATGGAGAAAAAATAATATTTGAATTAGATAAAGTAGGAGACTTACTTAAAATAGTTAATCAAACAAAATAAACAAATAAAGATATTAAACAAATAAATAAAAATGTAGATAATTACCAAGACCCTTTAGTCCAACTATTACTTAATATGAAAATACCTAAAGGATATAAAGAAAACTAGATATGTCTTCTATTTCAGAAATAGACTACATACCTTCTGAAGTAGATAATTTAATAACTCAAATAGGAGATATGAATATTGACGATAGAATAGTGAACTTAAAACCTGAGATTAAACAAGAAAATTGGAATGCTAACGTAAATGATACTCCAAGGAGTAGCAAAGAAATTCTCATAAGAAATGAATTCAATAGATCAACTAAAGGCTATGCAGCTGTCCAATCAACGATAAGGAAAAAAGAAAACTATGTTCCCTATGAAATCATGAAAAATGAGCCGATTAATCCTTTTGGAATATATTTGGATTTAGATTGTATTAGTAATACAGAGGAAGCAATAGATAAATGGGAAACAACTTTTAGAATAACAGTCTCTGTAAATAAAATAGAGATAGATTATATTAAAGGCTTTTTAGAAAGAACTTTATTAAATAGTGCTTTAAGGTTTTGGCAGAACATGCACCCAGATATGAAAAGAACAATTTTTGAAACAGATAATACAGTAACAAATATCATAACTAGTGCTGTAGAAGTATTAATACTAGAGTTTTGCGGAGAAGGAAATATTTTAAAAGATCTTCCTACTATTAAAAAATATTCTACTGTCTTTTTAAGGTTACAATTATGCGATATTTGTGAAATAGATAGATATATTTGTGTTTTTCAAGATTATTACTATCACATATACAACCAAGTAATAGCTACAGATAGCTACTTGCCACTATTTTTTACTAAAATACCTTACCCATGGGGACAAAAATTGATAGATAGATATAACCCAGGGATGACGGATACCTTAGGAAAAAGAATAGCATTTGTAAAAGATAAATTAAGCGAATGGGGTGCTGATGCAATATTAGCCAAAACCACTAGAGGTTTAAAGAAAAGAATATCTTTATGTTGCGATAACACTAAAATGCCTATAATGATAGGATGTGACATTTCATACTATTACAAAAAGATTAAAAGCAAGAGAAAACAAAAATCGAAAGAATGCCAATGTTATTTTTGCAAAAAGATAGGTCATTATGCTAATAAATGCCCAAAAAAGTTTAATAAAAAATTAACATATTTGAGATAGATGAAGATATTGAAAAAATGATTGACGAAGGGGACTTCATCCAAATACATGACTTTTAGAATATAGATTCTAATGAAAGTATATTTATATTAACAAATACAGAATATACATCATTTGAAGATGAGTAACTTAGAAATAATATCAACAAATTCTTCTAATATAGATAGTTCAATAATTGATGATCAAAATGAACAAAATGGAGAATATAAACAAGAAATTTTAATAGATAAGAAAAAGTTAAAACAAATACAACATGAACACTTTTCTTTATCTAAATATTCTGGATTTAAAATCAACACTTTATAAAAATTAGGAATAAGACCTAGAAACCATCATTTATTTTATGGACTAAATATCCAAGAAAGAGCATTAGATATACATGTAACTTCTAACAAAGTCATGATACCTTTGCTATGTAGAAAATATATACAAGACAAATTACAAAAAGTCAGAGCTAACGTTAGATATACTTTAGGATGGATACATATAGGAGTTATACAAATAATAATAAAATCAACCTTTAAAGAAGGAATAGATACACCCATAGAATTGGCTATAATGGATAATAGAATTCAAAACAGAGAAGAATCATGTTTAGGGATTCTTAGGGGAAATTTGCAATATGGTAAATTAAAATTTAATATTTACCCAAGGATTTCTTATCATATACAAGATAAAGATTTTGATAAAACACTAAGTTTATTACAAGATTTTAAAAGGAAACATTTCTTTGAAAACGATAATAGAACTTACTCTATAACATATGTTATTTCTTATGCTATATCAAATACACATCACTCAAATTGTTTTAGTATAAAAAATACCATAGATTTCCCTAACCTATTTAATGGAGTATGCCAGGTGCAGATACCAACATTACCATAGATAGAAGAAATAGAATCAAGACCCTTAAATCTAGACTTACAAGATAAACCTTTGTTAGTTGACCAAATGATGCCTAGACTATCTTTTACAAATACAGGTGTTTTTAACCACCCTTTAAAAAGATTAACTAGCTCAAGTAGATTTGAATCAATGATAACAGCAAAAGAAGATAATTTAAGAAATTACCAAGTTCAAGGAGAATATTATGATGGGATCAAATTCTTGTATGTTAACATCCTTATAGATACAGGAGCAAATGCAAATTATATAAGTCACAAGTTGTTCTCACTTCTGAAAAAAATTTATATTAGATGAGCCCCATCAATATAATAACTTTAACGGAGAAATAAACGAGATAAATGAAGCAATATAAACAATGTTAAAATTCGGACATGAATTAATTCCTATAAGATTACTAATAGAGAATGAAGGTGAAAATGATACATTAGAAATTATGTTAGGATTAACTTTTCTAGAAAATGTTAAACCCTATCATATAACATCTTATGGATTAAAGATAACCTTCAATGGCAAAATGATATACATACCCAAATGACAAGTCCATTTAGTATTTATATACCTATATGAATTACTTCTAAAAATTATAGAGCTGAATATTTTGCTGCATACATAGATAATGATGTCGGAGCATGTATATGTAGATCAAATTGTTTCCCTAAAGAATACCACCAATAGTTATAACCCCATATAGGAAGAGGAATATATAACGCTATTATTAAAATGGATAAAGGCATCAAAGCACCAATAATACTCTTAGGGTCATACATGATTAAATGTGCTCCTTTTTACTTTTACGATTTACTATCATTTGATGTTTTATAAGGAAATAACTTCCAACAAACTTTTAATAAAGTAATATTCAATTTTGTATCCTATCAAGTAAGCTTTAAAACACCATGTCACCATTGGATAGTAGTTAAAAGACTCAAAAGAGCATAAAGAAAACAACGACCAATAATATTCAAGCCCCGCACAACACAGCGTGGTGAGTTAGGGTATAAAGAAAAACCGATTTTCCCTAAAGGAACACCCTTATTGAAATACCAAGTCATTTTAAGAATATTAGACTCAAACATAGAAGACATCAAAGAAAGATTAACAAAATGTTACACAGATAATCCACTACAATTTTGGACCAAAAATCAAATAACAGCTAAATTAGAAATGAAAGATAAAAACAAAGAAATAAGAGTTGAACCTATGAGGTATAACCCTGAAGACCAGAAAGAGTTTTTAAATCAAATTAAGGAACTATTAGACCTTAAATTAATTAGATTAAGCAATAGTCCCTATAGTTCACCTGCATTTATGGTTAGAAAACATGCAGAAGTAGCCAGAGGTAAGGCCAGGATGGTTATAAACTATAAAAAGTTGAATGATAATACTGTTTTTAATGGGTACTTTTTGCCACACAAAGAAAGCCTAATAAACTGGACTAGAGATAAAAAGATATTCTCAAAGTTTGACTGTAAGAGCGGATTTTGGCAAATAAAAATGCATCTAGCTAGTATTACATATACATCATTTTCTACTCCTCAAGGACAATATGAATGGCTTGTTATGCCCTCTGGATTAAAAAATGCCCCACAAATATTTCAGAGAAAAATGGATAGTATTTTTAAAGATTATGATTTTATTTTAGTTTATGTTGATGATGTATTTATATTGTCTAATGATATTCAGTCCCACTTAAGACATTTAGACGTATTTGCAGATTTATGTATAAAAAATGGATTGGCCTTATCAGAAAAGAAAACAAGATTGTTACAAGAAAATATAGAATTCTTAGGAATGAAGTTTGATGGTAAAGGAATAGAGCTCCAAAACCATATTTTAGAAACAATAATGGCTTTCCCAGACAAATTAAGTGATAAAAAACAAGTTCAGAGTTTTCTTGGAATACTTAATTATGCTTCTAATTTTATTCAAAATCTAGCACTATTTAGGAAGCCTTTCCAAGATTTACTAAAAAAGGATATATTTTCAGTTTTGATAAAAATTTAGAAACTCAAGTTAAAAAGATAAAGGACCACTGTAAGAATTTACCTAAACTACAACTACCAAAAGAAGATGATAGTTTAATTCTTGAAACCGATGCTTCTGAATACCATTGGAGTGGAGTCCTTAAAAGGATTGATTATAGTCCAGACCAAAATAAGATACGAGAAAGTATATGTAGATATTGCTCTGGAACTTTTATAGATACCCAAACTCGGTATCATATTAATGAAAAAGAATTATTAGTTGTTGTAAAAAGTTGCCAAAAATTCTATTACTTTTTGTTACCAACAAATTTTTTTTATTTTTAAGAACTGATAATACGCAAGTTAAGGCTTTTATTAAAAACAATTTTCCATCTAAGCCTGAGTTTAAAAGATTAATCAGATGTCAGACTCTTTTATTTGAATATAATTTTGATATTGAAATTATTAAATCTAACAAAAATGTTTTAGCAGATTTCTTAACTAGGGATGGCAAAGATAATTCAGGAGGTTAACAGATTACTTCCTCTGATGACAGAATAGATAGAAACAATCAACGACATTGTTTCCGATTATTATTGATATTGCAGAACTCCTAGGAAATTCAGGGCAAGTCAAAGATATGCTTATAACAGGTTGCATGTTGATAAGGACTAGAATAGGAAAATATAAAACTGATAGCGGGATAATAAAAGCTTTGATAAAAGAGGAAACAAAAAAGATGGATATTAGCTCTTCTTCAAAAATAGATATCTCTTCTTCTTCATCAGAAGAGACAATGCTAGATCAAATCCTAGATAAAGAGAATTCTAAAAAGGTTGGTGAATCTTTTTCTTTCAGACCACATTCTGAAAAGACAATGTTTAAAGACAAAAAAATGATTATCGAAAAACTCGTACCGATAAATTTTATCGAAAAACAAAGTTTTAGATGAAAGAACTATATAACCTTTGTGAAACCAATACTAGATATATAGATTTTTCTGGAGTTTACCCCAGACTTAACTATCTACAAGTCTCATCTCCTCAGGAGATTAGATACTGGTATGATTTTGGATTCATAAATTCGATATACCTTACTTCTCCAAATTTTCCAGAAATTTCCCAACTCCCATTTTGGATAGGAGAAGGAGTTAAAGATTGCTACATAAAAAATCCAACTATCACGCTAAAAGATATTTTAGTTTTGAAATTCCTCTCAGCAGGACCAGATTTTCATGAAGAACAAACATATTCTGCTTATCATTTTATACAATTGGGAAAATCTGAATGTTTTACTATTTCTTTCCCAACAAATACAAAAGAATTTCAAAGATATTGTCAAAGTGACATCCATTTTAAAGAGCCATTGGTATTAGAACGGTTCTTCAAGGAATGGAAGTAAGCTTTAAAAGAGGATTCCACACTTACAGCGGAAATAAAAGATTTTTCTTCAATAATGATATCCCCTGCAAAAAACACACCTACTGTAGCTTCAAATTTTATGAGGGGTAAAATAAATTTGATAAACAAAGGGATTTCAAAATCTAGCCCACATGCCCAGGCAAAGATTTGTCAATTTAGACAATATGAAATAGGAACATGTCCATCATGCTCTATACAAAAGGAAAAAGAAGAAGATACAGGTGTCCTTTTAGCATCCTCTTAGCATCCTCTGAAGATGATGATTAAATAAAACGAAATAATACGTGTGATGTATGAATATAGTTGTCAAGATTTAAGGATACGTGTTATGTATATAGATAGGTGTCAAGATGAAATCTAGATATGAATATTTTATGACTACAAACAAAAGAGGGGATCACCTCAGGTGAAACACACGTGAAGAAAAAACTCCAAGTTAACTTTAGAAGAAAAGGACCAATGGGGAAAGAGAAGGCACATGCAAACAAGACTCTAGGAGGAAGTTGTTTTAAAACTTGTATTGTATAATATTATGTTTTAGTACTAGATAGAGGGTATAAATATGTATGCCTACGGGAACTAGGAGGTGATATCAGTAACATTGTTAGTGGTTGGTTTAGCGGCTGTTATCACTCTTGACAGATGGGATCATACCTAAAAGTGAGAATAACAATTAGCATTAAGAAGCCATGTTGTTTGTTGAATGTTATTTCCTCTCTTATTCTATCTGTTTAGTTGTTAAAACTACTAACATCACCTAACTTTATATAGCCTTAACATTTTTTCTTTAGGTGTGTGGCTCAGGAAATTAACAAGTAGTACAACACACTTGTAAGTGACATATAGTTTGCCTGATGACGTAATATGCATCGTTCTAGTGATCTTTGAAGTATATATACAAGATGTCAGCTATCTCTAAAGGGTTCTATTTATATATATGTATATGTAATTGTATTGTAATACCCATCTTAGTTTTGGTAGCTATAAGTAACAACCAAAAAATGTATACAATTGTTTTATCAACTTGTTTTAATCATTTTGGAATTTTGCTTCCGTAATATATCGTTTGTAAAATAGGTTTTCGATTGATAACTCTTACTATTACTCTTACTATTACAGACGGGTCTTGCCGAAATCTTTTTGCAACTCTCATCTTCTGAAAATAGGGGTGTTATAGTAATTTCTAGGTTGTACCAAAAATATGAATAATACAAAAATCTCAGGTATTTTTTTCTTCCTTAATGAAGTTTCCATCATTTATCGTTCTTTTTGGACTCTTTAAATACTCGTGTTTGGCATGCACTCATGAGCTTCAGTATTTAGCTTGACGAGCTCTTATATTTCTTCAGAAATTCTTATTATACAATATTTTATTTATTTATTTTTTATTTTTAAAAGCTTTCCTTCTAAAGTTTTCTTTTTAATTAAACAAAAATTATAACAAAATTAAATTGTAAAATTATTGCAACACTGATACACTCATTCATAACACACGAGCAAATAAAGAAAAGTTACCCCAATTTCATCCTTCAAACCCCTAAATGCTCCATCAATTCCTTCACCAACATCCCTATTTTTTCTTTAATCAGGTCTCTTCTTTTCTTATATTCTCACATTTCAAATTATTTGTTATTGTTGTGTTCCTCGTGCTCACTCTTCAGTTAGGGCTTTACTATGATTTACTGTAACAATTTAGCCAAAGTATACGTCAAATTTTGTCTCTCTCATTAGGTTTTGTTTGCTACGGATTAGTAATTGTTTAATATCCATCTAAATTGCAAGAATAAATCAATATTTATTTTTTTCGTGTTCCAGAAGTGTTGTTAGGTGGAAGGTGACCTATTAGCAAAAGAATGGGGAGTGCATTCAATTCACAAATTTTGGCGGAGAAGCTGGCCAAGCTCAATAGTTCACAGCAGAGTATTGAGAGTATCCTATAACCTAAATGTAGATACTTTTTTGCAATTATACTTGTTTTAATTTACATAATTGTTATGAATATAATTTTTTGAGATATCTATAGGGAAAAGTTTTGTAGTGAACAGTTTTTTTTTTTTCTTTCTGTTTTTCTACTGTTTTATCAAATTTTTTAATATGTATAATGATTTATACTAGTATATTAGTAGCATGATGCCTGTGCAATGCGGCAATTACAGAAAACTGAAGTGATAGTATCTCTGCTCTAGAACATGTCGTACAAGTGTCCTTGTCCTTGTACAAACATTGAGAAGATAGTGGTATAACATTTTTTTTCCAGATCTTATTTAATAATTCAAAGTTAAAATACATACGGTACTACTAATTGATGTAACTTTTAAATGAGTTAAATAGATGATGGTTGACCATTGCTTCAAGTGCTTTTTATGTTTTCATTACCATGCGATTATATGTGGATAGTGAGCGGAATGATGGACGATGCTTGTTAATTTTAAACCAATTTAATAGGGAAAGTGACGGGGTAGTTTTTAATTTAGTACAAAAGTGTGGAAACCAATTAGGTTCAAGCCGCTTATATAAGGAAAGTAAAGGGAAATAATTACATGGCGCATGGCACTGGTATCCTGCAGTCCTGCTAGTATTAATGTATTGAAACGAAATTATTTAGGAGGAAATGTACATATGTTGCTTATCATGATCACCAAAACAAACAATATGTTGGTGGTACTGTAGGAAGCTTGCTCATAGAGGGCTTGGGGAAGACTCTGACGACGTATTTAGAAAGCCCTTGAATCTATATTTCTACAACCGCACTAAAAGCAGCTTAATTCTCTGGAACCAATCAGAACATTCAAAGTACAATTTTTTACAACGTCTTGTTCATTTTTAACAGTAATTAATGGTAATGGCTATTTACGTTCCAGAAAGGCCCTCTTTTTTATTCTTTAGTAGTTGTTTTCTTAGGCTTGTATGTCACCACGAAAACATATAGAATACACATTTTGATCAACCCTGTCATTGAGGTAGATACAAATTCCCCACAAATGTATTTTAGTGTCTGCAACAGGTCTTTCATATGTTTAAGACATGACAAATACGGTGTGATAGCTGTAAACATAGCTAATATTAAATGTTAAGCTAGTTGGTGGTATAATTGGTAGCCCGTGGTTACGCAAATGTTTTCTTATGTGTATTCTGGTCTTCTTTGCTACATTATTTATCTTAGAATTGCATTAGCTTGATGATGTGCACTGCAAGGAATGAAACTGTAATGTTATCCTTAATGAGATAAATTATAGCTCTGTCACACTGGTGTATTTTTCATATGAATAACGCAAAACAAGTGGTTGAAATATGGGCTAGGCAATTCCACTGTTCCCCACGCGATCAACGTCTAGCTTTTCTCTATCTTGCAAATGATATATTGCAGAATAGTAGGCGAAAGGGTTCGGAGTTTGTTGATGAATTCTGGAAGGTTCTTTCAGATGCACTTCATGATGTAATTGATAGCACGGATGAATCTGGAAGAAAGGCTGCATTACGCTTGGTATGCTGGTTTAACTTGATGCTCATGTTGGATAACTTTTAAGTTGGGCAAAAGGGGCGGTACCCCAACAAAATTTTATTAAGAAACAATCAAAAGAACAAAAATTAAGTTGGGCATTCCCAACTAGTTACATATTTGTCTTCCCAAGCTTTGGGAAAACAAATAAAAATGAAATAAACCTATACAAATCTATATTCTTGTAACTATATATGACTATAAAACTATTTCCAAAACTATACAACTCATCAGACCCATAAACCGGCCCAATTTCTATCTTTGATTTCTCACATGCCCAGTTAGGAATTGAAATGATCTTACTGCTCTTTGGGCCTAACGCAATCAGTAGACCGATCCAACAAAATTCCCATGTACAGTTCCAGTAAGCCCACTTTCTAAGATACCCAATCTTCCAATGCGATTGTATAGCCCAAATCCATTTAGTTTTCATCCTTCTATTGCCCTTTTTTAATGCCCCGTTTGAAAATGCAGTCCAATAAATCCATATAGCCCAGATGCACCATTCAATCCAGTAAAAATTTAAACTCCAAAGTGTCAACAGCTTAGTACCTTGATACAGACACCATTTTTTCTTATCCCGGAAATTGATAACCACATTAAGGCCTTTACCCATCATTCCAGAGTCTGATTGATTGCCATTGGTCAATCTGATCCAGTGTTGAACTGTTGTAACAATCTAATTATACAACACTTGGCCTTCAGATTTGAAAGATATTAGCATGTGACCATAATGAACCATAATTCAACTTAAATAGCCCAAATTTCATTCTTTTCTGCTAAGTTGGTCAATTAGACTACAAGTAGTTTGACCCAGATAAGTCAAACCTGCAATATCCACTTATGTATGCAAATGATCCTTTAGGTCATATACACCAACAGCAATCCATTGACTTCTAAACCAATTCTTCATAGCAAGAGCCAACACCATCATCATGTGGTAATATTGACCCGTTCCAATTATCCAACAACAGATTAATGTAAACTTGTTCTTGCAACAAGGCATCAACTTTGGTACCCACAACTTTTTACTTTGCTATCTTGACGATCCACAGTTCTAGTTAATTCTGAAACACTGACATGGACATTTTTACTAATAAAGATCATACAGAACCAAATTAGCCATGCTCCAAACCTTATTTCTTCACAATTCAGGGCCTCAGTTGTTAAAACAAGGTATAGCTTTTCCTCATAAGTTTGTAATGTCCATATCATACCCATATTTAAGTATACCATATGATGAAGTATACTTTAGGCAGTAGAGATTCTCATATATGATATACATAAGCCCTTGCAACATTATTACCTTGATGAAAGAACCTCTTCTACTACAGTTCTTGACAAGCAGCCTCATATCATATATAAACCTCTCATTGCAACACACACTCGGATGTTGGTCTAACCTAAAGGGTTGTGTTATGGATTTAAAATGTGTAACTTAAAGTAAGAAATAAAAGACTACCTTGTATCTCTATTTTGTGTTTTCAATCTGCTAACCTCCAGCAGAACTTTAACCTCCCATTTACCTAATGGTGCTCTATCAAATGTTGACCTAGCTACTTTGATTTTTTTGAAAAATCATTGTGCACTCACTCTGGAACCATATTTCTGGTTCAAAAAACACATAAGACACACTATATTCTAAGTAATAGGGTACCTCTACCATACTCCACCTTGTATCACCAGACCCAACCCTAACCCATATTAGTCCCAGACCTACCTCTCCTTTACTCTCACCATAACCCCCCATATTACCCACCGATTTTTGCCCTGTCCACCCTGGATATATCCCACCCCAATCACTCATAAATATTTTGGGTCCCATCCCCCCACAGTTTTCCCATGCCCAAAGTTTTTACTGGCCAAAATGAGGAGAGACGTTTCCTGACTTTTTAAACTCAGATCACCATTTTCCCTACAGAGACCCAATGCCATCATCCATATGAGATAAATCCACAGAATATGTTTACCCATTTGAAGAGTGAAGTTGTTTCCCATGACCCAGATATATCCTCCAAAGCTTTGCAGCCTGGTTAACTTGGGCAATGTTTCTAAACCTCAAGCTCATCAATTTCAACTTTACAACTTCCACTATTTGATTTGAGAGAATTTCACTAGATCTGTCCTTGTTCTGAAATAGCCTCCAGTTTCTCTCTTGCCAGATTTAGTAGATTACAGCTCCAACCATAAGTCTTTGAATTACAGTCTAGACAGATTTATTGATGGTGCCTGAACTCAATATTCTAAAACTTCACTCCAGGTGCATGCAGGGTTACTTATGCTTGTAAAGAGGTTTCTATCTTCCCCAATTTCATCACATTTCTCCAAATCTCTTTAGAATAGTGACAATTTGCAAATGAGTGATCATGTGAATCTCTAACTTCTTTGCATAAACTGCAGTTAAAATCACCCTGGTTACCCCACTTCCCTATCCTATGTTGACTCATTAGGGATTCTCTAATTGCAAGCCATAGCATGAAAGAATGCCTTGGTATACTTTGAGAAAACCACACTAATTTTAGCCAATGAACAATATTAGTTTCTTTCCTAAATGTTCTCCATACCTCAGAGACACTGAACTCAGTGTGTATATTATCTCTATTAACCCATCTTATTTTATCCTTTGCATGAACAGAGAGAATGGGTAGTTGACTGACAAAACTTGTGCCCAGTTTATCAATCATACCTCGAGTCCATTTCCACACACCATCAACAAATAACTCTGATACTTTACAATTCAAGTTAAATCTAGAATTATAAATGTCTCTCATAGTTATGAGTTTTGTTAAGGGACCTTTTATATGCCAAGAATCGAACCATGCAGAAGTGTCAAGACCATTGCCTAATTCATGAGCAGTATGCTTTCTCACTTCATCTCTTAAGTCAATTAGATTTCTGCAGCACCATGTGGGACTTGACCCTTCTTTTACTTCCCATAGGGAAAACCTCTGAAATTTTTTCAATATTGAACCTTGGACATATAATAGTTCCGAATCGAATCTCGTTCTGAACCCAGCTCACGTACCGCTTTAATGGGCGAACAGCCCAACCCTTGGAACCCATTTCCTTAATATTCACGTATCCTAGACTGCGATGTAAGACAGCGCATATGCGCATCGGGTTGCTTGCATATAACATGGTCACGGACAGAAGAAAAAAAGAAAAATTGATAGAACAATAGAATATATAGGTTAAACTATCACCCTTCAACTGGTTTGTGTGAATCCATTTTACCCATAGTGACTCTTTTTAGTTGGTGATAATATTCCATATATGTTTTGTGATCAAAGCTTTATTCCAAGTTTCCAAAGATTTAATCCCCAGGCCTCCTTGTCCTTGACCTATAAATGAAATCTTTATATGTGTATTTATGATCATATCGTTAATGTTTACTGGTTTCACAAAAACATTTTATGTTATAACTCTGATAAAGCCAGTTTTGTTTTTCCTCTCTAGTGATGAAAATTTAATAAAAACCCGCCTTTCTTTACTTCACTAGTTAAACATGTATGTGTATATTGATTTTCTATATTTTTATGCATACGTTTTTATTTGTGTCCATTTATGAATAAGATTAGTTACTAGCAAAAGCAGTTCTCATACTTAATTATTGGATATAATATGCCTAAATGTTCTCATAAACATATTGCTGTTAAAGATACAGTTTGTGCGATGACACTCTTACTTTGTTAGTCAAAATGTAACTAGAGGAGTTATACCTTCTAACTCAAACTACTGATGTGGGATGTCATATTAAAGTTGAAGTAAGAAATGCAATATTCTTGATATCATTTTAGAGTAGAATCTAAATTCTATCTCCTGTGGCTTCTCTCGAGACAACCCTTTCTCATCTAGATGTTTATTAGTATACTTCAAAACCAAATCTTATATTTTGTCTAGCATATTGTTTGTTTGAAATTACTGTATCGTGTAACATCTCTTCTTAACATGCTATCTCATGCATTATACCAATTTCAAATAAGCAATCAACACACGCACACAGTAGACGTTGCTAATATTTGCTTTAACTAGATTCTCATTTGCATACATGCAGGTCAATATTTGGGAAGAAAGAAAAGTTTTTGGCTCTCAAGGCGAGATTCTTAAGAAAGAACTTGTTGGAAGGCATGTAGAAACAAGCAACAGGAATGAGAAGCATTCAGGGTTAAAATTGGTAGATCACATTTCTCTCCTCTGTTTTTGTGTAACTATTGTTATCTCTATGTTTGAAGTTGAATGTTGCTATTATATCAGCAGCAGTCTGCTGGAAATGCATTGGACAAGATAGTTTCAGGATATCAAGCTATATATGGTGGTCAACATGATGAAGATGTTATGATCAACAAATGCAAAAACACTATTAGCTGCATTGAAAAAGTGGAGAAGAAAATTGGCGGGGATATTAAATCTGGTACATACATGGTCACCATTTCTTGCATATATGATTATCAGTATTGTTGATCCCGTAGCATTTCCTTTCCTTTCTCCTTGATATATTTGTATCAGTTTATTACTTTTAAACTTTTGTAACCCTCAGTCCCCTTATTTTCATTTTGTTAACAAATTATGGATAGAAAAAATCATACCCTTTTTTATTTTCTCTCTTCATGAAAAAAAGATAAAATAAAATAAATTAAAAAATTGTAGAACTATAGAATCTCCTTGTTATTAACTTGGTATTCGTGTTTGTGCGTCTTTTTTATCTATGTTCATGCATGCATGCTCGATGGGAGCCTGTGATCATTCATATACACCCTGTTTATATCTTGCATATATGATTATCAGTATTGTTGATCCCGTAGCATTTCCTTTCCTTTCTCCTTGATATATTTGTATCCGTTTATTACTTTTAAACTTTTGTAACCCTCCCCTTATTTTCATTTTGTTAACAAACTATGGATAGCAAAAATCATACCCTTTTTTATTCTCTCTTGAAAAAAAGATAAAATAAAATAAATTAAAAAATTGTAGAAATATAGTATCTCCTTGTTATTAACTTGGTATCCGTGTTTGTGCGTCTTTTTTATCTATGTTCATGCATGCATGCTCGATGGGAGCCTGTGATCATTCATATACAACCTGTTTATATCTGTTGAGATATTAATATACTTTATAAGTTAGAAGTAACAAAGGGTAGTTTTGCGTTTTTGTTTTCCTCCCCAACGGGAAATATTCAGCACAGGTGAATGGATTGGGTATCATGGAAGAGCTCAAGGGGCATCATGCTACATTAAGGGATTGTATAGAGCAACTTTCAGCTGCAGAATCATCAATAGTTAATCTTGTTTGTTATCTACGGGAGGCTCTTCAAGAGCAGGTTTGTTGGTAATCCCAAATCTGTGCCATTTTGTAGTGTAATATTTAACTTTATTTTGTACTTTTTACATTTATGCTGCTTTTGAAAGAGGATGTTTTTGTTGTCAGGAAGTGAAGCTGGATCAAGGTCGTAATGAACTTAAGGTACATGTCTTATCTGCATGGAAATTGTTTTGGTAATTAATGAGTTTAGCTAGAGATGCATAAGCAGTTAAGGCATGGGCCTGGGCCGTAATAGGTCTCAAAACACTCGGTGAAGATAGGACCAGTCATGTAACCGGTAAGGCTCACCTATCTTGGGTCCGAATATTTTAAACCGTAACTGGTTAAGGCCCAGTTAAAATAAGGATTGTCTAGGTCAAAGTCTGATTAAAGAGTGGGACCACTGGATTTCATAGCAAGTGTGTTATATTGTTAAAGAACTTACAACATATTAAAGTACTATTATAATAAGTTTTTATCTTTACATATCATAATCCATAGATTTTGATCCTAATAATATTGTAACTTATCATCATTATCTACTATTTATCTATATATTCAGTTAAATATTTTGTAAAATAGAGCCTATCCATTTTTGCTTATAATCACATTTATGTCGAACTTATGAATAAAAACGTCACTATTAAGAGTGCAAATATATGTTTGTAGGGTATGTGCACATATAAACGTCACTATTTAGTTATTAAATAATAACTAAAAGTTGAAAAAAAATATTGGACTAGGCCTTATAGAACTGGGACTTTAACAGGTAGAATTTTCAGGCCTAAATGGGCCCACACTTTCGGGTGTTGGGTCGGTTATAATCAGACCACATTTACTAATAGAAGGACCAGGTTATTAGATTCTACAGCCGTATCCAGTTATGCAAGGACTGGGCCTTGGACCAGTCCAAGTGCATCTCCAAGTTCAGGGATCAAGTATCATATTTAATGGGTAAAACCATCAATTCCCAGCTAGTTTTGGATGTATGCTGCTGTTATTGTTGACAGTGTCTGGGAAAACGGCTATATGGGTCAATCCAGTGCCTGCTGCTTAATCAATTAAATGGTGATTAAACATACACATATAGAGGTCCATATTTGATGTATTATAATATACAATTAAGCACATATAGGCTATATAGCAATCCATGTTTGATGTACAATAATATATGTGTTGACATATAAGACTGAATATGTCACCTACTAGCCAAGCACTGCAGGAAAATTAATACTTAGTGTCGGCATTTTCTTTTTGCAAAGTATAAGGTAACAAGTTTTGTGTGTTCAACTAATCATTGATCTGAGTTACTCATTTAATTGTTCTCTCATTATTTTCATGTTTCAGGCAGCAAATACCCAATCAGAAAAGGCTGATACTTTATGCAGGCAATTGGTGAATCCTGGTAACACCATTAACACCCCGAAAGCTCACAGTTACATTCCTGGAAGCGGAGACCAATCTGCACCAGCAATGTACACACGACTAGTTCCTATTTCCAATCAACCCAATGGAACTACTAAATCCGCTGCAGCTGTAGTGGCAGAAAAGCTCACTGCATCCACATCTTCAGCTGAAATGCTATCATATGTCCTCTCATCACTGGCGTCCGAGGGCGTTATAGGCAACAATACAGTTAATCAATCATCCTCAAATATTTCCTGCCCTCCTGAAAAGAGAGCCAAGATTGAGAATGATCAAAATCCTCAACCACCAGAGTCATCCCATGATCAACAACCATCAATGCCCCCGATGCAAGCATACTCAGTGCCCCCTTTCGTGCAAACTGCTGGGACAATACCATATGGCTACATCACAAATCAACAACTACCAGCGCCTTTCGTGGGCCATCCCAATGTCCTCCCACCAATCAATAGAGGTGGTTCATATGCACCGACAACGCCACCAACTGCTTATCAGAGTTATCAAATGGAAGGTGGGTTCAGTAGCCAACCAATGGCCCCTACGTCTAGACAGTGAAATGACTAAAAAGCCCATGTAACATGTACCATAGATGATATATGAAAGATGCTAAGAAGGTTGATTTTTGCACATTTGATGTTGGTACAAATGTTGTCTACTGATTGGAATTGATAATTTTGAAACATTAGTTTTTGGTAAATATTTTGGCGGTAAAAAATGTGGTTAAAGCTTTAAAGTTAAAACATTATGAAACACGAAAACAATATACAAAGTTTTAATGGCCTTACTATGATGGGTTTAATCATTTATTAGCTGGTTTTAGTTTGAAAGATTTTGCTACCATAATTACTATCACTTTTATTAAAAGCACTTTTGGTTTAAAGAAAATAATAATTAATGTAATTAAAAGGTGTGGTAAAACGAGAGCATGATGTTTAGTAACTTTTTACCCGTGACACGAGCAGCCAAATACACAGATTTAAACTAAAAGACAAAGAAAATAAGTAATAGGAATTCGACAATACCTTTTGACCACCGCCGGCCAAAGACTTTTAACATACCAATCTCACTAACAAAATAACAATAACAAATACTACAAAAAACAGTTTGACCACAACGCCTTAGCTTTTTTGTCTAAAACAAAACACAACCCACCATCAACTAAACACTCAAACTCAAAACAAATATTCAGAACTCAAATCCCATGCTTAGGATTTGTTTAAGGAATAAATATTGAAGACATTAGTAAACCGTAGTATGATTTCTGACCCACAAAATGTTAGTCAACTTTAACCATTATTCCATTAATATTCAGCTCAATATTATTGATAAATAAATAAAATACATAATCGATGTTTATATAAACTAACACAATACCTGTGTAATGAGATAGAAAATAGTTGTCATTCGACAATGTATTCGTTCACAAAATAGTTAAATTTGATTGTCGACACGTCTTAAAAAACATAATGAACCGGGGCCAAGTCACCATCTTTTACCTCAAAATTTGAATATTTTTCAACTTCTAGTTCCACAATAACGATAGCAATCATCGCATTAGTTTGTGAGTCCATTGTAGGTTAAGGTGGTATGACTAAATTAGATGTCAGTGTATGATCGTCTATAAAGAAGACTTGCAAAAAATGATTACATATTTCACATTTAAGTCTACCATTATATGAGTTAACAAATTGTATTTACGAAGGGTGTTAATTATGAGTTAAACAATTAACAAACTATCCGAGTTAGTAGAAAAACAACTTGAGTTTGAAAAATTAGTTAAATATTTCAGAGACTAAACGAGCATTGAACTTGGAACTCGAACAATGACAAATTATTTAAAATCAAACACAATTATTAAAATCAATTTGAATTCATGTCAAACTCAAACTAAATAATTAATAAACAAGTTGAGCTTAAATTTCTTCGTGCGAGGCTAGGCTTGGATTGTTAACGACCATGGTATTAATTACACATTTTGCTAAAAATGTAATTAGTTATATTTAGATGACTTTTTGTGTCAAAAGGTTGATAATGCCTATAATTAGCTGCCTATTTATAGGGGTATACTTAACTTACTCATCGGTTGTGATTATGGGAGTGTTATAGTTTGAAGTTGTGACTTTGTGTTATTTGTGTCAAAGATGTTCCGCCAATTACCAAATAAGTTATATGTTATTGATATATAGATGACTTAAATTAATTAAAGAAATAAAATTAAGGATCAATAATATGCTATATTTACTCTTTCAAAATAAATAAATCCATGCTTTTGAAGATGAATGTAGAAGGAGTGTACTCTAAAAAAAAATTAAATTATGTTAAAGAACTTTTCAAAGAGTGTTATAATTTTTGCTCCTAAAAATAAAAATTTTATCCCTCAAAAAATATATCCTAACTTCCCCTCTACATCCCATTATAACATAAAATAAAATAGTATATAGTATAATATTAGATAAATGAAAGTTATGATAGCAGCTGATTTGTACAAATAATATAGTGATATTTAGATAAATTAATTGTAATTTGACAGTCTTACTCATGTCATGTAAATTTCTTTTTGTTTGTGCGAGTATATGAGAGCAATATTATCAAATGATAAATATTTTTGTTATATACACTTCAGTGTTTTTATTTTACAAAGAAGACAAGTCACCCTTTTCTTTCCATATAGAAGGTCATATATACATAGAAATATATAAATTGAAATACTCCGTATCAAAATGAGTAAAACTTAAAAATTTACTCCTTCTTTATAAAATAAGTATTTATATTTATATTATATTTATTTTAAAATAAGTATCTATTTTCAAAAGTAATATAATAACTTTACTAATTTACCTATAATTTACGTTCGTACAAAACTGTTTCATAGAAGACCGTGTAAAAAATAAAAAAGATACTGTTATTTTTTTCTTATATATTATGATTTTTTTTAAATTTAAATTATTTAATTATAAAAATTTATTATGAGACGGATAAGATATAATGGTACAATTTTCTAATTGTAAACACCACTTCCTTTTCGGTACGTGAAAACTGACTGCATGTTTAGTTAATTAAGGAAAGTAAAAGGGAAAGGGCAGTCAACGGGAACAAAACGTCATGGAGCAGGAAACAAAAGCTGAGAAGTGGTTGTGGTGATGTCTGCCCCATTTGTACACAATTCTAAATACACGTACTACCCAGATTGCCCGTTAGACGATAGATTATTCAAAGTCTAATACATTTGCTACATCATAATCTCTTGTTTCTATAAAAATTTTCACAGCTTACTAAGTTTTTTTTTAGATTAAACTAATTGTCACATTATTGTATTATTTTTTTTCTTTAATTTCTAATGAAACACAAAAATAATATTTAAATGAATAAAAATGCAATATGAGTCCCATAAATACAACTAATAGAAGTTGGAGCAGATAAGGTCCTTCATTAGACCATCCACTTAGGAGCTGGGCAAAAAAACCGGTTTCTGATCCGAAACCGGTTTTCAAACCGGAAACCGGTTTGGTCAAAACCGGTTTTGACCAAACCGGTTTCCGGTTTGAATCCGGTCCGACCGGATTGGACCGGTTTGAGTTTTTAGGTTCAAAAACCGGTTTGAAACCGGTTTGGTTTGAAACCGGTCTCAAACCGGATGAAACAGGATTGAAACCGGATTGACCTATCCGCCGGATAGGTTAAGGTTATCCGGCGGATAGGCCTTTTCTATTGCCAAGTAGCCGTTGTAATTGAAGCTATCCGCCGGATAGCCTACCCTATCCGCCGGATAGTTGCTTTCTGCAGAAATCTCTGCACAGAAAACTAGCCGTTTTCTCAAACGGCTATCCCCATTTTTGGCCGTTTTTTTGGACTCTTTGTGAAGCCAAACCTCCAGAAAAATCACTATATATCTAAATGTGATATTGATGTTTACTCACAACTTACAACACTCTCAATATAAGCATATACTCTCAATTCTCAAATTGCAATCTATAATTGTATACACTCAAACTCAAGTCTCAACACTCCACTTTTAGTTTTTAATTCTCAAATTTATACTTATTAACACAATGGCATCATCATGTGGGCAATCACAATCTTCCGTCGGTGTTGGAGAGTCATCTAGCAATGCTACGGTTGTTTCTATAATAGAAACAAAAAGAAACCCGGCGGTTTGGTGCAATTACGACTTGTGTGAAATGTCGAACGGTATTAGAAAAGCTCGGTGCAAGAAATGTGGGGCATTTTTCAAAGAAACCGGCAATACTACTTTGAAAAATCATGCAAACACGTATTGTAAAGCGGTGAAATATGGAGTGGGGCGTAGTCAATCAACAATGGCGAATGATGGTACAACGTGGCAATACGAAGCCTCTAAGGTGCGGGATAGAATGGCGAAGTTCGTGATTCAAGAAAGCTTGCCATTTGACCACTTTGACAATCCTCGGTTGACTCGACTCATCCAAGAAACTCTCCAACCTCGTTATAACAATGTAAGTCGTTCGACTCTTAGACGAGATGTAATTAAAATGTGGAAAATCGCTAAAGATGAAATGATTTTAGGTTTTCAATCTTTAGAAACCGGTGTAAATTTAACTTGTGATGTTTGGACGGCTCCACATGGTTCACCGGATTCGTACCTTTGCGTTACCTCTCATTGGGTTAATCCCAAATCGTGGCAAATGATGAAGCGTACGATTGCGTTTGAATTATTTGGATATCCGCATACCGGCGAAAATTTATATCAAATTTTAGATTACGTGATTAAGAGTTTTAAATTGGAAGGAAAAGTATTTTCAATATCTTTTGATAATGCATCCAATAACACCGCCGCCGTTAATCAACTAAAACTAAAATACAAACCGGCTTGCGAAGGTGCATTTTTTCATAGTCGATGTGTTGCACATATCATTAACTTGGTTGTGCAAGATGGACTTAGTTTTATTGCACAAATAAAAGAAGCTTTTAAACAAATGCTACGTGATATTTTTAGTTCTTCAAACGCTAGATACCATAGATACATGAAATTTTGTGTTGATTCGAATGCACTTTGGTTAGGTCCCAATTGGGACGTACCTACTAGATGGAATTCGACTTGTAACATGTTTGAAAGTGCCATAAGACAAAAGGACACCTTAAGGTTGTTCCATGACTTGCTTGCGGACCGTAATAGATTTGTTACACCTTTTCCCGAATCAAGTTGGTATACTATCCAAGTTCTAACCGATATGCTTGTAGTTTTTAAAGAAGCAACCACTTTATTGTCGGGTGTTTATTATCTGACTAGTCCTTTAGTATTAAGACAAATATGGTTAATGTGTCAAAAATTAAGCGCTTTTGAAATGAAAGGCGAAATATTTGAAAATATGGTACAACCGATGAAGGAAAAATTAGTAAAATATTTTAAAAATATGCCTCCGGTTATAAGTTGTGCCGCCGCTTTAAACCCCGTTTTAAACGTTAATGGAGTTGAAACTTTACTAACCAACATTGCAAATGATTTGGGTTTGACGGCTATCAAGCCGGCTTGGGCGGACAATGAAATAAATGCATTTAACGATTTTTTTGCAAGTTTGTTTGATGTTTATGCTACGAAGTATGGGGGTTCCATACCCGTTCAAGAGTTTATAAGGAATGAAGGCGCAAGTGGTTCAAGTTCGCACACCAACAATGATGACATAATATTATACAACACATTGATAAATGATGCTTCGAAAAGAGCCCGAGGAACCGTTCCTAGTAGCGAACTTTCAAGATATACAAAATCCAACTTTATAATGTTTATGTCGGTTCAAGAGTTTGGGAAGTTGGATGTGTTGGGTTGGTGGAGAGATCATGAATCCCAATTTCCAATATTAGCGGCTATGGCACGTGACCTATTAACCGTTCAAGCTTCTACGGTTGCTTCGGAGTCCGCTTTTTCGGTTAGTGGTCGGGTAATTTCACCAAGAAGAACAAAACTCACCCCTTTGTCGGTGGAAGTATGCATTTGTTTAAAAGACTATCTAGATGGGATTGAACGGATACAAAACATTTCACCGCTCGAAGGAGAATTGGAAAAGGTTGAACAAGAGATACATGAGGAAGAGATAGCAATGGGCATGTCGGTACCACTTACCGCACAAGAGCTTACTTATCAAGAAGAGTTACACAACTTTCATACCGACGATTAGTCAAGGATACTTTGTAACATATTTAAAATTTTATTATTGTATTATGTAAAGTCACTTTGAGAAATCTTATATTTTTGCAAATTTAGTGCTTAACATTTCTTAGTAATTTGTCAATTATACTTCTAAGTCAACCATAGTCAATGAAAGTCAACCATAGTCAATGAAAGTCAACCAAAGTCAATGATAGTCAATGAGAGTCAACCATAGTCAATGAGAGTCAACCATAGTCAAACAAAGTCAATGAGAGTCAACCAAAGTCAATGAGAGTCAATGGAGTCAACCAAAGTCAACATAGTCAACCAAAGTCAATGAGAGTCAACCATAGTCAAACAAAGTCAATGAGAGTCAACCAAAGTCAATGAGAGTCAATGAAAGTCAATGAGAGTCAATGAAAGTCAAACAAAGACAACAAACTACCAAAAACAAACAATAATAAAAATAATTTAATCACTGCCGTTCGTCCGGATGTTGAGAAGATGATCCTGGTCCATATCCATAACGAGCATTAGTAGCCGAGTAATCAATACCCATATGCCCGAAAAGCGATTCCATCATGTCTCGTTGCCAATTAAACTGGTTTTCAACAGTACTTTGAAAATTATCGAATTTATTCTCAAAATAATCAAAACGTTGGTCAAGAGATAAAGATGGTGCCGGGCCGGCCTGTTGGGCAGGGCCGGCATGTTGGGCAGGTGCCTCCTCCTCCTCTTGATCATCATCATCTTGTTCCTCTTGATCATGATTATATACCCACGGAGCCCATTGTAGGTTTATAGTTCCATCTACCAACCGACAATGCCTAAACCAATTCACACCCAATAACCGCATTTCTGGTTGCACAATCATGCACGTTGCCAATCCTGTTTGGTTACCAAAGTAGCGGGCCAAACGGGTCACATACTGCCCGCCAGTGATGCTACTAGTTCGGCGTGACGCGCGAGCCATATTCCACAAAGACCGGGCAAGACAACCCGGAACATTCACCAACCCTCTATTCACGATACACCCAAGATAATACAAATCTGTTTGGGTGACTTTCTCTGGGCTTTCTTTCCGACAGGTGAGAGATGTAGAAATCATCCGGTGAATAACTCTCATCACTGGATCATAAAGCTGTGTAGAAGACTTAGGCTTAGATGTCCACGGATACAACGAAATCTGATTCCAAAGAGCCGGTAGATCACAATCTTGTGGTTGCCGAATCCCATTAAACAAGTGATCTATATAATAATCCATACGTACCTCCTCCGGAGTATACAAACCTAAAGCCAAACCAAATTCGGACACACTCATCTCTC
Source organism: Logfia minima (assembly GCA_963921325.1). Classification (NCBI taxonomy): domain Eukaryota; kingdom Viridiplantae; phylum Streptophyta; class Magnoliopsida; order Asterales; family Asteraceae; genus Logfia; species Logfia minima. The sequence goes on from OY992768.1 coordinate 27,317,358, forward strand.
GAGGCACCCCACACAATTGGAACCGAATGGTACGTGCCTCGACATCCGTATTGACATCATCAAACAAGTAAGTGCTGAAAAACTCGAGAGTTGCCTCCCGATATATATACTCCCGAATACTAAATAACCTCGACCAAGCTCTCGAGGTAAAACATAACCTACCATCAGCTAACCGATACTCCATCCGCAAAATGTTTCTAATTTCTTCGGAACCGGTAGTATTAGACTGTCTTGCACTTATTTGATCAAGAACAGCCCAATCCACAACATCAGCACATTGAATTGTTTTGTTGATGTTGATGTCCAACATCGACTTAAACTCAGCTTTTTCTCTTGAACTATAATGCCGATTATTAAACTTTAAAAATTGGTGATTCCTTATTATTGCTGGCACCGGAAGGTCATACACTTCCGTTGCCTCCTCATTCTGGCTTGTAGATGGTTCCCCACGTTTTCGTGGCTTCTTTGGCGCCATGTCTGCAAAAATATAACATTTATCAAACCTAAACTCATTAAAACAAAAATACAAACCGAGCACGTATCTATACATTCAAATTACCAATAGCACATATTAAGATCCATACGTTCAATTCAATTATACAATTATACAATTACAATTCAATTACCATAAACCAATTTATACAATTACAAATCCATACGTTCTCAAATATACAATTACCAATTACCATAAACCAATTATACAATTACAAATCCAATTAAACATTATATATACAATTAAACAATGTAATTACAACAAATTCAACCGTGTAATTTCAAAATCAAGCAATTCAACCAATTATATACAACTACAACTCAAATTAACCATCACAAACAAGTTTTGAACAAAACCCCCAAATTGTGTTATAAACCCTAATTATCACAAAACGGTTATAAACCCTAATTAGAACAAATTAAACCGTGAAACTTGATAATCAAGTATCAATTAACTATTAAAAACATAATACAACATAACCCTAATGATTAAAAGCCTAATTCATCACAATTCATCATCAATAAAAGTTTCAAAATCAAGAAATCTATTAAACCTATCGTAGTAGTAATCATACCTATGATTTGAAGATGAAAAACCCAAGCAAATGTGGATGGAATCAGGGGAAAAATCGCCAAAAACAAGATTGAAGTCGACTAGAGAGAAAAAAAGAGGTGTGTGTGTTTTTTTTTTTAAGAAAATGGGGGGTTTTGGGCTGTTAATACGCACCAGGGTGCCGCTATCCGGCGGATACCCTTACCTATCCGGCGGATAGCCCAGTGGAAGGGTTTTTTTTTTCAACAGAAAAGGGCTATCCGGCGGATAGCCTGTAAGTTTGGGCCAAACCGGTTTCTCCCAAACCGGTTTTTGGGAAACCGATCTCGATCTGGTTTCAAACCGGTTTGAAACCGATTCCTAAACCGGTTTGGGCGGTTTGGGTTTTTTAGGATTGAAACCGGTTTCAATCCGATCCGGTTTTTGTCAAACCGGTTTTGACCGGCGTTGACCCAAACCGGTTCGGTTTGAAAACCGGTTTCGGTTTGGGCCCAAACCGGTTTTGCCCACCTCTAACTTAGGTGGCACCTTCACAATACAAGCAAGGTTGAATTCTTTTCTATTGGATTATCCAAGTAATCCCATGTCATTGTGAATGGTCTTGTATTGAATCCTTTTTTCTTTACAAAAAGCTATCTCTTGTCTCCCTCTTCACAACTAAATACACGTACTAAATATGTATTTACCATCTCCATTCATAATAAGTTTTGTCAAATTCACATATTCTGGTATGGGGTAAAGACATGAAGATTTTTAAATTTTAATCTGTATGAATTTGTAGGAGGAAATTACATGTGCATTAAACTCTAAGGATGCGCATCCTACACACACACGGAAGAATAAAATTTGGTCAAATAAACTTTTAGAGTTTGGTAATTTAGCCGGATTCTATAGGAGGATGTATCTATTTCGGAGTTCGGTTATTTGACTGAACTCTATTTCATAAGAAAAGGTTCTGGTGCTTATACACATCAGACTCTATTCATTTGTAAAGGGATCATTTTTTTTTTATTTCCAACTAGACTCTATTCATTTATTAGAGACCATTATTTTACATTTAACCAGACTCTTTTGAGCATTCGTTTAAAAAAACACAACTAGATTCTATTCAAGGTTGTTCCCAGTCGGTTAATATATTAAAATTAAATTTTTAACTAGATAATCAAAATACAACCAACAAAACTCAAATATGCTAATTTCATAAAATAGTATCAACCAAACATTTAAAATGATTCAATATAAAATTACATAGTTCTCTACGAGTACATATAAGCCCCTTGAAATCCTAGATACTTTTACAATGATCACATCCTACATCTTCCACACCAAGTTTCTTGACCTTATAATATCCAATTTAGCTTAGTACATTATTCTCTCTTACCTACTAAATTAAAAAAGATGCAGTCAAAAAGCAATACACATATTGAGTTAAGTAAACCAAATGAAGCAAAAACAAAGTTCTTATGAAGTTCACAAAATATACAACAATTTTTTACATAATTACCTAAATGTTATTTATTAATTTTCAATTCACACACTAGCGATAAGATCCAAATCATTTGCAGGAACGCAATATGTTTTCGTCCAAGGGATCTATGTGAACACCAATTAACAATAATGTTTATTCAAATAATTAAAGGTTTAACTTAGTGTAATAGTCAAAATACAAAAATAATAGAAAAGATAATTACTGTCGTTGAAAAATTAGCTTGTTGAAAGGAGATAAAATCATACATCCACCTCATCACAATAAATCCACACTCCCAAGAGCTTTCTTGTTGATTGCACTAAATTTAAGATAACGAGAAGTCTAGCAACATCATTAGCATCCAGTGATCTTGGATAACGAGGCTCAAAGACCTCAACAACAGATCGCCAAAATCTTTTTGTACTTTTAATAGCAGTCAATTATCCAATTTTAATGTATTCATTTGTTGAATTGGCTGGTACACCATAGGTCAAAATTTGAAACGTCGTTGTTACTTTTTGTAAACTAGATAGTGCTAGTTTACCGAAACCATCTCTTCGTTGCACAAAATACTCGTCATGCCCTTCAACGTCAGTAACAATTTGGCCGAACAAATTTTGACTCATTCGAAATCGTCTACAAAATATTGTTTCGTTATACCTTGGATTCTCCGCGAAATAATTATCCCACAATCTTTAATGTGCCACAAAACGATCAAGAAAATATTAATTTTGGATCGATAATATAAAAAACATTTTAATCAAGAAGACTAAAAGGAAACATTAAATAATTTAGTGCAAAATTTGATTTTGCATCAAATTTGATACAAAGTTTTTAAAATTTTAATATACATTAAAATTTACACTATATTTATTGAGTTGCTTGAAATTTAATTTTTATATCAAAATATAAAATGTGATATTTTAATATATAGATGGTCTAATCTGGATTGCATTGCATGGTAATCATAAAGTGGCCTATTGATTGTGGGGCATGATAGCATGGGCGTATCCGGTGTTGATCCTAAAGTTGGGATTATAATTTGACCTGTTTTAATTCTTCTTGTCTCTCTATGGCACGCGCTCTTTACTTTATTAGACAGATAAACCTTTTTCCTTAATTTAACACCAACATTGCCTTTGGATTTTCATTCATCCAATGATCCCCCACAAACAGCCATTTATTTTTAAAGTAATTTACAAATTCGGAAAAAATACAAAAGCTTTTAATTAGGGGTATAATTGAGTAACAAGTCGAACTCAGCTTATTTAACTTTTAAAAAGTTTGAGTTCAAATTCACTCATTTTGAATTTAATATGTAAAATTTAAATTTCGTCCGGACTCGACTCGTTTACTACAAAACTTACTATTTATCTATTATTGTATTTGAATATAATTACTATTTTAATTTTATGTAATTTTAACTATATGTATATTATTATACATATATGTATAAAGGTGCGAAGTAAATATGGTAGTGTCAAACACTTAAAGCTCAAGTGACGAGCAACTCAAAATATCCTTAATTTGATCAAACACTATTGAATTATAGTTCAAAGCAACATTTTCGCAGCATTTTGATGTGATTCTGTCACATTTTTGAACTAACAAGCTAAAATCGGATTTTAGGTATGTTTGATAAAGTAACTGTAGGATGTAGCTGTAGGTTATAAGCTGTAGCTTTAGGTTTTCAACTTTTCATGACAAGTTATTTTAAGTAGTTTTGAAATTTTAAGTTTTTCATTGAATTCTAAAGCTACAGCTTGTACATGACAAATAACACTTTTATTTTTATAAGAATTTTTTATTTAAAAAATAAAAATTAAAGCTTCTAAAAATTTCATACCAAATTAATTCTTTATCTTTTATTGTATGTCTCTAGCAATTCCAACAAATACTACGTTACGCTAAAAAATATGTTATACATAAACGATGAAAGTGGTAAAGAAAATTAGAAACAAGTGATTATTTTGTAGTTGTTTAGGGTATACATAATCAATTCCGTAAGATGTTAGTTTAATAAACCGTTTTTAAATCGACATTATTTTGAAGAACTTAAGCGATTGACATCGTCATATTCGGTTTACCCACATATAACAGTTTTTAATACGTAACTATAAGTTTTATTGTTATATACAACATTTAAAGTGTACAATAAATAATACTTAAACGAGCTTATTCAAGTTCGTTTATTAAACAAATTGCGAAATATGTTTGAACTTGGTTGGTACTCGTTTAAGGATCGAATAGAATTTTAACGAGTGGAGTTCAATGTGAATAGTTTGACTAATTTACATTCCTAAAATACTTACACAAATGGCGTGACTCGATAATTTCTTTTCAGATATAGCCCGTGACGTCTTACTTTAATTTTAGATAATACATTGTTTATGTTTGAGAGGTAGTGCTCAGATCAAAATAATAATATACTCATCAAATTCGAACAGTTAATTACAAAATTTAACGACTAAAATTGTATGTTTTTTGTCCTTTAAAATGGAGCTGATCACACCATATTTAAATGCATAACTTAATTAACTTACCTCTCTTATTGAGTATATACTACTTTAGTTCTAGTCCAGATATTGTTTTACCTTTTACAACCATATCGATCTAAAACTTGTTATTATTTTAAAAGAATTGTCTACAATGATAACTAGATATAATTATATAAATCACTTCACATGTAAAAACATACATAATGCAATAAAATATATAGTAATTGAATGAAAGTAAACTAATACTCCGTATTATATATGCATGTACGTGCATGCGAGATCGAAATTAATATTGTTGATCTGAAAGTTACATATGCATGAGGTATGTCTTGGCCTCAATATGGACCCACGAATCCTTTCTATAAATACCCCACATCCCAACTCATCAAATGACCTCCAAATCATACTATTCATCATTTCTCTCTCATTTTCTTTTGAACAAAAATTATGCATTACCAAACCGAATCATGGGGTACCTACTTGCCACCACCACCCACAACCACCGCTAACGACCCGTTACACCGCATGGAACGTCTCGCTGCTGAGAACGCGGTTGTCATATTTAGTCTCAATGGCTGTTGCATGTGTCATGCCATCAAAAGACTCTTTTGTGGCATGGGGGTCAACCCAACTGTCTATGAGCTTGACCAACAACCTTTAGGAAAAGAAATGGAGAAAGCATTGATGAGGCTACTAGGTACCGGTTCTCCGGTGCCGGTGGTCTTCATCGGGGGGAAGCTTGTCGGAGGAATGGATAGAGTTATGGCTTCTCATATTAATGGCACACTTGTTCCTCTTTTAAAAGACGCTGGTGCACTTTGGCTTTGATACATGTGATTGGTATATATATTTTGTAGACATTTTTTTTGTGAAACTATCAGTTAGTGTGACATTACTTTCTAAAAGTTATATATGCTTTTCTTTCTTTGTTTTGGTGAGAAAGAAAAGATGGGGGTTATTTATTTTTATAAGTTTTTATTATATGGAAAAATATATATAAAATTAGGAAATTTAGAGGAAGAGGAGGATTTTGTGGGGTAGGTTAATTTGCTTGGTGTTTTTTTAGTAATCCGAGAAATGTAATTCGCTCCCTCCTCTCACTAATGATAATTAGTAATCTAACTCTTGTTACTTATTTTGCATGTGTAATTTTGATGAACAAGTTTATTTACTTAACTGTTTTTGTTTACAAAGCAAATTAGTTTCTTTCTGTCATGTTGAAAAGGCAAGTTCGAACCAATTAATATGAAAATATAAACGTTAGCTTAAGGTGTACTGTGTAAGTTTACCGATAACGTACAAATTAAACTCAAAAAGTTGCTATGAAAGAAAGGAAATTACATGAGACACAATCTTACTATTCAGATCGATACGTATAAGTCATATAATATTATTTTAATAATTGACAAAGAATAGTTTGTAGAGATTTTTATATAGAAAATGCAGACATAACATGTGACGTTACTAATTAAGCCCAAGCATGTATCAAAGATTTGCGCGCATCACTAGCTGATTAATTTCTAAATCCTGTATAAACATATGTAACAATGCTCCCAAAAAGATCAAGCTTAAAGAGTGATTTACCCGTATTAATTTGCATAATACATTAATGATTTACATGACTGTAACCGTATATGATCAAAATTCATTAATTGATTTAATAGTTACACCAAAAGAAAGATATGATAACACATGAGAATGTCAAACATAGATGTTTATTTGAAACCTCACATCCTACATCGCCTAATAAAATAGTTTTTAAAGGGAGGACTATTATAAAAAGAGAAAAGGCATCGAAACAAAGAGAGCTAATAAAGGCTTGTTCGGTGGTTTAGTACCATATTGTTTTGAATGAGGGCTAAGAATAATAAGTATAACGTAGTATTAAAATTCGGATTGTTGGGGGCAGTTGCCCACTCTCCTATAGTGAAACGTATTTCCTATCTTTTTGTTTTTGGTCACGGCACTTGTTTCAAAATAATCACTAAGCTTCATTAATTATTTAATTGATACGAGGGGTTCAAATTCACCGAAATCACAATATACCTATTGTACGGTGTTACATGTTTAAATGTTGTTTTAAAGTTTCTGCCTTCACACATAAATGTTTTTAGTGTTTCAAGAGAGAGATTACATGGTGTATAATATCTATTCTATATTGTATAATTTTATTATTTATATATGTAAGAATAAGAAGAAAATATCTTAAAGAGTAAATATTCGTTAGAGGTTTACGAAGTTAGTTATTATAAGAAGTTGACCAAACTCATTTGTATTTGCATAACAATATAAAATTTTTTTATTAATTACGTCTTGTGATCGAGAGTTTAATAAATTAATTATTTAATTTACGTTTTTAACAAATTAATTCATTGGTTCGCTCTCATATAACTGTTCTAAATGCGAATGGTTTAAATATTATTGTTATTTACATTAATTATTAAAATCAAATGCTAACTAAATCATGTATGCTCACCGGTTCATTGTATCGATAAACGTCTACATCTTTTTCCTAAGATCGAACTATTGTTGAGGACTTAAGTTGTATATACAATTGCGTGAATTGATTTTTTAAACTAGAATTAATTTAACATACATATTCCATTTTCAATGCAATTATACTCTTTTAATATTCTTTTAATTAACATGCGTTTAAAATATTCTGATGTACTTGAAAACAAAATTCAACCATTTATAATTTTTATTTTAGTTATTGATGATTAAAAAAAGAATTTGCCTTTGTTTTTTAGTTGAATTATTATAAAATAAAAAGGACAAGATATTATCGTACTATAAGAGTGATGATTATTTATTTATTTATCTAATTAAAAAATTTACAAGTTACTCCTGTATATTCATTTATATTATGATATCATATAATAAAAACGTATGAATTGTTTATTTATATTATATATTATGGTATTATAGAAAAGATATAGAAGCTCATGAATATAATGGACCGACGCGTATAAATTATTTATTTGAAAAAGTACATGGCACTCAAGAATTGATAGGGCAAACACTCCATGTCAAGAAAATATTGATGGTGTCAGACGGTGAGCGACCATGAGTCCCATTATTTTTTTCTTTAATTTGAAAGCTCTAAAGGCAATGACCTATGAGCGCTCTAAGGTTTAGCAATGTGTCCACATTTGATTTGTTCATTGCTCTTAGATAAATCAGTTTGTTTAACATTTGACTTTTACTTAAATAATTAATTTAGTATTTGACTTTGATAATTAATGTGGGTAATAACAAAATTTAAACCATTTGTATCTAAAGCATCTATATAAATGCGGATTGATAGATTAATTTGTTAAAAATATAAGTCAAATTACCTAATAGAAAACAAATGATAAAAGTCATACAAATATGCATTTAGAAAAGATAAATGGGTATTTAATCAGAGAAAATAAGTAAATAGTAAATGATAAAAAGTCAACAGGATAATAGCGGAGAAGTATAGGTGAAATGACAATATTATCCTTGATTATCTCATGAAAAACTTAAATCTCATACTTTATAATAAATTAGTGATAAACTCTTTGAAATATCATGACAAATTGAGGAAATAGTTTTCCATTTGGACTATATATAGTATTAGTTTTACATCGTAATAGTGATTCAAGAGAGAGATTACATGATGTATAATATCTATTCTACGTTGTATATTTTTATTTATATATGTATAAGAAGAAAAGATCTTAAGAGTAAATATTCGTTAGAGTTTTACTAAGTTAGTTCTTATAAGGAGTTAGACCAAACTCATTTGTATTTGTATAATAAGATTAGGGAAAATTACTAATTACATTTTTTGATCAAAATTATTTAATAAATTAATTCTTTTAACTTATATTTTTAACAAATTAATTCGCTCATATATAAGTGTTTCAGATTTAAATATTGTTGTTACTTACGTTAATTATCAAAATCAAATGATAACTAAAGCATTCATATGCACCGGTCCATTGTATCCATAAACGTCTACATCTTTTCCCTAAGATCGAACTATTGTTGAGGACTTAAGTTGCATATACTTGCGTGAATTGATTTTTAAACTAGAATTAATTCAACATATATATTTCATTTTCAATGTAATTATACTCTTTTAATATTCTTTTAAACTTTGGGTAGGGTTTTAGGAAGAAGTTCAATTTTATGAGGAAGAAAAAGAAGTCAATAAGGAGGTGACAAATGTCCCCATCATTCCCTCCTCATTTATCTCAATTTCTCCTTCATTCTTAATTCTCCATCTTTTCTTATTTTTTTTTTTTTAAATTCGGATTAAAAAAAAAAACAAATTAATTCGTTTTTTTTTTTAATTACATTTTTTTCGTTTTTCTTCATTTTTTTTTCGGTTTTTTTTCGTTTTTTTTTTGTTTTTCTTTGTTTTTTTCGTTTTTCTTCGTTTCTTTTTACGTTTTTATTCTTTTTTTTAGGATTTTAATTAAATAAAAATTATCCTGATCTTACATATGATCTAGAAAGTATAAGATTTATTTAGAATTTCAATCCTGAGCATATGATTTTAAAATCTCGATCCGATTCAACTTACTTATCATATTTAATGAGTTAAAAAGATAAAAATATATTGATTTTGTTTGATCAAAAGATAATAGGATAATCATGTAATCAACTAATACAAGTAAAACTAATCAATTTTTCAACTACTATAGTTTATCACATAAGAATATATATCTATAAAAATAAATATGGTAATTAAACTGTTATAAGTAATATTGAACTAGTATTATAATATTTAAGGGTAAATTACAGTCTCTGCCCTTGAGTTATTCTAGATTCACACGCCGCATCTCTAAACTCTGATTTTTGCAGTCCCTACCACCATAGTTGCCATTTTTGTAACAAATCAACCCCTCCCCTAACGCTCGTTAGTTTTTCCCCGTTAAGTCCGCACATGTGCCGAACACGTGAGGGTAAGTTTGTAAAATTAAGTCATCCTACCTAATTTATTACATTCTTCCTACCTGAACTTCATTCGTTCCCAAATTTCAAAATCACATTAGTGTCTTTTTGCTGTGCGAAGTAATAGCTCGTCATTTTTCCAAATTTCTTAAAGTTATGCTTTTGTCACATACTGCAGCTCATATTTACAGGTTTGCATATTTACAGCTCAATTAGGTTGTGAGTATAAATAACTGACAGTAATGAACAACATTTAACACACAAAATCAAGATTCAGACTGCAATGTATTTCATTTCAAACTCAAAGTTACACCTTTTACAACCATTAGGTGACCTTGTCTTCAAAAGTCAAAATACCCAAAATCTAACAAATTACCATACTTAATCCTAAAAAAAGTAGACATAAACAACAAAAACACCCAACTACAAATCATATACTTCTTCAACCTACGAATTTCTCCACCATGTGCATCGTTTTGTTGTTCAAGTCGGTTTTAGCACGTAGCAATCCGAGAATTATGTTCAACGACCGTTGACACATTGGTGGGTCATACCACCCATTAAATCCATAATTGTTGGTCTGTAAAAACGATCATCAAAATTTAGGGTTCAAACTATCAATTGTAGATTTAGGGTTTTCAAAATACTTACTAGTTGCGTACACCCATAAAATCGACGGCCTGGATTGATGTTTATAACACCCCTCTTTAAGGATAAGAATATAATATTAATAAACACGGAAGCATGAATTTAAAATACATTATACATAAACAGTTAATATTTTTCAATATTTACATTACATTCAAACTGTTTAAGACTACCAAAGGCGGGGTATTATAAAAATTCACAAAACAAGGTTTATTACAAAACCATATCAGAGGCCTAAAGCGCAGTCAAACATTCCTTGATCAACCAATCACCTCCTGCACCCACAATTAACAAAACATATCCTGCAGGAAGTAAAATGAGGGGTTAGCACAAAGCTAAGTGAATAGATTCATCACACAACATTCAACTTAGCATAACTAGTTGTTTACACCAAATAATCGTAAACACACATAATTTCAATGAGGATCGGTGGCTCTGGGGATATCATAATACCCGGGGATTCCCCCAAGAACACTTACCGTCAATCCGTATGGCCAATACAGAATAGACCGATAACTACTGGTTATTAAACACATACACAGGTCTCAAACACAACAAATGAATCAAAACCTGTGTAAAACACATAATAACCAGAAGTCCAACTACACGTTGACCTCAATAACATAGTACACATAGTTCACATATCACGTAGATCAATAATCAATAACCAAGACTAAACAGTCTAATACACATCTACGTTTACTTGTTGTAACCAAATAGTTACAACTAAATCAAATGATGAGTTCCGAATCCACTCACCGATACCTCTGACGTCTCCACACTCAGGATTCTTATATCACTGAGTCTTACGTTGATCTGAAACAGGAAATCATACACAAGTCAGAAGTTCGTTCTATAAATATCATTATAGTCTAATTATCCAATCAGGTAATCCCTGAAGTCTAGGCAAATAAAAGTTCACTCAGAAATAAACTTAGAAAAAGTCCGCAATGCCGCTTAAAACTGAAAAATGCCATTTTCGGGTCCTAGATGACCCCGGATGGCCAAAAACTGCCTAGGCTATTAGAATATAGCCTTGATTACTAGGTCGTTTCATATTGATCATGCGAATTTCAACTAAATCTGAGTTAGTGATATTTTCACAAAAAACCGCGTCTCAAAAACACTTTACGCATTTTCAAAATTTGCAAAACAAAAATCTCTTTTATAAACTTAGCGACACAACCATTGTGTCGCACCACAAACCCTTGCGACACAACCACTGTGTCGCACAACAGAAACCTGCGACACTAACATTGTGTCGCAATACTCAAAATGGCCGCCTTTAGCGACATAACCACTGTGTCGCATAACATTTAAGAGACACAACCTGCGACACAAGCCTTGTGTCGCAAAGATGAACATACCAGTTCCCAGATTCAAAATTCACGAAATCAAACATGTAATACTCAAATTAACTTATTCCAATCCATGAAATTCACTTATAAACAACAATAACACATAATAATTACAACCTTACCTTAGATTCACAGCTAATAAGCTCAAATTGTGTGACAACCCTAAAAGTATGGTTAATTCCGTACATCATTATCACGTGCATTTAGGCTAATTCCCTATTAAATTAAAGTGAATTCGTTTTTATCAAACAAAGTCTAGCACAAAGCCCGTGTTTGCATATGAGATGCAATTAAATAAAATGCGAGAAGCATTCGAGAATTTTGAGAATTTACCGAGAGATTCGGTAGAAATCAAATTACACGAACGTTGGTGATCTATTTTAGAAAATAACGTAAATCTATTAAATTATATAGTCGTTATTATTATATTGATAATTATGCTAAGAAATAGGCATATGAATTTTTAATATTCAATAAACGCTCACGTAAATTAGAAAACGTGTAACGGACGAGTTAAATTGTGAATATAACCGAATAGTATCAATCAACTTCTGATTACTATTGAGACCGAGTAATATAAGGTAAACTACTATTAATAATCTAAATTAGGGCATGATATGCCAAGAAATCGAATCAAACAATTACTCCGAATCAATTATCACAAAGCCGTAGAAAATCCCGGTTAACGATAAACGAAGCATCGATAATCATTCGAATATTGATTCAATCAACTAATGACATTCTATTAACCTTAATATATCCTAATTAACATTAATCAACCTTAATAAACCCTAATCTACCCTAATCATACAATTAACACTAAACTAATCGCGATTAACGACTAACGACCAAAATATCTAAGCTTAATTGTGTTTAGCCCTCAAAGGGGGCCCTCCCTCTTCCTCCTCCCTCCTAGAAATCAGCCAAGAAAGGGCCCTAGGGACCCCTTTGGCTTTCTCCTTGTAATCCCTAAAACAAGGAACAAAGGCCATGCATTCTTGTCTCCACACTTGGCCCCCTTTCCCTTCACTTCCACACACACAAACACTCAAACTCTCTCCCTCTTTTCAGCCCTCTAAACCACGAAATTCTGCAGCCCCAAACCTCCTTTCTTGCTCAAGAAACACCACCATAAGTCTACCATTACACCACCACTCAACCACCATACAACCACCATCAACCACCATGAACCACCACCCCTAAAACACTTATATTGCTCTCATTTTACTCACAAAAACGTGCATATACTAATCTCATATCATTTCACAAATAAAAGAACCCAAACCCATGGATTTGGAAGCTAGGAGCTCAAGAACACCAAGTCAAACCTTCATTTTGCCCTATTTGCTCTTTTAATGCATTGTAAGGAAAATCTACCTACAAACCCTTTAGATCTTTTATAAAATGCTTAATTTATGGTTATTGTGTGCTTAGATGTTCACTCTTGCCAAGATCTAGTTTGAAAAATCGTATTTACATGTTTCATAACCAAGTTACACTAAAAATCACCAAAACAGTCCATAAACAACAATTTGAAATCCGGACAGAAAGTTGTGTCAACTTTGAAGCTTCATAACTTGGTCAAATCTTGATGAAATTACGTGTTTGTTGGTTCTAAAGTTAAGTTCAAGAAGTTAGCTATCAAACCCCACTGGATTCATAATTTTTAGATGAGTATTACTATTTTAAAATGACTTTCTAAGTTAAAGTGTACAAGCTGTACTTTTGGGACAGAAAATAACCCGACTTTAAAATATCATAACTTTCAAACCGTAGATCTAAACAAGTTGATTCTTTTTGCTGAAGGTCAAAAATTGTGTTAGCTTTGAAAGTTGTATGATCTCATTTTGTGAAGTTAAGTAAAAGTCAAGATACATACGGATCTATGACTAACTGTCTAAAATAAGAACTGTTTGACCTTTGTGTGATGTAAAATATATTTGGACCCCTTAAACTCAACCAAAAATTACAAATATTACGTTTCTGGAAAGCTAAGACATAGAGGAACTTTTACAAAAATTATCATAAATTTTGGAACATGTTTGACTAGTCAAAACCGTAGTCAAAGTTGACCTAAAAATTGGACAGAATCTGTTAGAAATGGTTCAACTAAACTAAAAAGGATAAAAATGATATAAACCATATATTAAGGACTTTTAATGTAAAGATTTGTGTAATTCATGTAATTGGATGTAAAATAAGTATTAGAACAACTTAGAACAAAATCTAGATTATTAAACTTTAAGTTTATAAAAGTTAAGTGTTAAAAAAATAGAATAAATAAGACTTTAGGGACTATATTGCAAAAACATAGGAAGTAGGGACTTTTATGCAAACTCAGTAAGTTTAAGATATTTTAAATAAATTAATAAATTGTAAATAATAAAAACGAGACTTAGATATTAAACGAGGATTTAAAAACCGAAACCGTGGGTTAAGAACGCGAAAATACTCAATTGGAGGATTAATGGGTAAAAATCGTTTAATTAGGAGTTAAATTGGAAAATCAATGAAATAAAAGAGTATTTAAATATACACCATGAATTAGAACATTTAGAATGAGATTTAAATTATTAAAACCCGGAAAACCCGAAAGTTAGGTTAAAAACGGAATTTAAAGTGAATTAGATAATATTGTAATGATAAAAGTGTGAAAATAAATTTGTAAAACGTATAACAATATTAATATGTATATAGGAATGCACATATGAATATATATATATATACATATATATATAGTTGGTCAGCGTATCATAACGGCAAATAAAGTATGTATATAAGTGCTTATAAGGATAGATATATATATATATTAACGTTTAAAATGACATAATAATAATGAAAATGAATATATATATATATATATATATAAATAGATGCCTAGATGAGTGTGTTCATAGATATATACATATATATATATATATTGAAATAGATGACTTGATGATGATTATATTAACGAAAGATTTCCAACCTTAATACGTATTGTGAACCCTAAGTCAAACGTAACTGGGGTATGTATATGTATAACTAAGTGAATGTATATGTAATAAATAAATGAAAGATACGCGTTAATAATATAATACGTTTGATAAGGTATTGCTAATGTCAACTTAAACATGTTTTAATGATTTTGAAAAACAAAGTGGGATCACAACGTGTCGTTTTCTTTTGAAATAAAAGTGGACTATTTTCAATGCCCGTTGGTGGCAAACGTATGAATCTTGTTGAGTGAACAACTGGCATAGACTGACCATTGTGTCGTCTACATGTACTAATTTAAGCTCCTACGTTTAGGACGTGAGGAGGCTTACTTGGATATTATTGTTAAACTGTTTTTGCTAGCACGCTCGGACTCAGGTGAGTTCACAGCCCCACTTTTACTGTTTTACTGTATTTCAACTTGGGGTGAAAAACATATAACTGACTTATGCGATTATTAAAACCTGACAACGTATCTTTATGGGCGACTAAATTCTTCATGTTGTAGCATAGAAGTCCTCTTGCTGACAATCACTATAACCATTAGTTAGATGACGCTAACCACTGAGTATACAGATAGTACTATCGGGGCTGACATCCCCATCCCACGTTTATTTTAGTTAGTCGCGCTAACTAGCAACGTTGTTTCGCACTTTGGGGACGAGTATACTTAACCGGTCCAAGGCAAACGAATTATATGTGAGTTGTGGTTTGGTTATAGGTTTAGTTCGACATATTAACTCGCAGGACCTAGCTAGTCTGCGGGGGATCACAGTCAGTGTTTGCTTTTATTATTGATTTAAATTGAGAATAATCGCACAATAGGCCGTTGATGCCATTTTTGAACTATTGATGAAATGTTTACAAATAATGGTTTATGATAGAGTCATTAAACCTGTGAATTCACTCAACGTCATGTTGACCTTTTAAAAATATGTTTTTCAGGGGAATTAGCTATGCCGTAAAACACATGCATATTGGGACCGTACCTGCCACAATAAATTAGGATGCCATATTTTAAATTTGAACAATGGGATTAATTGACTTGTAGTCTTATTTATGAAATCCCGAAACTTGTATTTTATTTTAAAACGATGTATTCGATAACCTTGACAATTGAACTGGTCGATGAGCCGAAATGTTTGTAAAACTATTTTGGCATCCTAATAATATAGATGTTCTACGATAATCATACGCTCGAGGTAATGTTATTCGATCTTCGTCACGCCCCGAAAGCTTCCGCATGATTAACTGTAAATGTCAAATTTGGGGGTGTGACAAATTGAATCAAAACCCAACTTTCTCTTCTTTCTTTCTAATTCTCTCTCTAGAAACGATTTTAAGTGTTTGGAAATGTTTGGAAATGCTCTGGAAGTATTTGGGCGGCGATTATATATATATAATTTCAAATTACACTTAAGCTCCTTAATTAATTTCAGTTCAGCCCGTTTTGCGACACAGTCCTGCGACACAACCATTGTGTCGCACAGACAACCTGCGACACAACCCTTGTGTCGCAGAAAATCAAAAACTTTTAAATTTTGAATCTACTAATATTTCACTAGTCACAAATAAATCTAAGGGTTTATTTATCTACGTTTCACAATGAAACACATAATAATTAATAATTTCTAAAACAATTAGATAATCAATTAAAAATAATAGAAATTACCAGACCGAATGATAGGATGTTACAATGTTTGTCCACGATGTTCGCACACTTGCGGGTTTACCACAAGAACAAAGGACCACCATTGTTTTGCCCCAATTTCACTATTGATGTTCGAACAGATGACTGGCTGTATAAAATCGCACGCACAGTGTAATTTACACTAATTTGATTTTGCAATTTGGGAACGAACAAGTTCAGGAAGGAAGAAGGTAATAAATTAGGAGGATGACTTAATTTTACAAACTTACCCTCACATGTTGGGCACGTGTGGGGACTTAACGGAGAAAAACTAGCGAGCGTTAGGGGAGTGGTTGATTTGTTACGTAAATGGCAACTATGGGGGTAGGGACTGCGAAAATCAGAGTCTAGGGATGCGGCGTGTGAATCTAGAATAACACAGGATCAGGGACTGTAATTTACCCAATATTTAAACTATAAGAATTTCATTAATTTATCGTATATCTTATATGTATTATTGCATATAGTCTACAATAATAATCGTCTTAATGATAATGATTGTAAACTTTTATTTCAATTTCATTTTTACTTTATGTTATCAAAATAATTATATTTTAATAATTATTTATTTTTGTCAAAATAATTGTATTTTAATTTTTATTTATTTTATATAATCAAATGAAAATATAAAATATTTGAATTTTTGTTGGATATTGTATTGAGAAGTTGTTACAAAATAGGACGAAACGATATAAGAATTCTTTTAATTTCCACACCGCGCTCCCTCGTGCCTTAAACTGCTACTTCAGAGCCTTAATTTAATAGCGCTTACGCAGCATAGATCTACTCAAGTAGGAGCTTTAAGTTAAGCGGAATAGTGTACTTTACAAGCATTGAAAGCGTTCGGAGAGGCCACGACATCGTCTTCTCCTCTTGGTTCAGAATTTAAATAGCTGCAAGACTACAAAACGAGGTGAAAAAAAAACCTAAAACCCTTCAAGTTCCTCCCAGATACATGGCTTACATACCCGGCTCAACATTCTTGGAAAACGATCGAATCCGAGGGTCATTCAATTTAGTCAAGTTCATATGCTTTCCATCGTGGGAGTAAAGGGAGTTGGTAGCATTCCCCTAGCTTTCCATTTCCAATAAGTCTGGGAGAAACTAGAAGACTAACTCCTTCCCCTCCTAGGGCTTTAGCAACGTGTCTATTCTGAGGCTTAGGAGAATGAAGCTGCCCCGAGTATGAGTGATCTAAAATGGGATTTTTAGGGTAGTTTTATCTTCTCTGGTTGCTGGGAGATTTGGCTTGCTAGAAATGCATTTGTTCATGATTCAGTTGTTATGTCTTCTTCATCTATTATCAATAAAGTCAAGCACTGGACTTGCATTCCTGCAAGCCCTACAAAAAGCTGCGGTCTTAACGCCCCTACTACTGCTGTGCAGCCTTTCCTCGGGTTCGTAAAGTCGGGTTTCCCGTTTACCCACAACGGAGGACCCAATAGAGCTAGCCAGCAAGCTCAGGCTAAGAGTTGGGTCAATCTCCATGCACTAGACCTCTTTACTAATAAAGGAAAGCTTGCCTTAATTGAAGTAGGGGCTGCGAAGGCGTATAAACTTGCTTAGCCCAAATCAGTCTAAAAGTGATGTTCATTTGAAATCAAAACATAGAAATGCTTTAGTGTATTTTAATACGTTCATGTATTTCTATTCGATCTTAAGATCTCCATTTAACAACGTTCATTTCACCCATGTCCTTCATATTTTAATTTCATTTCTGGTTGTATATTTTCCAACTGTATACAGAAACCTGCTTTAGTATTTCCTGATTTCATTACTTAATTAGATTCTATTACTATCATTATTAAATTTTTTTTAATATTTTTTTGTCTTTGTTGTTGTTGTAGTGCTTGATTCCAATTTTGATTGAATTTGTGTAGGCTATTGAAAATTCTTAATCAACAGGGTTTTGCACATAAGCTGATAGGTTGCTGCAAATGCCAGAGGAAGAGGAAGATATATTAGGAGTATAATTTCAACTATAATGATATCGGTCCCTTTCGTTACTCTTCGTCTTCCACCAGTGCCATACTCAAGGACAGAATTGTCACTGAGTAGCTCAAAGGTTTGCCTGATGATTTCCATATATTTTATCACTATTTGATTGTTAGTTATATTTATTCAGCTGTATATTAATCAGCATTGCTATATTATTCTGAATGATGATAATAGCAAGTCATGTTATTGAAACTAATTAAAGAATATGTTGAAAATTCATGCATGTTTAATAAACAATATTGCAATAAGAACTACATTTGATTGCTGCTAAAGTTGTTATTGAAAATCAGGGTTAGGTTAGCACTTAAAGTTGTTATTGAAAATAAAGCATATAGAAAAATGTAATTCCTTTGTAAATATGCTAATCACCTTCTTTCTATTTGTTTGTGGTCATATATAATACACACTGCTCTGTTTTAGTCTAGTAGATTTACTGTTTGTTAAAATGAGTCCGAGATATCGCGTCTCTCACTTAGGGATCTTAGATGGGCTCCTGGGTTAATTAAAATGAAATTTTGAGCTTTATCATGGGCTATACTCTGTTGAGTTTGATCTTACATCTGTACTTTTCTTGGGACCTATGTAAGCTATTTGATTTTTAATCAAAAGATGGTAGCTGCAATAACCATGAGTAAAGAACTGGGTATTTGAACCTGTAACAGATTATATCTGTTTTCATTTAGAAAGTTACCTGTTTGAGTTCCAAAAGTCTGTTATTGATCCAATTTGTTGGAAATAAGGGACTTTAGCTTTCTATTACATAAACAGAAAAGAAGATTGACGAGGCTCAAAAGAAAAAAATATGTGCATGTACCAGTTTGTAAAAGAGTTTGAAAATTTTAATTCAGATTCAACGCAGTGGGTTCTGATTAAAATTCTAGTCTGGGGCTTTAGAGCCGGATATATATACCGGAGAAAATAATCTTTAAAATGCTTCATTCATTACATTATTACATGTTCTTTCTGGAGAAAATCTGATCTAATCACTACATCCTTGTTATTTTGTAATGTTGCTTTATACGATACATTTGTAGCTTCACCTGCAATGAACACATTTCCTCGTGATCTGCTTTTACTAACATAAGCTTATATTGCACATCAACAACTCCTTATCTTATAGATGATAATTAAGCTATTGACTATCGCAGTTGATGTCGAACTGCTAGTGTGTGAATACAGAATAGGGTTAGTGGTAGGAGAAAAAGAATATACATTAATTCTTCTTTTAGATATTTCTGATTTGGTTACTAGTTAATAGGTCGATTTGGAATGTTTTTAACTGCAAACAGATTAATTTAGAAATCTTGCTATAAAGGAAACGGGTCAAAAGAGCATAAAAAGTTAAATGGATTGGAAGTCACCCACACCGTAAATAGTTTTATTCAACCTTTTAGATTATATTTATACTACTAAGGGCGTGTTTGGGTTTTGTTTATTTATAAGTGATTACCTGATTAAGAAATAAGCTAACAAGCGGGTGTCAACGTATTTATTTTTAAGTGCTTATTTCCTTAAAAATTAAACAAACAATCAGTCTCCGTATGAATATTTGTATTTACTGATCTGATGACAAAATAAGCAAACAAGCATGCTTTAATAAGCATTCCAAACACCCTCTAGCATGCTTTAATAAGCATTCCAAACACCCTCTAATATTCTTTTGCTTACACCCAATGCGTTAAATCTTCTTGAAAAAGCTATCAAAAATGGACAAAGTAAAGTGTTTAGGTCACTCAGTCGAGTTGTCACGTGTTCTTAAATTGTCATGTTTGATCCTGACTCATTTTTGACCACTTAACTATCATCTAACACATGTATGGTTTAGATTAATCCTCTTATAGGATTAATTTTCAAATCCTCATTTTAAGTATTTCGGTTTTCTTACATTTTTGCTACCTGTACAAGGAACTACTCTAAATTTAGTATTGTGTAGAAGTTAAACGAAGTAGAGTGCTAACAAATATGAAACTTGAATCCAACCGTTACAAGGCGTAAACTGCTACTTCCGACAAAGTGCAAGATCTTTCTTGGAAGGTCTAAAACTCAAAGCATAAAGACTATAGATACAGAGATTAGCTTGTTTTGATTTAACAGAGAATTCATTAGAAGTGGTTATGAAGGTAGGAACATTGCATGCAGGAGAAGTGCTTCTAATCAAGGTAGCTCTACAGTTGTTGAGAAATTCTGCTTCTTTTGCACAATTAATCCCATCAACAGAAGGTATATCCAGTTTGTACACTCCATATCTGTTGGTAGTCCTGTTTACTGAAAACGAGATCTGCTCTGCAGTTCTTGGAGATGCTACTTTAAACTTGCAATCTATCCTTACCTCTGCCCCTGTATGTATTCACGCATTAGTATTTCAAAAGATAAGAAAATATACACAATTAATGTGTGTGTTGATGGGTTAGTTAGGTGTTAGGGCTATAACGAGTTGGGCTTTTAAAAGTTATCAGCTTGAGCAAAAAAAATGAGCCTGATCTTATAACGCCATCGAACTTTTCGATTCTTATGTAATATGCAAGTATACTAGGAAAGATAATCCGCAAGAAGTCAATTTTTTTAGGGAATATATTTATCGATAAAATTTTACTTACTTTTACCCAATATTCATCGGATGATATTATTATGTATTATTCGCGATGAATAATATAAGCAAAAATGGTTGCTTCCGTACAAAAAAAACATGTTTCTTAGTGGGTCCGTAATATATTTAAAATGTGTTTGGTTACTGGATATGTTGTAACCTGGTAAGAAGTAGCTGTTGGTGGAGAAAGAGTTGTTGGAACAGGCGTCACAGTAGACAACGCCAACGACCGAGATACGGGGATTCGGGTGTTTTGAAGCATCAACTTGTAAAGAGATTGAGATTGTGATTAGCAACGAAAAGACAAAGAAAAGCGTCGATGATTCCATGGAAGTAAGTTATCTTAATTGCTAAGCAAATGGCAGCAAGTGTTTGTGGTGGTGATGATGGTTGTGAAGAATGACATTGAAGAGTTATGGATAGACAGTGAAGTGTTGAAAACAAAAACATGTGAATGAATTTTGGCTGGATGTGCAGAAGTAAAGAAAGGCTCGTTGCTTGTTACTCTGGGTAAAAAGTTCTGGCTGCTTTCTGTCAATGATGAATTTTTAGTCTTTCTTTGCTTTTTACTGGACAGATTAAAAAACTATTCGTAGGTCAATTTAGCACGCCCCTAGTAGCCTACCAACAATTTTCACATTTACAAATTACAGTACCATGAGATATGGGTGATCTTGGGAGGGCTTAAGATTAAATAGCTAAATAATCATGTTATATATGTAGTGGACTAATGAAGATTGAAGGCTGATCAATGAAGCTGAATCCATTCTCCTTTTGATTTATTTTCCCTTCAGGATTTTCATCTATCTTGTTTGGTAAAACTTCAATGATATTTTTACCATGACTGAATACTTCAAGCTTGAGAAATTTCATTGTTTGTCGACTCAACGGTGAAATAAGGACACATCCCTTTCAGCGAATTTTATTGACAAGCATCTCAGTTTGATGCGGCTAATCAAAAGACTTCTTTGACAATCCACAATAGCGAATCCAAAATTTCGAACTACAAAGTTCAAGATGTGCTCAAATTATATTTTTAGCTGCTAGCAAATTCCTTAAACAATTATTAAAAAGTTATATAGCTGTAAAAATATCTTTTTTATAGATAATATTAACAAGTAAACTATCTATCAAGATAGACATCTTAGTGTTGGCGTATCACACACATGTAGCCCATCTTGACCTGTTGGGCAACGTGTTTGTTTTGTCATCTCTACTAAGAAGCCTCTTGTGGTGAACTATGTCCTGAATCGTATCACCTACCTACCTTCGGGGCACATCTGTGCTTTTACTCTGTGTCTAAGACAGTTGATTCCCCAAAACTCGAGGAAAACCCTCAACATGAGAGTTTATCCACTCGGTACCTAGAAAATCATCATAAGGATAAACAACATAGACGGAAGTAAAAATTGTCAAAAGGGAACAATGGACAATAAATAAGATATTGACAACAAATCTTACTTGGTTTATCCTTTCAGGAAGAGTCTTTGAGACTACATGATTCTGGTAGAGGGACTCAATCACTTGAACTAACTCTAAAATTGGCTGTGGTTTTGACGAAGATGAAAGTGATGATAAAAGTTCAGCACGAAGCTCATGCAACACTGAGGGTGACAATTGCCCAACCTTCTTCATGTGTTCAATAGCAACGTGAATCTCTCCAGCATCAGCAAGACATTTTAGCAAAATCATACGTGACTCTGAGTTTCCAATTGTAGATGTGTAATCATGAACCAAGTTTGATGCAACACTAAATTGACCTGCAACCAAATAATTACTTTAGATCGACATTACCCTTTCTATAGAAAGCGTCAACTTATTTCTACCGTTTACTTATAGATGTATCCATTTGGCTCGTGGTTTATCTCTAACGTGTCAAACAGAAGTTTCTAGCTATAAGAGAAAAGGGGGTCAAACAAGCCAAACAGGCTTGAATCTGCCCCAAATAATAGTTTTTTTAATTTTATTTTAATGCTTACATTCTCCCAAGTCGCTTTATTTTAGAAGGCTAGATGATTATTGCAGTAACATTGTTCGCATAATCAAATTTAACGAGTTACCACCTAAGTGAGAAATGTCCAAAAAAATGTGTTGGGTCAACCTAACATGACCCATCCAAAAACAGTCCCTTACCCTTACCCAACCCATCCGTTTTACCAACTCTACCTTCTATGATGTTTTTTACACAAGGACATTTGTTACTGCTGCATAAGCTCATGAATTCAAAACATACCTTCTCTACATAGATAAAGAATGAATTTTCCCATTATAGTCTGTGCAATCTTCGCATCTTGTTCAAAAGACTTTTTGAAGACTTCAAGAGCAGTTTCAACTTGTTTTTCTTGACAAAGCCCTTCAAGTAGAGACACATATGTTGATGATTCGGGTTCTATCCCTCTCTCCAACATGTGACAGAATATCGTGTGACCCTCTTTCAACTGACCGATTTCTGAGAATTTTGATATTAAAATGTTGTAGGTCCTCCGATTGGCTTCACATCCATTCACAAACATCTCATCCCACAACCGTTTAGCAGGACGGATCATATCTTCTCTACAACAAGCCTCCATTACAGAATTATAAGATTCAATGTCCGGACCCAACCCTTTCTTCTTCATCTCCTGAAGCATCTCGTAAGCTTCTTTCACTTTCCCTGCCTTGCAAAAGAATGCAACCATTATGTTATATCTTTCAATATCCACAAAATACTCTTTGGCAGATAGAAGCTCGAAAACTTCTAGCAATTCATCATGTTTTCCATGCCTACACAAATTTCTACTCAAATTGTTCAACGTGAGAAGAGTGGGAAATCTCTCTTTCGCAACCAAGAATTTAAAGAACATCAATGCAGAACAAGGATCCTCAGCAGAAACCGATCCTATCAATGCATTGAGAACATCGTCCTCAATTGGGAAGTTCCCACTCACAATAACTTCACCCAAATCTTTCGCTTCACAAATCAGTCTCTCTGAAATCAACTGCAATACAAAATCTCTATAATCACTAACCCTTGGTGCCACTCCACGCTTTCTCTTCATCTTCAACACTTTCTCCACATCAACCACACACCCATTTTCCCTTAGCGCTTCTGCAACAACTCTATACGCCATAAAATCAGGTTTACAGTCTCTTTTCCTTAACTCATCCAACAGGTACATAGCATCCTGCACTCTACCAGCCAAACACAACCCGTGAACAACCAAAATCGCAACAACCGACCCATTCACACCCCACTCTTGCCTTTTTACATCATTTATCAATCTCAAAATTTTATCCAACTCACCTGTCCTGCAAATCCTCCACAAAAACACACCAAACCCAAGCGTACTCAACCGAACACCTCTTGCAACCATTTCATCAAACACCTGGTGTGCATAACCAATATTGCCAGCAGACGCCAATGCAGCAAGTAAAGCATTACAAGTATCACCACCAATATCACAAATCAATAATCTAACATCACTAAACACATAAAATGCATTCACCGCCTTTCGACTGGCTAAATATGACATGATAATTAACCGATACACGGAAGGATGAAGTTCAATTTTGTAACTTCTGATTTGTTTCATTAGTCTATCAACAGCTGTGAATTGGCGGGAAATGGAAAGAGATTTGAGTATGGATTGATACGAGAATGAAGTGTGAGTAAAACCTGGTTGTTGTGAGGCCCAATTGAAGAAACCGAGTGCCAGTGAGTGGTGATGGATGAGAAATGGGTCGATAACTCGGGAAACGATTTGTGAGTTGAGCGAGTTGCGACAACCGATTCCGTGGAGGGTTTGTTCGAGTACCGGAGTCCATGTTAGGGGTGGGAGGGATTGACTTGATGCGGTGATTAATTCTCTGCTTATTCGATTTGCTAATTCGATTGTTGAATACTGTTTCATACTCCAACTGAATCACAGCGAGTTATACGTTTTAAGCCCCTGCGTGTATACTGTATATGTTTTGTATGTATATATAGAAGGGAAATCGAAAAGAATGACCGTTTTTTTTAACATAAAAAAATTTAATTTAAAAAAAAAGTTGTGATTTTGCTCCCCGTTAGTATATCGCAGTTGAGACGGTGTATGACTCGTAAGCGTCTATAAATAATACTAAAATGGTGATTAAAATTTGATTTACGGTACGTACACATTTTTGATAATGTCATTTGTAGTACTTGACTTTGGACGATTTATTTTTCAATTTTGTCAACAAATGACGACATTATAGGGCGTGAAATGACTCTGGAAAGACAGTTGAAATATTGACTGCAATTGAAGGAACCCTATCGGAAACGATGGTCAGGTTGTCAATCTCACCAGCGGATTCAAGGGCATCACGTAAGTTTCCTTAGAACTACGTCCAAACATCGATTGTCTCTGATTCCCCGATTCCATAGGCTAATGGCAAGATGCCATTATTTCCATCCATCGCCACAACAATTAAATTAGTTCTCAAGTAACCCCCTTCAAATGTAACCCATCTATGATAATTATTGGGCGCGCATGGTTGACAAATGTACATATCTGCGATATGTTAAAAATCAAATATGAACTATAGTAGAATGTATGTTTATGAACATAGATGAAAACCAATTATAGTTACTTACAGCTGCACCAACAGACATGTAACATATTACAAATTTATCCTTCTCATTTGTAAGCACATTCGTTTTGCTTCCCGGGTTATGCAGCTTCAGGGTGTGTAGGTAAAGGGAAAACATTCAAAATGATTCTTTGGGACTACCTCTAACAACTCTATTGCATAAAACTTTGCTCTCCAGGCTTGGTTGTATGAAAGTCTTATTTTAAAGGGTTTTGTCATATCAAGTTTAATTTCTTTGCCTCAGTACACACGTCTTTCCGAAGTCATCAACTCTTTTAAGATGTGACCAAGTACCTTCTTGCTTGCATGACAGTTATTCGACATGATTTGGGTACAAGAACATTTGTGAATGTCGACAAGTTCCTAACTTGGAAGTTGTTACTATCTTCGATAAAGTGTGCACTTATATTCCGGTCACAATCAGGCAAGATACATTTTGTTGTATACATTGTCTTGTCTGACTTCTTCAGCTTAATCTGGAAACTCTCTTCGAGACACTTGGTATGCAATTGAAGAAGCAACTCCTCTTTATTTCCAAATGTTTGGCCAACTTGAATCCGGTATGAGGTTTTATACATTATAACTGGGCGTTTTTAACTATCTTTATTATTATCCCTTAACAGTGGTGGCATATTCCCGATAATATTTTTTATATGTGCTCTATGTGGTATTGGTTTGTCATATGTATCTCTTGGATCCAACTCCTCCTCTTCCCCCTCATCATCATCATCATCAACAATATGATTGTCAAACAAATTGTCAAAGGGTTGAAGTGGATTGACATTTTCTTTATCATTACGAGAATCATCATGATGATGATTAACAATATAGTGAATATCCTCATGATGTTGAGTCTGTTCAGCTACCTAATTGTGTGTTGGTAATAATGAGTTTGTAGTTGCTGAAAATGTTGTTGAAAACCAATACTGTTATTGCTAGGTTGATTGCTACCAATACCCAAAATATTTCTTACAATATCAACAACGTGAATTTCTACCAGAGCATTATTAATTGCATGGCACAAAAAATCTCCAAAATCATCAACATCATTAGTTATATAAATAACATAGTGATCTACTTTATATTTCATACAAATTGGTGCATCAAGTGGTAAGCCTAATTTTTTAAAAAACGTTTTTCAACAAAATTCTGCATGTAAATAGTTTTTCTGGTGCGATAGGAAGTTTTAAGGGCACTCTATAACATTCTATTGACAAATACATTGGGCATGTTGTTAATATATTCAAAATGATCTTAGGAACAAATATAAACCTTAAACTTATTATTTAATTAAATCATTTTAATTAAGAAAACAAAGTAAACAATAAATTGAAAGCTTTTGAATCGTATCTTGAATAACCTTAAATAAAATTGGTTGAATCTTTAAGACGAAAATGAGAAGAGAGTGATTTAGGAATTGCGCGTGAAAAGCTACTAATCAAGAGATCATTTTAAAGGTATAATTCTATCCAAAAAAATTCAAAAGATCTCAAAAAATCTGATCTAAAATGTCCTTTTCAGATAAGAAATCTGATTTGAAAGTCAACATGGTCAAAGGAAGTCAACGTGAGTCTAAACGGGTCCAATATCGCAAAAAAAAATCATCTAAGACGAAAATCAAGTCATGATCTCGGAAATCAGGCCACGATCCCAGATATGCGAGCTGCAAATTACAAAAAGCAAAATGCAAATACGACTTGCGGCTCGCGTTTCCAAGATCGAGACTTGATTTTCTGGCCATGATTCTGTGCACCGTCGGCAAACCGCAAATCGTAATTTGCGGTTTGCTAATGGAGGGCCAAAATCACTAACTTTTTTTTTTTTTGGCAAAATCTTTTTATATCTTGAAAAAAGAGGCACTTTTTATCAATTTCCCTGTATAAAAACACCAAAGGATGACGTAGTTTCTGATTAAAATGTGTGTAGGCTATACCAACTCGTAAATTACATATTGACGACTTATATCTATGTTACTTCAAAGTCTAAAACAGACTAAATGTTTCTTTGTTCTTATATTTTAGTATTTAGCCTTTTTTAACGTATTGGTTGATAGGTTATTCACGTAAGGACAACGTATAAGCCTGTGTGTGCTGATAATGATTTCTTATTTCTCCCCGAATAATATTGAGAAAATTCACGAAGATGTTATACTGATTAAACCATATTCAATGATCGGTGCTTAAGACATTGCGGCTACTAACACATACCAGAAGCCCGTACAGTTAAAAAGTATATACATATTCACATAAATTTGTATATATACAAACCAGTCTTTAAACAGTATCTGAAAATACAGCAACAGTTTTGCTTATCAATACCTGCACTTGAGGGATGGAAGGCGGTATAACTGTCCATCTATTTACAATGACCTCCGATCCCTTTGTATGTATCTAGGTTCATCTACTTTGCGTATCAGATTGAAATACTAAAATGTACATGTATCTTTTTCCATATATTCCATCTTACTATATACGGTTGATGATGATATCAGCAGGACCTGACCAACTTCAAAGTCTGGAATGATCGGCCTTTGAACAAATTTCCAAACAGAAAGCTCATTGTCGTTTCTTCCGGTGGTGGCTCTGGTGACTGACTAGAGTTCCATTTAACATGCAGTGCTGCGTGTTGTCCAATTTGTCTTTGAATAGAATCTATGGTTTTGGGGTCCACGGGGCTGTTACCCGTCATGGCAGTCACATAAAACTTGTCTTTGGCTTTTCCATCTTCAGTTGAAATCTCTGCTCTTTTTATACATAAACTATTTTCTCTAAAAACCCTGGTTATATCAGAAAGAAGTCCAACACGATCTGCTGTGCACAATTCCAGTTCTAGTGCCTGCATAAGCATAAGTATTCTATCTTAACACAGCTTTCAAACAAACCCATAAAATTTATATGCATATTTTTTTGCAGAATTACTTATACCTCAGACGTCCTCCGCTCAATTGCAGCTTCTAGACATTGCATAACACGTTCCCGCTCTGCCTCTGAGCTTACTGGACTCCCATCAACATGCCGAATATAATATTCCTGCATCCACGGAAGAAAAAAGAAACTCTACTTTCAAAAACCAAGGAAAGACATGACTTGTATAGGAACGTTGGATAATCGATCTTTTTTCATTCCGTTAATCAGAGCAAGATGTTTGGAGAGAACAATTTTGAGCTCTTTAGCGCATTTGATATTTGATAAGGTATTATTAGAGGTGGAAAAAACGGTTGGGTCATTACAGCTGGGTTGACTCGCAAAAATCATTTCTCTATCCATTGAATTTTATAGATAATTAGCGCATTATATATGATTAGAAAAACAATTTATAAATTATGGTGTATATTTTTCAATGAAGTGACTTAGAATGCAGTAAGTATTCAAGTACACATCGGATCACTTAGAACCCCTACAACCCATTTGATTCATTTAACTTGAGATGTAACCCAATCAACCCATTTATAGGTACCCATTTATAGGTAAATGGGTTGAGCACAAAGATAACAAAACATACTCAACATCTTAAAATCCAATAAGAAACTTAGGTACCTGAAAAGCCTCCATTTTCCCAGTGTGAACCACTCCATGAAAGACTACATATTGCATGTCAGTTAAAGTGCAGATAATATCAAACAACAGCTTCGGTCGGTCCTTACACCGCATAGTAATAACCGTGTAATCCTTCTCAACACAATCTAAAACAGTAACATGAGGCCTTGATCTATTTTCCTGTTCCACTTGTCGCGCCTTTTCATAGTCCCGCTCAGCAAACATAATTTGATGCAATCTTCTCTGTCTGTGCGTGAATCCAGGGGTTGAAAGTGTCATTTTAGCAGTCTTTAAATCATCGTTTCCCTTGAGAATATTACAGAGTAGTTTTTTGATAGTTGAGAGCCTCTTTGGATCTTCAACTGCGCATCCAGTTTTCTCATCAGTGACGTGTACCACGGCTGCAGCTCTAGCATTATGGGTCCATATTTCAGCATTGACCACATTACAACCAAGATCTGTTAGAACTGCCGATACTTCTGATAATAATCCAGGTCTATCTGTTCCAACTAGTTCGATTCCCGTGTGATCTTCAGAAGCCTTCAGTCCAACTGAACTACTCAGTGATGGTACATAGAACGCATCACTTTCAAGCACCTGCCAATACACCATCAAATTTATCTAAATGAGAATGTTACATAGCAAACAAAAGATAAAAAGCACAAAAACACAAATAGGTAGTAGACACTACAGAATCATAACAAATAAACCAAAACTAGGGTTGCAATGTCAACCCATTCACTTATTTATGGGTTGACTTGTGTTAATCTTAAAAAAATCTGGTCAAATGGACCAATACGAAAAATAAGCTATACAGCGAATGGGTCAAATTGGCCACAAACAAGTTTATTCAAATAATTTAAAATTATTATTTATGAAGTCATAATGACTGCTTGTATTGTTTAACCTCTTCCTAAATTTAAGAAAATGATGTACCCCAAAACAAACAAATTTTCAGCTATCCATTAGTATAACCAGTAAGAGTAAGTTCCAAATAACTCGAATCCAAAAGGACTTTCATAACAAAATAACGTTTCCTACCGTTTCTATATAACTGACCAACTCTTGATCCATAACCTTGCCTCCATCACGGTGAATAACATTAAACACTGTCAAAATAAAAAAAATAGGATCAGATACTGTTAGCAGGAGGACCATACAAAAAGGTAAAACGGTAACTTAAAACAGCGTATACCATCCATGAACCATCCCCCATCTGACGAAATATATGCTTTCGTGATCACGAGGTCTAGATCCGCAAGAATTTGAACAACTTCCAGTAATATACCATGCTTATTTACACTTTCAACCTAACATACAAACCACAAATCGTATGAAAAACGAATAACATCAACGAGTCGAAACACATGATAACAGAATTCACACATAACATACCTGAATTATTGTTGCATCTGGGGAAGACTTGTTGTCAATTGTAACTCTGCAACAAACAGTACATAAAACTTGAATTCAACAACACAAAATAAAAAAAAGTGCACACACGCATACACAGTCACACACAAAACTAAAGTTAAGATCTAAGGAAAATATTATACTAAAGGAAAAAAGAAACCCAAATTGAAGTACAGTTTCAGAGCATAGTAAGAAATATCAAAACACTTAATTATTAAGCATAAATTAAAAGATATTACAACTGAAGAACAATTTTAAATTAACCTTAGAGATATTACCTAGGTGGATTCATCCTCCTGATGAGTTTTGCATATTCATCTTCCATGTTTACTGTTGAAATTTCAACAACTGATTGATTGAATATACATGCAAGTAACTGAAATGAAATAAAATAAAATTGAGTGAATTTAATTTTATATATACAAGAAAAGAAAAGATAAGATTGGAATCAGGTCTCCTCCAATTGGTTAGGGATTGGAATCAAATCATCAAAATAAAAATAAAGATTTTGATTTTGAATTTTAATCTGATGATAAAATGAAAAGGGAAGGAAGAGAGAAAGAAGCAGTGGGTGGGTCACTACTGTACAACCAAAAGTAAAAAAGTGCTGCTAATGCACCTCTTTATTCTATTTAATCGGAATTAAATTAGATCGAATTCAATTAAATTGCGTTATTATTTATTTAACATTAATATTAAATTAATTAACCCACGCGCACCAATAGTCATGACATCCGCGTTACTTGTTCACATGACGAATTCTCATTGGCTGACACAAACCGTTATTATCTGACCGTCTGCCCGGAAAGGGCAATTTATTTAACGACCTCAATTTATTTATTTTGGGTGATGCTAAAGAGAACTAAAAACGCGTTGTTTAAATTATTATTTTTTCTAATTCACACACTTTTAAACATATAAATTTTACTTACTTATTTCAATCGTTTTGACATATATACCAATTAAATTTTTACGTATTATTTACGTATATCAATCACTTTTTATTTGTTTTTTTATCGTATAAAGTATCTTAACTATATATAAATCATCTTCATCTTTTTAAAAAAAAAATTAAACTCAACAATGATTAATGTCCAAATTACTTTTAAAAATCATTAATTACCTTCCAAATGAATCATTAATTATAAATTGCAACCCTTAAGTTTTAAACTTTCGATATCCTTAAATTAAACTTATTTAAAATTAAACTTTTAATAATATAGTGTAAACAATAAAATTTGTGAATGTCAAATTAACTATTTATTCTTATAGCTATGCACGAGTACACTGCTATTTGTTATAAAAAGTAACGATGATCTGTTTTTTTGTTAATTTCTTTAATAACTCTAAAGTCCTTTTTATCCAAAAATATATTCATGTGTTAAATTGAATAAATAATAATTATAAAATGTTTTTGACAATTATGTTAATGCACAAGTTTATTTAACTGAATTATAGACTTAAATTTTAACGAAATATATATCATGCAAAACTAAAGCCATTAGGTATCGATGTATACACAAGGTATTAAGGTGTATCAATTCTTTTATTAGGATTTAATATTTTATAAACAAAAGGTAAGTTGGAAAAATATTAATATGAAATATATACTATTTTGTTAAATTTATTATTTACAGACAAAAAATATACGGATTAAAATTATAACCATTACGTTGTTCAATTACTAAAATTTTATTTTTTTATTTTGAAGTTTTATAATTTAGAAATAAACAATTAATTTGAAATATTTCAAAATAAAAATATGAATACTAAATTTGGGCCTAGTAGTATTTAAGGATGTAATTAGTCGGAAGTCGACAACAAAAAAGTAAATTATAAAATAGAATATTTTCAATCCACGAATATATCAAATTATGTCATGTTTTCTTGGTCAAAACCTTAAGTTAAAATCAATGTTTAATCTGACAATGATGGCTTTGTTGAATTATTGGCGATAAAATTGACATGAGTTGTAAGTTGCAACACAAACCTAAGAGTTATTGCAATGAAACCTACAATTCTACAAATAGAAATTAAGAATTGAAAATAGAAAGAAGTTCAATGAAGCAACCTATCTTAAATCCAGGTACTCTACTCAATAATGGCACCATAAAATACAATCATTAGAAAATGAAAGTATCAACAAATAAAAACTCATATTTAATACCTTTTAAAAATCAATTAAATGACATTTTTTAGTTAAAATAAATGGAAGATATGTCACTTTAATTTGAAGGAATGTAACATTAAAATTCTATTAAACTCAGAATCGGTGGTGGATTTTTAATATGTTTTTGAGGTAAAAAATTATTTGATATGTAAAACTTATTTGAATTAATAGTTGTCTCGTAATTGAAATGCTCATGACTTGTAGCAAATAAATAGACCTAAAACTTGAAAATTTTATCTAACTATAAAATATGTTAAGTTTATTTTGATTACGTCATATTCATATTAATAAATAAAGTAAAAGCAATTTAATTTTCAAGACCTTATATATATAAGAGAAAAAGTTTAAGTGAAATAAAAGTTCTACATTGGAATTTGAGTCATCTTTCTCAAATCAATATTCCTCCATCAAAGACCAAAGTTTTCTTATTTGCTTCTTAAACCTAGTTAAAGATTATATAACACATAGTATTTTTCGTTGTAACTCATTAGGTCACTCACATTCATGACTGAAACCGACTTGTCACTTTTTGTCAACTCAGCGCCACGTAAGCTTTTCTCAAAACTGACTAAAGCCGACTAACAACTGACTGACCCGTGCCATCAGTGACAGTCAGTTTTTTTCCATTATGTAATTTACATATTTAAAACAAAATAATTAAAATAAATCACATTTCATTAAAATAAAAACATTAGATTAATTAAAAAAAATACATTTCCTAAAAGAAAAAATTACAATAATATAAAACATTACATTTCCTAAGAAAAAAATTACAATAATAAAAAACATTACATTTATTGAAAAAAAATACGACTAACGCTGACGGAAATTTGGTGGAAATTGCGCAACGTGTTTGATTAAAGCATTGCGAAGTTGATAATGTAGCGTTCGATCGCGTAATTCCTTGTCTATATTAGTTGACTTGCAACCTTTTCTTGCCACGAACGTCGGGGTAAATTTGTCGGGTTTGTCAAATAATCTTCTTCAAGTTGGCACATATTTCGGTCGTAGTCCTCGGTTATCATGTTGTGTAAAATCACACAACAATGCATGATTCTTTTTATTTTGTTGATGTTATATGGTCTTGCCGGGTTTTTGATGATTTGTCAACAGCTTTGAGCACACCGAATGTTCGTTCCACATCTTTTCTTGCGGATTCTTGATATCTCTTGAAAGGTATTATTGGTGGAAACTTAAACGACTTTAAAAGAGTGGCTCATTCCGGATAAATCTCGTTGGCAAGAGAAAAGCCTTAGTTGAATTGATGTCAGACAACGGTGAAATTTACTTGAGGAGTTCTATCTTGTAGTAAATCGGAGAATAAATATGATTCATTAAGAACGTTTATGTCGTTGCTCGAACCCGCAGGAGCAAAGAAGGCATGCTAAATCCAAATGTCGTAAGAGGCTACCCCTTGGAGTATGATGAAAAATACATATGTAAACGTTGCATATCTTGGAGTGTTGGTTTTCTTAAGTACTCAATCGAATATAGATGAAAAACACGTTTACAAAAGTTATCTAAACGCAAGTATGATGTTTGTTGACCCATATGTAAGTATGCATCAAAGGCATCGGCGTTACAACCATATGCTAATCGGCGTACGGCAGAAGTGCACTTTTGGTAAACATTAAAACCAAGGGCACCGGTAGCGTCTCGACTTTGATGAAAATATGAAAAATATGGAGGTAGTGGAAGTTGAGAGTATGATAGTATACCTTGACATATATGGATAAATATATGCCGGCTCATTCGATAACATCTTCGAAAGTAATCAGCCGGGAATGTTGGGTGCTCGGAAAAGTAATCTAAAAATAAACGTTCGCCCATCGCGTCACGATTTCTAAGTAAACATCGTCTTGGTGCTCTTGGCGGATGGAATGAGCTTTCTCCGTCTTCGTCCGAATCGGAGTCTATCAAATTTCATTACGACGGCCGTATCGAAAATATTCGTAAGCTCTTGCAATTCTTCTATATCAGAATCCGAATTTGCCACAGTGTGTAGTTTTTGTGAATAAATTGGATGTGTAATTGTATGAATTATAGAGTGAAGTAGTTATTTTTGGTGTGAATTATAGTTGTTTGGAGTGAGTATATATATAAGTAATTGTGTATTAAATAAAATAAATTAATTTAGAAAATTTTTGAATTTTTTTGGATGTTTGTGATTTGAGCCATTGCCCCCCTTTCATTTGAATTTTGGCCGTTAAACATGCACAACAGACAAGCGAAAAGAAAGAAAAAAAATGTGACAAACAGGTTGTTAACTAAAGGTTTCAAACCGACGGACCGACCGACAGCCCCGTGCCATCGGCATCGGTTCCGTCGGTTGAAACCGACGGCAAGTCGACGTAACCACTGGGACTGCTCTTACTTGTTCAAATTTTTTGGGGGCCATAGCTCCTCTCTGTTCCCGTTAAAATCCACCAGTGCTCAGAATTTAATATTGCATATCAATCGCAACTTAAATGTTGTACGTAAGATATGCAAATTTTAAAAGTGACAATAATACATTTAATTATAAAATGAATAAGGAAAAATGAAGCATGTTTTAGTTATGCATAATTTTCTTGAGTTTATCTATTAAGACCCTACTTATTCATTAATTTATTATCGCCACCCACGAATTATCCGTTAATTAATTCATCTTAATGCAATAAACAAACAAACAAAAAGTAATAAACACCAACGATTCTGTAGTTGTTTTTATCTGTATAATAATAATAACTACCATAGCCTTGAATAATTTTCTAGAATATGATCAAAGACATAATTAAAAGAATACAAGTATCAGGATCACTTAAATAATACCTCAATTATTAAGACGGGATAATGTTCAAAAATAAAAAGTAAAAAGAATCCTCAGACACAGACTTAAAACTCTCTATTATTCAACACCATCAAGTGCGGATCATACACAATCATTCAAGAACTATTGATAACAAATTGTGAACCTTAATAATATTTAGAAATCGTTTGAGAGAATGAATTAAAGAAAAAAAGTGGAATAATAAATTATGATACAAATTAACTTAACAATATATTTATGTATAAATAAAACTCCAGAAGCTGCAAACTGCATCCTTGTACTTTGAAAGTTGTCACTAGCAATCTTTGTAATTTGCTTAGTTTCACTTATGCACCATATATTTCCAAATTAAAACTTTAAGCACTAGAAAATAAACCGAGTACAAATAAGTCCTTGTAATATGAACTTGTTTCATTTAGATTAATATTTTGAACATCCCCACTTAATCTAAATATGAAACAAGTTGAACAAAGTCAGTTTATCACACAGCAAATTGTGTTGTGCATTTCCCAAACTCTTTGTAAAAATGTCATTTACATTTTCTTTTGACCTTATTTCCATATTTTTAATAACACCGGTATTTATTTTTTCCCTTACAAAATGAAAATTAACTTCAAAATATTTTGTTCTTTAATGGAACATTGGATTTGCAACAATTTGGATTACTGACTTATTGTCACAAAAAACACTTGCCGGAATGTTAATTTTTATATTGAAATCATTGAAAGTTTTTAATACCATATAACTTCATAAGTTACAGCTGCCAATACCCTATATTTTGCTTCATCAAAAGACCTTGACAATGTAGGTTGCTTTTTGTTTTTCCAAAAAAACAAGACACGAACCTAGATTAACAAAAACATGTTACAAAATTTCTAGAATAAGTACAATTACCCTAATCCTAGTCCATAGCTTAGAGTGTAATACCATCTATAACTCAATTTTTAATTAGAAATCTGCACATACACACATGATACGTACCTAACATACACTCACACTCACCTATAATCTAGATAAAGGGAGAAGAAAGTGAATTCAAGAGTTGTAACATCAAATTGAGCTTAAGGAAGCAAGATTGAGTATCATCCATCATCATTTATCTAAGGTGAGAGGTGTTCTTGTTCCTTTGACCTAAGTATTGGGGGAAATTGATGAATTAGGGTAAAGATGCTTATAATAGATGATATTAACTTTAAGTTGTGTTTATTTGATACTTGCTTGAATGCGTTAGCAGTAGTTGCTGATTTAATCAATTGAATTGTGAAAAGTTGTTAAAGATGGATTACCCAAACTTAAGGTTAAATTCTTGACAATTGAAGATAACCCTACTAAATATTAGTCAAAAGAAATTTCTTTGGTGTTATTTTAATGGATTTAAGTAGTGGAGATGGCAATTGATCAATAAACTGAATTAGGGGTTTAAAATTTGTGAAGCATGCTGAGTTTGACTTTTTAAAGTCAAACTAGGCAACTTGGAGAATCAAATGATCATATTGTGAGAATAATTGTGTAGAGGTAGTTGTTGCAATCTTTATAAGTGTAATTTTTCCGTGATGATTGATAGGTAATAAAGAAGTGGAGGTTCGCCTTTGTGTTACATCGAACTCAAAACCTCTAGGTGAGTAATTAGGAGCTAAATTGATAAAATTGATCACAAGGATCCGAACTACATCAGTGTAAGAAGATCCATGTGATTATTGTCACATAATTTATTCTATTTCTTGAAATTAATGATTTGTATGGTGTGGACAAAGAAGAATAAGTATATGTACATACTATGGATCTCATATGATTGTTGGTAAATCTATTATATGTTGAATTACATCATAAGGGGGTGGTGGAGAAGTTTTAGCTCTATGCTAAATTCAGTTGTCATATCAAGAAGTTGTTGATCCCGGATCAGTGGAGAGGAGGAAGTGGTCATGGACTAAACATAGTTGTTATGTGTTTTAAATGTTATGATGATTAGTTGATAATTTATGGTTTGTTGTGATGTTTGATTTCTGAATGTAGTATTGATGCTGAAGTTGATAGTTGGTAATTAGTTGTATTAGTTGTGGGTTAAAGTAATGCTAATTCATTGTACAAGATGAGCTTTACTTGCAATTATAATTGTTATCTAGTTATTTATTTGATTTAGTCACTTAATTACTCACTAAGCGGAAGCTTACTCTTATAGTTGATTATGTTTTGTAGGATCAAGTACATAAAGTAAAAAGGATGATCATGGTAAAGGGATAACTTAGTGTAGACGTGGATTGAATTCTCACATTAGGTGAAGCTTGCTTAATAGTCTTAAACTTGTTTGAATATCAAACTTGTATTAGATGCCCAACTTTTGATTTATATGTCAAATGGGTCGAGTGTCAAAATGGGTCGAAATTACTTGAAATTTGGAGCAAAGTTGCTGAAAAACGACAGAAGGCATCTATCCGGCATATAGGTTACCTATCCGCCGGATAGAAAGTCAATTTTTGGGACAGAAATGGCATATTCGGCGTATAGGTTTGCCCTATACAGCGTATAGGATAAGACGAAAAAGAAAAAAATTTGAGAAATTTTTTAATTTTTGGCTTTACAGGTTTGCAGCCTAATAAACCAAACTCGAAAAGTAGTTCTAAGCAATAGTTTCTTTCAGACATTGTTAAACCTTCTTCACTTTTCAATAATTCTAAATCTAGAAAATATTTCATGTCTCCTAAATCTTTAACTAGAAACTTTGACTTAAGAAATTCTTTGCATTTCATTATATCAGTTTCACAACTTCCAGTTAATACAGTGTCATCAACATAGACGAGAGGTAAGGCAATAAAGTTATTTCCACAAGTTTTAGTAAACATAGAATAATCATTTACACTTCGAGTAAAACTAAACTCAAGTAATGCACTAGAAAGTTTTTCATTCCACTTTTTATAGGCTTGTTTTAAACCATATAATGATTTAACCTATTTGCTCACTCTTTTGTCTTTCAAGAAAATATATTTTAGGAAGAATCATATAAACATCTTCTTCTAAATCTCCATACAAGAAAGCATTGTTAATATCAAGTCGATATATATTCCAGTTATTTTGTACTGTAATACTAATCAAGCATCTACTAGTAAGCGTTTTGACCATCAATGAGAAAGTTCCATCAAAATTTAAACCTTCTCTTTGGTTATATCCCCTTGCTACTAACCTAGCTTTATATTTGTCAATCTCTCTTGTGGATTTGTATTTAATTTTATAAATCCATTTGCAGCCTAGAGGCTTTCTATTTAATGGCAAATAAGTTAAAAATCATGTTCCATTTCTATTTAAGGCTTCCATTTCCTCATTCATGACATTAATCCAATTCCCGTCTTTGAAAGACTCATAATATGATTTAGCATCTGCCCCTTTAAAAAAATTGGTCACAAAGCAAAATTTGTCATGACTTAGCTTACTATAATATACAACTTTTTCAAGACCAAATTTTACCTTGCCTTCAACAATAAAATCATTAAACTTTGAAGGTAGAGTGGTTTTTCTATTTGACCTTCTTAAATCATCATGTATAACTCAGAATGGCTATGTGGACCAAAATTACCCTTAGGGATAGAATATATTTATCCTCATTGGATATTACATTTGTGCCTTCACTAGAAACAATTGTGTAACCATTTTCAATGTTCCACTATTACCATTATCCTTGATACTATCTCCCCTTCATCATTGGGTATTAAAATACTTTAATTTTTAAAAGAAGGTGTCTCATTTTCAAAATAATGAGAGTCAAAGAATTTTATTGAATTTAAATCTTTTTCTTTTAAATCAACTTTATACACAAAATTCATTTTGAATGGAAATATGTTTTCATAGAATTTTACATCCCTTGAAAACATAAAACTCTTATCTTTAAGACTAAAACGCTTCTAACCCTTTTTAAAGTTTGAGTATATGAGAAAAGTACATTTTCTAGACCTACTTGAAAATTTATTTGAATTATTCAAATTTGCTGCAAAACAAGCACCCAAATGTTTTTTGATGGGAGAGATTTGGAACAGAACCTTAAACCAACTCATAAAAGGACTATCTAGACATAACATAGGAAGGAAACCTGTTTATAAGTGACAAGTCCCAAACTGTATATGTTTTTGTATATTAAAAGTAGTCATTTTATTAGTTAATTTATATATTTTAGTTAGGAATTGTAATAAAATCATTGGTATATGTGATTAGGTAATCTTGGTGGGCATATTATGGAAAAGAAGAAATCAGAGGGCTTAAAAACAAATAAAGAAGAGTTTAGGTATTGGCTTGCCGAGTGGAGAAAATTAACTGGTCGAGTCGAGTTGCACAAGTTATTGACTGAAGAGATAAAGATAAAAGATATTCTAATGAAGAGTTGAAGCTATTGTTGCAAGCTATTTTTGGAAAAAAAAAATTTCAAAATTTGAATTAAAATAAGTGTTGTTGTTATAAAGAATAGTTTCCGTATTGACATGTGGTTTCTGATGAACTGGTGTTTCATTTATAAGACTCATCAATTTTATACCCTGTTCATTAGTAAAATACATAGCATAAGCAGAACTAGAACATTTACCCTTTTCAGTTACGGAATTATTACGTGTAAATCTAGGAGCACCTTGATTAAATGATTTCCTTTTATAACCTAGTGGATATATTACAAGTTCATAACATTTGTTTACAGTGTGTCCAAGCATATCACAGTTAGTGCATTTTAAGTTTGGATTTGGACCTCTAGTGAACCTCTTTCTATTATCATTAACCTTAGCAACATAAACGGTAGTAGAAGACTTGCTACTTGTGTAACTAATGAATTGGTTCCTATGTGATTCTTCTCTAGACATAATAGAGAAATCAATTTTCAAACTTGGAAGAAGTTCTTGTTGGTCCACTAAGTATGTATTAACTCAACCATTATCAATAATGGTAATTTCAGAAAGGGGTTTTTAATACAATTTTTCTCAAGTTTAAAGTTTTATTTGATTTAATCAAAGAATAACTTTACAATTGTTCACCGCAGAATTAAGACAAGTAAACTAGTCTAAGTAAATAATAGTTGATGACAAATTTAACTTTATAAGTCACTTAACTTAGGGATGCTGATGATTATCGGTGATTCAACACTTTCAAAAAGTGTTAGCACAAAGCTCCCTAACTAACATGAGTGACTGCTCAAACCAAATATCAAAGTTAATGCGATTTCTGGACATTCAATATGGTTGTTGAGGTGGATATTTACAGCGTGATAAATATCAGACCAGATGCTTCAAACCCTCACATGTGTCTTAACCGTATTGTTTATGTAACTTCCAATATTTTGGATCTGAAATTACATCCTATATGTAATATTACTATTGACTTTATTCCTAGGATCAGGAAAAGTAATTTACATTTTCTGTGAAGGTAATATAAGCGGTTGTACATATCTCTACACACGATATATACAACAATTACATACCTTTACGTGTTAACCTTCTCAAGTGCACTGGGTATTTGTCTAACCCTTGTAGTTGTTGGATAATAGCCTGATCCATTGATTATTCAGATGGGGACACCAAAGTCCACTTATATTGACCTCTCGCTCTGTCTACAGTCTTTGACTTGGACAGATGCTTCAAATAATCTTTGTCAGCTTCAGGCTCGTTTAACTTGGTCTTGGAGTCGTCTCATATCATAGAGTGATACGAACATATATACTCTAAGTTACATAACGGGTCACTGCTAACATAGCTTTAGGCTCTTGTAACTTGCTCTTGTAACTTGTTCTT
This sequence comes from Logfia minima, assembly GCA_963921325.1. Taxonomy (NCBI): domain Eukaryota; kingdom Viridiplantae; phylum Streptophyta; class Magnoliopsida; order Asterales; family Asteraceae; genus Logfia; species Logfia minima. The sequence goes on from OY992768.1 coordinate 27,358,829, forward strand.
GTAACTTGTAACTACTTAATTTTTAAAATTTTCCTATACAAATTACTTAAGAAGGGCTAGTGACCCAACAATCTCCCCCAATTTATTTATGACAAATTAATATACTAATTATGAGTTTATAGTTTTTAGTTAGAGTTAATCTTTTAGTTTGGTGATCGTCATTTGCTTTCTTTTGGGTTCTTTTGTTTCATATTTCTATATCCACATACATTATAAATATAAATCATCACATAGAGAAACTTGATTTATATTTCCAAAACTAAAGCAGTCATCTATTGTGTTAGTTTACATTACAGCCTTATTCAAGTATCTCTTGCTTGACTTTGAAAATTTTCTCTTCTTCATTCGTAATCAACCTTCTCTTCAACTCATCTCTTATCAGCTTTATAAATCTTTCATCAGTGTTTATCCCTTCACCAATCCATTTCATAGCCACCAGATGCTATGTTTTAGCAATAGGAAATCTGAGATGCATGATGAAAGTAGTGTAGTTTGAATGGATCAATGAAGCACATCCAAACTTTGGCTCCATGATTACCCTTCCTGGTACAAAATGAACATTTACCGGTAGATTGCCCATTCCTTGAAGTTTCTTTCTTATTTCCTCCTCCTCAGCTTTTGACTTTTTCTTTCTTGGAACTTTGGAGGGAGTAGTGGAGGAGCTGGTCAATTCAACTTTCAGCTTGAAAAGGTGTTGATTAAGATCTTCTTCAGTTTCATTCAACTTATCTACCAGATCATCAATCATCTTCAAAATCTTGGGCTTGTATGGGCTTGAACCATTCTGGATGCATGTATGGATCTCTCAAGATAAAAAAAAACCAATCTTTTTAAGCTCGGTGAGATACATAGTTTCCATCTTATCATTTCCTTCCCTGATCAGCTCCATAAGTGATCTTTCTTTCTTTCTTATATACCATTAGAATTACTTTAATGATCTTCTTTAGGAGTTTTCCGAAGCTTAGATATAGTTTCAACTTCTTTAAGCTTTGTTCTCTCTTTTTCTTCTGTTTTGCAACCTTTTTGATTAATCTTATATTTATCTCAACTGCATCAGTACCCTTTCCCTCTACTTTCTCAATCTCTCTGGCCAATGCTTCCACAACTTCCTGAGTTTCTTTGGGCTTGGTTTGTTAGGAAAAAACAATAGTCAAACCTAAATTATAAATATGAGGAGTCAAAATATGAGTCTAGTTAACTTATTGTTAAATGGCTAAGTCTTTCTTAGTCTGTTTATTATTGGATAGTCTTAGTCGTTGATATTCACTCCGTGTAAAGTGTTTACTCTCGGTCTGTGTTACGTAGGACAGAAACAAACCAATACAAACGTATACTACGACAGACTCAAATGGAGATATACTCAAGCCATTAAAAACTTAGAAGATAATAGAGATAACGACAAAAGATTCGAAGATATTTTACTAGTTAAGAGAATTCGAATTGTATTCTAATTGATTTAGTTTCCATTAAATCTGTAGTGGTAGGTAGAAATCTCTAATAGTTAGAGATACGGTAGGATTGTGTTTCCTAAACCGAAATACTTGAATAAATAGATGATATGCGATTCATTTTATAGTGTTCATCTAATAGGGCATATACTATACAACCCATAGAACAAACTCAGTGTTTATACGAATTGAAATATTAATCAATAATATATTCATTCGACATTCAAAATATGTGTTTCATACTGTTCTTAATTCCGCTAATTTCAATATTACTTGATATTGATTCATTGAATACTTGATTTAATCTGTTAATCAAGATATTGATATCTACTTTAAGACCTAACAAATGGTATTAGGGCAATTAAAAATTAAATTGTTGATATACAATCTTTAACAATCAAAGTAACCCAGAAAAATCAAATCAATACTCATACCACTTAACTCACAAATCAATCAAATGGAAACTGCTGAAGTTATGGTTGGAATACCTATTCCCATTTTCAATGGAACAAATTATGCACATCGTCTCGGAAGCTCTGCAATGGAGACGTCCTCCACCTATCAGCTCCTTCGCTTGTCCTCATCCCTATGGTATAGTTAATTGGGATTTGAAGCCAGAGGAAGCATATTTCCTAGCCACTTGGTGAATAGTGCCTCGGCTCGGTTGAGTCATTTTTTTCGCTCGGCTCGCAGCGGACTTGTGTAAGCTTAAGGCTGAATGACATTTTGCAGGCATTCATAATGAAATGCTCCGAGTCATCAGGGAAGGACCCATTTTTCTTGGCAAAATTGTTGATGTTATCAATGATTCCGAGGGTAATATTATTACTCCAGAAAAGTTTGTTGATGCACCCAAGAGTCAATGGACAAACTTAGATAAATGTCTATACAATCTAGATCCTAAAGCCAAAAGCATTCTAGGAAATGCAGTAACTAAAATCATATTTTAAAATTGCAGGTTGCAAAACCGCAAAACAAATTTCGGATCAACTAATTGTCTAATATGAAGGTATCACTATAGTTAAAAGTCATAAAAGGAACAATTAAATAAGAAATTATGAAAAGTTCTTTTCAACTCCTAAAGAATCACTTAATGACATTTATACCATATTCCAAATTCTTATCAATGATCCGGAAAGAGTCAAGCAGAAATACGTTAAAAGTTTGTTGATGTTCTTCTTGAATCTTTTTCTGAAGTAATCACATCATTAGTGGTTAGTGACAAGTTGGATGATTATGATCTTGCTGGGTTTTACGGATTACTCATGAACTATGAGGAATCCAAGGAAAGAAAGAGATTAAATGCCAAGATGATAAAAAAAGTTCCAGAAGCTGCTTTGATTGCCACTAGCATAAGAAATAGAGAACTCTATTATAAGAAAGATTACAAATTACTAAAGGCGGATTCAGAAGATGATGAGTCTGAAGATAAAGAAATAGAGTCTATACATACTGAACTAGCCTTGCTTACTGAAAGGCTAGAAAAGAAGAAATTTGTTAAATATAAAACAAGGAGTGCCTTTGATCCAAAGAAGGCTACTTGTTATGGATGTGGTAATACATGTCACATTGTTGCAGAGTATAAAGTGAATTATGTGGAGACTTCACAGGTTGATAAAGTTGCAGAAAGAGCAAAGAATTACAGGCAAAAGTACATAAATTTGAAGAAGGGTGGAAATAAGTTTCAACTAAAGAAGCAAGAGAAGTCTCTTTATGTTGAGGAGTGGTTAGATGAAGATCTTTCATCTGAAGATGAAGATGATAAAGAAGATATGTGCTTGATGGCTATTTTTGAGAGACATTTTAACAAGATGTCGAAGAAGCAGAGAGAGCTAGCTGCAATCCAGAATGGAATAAGACATTTGCGTACAAGTTACATAAAGTCAAGTTATATTCTAATCATGAGAAGAAAAAAATGTTTGAATACATCTATGTAGATTTCACATCAGGATTTGATGAAATTACTGAATTAAAAGTTAAACTTAAGCAAGTTAAGAGTGAACTACAAGATAAAATTAATACATCACTTCGAACACAGATTACAAATTTGAACTAGATGCTCAAAAAAGCTTATAGAATATGAGCTTTAGAAAAACAAGAATTTCAAAAGAAAGCTTAGCATTTTGAGAAAATTTGTATATCATGGTGTATTGATTCTCTCAACATCGAGGATTGTTTGGAAAAAGCATATTCCTGATCAATTAGAAGTTTTACTTGGTGATGATTTTGATCTCAAATCTCATTTAGAGCAAAAGACATAATCGAAACTTAAACAGTTTGAACCTGACAATTTACCGAACACTTTTTGTTATACAGTTGGTGACAAAAGGATATTGACTAATGTTTTTGTCTTATATATTTTCTCTCTATCTCCATTTTAATCAATTAATTTCAACCATAAATTTTAACAATTAATATACATCTTAAAACACACACCACTAAAAAAACTAATATAAACCAACCCCACCCAAAAACCGGATCCCAACACACCCCACCCAATTCCCACTTACACAACCAAACATCCAAACCCGGATCCCGACATCACACACACCAAAAATTTTAATTTCAAAACCCCAACAAAATTTCCCCCATCTTCTCCCATACTCTTTCCCAAGACTCAAACCCAATAAAACACGTAATCCTGATAAACCTATCCAAACACCCCAATAATCACACAACCCAATGTTCTCTCGACCACACACACCACCAAACGCTCCAACACCACTTGCCCCCACCACCTTAACCCTAACAGCCACCATCAGCTTCCCACCATGACCCTAAGCTAAAACTACCACATAACCTCAACTACTTCTACCACATAAACCACCACCTCAAGTGAAACCACTACACCACCACAAACCATGAGTAAAACCCAATACCGACAACCACAGCTGAAGCCCAACTACAAAGATCTCCACCAAAACCACTAATCTTACAAAACAAACCACCATCACCATCATCAAAAGAACCAAAACCACCAAAACCTAAATACCTAGACACTAAACATCCATACCTAAAAACCAACCAAAAATCACCAAGCCGAACCTAAAAACACCGTCAAACCCATAAACAAAACCAAGAACCTCTGTAGCCGAACCAAAAACTAGCAAACCCAAATAACAAACCAAAAACCACCGTAGCCGAACCAAAAAACCTCCAATCCAGATAACAAATGAAACACCACCGTAGCCAAACCAAACACCATCGAAGCCAAAAACCACCGTACACTAAGGCCATAAACCACAAAACACCCCACTCGGATGCAACTCGTCACCATTTTTGGTACACCTTAAACCCTAAATGACATTATTTTTGTAATTTTTGTTATTTGTTGTATATGTATATTTGTATATTATGTTGTATAAAAAAAAACCAAACAAACACAGGCCTAAAAAACTTGCCCAGAAACACAAGCCCGTTAAATCCATAAAAAGAAGAACCCTAAGCCCAATAAACTACCAAGCCTAGTAAACTAAACCACCAAGCCCAATAAACTACCAAGGCTAGTAAACCCTAATCCCAGTAAACCCTAAGGCCACTAAGCCAGTAGCCCACTAAGTAAGTAAGCCTAGTAAGCCACAAAGCGCACTAAGCCACTACGCCTAGTAAGCACAAAATAGAAAGACTACATAGGTAGCCCAAAGCAGCAAGCCCAGTAAGCCACTAACCCACTAACCACAAAATATAAATCCCAAATAAGTAGCTCAAAACAGCAAGCAAAATATAAGTCCTAAAATAAGTATCTCAAAACACAAAGCCCAATAAGTCGTAAGCCATTAACCTACTAAGCTCAAAACATAATGCCTAGTACGCTGTAAGCCATTAAACCACTAATCCCAAAACAAGAATCCCAAAAATATAGCCCATAACATAAATTTCATAAAACCTAGCCCAAGGTAGGAATTCCAAAAGAGTAAGCCCAAAACAGCAAGCCACTAATCCACTAACCTAGTAACCTCAAAACATAAATCCCAAAATAGGTAGCCCAATAAGCCATTAAGCTCAGTAAGCCCAAAATATAAAGCCTCTATAGGTAACCTAAAACAACAAGCCCAATAAAACACTAATCCCAAAATATAAATCCCAAAATAGGTAGCCCAAAACACAAAGCCTGGTAAGCCACTATCCCACTAAGCTCAAAACAGGAATCCCAAAAACATAGCCCAAAACAAAATGCTCGTAACACTGATATTGCTTATTTATACATATTTTATCCTCGCAATATCTCTCGTTTTATCCATATTTATCATTAATTTAATGAACTTTTGGTACTTAATGTGCTTTAAATGTGTTCATAGTTGTTACGAGGATGAAAGAAGAATTGGATGAAAAAGATGAGGAAAAAATCAAGAAAGATGAATCATTGTAGAGTCGGCGAGGCTCCACGGTTTTGGCCATAACCCCCTCATACGAACTCCAATTGAGGTGATTCAAAAGCCTAAATTATCGGAACTCGGAGGGCTACAACTTTCATACAGATGTCACATGTTGAAAAATAAGATTACCCGTCGAGTAATTATCCTACCCGGCCAGGTAGGTATCAAATGCGGGATTTTTGACTTTTTAACCTAAATTAAACCCTAATTTCACATAATCTTTTAGCTAGGCCGTTTTCTCTCTTCTAGGGGCGATTTTTGGTCATTTTTGGGAGGATTGACAACCATTCCAACATATTGTGATCCAAGAATCAAGGCGATAACAACAATTAATCCGTACGATTTTGCTTTATCATTCGTTTTCTTAAACTATGTTATAATCGTTTGTCCATGAATGATTATTGAATTGACGCGAACGCAACATTTAAATAGATTAATTGATTAAACTCAATTGTGGTTGTATTGAATTTAAGTAGAGAACTCAACTTAAGTTTAATATTCCTGCGAACGTGGTTTACAAAATTAAATCATTGGTTATTAGATTGAATTGAGATTAGTTTAATTAGAAACCCGTAGTGAACATGAAAGGTTTATTATATTTAATCTATTGGAAAGAGTGAACACGAATTCCATACTCAATTTAGTTTGATAAACAATATCATATAAACTGGTTTTAATAAACACCCCGAAATCATTAGTGAGTTAGTCTAGATGAATGTTTCTTTTAATATCTAAAACTTCAGTATCCAACTGTCTCTCATTTACTTTTATTCTTATTTAGTGATAATTGCATCACAACAATTCGGTTGCAAAACCCCCACATTTACTTACTTGTTTAGATTAACTTTATTCGCTATACACTCTTGATTGCACGGTTCTCTTGGTTCGACTCAAACTTACCCAAACTATACTACTACTCGACATGATACACTGCTCGGTTGTGTAATAGTATATTTGCAGTAATTCTTAGTATAAATTTTATAACTAGATTTTACACTTCAAACACCTAGCCCAAGATAGGAATTCCAAAATAGTAAGCCCAAAACACTTAAGCCCAACTAGAAACCTCAGCCTAAACACACTAGAAACCGAAGACCATTAGGAAAAAGTAGCCCAAATAGAATAGTTGCCCACTACAAACCAAAGCCCACTTCTCACCTAAGCCATAGCCCAATAAAAACATAAGCCCAATAGAGAAAGCCCAACAAACGAAATACCCAATATAGCAAAATCAGAACCAATAACCACCGAAACCATAAATAAATACCCTATAGAGAAACCCCAATGAAGAAAGTCCAAAATAGAAAGACCATTACGCTCACTAGGCCCTAAACCATAGACTAGAATGTCACAAAGCCACTGAGCCCACTAACCCAAAACTTAAAGCCCAATAAATATAGAAGCCCCAAATATAAAGCCCAAATTCACAAAAAAAGCCCAAATGGAAAGGCTAAAATCCGACTAAGCCCACACTAAATTCAAAAACAGGAAACCCAAAATCCCACTAAGCCAATAACCTAGTAGAACCACAACATATGCCCTATACAAACAGCAAGCCCAAATAGAAAAGCTTAGTTTAAACATAAACCTCAAAAGAAAAGCCTAAACAATAGTTTGATGGGAATCTAAGTCAAAATAAAAACCGAAGCCCAAAATATGAAACTCAGAGTACAAACCGTAAAAGAGAGACCCAATAAAACAAGCCCAAAATAGGAAGCACAAAACAGAAGGCTAATAGATAGTCCACAATACCTAAGCCCATTAGAAACCCAATAGCAGTGACCCCAATAACGACCAAAACAGAAACCTAAATATAAACCCAAAATAGAAAGCCGAATAGGAGCCCAAAATAAAAAACCCAATAAGAGCATATGATATCGCCTAAATTAGAAATATATTTATAGGGGCGATATCGATCCGATTTGTATATTATTTTAGTCATTTTATAAAATTTTCATACTTAATTAGTCTAGTTTAGTTTCAGGTTAATAATCGAGAAGAGATCGAATAGATATGTAGAAAAGATCAAGAATTGGGTGAGTTTTGCAGCTTTTGCGAGGCTCCACGATTTTGGCCATAACTCCCTCATACAAACTCCGATTGACGTGATTCAAGTGGCAAAATTTTTGGAACTCAGAGGGCTACAACTTTTAAAAAGGGTCTTAAGGCTAAAAATGAAAATTACCCTCCGCGTAGGCCTAGTACCCGCCGGGTACTCATCAAATTTCAGTTTAGAGGCTGGCCGGGTACATAACACTCATCCGGGTGGGGAGGCCATAGTACCCACCGGGTACTTGCATTTCCAGCCGGGTAAAAGGGTCGGTTAAGGCTTGTTGGCCTAAAATATACCCTAAACCCATATCATGAAGTTGTTGATTAACCACGAATTAGAGACGAATTTGGGAGCATTTAGAGAGCTTTTGGGGACACCCTAAGGAATTCATTCCTCTTGTATCATCATAGAAGTTAGTGTTTATTTATTTTCATTCGAATCTCTATTGTTTTATGTTTAATTCACTTTTGTAATCACATTCTGAATTATTCTTGGATTATAAGTATTTGTTTGATTGAACCCATGAGAATGGGCTAAGCTCTTTATGTTCATCTAGGCTAATAACCCTAGATGTTGGACTTTTGATATTTAGATTTAATTATGCGTATGATATGATGTTTGATTGAAGAACGATTTGTATTTAATTTAATTACCTTATTCAATTGGTATGATAATTGTGCTAATGAGTGAGAACTCTTAGAGGTCGTATTACATTTACTTTTTATTGGAAACAATAAAATAAATTAACTAGGTTATTTGATTATAATATGGGTGAATTACATTAAGAGACATCTTGTGTTATTTAGTAATCTCTAGAACACTAGGATTATAAGATTAGATCATCATGTTACTAGGATTAATTAATCATAAGTGAACTCCATAATTTGTCAAGGGCACTTGCATGTGATACCTTAATTAAATAATTGCATTATGAAAACAAGTGATTTAGATTACCAATTCTTATACGTGTAATACATTTCTATTTATTGTCCAACTCTAGGGGATAGTCTAGATGAACATGTTTCTACCAATTGGTTAATTTATCAATTTATTTGTTTTCTTTAATTTAAACACTTTTTGACTGCCTGTCGTTAAGAGGCATTATCCTTTTACCTTAACTATAGATTAGATAAATAACCTTAAAGTACATATAAACTGTTCCTATAAGAGACTACTCGGTAGACTTATCACTGCTATACTACTATTCGATTAGGTATACTTGTCTAGTTGTGTAATAGTTAGCTTTGACTTGTTTTACTAATTTTTATAACTGGATCATTGCACATCAGCCTAAAATAAAAAGCCCAGTAAGAACCAATATCATAAAGCTCAATAGCAATAAGCCCAATATTAGCCCATAATAGAAAGTTCAATAGAAGCCTAAATACCAAGCCCAATAATAACCCAAAACAAAAACCCAATATATAGCCCAAAAAATATTAGCCCAATACATAAACCCCAAAACAGATATCACGCTAGATAGCCTAACATATAGCCCAAAACAATAAGCCCAAAATATAGCCTAAATAAAAAAGCTCAACACATGAACCCCAAAATAGATATCCCAATAGATTGCCCAAAACAACAATTTCCAATAACATAAAGACCAATGACAACTCAAAAAAGAAAGCTCAATCTGAGCCCAAATAAAAAACCCAATAACAACCTAAAACATAAAGCCTAATGAAATTTTGTTATATTATCTATACATAATATATATAGAATGAAACAACCTCCTTTTATAGCTTATGATCTTTATGTGTTCTTGCAAATTATAAGGTCTCAAGGTCGAAGTTGGTGAAGTTAAGAGAATAACACATTTTCCCAATACTATGTACTTGGACAAATAGTTTTTGTTTGTGTATTTTAGTGAATTTTAGTATTCGAATCAACTCTTCCAACTCCATCGAATTGTTATTTGACCATTGGAGTTCAGGTCCATATTAGTTTGTCCTGAGAAGTTTAAGGAGACTGAAAACTGCATGGAGAGTCATACCAATTGATCAAAATTATGGAAAGAGTACAAAAGGATACACTTCAATATGGTGGATCCTTCAACTCTCTTTTTCAAATTCATCAAACCATCTTTAAATGTAACGTTGTAAGCTTACACAAAGTGTCGACATGCTTTCAAGGTTAAATTTGAAGCTCGATTTGAGAACTTGAAAAAATGAGTTGAAGGATCCACCATATGGTAAGTCTATATCTTTTTTTTGTAATTAGTATTAGTATTTAACATTGTAATCTTATAAAGTTGTAATAATAAAAGAAATTTTGTTACTTGTATCGTCTTTTCTATCAATTGTAAAAACTTGATGCAGTGGATCTTTCAATTAACAAATTATATTTATGTATCAGTCTATATAATATCTAGTAAAAAGTTTAATCTTCCAAAAAGTTAATAAAACTTAACCAATAGTAACATAACCCATAACGCAAAAAAATAAAATGCAAGGCAAATAAAACATAGCATTAGTAAATGTAAAGATTTGTAAACTAATTCCTAAAAACCAAGTGGGTCATCATTTTGTAAATATGAATATTCAAAAATGATTTATATCATTTTTTAAAAAATTTTATTTTTAATTTCTCATTGATTATTTTAGAAGGAAATAATTTTTTTCAATTTTTTAAATGAATTGTTAATTTTTCGTTTATTATTTTAGAAGAAAATTCACGAAGTTAAAGATGCGCGGACCGAAAGGTTGATCTGAACCAAAACCATCCGAGTTATGGAGTGACACAACCAGGATTAAGTCGAATCTTGATGATGACGTTTATGAGGTGAGAAGACCAAGGATGCAAATTCCAATGAAATCTAAAAGATGAAGATGACAAAGGTAGATCATGGAAAGCTCAACTCAAAAAATAAATCATGTGTAACAGTCAAATGCTTATATATAACCGTCAATTGTACATCATAAATGAATTTTTTTAGGAATCTACAAAATCTTAGAGGTTACTACTAGTGAATTTAAAGACCATTGTGAGTGCCATAGGGGAATTTGATGTAAACAATGTAAGATTTTAACCGGATAATCTCTAAAATCGTGTAAATGATCACTTTCAAAATTAATATTTTGACCCAATTGATGTCGGGGTTCACGAAATTCACTTTGGGATAAAACTAAAGAAATAAATATGTTTGGGTGTTCAACCAGATTAAGAATTGTTTTTGTGTTCTTCCTTGTGTCTGAACATATGCAATTAAAAATGAAAATTCCACAAAAAATTGGTTAAAATAGTTTATTTCCATAACATTTTTCCAAGTTCATTGAATCTTTTGATTTCCATGTTCATTAAATCTGGTTAAAACTGTTTTTCAGGATTCATTGACCGCAATTAGGGGCTCTGCCCTTTGGACCTGCTAGGGGTATTGCCCCTAGGACGCCACAAGAGGGCGTGGCCCCCCTTGACCCCCATATTTTTTACTAAGCCTGCAATTTAATAATTTAGTCGGGTATGCACTCCATATTACCTAATCCATGTACACTACTCTGTCAATGCAATAGAATATATACTAAGTGTTTGCCAGTTTAACAATATTTATGTCATTATTGTTATTATAACTCCTTTGCATATTACTTGTTATTTCAATAACTTTGTTAAAAATTGATGTGATGATTTGAAAAGTAAAGTTAAAAATATTCGTTAATCCATTAGAGAGAAAATACAATATACAATGCTGGCGTGCAAATTCATTAATAATTACGCTATCAAGAATCAAGAACCAAGAAAAATGAATATTTCCTCCGTACACAATAATTCTTCAATAATAAGATGTTGGTGTAGATCCTAACTTAAAAGGTTATAGTCACACCTTATTATTATTATTATTATTATTATTATTATTATTATTATTATAATATTATTATTATTATTATTTTGCATAGGTGTGAAAAGAATAGTTAGGCAACAGTACCTCTTGTCTTGGTACCCGTCCCTGTTAAGGAAATAAATGGATAAACACTATCCAATAAAAAAGACATGCAATGAGGTTTGATACACTAATAAAGATTCAAAGAAAGCTACACAAGTCTTGAATTTATATAATTTGTAACATAGTTTACAACAAACGACTATTATCTGATTCATTTAGAGATTTAATAACGCTGAAGAGCTTGATTGTAGTTCACTTTCTACTAAAAGGTTAAATTCCTTATGTCTAGAGTTTATATTAACACAAAGCCGTTGGAATGACTAGAGTTTATATTAACACAAAGTCGTTACAAAACTATTTCCAGTACCATATTATCACAAGAGGTATCATATTCAAATTTCGATAAATTAACATTTTGAGAACAGTCATAAAAAAAGTCAAAAATGATTACAAAGATATTGTGTTAGACTGCATACATCTAAATATGTGTAGATAGAATTATAAATCATATAGGTCAAGAAAGAAAGTTCAAAACTTTCCATTTTGCAGTTTAATTACTAAGCCATTAAAAAATAAGGGACCAAATAATTTGTTATCTATATGCCAAAGTGGAAAAGGGAAGAATAGTAGAACGCATTAAGGGTCCTATAACGTGGGTTGATTAAATTGTTAGTACACATAGTTACATTTTCCCTTATTTGGAAATCTTTTCATTGTGGATGACGTACCTTGAGAGTTGGGATTCTTTACTCCATAGAAATATAGAATCGTAAAAGAAATACAACACATGTGTATTTACCTGCTATTTGGAAAGAAAAGATAAATGCCTACTTTGAGTCTACTTTCTAGTGGATTCAAAGAATAATGAATCAATTACAATGAGTAACTTTTATTGTTCTACACTTTTGCTTTTTATTAATCAATTATTTAAAACAATATTTAGTTTCAAACCCTAAAATGATTATCTACAATATAATTACTATCCATTAATTTACAACATAATTATCAACAAATTTTCAGATATTTCTGATTATATCAAACAACTTGAAAGGTGAAACAAGGAACATCCAAATGATGAACTATGATGGCCCAACAAGCAATATTGATTGAGATGGAACCCTTATGAAATGTGGACACAGTTAAATTAGTCTCGATAATAATCAATTACTGAATGAAAACAGAAAGTGAGATTATATTTACATACATAAATCTCAACAGCCTTTTTTCAGTCTAAAATACATGATTTCACCTGCCTGATGTTCACGAACTCACTGCCGGTCCAAAGTACATACAGATCGGAGGATCAACCTTTAAAATAGAGAGAATCGCAGATGGAATTGTCCATATCCCATCACCACATATCAAACCCGAAGCAACTGCTCCTGCATAATCTTCAGCATCCTTCTTGTTAATTCGTTCCCACACAAAAAGTATCACTGTTCCAACAAACATATCGATAGCAAAATATGCCCCAATATAAAACGGCACAGCCATAGCCATAGGAATAGGAACAAACTGAGCCACCTTTGAAGGAGCCCAATCCCTAATCATGTTTAAAATCAGGGCTGCAATAAAGAACCCGCAACATAAGGCTAAACAATGTTGTGGGAGCTCAGAAAACCCTTCTACACCAAGAATCGCCATTTCACGGTATATGACTGCATATGGTGCCTTATAAGGACTATCAGGGGTCCCGATCTCGAATGCACACCAAAACATCCAAAATGTGAGTGGCGCGATTATGCATCCCATTGCTGTTCCTACTAATTGACTCACAAACATAGATTTGGCGGATGATAAAGTAAGGTAACCAGTTTTAAAATCTTGCATTAAATCAGCGGCGGTTGCTACAATTGACATCATGACTCCACATGCTGCTAACCCAGCTATGACTCCTCCGTCCGATCCGACTAATGATGCGATGATGAATAGACCGATTTTGCCATAAGTTGAGGCTAGACTCCAGTCGGTGAGACCGCATCCATAAGAGTTGCAGAAGGCTAGGGCGGGGGCGATGATGTATGAGCATAGAACAAGATACCATTTTAGTGGTGGAAAAATGAGTGGCATTGTAGCCATGGATATCGCCACTAGGAGTACGTATCCGGATGCTGCAACCCAAGTTGGTATACTGTCTTTCATGAAAACAGCATCACGTTTTCGTTCCTCGAGTTGTAATTTGGATGCTTCCGAATCTGCAAAGTATGAGGTTAAAAAAATAGAAAAATAAGAGAGAACTTCTTTTTCATTTGGAAAAGAAAAAAAAGGGGTGACGGGTTGAAACGAGTTTGTATCAAAATGAAAAACTTTAGTGGCTCGAACAAGTAAGATTAGGTTGACCCACAAAACCTTTTACCAAAAACTTGTTGAATAAAATGATTTTGGAAGTTGTATCATGTATGCATTAAAAATACACTCTAAACAACTTTTGGACCACATTACCCTTTCCTTTTATTACCCATTTGACCCATTAAAGATAGTAAGTCAAATCGACCCTTTCGTCAAGGTCAAAGCGTGCACTCATTAAGCATGTTAACAGACATGTAATATGACCACTACATGTGTAAGGGAAGGTTCATCTCACCTAGAATCTCTTTGGTTACAGGGAGATTTTGTTGTTTAGTGGAGTTGTTCAACACTGTCTTAACTGAGATGACTACTATCTTCACCAGATTGTAAAGACCATCTCCAAGAATAAGTGCAATGGATATAAAAACCTGCAACAAGCAACAGGGGTTGATAACATTATCATTGCAGAAGCAGCAACGGATTTACACATAATGGAACGCAAAAGATGAAGAAAAGATATACCTTGTACCCATAGAGACCTTTGAAGTCATTGCTGCCAAGATCAGCTGGATACCAATCCCCTGCACGTGTAGTAATGAAGGGCCAAAGAAAGCCAAATGATATAATAGCTCCAAATAGAACCGAACAGTTGACTATGTGAGGGCAAATAAGACCACATCCCACATACGTTGGACTGAAGTCGAAGTAAAATCTGCAAGAAATAGTAAAAACCATGCCTATCACATATACAATATGAATGAATTGGTTGGTGATCCAACTTGTCCTTAAGTTTCGCACAATTTAGGCAGGGCATAAGAACACGGTAACACCGGTTTGACTTTAAAGTTTACAATATTTCACTCTTAGGATTCTTATTATTGAGAATTTTCAAAGTACATACGCAACTTACGTGTTCTTGTAGAGCATCAAACCAAAGCTAGGAAAATTATCAAAACCACATGCATCCCCAACACCACTGAAGAACCACTTAAAGCAACTCCACACAAAGCTTATGCTCAAATACTTTCCAAGAGTGTTGACTTGTTTCCTGTCACAAGATATCATAACGTTATACAAGGTTCATGGAGTTAGTATTGACATAATAAAAAAAATCTATAAGAGTGTTCTCTCATTGAGTGATATAAGCATTTGGCGTTTTGGCCAAACATGGCGCCAAATACCATCTCTGGGGCTCCAAATTCAGTTTTCCCCCAAGTTTAAAGATTTTTACAATTGGGAATTTCCCTATTTTCTGGAGCAATTTGAATTTTTGGCACCACAACAATCTATAAAGGCCCATTTGTATGCCTAGAAAACATTCTGAAATATATATAAAGTTTCTCTTCTCCCTAGTGTCTAGTGTGTGTTTGCCTACCATTTGCTAGAAGGTATATAGCATACTGTCCAGCGTCAATTTCCAAGTTATTTTCTTATCCCCATCTAGTATCGCCACTATTGTAGCTGTTTAGAAAGTTGAATGGCCTAGGAACCATGATAAAGTGAGTGATCCTCTAAGTATGCAGACATATTACCTTGCGAGCTCTGCACCTGTAGTCGTGTGAAAACTATTTATCAACATCGCCGTGGCAGTTCCACTAGGGTATGTAAGCTTATAATCCATTACCATTACCTGAAATCACAAACTTGGATAGAAATAAGGAACCACTGAAAAATGGCGTAACTGGCATTTTAACGGGGGAAAAACTTTCATATCATGATTAAAAAGAATCCAAAGCAGCCCAAACTTAAGAAACATAACCCAAACAAGATTGCATAAACTACAATCCTAGTTGAGGTAACAAAGTGGAGGTGGCAATTTTGTCTCATTTACTTACTAATAAGTTAGATTATATGTCTAACCGGTTGAACGGGTATTACTTATAATGGAACGGGTCTAGACCTAAGAGGATCAAATGGGTTGAAAGTCTCACAATATGTGATTCAAATGTTTCCAACCTTCTAAGTTTAATAAATTTATTAATTATAATCATAAATTAAAAGATAAATGTGGATGGGTCCAGACTCAAGACATCTGAGTTTAACAGGCATTTCTAGAATTATCCGTTTTGACCCATTATACAGCCCGGACCCCACTCATTTTGCCACCCTAAGAGAAGGTACAAATGAACATTTAAAAGATTTTCAAATTGCATACATTATCATATGCTTCTATAAGTTACATTTACCAAAAGTGGTACAACATCACGGCACGGATAAACTACATTACCTTGCGAAGTGGAACAAGACTGAAAAGGCCAAGAAAACTGACAACGGATATGAAACCCATCATCCACAATAACCCTGGGTTCTTAACATCTTCCGCCCGATTACCAGGGTAATCAGCACCAATCAAATTGTATGTTCTCTCATCCATTGAAAGCAAATATGACCCAAATCCGCCTGCAGACATTAAATAATTAGCGTAATGCTTCAGGAGTATGACAACGTGATAAACCTATACAAGTAAGTGGACATTACAGATGATGTCTCATGTCTTAGTATTCAACTTGTTAATCTCAAACTTAACTACCAATTCATAATAGATGTGAAGATCTACCTATTACTACAATTAAGAAATAATCTTGCTAATCCTTGTAGCGTCCAAAATTACACAAGTTAGTTAACTTTGAAACTAGCCTATATATAATTTATATCGCTATCAAATATCAATATAGATAGATTCAATAAAATAAAAATAGAAATTTACCGCTGAAAGCAAGGCCATAGCAAGCAACAACACAAGTCTGAATAACAGTATTCTCTTGCTTAGTAAAAGGCTTAACAAAAAATCCTAATTTCTCATTAAAAGTAGTCCACGTTTTAACGAAAAAAAATCCTAGCAAACCAGCTGCAACGTTTAACGACGGAATAATTCCAACTGTAAGATTCAACTTATGAGTAATGATACAAAAAAGAGTTCCTAATAAAGCACTGACAATTAATCCTCTTAACGTGATTTGATCCTTCCATTCAGGTATAGATTCTAATTCTGTATCGATTGTCTTTTGTTGACTAGATTCGTCGAGTAACGGTTCCGTTATTTCGACTGATGATCTGTTAGTTTCTGTTCCCATTTGTTGGAGATCAGATGAAAGGTGTGAAGATAATTTTTTGAACTTGTTTTTTTATTTTGGTAAGAAGGAGAAAAAGGGTTGACAAAATAAGGGTGGAGTGAATGAGTGCTGCTGAAAACAGGCAGATTGCTTGGTGTGGTAAAATTGTTAATCTGGATTTTTGTTGCCTGTTTTATAGGGATTCCTGACCTTTGTAATTATCTAACTAAAATTTGACAAATATGGTGGGTATCAAACCCGTAGTAAGATAGAAAGTGGGGACATAAGAGAGAGATTTTTAAGAGAGACGTAAGGAATAATAAAAAAATTTAATTTAATTTTTTATTCAAAAAACTAAATTTTAATTAGGATTATTTTCATAAGATTTTTTATGTTTTTTATACCTAAATGCTAATATATACATCGATTCATAAATATATATGTTTATCTCATCTCAAATTTTCGTCGAATATATCAAAAATAACAATAATTAGTGCACTGTGAATGAGTGACTCTTCCATTCTGATTTTTCTATTGTTCGTTGGTGTTGACCGACCAACACCGTGTGAGATAAGCTCTATAACAAACGACGAACTATAAAATCATGTTCATAAAAAACACGCAAGTTTGCAAGACGTCAAAAAACATAAAGTAACATAACCTAATAAAAAAAAAAATTCAAACAGTCTTACAACAACAGATGATCAGCATAACAAAATAAAAACTAATAACAAACCCGACACATGTTTCAAACTGATTTGTTCATCGTGCTTTAAATATCTATTAATTGTATTTATTAGTATGAAATAAAATATCAAATTTAATCTAACACACCTTAACATGCGCATGCACATGTCAGGGAAACCCATCAAAATCGGGGGATCAACTTGGTTGCCAATCTTTTAGGTTCTCAGATTTACTATTAATATTATTCTAAATGAATAAAATAAACATAAAACCATGTCATTAGTAGAGTCTCCATATAAATGAAAGAAAATGAAACATAAGTTGTAAGAAATGGGCAATGATCTGTAAGAGCATGTGGAGTGATATAGATTTATCGGCGGCGTTGACTATCAACGTTGGAATTCTCATCCTCCATTGACGTTGACTACCTACGTCAATGCGAGGTGTTGTACGCTCAACAGTGTCTTGAACAAATTTTTTTTTTTTTTTACTTTAGTTCAACTATAGTGTTTTCTGTTTTATCAAGTTTATTGAATTAAAAGCATTTATTTAAAAAAGAAAACAAAAATTATGAACAACTACTCTAACATTTAAGCATCAGTTAGGGGTGTTAAAAAAAACAAAAAACCGTAAAACCAAGCCGACCCACTTGATCCAAATCCGGAAAACCCGTACCCGAAAATCTGATACCTGGAAAACTCGATCTAGTACGGATCAGTTACTGTTTTTAATTTTAAATATTCTCGAGTACCCAAACCGAACTAATATATAGCTAATAAATAGATTAATATACTGATCATACATACATTCTTATTTTCTTACATTATCTTATGAGTATAAGAATTCATTATTAAACTCATATCAACATCTATAAACTATATGAACATCGTCCTATAATTGATATTTGAAAATGTCAAAAGTTTTTCCAAATATATTTATTGTATAGTTATATTTTTGATGTAATTGTTATATTTAAGCAATTTAGTAGTATGTTTTATCTTCCGCACCATACTATAAATCTTCAAGTCACATGACTACCATTATATAATTGTGATTGTATTTTAAACAATTATTATGTCTATGTTTTTAGTTTAACTGCGGTAATGAGACAAATTTACTATGATCTAATTTTATAAATCATATATTTTATAATATGCTATGGTTACAAGTTTGATATCTTTTTATTAAGCTCGTTTCGATCGTAAACTCCAAAATGGATTTTCTGCTACTGAACCGTGGGTAACAGCTTAGTTTTAGGTACATATGGCACGACTACCCGCCTAGTGCAGGTCGGTTATGAATAGTGAAACGAAATGCTCAATCCCTTGAGTACGAATCAAAATTCAACTACTACTCAAACCGATCCGATCATAAATATCCCTAGCATCAATGTTGTCCCACACTAAATACAAAATTCAGGCTCTGTAATCCCTTCTCATGCCTCAGCCTTATTGGTCGAATAACCTGTGTTGAAACGTTGACATACATAAACTTTGGTCTCAACAGTTTCTGCCTATTTTGGTGATCTCCTTTGTTATTGTTTCCTGGTTTTGAAAGCCTTAAAAAGAAAACATTATCCTTTAGGTTGGTCAGGGTTCCAACGACCCAATATCGACAAATAACACATGAGGTGATTTAATGTATATCTCGATAGGTGTGCCAATCATGCCGTAAATGCGTCCGTGTTAGATATCGTCGTTGATCTGAAGTTTCTATTAGCATGTTTCTATCTACAAAACCAAAACCAAAACCAAATCAATCCTATTTAATTTAGTTGACACTATTAAAAAGGAACACAAAAAGTAGTTAAATACTTATAACGTAGAAAAGTAATAAAAATCCCACCCACCATAAAAGTTACATAATATCCAAAAATATTTACACAAATCTCATCTATAAATTTATCTCTAGTCAGTAATTGACAATTTAATATTAAAAATATAAAAATACTCGTAAAATGTTCTGAAGAAGTTTGCACAACTCTAAATGTAGGGACCACCATAAGCTTAATCAAACAATAGAATAAGCCCATTACGTAAGTTGTAATGGTCCAGTCGCTCCCCATATTGCCCCCATATTTTGGAAGTACAGAAGATTGAAAAAAGAAAATAAAAAAAAAAGAAAATCTATGAATGTATTTACACAACGTGCATAATATACAGGAAGTTAATAAATACAGCAAATTTCTTAATAAATACATTAAAAATATGTATTAAGATGTTATATCGCGTCCCTCAAGATGCTGAAAATTCAGTGTAGCATTGATGTATTAATCAGGGAATGTATATATATTTATATAGTTTTAACAAAAATATATAGACAGTATATTATTTTATGAGAAAAGCAAATAATCACATTAACATTATCTGACTTTCTGATGCTTATTTTGATTGCCATATAGATTGTTGATATTTCATGAATATAGGATATATTTGGTGAAGTAACAGTAGACTGTAGCTGTAGCTTTATGTTTAGAACTTTTCGCGAAAAACTATTTCTAGTAGCTTTGAGAATTTGAGCTTTTCGTTGGATTATAAAGCTACAACTTGTACATGACAAACAAGACTTTTATTTTCATATGAGCTTTTCGTTCAAAAATTAAAAGTTGAAGCTCCTAAAAGCTCCATGTCAAACAAACTCGTAAAGTGAAAAATGATATATAAAGTAGTAATTTTTTTTGGAGTATGGGACTAAGATTTCTAACCACCGATAAATATTTCAATGGATGATTTTATACTTAATATTTAGCGAGTAAAATATTATCGATTAATATTACGGTTAAAAGTATTTTGGTTCCCTCAAAGATCTTTTCCCGTTGAGACCCAACGTTCTAAAACGTAAATATATATATATATATATACAGTATCAGTGTCTAAAAAGAAGGAAATTTTTGGAGAGAAGGGAAGAAACATATATTTAAAACTATGATTTAGTAAAAAACAAGTATGATTCAATAAAAAACAAAATGATTAATTTACTGACTCAAAGAGTTAATTTGCTCAATCAAAGGATAAAAAAACTATTCTCCCCCGTCTTTACCAATTTTTTATTTTCCCTTGAATTCACTCCTATATATATACACACTCTGGACCGTAAAAGCTTGTCATATATGCCGATTGGCAATTCCTATATATGTACAGACCGGTCACACTAGCGGTTGTTTGGAACACTATATATTAGCTTTTTCTTCTTTTAGGTAGTTTCAGAATTCTATCCTAAATTCATAAAAAAACAAATGTTAACGGGAAAAGCTCATTAGATATGATCAGGCAATAGATAGAGGTGACACAAGAAATGGAGGTGAAACATACACATTCCACTTACAACCAAAGTAGACAACTATATCAAATTATCGTCCAAAATGCAAAAACTGGAAATGATCTTAAGACATACGAGTAGATACCATTTGCAGTGTACTTTCCAGAAAACCATTCACATGAAATCCAAAGGCCACCCAGTCAACCACAATTGGTGATACCATTACACGCCTTAAATCAAGAATTGTGTACGACTATCAATGAAAAAAGCCACAAAATCACCTTAACAGCTACTGTTAGACACTGGGAAAGCAAATATGCACATTAGACTACTAGAGGTGAGAACTTGACTCTTTTATATAGAAACGGGTCAGGTTGGGTTAACGGCTAACTAACGGGTCAACTTAGAAATTTAAATCAAAAAGGAAACTAGTCAAAGAGATTTTAAGTCATTAAAAGCGTATAAAACTCTCCTAATTGGAGTTGTTAAATATAGTTGGATCGTTTTATGGGGTAGTGTTGCACAATAATTTCTTATATCATAGTGGGTTGTCCCACTCTGACCCGGCCCCTTTTAACCGGCACTAAATATTTAAACATATAACCAGAACCCATGACCAGCCCATTTTACAACTTGATATTCACATTATTATCCACTTGGAATAAGAAGATAACATGACCAACAAAGCCGTACTACCAGCTACGGTCCCTCTCTCCGATACAGCAGTGATAGTTGTCTAGCAAATTGGAGGTTCTTCTTCTGGACAAACTTTTTTATTGGCAAATAATTGCCATTTTCCATGATCAGAACCACCTCAACACACTTAAAACGTTGTTTTAGTTATTCTAGGACAACCTCAGAGGCCCACATAAGTTTTGCTTTAAGGACTGTTGTAATCAATGATACAATCTGTAGGCCAACCATCCAAATATTAAATCAAAGACAATAGGCATTCACGTATTGTGATTGTAGTTTATTCAGCCATTTTGGACCCGTGTATCAGAAAAGATAATCTGGCTGCTGTATGTTGAATATAAACACGTGGGTCATAACTCATAAGCAATCACACAACCCCAGTATGATCTTTCAGACATCCATATATGGATAATGATACACAATGTTCCAATGTAGACTATATTGGTAACTATTAACACAAATATAATCAAAATAAGTATGCAACTTCCTATAAAAGTTGCAAGGCCTTGCAAAATTTTATCTTCTCATGTTTACTCTAGTTGTCCTGTACTAATAAATAAAATAGTCCAATGAAACCGTCTTTAAAACATGACATCTACTTGTAAAGCTAGTTAGTTATGTCTTTTAACAAACTTTCCTTTGCGTATGCTGCAACTATTATCTCACCTTGGCCATGAAAAGAACGTGAGCTAAGTATTACTTTCCCTTTATAATAGCCTATATAGAACAGTACTTTCCTTGAATCCAATAAGAGTGGATACACGTTTCAGGCTAGGCACTACAAATAACTAGTGTTAAGAGGGTGCTTGGATGTGTAATTTGAATATGTGATACCAAATACAGATAGTCAGATAATCAACTGTAATAAAACATGTTGCAAGAATAGTGATTGGATGTGCTTCAATTTTTTGTTGTAAGCAGATACTTGGATGTGTACTTTGAATATGTGATACCAAATACAGATAGTCAGATAATCAACTGTAATAAAACATGTTGCAAGAATAGTGATTGGATGTGCTTCAATATTTTGTTGTAAGCAGATACTCGGTTGTTTGAGTGTCAGAAAAATTATTATCATCTATAAAACTAATAGATAACATGACGAAAATGGATATTTTATAATGCTAAAGTATTTAATTAAAATATGACATTTTATTTTTTATCAACTTTATAGAACTGTTTTTCTAAATTATTTGTTATCAAATTTATATCTTTATTATTTAATTAGAACAGATATTATTTTTAGTAGCCTCTTAATAGTTTTTATAATGCACATCCAAACACCACCTTAATAGGGTGAATACAAAAACTAACATACCTCTGGGTTCCAGCTTCTTAATCACGAGTTTGCATTTGATAGACCGTAGAGACCCCCTTGTTCTATACCAAGCTTTGTTGATGTAAACAACATACATGCTGAGCTGCAAGATTTTGATACACTCGGATCCTTTACTGTTTTGATGCTGCAGTAACCAAAGCATTGTCCTAAACAAACATACGGACGGAACTAGAACGATTCCCAGTTAGAAATATTTTACTCAAGGATCCCAGTTAAAAATATACGCATTACATTAGAATGACTAAACTATTAACAGTTATTTTTCACCCTGTATAGCCGACAACATTAATTTTCAATCAAGTTAGATATTTCTTTCCTTCCAAGAAGGGTCCTGTCAACTTCTCGTGTTTAAACTTTTGCAAAATAGATGAAGTCCTCTGTTCATCGATCCAGTTAAATCCAAGAAAATATGTCCAAATATCTGTAGTTGGTTGTTCAAAAGTAATGTACCAAAACCATGCTTACATTGCACAAGTTCTCAAAACGACCTAAATACCACCTCTATGATGATTGGCTTCAAACAACATTATGCGTGTACATAATGGACACCCATCACCAAAACTTCAATTGGTACCAGGGTATAGTAATGTGACGCATACCATATTCAATACGTCAATATTTTCGGAGAAAAAAGCAAAGCATGACAGTATAGAGAAAATACAGAATGTAGCCGACATTTTTGCAGATCAGGACAAGCAAAAGAGCATTGGAGCAAGTTGCAAAGATAGAGACTGTTCATTGCTGCAAAAATAATAAAGTTAATGTCAATCAGAGTCCATAAAAAAAACTCCATCTTATTTCTGATCTTACATACATTACAAAGTGCAATGCTAGCGTGGAGAACTATCATCTTTTTTGATACCGAATAAACTCCTATCCAAAATACTGAAAAATTGCTATTCAAAAAATACTAACTTCTATCAGTGAGGAATCTCTCCTCCAACACATCTTCTCCTACACTAAACACATTCAGTATTTATATGTTATGTCATGGATTCAAAGCTACATTAGCTTATTCAAATGTACAAATACATTGAACAAGGAGTGCATAATAATAGTATAATATACATGGTTAAAAGAAGCTCAGCTATGTTAAATTCAGAAAGTCGTATTTATAATGGTTTTATGATGCAGTTGTTTGTTTTCTAGAATGTGTCCTCAGCTCTTCTCCAATTCCAGGTATCAGTTTATGATAGCTATAGTTAGGTATGTTTACATGTCCATAACTAAAGCAATTAAAAGAAGAGCCAATGACTAGACGCTAATCCTTACACTGATCATACAATAGAAGGGAAACATAATCCCATCAACATCCTTCAACGATTGTGATTATGTTTAATCAATACTTCATAAGAGCCCACATGGCCACATTACTTACTACCCTATGATATCTAGACTATTAAGATTATGACTAAACTTGTTTGTTCTTATGTAATAACACTGAATTAACCTACTTATAATGGCAGGGTCATCTTCATAAGGGATATCTTAAACTTTATAGCCATACTAGTCTTGGTTTAAGAAAGCGCACCTAGGCTCTAGCCACCTTAAGGCTCTAGCAATGGCGCTCAAATTTACTCTAGGCAATAGTACGACGTAAGGCGCCCTCAAAGCGGCGCCTCGCGGCTTTTTGAAAAATTGAAGCAAGAACCAACAAATTGAAGCAAGAAACAACAAATTAGAGCCAAATTGAAGCCGGATTATGAGTTAATAGAACTTCTAGTCGACAATTTCTTCAGTTTCGATTTAGATTAGTCTGACTTTTGGACCTGCAGTTGACTTTTCTTGACTTTTTGAAATCAGGTATTTACGTGAGGCTCTCGCCTTAGCGCCTCGGCCGTCGGGACCTTAGAGCCTCGGATCGCCTATCGCCTTTTTTTACCAAGATACTAGTTGATTCCAAAGATACACACCCGTTTTTATCTTTCTTGATACTATCATATCCAACAATTATAGAGTTCTATAGCAACCCCCAACACCACTGATACTAAAAAAATCATCAAAAGAATCCATCATTGTTCCATAACTTATTTTGAAAATAAGTTTTTGATTCTTACACATGATGCATACATTATGACTTATGTTCCCAGTTTCCTTTTAGCTTATTTGGCCACCTTCTGTACATTATTTTCCCCCTTGTGCAGCTACATATTGCCTACAAGATGTCTTTGCATGAAATAGAAAGAGAGAGCTAACCACATTTTTGTGTGTTTCTCTAACTTTTTCTGCAGCATCTCAAATATTCTAAGGGCATCTCCGACATATGCACTAAACACTACACTAAATTTGGTGTTTCACTTATTAGATTAGTATTAGCCGTCTGTCCTGGAATGGAATGGGATGGAATAGAAAAAACGGGAAGCGCTATCGGGTCGTTTTTTTTGGGAGGGAAATAACAGATCTATTTTAGGGGGACCACAGGGCAAGTCTTTCCTACGAAAAGACAACAACGAAAAGTGAAAGTCCAAGTACCGTCTAAATCTCTCCAGTCTTACGATATATAGATTTAGCATTTGTGAGCGATCCATTTGATGTACATGGAGGAGTTAGTGAGATCAACAGTGTACTTGGTAATGATGGTTATCATAGTTAAGGTGAGGTTACAATAAGAAGATATTTTTGTATGTGCGTCTTCAGGGACAGGCATTGTAAAATCAAACGACCATGAGGCAACTACCATGGCTATTGTGAACCATGAAATTTAGCTTATCATAATTTGACTTGTTGCAGTAGTTGTCTCAAGCCATTGTTACTGGAATGATGTTCTTTCAAGTGAGTTTCATATCTTCAATACTTGGTTAATTTGTTAAGTACATACACTTGATATGCAAACAATCCTTCTTTTGGGTTTGAAGGGGAGCGCTATAGTAATTATATTATATATATATAAGAGAGAGAGAGAGAGAGAGAGAGAGATACGTTTATGTTTACTTTTATATTTATATTTATACATAAGTAGTAGGGATAAGTACATGTGTGTCTATGCCTCTTGAAGTGAATAGCCAAGGATACAGTCGTTCATGATTTGAAAGAAGGTAGGGCGGGGAAATAAGTTTGACAGTACATAAAACGCATTAACTGTACCTCTGGCAGACATCAAAGTCATAAGGTAGTAATAACTTAGTGAGAAAATTATATCGGTAGTGGCTTCTCCGTCAGCATTCCACCCACATCCATCCTCCATGATTTGTCAACCAGAGGTGCTAACTCTCTACAATTATGGCAAATATGTTCTCACATAAGTAAGCAAACTCAATAAAGGAAGAGGTTTTGCATATAAACAGGATAAGTACAAAGATTTTGCAACATCATTATAATAACACGCAGCACAGTTATAAACTAATTTCCACTATCATTTCTACATCAAAAATCTGAACTTCACAAAACATAACCTTAAGTTACCAATATGACTGCATCAGTTAACTCTGATCACAAATAGACATTACAATGAGAAAGGATCAACTTGAGACAGAGGTACCATAACTATTTAGGTGCTCAGCACATGTAAATAAATTTAAATACTACTCCCTATGTCCGAACTGTAACTTTTTGGTTTTAAAAATCCAAACTTTCTACTCTGAACTGAACTTGACATAGATGTTCTAATTTTTTAGTTCCAAGATGTTCATTGTGGTAACTCTTTGTCAGTTTAATAAACAGATCATTTTAACTCTATAGCCTCAAAAGTTCCTATTAGACTTTTAAGTTTTAAATACAATCCGTTGAACATTTAAGTTTTAAATGCAATCCACAACAATAGCATCTGATGATCTGAGAAGCCAACATACTTCGAATGTGACTTATAGAAGGAAGGTCTTCAAATTAAAAATATGCTAAACAGGTCAATATCAGTATCAAAATTGATAAAACACCAATTACAGCAAATAAAAAAACACTAAAATTCAAGAATTTCACATTCAGGAAGCCCTCATGATTGATTATAGAAACAAATAAAAAAACACTAAAATTCAAGAAAATAGTGAACATGAGGGATGGATATTATTATTCTGTTCTCAAACAAATCCTGCATGGTATTATCACCAAGATTAAAAGTAAAGCATAAATGTTAAGTACTTCCACCAATTAATTAAAATTAATAAAATAACAACAACAACAACAACAACAATAAATCACCAACTGTAAGATGGACAAATGACTAGAATGCTTTAAAAATATATAAATTACTTACTTAAGGTCATGGCTTACAACCAGTATAGTCAGTTCTTTTTTTAAATCCTTAAGCAGCTTGACAACATCAGCACGCGCTTTCCAATCTATACTATGAATGTACATTAGTTCTCATTAGTACTTATACTTACAATGATACTCAAAAAGTACAAAATTAAGCAAAACTAATGATGTGAAAAGGTCAATAACCAGCATCCACAATGCTGTTAGAGATATATAACAGTCAATGATGATTTGAACTTCAAGTTAACCATAAATAATGTACGTACTCGAAGTTTTTATTTAACCACTACCTGTATCATACCCTAAATATGTTTCATATCATGAGATACTGATACTCTCTGAATATAAATATTGTGAGACAATAATATTAGGAAAAAAGATCAATAGGGCATGTTCCTTACCGAGACCAGCTAGAGGCTCATCAAGTACTAGTAATTCTGGTGTTTGTACCTGCGTGAGACCGACATATATAAAGAGGTCAAATTCAATATATTGTATATAGATGATAAATAGTTAAAACATCCAAAATAGTAAGTCTCCTACCAGCTGAATAGCAAGAGCAAGGCGACGTTTGTAGCCACCACTAAGGGAGTTTGGATTTTTATCCAAGGAAATACCATTTAGACCAACCTAACAGTTTGAGATGCATAACCACATTGATGTTGTGCTTGTTGAAGTCAATTGATGTGACACAAGATATATATTCTAAACACAAACATAAAAACTTCAGTTTTAACTGATGGGGTACAATACCGAAGTGATAGCTCTTTCAAGTCTTTTAGCAACAAGTTCTCTAGCATTTTGGTCACTTTTCTGTCGAGGCAACCCAAATGTAACTTCGTCAAATACATTATCAGCCACAAAGTACCTATTCCACAAAAACTCTCATCAGATGACATCTTATATGTCCACATAAAATATTGAACTGAGATTTGATAAACACATTGCTCAGTGACGATTGCAAATGAATTGAAGAAGTGCGATAATAAAAGCATGAAATTGAAAGGGTACAGGGAAACATCCTGCACAAAATAAAGTAATCAGCACTACTTAGCACTTTAACAGTCACCTAGCAAAAAAGATACCTTCATTACACCCTAGAAATAAGTTTTCAGGAGACATTATGTGCTGTATTAAAATGCAAGACTTCCCGGTATGGTGAGTGAGTGTGCATGTTTGTGTTTCAGGGTCTCGTTTTCTTTCACCATTTGTCTCCAGGTTTTCTAGACTTACTGTTGGCTTTGTTCGCATTTTGCAGGTTGATCTTTTCATTATCCTCTCAGAATAAAGTACCTTAAACTGTTTAGGCAAGCATTGCTTCCTTTTCTTGTGCTAGACTTCACTTTAGTCATAATGAAAATAGAACTATCAAAACTATAACAAAGAACCTTATATTTCATTGTTGGGGTCAACATAACTGGCAAAAAGAAAAGAAAAAAAGAAGATCAAAGCCAGATAATTTGGTGCAGTGCCAAACTAAAACGGAAGACCCTAAGAGATTCGCATCAGATTTTCCAGTAATTACTACTGGCATACCATTAATAGCATCAACAAACTTTGTATGGAACTCCGATGCCTCAAGGTTCTACTGCATGACCTCACATGCCTTTCCTAGGTCAAAGACTCAAATGAATCTCAGAGTATATCTTATTTCTGTCCTTGTCCCTGTCTATTGATTGTCTTAGAAAATATATTGTCAATCTCAAGATATATAACCAAAATCATTGTGAATCTCCGAGGTATATGATCAAATCAATTTCTAACAAATTTCACTATCCTCAACTCACAGTAAAATAAATCAATCCAATGTGACTGTGATGAGAATATTCATGTAATTTCTAAGCAACAGGAAGCCGATTAAAGAGAATCTCTGATACAACTAAGAAAAGATGGTGAATACCTTTCAGGAAACTGGAAAACAATACCAACTCTTTCTGGAGATAATAGCACAGGAGGCTGATTACTGCTGCCATCGTCACCGTATCTTTGTATACAAATGGAGCCTGATGTTGGTTTAGTTAACCCTGCAATAAGCTGTAAGCAGGAATCATGAAAATGCACTGACAAAATCTGATCAAGCATAGAAGGGTGAACAATAAGATACGAAGAATAAAAGACACACACATCTAAAACAACAGACTTGGAAGCTAACCTGCAAGAGGGTAGTCTTCCCACTTCCACTCCGTCCAAAGATCAAGCCAAAACTGTAACATGTGGAGACAGTCGCAAAGCTAAAAATCCATATGCCTTTTTGGAATTTTTAAGTGGAATATAAGATGAGAAAACAAATACAGCTGTTATGGGTCGCAACGACCCGAAATGTTTCATAGAACCCCTATACCGAGGGATATCCCAGCTGAAACATGGAGCCAGGTCTGACTTTTCAAACCCCGTTCAAGGGTCAACTAAGTTGATTAATTGAATATCATAACTAATTCATGAAATATAATATTATGTAAGAAAAAGAACTCGATAAATTACAGGTATAAACTTGTAGTTCTATACTCGCCTTCTCAAATCAAAAGCAAGCGCCAAGTACCAACATTGAATTGCAAAGGGTATAGTAAAGCCAAAACATATGCAGGACATCTCGCTAAAGCCACCGAATATATGTTAAACTTATGTATTTGGTGATATGCCATCCCTCAACAGGAAACAAACGTGTAGATTGATCCCAACTGGTTAATAAGTGTTGAGCAAAAAAGAATAAAATGGTACCTTTTTTCTGGAAGAGTAAAACTAACGTCATTTAGAAGGTTGAGCTGAGTCCCAGGCGGTCTGTATCTAATATCCCTTATCTATCAGACAAACAACTGTGAAGTTTCAGGAACTGATTTTACTCGTGTTAAAAGATTTAATAGAAACGTAAACTTGAGAGTTGAGAGCAACATCGTAAACTAGATTACTATCTAAAAAGATAAAATGTGAAGCAGCTCAGTAAGCAGAAAATAGTTGGTGTAAAACAAGTTAACTGACTGACAAAACAACGAACTTTCACTTTTTTCAATTTGCGGAACACCCTAAGGTCTGTAACAAATAATTTTCTTTTATTTTGATCAAGTACATACCCAAAATAACATTTTGCTGCTAAATAGCTCCTAAAACTTACAGTTTCTTGTTATTCAAAATTTTAAGCATTCGCATTACCACTTACCAGTTCATACTCACGATAAATGTCACTAATACAGTGACATGATTGCCAACAAAGTGAAATTTTTTGATAAAGTAACAATATTTAGTGACCTGACTGAAAAAAATAATAGGTTTAGAAGTTGAAACTTTGTTACTTGTTATCCAAACTCATAGTACCAAGTGACACGGGTAGTCACTAGCTGAGCCACAGAATACGCTTTTTGACCAATAGCTACATAAACGCATATTACATTTATCTTTTATCTTCTTTATATCCAGTTTCCCCTACATCTAGTGACCTGATTGGCAAAAACAAAGTTAGTTTCCTAAATTAACAAAAACTTTGTTGAACAAAGTGGAATTCTGTTGCTACAACAGTCAATTGACCCTATATGTAAGACTCTAGATCAGAACAGGTAAGGTTGTCATCCATGGTAATGCAATTCAATTATCCAACACAGAATTCAAACATATTAATCGAGTATTTTACATTAATGATATCAATTTCTGATCGATCGCCACAAAAGCACGCTCAGTATTAGGTCATTCTTATAGAATTCTATATCTGGATAAACAATACAATAACGCAGACATTTTAACAATTCAAAACGAAAATTAGCTGTTGGATAAACCTAATTGCACCTTTGGTTTCTAACAAAGATCTTAAGAGAGATATCATGTCATTATAACTTTATCATTACTCAGAACAAAAGACGAGTACTCACCGCTGATTCGCTCAATCAAACTAAATTAAAATATACTATATATAACCGTTTAATTATGATGAACGTAACAATGATAAAATCGAACAGTTGAAGGATAGAAATATGAGTTACTTCGAAACAGGCGTGGTGGCATGAGACCTCGAATGCTCGACTCTTCTTGAACCTCACACTGCAAAAAATAAAAAATGAATTGAAGTAATCGAGTGAAAATGAAATAATTAACCTGGAAAAGGGAGTTGGTTTGCCTGTAGGAATTAGGTGAAGTGAGTTTGACGGGAAGTGTCAAGGGCACAACTGAACACGCGGGAATCAGAAAACTAGACATATCGTTTCGTCAATATGAGTCCGATTGTTCGGCTTACCTACAAACTACAAAGTAGGGGTGTTCATCAGTTCGGTTTTTGGTTTTCTAGGTTTAATCGGTTTGGTTTCTTCGGTTTTGGAATTTTTGGGAGCAAAACCGAAAACCAAATTCAAATTTGGAAACCGAATTTGGTTTCGGTTCAGTTCGGTTTCGGTTAAAACCATAATGAATCAGCAAGTGTAGAAATCATCAAAAGGAAGTCAGGAAAAGGATGTCAACAATGAACAAGTAACCATAAACCCATAAACCCAACATAAATAAATATGTAATCAGCAATGAACAAGTAACAGGAAGTCAGCAAGTGTAAAAATTAAAACCCATAAACCCCTACTTGTTCAGGAAGTCAACAATGAACAAGTAACTGGAACAGGAACATGAATAAGTAACCATAAACCCAACATAAATAAAAGGAAGTCAGCAACAGGAAGTCAGTAACATACATTTTGATCATGTAACATGTAACGATTAATAATCCCACAACAAGGGCTAAACAATCAATAATGAAAGTGACAGGAACAGATATACACAAAGTGACAGGAAGTCAGGAATAATCAGTAAACATGTTTGATCATGTAACATGTAACGATTAAGAATGAACAATTGAACAAGTTTGAGAAACCCAGATGCCTTAATCATCAGTTCATCACAGTCAAAATCAAATTCGAAATTAGAGAATGAACAATTGAACATAATCAAAAATCAAAAATCAAAATTGAAAACGAAAGCAAACCTTGAAGAAACCCAAATATGTTCGTGTGCGAGCGTGATTTTGAGAAACCCAGATACCCTATGCGTGTGTACGTGTATAGATGGCGGTCTGTGCGCCTATGGATGTCGGCCCAAATGTGTTCGCAAACCCCAATTTTAATTGATACCGGTCGGTCATACCCATGCGTCGAACACGTATTCTATAATTTGTTTTGAAATTTGATGTTTAGCGTAAAGAGTTAAAAGTATGGATGAAAAGTTTGTGCAAGTTATTAAGTATAACTTGTTAATTGATAATAATTGGGTCAGGTTGAGTCGCACCAAATCGATATTTATTAATTCCTTGTGGTACAATTTTCTTTTCAATACTACGTATCTCCTAGTAAGTTTTATCTTGGTTAATAACAATACATTTATAATCGATGGACAACAAAATCCAAAAACAGTTTCAACATAACTCAAGATTATTAATAGAACATAAAACCAAAAAAGATTCTTAGTATCTACCAATGTAAAAAAAATAAACAAAAATTGAGCTAGCTTTTGACTGATCCTCTAATCACCTCAATCTACCCCAAACACGGTTATAATCGATAGCTAAAGGTTTAAAAGTCTATTTAAAAGTTATATTATCTTTGAGAACTTAGAAAAAATAAAGAATTTAACCATTTTGAAAACGTATTTTGACATTGTTGATAAATAAGTTTAACATCGTAATAAAAATGTTAAGACATTAAAAAATTCCACCTACAAAAACAATTAAACTACTATAACTTTTTATATATAAAGAAATGAAATATTAAAAAAATGGTTGATTCTTATTTTTGGTCATCCATGCTTTTTTTAGAGTCATTAAGACTTTAATTTATGTATTTGATATTCATTAAGACTACATTAATAACATGAAACTCAACTTTTAAACTATATAGATTTATTTAGTAATTTAATATATATATATATATTATATTATATATTAATTAATTTGAATTCAAAATTCAGTTTCAGTTTCGATCGATTCAAAAACTTTTTTTTAAATTTGATTTTGTTTTATATCGATTTTTATTCGATGCGGTCTTCGGGTTAAACGGTTTCACACCGAATATTGAACACCCCTATTATAAAGGGAAAGTTAAAGGAATTGTTGGGTTGAGTTTGGGCTGAGTTACAAACTGAGAGGTCCGATATGTATTTTTTTAACTCCCCAACCTTGGAAAATTAACCACAATACCCTAAAAAATACTCCATTTTATTATTATATCCTCTTAAATAAAATTACAAAAAATTATCCTCTGAATACAAAATGCAACATGCAATTTGCGTGGGGGTCTTTGCGTATTGCGTGCACAGGGTCGTGGAACCCGTATATGGGATCGTAACAGGTCGTAGTCGGGATCTCGTTTTCGGTATGATTTTTTGAGATTTTTGGGACTTTCAAAATTTCTACAAATAATATGGGCCTAAAATAATATGATTATCAAGTTTTTGATTACAACGACTAAAACATTTTATTATAAATAGATTTAAAAACACTACAAGAACAATACAATACAATACAATACAATAAAATCTTAAAACTACATGTGTGGAATGTTTAAAATGTGTTCACCAAAGGCTTGAAAGGAATGTCTGTATGAAGAACCGTTGTCAAAGGAGAAACGACGAAACAATTTAGTGAGCAATATCCCATAGGGAAATGGATTATCGGTGTAGGTCACGGCATGTTGCATTATTGATGTTATGTGGATCGACAAGAGATATTATGACGAACAATATCAAGCATTCTTCTTATTTCTTGTTCAAGATCAAAGGCTTCAATAATGGCAAGCAGCCTGCATCTACTTCTATTATTTTGAATGCAAATGTCATCAACAATTTGATTTAGATGAATGATTCTAAGATTAATGTATCCTAACTCTTTTTGCGGGCAATGGTATTGAATTCCTCAGTAAGGAAGTTCAAAGTAGCAAGTGAAAGTCAAAAGATCAAATTTAATAGGTTGACCGTGCATCTTGAAAACAACGGTTTTGAAATGATGGTCAAAACGGAAGTGTTTATATAATTAATGAACACGGTTTGGAAAGATTTGTTGAGGAAGGTTGAGAAGATTACCCAATGAGCTTTCCTCGAATCTACGAATAACAAAAGTTGAAATGATATTGGAGTGATCGATGATTCTTTCTTCTTCAATTTCTCTTTCGAATGTTTGAATTTCATTCGAATTGGGCTTGAATTGTATCTGTTGGTCATCTTGTATAAGTGAACTTGAAACAGAAACAGAGAGAAAATGAGTATTTTAGATGAAGTTTGTGTTAATATGCAGATGGTTTAAAGATCCTTTTAAACTAATAAAATCTTATTCGACAAAATCCGAAAATCTAATAAAATTTTATCTAAACTAGATTTTATATCCAAAGGGGACACGCAAAACGCAACCAAGGACTCGCAACTTTGCGTTTTGCGTATTTGTGTGGATAAAATTCCTTATCTACGAAATCCAGTTCGAATAAGATTTTATTAATTTTTTTAGATTTTTTCGGATAGAAATTTTTTCTTTTAAAATCAACTCATTTCATCAGTTTCTTTCACTGAAAAAATTACATGATCATGAAAACACTCTCATTTTGCCGAAATTGTTTCTTATTTTGCTATAATCGTGATTTTGTTGAATATCTTCAAGGTACTAACTGATTCAATTTTGTTGTTATATTAATCATCTTGATTTATTAAGAAAAATGAGTTAAGTAAATTATAAGTGTAAGGTTTATGTTTGTTTTGGATGTCATTTTGAATCTATTAACGGCATGCCAATGTATATGCCAATAGATTGCCAATGTATATAATGCTTTGCTAAAAACAATTTTAAGATAACTAGGATTACCACTTGATGGTTATATATGTATGAAATATAAGGTGGATCAGTTTGTCATAGATATAACTGATGACGTTGATGATCTTGAGGAATTTTTTACTCATGCGATTAGTAATGCTCCCGTAGAATTATACCTTGTTAATAATGTAAGAAATTTTTCGGGTTTGGATAGCAATCAATTATCAACCTAGCAGTAGTGGTAGAGGTGGTTTTCAGCAACAATTTCAACAACTACAAACCCAAGAATACAACCAACCACCTCAATACTAAATGCATCCTCAATGTCAAATTATGTTTCCTTATCCACCACCATATTATCCATCACATCCGCAATATCATTATCATGCCGCTCAACAATACCCACATTATAACAACTAAGACACACATTTTATGGTAGAAAAAGTAACTGACAATGTTGGTTGTGACTTATCATTTTCACAAAGCCACCCCTGACGATCATGATTATTTGGCTTATCATGCGGAGGATCCAAATGTTGAACATTATAGGGAAGAAAATGTCAATCCAGAAAAGGCATTTAACCATCCGTTTGAAAATGAGATTGTTTCGAACGACAAGCAAGAGACAGAAAGAGAGAAGAAACAGACAACCCACTACCACAACCAAAAAAACATGAAGATAACTTTTGAAATATGCCACCAATTATATCACAAAATGTTAAGGACAGTATAAAACAGCCGGTTACTATGTATAAACCCGTAACCGGGTAAAACTTGGACAAGTTTTTGAAAGTAAGAAGGACTAAGTGTGATTGGAAACTTGGAAACTAAGTGTCCGGAAGAGGGTTTTACAACTCGATTACAACATTCAGACAAGGTTCGGTATGTTGTAAAATGTGTCTTGGCTAATTGTGATTGGAAATTATGTGCACGCAAAATTATACATACCGAGAACTTCCAAGTTATGGAGATTGTTGATGTTCACACATGTTCTAGATCTAAGCTCTAAGAAAACAACTGAAACACAAACAAGAGAGTCATTGGTCACATATTAAAAGAGTTGATGACCAAGGAATGACGTGTATACAAAGACAATGACATAAAACTTGACATGACTGAGCGTTTCAGGATCAACATTACATACCACCAAGCATGGAGGGCAAGTGTTATGTCATAGAGTTGTTGAGAGGTACTAAGTATCATTTCAATTGTTTCTCCTTTATTTGCACAACCTGAAGCTGACAAACCCTGGAAGCATTACCAATGTGCTCACAGATGAGGAAGATAGATTTGTAATGTGTTACATGTTAATTGGTGTAGCGGTAAGTAATTATATTTTATTTCCACATTCACAAACATACATATTAAACTACAATTGATATACTTTTAAATTTATTGTCCTTATAGATACGTACATTTGTTAACCATACGCGCCTAGTGATTATCATAGATAGGGATAATTTGAAGGGGGCTTACTTGTGGACCAACTTAAATGTTGTAGCTATAGATGACGACAATGACATTTTGCCACTAGCCTAAGGAATCGATGCAGGAGAGAAGACCGATCATTGGACGTGGTTCCTAGGAAACTTGTGTGACGCCATTGGATCCGATGGTGGGATTGAGAATCTGACTATCGTATCCGATAGGGCTGCTTCAATTGCAATCAGCATTTCAACGGTCTTTCCTGATGCAAATTATGTGCTATGTTGTCATAAATTATTGATGAACTTGAAAAATCAATCTGGTAGGATCAAGTTCTATGAATGGCATTACTGTAAGATGTGTTAGACATATCGGTGTTCAGATTTCGGTTCATTGGGGTGTGATTTCAAAGAACTTACAAACCTCTTCTAAAACTCTTAACGATGTTTGGTCAAGATGTCATGCTAGAAGGATGAGATATGCTTACATGATATCAAACAGTGTCGAGTCCATTGATGGCCTAAGCAAGCACACACGAAAGCTCCTTATCACAATGCTCTTGGAGTTTTTCCGAATTGCAGTGCAACAGTGGTATTTCAAACATCGTGCCACTGGAAAGGGACTTACAATATCTCTCGTACCATATTTCAAACATAAGATTGGCAAAAAAGTGAACAAATCGTTACCTTGGCAAGTAAATCCAGTCTCAAATAAGATTTTTGAGGTGCTTGATAGCAACAAGGATGGGTTGGTCAACCTTGACACAAGAACGTCCAGTTGCGAACAATCACAGTTGTTCCGTTTACCTTGCGGACATGTTATAGCAGTGGCACGAGGTACAAACAGGGCAATGCAAGCTGATATGCGGAGAGATATTTGATGACATAGGCTTATCGAGCGGCCTACGCAAACTGTCTTGCCGCCAGTCCTTGTGAAGATGCAAGTTAGTAGCTCACTTGGGCGTACGCAATACGCAAATTGTATTTTGCATCCGGAGGGTAGTTTTTTGTAAATTTTTTTCAGATGATATAATATTAAATTGGAGTTTTTTTAAGGTATTTTGATTAATTTCCCTTTCTTATTAAGTTGTGAGCATGTCATTATCAAGGTTGTCAAAATTTTTCCCCAGATCATTTTCATCTTTACAAAATCGAAATTGTATAATTGGATCAAGATCGTAAGATCCTGCTTTAATAAACAAGTTTATTACAAAAATAATTTGTGTAAAAACTTAATAGAAAAATTAAAACGATCTTATAATATTACTTATGATCTTGCTCACGATTTTACGGTTTTGTTACCGATCATACAATCAATTTTACAATCCTATAAACGATCATACGATCCTACCACCGATCCTATGTCCAAAACGATCGTACAACAATCCGGCGAGGTATTTGAGATCAAGATCGTAAGATCGTACGATCATACGAGCAGGAATGCGACTTTGATAATATTGGTGGTTACTATTTAAAGCTCTCACTATATTTTCAGCTTTGAGTAGTCTATAGAATATCTAAAAATAAGTCATAATATGATTTTAACTCTTACTAATTATTTTACTAGCGGACTTAAAGTTAAAAGAATTAAACTAATTGTCACGATTTGTTAACAGTATTAGTTTACTTATACTAACATAACAACAAATAATTCAATAGATGAAATAAATTTGTGTAGTATGATAATAAGCAGAAACTATGAACAACTATTAAGAAACAAATAGGGAAAGGTGGTTGTGGATTCATCTGAATAGTTCATCTAAGTTGATATCGAAACTGATGGTCTTGCTTTTGGTTATACTTTTAGTCGGTTGGGGCATGGATCAAGACAACAAAGGAAATCATTTGGTCCCAACATTTGGTCCCAACAGTAGGGTTCAAAACCAATAAGTTCGGTTCTAATGGGAAGAAAAAGAATGAATTACTTTATTTTTGTAGTATGTGAGAATTTGGTCTTGCAATAATACGAGTAAAAGATAACCAATATCAGTGGTAGTAATTACCAATTCAGTCTTAGGGGTTGTTTACTTATAGTTTAATTAGGTTGTATTGAATGAATTGCTTATTCGGTCACTTACTAGTCACTAGTGTGTTTACATTGAACTTATATTAATGAAAATGATAACCTGGTTGATTATTCGCTAATTCCAAAAACCTTACTTGTATCCATTTAACTAGTTCCTTTTACAAAGCTACCCTCTTCCTCTTCCTTTTTTATCTATCTTCTACATCATATATAGATTTTGTGCTTCGGTGATACACCCGTAGCTACGTCTACCACTAGAAACTACTCTGAAGACCACCACTTGTATCTCCATTGACAACCAGCAACTGCTCCGGCGACCAACGCCAATGGCTGTGGCGGTCACTACCATTTGAATGCTACCATATCGATCTCAATACATCTTCAAATTGATGTTCCTTTAGAGTTGAATGTTGATTTACGGTGTATTTTCATATTCTTGTATATAATGAAGAAAATCAAAGTTTTATATGATGGTGGTGGTGTTAAAATTGTATTGATTCCAATTGAAATGAGTTGTTCATTTGAAATTAGTTAACTGAAGAAAATAAAGATTTTGTTAAATTGGCACGACTGGGAAATCGGCTGCAAGCGTATTAGAGGTGACGGTGGAAGGCTTTGGTGTTGGTGATTTTGAGTTGAGTATGTGACGGTGATGGTGATGATTAGTTTGATCGCTAATCTTTTTAGTAACTAAAAGAGTAGATTTATGGAAATGGGTGATTGGAAAAAAGAATCAATTTGATTGCAAGATTGTAGTAATCGATAGGTGTTAAACTTCACTTTCTTTTCTCTCAAAACTAATAATAATAAGGGAAATTGATATTTTTATCAAAAACAAAACTTTAAAAGAATTTATAAAGGAAAACTATTAAAATTTATCTCCTTCGGTTGCAAGTCGCAAGGACTTTATGACCGGACATCTCCGTTATGTAACCGAGTACGCGGGTTGCAAGTGTCCTTGCGAATTGCGACCGGCCCCTTGCGACTTGCGGCTGGGACCATGTTTTAGCTAAATATTTGATACATGTTTGATAAAAAATTTCGTGGTATGTGAAATTTTCAAACTTGATGTATATAATATGACACTCACACAAGATTATGAGCATTGTATGTCACAAATTTACTCAAAAACACTATCTTTTTTTGTTACCTGAAAATAAAAATAAAAAAATTTCTAACATTTCTTGGATTTTCAAGATTTTCTTACATTTCTTTGTAGTAAATGGCATTACAATAATTTCAAAGAGAATTCAATTTTTCAGTTCTAAAACATTGAGTCGATTGAGATGTTTCGGCCTTTACCTTTGATTTTGATCTTGATGTGGATCTTGATTGACTCGGCTCGTTTATTCTATCCAAAAGAAATCTGCAACCAGATCGACTATGACCGATTTCCTTACAACGATTACATTGTTGTGTTGATTGTCGTTTCCCCTTCTCATCTCCTTGCGAATGAATACGAGCACGGCCAGGTGGGAGACCCGATTGCCTCTTCACAAGGACCGGCGGTAACACAGTCTTCACATGAACTAGATCCACTCATTCTGAAGGATGACCCATTAGGTAAATAGCATCTGCATAGGCAGCTCAATACGTTTCAGACGTGAAATACCTCTCCACATTGAAGTTAACTTCTTCCGAATTGAAATGACGAGCCACTGTAATAATGTGTCCACAAGGTAAACCGAACAATTGTCATTGCATGCAATGACATGTTCTTGTTTCCAGGTTAACTATCACACTTTTTCCTCAATCCAACACCTCTAAAATTAAATTTGTGGATGGATTCACATTCCATTTTTCGGATTTCCCGTTTCTCTTCCCAGTCTTGTGCTCAGCATATGGTATGACAATCGTTGTAAGTCCTTCTCCAGTGTCACGATGTTTGTAGTACCACTGTTGTACTGAAACTCGAAAATACTCTAATAACATTGTGACATGGAGCCTTCTTGCAAGTTTGGTTAACGCGTTAATATGTGCAACATGATGTCTTGACCATCTTTCTTTCCCAACATCTCTAAGAACACTAGTTGAGGTTGGTAAACGTCTAAAATTGACATCAAAATGGTGATCAAAATTTGACTCACGGTACGACCTACACATTTTCCAGTAATACCATTCAAAGTACTTGACTTTGGAATATTTGTGTCTCAAGTTCATCAACAAATGACGACAACATAGGGTATGAAATGCCTTTTTTCAGCTTTAGGTTATGTAGGTACAGAGGTAGCACCTGAAATGATTCTTCGAAGTACCTCTCAATAACTCTATTGCTTAACACTTTGCCCTCCAAACTTGCGCGTATGAAATGCTGCTTTTAAAATGGGCAAACATATCAAGTTTGATTTCTTTGCCTCTATATACACGTCCTTCCAAAGTTATCAACTCCTTCAAGAAGTGACCGAGCACTTTCTTGCTTGCATGTTTGTTATTGTTCAGAATTTGAGTACGAGAACACGTGTGAACATCAACAAACCTCCTAACTTGGAAGTTGTTATTATCTTTGATATGTACTGCACTTCTCTTCCAGTTGCAATCAACAAACAGTACACTATGTACCTTGTCTTGTCCATCTTTTTTGGCTTAATCTGAAAACCGTATTCGACACACTTGTTATGCAATTCTAGAAGTAACTTCTCTTAAGTTTCAAATGTTTGTCAAACTTGAACCCAGTTAGAGGGTTCATACATTGTAACTGGTCGTTTTATTTCTTTTTGATCATTTTCGCATAACAACGGAGACATATTCCATAATATATCATTTTTTGGTTCTTTTATCGGTATTGGTTTGTCATATATGCTTCTAAGATCCCGAACATCCTCCTCATCATCATCATCATCCTAAACAACGTCATTACAAACGGATGATCAACATTCTTAACTTTTTTGATATTTTCTTCATCATAATGCTCATAATCATGAGGATGATCATCTGGAAAATCCACATGATATTGGGAATTATCCTAATAATGGTGAAAACTCTTGTGATATTGCGAATAGTTATGATCATCTTGGGGTAGTTCAATTACCTTTGTATGTCTTGGTTGATTTTTGTTGGATATATGTTATTTATTGGGAATTGGGGAGCAACATGATAATGATATTGTAGAAATGATTGAACATATCGTGGTTGTGGTTGAAAAGGAAACGGAAATTGTGGTTGGTTATACTGATGCGTTTGTAGTTGTTGAACATGTGGTTGAACATGTTGTTGAACATGTTGTTGAAAAAAACTACTGCTACTGCTAGAGTGATTACTACCCATACCCGAAACATTTCGTATAGTGTCAACAATGTAAAGTTCTATTGGAGCATTATTAAGACTGTTATTAATTGCATGGCACAAAAACTCCCAAAAATCATCTTCATTATTAGTAATATCTATAACGTACTGATCCACCTTATATTTTATATTAATTGGTGCATCAAGTGGTAGACCTACTTTATTTAAAACACTTTTTAACAAAAACTTTGTATGTCAAAGGGTATTCTGGTGAAACGGGAAGTTTTAAAGGCACCCTATACAATCTACTGGCAAATACATCGACATGTTGCTAATATATTCAAAATGACCTCAATAACAAACATTAACCTTAAATTTATCAATTGGTTGACTGTAGGTCACCCTTGAACGGATCCAACGGGGTAACAACGCTTGTAAGAGTGCGGAATACTCTTAGAAACGATACTAGTGTTCAAAACACGTTTATCCCACTAACAATCCCTTACTTAGAATGTATTCGAACTAGGATGAATCGTATGAACCTGATATACTGATCTGAGTTCGTATAAAAGCTTAGAAATAATATTTTCGAACTTTATATTTATAAGCAGCTAGGTTCGTACGAACTTAGCTGCTCCTAAGTTCGTACGAACCTGTAAGTTCGTATATGACTTAGTTCTAAGTTCGTACGAACCTATAAGTTCGTACGAACCTATAAGTTCATACGAACCTACACATATAACATATATAAATATTATTTCTAACATATTAATAAACAATATATAACAAAATATTCATTTATTAATAACAAAGACTATTACAAGACTAATCTATTACATAATAGAAGCTAATGTCACAAACATGTACCAACAGACTCCCCTTGACAATAGCTATATTAGTCTTCAGTCTTTTTTTCGTCTTCAGAGCCTCTTCATTCTAACTCTGATTACTTCCAACCCAAATGCCCTTTTCGACACAAACATCGACAACTCTTTGATATCTTCTGCCCTCGTGTCTCCAATTATCTCTGTAGAGAATCTTGTTGACATGCAGCATCATTAGATCATTTTTAGACAGATTGACCAAATGTAAGCTGTCATATACTCTCATCACCACATTTCCTTCATTATCCTCCATTAGTGCCTCTGCAGTTTCACTATCCACAAACCACCATTTGAGGTTTGGAAGAACGTCCTGTGGCATTTTCTTTAATGGAACCCTCTTCAACCACTTGACTGGTTTAGAAACCATCTTCATCCACGGCTTGTTTGTAGTGGGATCAATCCTGGTCAAGTCAGGAACTCTTTTACCTGCTCTTGGTTTTAAATCAACGAAGTTATTCGTTCTTCCTTCACGCTTTACGATTCTCTCTAAAGTCCATGCATAAGGATCATTACTGTAGTTCACCAAGTCAATCCAGGCTAGTTCCTTTAGTTCAATTCTTGGCAACGAGCTGAATACTTTCAATTTTCTTCTCAAGTACTGAATTCCATCATATCTTTTGATTATGAACAGTTTGAGTTCACTGTCATAGAACCAACTTATGATGCCTTTCTTCAGTTTGCCCGATCCCTTGACCCTGATATCACCTCTAAACTTTCTCTCTTGTTCCTTTTCTGCCTTTTTAAACCATAAGGTTTTCATTTCCGCTCTGGACAGTTCTTTTTCTTCAGTTGTCTCATCGCCAAGGACTTCATTATCTTCTGACTCTATATCCTTGTGATCTAATACTTTCTCCCCAGTTTCAGTCTCAATAATCACTTCAGTGATAGGTTGCTTAGCCACGACGTGTTCATCTATATCAATATCTGTATCTTGAACCATCTCTTCGTCTAACTTCCAGTTTGCAACGTCTGTACTGAAGATCTCTCCTTCTTCAAGTTCTGACCCATCGCTATCGACTCATCTAATCCCAGTAAGGCTTCGATAGTGTCAGATTCATCCAGATTTACAGGAGTTTGAGTTGAACCACTCGCTCCTTCCTTATGACTTAACTCCCCCTGAGCCTGTGCTGAACCTTGCACTTTAGATGAAGAGCCAGGCAGCTCACCTTCTTTGGGTGCACTGGGATCATCATCTTTGTCATTGTCAGATTTTGTCCTCAACTCATCTTCCCTGCAGTAGAGAGTAATCTCGTTCAAGCGGTAGAGAGTAATCTCGTTCAACCGGTCTTGTTCTTTCAGCTTTTCATGTTGCTTTTCTAAGCACTCGTTGAGAGCCGTCAAATTTATGACACGGATTTCCTGGCTCGTAACAACGGCAGTCAAGGCCGTCACCATATCCATTAAGCTCGTGATCCTGCCTTCAAGATAGACAAACTTGTCCGGATCAAATAGACTGGCAGCTGGGTTGGGGATTGACTGGGTGGATTGAGTTGGAGGTGGAGCAGTGGATGGTGTGACCAATGGTAGTGTTAGAGTAGTTGTTGTGGAAGTAACTGTGGTGATGGGTGTGGTAGATGGAGCAGCAGTATTTGTAGTGACCGGCGGTTGGACGGTGGGAGGGCTGACAGTGGGTGGAGTGATGACTCGAGGAGAACCACCACCCTCACGAATAACAACGCCGGTGGGTCACTGGCGTTTTCGGGCCCTTAGCTCATACCCAGAGACTTCCTCTTCCTCTGGTATGTAGTCCTCATCAAAACAGCTTTAGACCCAACAAACCCAATCATGGGTGGGTCATCATCATCATCATCATCATTATAATCATCATCATCATCAACATCAGTCTCGGTTGCCTCTGAATCTGATAACTTGCTCTTTTCAGCTTCAGCAGTAGGTGAAGGCCCTGCTCCACCCTCAGTAAAATAAGTGTCAATTTCTCTTAATGCTTCATCAAGAGTTTGTTGTTGTGAGCCCGTGGCCGCAGCACTGGAACTACCTCCTCCCTGCAAGACATCTCGCACAACCTCAGCAGCAACAACAACGTCTACGTGCTCTCCCTTAGCGGGGTGCTCTAATTGGTGCATGATTTCCTCAACAACCTCAGCTTCAGCAGCCACAGGAGG
Source organism: Logfia minima (assembly GCA_963921325.1). Taxonomy (NCBI): domain Eukaryota; kingdom Viridiplantae; phylum Streptophyta; class Magnoliopsida; order Asterales; family Asteraceae; genus Logfia; species Logfia minima. The sequence continues at coordinate 27,403,534 of OY992768.1, forward strand.
TGGCTTTGGAATATCAGCTTGAACATGGGGGGGTGACTCAGCAACATGCTCTGCAGCTACATTCTCTTCAGCCACATCCTCTGCAGCCCCCCTGCAGCTTGAGGTACATCCCACCAACCATCATTCGGTGGGGGTCTATAGTGAGCATCGACAATCGCTCTAAACAACGGTACAGCCTGCGGCCTGTCAGCAACAGCATGACGACTGCTGTGACTAAGACAATGTCCAAAGATCTTCTTATCAACAGACATAAGATGGACTTCAGGATTGCCGGCAGGAAGATTGGGAATCAGTCCGTTCAGAATCATCATCACGAAGCGGGGATACAAAATAAATTGGTCTTTGACGCTCCCCTTGATCTTCAGCACCATCTCATCAAAAAAGAATTGAGAGAAGCAGTAAGGCTTGTAGTATACCAATGAAACCATGCCGGATTGCATCTTATGGTTCATGGTGTCAAAACCTGCCTTCTTTGGCCCAAAGGAAACCAACAGAATGTGCATCAGATATCTCCACTGTCCGTAGAGTAAACTCTTTGTATACTGGGTATGAGTCACGTCGCCAACGTAACCCATTCTTTGAAATGCCCCAGCTCGGAACTCTAGTGGGAATGATGTTGGACCATTTTCTTGTTCTTCGGTCCCTAAATGTAAAGCCAACCTCAGATAGGCGGCAGAAAACTCAATCTCCCTCCGAGCAACAGTCGCACGGATCACTGGAGGGTTAGGACGACAATCGTGTTCAGCAGTTGCCTAGAGTTGACTTAAGAACTGATACTTCAACACTTGGAATGAGTCAGTGCATAGAACACTCTGGACCGTGTCAGATAGTCCAGCATGCCTCACGGCACAGTGTTGGGGTCAGCAAGATCAAAAGAGATTGCAAGATTGTGCTTGTTGTAAAAAGTACGTTGATCAGCCATTGCTGCACATAAGATAAAAGCAAACCAAAATAGATAACAAGAATGTTAGTTATAAACGATAATCAATGTGAGAATCCTGCAAGAAAGATTCAAGAATTCAATACAGTTTTAAAACATTAAGTTATATGAAAAAAATAATGTGTTTTTCATACCTAAGTTGGTTTGTACGAACTTACAGCCCTGGATAGATTCGTACGAACTTACAAGTTCATACGAACCAGTAAGTTCGAACGCAAGAACACCTTTATCAACTTTAAAATTTTTGGCCAAAATAACATGATCAGGCAATTGAAATGGATACACATAGGTCCGATTGATGATTTCCAACAAGTTCCAATCAATTTTAACCATGAACACACGTCTAATTTTTAAGTTAAAGTTGTTTTTTTTTATCAAAAAACCCACTTTAATTCAAATTTTTACATGTTTTAATGGTCCAAATCAAGAAATTCTTACTTACATAGATTCGTGTAAGTATAGGGATGATTTCTATCGGATTAGAATGGGTTAACACGGATTAAATTTCAAGTTTAAGTCCGAAGGTGGCTAAAATGGTAAGTTCGAATGTAAGTTCGAAGGCTCCAGTAAGTTCGAAGGGTTTGAAAGCATAATGGGTTTTACCAAGTCAGCCCCTTATAGACCCCAACTAAGTTCGTACGAACTTAGTCATTCGAACATCTAGGTTCGTACGAACTCAGATACTTAGCCAAAATTCAAAATTTTTAAACTTTGCCATTTTTTTTTCAAATATCAAACTTTTTAAACTTGAAAACATTTAGCGATAACCAATACACTTAGACAATTTATAGAGCAAGGTTTGAGCAACGAAACCAACCAAATGTAAGTATTTCCCGTAAACGAAGAACTTTGATTAAAAAGTAAAGTAACAGAGAATTTTTTAAAAAATATAAATATGAAATTGTTCATATTTTGAAACATGCGATCTTTTTGAGAGCGTCACTGATACAAACATCGAATTAGCCATGATGAGCCCAATACACAGTTAGGAATTTTCATTTATTCCTTGGTTATTATTGTTGTAAATCATAGATCACTTCGATTATCAGTATTGTTGTCCACTTAAACATTTGACACGCAGAGATCTCAAGTACATATTAGATTATAGTTCACGATTTTCTCTGGATCTTACATTTGATATACCCTTAGAATCTAGAGAGTCAAGAATGTCAAGTATCAGATGTTTTTCATTTTATGTCATCTTTAAAGTTGAGTCATTTTGTGTTATCAGCTATGTACATAGGTACATGTTTCAGCTATAAGACAAGACTTGGAAATTTAGGTACTTTTACTTTGTATGGTCTGCATCCAAAGGCCAAACATATGAAATGTTCTTGGCATGGGTAATGTTTTCGTCATGTCGTTGCAATAGTACAGTGACCCTCAATTTTTCTTGTTTTCAAAGATAAAGTAAACTATACAAGATAAAAGTAAAGCAAAAACAAAGTTCTTTTTGGGAAATAATTACTCAGGTTTTTTCATCCCATTTAGTTGGATTAATAGCTCAAACCGAGACCTATCAAAAGCCTTGGTATACAGGTCGACTAGATTGTCATCGGTGGGAACTTTAACTAAATTAATCAGGTGTTTTTCAGCACAGTCACGAATAAAATGATGTCTAATGTCAATATGTTTCGTTTTACTATGCTTAACCGGATTATTACTTATAGACATGGTGGACTGATTATCAATCATGATAGGGGTGTTAGTAAAATTAAAACCATAATCACGTAGTTGTTGTTGTATCCACAAAACTTGTGAACAACAACTACCTGCTGCCACATACTCAGCCTCACAGGTTGAGATGGCGACCAAGGTTTGCTTTTTGCACTGGCATGAGACAATGCGACCACCTAATAATTGACAACCACCCGTGGTTGATTTCATGTTCAAGTTACAACCCCCATAGTCTGAGTCGGTGTAGGCAACAAAGTCAAAATTGCTTCCAGAGGGATACCAAAGGCCCAGCTTAGGTTTTCCCTTTAGATAACGCAATATTTTCTTTGCTGCCTTCAAGTGTGATTCTTTTGGATTTGCTTGAAAGCGAGCACACAAACAGACTGCAAACATTATGTCAGGTCGAGAAGCAGTTAAATACATAAGAGAACCAATAATGGCCCGATATTGAGTGGGATCCACATCATCAGTACTCTCAGTATCTGGTCCAAGATTATGAATATGTTGAATCGGAGTACCAAAAGACGAACTATCTTTCATATTATAGCGAGTGAGCATTTCATGCACGTATTTCGTTTGATGAATGAAAAATCCGTCCATCTTTTGATCAACTTGTAATCCTAAGAAGAAGTTCAATTCACCCATAGCACTCATCTCAAATCGCCGCTTCATCACTTGTTCAAAATCTCGGCACATGTTCTCGTCAGATGACCCAAAGATGATGTCATCAACGTACACTTGTACAAGAAGAAAATCATCCTTTTTCCACATGATGAACAATGTACTATCTATTTTTCGTCTCTTGAAACCATTTTCCAAAAGATACATTGATAGTGTCTCGTACCAAGCTCTAGGTGCTTGATGCAGTCCATACTGAGCCTTATCTAATTTATAGACTCGGTCAGGATGGTCTGGATAACTGAACCCTGGAGCTTGTTGGACAAACACCAGTTCTTGAACTTTACCATAGAGAAAGGCACTCTTTATGTCAAGTTGATAGACTTTTATTCTTTTATGTGCGGCATATGCCAGAAACAATCGAATTGCTTCCAGCCTTGCTACAGGTTCGAACACCTCTGTATAGTCAATCCCTTCCTGTTGGTTAAAGCCTTGAACTACTAGCCTCGCTTTATTCCGTGTGACAATACCTCTATCATCTCTTTTGCACTTAAACACCCATTTGGTGCCTATTGCAAATTCACCTCTTGGTAGATCAATTAGCTTCCAAACTTTGAGCTTTTCAAATTGTGCAAATTCCTTATGCATAGCTTCTAGCCAGGAGTTCTCTTTTAATGCCATTTGTATATTTTTCAGCTCAACTTGAGATATATAACAGTTGTACAGACACTTATGCATGATTCATGTGTCTTGAATCGCTACATATAGACTGGTGTTGTCAGATATCTCTTTACGAGTCCTTACTCTAGAACTTGGATCACCAATGATATTATCAATTGGATGATACTTGTTCACACGAGTTGAGATCGTAGTGTCAACCGGTAAGTCAGATCCTAGATTTGATCCAATCTCCCCCTGACGTGGTACTCCTTCCTCAGCAATTTCTTGCACATAATCAATAACCTCTGATGAAGATGGGATATCATTCAAATTTGAATCACTATCCGCAATAGGATTGACAATGATATCTTTCCTTTTATTCTTTGAATCTTCTGAACACGGAATACTAGAGCTTGGTGCAAAAGCATTATTTTCACCATCATCCAGTACGACATGTTCTAATCCCAAAGTGTCACAGTCACTTAGAATATGAAGATTGAATGATTGAAAGACTGCATCATGGTTAAATAACCATTCTGGTCCAGTTTGTATTGCTGGAGTATAAGATGTAACTTGTATATTAAATACAATCTCAACTTTTTCAGCAATCTGATTGAAGACCCTTTTGTTTGGGGATCCTGCTTCATACCCAAGGAAAAATCCTTCGTCAGCTTTTTCACCAAATTTAGATTGATGTTTGGTCTTCAATAAGGTACAACGAACACCAAAGGGTTCTAGACCAGCGAGATTTGGTTTTCGACCATTTAGAAGCTCATAACACGTTTTGTTATGCTTCTTGACGGTTAAAACCCTATTCAGCACATGACAGGCTGTATTCACTGCTTCACCCCAGAAAATGACTGGAAGCTTTGAATCAGCCAGCATCGTTCTCGCTGCTTCTATCAGTGTTCTATTTTTCCTTTCAGCGACACCATTTTGTTGTGGCTCATAGGGTGCACTGAACTGGTGTTGAATTCATTTGCTTAAGCAAAACACGTTCATCACCGAGTTCTTGAACTCTAAGCCATTGTCGCTTCGAATTTTCTTGACTCCTTGACTAAATTGGTGTTCAATCTGGGTAAAGAATGTTATCAACATTTCTGCTGTCTCATCCTTTGTTGCCAAAAAGAATACCCATGAAAACCGTGAGTAGTCATCAGTGACCACCAAGCAGTAATGTTTACCGCCAATACTCCTTGCATTCACTGGACCGAACAGATCCAAGTGAAGAAGATCAAACGCTGAAGCAATAGAATTATGAGCTTTGGGTTTGTGAGAATTCTTGTGTTGTTTTCCTTTTAGACAAGGTAGACACTTATCCTCTAACTCAAATCTCAGCAATGGAATACCTTGCACTAGTCCATTTTTGACTATAAAGTTTATCTTTCTAAAGTGCAAGTGAGCCATTTTTCTATGCCACAACTGTGACTCAGTCTCAAAGGCTTTGGATATCAGACATGTTGCTTCCTGAGACGCTTCAGCTGCACTCATGTCCATTACATAATTGTCATTCTTTCTAGGTGCTTTCATGAGAATCCAGTCTTCTGGAATAACAAATCCAGGTTTCAGTATCAATGTTTCTCTATCTGTGAAATGAACGGGATGTCCCTTATCACAAATCTGAGAGACACTCATGAGATTATGTTTTAGCTCCTCAACATAGTTGACTTACTCTAACATAATTTTCCCATTTGTGACATTACCTACTCCCGTGATCTGTCCACCTTTAGCACCAACAAAGTTAACGTACCCTCCTTTCTTGTGCACAAAATCCACAAGATTTAGCTTTTCCCCCGTCATGTGCCTTGAGCAACCACTATCAACGTCCCACCAGTTAATAGCTCGTCTAGTTTACTCCTGCACAATAAATTGAAACTTTTAGTTATCAAGGGGGACCCAAGCCACGACGGTCTTGGGTCGGCCATTCTCATCTACGAATGTGAACTCCTTTAAGTAACCATTACTCTTATAAGTAGAGCCGGATGCTTTAGGAATCTCACTCGGTTGAGCATGGGAGGTACTACCACTAGGCTTTCTTTCCGGAGACTTCTGAAAAAGTCTAGGATTTACAGGCCTTGGGTTTGATGTAGGTCTAACCCTAGTTGGATAGTTATAACTTGAATTTTGATAATTCCTATTATTACTATTAGGGTTGTTAAAGCGGTTGTTGGGAGTTTGAAATCTTTGCGGAGTCTTTGACCTTGAACACTGTCCATAAGAGCTACCTCCAGAAGAAGTAGTGCTCCTAGAACTATCATGTGACGAAAACTTCATAGATTTTAATGAGGGTTGTGTTCTCTGAGAACTTTGAGTTCTCTTATATCCCAACCCATTTCTTCCCAGCATTTTCATTTTCTTTAGTTTTAACTTCTGGTATGAAAACGCCTGACAACCTCAATTTTATACTTGTCGACTTAGGATTTTTTTTTAGGAGGCGACACCGATTTTACAGGTGATTGGTCTTTCTTCACCTGTGCCTTTCCAATTTTTCCCTTATTTGGACAAATGCTTGCCACATGCCCCTTTTGATGGCAAGTAAAGCGAGAGCGTTTCATGAAGGCCCTTTTAGCGGCCTTTTGAATTGCTTCTTCGTCCAAGTCGGGCAAACTTCGAGTGGAGAAAGTTATAACCTTTTTACCCTTATTGATTAAGTTTTCATTTTCAGATTTGGGTAATTCACAAGTTACTTTGTTTTTTAACTTCTCCTCGACACTTACTTGTTTAAATGCACCCTCTTTTACAAAATTCATTTTTAGTTCAGAGACGGGTGGCATTGAAGTGTCAGTAGTTTTTGATTCAGGTTCAGTACAAATTTGAACTTTCGTAGGTCTAACGAATTGAATTAGACCTGGAACTGCTGATTGTTTAGCAGAATCATCTTCTAGAGACATCTCAGCATCATTAGAAATAAGAGCAGTTGTGATTGAAGGGAGGAGGGCTTTCTGTATAACCCAGTCAACTGTGATCACCTGGCTGTTTTCCAACACTAAGCATGTTATCCAAGGTTTCGATAGAAAATTTTCTTAACTCTAATTTCCTGTTAAGATCAGTTATCCTAACTTTTGCATCAGCCAATTCCTTCTCTTTGTCAGCAGATAATTTGGTTAATTCTAAAATATGTTCATGAGCTAAGTCATTTCGAACACTTTGCTCATTTAGTTTATCTTTCAAATTTTTTATGTCTGCTTTCTCAGATTTAGATTTACTTAATAGTTCTGAGTTTCTAATGGTCAATCTAGTGTTTTCTTCTGTTAAAGTTTTCAGTTGAGATGTTATTTTATCAGATGATTCTACTAACTTCTCAGCTTGTTCCTGAAAGTTAGTACAAAGAACACAAGCTTTAACTACAAGATCTAGATTAAGTAATACCTTCTGTTTATCAGCATCGAGATTTGCCATGTTGGAAATGAAGTCCTTTGAGCTCATATCCTCAGTCGACTTCAATGACCTGATCCTTTCTCCATCAGTCGGTACTTCAATCTCCATCTCAGTAGTAGTGTCCTTATCCGAATCAGATCCCGCAGTGCTCTCCTCCTTCTCTTCATTTATGGAGGCCATAAAGGCTTGCGGTTCCTCAGATTTTGAGCTCCAGTCATATGCTCCTTCTGGTGACTGAACTACCAGAGCTCTTGAAGTATGATTACCTCCTGAACTCTTATTGTTACTCGAGGAGCCTTGACTGTAACGTCTCTGATCATTGTGGTTAGAAGTTTGTTCCCGTTTAGGTCTTTGACATTCCCTAACAAAATGAACAAAATGCCCGAAACCATCACAGTTATTGCATTTCACTTTGGATTTATCAAATCCCAGTTTGCTGCTAACAAACTTTCTCCCTGTTCTATTCATGAAACGCTGAGCCCTTCTTGCAATCATGGCCATTTGCCACTGCAAGTCCATTTCTTCTAGATCATCTTGATCCAATTGATCATAATCCTCATTTATTAGCTCAGGATCAGTGATCTTGCCCTTAATGCAGTTTTCACGAGATGCAATGAAAGAGGCAAGCAGGGCTACTTCCTCTTCAACTGACTTCATGCTCATGGGCATTGATTTAAAACCGCTTGATGTCCCAGTTTTTGGTTTTCTATCAATCCCTGTATCTTCAGATGAAGCAATGTAACAAACATTGCTACTAGAATTTCTGATAGCCGAGTCTGTTTCAGCTTCGCTAGTTTAGAAAGCTGCAACTCCACCAACACTAGTAGAAGCAGCGGAATCGGACCGTTTACCATGGTAAACGCTAGGATCCTGGACCTGATCGGATCCTGTCTCTTTCCGCTGCATGTTCAAATCATAAGCACGCAACTTTCCTATTACATCATTAGGAGTCAGAGTTTTGTAATCAGCACTCTCCTTGATCATCAAGGTGTAGATGTCCCACTTTGATGGTAGTGCTTCAAGGAGTTTATTACATCTGACAGTTTCTGTGAATGAAAGTCCACTGTTATCCAATTCAGTCATTAGATGGTAGTATCTAGTGATAATCTCCTCCAATGACTCTCCCTTCATACACTTGAAAACGTAGAACTGTTTAGTCAACAGAGCAGCTCTACTCTCCTTAATTTTGTCGTTCCCATCAAACCTCGGTTCTAACGCTTCCCAAAGCTCTTTCGAGAATCGGTAACATTTAAAAGTATGTTTGATCTCTTGAGGAAGGCACATTTTGAATTGCAGACAAGGCCTTATTCTCAGCCTCGTACATCTTTTTATCTTCCTCTTTCATCACAAAATACGTACAAAACTTTGTCTTTCCATTTGACTCATAAGTGGGTAAGTCATACCCATCCTTAATGCATATCCACATGCGAAAGTCGTGAAATATTGCAAATGATTCAAATCGATCTTTCCACCAGAAGTAATCCTCTCCTTTGAGAAGCTTAGGTGGTGAGGCTGATTTACCAACCTCGTGATCCATTTCTAACATTTTATTAAGATTCGTCATTGAGAAACAGAGTCAACAAAAGTCGAACAGTCAGGTTCATACGAACTTAGATTCCTAAGTTCGAATGGTCAAACAACAGGTCAAACGAACTGACTGACAAGAAATTCAAATGTTCAAACCTACAATTTCGAATGTAGGTTCGTAAGAACCTACAATTCTGGTAAGTTCGTACGAAGCTTTCGTACACGTTCGAATAAAAAGCAATAACCGTACAAGTTCGAAGAAAGGCTGTTGAACAAACTCAGAATCTCAGATCTGAGATTTTAAGTAACTTTCAACCGACCAAAATTGAACTACACCGTACAGAGTGAATATAAACACGTTTGGAAGAAAAAACCAAAGATTTCAACGGTCCAAACTCTCGGAATCACTCAATATCTTACCCCGAACCTAAACGTTAAGTTCTAATGGCTCTGATACCAATTGTAGGTCACCCTTGAACGGATCCAACGGGGTAACAACGCTTGTAAGAGTGCGGAATACTCTTAGAAACGATACTAGTGTTCAAAACACGTTTATCTCACTAACAATCCCTTACTTCGAATGTATTCGAACTAGGATGAATCGTACGAACCTGATATACTGACCTGAGTTCGTATAAAAGCTTAGAAATAATATTTTCGAACTTTATATTTATAAGCAGCTAGGTTCGTACGAACTTAGCTGCTCCTAAGTTCGTACGAACCTGTAAGTTCGTACAAACCTGTAAGTTCGTATATGACTTAGTTCTAAGTTCGTACGAACCTACACATATAACATATATAAATATTATTTCTAACATATTAATAAACAATATATAACAAAATATTCATTTATTAATAACAAAGACTATTACAGGACTAATCTATTACATAATAGAAGCTATTGTCACAAACATGTACCAACATTGACTCATATTGCTATTCCTTTAAAATAATATAAACAATCACCTTAAACGAGTTTGAAACCGTACCTTTAAGATCTTCACAAAAATGTGTTGGAACTTGTATCTCAGTTACAAATAATTGAAAGAGTGTATTGTGATTTGAGGTGAGAAAGAAAGAACTGATTATATTCGTTGTTTTAAAGGTAAAATTTTATCATGAAAAATTCTATAAAGTAGCAAAAAATCTTATCCAAATTGTCAGAAAATCTTATCCAAAATTTTCTTATAAAAATTAGCCAAAACTGTAACCCAGACGCAAGATGCAAGGTCTGGTCGCAAATCGCAGGATCCGGTCGCAAGACGTAAGTCGCAAATCGCAAGGTCCGGTCACAAGGACTCCGCTGCGTACTCTGGGATATGTCCGGATGCAAGACCAGGAAGCCTTGCGACCCACATTTTGCGTCCCGCTGGGGCAAAATGGGATAAAAAAAAATTTGGGGGCAAATATTTTTTAATCTGTTTTTGGGCAATTTTTTGCAATTTTCCTATAATGCTTATAATTCACTATTTTATAATCAAAAAAGTTTTAAATTGTAAAAAACTACATACTTATTTTTATAATCAAAAAAGTTTTAAATTGTAAAAAATTACCGTCCGCATGCAAACCACGCCCATCTTTATAGGTTGCGTGTCCGGGCTCGTGGCCTGGACACGACCCCGTGGTCGGGATTGTTGCCGGGAAACTAAGTCGCTGTTAGGCTTATGGCCGCACGACACGCAAATTTGTAGGTTGCTGGTTGCGGGTTGCGTGTTTGAAAAGTTAGTTTTTATTTTCTTTTTGTACAGTTTGAAATAGGGGTGTTCGTTTGGATTGATCGGATCAAATCCGATCCAATTACACGAATCCATTTGGATTTCTGTTTCTAAAATGTGAATCCGGTACATCCAAATAAATATAGATCTGAACCGAACCGTACCAAGTGACTATTTGGATGGATCGGTTTTAACCATTCGGTTCCTAGTCGAATTCACGAGGGTATCGTTTGTACTCGTCAAAGGGAATGCCACAAGAGATAACAATGGGTACTTGTTATCATGTTGCATTGAGGGTTTATAAAAATATGAAATTAGTTTTTAAATTCAAAAGTTAAAATTTTAAATTAGTGTACAATGATATACACAATAAAGTTAATTCTTCACAAATATAATAGTTTATGAAATTATCTATCACATTTAAAAAATTAATATGATCTTCAACATCATTTTCACCAAAAGCACAAGATATGTTGATCGTTTTCTAGTTGAAACATTTATAAATGATGATAATGAGCAAAAATACAATTTATATACTAGTCACATGCAACTTAATGAAATTATATACTACCTTTATAACTAAATCCCAAGTTGCTGCAAAAAATAATTTAGATATTTATGATAATTTAAAAATGTAGTAAATATGTATATGTCTATATATTACGTTTGAAATATTAATAATTATTTCTTATTCGGTTTATATGGACAATCTGATTGGAAATTTGATAACCAAAACCAATCCGTGATCGAAAATAATAATTTCGGTCCAGTTACAAACCGATCAAAATATTCAATTATCTAAACCATATGGTCCAATCCAAGTTATCCAATCGGTTAATCTGATTTTATCCAAATAGTAAACAACCCTACTTCGAACGGTGACATCTTTTCACTCATCACTCTAATTAAGTCATCATTTTTTTTAAGTTGTGTATTTTTTCGAGATCTATTTGTTGGCAAACTACCAAAGACGGTTTGTCCCAAAAAAAAAATTAAAATCGAGCCTCCTTAACCTTCAATTTTGACAATTTATAATTACTTTGACTTATAAATGCATTTTGACGACTCATAACTTGCGATAGAGAATTGTAATTTCAAATTCATGAAATTTATAGTCAATATGGAGTATTATTACCCTGTTAGGATTTATAAGTGATGTTTAGAAGCCACTTATTAATTAAGAACTCTAATTAATTTTATAAGAATAAAATGATCATTTACTGTTATTCAGCTCAAAAGTAAATATCGATTTTTATTTTCTTCTTAATACATGATGTCCTTCAATATTCCTACAATCGTTCATTTACATACAATGGCTTGGTGAAAAAGAAGTACATAGCCCCTTAAAACCACACCAAGTATGCTATCATCTTCCTTTGTTAATTTAATTATTTTGCAAAATATAGTAAACGCATTGTTGATATGAAAATAAAATGAATCAACTCTGTAACTACAATACTTGCGAGGAATGTAAGTCGCCTTTTAATGAAATTTAAACAATTGAACATATAACCATAAGATACCATTACAATCTAGAATAACATCAAATTGTAAATTACAGCCTTCTAAACTTTGAGGTGAAACACAACACCATTGAACAAGATACTTGGATGTTGGTTATGCAATGAGTGACATCCTATATGAATGACACTACAACTGAGATTACAAACCTCTTGCATATAATTTCTGCAACCACATGATAGCATCTATAGAGACACGCAAAAAGAAAAAAGACACACACACACACACACATTGTATCCTAAACTACCTAAGGAAAGGCAAAAACCACCAAAAGCACCAAATCCAACATTCAAAACCAGCTGAGAAAGCTGCATTGGAGGGCGAAAACCACTTGTGATCCAATATGAAATTGCAATGCTCCTTTTTTTCTTATATTCTTAACAACATATTCAAAGGTTTGATAGAACTCACTCACTTAAGGCCCTAGCAACCTAGATATTACCAGAGGTAAATTTGGTTGTTCAAGTGATTTTGTCGAACAGAATTCGACAAACAACCCCAAACACTTCAGCAATGACATCTTTCAACAAAATAAAACAAAGTCCGCAACATACAAAATTCTACTCTTTGACCCCTGAGATTACCTTCTCACTTTTACGCACACAAAGTCACAAACATTCCAGCAAGGTAAGTTACAGATGATGAAACCAAAGGTTCGCTAACTACATAGAAAAGCCAAGAAATTCTCACAAAACAATATAGGCCCTTAAGGAACTATTCTATGAAACCAACGGCTTCCCTCTAAAAGAGTGTTTCAAACAAAGAACTCTAGTCAGCACCTTTACAAAAGAACTACACAAAAACTCCCAATTGTGCTGCTCTACCAATATCAAGCAATGCCTAAAACATTTTCTCACTTAGCAAAGATATTATCTTATTTTAACATGGCAAAGCTTCTAACGGTCCGTATAAATAAATGAATAGACAATTTAAACCCTATAAATATAATTTCAAACATGTTAACTTTGTTAAAATTCAACGAGACGAGAAAACACAGAAATCTGTAGTATGGTATACTAGCATGCAGCTCGTTATAAAAAGAAAAGAAAGTAACAGCTACGCGTTTAGTTCGAGTTCACAAATTCTAAAGCCGTACAAAATGAGCATGCTTTTTCAAATTCAAATAAGCAGTTACACCCATAAGATAAGCTAAGCCATAAATAATTTAACATTTGATTATAAAAACTCTCAATTCAAAACCTGACTGAAGTCAAAAACAACAGCCAACATTTAACATTACCGAATATTGCACTCAAACCAGTCTCAGAAACGAGTCTAACAAGATACAAAATTCATTAAGGATATTAAAGAAATAAAGCTTAAAATAAATGCAACCTTCTGGCTTCCCTCTCAGATTCGACCAATGTAAGCATCTACAAAGACATTAAAATATAAACACCTTTTATCAAAACCATCATCCTAAACTACCTAAACAAGGGCGAAAACCACCGAAAGCTACCAAATACAACATTCAAGACCAGCTTAGAAATTGAAGAGCAAAAACCACCAAAACACCTTGTATCCAAAACATTGTCACAAACCTTGTCATTATTGGCTCAGCCACTAACCAAACACCAAAAAAGCAAAAAAAGCAAAGCCAAGAGAAATGTGAAAACATTGCAATGTTCCTCTTTTTCTTAACAATACATTCTATACATAGTTATTAACAGAGGTAAATATGATTGTTTAAGTGCCTTTTGTAGAGCAGAATTCCACAAACAGCCAAACACCGGCAATGACATCTTTCAACAAAATAAGAACAAAGTCAGCACTACACAAAATTCTATACTCTTTAACCCCTGAGAGTACCTTCTCAAGTTTTACGCACACAAGTCACAAACATTCCAGCACGGCAAGTTACAAATGATGACAACAAAGATTCGAGAAGTAGATAGCAAAGCCAAAAACTTCTCACCAAACAATAAACCCCTTATTAAACTATCCTATGGAACCAATGGGATCCCTCTAAAAGATAGTTTTAAACAAAGAACTCCAGCCAGCACCTTTACAAATGTACTACACAAAAACTGCTAATAGTGCTGCTCTACCAATATCGATCAATACCTAAAACGTTTTCTGATGGTCCTTATAAATAACCAAGTATAGACAAGGCAAACAATTCATAGCTTCTAATGCTTCTTATGGTCCTTATAGATAACCAAGTATAGACAAGGTCAACTTTTTTGGAAATAACCATTTATAGAGTATATAATTTCCAAAAATGTTGACCTTGTTACAAAGTCAACGAGATGAGAATCCACAGCTTTCTGTAAGAAAATGGTGTAAGCTTGTTATAAAAAGCCAAGAAAGTAACAGCTTACACGTAAAGCTCGAGTTAATTAATTCGTAAGCCGTACACTTTCTCAAATTGAAATAAGCCGATACGCCCATAAAATAAGCTATAAGACATAAATAATTTCACATTTGGTTAATAATTCTCAATTCAAAATCTGACTAAAGTCAAACAACAGCCAACATTTCACATTACCGAATATTGAACTCAAATAAGTCTCAAAAACGAGTCTAACACGATACAAAAATCATGTAACAAAGGAGGATTATAAATATAAATCAATAAAAGGTTTAAATCAACGCAACCTTCTGGCCTCCCTCTCAGATTCAAGCAGAGTAAGAACATCACCTTCTCTAACTGGACCTTTAACATTTCTCATGATAAAACGGTTTTGATCATCGAGAAACTTGACTCTCACTTGCGTCACTTGACCTCTTGATCCAGTTCTCCCCATCACTTTCACCACCACTGCGTGTTTGATTGCAGACTCCATTATATTTCAATTTCACTACCTGTTAATAATTTCATTAATATCGTACTGTAATTATTATTATTTTACATAAAAAACAAGATTGATGTGGACATAGATATAGATATCTTTACATAAAATGAAACGAAATTGGAATGAATTTTGAGAAGCAGGATTACCTTTAGATCGATCGAGCGACGGCAGCAGCTTTAATTGCGAGCTTTTAGAATGAGTAGAGATGAACCCTAATTGTTTATATAGGTGGGTGAGTTGTGAGGCCTGTTCCTTGTTGGTGGGCTTGAGTATAAAATATAGAATTAATACTTTTATTTAAGGCCCAATTTTTCGTTTTATTGGGCCTTAACATATACATTTACGTCATCTTGTTTTAGGTTGGATTTTAGGTATACAAACAAATAAAGGGGGGCAAAATTCTAGTTTGGAAACTAAAATCGGTTTGAGTCAATGATGATCAAAATTGGTTTGGTCCAAATTGATTCGGTTTCAAACCGGTTTTAGGTGAGGAAATTTCAAATCGGTCTATATCAGTTTGGAACCGGTTTGAGTTAAATGGATTTCAAAACGGTACACACCGATTTTTTAATTTGGTTCAGACTTATCCGACGGATAGATCAAGCTTATCCCGCGGATAAGTCTTTTCTGACCAACACATGTTGAGCTTCATGTTCTTTTCACCAAGCCAAAATATTCAGATTATTAAACTCTTAAATAGTGAATTATGTCAAAAAGTCGGAACCAATATACCTTCCTTGTTTGCTACTAGGAGTACTTGATCGAGCTCTTTTTCGTATTCTCATTTCTTAAAGTGTTGTATAATCGCATCATTTCGTTATTGTCTTGCAAACTTGATCCGGATGTTGTCTCCTTTCGAATGCCGTCATGAAAAGATGTGGAACTATACTTTGATAAATAGACATCAAACAAACTTTGGAAAACTTTGTTAAAGTTAGAAATTTCATCTTTCGCGAAATTTGGGTCTTCATCTAACAAACCCAAATCGTAAGAAATGTTTTGAAGTAAAGTTATAACCCAACCAACATTCAAAGTCGGGTTCAAAGCAGTGGAACAAGTTATAACGGAAGGCATTTCTCTACAAATATTTTATAAATTTGTCTTTCTTTGGTTGTACCATGTGTTCAAAAATGTCGCTACTTAATTCAAAATCGTTTATTTTGTAACACATTAAAAATATTTGATTTAACACTAAACAACTAGTTGGATAATAAACACCCGAAAAAAATGTAGTTGCTTGTTTAAAAACAACAAACATTTTGGTAATTAGTTGGATAGTATGCCAACTCGACTCCGAAAAAGGTGTAACCCGATTACGTTCCGCAAAAAGGTCATGAAACATATTTAAAGTTTGTTTTTGTCTTAAAGCACTTAAAAACATACTACATGTCGAATTCCATCTAGTAGGTATGTTTCAATTCGGACTTAACCAAAGGGAATTTGAATCAACACAAAATTTCATATATTTATGGTATTTAGCGTTACTTGAACTAAATATATCACGTAACAATTGTTTAAAACTTTCTTTTATGTTTGCAATACAACTAAGTCAATCTTGCACAACCAAGTTAATGATATGTGCAACACATTGACCATGAAAAAGTACACATTTGCAAACCGGTTTATATTTTGCAGTGGTGTTATTGGATGCATTATTAAAAGATATAGAAATACTTTTTCTTCTAGTTTAAAACCTTTTATCACATAATCTAAAATTTTATATAAATTATTGACCGTATGGGGATATCCAATAATTCAAATGCAATCGTACGCTTCATCATTTGTCACGTCTGGAGATTAACCCAATGAGCGGTAACGCAAAGGTATGAATCCAGTTAACCATGTGGAGCCGTCCAAACATCACAATTTAAATTTATATCGCTTTCTATATTTTGAAAAACCTAAAATCATTTCACTTTTAGAAATTTTTCACATTTTAATACATGGGCCCATGACATTTATATTTATATATATATATATATATATACTCCCTTATTATGCATTACCATCTTTAGCTTAAAAAAATATTGAAAATACCTAAATTACCCTACACCAATTCAAACATTATTTATCTTAATTATTCAAACTTTATATCACATACATACTTTCTCCACGTTCTTTATAATTAAATATCTTAAAAATGGTTAGTCGAAAAATTATAAAAATTACACCATAAAAATCATCATTTTTTTCTTTTCAATTAGACATCTCGCATGATATACTTTTGACGAATTTTATTTTTTCATTTTTTGGAATAAAAATTTAGGTGTTTTTACATAAATGACTCAATTACTAAAAATTATATGTGTAATCCAGCGTAATCGCGGATAAATAAACTATATATAATTATATAGTTATAACTTTAAGCAATAGACATCTATATATTTCAGCTAAATAATCATTTTATATTAAAAATAAAATAATATATTTACGCGTTGTAATACGGAGACACTGTACTAATGTATATATATATATATATGATAGGTATATATGTATACGTTGATCGTGAAGACTCACGTTTATAGAGGTGTTTATCGGTTTCCATCACTTTAATCATTCGGTCTTACAGTCCACTTTCTTTTTTAGTATGTTAATATACAAAAAACATAGGATGTCAATACTAAAATACTTAATTAATATATTATCTTGAAAATACATTTATAAAGTATTTTATAAACTGACTATGGTATGTCGATACCTCGTGAGATTATTGAAGATTATAATAGTTGACACAAGTAAAAATCACCGTGTTACACAAGGCCATGAAGTGATTTTTAATGTTTAGGGGCAAAGTTGAGGTAAAGGTGAAACCTCTAAGGATAATCTTTTTTGTATATAGAGGATACGATATATGAATATGAGTTTTTTATTATTTTTTATCATTTTAATTTAATAATCTTAATTTCTTTCGTATAATTACACTTTTAGTCCCTTAAATATTTGATGTATCTATTTAAATTTTAAAAAACGTTCTTAATTTCTTTCGTATAATTACATTTTTTATCCCTTAAATATTTGTTGTATTTATTTAAATTAAAAATAGACCAAATAATTTATTATAAAAATTAAAGAGTATATAAACTATATAAAAAACTCAGTTACATGATTTTTATTCATTTTATTAAAATTAAATTCGTTCTGCGTTATAGCGGTTGTGTCAACTATATAAAAAATTGACCAAATAAAAATTAAAAAAAATCGGTCACGATATTTTATTCATTTATAAAAATTAAATTCGTTTCGCGTTATCATAGGTCTATAGACTATATAAAAAATCGACCAAATATTTTATACATTTATAAAAGTTAAATTAGTCGCGCTTTATCGCTGTTTTATAAAATATATAAAAAAAATTGATCACAAATCGACTATAATATTCTAATTGTTTATAAAATTAATTTCGTCTCACGTCCTCTTGGGTGATAACCTAATTGAAATATTAAAAGTGAATAATGATATTATAATTATGAATCTGTATGCAAATCTTGAAAGTTGTTTAATAAGTGCGTTTATAAAAGAAACATGACAAAAATAAGTTGCTATTTGATTGTCGGTATTATTAGTTCTTATTATAGTAATCGAGACCCATGTAAAAATAAAATAGATTATGCAATTCATATGATCCAGGTAGATCATTCGGTTATGCTCAAGTAACGAACATCTTTAAACATATGCTTTTACATGAAATTTCTATATATGTTACTTTACCCAACTAGATAACTTAAATTTTTTATAAATTTGTATATTGTTTGGTGTATAAAAAGATGACGTGTCAATATAATAGACATGAATTTTTTTGAATGAGCTTAAACAAGTTTTGCTAAAAAAATTATTTATTTGTTTGATTGAATTTATTGAACATATTAAATCATGATATGTATGCTACTTAACTTATAAAGATTACACACGTATATTATTTTACTTAACTTGTGAGTTTAATTAGTTCACTACAACTTATAAATATTATAACGCATATCATGTTATTTAGCTTATGAACTTAGTTAAATAATTCAACCGAATAAAATAATAGTCTAGTAATTTGATTGGACATTTTTACAAAGTAAGGTAACATATATGTTTATTAACTCTTATATATATAAATATATGTGTATATATATATATAGGGTGGGGATCAAGAGGGAAACAAAAAAAATTAGGAAATGAGGAAAGTAAATCTCAACCCTTGATTTCACCATAATGAATTTTAAAAATCACAAATAATTTTAAAATTTAACATTCATCACAAATGAATGTTAAAAACATTTATTTATGAAAAAATCAAGGGCTATGATTTGCTTCCCTCATTCCCCTGAATTTAGAGCTTCCCTATGGATCATTTCCCCATATATATATATATAGGTGGAGGTTAAAATGAGAAACAAATAAAAGTTGAGAACTTGTAACAACCATTAAATTACGTGTTTGTTCACATGTGATTAACTTTAATCATATGTGAACATTGATGAATCTTTGATTTGTAATGAAAAAAAGCTAAAATGCCAAAAAATTTACGTCCCAAAACTCATTTTAACAGATTTGTTCACATGATCGTTCACATGTCAACACACACGAACACACATATATATATATTTATGTTTTTACACATAATTTTGGAGTTTTTGAACCTTTTTTTCTTTATCAATGATGTACATTAATGTCAATATACGCATCAATTGAATTACATGTAGACAAATACGTTATTTAGTAGTTCTCAACTTTTATATGTTTATATTATATATATATATATTTCGTTATTGACCCTTTTATGTGTTGTTTTTTATTTTGTTAATTACATTTAATTTTAGTTTAGGTGTGTTAGATAGTTGACATGTCTCAATTTTTTAGGCTATGATATATGTATAGATATATATATATATATATTAAACTAATATGGTGAGCGCTACTCGGTACTAACGGTAAATGGTAAGATAGTCTTACAGTTTTAGCGAGAACTAATAAATTTAACATAATTCTATTGAATTTTTTACCCATAAAACTTCTTTAGATCTCATAACTCTGATTATAAATTACTTTTCCAGGACAACTATAAAGTATGCATTAAAATAAAAGTTCAAAGACTATTATAAAGAACCAAGGAGTGATGGTAGTCACAACTCACAACATATGTATATGAAGGCTTGCACGCACACGTAAGCCCTGTTCCTCCATAAGATCTTGATATATTTCAAGTTTAAAGTGTGAACAAACTTTAACTTTTGTCGCATTCAGTTATCTATTTGATGCAAGTGGTTTGTTGTTTCATTTACATATTCCTAGAGAAACAGCTGAGATCCTTTTCCTTTGCTTTTAACTTTGTCTTGAGTCGGAATAAGTAACACTTTGTTGCTATTATACGAAATGAACTTCTTTATTGAACATGCTATCAAGAATCTCATACACGATAACTGATCCAACAAAGATAGATGCCGATGAATTCTTACGTGAGAAAGACTTCAATTCATGTCACCTTCTACATTAACGTACATAATATTTAAATATCTTAGCCAACTTCGGAGAATATACTTAAGCTTATGATCCTCCATTGACGAATTTGTGTTATTTGAACAGTTTCCGTCTTCAAATTAAGCTTGACGTATACAAACAATAAACTAAGAATATTCCTGCGGATCAATAGTCTATACATTTATGGTCCCAGGTTCCCAACGATATTAGAAGAGGAAAGTAAATAGAATTTAGGACCACACGGCAGAAATACAATACTATTTACCAAAAGAATCATCGTATAAGTTATGGACTTTGACAAGTGGTTAAAAAGTATATCTCAAATAACTTTTCTAACTGAATCAATATTCTTATGTCACACTAACAAATGAGTATTTTTCATTAGTCGTGTAAGAGAAAAATTAGAGAGTGATCATTAATTATTTTCTAATTAATATTAGTATTCAATAAAGACAAAAACCCAAAAGTTAATATATTAAGTATAACTGATAGGTGTTGTTAGTTGTAACGAACCATGATAAATTACTTGTTATTAAACACTTATAAGATAACTCGTAGTGCATGCATCGTGAAGCCCGTCCTCAACCCATAACGGATCGTCACCGGTGCAAATGATCCATGGTGAAGCTCCGTCGTAGTGGAGTAGAACAGAGCAAAAGTGAGGCCCACATTCAATTTTTCTTTTCTTTTTATTTCTGACTTTACACTTTCTTTTAATTTTTTATTTTTTTTATAATGAAGAAAAAGTTGAAGAGAAAAATAAGTGGAGGCTCCGGATCAAATAAGAAAAAGAAGAGGATTAGTAGATGAAAAAAATGAATAAAAAGATAAACTCATTTTTGTATTCGGGTTGAATTTTTCAATATTGTTTTAGACTTTAGGTTATTCTCGATTAAAATATATAAAAACATTAATAACTTTGTTACATTTCATAAACGACAAATAGATTTTTGTATCAATGTTTTTATTTTAATTAATGTACTAGTTTTATTTTAATAAAATATAATTGTTTTTAAAAGAAATGTATATTAGAGAAAATATTAGAGTTCAAATTTCAGTCGTGATCATTTATGGTCTGTTATGATTGCGAATAGTTTTTCAATTGTGCGTCAGTCGTGCTGACATGACATTAGTCGTGTATAACATTTCAGTCATGACTAAGCAATTAAACTTGATATATAGTGCATGCATTTAATTTCAAATGAAGTAGAAGAATAAGTAATACCTTAAGAGCACAGTGGTGCTCGAGTTATGGGAACGACACGAGGTTATTAGAAGTCAAAATTGAAGCTTGGCCATTAGAAGTCAAACAATTCCTCAAAAATAGCTTCAAAACACTTTCATATACTATACCTTTGATCCATACATTCTGTAACTTCTTGAACTTTATACCATGACTTTCTTGTTTTCCCGCAATTTCATCAATATTACAGCATCCTCTAGTAGCAACCAACAAATCTTCACTTAATATTATTTTATCTTCAACACATCTTATATTCATACATCTTGAGCCCAACAAATGAGCTCACATGGATAAGCCTGCATGTGTATAAACTTGGTTGACTTGTCACCAAGATTCTTAACCTGAGAGAAAAGAGAGGTGTTGAATATGATATCGTCTCCACTCTATCTCATATTTGTAATCAAGTTAAAGTTTAATAAGAAACATCTATGAATTAACTTAGACTTTCATTATTAGTTCATTTTAGAAAGATACAATATCTTGAAGTTCTAAGGATTTGCAGAGAAAACAGTTTCCATGTGTCACTTGCAAAGAAAACACATACACCAAGGATGTAACAATTCTTCGAAAAGGATATTGCAATCATCGCCCCAACATGACTATTAAATCTCGCAATAGTTCTCCGCAAATAATCACAAAAACCACCATATTGTAAGAGAAGAAATTTCAACCCATTTATAAGAATACGTGTCAATTACATCAAAAATATTACATTCAGCTATAAAGCCTGCTCAAGCTGCACAGAACGATGAATGATTCTAGAGGCTCTTCTTCCGTATGAGATCTTATAACTGGGAAGTATAGGTAGAACTTGTGGAAGGAAGACACTGGGGAGTAGACTTGTGAAAACCCCTCATCAAAGGTCAATATCTTCAATTGTCTTTTGATGTTGTGATGCATCTAACGCGACTTTTTAAAAACATTACTCGTCAAGTCCCTAAAGGATTTAATAGAAGTTTCTTGAATGCTTATTTAAAGAGTTTTTGTCATATGATTAGAGGTGGTGAGCTCGACTAATGTGTAACAGAAATTAACATTAATTAGCTAAAAATTAAACGGGACAATAATACTAATAAAAACCTAGGCATCCACTTGACTTTAGGTCTTCCCCTGAAAGAACTCAAACTATATATGATCTTAAGATGGTAACAGGTCATGATAACAAGTTAGATGCATAAAATAAATTTTTTTCTGGGTTCAGTACACTCAATAGAGTTTGTGCAATAGTTAGGTCTATTTCCCTACATTAAACCCTTATATTTACACACTAAATTATTACATTTAATTATATAATTTAAAGAAAAAAAAACCTTTTTTCACTATTTGTTTAATAGAGGAGTTTTTAATTAGGTTATTTTAATTATATTTCAAGTTTTTAATTTTTGCAATTTTTGTCAAATTCATTTATTGGAGTCAGCAAATTAAATAACAAATACTTTTGTTATGTTTTTGATAAAGGAGGTTAGAGTTTAAATAGAGAAGAACAAGATAATAGTAAATTGATCATTTAGTTAGATTTAACGGAATAGTCTAACTAAAATTTGACAAAAGGATAAAAATTGAACAAATTAAAATAAATCTAAGGATGTGTGCTGTCTTTAGAAACAAAGTCGACGAATTGGAAAGACCACATGGGCAAAAAAAACTGCAATTTATTTTAGATGCTAATTAAGTGTCGTCTTAAAAAAGTACATAATGGAAAATTCCTCACAACAGTAATACAGAAATGCAGAATAACCATGGCTTGACAAAACTTTCCTGTCATGTATGAACTTATGCTAAATACAAATCAAATGAGACCAAAAACGTAAACAAAAGAGTAATCAAGCACACACACAAAAATAAAATTTTTCTTACGTGAAAAATATCAGATGAGAGTAAAAATCACGAACTTTTGTATAAAATCGACTACCATCAAGAGCGAGCAATAAAAAGTTTTCTCTAGATACAAATTAGAGTTATAGAGTAATTATCATAATTTTGCATAAAATCACCTCTGAGTTAAATTTTATCAGGCGTAATCAATTTTGACAAGAACGTGAAAGTTTATGTACGGTGTTTTGCACATCTTATACCCTAGTAAAGTTGCATGTATGCTCTATATATAGACATAAGTACGGAATATAATATACATGTTATAACTAACAAACTAAGATCACTTAATGATTTTAATTAAAAGGTAAACAAATTGCTGATTTAATTTAGATGATAATGATAATCTTAATCTAAATGTAGATATTTATTTATCTTTTTCCAAGATAAGGCATCACATGATTAACAAGAAACAAAAAATAAGTTGGTGAAACTATAAGGAATATAATCAACAACCATCCGAAAAGTAACATGTCGCTGTCTAGTATATATCCATGGCCTATGTATTTATATTTCTTTAAATCGAACTTGTGCTCTTCCAAAGAGGCAAAGGGCCACGGTATCTCTTTCATGTGTTATTCTCTTGCATTAATTAATTAATTAATTAATTAATTAATTAATTATTAATTAATAATAATAATAATAATAAATGGTGCTATTACCCGTGCATAGTTGTTAATAATTCTTTTAAGTTATGTGTAAAGCTATACTTGAAGGATTTATGAGGAAATAATAATGTACCGAAAAAGAGCGAAATAGTGAAACAATAGATGGAAGCATAGTCGATACGAAGTATTTTGACAACGTAAATATAGTTTGTATAAAAATCAAAGTAGATAAATATACTCCAAGAAATATATTGTCGAACAATTTGATATTAACTGTCCCTTGGATCTTCATAATATGTTTTACAGTGACATACTCATTAATATTTCATCCGTCAGCATAATATTTTTTTCGGTCACCCATTACACACATATACGTATTTAAGATTGATACAAACAATAGGACTTTTAAAAATTGGTTACATACAATAATAAAAAATATAAAATTAGATGCATAACAAACTAATTAACCCTTTAAATAACAACCAAAATGTTAATGCAACAATATTCGTTTTCTGACTTCATATGAAAAATCATATGGATTCTAATCACTTTAACATGTTATTTTCTTTATGGTTGTTTAAAAGATCTTGAAATGCTTTTTTAAAAATGCGCATGAGAACGACAAGACTATCATGAGAATGATTCGGCCCTTTAGGAAGAGGACCCACACCTTAAATTATTTGGGTTCATGCCTATCTTACAATGGATGGACCATTAGCCACATTATAAATAATACTCCGACCCCAAAGGCTCCAACCCAAAACACTTCAAATTAACCTGCACACAAGCACCTACCAATTGTGAACCTATGGACTCAAACACAAAGATGCGCAAAGGCTTTATGAAAGGAAAGCTAGTCATGTCTTTCATTAGAGCCTCCAAGCCTTCAACCACCATTCAACCGTACACCACGGCCACCATGAAAATGGCTAAATCAACTCACCACACTCCTCATACCAAGCCCGGTATCGCTAGTCAAAAGACTGCTCCCCAACCCTCGTCGTTTATCATGAACCAAGAGAAGGTGAACCCTCAACCGAAGCACAAGGTCTCCTATGTCATCCCACCGGTAACGGGTACATATGGCGTGTTTGACAATCCCTATGGTGTCGTGGTTGATGAAGGTGTTGATGACAAAGCTGCCACTTATATCTCATGTGTTCAAGAACGGTTTAAACTTGAACACCTTAATACCGAATGGCCAGCAAGCTAGCCAATAGCAATTTCCTTTATCTTATTAGGTCGAGTACTACAAGTAGTGTTTCTTTTGTTCTTGACGTTAAGTTAATTGGATGTATTGTATGAGAAGAAATTGATGATAGAACCTTATGTAATGAAATTAAAAGGAGGTAATACTCATTGTTATGAATTTGTGTCTTCGTAGGATGAATGAAGTAACTAGAACTGTTGTTGATTCTTAGATAGGTTATATACTAATAGATTATTTTGCCTTTCATCCTGATGAGGTATATAACTTGATTTTCATTTTTTGAAAGATTATGTACTAATAGATTAATAGGTTTCATGGAAAATAAAACATACAATCATTCAATTTGTTGGAACTGGTTGAACCAGTAAAGGGGTAGAACGATTAATTCGATATTTGATCCGTTTTCAAACATTGCCTGAGAGTGTCGTGAAAAGTGAGATTTAAGAGAAGTGAGATTTTGACCTAATTTTCTCCAAAAACTAAAATAAAATTTGGTCAACAATCAAGGTGTCGTTGTTATTAGGGTATAGTAAAAATATGAATGACAAGAGCTAAGAAATGATACATCTTAGAAGTATGTTATCTCTATGTCTCTCAATGTATCATGCGGATAGTTTTCGATCTCAGCATCTCTCTCTTGAATTTTGAAATCACAATATATTTCAGCGATTATAAAATAAACATATATTTGATGCAATCACTTAAATTCATTTCTTTCAAACCTTTTATTTTTTCAAACTAAACATCACTGTGAAAATACAATCATGACTTTCATTTATCATATCAAAGGCCTATATATACAAGATTAATACATATCCATCCTAACAAACTATGATATAATATACAAGAGATATATACGATATATGTATGTGTATAGTAGTATTCTTGTGAGAATAGTAAGGACAATTCTAGACTTATCATTTAATAAGCAAATAAAAGGGTAAAAAAGGTATTTTCATCTCTCTCTAAATAACAAGCATAGTTTCCATGTTAAACAACTTTTAGTTTTTATTTCTCCATAATTGGAACCTGGTATTGATATATTTTCAAATGGAGAATCATGGATGCATTCGAGTTAAATAACAAAAAAGATGAAATTATGGATGCATCTGGATCAATCTATACATTTCAACATCAAATACATGGATGTATCGTGTACGGGTGAGTAAGAAAGCGAATTAACAGAACGATAAGCATATTAACTGCCAAACTCGAATCGAATTAACTAAAAAATTATCTAAATTATTTTCCCTTACATGTTTTATCGATTTGCATATGTGGGTCATTCAACCGTTCTTATGTTATGTGGTTTAAATTCTTTACTAAGCATTAAATAACAAACCACTGGTGTTTTACTTTTAAAAGTTAAAAACTGTTGATGTATATGATATTTTAATATGTGATATTCTTTTACTTGGTAAAAGTAAAATTTAGATTGTGGCAACTTTTAGTTGACTGAAATGACGCTGACTAATAAAAATATTTCTTTTACATGTCTACAACTTCGTTTTGACTTGGGTATTGACAACGAATATTGACACTATTTTCCGTGAGTTTAATTGCGCTTATTCGACTTTAATTATAAACCAATTTACTGATTTAGTCAAATTAATTTTGATCTCCGTATAAAAAGTAATTCCTATTCTATATATATAGTTTTAAATTTTTCCATTAAATTCAATTTTATTAAAAGTCAAATATGATTCATTTAAATAAGATTCATCAAAATATTTAATTCTTTTTCCTTTATAAAATGAAATAATATCTAATCTAATCTAATCTAACTATATATAATGCATCTTTACCATTATCTTAAAATTACTCTCAACACAAAGAAATGTCTAAATTATCTTTAACTTATTTATAGTATTTCTATTGATAAAAATTATTCCCTATTCATAATTCATAATCTATTCTATTATTATATATATAGGGGAGTGATCAATGGGGAATGGGTAATCTTGAGGGAAGGAGGAAGTAAATCTGAGCCGTCCGTTAACATTCTCCACGGGAATGTTAACATTAATATTCCCGTGAAGAATGTTAACTGCCCGTAAAGAATGTTAATTAACATTCTTGTGGAGAATGTTAACGGACGGCCCAGATTTACTTCTCCCCTTCCCCCAAGATTGAAGCTTCCCTCTGGATCATTCCCCCATATATATATATATATGATGTAATGTATAAATTCAATTCAATTCTTTGTTATATAAAATAAGATAATCATCCATACAAAACTTATAAAACAATTAAACAATTAAAAGTTTTTCACTATCACCACCGTTATTTACCATCGTTATTTCTATCACCGCATTGCGCGAGTATCATTCTATTGATATATATATATATATATTAATAAATTTAGTTGTTGAATTAAGTTGAGTTGCTTATGAGAGTAAAAATTAAGTTTGATTAAATTGTATAAATTAAAGAGAAAGAAACTAATTTTTCAATAAATTAGTAGGTTGAATTACTAATGGTGATAGTTTAGTGTTACACTCAAATAAACATCAGTTTAAAAAATAATTCAATAATACTTTATTGTAAACATTATATGTTATATTGTATAATAATTATTATAATTATATACTAATACTAATGTTATGTGAATATATAATTTTAGTTCAACTAATCAAAAATATTAAAGATGTATATATATATAAATATATAATACATTTCATGTTACTTCTGCTTCTCATCTCAGTAGCTATTTGTATAAAATACATTTATGCACAAGTAGGTACTAGTGCCATAGCTCTCAAATTGATGAGACGTTAAATGCTAGCCATACTCAATTATGATGTTCTTTGAAATCTCATAACATCACTATCTTTGTAGAAGATGCCATGAACTAGGTAGTCTATAGCCAAACCATGATAACTTTTCATTTCTTATTTGGTTAACTATGTTGACCAAAGTGAGTTGGTTGCAATGGATTGTCTCTAACTATTCTGAGTTGCCCAACCATCTTCTGCTTGGGCTTAGGAGCTGGTGTCAAAATGAGTTTTCTAGGTGTACCTTCCATCCTAGATGCTTTGTCTAACAATCCCGCAATCTGTTCATTACTGCATCTCTTGTTGGTCAACTCTTATGCTTGTAATAAGCTTGTATCTCCAACCATTCAAAAATACAAAATTGTACATGTTCAACAATCTAACATTTTTCACTGTACCATCTGATCTTGTGATGTTAACCACTTGGTCATTACACCTCATAACCTTAACAATCTTTAATGGATGTTTTCTCCTTTTTGAACAATCCTTATACCTTTCTAACTCTCCACAGAGATAGAAACTATCAACAATGTTTGAGAATCTAGGTTGGAGTACATGAGTAACATTTTGCTCATCTTTCTTCTTCTTTTCATCTTTCTGATCACTAGCAACTTGCTTTGCCTACTCAAAAGCAATAGCTTGTGACTTGTCCGACGGCAACATGTTTTAGAGAACTCTGTGAGTTAGCTTATCTTTCATAGCTCTCAAATTTTCTGCATTTGCTAACTTATTTGGTGTTGCTTCATCTTTCTTTAAATCCTTTTCTTGGTCTTTTGCAACACTTAAATAAGTCACACAAGCTTCAATAGAATTAAATCCAAAACTATTAACTTCTGTATCAAGAATTTCTTCTTTTGTCTTTTCTTGCTCATCAACACCAGTGATTAATCTATATTCTTCCAAAAACATGTTTAACTTCCATGGAGAGATGAAATCGTCTTGATCTTCTGGTCTAACATTATCTCTGACATACAGAAAATAAGCATCAAGTTTGAATTGATTTGAAGCCTTGAGCTCTTCAACAGTAATAGCCAATTGGAGTGCTTCTCTAAACAATACCTTACTTTCATATGGCATGCCTTTAGGGTATTCAAAACCCGTTAATTTTTATTATAATCCTAAAACATATTTCACATGATGTACAATATAATGTAGATAGATTATATACTGATAGTTTTTTTTGTTTTTTATTTTTATTTTAACAATCCTAAACCATATCATACATGATGTACAATACAATGTAGACATATTGTATATGGATGATAAGTTTTTTTTTACAATTCTAAAACATATTAGATATATTGTATATAGATGATAAGTTTTTTTTGCTTATTATTTTACAATTCTAAAACATATACCAAATGATGTACAATACAATGTATATAAATCGGATGTATATGATAAATGTATGCATTTATGAATTAATAAAGCGTAACATTTTTGTCACATAGTTATTATTTCTATCTTTCGATGTACGAGTATTTTTCTACAAGTATTTTTCTACAAAAGGGTTTTGGGAGTTTTTTTAAGCTAACCATACCAGTATTGATTATGACAGTGTTGGCCGAAGGAATAAAATGCTCCACTGCGTATCAAAATATATTGCCTTATATAAGGAATGAGAATGACATAAAGAGAACTGGGTGTGATTATGTAGTTGAATGCTTAAAGAAAGTAAGGACGACTGGGATAGGGGTGATCTATGATATTCCTCAATTTATATAGATTTATCAAGCGCAACGTCCTTCGTTTTATTCGTATTTTTCATGGGTTTAATGAACTTTTGATACTTAATGTGTTTTAAATGTGTTTATAGTTGTTACGAGGGGATGCGAGAAGAATCGGATGAAAAAGATGAGGAAAAGATCGAGAAACAAGATTTTTTGTAAATTTGGCGAGGCCCCTCGATTTTGATCATATTTCCCTCATACGCACTCCGATTGAAGTGATTTAAAATCCCAAATTCTTTGAACTCAGAGGGCTAAAACTTTCAAAAAGATGTCAAATTTGAAAAACAAGAGTACCCGCCAAGTAACATAGCCGGGGAAAAGTGTTCCAAACTGGTAAATTTCCAGAGAAAAATAGTAACCATCGGGTACTTATCCTACCTGGCCGGGTAGCTGTCAGATGCGGGATTTCTGATTTTTTAACCTAAATTAAATCCTAATATCACATAAGCTTTTGTTGGCCGTTTCTTTCTTGTTCTTGGACGATTTTTGGTGATTTTGGGAGGATTAATAACCCTTCCAATCTATTGTAATTCAACAATCAAGGGTATAACAACAATCAAACATTACACGATTCGGTTTACATTCTTTTCCTTTAAAAATGTTTATTTCCAATTCATTTGTGTTTATTGTTCTTATTAGTTTGATTATGGGCTAATTGCATTTACATTCACTTTGATGATGTAAGCTAATGATTATGAGTGGTTATCTTTTGATGTTTGCGGATTGATAAATTGTGTTTAATCAAATAACCAATTGTGTTCAAGTTTTAGATATTTAATTGACTTGTAGGTGAATTATTTGATCTTTATAGCCAACTTTGTTTCATTTAAATGATTTATTTCAATTATTTGTCTATGAATAATTGTTGATTTATTGTAAACGTAAGAATTAAACAAGTCAAGAGAATTAAATTAGAATGTGTTTGAATTAAACCTAGTTAGAGAAATTTGATTAGGTTTAGGTAGAATACGAACATAATATACATAATTAAATCATAATTTGACAGGTTGAATTAATATTTAGTTTGTTTAGAAAACTATAGCCAACGCAATAGGTGAATTTAAGCATTTGGCCAGGAGTAGCGAACGTAACTCTTAATCTTACTCAATTTGGTAATCCACAATAGATAAACTCATTTTAACCAACACCCTGACATCATTAGTGAACTAGTCCAAGTGAGTGTCATTTTCATTATTTGATTAAACTTTCAATCTAATTTCTTCGTAGATTAGTTGCCATTCATTTTACTTTTACTTTAGTTTCATGACAATTGCAAGACAACAACTCGGTTGCCAAACCCTTAATTTACTTAATTGTCTAGATTAAACATACATTCGCTAAACACTCTTAATTGCACAGTCCTCTTTGTTCGACTTAGACTTACCCAAGCTATACTACTACTCGACAGGGTACACTGCCCGATATTGTAATAGTTTATTTGCATTACTTATTTGTTTATAAATTTATAACTAAATTTTACATATCAATCCACAAAACTAGTACACGGGGCCTTTACTTTTCCTAGTGATAAGATGCATTCGATTTATTAAATGACGACCTATATTCTTGTGGTGATTTTATTGAGATTGCAACTTTTTATTTATTTATTTATAATGCAGGTGTAGTATGTCCATAATACATGAGCATAATTGAGTAGAGACAATGTTGTCATCCCTGCTATACTTAATTAGACAAGTTTTCCATTAATGATAACAAAAAGGAGGATGTGTTTAAGTTAACAAAATCACTTTTAAATATCTAAAATATATTATTTTACATAATTTTCTTCATATTTTATTAATCAAATAACTTTTTAAAATTACTTTTCAAATAAAAAAATTTCGATATTTTTTAGTTTATATTCATTAAAATCACATTCTGTAACTTAATAATCACATTAATAATGTGTGATATCAAGTTACATTTTGTGATTATCTCGAACACATGAAAATTAGATTATATTAGAGAATAATCACTGTTATATTTTGTGATTATCTTAAATAATCACAACAGTAACTACTGTAAAAATAGTTAAAAAAAGTTAATACTTTTTATTTAAATTTAATCATAGCTTTCAAAAGTTATTTTAATAATAGTCATTAATTTTTTTTTGAAGAAAAATGTGTTTCGAATAGTTAAAAAGTGTTTTCAAAGTCATTCTTACGTTCTCGCGTTATTTAGCCTTCTTATTTGAACAGTCTCGTATATGTATATAATCATTATTAGAGTCAATTACGCATTTGTTCCTTCTAGTTATACTGAAATTATTGGTTTCGTCAATTAAACTTTTTAATTACGTTGATAGTCCTTTATTTTGAAACCTATTACACGGAAATTAATCTATGAAAGGTCCTTTAGACTAACTTATGTAATGTTTCTTCTGTACATTTGACATGCACAAAACATATGAAGGTCCTTTAAGATATACAAGTTGAATTGTCCAAATTTTGTTTTATTTTTGACTCGGTAGTTTCTTCTAGGTCGGGGTTTTTCGCCTTTAGTTTTCGACTACATTCCCATTATTAAATATTTTGTTCTTTTAGCATTATGCTATTGTTAAATATATTTAGGCTAGAATTTTGATCTGAATTTACAAAATTTATATAAAGTAAAACTTAAAAATCATTTACAAATTAACTTATATCTTAAAGGATAACATTTGATCTCACATAGATGTTTCTGGTTTGTGGACTATGGACGCTTAGCTTTCATGGTTTATGGTAAATGAAATTGGAAATTTAAACTGTTTTATTGGAATACTAAAAAGTGAAAGCAGAAATTAGATTAGAGACAAAATATTCTCTTATAAAATTTCAAATCACTTGGGTAACAAGGTAATTCTTGATCTTATTATATAAAAAATCACTCCTCTTCACAAAGAAAAGAATATCTTCACTTTCTGATTTCATGCCTCTACTTATATCTCGCATCACACAACATCTATTTTCTTTTTAATCTCCATTTTAAGTGTTTATCATTTAGAGAATTAAGATTTGGCTAATTCTAACTCCGTATTAATTTTGGATACGCACTCTATGCATTTTTTTTAACAACAACTTCCAAAAAAGTTTATTTAAACATTTAGGTGCATTCTCTGGGATGGGTGTAGATCTCCTCCTATGGGAAGGTAATTTAGTCATTTAAAAAACTACTTTTTTTTTTTTAATTATCTTCCCTCTTCCCTTATCTCTTTCATTTAAACCTAGAAGAAATAAAATCAAAACTTAGATCCTCTCTTTTATCTCATCTCTCTCCCTTTCTTACAAAAGAGTCTCTATTAATTCTATTAATTAAGTAACTTTAAGTCTTTAATTAAGTAACCTAATGTCATTTGTTTATTTGCTTGCTTTCATTCGAACTCACTGTACACGAAAAAATACATCGCAACAATGGAAGAAGAAATTGTCTGATGTTATCGCCAGACTCATCCTCACACGTCAAAGTTGTCTCCGTATTCTCCTAATCGAAGGTCTAAACAAAATGAAATTGCAAAAATACGATGGTGGTGACGTTGTGACTAGACTGAAGTAGTGGCTTTCTATATTATAATTTTAATTGTTGATCGGTGATTTTTTATTTGAAGGAATGGTGATGATTTAAGGGTGATGGTGACTATATTTCATTTTTGTGATTTTTTGTTTTTGTTTTTTAATTCTTTATGTAAAATCATGATGACGCATGGCCGAGTGTGACTCTTAATGTGTTTTGAGTGAATTAATTATTACATATATATGTTTAATTTGGGGTTGCTAATGACGAAAAGTATATCAAAAAGAGGGTGGTTTGGTTTACACAGATAATAGACAGGGGACCGTTTAGACAAGACTGAAGAAAGGTTCATCAATAATAACTTATTCGGACATGAGAATTAGGTCAGAAAATACTTCGTATATAGTTTTTTCTTTTCCCTTTTAGTTTTATTTATTCATTTTCTAAAGAAATAAACGTTAAAAAGAAAGAGACATAAAAAGACCATTTTACCCTGATAACGCGTAAAAAGTCATATTTTTACGTGTGTTATCCTCCCTATTTTAACCTAATAAATTGACACTATTATGCGAATACAATTTTTATCTATAATATTGTGTCAACAAGGTTAAAATATAGATAATGCTTCAAGAATCACCAAAAACGGGTGAAGAACGAGTAAAACAGAGCAAAATCAACAAAAGACGATTTGCTCGCATTTTAATTATCTATTTGATAAAGTTTGGGAAATTATTATTAATCAATCCTAAATTTTCAATGGGATGAAAATTATCGCGTGGGTTCAAGAATCGTTAAAAACGGACAAGGAAAGAAGAAGTTAGAGCAAAAACAAGCAAGGAAGAATTACGATCCCGCACATACGTCCACACTCAACTGTATACGGCTCTACAGATCGTATACGGCCATGTACAATCCGTATATGGCCAAACACAAGCCCTATACCGCCATTTTCACCCGTATATGCGTAAAACTTGCGTCTTGGTACAACTGGATCAATACGGCCGTGTTTTCGCAATTCCAAATACGGGAAAATGTGCAATACGGGGAACATGCATCTTCTATAAATACCAAGCTCCAACATCAACCTCAACATACCAAAAATTACACACAATTCAATTTCTTTCTAGTTAGTCTCTCTCTCTCTCTACTTTCACTCTCTATATTAATTTACATAATTTAGGGAGGGGTTAATAGACAGATTGGGTAAACTTTTACTCAAATGTTCACTTTCATGAATCATCTTCATTTCGATTCGATTAGATGAACAAACTTCTTAAATTATTCAACAAGATAATCCATCTAATGAAATTTATTCATCAAGATAAACTATCTTAATGAAATTCATTCATCTAAGTGAATACTTAGAAGTCTGTTCATTCAATCGAATCGAAATGAAGATGGTTCATGAAAGTGAACATTTGAGTAAAGTTTGATACCCAATCTGGCTATTAACCCTTTAGGGAGAGGTAACTAAGGGATTAATTATGTAATAGTTAATTGTAGCTAGCTTGACAATGTAACGCTTTGGATAGTCAGAAAAAATACTAGTGTTATTCTGCTCACAATATTTATGAGTAATAGTTACCCTTTTCTTATATTAATTCGCCATAATTTGATGTTTGTGACTAGTTAATATTAGAAATGTTTATTGTCATGCTATGTGAGTAGTTGCTTGTATATTTACCATGTTTGTGATTTATTAATATTACAAACTATGGAATGATGTTGAAATAATCTTTAACTATAAATTCGTTGTTTTGAAATTGCTTGCTATCTATAATTTTAAATCTCATTATCAATTATCTCCTTTCCACTAAGAAACATGATTAAAACATGTTTAAGAGGTAATTAATTATCAGTATCGAAACTATGGTCAAAATAGGAACTTATGGAATACTATGAAGCAGTAGAGTACATTGTGAATTACTATAAGACGCTTTTGAACATGGTCAAGGTTTGAAGTTATGGAAACACTATAAGTGAAGTACATTGTAGATTACTAAGGGATTTATTGAAAAGTTTTATGCAAGAGATGGTTTAAATCATAAATGGAATTTAAATATGCTAAAATACAAACTTAGTTTACAAATCCATAAAGGAAGACGGAGAATCGTTAAGTGTTCTAGTTTGTCTAACACCTTTAGAATTTTTCAAAACCATTTATATAAAGCAATCCAAAACACGATTGTAAATGAGGATTATTATACATTAGTATCGTTTTTTTATGACACTAGATTTAGTTTACGGATTAACCTTTCTAGTTATCCACGTGGCTATAACCTAGATATTAAGAAGTCGTGAATCTTGATTGTGGTAAGTAATTATCTGTGTTAAAACCATGAAAGAAGTTAGATTACGAGAACACCGTAGAATACATAGTAAGTAACTAAGAAATGACTATGCATCACCTAGTGAATTACTCAATTTGGGCATGGTCCATGTAAGAAACAATGGGAACACTGTTATGCAGTAAAGTACATTGTGACTTACTAAATGATATGGTCTGCATATGAAGCAATGTTTAACATTGTGAATAATCCAGGAATGTATAACTGTTTGAAATGAGAGGTCTATGTCATAACAGAAGTAATATAAGCTATTTAAATATATAGGATGAGTCTAGAAACGAAAGCGAATGTCCAAGTAACTTAATATGCTTAAACCCTTAGACTCTATATAACTGATAGTTTAAACATGCAAAGTTAATAACTGGTCACACACTTAGAAGAATAAAAAAAAACTTAGGTGTTAAGAAATGTCAAACTTTTAGTTGGGCTGCTACTCCATCCATATACCCAGGAATTACCACATTTCAAGAAGGGTCACTTGTTCCGTAACATGGCAGTGTTGGGAGTTGAGCAGCCTGTTCTAATCAGGATACGATAACCTAGTTCATAGTGACATATCAATTTAGAAAGTCCGCTAAACTGATAGGGTTCTAGTGTTTATACCACTGTCTATCTACCTATTAGTTTAAGAGTGTCCCCATGAAAAACATCATCCCGACACTATACTATCCAAAGTCATGGCAAACCAAATCTTCCTTATCCCTAGTTGTTCCATATATGCTAGCTAGATTAGTTTAATTTTATTGTTTTAATACTTTAAAAATAGATTAAAAAAAAAAACATCTCTATCCAACTATCCAAACTCTAGCTTGAATACTAAATTATCCAAACGAGCTCTGCTTCAAAATTCGATCATCTTGAGACGACTTTGGATCATCCTTACCACGTACTAGTATTAAGTTCTTGTATCTAGTGCCAGTAGGTAATTCGGAGATTTTGGCCCCGAGCAAAATATAAATTTAAAACTTCACTTTGATAGCGTCCGATGATGATGTTGTGGTATCCCTGACGACGTTACCGCTCTGCAACCGTCCTGATCAGGGTGCATATCATACTCTTACATGTCTCACACATGTCAAAGTTTACAACAAACTTAATGAACGTTAGTCTAAAGGACCATCCGTGTAACAAGTTTCAAAATAAAAGACTGTCAACTTAATTAAAAAGTTTATAAGACGGTCCATTAATTTCAATATAATCATAAGAACCAACCGCATAACTGACTCTTATAACCATATACATTTTTGGGGCACTTAACATATTGTTATCGATGATCATATTTAACTTCGAGTTTTTATTTTTATTTTTAAGTGGATTGACCATCTCACCTGAAAGTCTGAATGTGATCCATTTGACTTGAAAATGACTGTTTTAATTTGTAACTGGCTTGTTAACCCTAAACTAACTCATGAACCTGTTGACCGGTTTGCCCAAATAGGTTACGTGGGTTGGTTATGTGTTATTGGCTAGGTTACACTTGAAATTTCTAAACTCGCTTATTTATTAGGTTGGCTTGAGTAATTTTAACCCGCTAATCTATCGACTCGAATCGCATTCGACTCAAATTGTCACCCTTAGGTGTCAGAAAATATTAAAAAGATTGTTGTTACGTGGCTCTGGATCGACTTGATCACGATCATGAGCCCTGAGCCAATCTCTCCTTTTAACTGGTCCTAACAATATTTTTGTCAAGTCATTATTAGGAGCCATTTTAAGTCAAAAAAGACGACATATGACTTCCAAGACCGACCAACCAACCAAGACTGAAAACTGACTGGTATTATTTACCTGTGAAAGAAAGTATTTGCTTAAATTACGACAAAAATATAGGTACGACCATTCATCTTGTCTATTCTATGTGGAAACGTGCCACCCCAAATTACGGTCACAATTAAAATATTACGTTGCCAAATGGATATCCTGCACCAAGTAGATATTAGTATCCAGTTATACAAGAAATAAAAAAAGAGAACAAGTTAAGAGTTATTGATGTAGAAAGCTATATAATTATTTCTATAAATGGTCAAGTATCTACAAGATTGTACTATGTCCACTTTTAGGTAATTATATATAATAGATTCCTCTTGCACTCTAATAGCCTTTGTTTACTTCGAATTCCCAAGTTTGTTTTCCATTTTTGGCTAATCAGTAAGTACAATCGAACAATATTTGATAAGGTTAAAGCAGACCCATAATAAAATGGTAATTTAGGTTGATATTATTTTCATCGTTTTCGGTTCTCACCCAACTTAAACAAAACCTGCAAAATGAAACCTTTAAATGGCTTAAAAAAATTACATAAACAGAATCATGTACTACAATATAAGAAATATAGTATCTTGATTATCAAAAATGTGAGTGTTTTAAAGAATCACTCCAGCTAGTCTTGTAAAGTAACACTGGTTAATTATTGTTTCACACCATCTACTAGTTAATGTTCTAATCTCACTTTCATTGACAAGACAATAGACAATAAGTAGATAACAACAAAGTCTAATAACTTGGAAGATATATGCATAGGTGTAATTCTATGCATCTTGTAAACTACTACTTATAATACTATCCATCATGACTATTAATAATCAGAAAACACTATAATTTACCCCTGCAAGCTAAGTACACCAACCAATTACTTACTTATTATCAAATTATTCTAGTTAATAATTTATACCAAAACGTACATTAATATTCACATTCAAACTCAAAAATCATCAATATAGACTACAAGAAAGTGTATGTAGATTTAAAAAAGAAAAAAAAGAAAAAGAAAAAGAAATACTCAATCTCTTGGAAGATCACCATGCCAATACTTTTATTTAAATCTCACAAGTCCCCTTTGGCTTGCTATAAACTTGATCTAAGCAGCCACATGATCAACACCATAATATACACCCACTTCACATGTTAATCATATAATAGCAGTAATTAATAGGTTTTCTAATTAAGTACTCACTTATTAACCATGCTATATGTAAATATATATAAATAATCATATGTAAAAGTTCTTCAAATAATCAATTTTACCTGTTTATAAAACCTGATTATTATAATCAATCAATCCAACCTCCCCAAGCTCAAAGCAGCTTTGACATCAAGCCGCCATGCATGACCACCCGAATCCATCTTCCAAACATCGCATGGTACAGTCATCTGCTTCGTTTTCTCCGATAATCGATACACAACTCTAACCCTGCATGAAAAAGCTGGCCAATATTCAACCATGGATATTTTTTCCATGTTAACCTCTAACAACACCACAACTTCAGGCCGTGTTACTTCTCTATCGTTTTTCAGATCCACCATCTTTCGATACGCTAGATTTACCCACTTAACCTCATAACAAGCATTCGATATAAAACATGGACAGCTGTCCATTTCTAGATCTTTCCACATCTCCTCGTCCGTACACCTTGTCCTCCAATCCTCACACGCTCCTGTAACTGATTCCACCGTGATCCATGACTCAACCATGTGTCCTCTTTTCGCCTTCGTCGATAGATCTACTTCATGCAGATCTATCGGTGCTGTTGCGATATTACTATTATTGTTATTATTATTATTATTATTGTTGTTGTTTCTTTCAGACGAATCAAAACCTAACCACTCTATAGGAACTTTTCGTAACGGATCATTTGTTGTAATAGAATATGTTTCTGTTACAACTAACTCACTTGATCCGTTACAAACCTGTAACATCCATTTGTTATCGTCATTTATTTTCTTCTTCTTAACTCGAACATATTTCCTTTTAGCCCTCTTCTCTTTCAAAGGCATCGAAACCGAGCTCGTTAGCGTCGCCGGTCTCGGAGCGATCGGACGAAATTTCAACATGATTTCGTTCATTATCATCTTATCGTTCAGATCTCCAGTTTCAACACGCTCCTTTTCACTTGATCTCATACCTAATTTGATATATATTTAGATTAGATGTACATATAAATTTCTGTTTGCATCTATATGTTTTTGGCTAAAAGTAACCGGAAATAGACGGAGTTGATGAAGATGATAATTGTTAAACATGATAGGTTTTTTAGAAAGAGAGAGTGATAAAAAAAGAAACTGGTCGCCGGTGAATGGGACACGTGTCTAGGGCAACGCAATAAAATCAAGAGCATTAAAGGAACTCGATTGGTTGTTTGAGATTAGTAGGGACCCACATAAAAGTATGCATATCATTTCTTGAAGCACTTCTGATAAAGAGGACACGTAGGTGCCTTCTTTTTTTTAATTAATTAAGTGCGGGTGTGGTTCATTGTCAGCCATTGAGACGCGTGTCGCCCGATGTGTTAAATATTTGAATTCCTTTTGTGTTATGACGCGCGTATTAGGAGCGTGAGATTGGGTGTGACCAATGGGGTCAATGTAATTGTGGGGTAGATGAACAGGGCAAACACCAATTAGGTTGCAGGAATCATTTCTGGGCGGTCATATATAGCTTAAAAATAGGTTTATGTTTATTTTATGTTTAGGTTTGATTGAATTATTATTCGTCAACATAATTGGAAAAAAAAGTATAATGTGTACAGAATAGTCTTTATATATGTTTGTACACATAACACTTATTATTTTATGTTTTGCACTAAAATAATCATACCTACCTAACCGTGGAACCCAAAAAATCTATATTAAAATTGGATGAAAAATGAGATTAATTGTGATTTATGTTGAAGAGTTCAACAAATTTCAATTTATAATTTATTATTACATAACCATCGTTCTTGGAAACATACTTAACTACATATCCTTGCATTATATTATATTATTAATTATTAATGAAATCATAACTCATATGGAGTAGTTTGTTAACCATTTAATTAATGTATGTTTAATAAATCTAGCGGTTAGTTAAAGCTAAGATACATTTATGATTATTTTTTTTAAATTTGCTTGTGTTTATACAATAAGAAGAAGTTGCTAATGTATCATACATTCCAACAAAATTTAAAAATCAAACGAAATAGTGGATACGGAAAACCTATATATTGAAGTTGGAAAAAATTATTATATGTTTTAAATTTAAATACAGCTATAGACTAGCACATATATATAATTAGAGACCGCTCGTGATATAATATATGATGACAAGAACGTTGATGTTAATCTCTCAAGAAATAGTAATTGTAATTTCAATAATAAATCTTATTAATTAATTAGTCTGAAAGCAAGAGTAAAGTTTTAATTATAAAAACATAATCAACTAAACTAAAACAATTGACACTTCTAATAAAAAAAACAATTAGGGATATGTAGACATTCACTTGGATTTAATTCCCTAAACTCCGGATGATGATGATGGTGTACATAATAAGAATATGTTTTGATTATTTATCCAACAAGTTTAATTAAGACCACAAGTTTTTGTAATTTTATGTATTAATGAAACCACAAATAATTAATTTCAATGTTAATATTAATATAATCAATCAATCATATTACAAATCAAATTATAAATTATCCATCATCTCTTCCAAGTGAATATAAGAAATTAGCACATAGACAAGCTAAAACTACCAAAACAAAGTAACAATTTATGATATCATGTTTCTATCGAATACAATGAATAATAATCAAATCAGATGCTTTAAGTGCCTTCCAATTGAGCCAAATTTGATTTCTAGAGCCCCTAAAGTCGTCCAAAGGTTGCTATCAATCAATCAATCATATTATAAATCAAAATATAAATTATCCATCATCTCTTCCAAGTGAATAGATGTCACACCCCGCCTCGGCTGAAACACGGGCGTGTAATGCTCATAGATAATCACAGCTATTGATTAAGCAAACATGACATAAAATAGATTACCAAATGTTAAAAGTTTACAAACCAAAATATTAATAGTGTTTACAACCAAATTGTTTTCCAAAACACGATGTCTAAGATTTCCCATTTATGACTAAAACCCATTGTTTAGTTATAAAAGTGCAAAAGCGGTAATCATTTATGCATGCTCGACCCACATACTCCTTCATTGCTTAGCATCATGAGAAAACATACTTAAAATGTCAATACTAGGTTGGTGAGTTCACAAGTTTTATGACACGTTATAATCATTGATAAACATCAAAAACATTGCAAGTACAATCCCATGTACTATTCATAAAAACATTATACCGTTTCAAATCCATGGAACATATGAAATATGAGCGGAATGCATGATCCCTCGTAAGCTAGCTAGGAGCACAAGTTGATATATAATACATGAGCCTATAATCAACCCGAAATCCATCATTGTTGCCTAATGATCGAATCCACGATATGTTTACGTTAGAATATATATCTCATTTTCACGTTGGTTAGAGCGGCTAACCATGAGCGGGGGATCAATCTGATAGTACTACCCATATATTCCTTGGCTAAAACCTATAGTTAATGATTATAGTTAAAAGAAAAGGGATCCTATCGAAGACCAAGTTAATTGGGCCATATGTAAACCCATGATTATACAAAGATCAATTATCGCAAAAGTAATGTTCTTGTACATTTTCTCCCCCAAATGTTTCAAAACCATAAAACAGTAAAAAGTGGGGTCGTGAAACTCACCTGTTGAGTTAATATGGTGTGCTAGAAAGATAAACTTGGGTGCGTACAAAATCCGACCACTCGTGTCTAAAACACACAAGGGCACCTTAAGGTCTAATATGTGAGGCCAACACGTAAGTTATTCGTGTATAAAGTTCCACCCAATTATTAAAAGCATTTGCTTTATGTGATTCACGTCAAACGCGTGATCCGACGGACCGTTGGTGACTTGTTCTTGTGTTTTATGTCATGTATATAAACATATATTAATTCAATGTTCATTTCCTTAACAGATTCTGTCAGATATTTGACCACCCCCCTCCCTCGGAGTGACATCATTTTGACTAGCCAAATGAATTAATTTTGTTATCAAATTTTTATAACATATTCCCACATGTTGTAGTTTTAAATAAAGGTAAGATTCATAATTTTTGGATATGAATAAGGATTTTAGAACTATTTATTATTACTGAAAGGTACATCAACTATTTTTCGGCATAGTCTTCAAGAAAAACGTTTGTTGACTGACTTAACCTCTTCCTCATGAAATGTGCCCATACAAATTTTAAACCTTAGATAAATTTTGACTTTTAGGAAAAATAATAATGCAATTTGGATATGTGGGGAAAGAGTTATGGTCTCTTAAAGTAAGACCAAATTCTGTCTCCCAGAGACAGATTGGATATACACTTTTGTAAAATTAGTTTGGGGTATCAAAACTTATCCAAATTTCATGAGGCCACTTAGGTTGGAAACCTATCTTCCTAAATTTAATTTTTTTCTTTAAGAATCACTCATTTGGGGTATGTTATGTCCACGTTATGGCGTTCTAAGTTAGTCCTAAAAATCTGCCAGTAAGTTCTTCACTTTATATTCAACTTTTTCCAAGGTTTTAAGGTGGTTTATAGGTTTATCCATTGGTTAAAACTACAATATGATTAACATGCTTATTTTTATGTTTATGAGAAGACTTCTCCATGTATTTCACTCATTTTTAGTGTTCTTGTCCATATTCATGCAAGATTTATGTTCATAGCCTCTTTTATGTATTGAATCTTTGAGTTTTACCAAGTTAAATGTTATATTTCACCATTATAATTACATTTATATTTTATATAATACATTTGAATTTGTTTATCTTCCAAGTTTATAAAAGATTAATACTCATTTCTTTGTTTTAACAACTTTCCTTCATATTGTTTATATCATTTTACATATTTCTAACATGAAATCTTTAAGTTTTTAAAGAAAACATGTTATAAAAGTTTGGTTTTTCATCTTTTTATTGGGTGTTTCTTTACAGAAGCTTATAACTTGTGTTAGTTAACAAAAATGAAGAATAAAAGAAAGGTTTTAGTGTCTCACTTGAAGCAAGCAAGGAGGAATGGCAAGAAGGTAGTTCCAAAGCTTAGTTTTCTTGATCTTCTCTTAAAAAACACTTTAGAAATGACTTGATTCTTGGAAGAAGGCTTGAAAATGGGTGAACTATGGTGGTGGGATGTTGTTAGCTGATTTTTGAGAGAGAGGGAGAGTGGGAGCGTGTAGGTGGTTTTGTAAGCATGGACCTAACAACTCTCATGGGAATCACCAAAAAGAGAAGAAGAAAGAGTGAAAGGGGAGGGGGTCCCCTCTTGAATAGCCAAATGAGGTTAGGGGTGGGGTTGGATTTGTTTAAGTGTGATTAAGGTTGATTGGTTTAGCTTATATGTTAGTTTAGTTAGAAGGTTTTATCAAAAGTTGGGTTTTTGATTTAAATGGTTATGTTTTAAAGAATAAATAGGAGTATTTATGAATTTTTTTAATTAGTGGCTAGTTTATATCTTGAGGTATTTAAATTAAGTTATTCATGTGAAATATATAAGTTTATGTATGTTAGGATGGCTATTAATATATAAATCGCGTAAATACTGACATCGGAGTTACTTATCGTAACGTATGTATTATTCGTTGAAATTGGACACAAAATAATAATTATGTGTGTTTCGTGTCGTTAGACATTGTTTCTAGGCATTTCACATTATTCACAAATATCCACGTTAGTCGATATAGCCCGCGTATGACTCAGTAATTCCTATAATTACCTAACGTGTATGATATACATGTATGACGTTTGCTAGCTTTCATGATGATGAATGAACATGCATATGATCTCAAATGCTTATAAAAAAACTGCGTTTAATTAACGTTAATAAGATGTACATATATATTAATCTAAAAAGTCGGGTGTCACAATAGAAGAGATTAGCCGATAGACAAGCTAAAACTACCAAAACAAAATAACAATTTATAATATCATGTTTCTATCGAATACAATGAATATCAAACCATATGCTTTGAGTGCCTTCCAATTGAGCCAAATCTGATTTCCAAGGCCCCTAAAGTTGTCCAAAAGCTGTTGGGGACGAAATATGAATTTAAATCGAGGGTTTGGGGTATAAATCCCTATTTATAGGCATTATGCCGCTTCGCTCTACGTGCTTTTCCTTATCCACTCTCTGGGTCGATCGGATCGCTTCACAAAGTTTGTTGCTTTCAATATTATCTTTCTCAGAGTGCGATAAACACCCACTCGTCGAGTAAGTGGACAAATGGGTTGAGTTCTAGATATGTCGTAGCTCTCCGAGTCTAATGAATTTTAGCTTTTGAATCAAGTCATTTGGAGTCCGGGTGAAAGATTTATGGCTAAAACAGTGAAGCCTCGTCAAATATTCAACAATCTTCCAGCTCCCGTCTTCTCCTTAGTGTTATGCCAGATTTCCACTGCATATGTAAATATCCTCTGCTTTGAACATAGTAACAA
Organism: Logfia minima; assembly: GCA_963921325.1. Taxonomy (NCBI): domain Eukaryota; kingdom Viridiplantae; phylum Streptophyta; class Magnoliopsida; order Asterales; family Asteraceae; genus Logfia; species Logfia minima. The sequence goes on from OY992768.1 coordinate 27,448,422, forward strand.
AATATAAACATTATAGTATATACATATATGATTCTTTAATGAAATTACGTATAAGAAGACCAATATCTCTATGGAAAAACATTTATAAACTAGCTATATCAAAATTGAAAATGCATTTTATTTCAAAAAATTATTTTATGTAAGTCCCAAATGAATGCTCCAAAAGTATTTTCCTTTCTTAACACTACTAGAAAATCTCATCATACTTGCGAATTTCCTAAGATAAGTTTTTGATGAGTACATTTTCCCTAAATTTTCGTCAATTTATGATCGAAATAGGGAAGCAGAATTTAGAACTAACATTTATGACAATTTTACCATGAATTTGGGACGACACGAAATCTGTGAAAAATTCGACGATAAATTTAATTCCCATTATATAAGGAACTATCCGTTTATACTCCATGGGAAATATTCAATAAAAATCATATCGCTAAAAATCCATAGGAAAGACGTTGATTCAAAACCATTGAAATCTTCATTAGCTAACTTTCAAACAAGTGATTAAGAGAATGGAACACTTAAAGCATCTATAAAAAATTTTAAGAAAATTTATACTCTCCCAAAAAACCTTTTTTAAGGCCACCACCCGTACTTGAATGCAACTCACCATTAAACCCCTATAGAGTATGAATGACTTTACAAGAGAAAACATCATTTTCAACATACATCATCCACCAACATTTCACCATAAGAGTCAAGTTTTTAGTAAGAATACTCCGAATGCCCAAGACACCCATATTTTGAGGAGAAAGATCCTTATCCTAATCAACCTGACACATAATATTTTCGTTTTCTTTGAACTCCCAAAAGAGACAGTGACGAAGACTATCCAATTGGTTAACAACTTTAATTGGAGCCTAGAATATGGAGATGTAGTATAGAGCGATACTCCCAAGCACTAACTTGGATAGAGTTAACCTTCCTCCAATAGATTTCAATTTAGCCTTCCATGATGAGAGTCAGAGATAAATTTCAACAGACATCGACAATATTGAAGCTTTTGGTAAAACTCGTACCGACCGGAAGACTAAGATAGGAAAAACATGATATTATCGTATCTACAATAAATAGATTGAGCAACATGTTCAACCACAAAAAATTAATAATAAAATTAATAACTTTATGAAAGTTTTACTTTCAATCCTAAAATTTTCAAATTTAATAAAGAAATATATCAATAGAGAGTTGTGTTACACTAAAAAATTTTAAAAATGTTATGTACTATTAATTAAACTATGATGCACTGATTTTTAAAACACGATGTACTATGATGCATTTACCCTTGAACTATGATGCATTGACTTTTAGTAGTCCGATAAACACCAATATCGTACATCATATACAAAACCGGTGAAAGTGTGAAAATAACTCCTAAAATTGTTTTAAATATACAAAACTAACTTCAAATCGGGTTTTTTTTTCCCAATTTTTCTTCTTCTTATTTTTTTTCTGTGTTTTGTTTTGTTTTCTTATTTGATTTTCATAGACGATTAAGATGAAGGTGAAAATAACACCATTTTTCGACAATGTTGTTCAAAGTATTAATCCAAAAGTGAAACGAGTTGATAAGACTTGGATTTATTGTATGATTAATTTGACTTTAATGGTTAAATATGTAAATGTATAAAGTACAGGAGAGCATGATGAGATAAGTCAAAGTTGGAGGGATACAAGTATACTTTATTTAAAGATAAAGGTTTAACTTGTATGTTAGTTATTTTAATTTTGTATAACGTAATTAATTGTTATTCTTTTAGTATTAGGTGACAATAATAATAACAAATCAGAGAATATATCTCTATGCGATTTGTCCATTCGGTACATATGAAGTTTGTACTAGTGATCTAAGATCTTGAGATCTTGAGTTTGTGTGAATGACGATTAACTGTTGGTAATTGATCATTGAGAGTTTTATTGTGGTGAGGTTCTTTGTCTTGTTTTTGGGCTTTGTATGGTCTTGGTTATGAATGAAATTCATGTTGATTGGTTAGTTCTTGTTTCTGGAATGGTTATTAGTTTGTTTATGGTATTAGAGCCACAGTCACTCTGACTCTCGATTAGATAAATAGTGTGTTCATCTCGAAACTAAATTAAGTTTTGAATTAAGATTTCTACATATGAATTGAGATCTATCTTGATCTTGATCGATCTACTATGTTTGGGTTACGACACAGAATTGTGGTGTTTTATTTGGGTGTATTACATTCAAAAATTAGGGTTTCATTCTTAAAAACCTTAAAATTTGAAATTAGGGTTTGACAAACCCTACTTTGTTCTTGAGTATTCCGTTGTGTATACGTGTGATCTTATTGGAGTTACTGTTTTGGTGATCCCACTGTAAGTCTTCTTGTTCCTACTTATTCGGTGGCAATCAGTTTGTTCTTGAAGGGCTTTGAGGACAAATTAATTGGACCGTAGGGTGAGACCAATTATTATCTGCTTTTGATATACTACATTAAGTTGTAAGTGAGTTTGATTATCTTTGACTGGACACCCTTTGAGTGTCTTTGAATCATGTCATTAATCAACTCAAATATTTTTTATGACAAGGTGGATGGATGAGTCACTTTTAATCTGCATCATCAAACTAGTTCATTAACTCAAAACGGTTCATCGTTGTCAGATTACTACCACAAGCTTAATGCATTGTGGAAGCAATTTGATGCCTTGAATAAATTACCTACTTGTACTTGCACTACATCAAAAACAATTTCTGAGCACAATCAACTTAATAAGTTGATGCAATTTTTTAATTGGTCTACCTGAGGTCAATTTGCTTATTAGAAGTCATATTCTAACTAGGGATCCTCATCTAAATATCAAAACTGCTTTCTCAATCTTATCAAGAGAAGAATCACATTGGAACCAATCTGTTAGTAATACAAGTACTAAACCAGGTTCAACTGCTTTTGTAATCAAAATAAATGATAATAGAAATGATAACAAGAAAAGATTTACTAGAGGCCCGAATTCTAATTTGAAATACACACATTGTGATATGATTGGATATACTGCGGATAGGTGTTTTGAAATCATAAGGTATCCACAAGGATATAAAAGGAACCTTTTAACCAAGGTGCCCCTAGGTTTACTAGTAACAATTATGTGAGTGAAAAAGATGAAAGGTCTAACTCTATTTCTTCTATGCATTTTACAAATGAACATGTTATGAAGTTGATTAGTCTAATAAATGAAACTCCGACTCCTCAGAAAATACATGCCAAAATGGCATGTATATTTTATAATAACAATAATTATTTTAATTCAAACTTTGAAATTTTTTTTGCTTTTAATAGTTTGTTTTTTTTTTTTTTTTTTTTTTTTTTTTTTTTTTTTTTTTATAAAAAAGATTGTTACAAATGGTTGGATAATAGATTCTGGTGCAACACAACACATGGTTTCAGATTCTAAGGTTTTGAATAATGTTGTTGATATTACATATTTAAACTTAAAAGTTAATCATCCTAATGGTATTGTTGTACAGATTAAACAAATTGGAAATTTAAAACTTTCAAAGTCAATAGAGTTATTAGATGTTCTTGTTATACCCCAATAATGTTTTAGTCTTTTGTCTGTTAATAAACTTTCTTTTGTTCACAAATTATATGTTGGTTTTGATGATAAAAGATGTTATATAAAGGATTCGATTCAAAACAAGTTAGTAGGGACTGGTAGTGAGAGTGGAGGACTTTATTTTTTTGATGAATGTGAAGTTGGAAAGTCAAATACGTCTTGCAATTTAACTTGTTCTTTTGTGACTAAGTGTCTTTGGCATAATAGGCTTGGTCATCCATCTGATCAAGTTCTAAGTGTGCTTAAAGATAGTCTAAAGCTAGGAAATGTGAATGATTCTTTGCCCTGTGATGTATGCTATAAAACTAAGTAGACTAGAGAACCTTTTCCTCTTAGTGATCACAAAACTAAGAGGATTGATGATTTATTTCACTAAGATGTTGGGGTCAAATATTTTCTAACTATAGTTGATGATTTTTCAAGGGCAGTGTGAACTTACTTGTTAAAAACAAAAGATGAAGTGTTTTATTATGTAGAATGCTTTTATATTTAGTTGCTAAATCAATTTGATAAAATTGTGAGAAATATTTAGAAGTGATAGTGGGTCTAAGTTTGTTAATGGTAAAATGGAAATGTTTGTAAAATATAAATGAATTATACATCAGACTTCATGTTCTTACACTCCTGAACAAAATGGCATAGTATAAAGAAAGTATATGCACCTTCTAAATGTTGCTAGGTCCCTTAAGTTTCAGGGAGGGATTCCTTTATATCTTTAGTCTGAATGTGCATTAACTGCTACTTATCTCATGAATAGGCTACATTCTTCTGTTTTATCTAGAAAATCTCCTTATGAGTTGGTTTATGGTTTTGTTCGATCCAAATCTCTCCTATCAAAAATGTTTTCGATGTACTTGTTTCTCTACTATTTTACATAATCATGATAAGGTTTCCAGTAGATATGTTAAATGTGTCTTTCTGGGTTATTTTAATGTGAAAAGGGTTACAAACGTTTTAAACTTGAAGATAAAAGTATTATTGTGTCTAGGGATGTAAAGTTTTATGAAAACATCTTTCCATTTAAAATGGATTCTATTTATAAAGTTTATTTTAATGATAATAAGTTAAATTCAGTTAACTTCTTTCATTCACCTTATTTTGAATATGAAACTGAGACATCAACATTTAAAAGAAGTATTTTAACACCCAATGATGATGGGAGAAATGGTATCAAAGATAATGCCAAAAGTGCAACATCAGAAGATATACCTTATGTTACTTCTGATTATGGCACAAATGCAATATCTAATGAGGATAAATCTATTGAACATTCTGTTCCTGAGGGTAATGATGAGTCTATTGATGAAGCTGCTCATATAGAAGTTTATGGTTTAAGAAAGTCTAGCAGAAAATTTAACTTGCCAACAAAGTTAAAAGACTTTGTTGTAGAAGGCAAAGTAAAATTTGGTCTGAAAAAGGTTGTTAACTATTCTAACTTAAGTTTTGACAACCTCGGTTTTGTAACTTTAAATAAATCAACAGAACCTAAATCATACTTTGAGGCTTCTAAGGATAGTAATCGGATTAATGCCATGAATGAAAAAATAGAAGCCTTAAATAGAAATGATACTTGGACTTTAACTGATTTACCTTTGGATAGAAAGCCCATAGGTTGTAAGTAGGTGTATAGAATTAAGTATAAATCCTCAGGAGAGATAGATTGATATAAAGCAAGATTAGTAGCTCAGGGATATAGTCAAAGAGAAGTTTTAGATTTTGATGAAACTTTCTCACCTACTATGAAATGGTAAATGTTAGATGCTTAATTAATATAGTTGTTCAAAACAATTGGAATTTATATCAATTAGATATTAATAATGTTTTTTTATATGGTGACCTAGATGAGGATGTTTATACGTCTTTACCTGAGGGATATTTTTCTTCTAATGATAAAAGGGTTTGCTAATTAGTTACGTCCTTGTATAGATTTAAATAGGTACCTAGAAAGTGGAATGAGAAACTTTCGAGTGCTTTGTTTGAATTTGGGTTTGTTCAAAGTGTTAATGACTACTCTTTGTTTACCAAATGTGTTGGTGATATCTTTATTGCTCTTCTTGTTTATGTTGATGATATTGTTTTAGCCGGTAATAGTGAGTGTGAAATCAACAAGTGTAAAGTCTTTTTGAATTCTAAGTTTCTGGTTAAAGATATTGGTAACTTAAAGTATTTTTTGCAATAGAATTAGTAAAGGAAGAAAATGTTTTGTCTGTCTCAAAGGAAATACTGCTTGAAGTTACTTTCTGATTTTGGATTGTTGGGTTGTCAACCCGCAACAACTCCAATGGAAACAAATATTGTTCTTTCTAGTCATGAATTGCATACTTATAATGATGTACCATTGAAAAATGTAAGTGAGTATCAGAAATTAGTAGGGAAACTCATTTATTTGACACTAACTAGACCAGATATTTCTTACTTAGTGCATTGTTTGAGTGAACCTACGCATTCACCAATGAAACCACACCTTAAGGTTGAATTGAGAGTGTTAAGGTATTTAAAAGGAAATCCAGGTAAAGGTTGTTGTTTAAAAGAAGTAATTCTTCTTATCTATCCGCTTTTGTTGACCGATTGTGGTAAGTGTACCACATCTAGAAGGTCAGTAACTAGTTATTGTTTATATCATGTAGGTTGTTTGGTTTCTTGGAAATCAAAGAAACAACCTATAATGTCAAAGTCATATGCAGAAGCAGAATAAGGGCCTTGAATGCTGTAACTTGTGAAATCATTTGGGTGTTGAATATTTCAAAGGATTTTAATGTGAAAGTAAGTGTTCCAGTAAGTATCTATTGTGATAATAAATCTGCTATTCAGATTGTTGCTAATCCTATCTTCCATGAGAGAACTAAGCATTTTGAAATTAACCTTCACTTTGTGAGAGAAAAAATTGTTGATGGAGTTGTTAAAATTGTTCAAGTAAAATTCGAAGAGAATGTTTATGATGGTTTCACAAAGAGCTTTTGTTGTGCTCAACATAATTATTTTTGTGAAAAATTAACTTTATATAACTTGTTTCACACTTAGATTAAGGGGGAATGTTCAAAGTATTAATCTAAAAGTGAAATAAGTTGATAACACTTGAACTTATTGCATGATTAGTTTTGTTTTGCAGGGTTAAATATGTGAATGTATAAAGTTCAGGAGAGTAAGATGAGATAAGCCAAAGTTGGAGGGATACAAGTGTACTTTATTTAAAGATAAATGTTTAACTTGTATGTTAGTTATTTTAATTTTGTATAAAGTAATTTTTGTTCTTTTAGTATTAGGTGATAATAATAATATTAAACTAGAGAATATATCTCTTTGCGATTTGTTTATATGAAGTTTGTATTTATGATCTATGATCTTGAGATCTTGAGTCTGTGTGAATGACAATTACATGTTGGTAATTGATCATTGAGAGTTTTATTGTGGTGAAGTTCTTTGTCTTGTTTTTGGACTTTGCCCAGTCTTGGTTATGAATGAAATTCATGTTGATCGGTTAGTTCTTGTTTCTAGAATGGTTATTAGTTTGTTCAAGTGTCGATTAAGTAGATAGTGGTTGACAATGACGGAGGTGAAAGACTATGGTTACAGGAGGTTGGCAACGGACTCAAACGACGGTGACTGACGTTGGAGCAAGCTAGTGGACACTGGTAACCGAAATATGATTATAGGTTAGAGGTGGAAAGAAATGATGAAGATGATGCCTGATCTAAAGATGAATGGGTAATATAGGGTTTAAAATTCTCTTTTATTTTGTTAACAAACAACCTTACAATTGATTTTGTTTACAAAATTGTCACCTTATTTTTTCTGGTCATTGATCGTATTCACCTCATTTATCCGATACTTTAGATTCAGTTGCTACACTTCCTACCTATGGACGACTTTCTATTTGAATCAATCCTAATATCCTATAGTATTTACTATTTAGTATTTTATAGATATACTAAACCTAATATTATAAGTTGGTTAAGTTCATATGGTGGATCATTAAATAATCTGTCTGCGTGCTAAACAAAATGAGCGGGCCGAGCTCATGTAGTGAAAATTGATTGAAAGTACGTGAGATCGATTGAGACTTTGTCTTTTAAAAGGAAATAAAATAAAATTGTCTTTTAAAAGGAAATAAAAGCCCAACAATGGGTGACCCATTACACATTTACACTGACTTGGTCCAAAATGTTGAGACTCAAGAGAGAATGACCCGGATCCCAACCCACTTTCAAGATCTGATCTGATCTGAAAAATCAGATCGACCAAGTACGTTTCCACGTTGAAAATTAGGGCTCACATTCTAAGTTAAACGAATTCTACCCAAATTGCGAATAATTTCTTGAATTGCGATAGTTGATTGATATCAACTTCAAAAGAAGAAATATATCAGAAGACAAAGATCGAGAAGACAATAAATAATAATAATGGCATTAAATAACCATTTTGTGTATAAAGATGTTGATGGAGCATCAACACAATGGGATGATATTCAAAGAAAACTTGGTAATTTACCTCCCAAAGAACCTGTTTGGAAACCAGATCCTTTTTCTCCTGCTCAAGATGGAGATTCCTTGCCTAAAGACACCAATTGGATCGATCACAAGACCGAAGAGGAACTCGAAGATCTAGAGGATGATGTAGATGACGATCGATTCCTTCAAGAATACAGGTAATATGAATCTACAATTCTGAGCTAGTTATTTAACAATTTTTTTTTTTGTTTATTATTTTTTATGATCTGCCAATATTAACTGAATTGGCGTTTCTGGGAAGCCGAATATGTAGTGTGAATAATCCTGGCTTATTTAGGTCAAATTTAAAGCTTGATAGATATATTTCCAAGTCCTGAACCCTAATCAAGATTGATTTACTTATAACAAATCAAGGGTTTCTCGCCTAACGATTCTCAATCAGTGCACATGGAAGTTAAGGGAGCGTGTTTGATATGTCTTGTAATCACATTTTGATCAAAGTTAGGGATAATTATATGATATTACACTTGGGCTAAAATAAATAGAAAATAAGATTTGATGCAGTAGTTCTATAATTTCTGAAATAAAATAGTGTCTTGGTCTTGGAAAGTCAGAAAGAATAGCTAGGACCAATGATCATCCTTTTTGTAGTGAACTAGAAAGTTCTTTTTATCGGCATTCTAGTTCTCTGAATAATGGTACTAGGAATAAGAATCCCCACCACGATCATTGTCAATTGTACACATTAAAGATACATATAATTGTATTCGGTATTGTGGGTTGATTTAGCACTAGATAAAAGTTCAAACTGGGGGCAACAAATATTTGGTGAAGTGGAAATTGAGCAATGGATTGATTGCCTCAAGGAAAGCAAGTATGCCATGTGAGCTTAAACTATTGGATTTGAAGCCAGAGTACTTACTGTTATTTTTCATTGCTGCTTTTGTAGGAGAAAGAGGCTAGCAGAGATGAAGCAAGTTGTAAAAATTGCAAAGTTTGGGTCAGTGATGCCCATTTCTGGATCCGATTTTGTGCGTGAGGTATCACAAGCTCCATCAGATGTATGGGTTGTTGTTATCTTGTACAAAGATGGGTAATTACTACCGCAACCTTACTCTAACTGTTGTTTATTATCTTCGTTATTAGCAGTTGATATTCATTAGTATTATGTAGCATGCTATGTGTATATGTGTGGTAATAATAACAGTCAGTGATTTATGAATAGGTTCCCTGCATGTGGAGTACTAATGCAATGTTTGGAAGAACTGGCAGCAATGTATTCAGCGACAAAATTTGTCAAAATTATATCAACTGAATGCATTCCTAATTATCCAGATTGTAATCTTCCCACTGTGTTGGTCTACAATAATGGTGCTGTGAAGGCAAATTATGTGGGTTTATCTACTTTTGGTAGGAGATGCACTCCAGAAGGTAAACTTAATTATATCCAATACTAGTCCTTGCTACTTCATAATTCGTGTTAAGTGCATTGTTAGGTTGTCTTAGCATTTTGACCCATTTATATGTGAATTGTTTCAATCTGGGTTGTGTTAAATCAAAAGTTTTGACTTGAACTGAAAGATAACCCATCCTAACCCGTTACCTGACCCGCCCATATTGTCACCTCTATCTATCGTCCTTAAGAACATCATTAGAGATGTGTTTTAGGCTGTTAAACGTATAAAAGAACCAAATAATTCCTTGGAAAATGTTTCTATACATGTCTATAATTTATTTGCTGCTAGATGGTGCACATAGCTCTTTCTTTCCAACTTAATTTCTATCATTGATTAACGTACAAGAGTTTGCTGGAATTTGCTTGTATTCTAAATACTGCATGATCAGAAACATGAAACTTTGCTTATGGGATACTTCATTTTAAAATAGAATGGGTATCATCACCATCTACCTTTTACTAATAATGTTGTAAGAGGGAATATACTCTCCTTTATGGATCATTAAAAATGGGAAACGTGACAAATATAAAGACACTACAAGTTTCTTCCACTGTCTGCTAACTACTCTTTGATATATGTTACAAATATCTTTTTTGCTTTTGGCTTAGTTCTTGTTGGTTATATGTGTAGGTGTTGCTTTGATTCTCTGCCAATCAGATCCAGTTCTTAACGATGGCCAGAGTGTAGGTGAAGCTTCTAGAGAAGCTGTCATTGAAGGAGTGAGGAAGAGGTTTATTGAGAAAGTGATAACACATCATGAAAACGATGACGATGGATCTTCAAGTGACTAGAATTATGGTCCTTTTTCCTTTTTGTTATGTTGAATCATAGGTTGTGGTTAGTAATGACTCTAGTTTTGCTTCTGTTTGTCTGCTTTCTTTTGCTTGGTGTTAGTTATTGTTCTGTCTGCAAGTGCCTTCCTACTATTTACTTCCTTTTAAGGTATTTTTTTGCTTGTATTCTCAGTTAAAACAAAATTAGAAATATGTATCAGTTCTTAAAAGTCTTACAATCATATCAATAACATCGTATCTCTAATTCTTGGCGATCTATGAATGTTTCGATTCAATTTGAGTTGAAGGAAAAAACATCTCAAATGGCCTCTGGGACGATGTTTATCTTTTCTTGTTTCTTTTGGCTCATATTATGAGCCTCAAAGGGTTTAGTACAACACTAGCTGCAGAGATGAAATCCGTGCAGATAGAATGAAGTGACAAATTCCAACTATGGGGATCACGATTTCCTCATTTTGCAACATGTCACCTTCACTCGGAAATTCGCACCTTGCAGCACCTTCAAATGTCATTAAGATAGTAGGGTTGCATGCTATTTTGAATGTCGTAAGGTTCTTTTTGCAATCTGTACAATTTTGTTCACTTTGTCAATATTCTGCTTATTTGGGGAGACGATATATTTTGAAACAGATGGTGCGACTGTATGAAGATTGGATGCGTTTGAACCAAATAGCTCTTGTTTCAGTGTTAGACCTGAAAACCCTGAGTAACTCCATAAAATCTCCAATGTAACCGTAAACAATGTGCCCATATCATATTGTAGTATTTTTCCACCTGGGGAAGGTGAGTATTTTTACTCAAATGTACGCAGTTTAAACGGGGTATTCTGTAATTGTTTCTGACTATTTTTTTTTACTACCCCAAGATGTGCAGTAAGGTTTGAACCTGAGACCTCTTATGAGAATATCGAGTCACCAACCACTAGGCCCTCTTTGTGATGGTTAGTATTTTCCCACTTATCTATATATATATATATATATATATATATCTTATCTTAAATAATATATAAGAATCATACTTGTGACATCATCATCTTATTTTGAAATCTAATTAACCAATCATAAGCCATAATTTAATTAAAATAATTTTTTTTTAAATTGAGTAAAATTAGGGATTTGATGACATCATAAATTATGATTTTAAAAAATAAAGCAAATAAATTTTAAGGATAAACATAGTAAACAAGATAATTAGTAAAAATACTACTAACATTATCTAAATGATATACTAGTAATTAATTAATGAATTAATATTTTTCATATTTATTAAAAATATATATTCAAGAACAAAAGAATTCGGATAAAGAACCATCATTCAATTTATATAAAATTTATTTAGGTATGTCGCTTTGGGTTTCAAGTTAATTAATAAGGTTTCAACGGTTCATGCGCATGTCTATGACTTATGATTAATATAATATAATATGATTTATTAAAGCATCTATAGTATATTAATTTTTATTCAACAAACTATATTAATATTACAATTTGTTTGTATTTTCATGAATGTATGGAGTAGGCTTTAATTTAGGATGGAACAAGACATATTTGTGCAGTAAGGTCGATAAATGATTTTCATTGTGATTAGAGGCTCTATTATCAGAACTTTATGTAATGAATATTAGTTTTAGGCAGCTTCATTTGAAAAACATAGTTTAATAATCATCTAATAATAAGATTCAAGTGGAAGAAGATAAAACTTAATTAATGTTCAAATAAATAAAACACGGTTATTAATTCAATATCAGTGTGTATAGCGGGTATTTTAAGTACTCTATTATTTTTTTTAAAAATTATCAACCCTTAAGATATATAAAAAAGATATACGATTATAAATTAATTGTTTACATTTATGTTAATAGTCTCATAGGTGATTACTATTTATCTTACAAAAAGTTTATGTTTAAAATTACCCTAAACTATATACAACACACTTTCTTTTACTATTTGTCTTTTTTTTTCTTTTCTTTTTTTTTATATTTTTGGTTGCATAACGGTTTCCTTGAGGTTTTTAATAGTTTTATATTGTTTGTTATATGAAATGCTTCAAATTTAAGATTACTAACCATATTTCACGAATTACACTTACAATTATTTTTAAAAATGTTCAAATAGTATTATTTCGTATTTTTCAAAATGACCCGTGTATATACACGAGTGTAAAAACTAGTATACATATAATATGATCACCGTTCGGTTTGAATCGTAACCAGATGACGAATACTTTATCAGTCTGTTACCCTTCTTGAGTAAAGAATTCATATTGCAACATCACCTAGAAATTTGAAAACATATTCAATCACGTTGCACCAAGGGTGCCCTTTCTGAACATAAAGTTTTCTATCTGTACATCTTGGCTGATATATCTGTTGCAAGCTTCTGTAAAAAGCAGGCAAAGCGAAGTCATCTTCATACTTTTCCAATGTTATTTTGGTACTATCTTTCGTGAAAAAAGAAGCCCATTAGACCGCTTGGAGAGATCAAATTTATTAACATGTATATTTACCTTTATACTTTTGAAATATCTCACTATCATAACCAGGTTTTTTTATTCAAAAGTTATTACATCTTACTGATCTATTGAGTTCAATAAGAAGTTACACTTTGACTTTGAAAAGTCAAATGTGAACTTGTTGGGACCAAGGGTGTAATTAATATGCTTTAACTTGAAAACTTTGTGACTAATTATATTCTATCCTTGATTCAAGGCTGTGCGGGAAGGTTTATAGTTACCAGTTTGCCAGTGTTTTTCTCTTCACCCCATTCTTAGATTCAGCACACGTCACTTGAGAGGGAACAGTAAGATCGACGAACAAACTTCATCGGCTTATGTTATGAGGGATCCATGGAGCCGTGGAGGTAAGGAATCGACCATTATCAACTATCCTTCTATGCTTAAATTGTGATTGTCTAACGTTGCTATGTGTTGAAATTTGTTATTCAAGAAAAGGCATTAAATTGTCTGATATTTAATAAAAGATAAAAGATTTAGGTGACCGTGCTTCTATTGATTCTTTGCAATCTTATATAGAGACAAAATGCTGCTGACTTCTCGTAAGGTTGACCTGCTCTAGACTAAAATAGTAGGTTGTTATTCTTCTATGCCATATTATTGGCTAAATTAGTTTATGCTTAATTGTTGTCTTTGCAACAAGGAGGATTCACTATCAGCCTATAATTGTTGGAGAACTTCATTGTTAGAGAACTGCTGATTTGTCTTGAATATTTTTACTCTCATTCTTGCCTTAAACTACTAGCACATATAGGAAAACTAAGTTTATTAGATGATAAAACAATACTTCAAGATGAAGTATTTCATGGTACAATATCTACACATACAAAATGGTTTAGGGCCATCCTAGATAACGAAACGCTACCTCTCTCTTCAGTTTTCCAATCGTACTTTCCCACTTAGAGCTTCTCTCGTAACAAGCTTTATCCCCCTCACCCACAACTCCGCCATTTCAAACCCGCCCTGGCAAACAAAATGCACTTCTTTGTTCTTCACTGTCACCACCCGGAAAACCCCTGCCACATCAGCATCGCCCTTCTTCCTCCTGCACCTCTTAAAACTGACACTTGGTCCCACCTCTGCATCACGACAAACCACATTTCGACTACTCGAATTCCCCCATCTCAAAACACCTTCAGCCATAATCATTTTCAAATCTTTCTTATGTGAGACTCCTCTCCCTCCCTTTGTATGCTTCAACACGTTGCCACCCCCAAGAACTAGTACCCTCGCAAGTTCGTCCAATATCACACACTCTGCAATGTTCTCGGTGTGTTTCCGTGCAAGTGAGAGTGCGGTTTCCCCTTTTGAGTTCTTGAAACTGCAAAAAGACCCACACGAGGTTAATAGCTCACACATTTGTCCGTTGTTTTCTCTTGCAGCTAACATGAGGGGTGTGTATCCGTCCTCATCGGGAATGTTTACATCATATCCTCTGTTGACAAATAGTTTGACTGCATTCGTGTCACCATGACGAGCGGCATAGTGTAGAGGATAAAACCCTCTCGCGTTTTTGTTACCCTTTTCTAGGGTGAATTCGATCATTACCTTCTCAAACATATCAGAATTCTCGTTTAATTTTGATAGAGAAATTGCGGTCTCTCCAGCTTTATTAGTTAGCTTTACGTCTGATCCGGCATAAACAAGAAGCCTAAAGGCTTCAACATGACCTTTCATAGCAGTCACCATGACTGCTGAAGAACCCTTGTCGTCTTGTTCATCGAGATTGATTTCTTCGTGAGCAATCAGAGTTTTCAAAGCTATTACATCTCCTGAATGGGCTACAAACATTAGAGGCGAAAAAATGGTAGTGTTACTAGAGGTGGGTATCTTTCCAGCTCTAATGATGTCCAACACTGCTTGTTGGAAGCTAAGAGACCATCTATCAGATTCCGCAATAGACTGCGCTGATTGACCCGACAAATTGACCAAACCAAGGTCAGCACCAGCCTTGGTCAAGACACGGAGACACTCTTCACGTTTAAATTTAGCACATATCATTTGAGCAGTTTCACCAGTGCTTTTAATTGTTGCATTAATATCACAGCCAGCATCTATGAGTTGCTGAAGAATCATTGGAAATCCATGCCGTGCAGAAATGTGTATTGGTCGAGTTTCATTTTTTTGTGTGGTCTTGACTGGATATTCCATGTCAGACCCACATTTTAATAGCGTTTTTACAGCTCCCAAGTTACCACAAAGTATAGCATGATGCAGGAGAGTTCTACCATTGTGACATGTCTCGAGGGATATGTGTTTTAGTAACATCTGCAATATGGCACCACTTGCTTCCAAATACTCTATTGCACACCAAGTAATAGCGTATGGCTCAGCTAGTCCAGCACCAACCCGAAACTCATCACCTGTAGCCATATCCCATGACCATGCTCCTAACTGAACCTTAATGTCAACATCAGCCCCCTCCTAAAGAAGAAAAAAAGACAGGTTTTATTAGTGTCATGCTTGTAGCATAAAAGGACAAACAAAATTATTTATGTCCATGCCAGCTGGAAATGGGTTTGTACATTCCGTATTAGAATTGTCAACCGAATTCCGTACGAGTACTCCATAGTACCTCAAATACAATTATTTATGTCCATGCCAGCTGGAAATGGGTTTGTACATTCCGTATTTAGCTATTATTATATCTAGGGACGTGCAGAATTCAGAAACTACTTTTGGGAATAACTCATTAACTCTGTATGTACGTGGTGATCCATTTTGGACTGTGATTTTACAAGCCGGTTTGTAGTGAAGTGGAGTACTATCTACCTTGGTAAAGGATGTATTAAACACCTCTGAATACCAACAACCAACTACCCAACAAATACAGTTTCTGACAATATTTCGTGAACGATTATGATGCAGCAAGTGTCATATAAATATCAATGATCAATGGATACAAATATCCAGCTGTTGGACAGTTGTTGTAACAAAGATACTAAAGGCCCTCCAGAATCTTTACAACAGGAGTTGTATCTAATACTAAAGTACAGCTCGCTCTCTTTTATTCAATAATCTAAATCTAAATTAGAGTTATTGCTACTTTGGGGATGTGATGTCAATTTGAATCACATAACCGATACTAATTGTTATAGCAGATTTGATTTTAAGTTATAATGAGAACTGGAATAATAGGTTACCTGCAACAGCAGACGAACAACAGCAACCTGTCTACTAACAACGGCTGCCACGAGGGCTGTGCAATTTATATTTGTATGGAGAGATGGCTTAGATGAGCAAAGCAACACTCTGGCGGATGCATTTACATCTACACCACACTGTCATTAAAAGTAAGAATCATATTAAATATCGAATGTAACATTATTAATGAAATAGTGGTCGACTATGTTATTTACAACTTGTTTATAATAAAACAATGCTGAGGTATCTTAAAGTTTAGTATCGTGGCATATGGAGTATTTCGCAATAATTGCAATGAGAATTTTTCAAATCGTTGATAATGAGTAATAAACCGCCGACAAACTGATGTTCACCTTCAAGAGAATATCCACCACATCTATAAATCCTCTGCAGCATGCAGTGACAAGAGCATGTACAGCAATATGGGGCCGGATCAGATCAGAATCCATCAACAACTCGATAAATTTTCCACTGCGTCCATGACAGCTGGCCTCTAGTAAAGCTTCCTCGCAAGATGGTTGAGAGGCACCCGCTTTGAGTAAGATCTCAAAGATCTCAAGGTGGCCCTCCCTTACAGCTGCTGTCATCGAAAAGCCTCTAAATAGTTTCTGATTAACATCGGCTCCATGGTTCTGCCATTTACAAAAATAACAAAGAACCATTTACACTTTGCATAAAGGACAAATAAAATCCCACTTGGGAGCATAGTATTCTTTCAGTTATTTAAGTAAAAAAAGCAGATCGTTAGTTGATTAATTGATAGAATAGTATATAACATGAACACGAGGACTGTGCATTCGGATGCTTCTTTGAGTGCACCTGACATGGTAACACACAGAGACAAAATACGGGAACTGATGTGATGGACACTATTGCATAAATAATTACTGGTGGGATGGACACTATAGCATGGGGTTTTCAGTGAGCCCATGAAAGGTGTTGGTGTTTTACTGTTTCATATACTGATCAGTAGTTAGAAAGAATAGACAGCATAGAATGGGCATCAATGTAATAAAATGCATGCACGTCCACATCTTTGGCATAGAGTCACTATTGATTTAAATATTCAGGTTTACAAATCACATGGATTTCCATGAAGAAGATAGATCTTGCGGACACGTGTAAACTAAATATATAGAGTCAAACCATTCTCCATCCCAATCCTGTATTGTTGATTGATTACGGGAACAAGGCGGTGGATCGAAAATCAATTATAGAAATTGACTAAAAAAACTTGCTGAAAGATGCATGTATGGTTCGATTAAAATAACCATTTAATAGAAAACAGAGTGCGATCAGTTACTAGTTTTTCTGTAATTAAGTACTAGACTAATATATTTACTCCTTAGTTACTAGTTTGAATCAGAAAACAGAGTGCGATCAGTGTGTTATCAAGATGCAAGTCAAATACTCAAATCCACCTACTACATTAACCATAAATTGGACCAGATCTAGGACTTCCTCTCAAAGAAAATCTAACAATAATATATCACATGTGTACACATAATCAACCGGAAAGACTTGATTTGCCTAAAGCTTTGGGTATTTGTTGGTATTGGGAACATAAATCGATTTTATTTTTTTTACTTATTCTGTAGCAATTTCTTTTTGCAAGTGGTATCCTGCACTTTTTCCTGAAAGTGAGGTGTGCTAAACTGCTAATAAAACTTTCCTACTATGACCGTCATCCACAGAATAAGCAATGTCATTTCAAAATATCACTTTATAGTGTACAGTATCTAATGCTCCATTTTATAACATACGTCTCAAGTGAGATTTTCATTTAAACACATATAATAACAATTATTATTTGAAACAACGCAAGCTTCAACATTAAAACCTTACATTACGAACTCCATATTATGAAAATACAATTTCTCCACTGCGTGTTTAGATTCGGTTGTAAGTTACGGAGTACTTATATATAATAAAAAAAACTTAGAACAAAAAAAAGTTAACACATAGTTAAGAAAAGAAAGCATAAAGCAAAAGTTATGTGAGAACAAGTTAGCTGTACGGATTATATCAAAGTCAACAGTGAAAAATAAGTGCATTACACTGAAGGTGTTCACTTAATTCAAATTTGAACTAATACAAGAATATTAGCTGACTAACGCACGGCATATACTTACTGATGTACTATTATAAAATGTACATATATATCTCTACAATGCTAATTAAAGTTCAAAAGTTGCATCGAGTAAAGCAAATAATAGAGTAATTAATCATTAACGAGCATTTAATGCGAAGTTTAAAAATGGTTTGAATGCGATGACTTAATTCAAAAACTTAAACACCAGAGAGAGAGAGCTCAATAAATTAAAATTAAATACATTAACAAAACATAATTTCAAAAATTCTTACCAGTAATTTCTTCACGAGTGTCACATTTCCAGTATGAACAGCAACAAACAAAGCAGTGACGTCAGATTTGAACTCCTGATACTCAAATCGCACCACATTTTCCGATTCACCGCTGCAATGAACTTCCGCTATTCGAATCTTCAACGAAATAGCGCCGATAAAATTAATGTCAACGTAACGATCTTCAATGCAGTCAAACGCAGATTTGAGATCGCCGGAGAACGAAGCTTCTAGAAGTCGTTGAGAGACGTCGGCTTCGTAATCGACCGGAAAAACTTGTTGTTTTGCGGCTGTTGAGTGACAGAAAACCATCATTTCCGGTGAAGTAACAAAGTCACACAATGAGTGTGAGTAGTGTGTGGTTTGTTTATTTATTTATTGAGGAGTAAGGTTTTTAAAATTTAATTTATTTTATTTTATTCTGTTTCTAGAACTAGAAAAATTGAATAATGTGAGCGCCAGAGACAATAAGAGCAGAGGACGAAGAAGGTATTGGGGAGAGGTGGTGTGATTAACTTTAACCACGGTTATAAAGCATTTGTCTTCATCTATTTCAAGAATCTATTTGTTTCTTTTAAAGGATAAAATTCATATTTAAAGAGTAACACTTCATAGTTCATACTTTGAAAAAAGTTTATTATAAAAATACTCTATATTTGACTTTTACTATTGTATCCATGTATTTTATTAGCAAGGTATTAGTCTCTTTTAACCTTTATGTGTTGTAACTTTAATAGGTGTTTTATACTTTATAAATAAATAAATAAATTGGACTTGCTGTATAAATATATATGATTAATGATATATATGTCTAATTAAGCATATATGCTTAAAAATGTAATTGGTAGATGAGAAATGATTGAATGAGATTAGGAAAGAAAATAAGTGAAGTACATGTGTTAAAAACTGTATGATTGTGCTAAATTAGTCATATGTCTAATTAGGCGGATATAGCATTACTCAAAATAAATAGTAATTGTGTATAATAAACTTTCAATGTCATAGACTTCAATTTGTGATCGTTTAATGTAAAAGCCAATCAAAAATCGTTAAATTAGTAAATCTCACCCGTTTTTGCCATCAAGAGTTCTAATCTTAAGATAAATTACGTTGTAGTTTTACGGGTGGACTATATTTAGTATCGATGTATTGTATTTTGTTTCGATTTTAAGTGATAATTACAATTGACTAATCAAAATAAAATAATCTAACTCAAGATCGAATTCAGCATGGCGAAAGATGATATCACGTTAAAAAATTTAACGATTTTCGGTTTACTTTTATATCAAGTGGTCAGAAGTTAAAAAGTTCAAATTGTAAGTTTAAAATAGAATATAGTATTTGTTAAATTTAAGAATATGTTCATGTTGTTATGTTTGACAAACCTATTGACTTTAGTTATCGGTGTAGCAAATGAATTATTAATCGATTATTAAATTAATATTACCTTACGTAACACATATGCATGTTATGACATAAAAGTTGTTATATCTTTTAATATATTTAGTACCCAAATTGTCACTCTTCTCCCACTTCTTCAGCTTTGACCTTTTAGTTTGACTAGTCAAAATCTACTTTTAGTTATCTTAATCTTCAATTTAAATAGAATATGGATATGGATGGATATTTGTTAACAGGAATTTGAATCAAAACTACTGAGAAACATTAACCTTTGAAAATATGAAAGGTTATACTTGTTTTAGTGATATGTAACATATTTATGGTAGGTATGCTTTTAAGTTTAAGTTTTGCAGGTAGTATTGGTTGACATCCCTCCTGTATGCTACTCTCCAAAATTACATTTACAATACATTTAGTTATAATAATTTTTCATTTTCTAGAAGACTAGAAAGTTTTTGTCTCTGAAAGAGCTGATAGAAATTTTGAAAATGCGTTCAAAAGGTAAAAAAGAAAGTTAGAGTTTTTATTTTTCAAATAAAAAATATAAAAACTCAACCATAAATCAGAATTTTCCACATTTGTAGTCATAATAGAAAAAATAGATAATTTTCTTTTCGAAAAAGCTTTTCAGAAAGACGCTAACTTAAACATGTTTTCTAATTTCAACTTTTATTAAAATGAATTTTCGAAAAACAAGATGTGTTTTTTGTTATTAAACGCACCCAAATATAAGAATTGAAAAAAAAATATATGCAGAAACAATCATCTGAATAAATATCAATGTATATTCATTATTTATCTACCAATCTAAAGATCAATGGATATATTGCTCTCTATTTGCTTTTTTAACTGAGTTTGGATCCTTAGAAAGTGATAAAAACATAGGAATTGAGTAATATAGTCCAAATCAAAATGAATATTTCTAAATCTGAGTCAACATGGATCAGGTATGCATGTATCTATTTATATTTATATCTACACTTATCAGCCTAGCTTTTATAATTCTCCACCTTAAAACTTAATAATCTAATTGTAAAAATAATATAATACGATACATATAAACTATTAGATTACAAGCTTTATAATTAACATATAATTTTAATTCTAATATATAAACATATAATGAAGTTTTTTTATGTGTGAATTTTCCCTCCTAAAAGATATTCGACTTACGCTACTCATATTTATAGTGCGTTAGGTATTTTATAATGTTAACTAATATATAAAACAATATGCTAAATGTTACTGTTTGTTTTATATATTCATATGAACAATGTATTTATAATGTATCTATATGCATTGCCATGCTACGCGTTTATAAGTGTCTATAATTTCATATATTTCACATGTTATTCATAATATACGTCATATTTGTTATTATACGTTTAATCTAAGACTTATCAAACGAATCAGTTTAACAACGACTAATCACCTTTTTCTTATCAATTTTGAATATGATTCCGCTACATCGCGCGAGTAAAATGCTAATATACTATCAACTATTTTTCCCTTTTATTTTTAGCAATCTTAAAATTTCATGATATCTTTTATGGCTTTTTTATTTTCTTTCTTGCATAAAACTTTTGATCAACTCATTTATATACTCTATTCAATTTCGTTATCACTATATTCAAAGGTCTCGACTCAAGATATGAACATTATAAATAAATATGACATACAATTGTCATCGATTCACTGTTTAAAATTAGAATTTGTATCTGGTTGCGTAGCGCCATAAATACGATGATTTTAAATAAATGATTTATCTTTTTTCAATAATTTTTAATTATTAACACAAAATTAATACATAATCAATTGCTTTAAAATATTTACACTCAATTTAAATCAATACACTACATCAAAATACTAACGCACGCATTTGAATCCTCATACGTAAATATTCGACTACCGAAAGCCGCAAGAAACTTTAAAATCATCGGATTTGAATTGACGAAATTAATTTTTCTTTTAAAATATTACCGCTACATTGGAGTTGATTAAGGTACCTTTTTAATAATGTAAGTGATAAATTTATAATAGATTGTTGAGGAAACCCATTTTTCAGTAGTCTTTTCTATTAACAAACAACATTTAAAACTTATTTATTTTGTGGATAAATAATGTGGATCAGTAACGTACTATCACTTTTGTTATAAGATAATAAATAAATAGCGTACCTAAAATGGAGTAATATGATACGTGACCTATCTATTAGTTCAAGTCGACCCTTCAACACAATAGCCTGAAAAGCATGGGTATGGAAATGGTTTCTTAACTCGTGGGGGTGACTACACCGGACTCTTCACGAACTCGTGGTGGTTGATCTCTATGCAGTGAGTTCTACACCGCTCAAATGCATAGAACTTCTTTTTTAAATCGAACATTAATAGGAAAATGAAAAGAAAAAATTGATAGCAATCAATGAGATTCAAATCTAAAATTTTATGTGAGTCATTACTCGTGTTAGCTAGATTATCGCATAGCATATGCTCTATAAGACCACTCACTGCGGAATTATTCTCACTCCCGTTCTCAACTTTCTCACCAGAACGCCATAGGCACGGGCAAGTTCTAAGGCACCGCTCTGCCTTCTTTGTTCTCTGTCAGACGGAGTGAGGATGGAGGGGGTGGGGTCCATTTGGTCATTTCTACACAACTCTCACCATTTTAATAAATTTTCAATATATATACATACAACTATCACCAGTATCAGGCACAACTCTCACCATATCTATTTATTTTACACACAAATTATATCAACCAATTACCACCCTTTTTACACACAATTCTCATTTTCTTTTTTATTACTACATCAACTATATAATGTAACATATTTTTTTTAATTAATGTAATTTTTATTATTAGTATAACGTACTTATTATTATTATTATATTATTGTGTTTTTAAAAATATAAATGTATATGTATTAATAGTTAAGAAATGATGTGACACTGAAAAATTTAGTTCTTCAGTCATTATAAGCAGGGTTCAGCTCTGATTCAGTTATTCAGATCTTGTGTTAATGTAGCACTGAAGTGACAGTCAATTTTTCAATTCTGAAATTCATCATAGAGAGTGGCCTAACAATTAGTATGGTTTTAAATTGCCAAATATATGTGATGTGGACTGTCGAAGGTCAAGTCAAACCTCTTGAACATATAAATTTGATAACATTAAGATGTGGATCTTCTAAAAGTTTTAAGGAATGAAGCGTACCATAATGTGATGTGTTGTTTTTGCAAATCTCTATGCTAAATATATGTAATCCTTTTTCTGTAACCGGGGATCGTGCTAAATTCATCCCAAGAGATTTTTTGTTCCTAAGAGTTTGGACATCCTAATTCAATTTCTCCTTATTATGGGTCAATTATAATTGTTATTACGGGTCATTTAGCTACAAAAAATGGTATTTGATTCTCGAGATTGTTTCTTAAGATCTAATAAAAGTCCTGTGGCTTCGGCAATCTTTTAAACGGATCGAACTACCGCCGTTATTTGGGCATGAACGTTGTTACGGTATAAAATACTCAAGTATAGTGAAAAATCAGTTGGGCAATTGAATTGAATATTTATATTCCTAGTCTCTGATTTATTTGGTATTAAAATTAAAATCATTAAACATTTATTTAGAGACGACTCTGAAAATATTAATGGTGTTTTGCCCTGCATTTACTTACTTACCTTTGTTTGACAATACTCTCTAACTTAAGATTTGGCGTCATATATAGAAGCTCACTTAGTTCATATATTGAGGAAGACAAAAGGAAAAAAGAAAAGCTAGTTGAACATATGCAAAGCTAACTGTTTGTTTGACTGTTTTGAAGCTGTTAACAAAGTGCTCAGTTTCAGGTCAAATAGTCAAATAGTCAAACTTTTGACCAGCCACAGTGCCAATGCAAAGTACCCCCTATCCCCTTTCCTGCCCTTATTTACTTTCATCACGTGATCTTTACGTAATTTTGGTCGTGATACAGTGTACAACGATATTTATACACACAAAAGACCCACCCAATTAAATACAGACACAATGCAAAACTGTTAAATGCATTTCTTTGTATTATAGTAATTTCATTGTACAGTAACTGGGTTTGATAGTTTAGTTTAAGTTAATCATAATTAATCGATTTGAAAATAAATATAACAATTGAAAGTTCAGAATTGATAATTTTAGATAATTTCTTTTAAAATAACATTAAGTTAATTATATCGGATATACAAGCAACATAATATGTCTTGGCGTTTTATTTACTTCATAAAAAAATTACATGTTGTCTGAAAATGTATTAAATTTGTCATAAAATTCTTTTATACGCATCAATCTTTTAATTCTCCTATTGTATACTTTGATATTACCATCATGTCTATTGTATGCATGTATTACTTAAAATCAATTTTTACTTATGTGGCACCGATAAGTATGTTTTGTAGTCATCCTCTGCCATCTAGAAACGTTTAAGAATAAAAATGTATCCAACTTTTGATAAATATATCGAACTATATTTTTAAATCTATTCCCTCCGTACATTCAAGTAAGAATGAATTGAAAATAAAAATAATTGAGCCTCATTTTATTATATTAACAAGTATTGATATTTATGATAAATTTTCGATCAACAATTTTACTTTAAAAAATATTTGAAAACAAATTATTTTAGTGAAAATGAAAAGAGTTTTGTCTTTCGATTTCTAAAAGATCATACCATCATTCGTTTTATATTTATAATAATAATAATAATTTTCATAAACTTAATTAATTGTCTATGTAAGATTAAAACTAATCGCCTATAGAGCCTATTTTGTGTTATCAGTGTAACAAGATCCTTTTTAGATGCATAAAAACAGCATCCATCAACCATGTTGCATTGGATTCCAAGGCATTTTGTGTGTTGCTTAGAAAGCTCATGGCGCAGATACTAAAACAATGTTGTGGCATTTGCTGTAAATAAGTTTATATACAATAATTATTATGTAAATGAATATCTTATTATATATACATGTGAACAAACACATAAACTAATACTAACAGAATACCCGCGCAATGCAGTGGGACAATTTATTAATTTCATATTAATTCGATATAGAGTATTGTGTTTTCTGAAATATTTTAAAAAAATAAAAAACTACATTACAATACACGATGTAATACACGAAAAATACTGTTTTATAAATGAAAAAAATCTCTTTTTAACAAATTTTCCGAAATACTGTTTTATTTTGCAATTTTCATTATTTTTAGAACGTAGTAATCATATTCTTTTGCAATTTTATATGTAATTTCTTTTTAGAGTTAATTAAGATACATAACCTAATAAGTTCAAATTGAAACTAAAAATTAAGCCACAATTTTTTTTATTTATGTAGGTCCGTTTTGACCCGAACCCGTTATGACCCAAACTCGTTTTAGCTCAACTGCCCGACCCGACCCGCCCGCCCATTTCGCACCTTTAAATGTAATAGTATATATATAGAGAGAAGTTTAAGTTAAATTAAATGTCATATTAATTAGTTTATGGTTTAATAATATTTGTGTTAATGAGAACTTGATTATTAATAATTAGGGGTATGTTAATTAAATGAGATATATTAATTAGTTTATGGTTTAATAATGTTTGTATTAATGAGAATTTAATAATTAATAATTAGGGGTATGTTAGTCATTTTTATGAATTTTTAGAAAATCTCTTAGTAATTGTAAGGGCAAATTAGTCAATTCTATCTTTAAAAAAAAACATGAAAATGCATTATATATTAATAATAGATAATGTTTCTTCAGGAATCAATCGAACCATAAACAACTTAACCCAAATCAGATTGTCTACACCAATCCTCACTACACCTCTTACACTCGTAAACAACTAAAACTAATCGTGTATCAAGATAATACAACCACAATTACAAGAGAATGAATCAGATTACGAAGAACAACAAAAAACAACCCTAAATCGTATTTTGTGTGAATAATACTCTAGGGTTCCTGAATATGATGTATATATACATGCAGCTTTCTAAACATAGCAATATTAGCCCTTGAACTTTCTTTCTTCATAAAACAATCACAACTTTATTCTTCTGATTGCACAGAGGTTTCTAACATCACACTTTGACCACCTACTTTTAGATATCAAGTTCCAGAATTTATACTTTGGCCATTAACAAACTACAAAACATAAACAAACATAATAAGACTCAAAATATAAGCTTAAACATAATTAGATTGCTCAATTTAACACCCCACAATCTAAATATGAAACATGTTTACCAAACTCATTTTATCACACAAAGAATGATGTTGCAAGTTGTTTAACCTCTTGGTAAAGATATTGGTTATATATTCTATAGAATTTACTTTTTCAGTTTGTAAAACACCAAACAATTTTTCTCTGACAAAATGCAAATCTATGTCAAAATACTTTATTTTCTCATAGACTAAGAATTTGCTGCTATTTTGATCTTTGTTATCAAAAAACACTTTTACTGGTATAAATTTTCAAAACCAAATTCTTTCATCAATTTTAAAACCCAAATGATATCAATTTCCGAATTAACTTTTGGTAAACACTAATATTATTCAAAGGTACATCATCGGCAGACTTAGAAGAACAATAACATAAATTAGGATTAGGATCAATTGGAGTTTTATTTGGTTCACAACTAAGTAATCCAAACTCACTTAACAGTTTCGAGCAATACTTTTGATTAAAACAAATATCGTCATCAGATTTCAAAACCTCAATACCTAAAAAATATTTTAATTTACCTAAGTTCTTAATTTGAAATTTAGAACGTAGATAAGATTTGAACAAATTAATCTCCTCAACATTGTTACCTATAACGACAATATCATCTACATAAACTAATAAAGCAATAAACAAACTACTTTCAGTTTTTATAAATAAAGAACAATCATTCTTACTTTGTTGGAAACCACTTTCAACCAAAGAAGTTGTTAACTTCTCATTCCATTTTATAGGAACTTGTTTTAAACTACAAAGAGATCTTTTTAATTTACATTCTTTGTTTTCATACTCATTCCATTTACTAACAACTATATTAATCGTGCACCTAACAGTAACCATCTTTATAACAGGTGAAAAACTTTTGTCAAAATCAATTCCTTCTCTTTCATTAAAACCTTTAGGAAAAAGTCCTTCCTTATACCTATGTATTTCTCCAGTTGACTTATATTTTATCTTGTAAACCCACTTGCACCTAATAAGTTTTCTTCGTATGGGTATCTCAGTAAGTTCCTAAGTATTATTTATATACAATGCCTCAATTTCAGAGTGCATTACATAAATCCAATGTTGGCTTTTGCAAGCCTCCCAATAGGTACTTGGTTCAACCGATTTATTTAAAGAAGACACAAAACATAGATTTTCATGAGAAAGATTAGAGTAGTTAACTACTCTTTCAGTTTCATATTTAACTGTCCTTCTGCAATATAATCACCAAACTTCTTCGGAAGGGCAACGTCTCTATGTGATCTTCTCAAATTTGATTGAGGATCATTTAATGTTGTATGAGTTTAAAATTTGAAATTTAAACAAAAATTATTAAACGAATTTAAAATTTGAAAAATTAAAATTACACGAATGGTCCTTGTGGTTTACGAAGTTACGCTCGCGGTCAATTAAATAATGAAATGACCATTATATCCACGCATTTAACGTATGTGGCTAACGACCGTTTGTCAAAGGGAAAATACTCGCAACATTTTGTAACCATAAGGACAAGCCACGTCCAAAAAATAAGTTTAGGGATGTAGGTCGATATTTTTGATCAAACCGCAAGGATAATCCATGTAATGTTTTCTTAAATTAATGATTACTGATACTTTGTAGAAAATGTTTATATAATGGCTTAAGTGCACATAAATGTAATTGTATATACTCTGACATTAATAGTATGCAACAAAGTACTTGGGGTTACATTGTGTGTAATGAACTTTTATTTTATTGCTATTGTATGTATTTTAGTGACATGTCAACTTGTAATGATGTCACGTTTAACCTTATATAACTGACACGCAAGTAAAAGTAATACAAATTACATACAATAGTAATTAATAACAAGTCCATTATATACAATGAAAACTCGAATAGTTCGATACACACTATGAATATCAAAACGTATATAATTATATTTACAAGCACCGTGCCGTATATAAACAACTTTACCAGTAAAACTGAATTTTGTATTAAGCTGAACAATAAAAATGTTGTTCTTAACCTAATCATGAAGAAAATAATATTAGTGATAGATTCTTTATATATATATTTGTATATATACATATATGGTGGGGATCAAGAGGAAGCAAAAAAAAAAATGAGAGAAGTGGGGAAACAAATACCCATTTACCATCAAAACATTATTCTTAAGTAAGATTCATCAAATTAAAACTTAAAATATGAATAATTCGATTATATATATCATTTAATCAAATAATGTTGTTATAATTGTACTATCTAAACAAAAAAAAAACTCTCAAAATTGACATTTAACATTCATTTGTGATTAATGTTACTCAAAATTACAACTTAATATTATTAAACACTTAAATATGATAAATATTAACTCATGCATGTTATTATACACTGATTATAGCATTTACCAGTGAATTTTATCACTAAAAATTCATCAAAAAAATGATGGTAAGTAACGTTCATCGATGTATAATAACAAAATATGAGTTAACATTCATATGAAATGAATGTTATACATATATATATGATGAAATCAAGACTGAGATTTGCTTCCTTCTTTCTCCAAGATTTGGAGTTTCCCTCATTCCCCTATATATATATATATATATATATAGGGTAGAGTTTCAATAAGAACACCTTAAAATAAGATCGGGTAAGAACACTTCATATCCGCACATGTATCATAGAAATCAGTAGATTCACATTCATACATCTCAAATTTGTGGAAAAAAATAGATGCACATTTTTTATAAATGCATCAAATTCAAAAAAACGGTTGATGCACAATTTTAGATGAAAAATATAGAATTGTGCATCAATCGTTTTTTTCAAATTGTATACATTTTTAGAAATGTGCATCTATTTTTCTTAGCATATTTGAGATATGCGAATGTGAATTCAATGATTTTGTCGAGTATAAATATAAATTTTAAGCGTTCTTATTATTCTTAACTTTAATATGTTCTTACTTGATCCATACTATATATATATATATATATATTAAATCAAACGAGCTGAGATACTAACAGGACATAAAATTATTGACGTAATCTTAAACATGGGTAGTAAATACTAAATTAGGCTGACTTGAATATAAAATTATGGATTATATTATTGAACATTGATGATTAATAATTTAAAGAACAATGGTGTGTAGTACTGTTTGACAAATAATATTAGTGGGAGTATTAAAATGATTTGTAATCAAGTGAAGTGGAGGTACGTGTTTAGATCCTTACTCCATGCCCAACAATATTGAGTGTCACGTGACGTGAGTCTCCTTCCTGCGTTTTATTCTACCAGTTAATCTTCCTCCGTTTCGCTTTATTTGTCTTTCGATAATTTGTGTTGGATTTAAGATTGTATTAGACGTAGCCAAGGTTCGTATTTAGGGTGGCCCAAAATAAAATATCACGAAGACTACAAACAATTATAAACACTCAATACTCTAATAATAATATTAAAAAAAAAAACATAATAGTGTAAATTATTTATAAATGTTGAGATTCCGTTTGACATGAAACTTTTTGAAACTTTAACTTTTAGTTTTTGAACAAAAAGCTCCTATGAAAATAAAAGTCTTGTTTGTCATATACAAGCTGTAGCTTTAGAATTCAACGAAAAGCTTAAATTCTCAAAGCTAGTTCTAGTAACTTTTCGCGAAAAACTCAAAACCTAAAGTTACAGCCTACAACTACAAACCATAGCTACAACCACAAACTATAACTACAGTTACAGCTACAGCCTACGACAATTCACCAAACATACCTTAAGTTGTACACAATAAACAATATGATCCCAATCAATATAACCCTAATAAACCATTAACTTTAGTAGTCACAAACTAATAACATATTAGTAAAAACTTATAGATTAGAACAAATAAAAGTATACAACTTGTTTCATCAACCATTATTAGTCATGTAGTAAATCAAAACAAACAATCGGATGAATCTCAAACAAACTTAATAATTAGACAAATAGTCATTGTTTATTAAACAAAAATTAGAAAAACACATAATTGTTGCAACTTACTATCACTAATTATTAATTATTAATTATTATCATTAATTTATTTATTAATCAACCATTAAAAGAAAGTGTTGATATCAAAGTTAACTCACCAAATTAATAATTAAAGCGGGTGAATCTCGTATAAAAAATTTAATTGTAAGTATCTATTCTATATAGCTAATATATGTGACTTTTGAACCTAATTAGTGAAAATCAATTATATTAAAAAAATAAAATAAATATTTTGTTGCTTATATAAAATCTCCTAGTAATTATTATCCCAGGGTATAACTCTAACTAGACTAAATGGCCAATCTATTTAAAGCTTACGATCTAAGGTGGACCAATGTTATATGTTAACAAAACTTCCACGAAATTATATAAATTTGTTAGCCCAGCAAAAGAAATGAGGGTGGACGTTGGCCCTTACTAAGCCCACTATAGGCATAGCTACATCACTCTTGGGGGTATTATAAAGTATGCATTGGAGGTATCAGAAGTTTGGTGTGTTCATAAAAAATAAATAATCTAGAAATTAAAATTTTAAGAATTTTGATTTTTCTTAGAGCGAAGGAAGTTGCTTAATCTCGATTCAATTGATTTTTTAATAAGTATTCTTATGAAATTATATTGAGATTTAAATTTTATAAAATTTTACGAATCAAACGGAATCTTAGTATATTTATTACTATTCTATTTTATGAAATTCGATGAAACTTACTAACATCATTAGCACAAATATAAATACAATAGTGTTAAACTCGTTCGATGGATGGATTAAGCCAATAAATTATGTGATAAAAACTTATTAGTAATAATCCGAAAGGTTTATATTATGTGGATTTTAGTTTTTGATTTCAGTATTAAAAATTGCAATATCGACACCTATATGCATTTATAAAGGTCTTCTAGCATCCATATACACGTCAACATAATCAAAGAAAATTCGTATATTAAATTTTAATATAATATATGTTTCTTATCACATGATGATATAATTTGATATGTTACTATACATTGAACATTGAATGTTGACTATAGGTGTCTTGATATTCATACCTTCTAAAATACTACATTTCAAAGTTATTAATCTACCAATTTAACACGTATTTGTTTAAATTCTTAACATGACTATTATTGAGTCAAAAATTCAACCGATAATACAATTGACGGACACTTCTATGAAAAGTAAAGCCAGAAATTCAACCAATAATACAATTATAGAGCCCAAAAATTTAATTAATCTTTAAAAATAGTCTTTTATAAGTTGCACAACTTATTACCGCAAATCACATTATATTGCCAATCTAAATAAAATTATTGAGGATCGCGGACGTTTTATTGGTGATCTACGTGACATCGAAAAAGCTTATATAAGTGATAGTGTTCAAAAAGCAAAAATCTGATAATGTGTTGAGGCCGACGAATATACTAAATTCTTTCACGACGTTATTAATCAGAGGTGTCGTCAACTTGCCATATCCGGTATTAGATCCGAAGGGGTGTGGGTCACGAACCCAATGCTGATTAAAAATGTGTTTTTTTGATTATTTTGCAGATAAGTTCAAAAACAAAAAGGTTGGCAGTGTTTTGCTCATTAAAAGAAGTAATTATTTCCATTCGTTGTCTAATGCTCAAGCTGAGAGCCTTGAAGGGCCTGTCACGGAGGTTGAAATCAAAACTGCAATTTGTGCTTGTAGGTCTGACAAATCTCCGGGCCTGGATGGTTTCACTCTTGCTTTTTATAGACACGATCAACATCTTATCCAAAATCGCATAAATCTCGGAAAATATTATCGAAAATCCATAAATCTCGGAACAAATGTTATCCAAAAGCTTATCCGAAAATATATCTAAAATTAAAAAAGTCAACTTTAGTCAACTGAAGGTCATACGATCCCAGGAATCAAGTTTCGATGCCGGAAATAAGACTACGATCCAGGATACCATGCCACGATCTCGGCTACAAGGGTCATGACTGGGTCATTCTCGGTCACGACTTGGAATTTATGGGTCATGACCAGGTCGTTCTCCGTCATGGTCGAGAATTTCTCGATCGCGACTTGAAATTTCTCGGTCATAGCCGAGTCATTGCCGAACCATGACCGGATCGAAAATTTCGAACGAAATTTGCGGCCACAATTTGCGATCGCAAATTTTGCGGTTTGCGTTTGCATGTGAATGGGGTATCTTTGCAAAAAAAAATTAAAAAGGGCAAATTTTTATATGTATGAAAAAGGGTTTTTTTTTTTTGTTAATTTTCCTCATATAAATCATTCAATTAATATTATATTTCACATAATACATTTAAATATCTTCTTTCTTCTTTTATATCACAATATTGAATTTACAATTACAATAATTTAAACTATTATAAAAATCACTTTCATTAAAGAAGTATCAATTATTATTGCATTCAGATATCATTAAATATATGTCTTTCAATATTAACCTGTGAAATCTTTACCCGCTGCTGTGTGCGGGATTCGACGCTAACATAGTGTCATGTGTTTGCCTCGAAGTTTAAGTTTATATATCATTATGAGAAAAACAAATGAAAATTAATAGTATCAAATTAAACATGACACGTAGAACTCACGTTATAGAATTTGAAGATACATTTGCATATTACAATTTATACTAGTATTAAGACTTTTCTTTTTGGGAAAACTCAATACTATGATATTATTTTGCATTATTATTATCCATCTGTATATTGTACGGGTAATAATCTAGTTATATAAATATATTCTGTCAGTAAAAGAAAATTGTTATTCTAGAACAGCTTCTTTAATATCTATACTATATTTTCAAAACTTTTCTTAGATATTTTAGTAACATATTATTATCAAAGAAAATAGTATTATCAAACAGCTTCTTAAATATTTATACTAAATCTTCAAATCTTCATAATGAAAAACATGATTATCGTATATTTATTGTTTTTCTCTATCACTAAAGAATATAGTCATTACTTTGTATTAAAATTTTATCATTTATTATTGGTATTTCTGATAAAATTCACACATTAATATAGACTAATAGTGTAAAGAGTGAGAAGTAAAAAAAATGTACGTTGCTTAAGTGCAGTCCCATACCACCCGTCGGTTGTCCGTCGGTTTCCACCGACGGAACCGACGCCGATGTCATGGCATCGTCGGTCGGTCCGTCGGTTGGAAATCTTCGGATTTCCGACGTTCCCCTTCGGTTTTTTTTTCTTTCTTTTGCTCGTTTGTTTGTACGTTTGTGTGAGGCCAACGGTAAGATTTCAAAAGAAATCCAAGCCAACGGCTAGTTGGCAAACAAACAAAAAAAAATTTAACTTTTTTATTTAACTTTATACCTAAGTTTACTCCTATATATATATACCTATACTCCATACAATTATAATTCACAACATTCTCAACTAATTCTCTCTAAAAATTCTACAATTTATATACCCATTTTATCTACAAAAAATACACACTATGTCTAATCTCTGATTCCGATCTTGAAGAATTGCAAGATATTACGAGTATTTTCGATACGGGTGCCGCAATCAATATTATTAATTCGATAGACTCCGATTCGAACGAAGATGGAGAAAGCTCATTCCCTCCGCCAAGAGCACCAAGACGATTTATTCGTAGAGATCGTGACGCGGCGGGCGAACGTTTATTTTTAGACTACTTTGCCGAAAACCCAACATTCCCGGCGGACTACTTTCGACGACGTTTTCGAATGAGCCTGCCTTTATTTATCCGTATATGTCAAGATATACTATCGCACTCCCAACTTCCACTACCTCCATATTTTGCATATTTTCATCAAAGTCGAGACGCTGTCGGTGCACTTAGTTTTAATGTTTTTCAAAAGTGCACTTCCGCCGTTCGCCAATTCGCATACGGTTGTGCCGCTGATGCATTTGATGAATATTTACATATGGGTCAACAAACATCATACTTGTGTTTGGATAACTTTTGTAAATGTATTTTTCACTTATATTCGAGTACTTAAGAAAACCAACACTCGAAGATGTGCAACGTTTACATCAATGTCATGCCGAGTTGCATGGTTTTCCGGGTATGCTCGGGAGCATCGACTGTATGCACTGGCCTTGGAAAAATTGTCCAGTGGCATGACAAGGTCAATACACTCGAGGTGATCAGGGATGTCCAACGATCATGCTCGAGGCGGTAGCCTCTTACGATATGTGGATTTGCATGCCTTCTTTGGTCCTGCAGGTTCAAATAACGACATCAACGTTTTAAATGAATCGGATTTATTTACTGATTTACTACAAGATAGAGCTCCTCAAGTAAATTTCACCATTGCCGGACAACAATTCACCAAAGGCTATTATCTTGCCGATGGGATATATCCAGAATGGACTACTCTTGTAAAGTCGTTTAAGTTTCCACTAACGCAACAAGAAATACGTTTCAAGAGATATCAAGAATCCGCAAGAAAAGATGTGGAACGAACATTCGGGGTGCTTCAAGGCCGTTGGCAAATCATCAAAAATCCGGCAAAACCATATAGCATCACCAAAATAAAAAGAATAATGTATTGTTGTATGATTTTAAACAACATGATAATCGAGGAAAACGGCCGAAATATGTGTCAACTCGAAGAAGATTATTTGACAAACCCGGTAAATTTACCTCAACGTTCCTGGCAAAAAAGGGTTGCAAGTCAACTACGTATGGACAAGGAATTACCCGATCGAACGGTGCATCATCAACTTCGCAATGCTCTAATCGAACACGTTGCGCAACTCCCACCAAATTTTCGTCAACGTTAATCGTATATTTTTTTTCAATAAATGTAATGTTTTTTATTATTGTAATTTTTTTTTTTAGGAAATGTAATGTTTATTTTTATTAATGTAATGTTTTTATTTTAATGAAATGTGTTTTATTTAAATTATTGTGTTTTAAATAATTAAATAATGGAAAAAAAAACTGACCGTCAAGGATGACAGTGGGCAGTCAGTTGTTAGTCAATTTCAGTCAGTTTTTCAAAAAGCTGACGTGGCGCTGAGTTGGCAAAAACTGACCAGTCGATTTTAGTTAGAAATGGGAGTGGCCTGCAATTGCTTTTTTTTTTATATAGTTGTTACTCAGCACTTATATATTCGTTGAAAATGTTCCTGTCGGTGAAGCCTTTATAATATTACGTAGTAAATTTTATTTATCGAAGATTCACCTATTTTCCAAAATGTTTAATATTTATTATATTACCATGTTAACATAAAAAAAAGTCTGCGTGTAAACACAAGTATAAAACAGGGACAGATCCAATATGTATTTTCTGGGGTCATGGCCCCTCACGAGTTTTTCAACTAATGTAATATTTTGACATTTTGATAATATAAAAATTGTTAATTTCAGTTACGCTTCCAATTCAATTCAAATGTAATTAGACATTTAACCTTTTAAAGAATTGTTAAAAAAGAAGCAAAAGTGATCGTAAGCCTTCATCTTATACTCATCATCTTGCTATTTTTTTACTCCATCATCCATGTGAGATTGCTACTCGATTATTATCATATATCATATATATATATATATATATAAATCTCATCTTATATTTTTATGTCTTAATTTTTACATATAGCAATTGAGGAAAAAAAGAAATTTGTTTATAATGAAAACACTTATACTACTTGTAAAGTTTTTGATGTTTAAAATAAATTATTATGGTGGTTATAGTAACTCATTTATTGTCTTTTATTTATTGTATAATTTAACTAGCGTTTAAATCCGTATATACAGACGGATCGTTTGGACCATTAAAATAAACACTAAGTTAGTAGGTTATATCATTTCAAAACAAAACATTTTAAATATCATGTATTCACTTAATCATATTAATCAATAATTACTTTTTTCGTAAGAATTACAAATCGCACAAACTATGACAAATAAATTGCAATGAATTCGAAGACGAAACTATCAACAAATAAAAAACGACTTATATGATACTAACTTCAATATTCTGAGACTATAATTGTTAAAGAGAAAATAAAAAAGACATACATAATCAACATTTTCATAAGAAAACCCTATAACTTTTATTCTATTGCATGACAAACAAAAACGTTTCAATTTTTCTTCATACAACTTTAACTTATTTTAGAAGTACAATTACAGTCAATTAACCATGTTTAAATATTACAACCGTAAATGGGAATCTAACCGGATGCATTACTTTAACAAGTCACCACAAATAAACCAACCATTTAATCGAACATGTGGTCTAATAGAGCAAAAGTTAACGATACTTAACACATTGTTAAGTAATCTCATGTTTCAATTAACTTTTTGTCAACCGTTCAAATAACAATTATTTGAGAAAGAAATAACAAATGTATAAATTCAACTTTGTAATAAGCTCATAAAGCTCAATTAATTTAAAATTTAAACCTTTTGACTTACAAACATCAAATGCTATTATAATTTAATTGAGATATATACAAAACATATGGAATAAATCTTTTAGATTTTATAGATAATAATATATTTTCTATGCAGGTTATCTAATAGTACATACATGAGTTTTGATGGAATAAATTTTCAGATTTTATTAGCCAATTAAATTTTTGATGATACCATCAACAAATTCCTATATTAATATTGTCTAATGAATTGATAATTATGTGGTTGAAATAAAGAAGTACAAATATGTTATCGTCTTTCTCAATATGGTTTGACCCAAACCTTTTCGATAATATTACCTGACCTGGTTATATACAGAGTCAATCTTTAGATCTGTCACTGATGTCACTGATTTAAAAGGTAATTACTAAATAGGCGATTCAACGATCATAGCATTAAATTAAATTAAATTTAAAAGCTAATTACTAAATAGGCAATTAAACTATCATAGCATTAAATTAAATTAAAAATTACAAGGAATTTCAAATTGTAATCCATGACTACGTACTTTAAAATGGTACTCATGTCATTCAAATGAGTTTTAACTTTTGATACAATTCTGTTAGGTCAATTTACATCTGTTTTTTTTTCTCTCTTTTTTTGAATTTTATTAGTATCATTATGCTTAATTCTTTTATTATTAAAACTTCGAAACTTCACAGTGTCTCCATGTAAATTCGCATAGAATGATGTTACTGGGCCCAGTAAGGAGCCCATTCTTGCATGTTTTACCGTTAAATGAACCTAGTCGCTTTTGGTTTTGGGTTTACAGAAGGTCAAAATCAAATGATCAATAGGAAAGGCCCTATTAACCTTTTTTTTTTTTTTTTTTTTGGTATAAAAGACTAATACATAGTGTCTTTCTTTTTCTGTTGACAAATCTTTTCAAAAAGTTTTTACACTTTACGGACCATTCGAATTCATAGTCCAGATTACTCCTAACTTCAGCGATAATGTACCTAGAAATATGCTGTTACCTATAGTCTTATCTTGCAGAACTTCTTCTTTGTAATGGTGAAATGTCGTTTCTATAATATCTATTTAGGTATGCCAATTAATAAGAATGTTTTTAGTATCAATGATTCATATCGCCTTAAAGAGAATCACATATATTTTAACAAATTAATCCACTCAAAATCTCCGTAATATTGATGGATTGTTTAAATACATCTGCTGCAATATTTACATCGAATTCGAGTGATTGCCAAATATTTACACAAAATTTATGTCGATTGTGTAAAAGTTTTATGTTTGGACAGTATCAAAAAGAAAGATATGATGATGTACGTGTCTAACACATGTGTCTAAAAAGTATGATTATAGCATAGTGTATTTGGACCGTACTACTATCACATGTTATGCTTTGCTCTTTTATCGTCCATTTAAATGCTTTTTTTATCCAACCTTCAAAAGGACAATTCTCCATTTAATATATAGGGTAGGTACAAAATATACTAGGTACCACAAAGTTAAATAATCTTGAATTATTTATAATTATAATTAAAAATAAACACAAATTCAATCTACTGACCAAAACTATTTAAGAGACTAATTCTTTAACTTATCTTTTTAACAAACTAATCCTACATTGGTCGCCCAAATAAATGATCCGATCGATCACCAATTAAAATTCAAAATATAACCGTCTTTTAACAAAGTCAAATACTAACTAATTTCATTAATATTAATTAATTATCCGGTCAAAAGCTAAGAAATAAAAAAAAAATCATGATCGCATGTGAACCAGGGCAATCACCGACCATACGAGTGAACCCGAATGTAACATGTGGCATTGAGCCATGGGAGACCAAGTTTGATCGCCTATATATAATTATATATTTTGGTTCCTAATATATGTCACGTTTATCATTCTCATAGTACTCTATCATTTGTTTAGTTTATACACAATATTCATAAACACTTGATCACATCATCTTTAATCAATATTAAAAAATTCATCGTCAGTCTGTCACAACCCGTTGGTCTCAACTAGCAGGCCCGATTTTGAGGGGGTGCCGGGTATGCGACCGCACAGGGTCCGAAATTTAGCCAATATATATTATATATGTTAATATATCACTTTACGTAAAACAAATCATAAATGTAAAGTAGATAAGTTGGCAATGAACCCTCTTGGAATTCTCATTCTTTTTTTTTTCTTTTTTGAAAGGCTTTTCCATCATTTTTGATTAACCCGTTATTATGACCCATTTAACAATTTTATCACATTAAGACTAACTGATTATAATTTATAAGCCCAATACTTATAAAATATTGTTATATATAAAAAAAACTTAGGGCTCATTTTTATTTTTTGCATAGGGTCTTTGAAATCAATGGACTGGCCCTGTCAACTAGTATATATAATAGAACGAATATGACTTGAATCTTGAATTCTTAAGAACAATCCAAAGAATATTATTGTAATATTTGCGTGGAAAGATTACTTTATCCATACTAAAATCCGTTTCTATAAAATTTTGTTATGGATATATTTGGCTTGCGGGTTTATTGAAGTTTATGAGAGTTTAAGTTTATTATTTCTATAAGCTCATGCTTCTAGACTTCTGGCTTTGTTTGGTAGACAAGATTTTAAGAATTTATTGAAAAAATAAGCTCCAGAAAAAAAAACTACTTGAAGTAGCTTTTAAAAATAAGCTCCAACCTTATGCAAGGATAAGTTACGTAAATACTCCTTATATCATTATATATCATCTACTTTTTGTCTTTTTATGTCAATTTATATCTTTAAACTCCATCTACTTTTACCAAACACTTATAAAAACGAAGTTTCAGTTTCTAGCTTAAAATATAAATTTCAGTTATCAATTCTAGCCTATAAATTATAACTCTAACTATCGGTTAATTTTGTTGAATGCACCCTATGTGGTTTAGTTGCTTGTATGCTAACAAGATGTATACAACTAGTTGACATTTGACATTATTGACTGCACATAATCAACTGATATCAATTATCGGAATTTATCATCAGTGACGACCTTTAAGACATTTAAGGGGAATTTTAATACTTGCACGGAAAAAGAAAAATAAAAATAAAAATAAAAAGTGTTATGATCAACTGTAATAATTTCCACGTGTATATAATGAATTGAGTACTATTTTAACTTACAAGGGTATAAATAAACAAGTAAAATAACCTAAGGGACTGGTATTCCCGTTAAATTAAAAATAATCAAGTTCTGAAAAATACTCCTTTTTTTTGGTTTTGTATTGGTAACTGAGCGAGCATCTCACATGCACAAAACAACCTTTTTCAGTTTTGCATTTTGTCCACATTTGATTTCACCCATTAATTAGTAATATCTGTAAGTGTCATTGTTTAAATCCATGAGCTTCTTTTTCTCACAGCTACTTGTATTTCTTGCTATTTTCCTTTCTTTTATCTTCACCTGATCATGGCAATGTGATGTTTTTACTGACAAAACTTTCAATACTTAAATGATATATAGTATTTGTTTTGCTATATATTGTAGCTCTTATTATTGGCTTTTGGTATCAGTTACAGTTTCTGCATTTTTCAGACTTTAGCTCAGGTAATCTGCTCTCTATGATCATTGAAGCTTTTACTCAGTTCATATTTAAACTTCAATATTTTGGATATCGTTTTCTGTTTGTTTGGGTCATCCTTTTGTAACTTATTATGAATCTTAGGTGTGTTTGGATTAGTGTTAACTTGATTATGCCTGAAAAATAAGTAGATGTTGATATGCTTACTTTTAAGTGTTTATTCCTTCTAGAGTAAGTAGATAAATAGTTTTCAAAAGGGTGTTTGGATTTGCTTTTTTATTAAGTAGATAAACACTTAAGAAAGCAATCTCTAACACCCCCTAATAAGAATATCATAATCATAGATTCATAGTCACTTTTACACCCACATTTAAAAAAAATGACTAATTATCACGACCTCAAGTTGCAATAATCAATTTAAACACACATCCGAACACATTTATATGTTAGGAATTCTTGCAATTCAATTCCATAGCAATTTCAGACACTGACATAACCTTTATTTATTGATATGAAGAGTCATAACGAGAAAATGGTAGTGGGAACGAAGGCGAAAAACAAAATGAAAACATGTGTCCAACTTGATTTTGTTATCAATGTTGTAGAGATTAAGCCATGGCCTCCATCTAAGTCATTAATATCACTTCGATCTGCACTGATACAATGGGAACACGGTGACAAGAATTCAGGGTCTACTAAACCAGTTGCTCCTTCATATGTTTCTGGTTTTGGTGTTGGTGATGGTAAAATAGAGTTTAACGAATCTTTTAGGCTTCATGTGACATTATCTAGGGAGAATGAAACTTTTGTGAAGAATTGTATAGAGTTTAATTTGTATGAACCTCGAAGGGACAAAACGGTAAAAGGCCAGTTGTTGGCTACTGCAGTTGTAGATTTTGCAGAACATGGTATTGTTCAAGAGAGTTCGATGATTAGTGTGCCTATGTGTTGCAAAAGGACTTTTGGTAGTGCAACTCAACCTATGCTATACGTTAAAATTCAAATGGTTGGGAAAAATAATCCTTTGAGGTCATCATCATCTAGAGACAGTTTAATCAGCCAAACATCCATCGATAAAAATCGGTTTGAGTGTGTTTCTGTTTTGATGAATGAAGAGTATGCTGAGGAAGCTGAAACTGATTCCAGTACCGATGATGATGATATTTCCTCTCAGTTATCGCTGACTGCTGGTTCTGTGACGTGTGGATCCAATGGGATTTATAATCCTCAAAGAGAGGTACTTGTATTTGCTACTTTTCCTCTTTTTTTCTTTTTTTTTCTGTGTGAAGTGATGCAGTACTGAGGCATGCTAGATAAGCTATGGAAAAATTTGTTGCATACCCAGACAATAAAATGGGTAGCTTTTATCCACGTCACTTTTAAAACAAATTGAAAAATGCTTACAAATATGTTCTTACCTTTTGTCCAAGTAACCGGTTACCATGTTGCATACATCGATACATAATTGTTCTGTTTGTTGCATACTTAGACAATAAAAAGGGTAGCTTATATACATGGAACATTTGGTAGCAGTACATTGCACTTTTAATGAATTAACCCGAAAAAAAATACAGAAACACTTTTGAGAGGGAATTAATTTATTTTAGAATACCTTTTTGAGTAATGCTATTGATTATTTATATAGGACATTGCTATTCTTTTCAAGTTTAACTAAAACTGAAAAATTAAAAATTACTGGAATTCTCTTTAATAGCATGTCATTGAAAAAAGTTCTCTAAATATGGGGAAGAATAAAAACTGGATCCCCAAATGATGGAATTCAGTACTAACTATGGGGTTTAGGAGTTTGGTGTGTCAAAAGTTGAGTCCTTTCCGTAGGTTGACCCATTTATTGTCAAAAGTTAAGACCATTCTGTGGGTTGACCCCTTTACTGGTTTGTCAAAAGTTCGGGAAAAGTTTTACCCTGTAAAATAAAAAAATGTTCAGTTTAGAAGGTCAAGATTTCACACGTTTCAAAGGATCAAATGGGTAAAAAATGGTTAACGGGTTCAAACATTTCAACGAACCAAATGGGATATTTGTTGCCCAAAGTGTATTTTGAATGCATGAAACCTCCTAAACCATGTTATTAAAAAGTTAGCCTATTATTAAATTACTATAACTTCTTTAATCATATTTGACACTAATTTATCTAATAATAAAGTTTTAGTGTCAACAGCCAACCCGTTTTGACCCATACCAAAAAAAATTAACCATTTTGACCCATTGCCAAAACTGCCTGACCCGCCCATATTGCCACCTATAGTCACCCTATAATCAAAAGTTATGTGTGTCTTCCCAAACATTTGCAGTGTTCGATAAATGTCTCAGCTAGTTGCTCATTGACATGGTCAGCAAGCCACACTTGTAAGTTTGTGGGAGTTTTGAATAAGTTATTAACCTGGTGACCATCAATTGCAGAATGAATGTGAAGCCATATGTGGAAGTGCAGGAAAGGTTAATGATCAAGAATTCTCAGTTAAGAATAAAAGAGCCGCCTATGAAGAACGTATCTCATCATCAAAAGATTTATATTTTGAGCTAGAGAATGCTCGTACCACTTTATCAAATATCCGTAACTCAAGATTCACTATGCTGTCACAAAGGGCTGATTCTCAAAATGTTAAACTGTCAAAGTCGTCTATTCCAAATGATGGAACAACTGAACAATCTCGTAAGTTATTTCAACTTTTCGATGCAAGTCAAAGTGGGCAAGAAAGTCAAATCATTGGAGATTTTGGTTTTGATGCTGATAGATTAAAGAATGCGAAATCTATTGGTTCTTTATTGGATTCAGGCATTAGCAACGGATATTTAAGGACTAGCAAAACCGTAGAGAAATTCAAAAATGTTGGTGTTAACGAA
The DNA here is from genome assembly GCA_963921325.1 of Logfia minima. NCBI lineage: Eukaryota > Viridiplantae > Streptophyta > Magnoliopsida > Asterales > Asteraceae > Logfia > Logfia minima. The sequence goes on from OY992768.1 coordinate 27,491,147, forward strand.
AAAAAAGATGTAAGCAAAGTACAACACTTAGAACAGAGAGTACAAAATCTTGAAGACGAACTAAGAGAAGCAGCAGCTATTGAGCTCAGTCTTTATTCGGTAGTTGCAGAACACGAGAGTTCCATTAGTAAAGTACATGCTCCTGCACGACGCCTTTCTAGGCTGTACCTACATGCATGCAAACATAATTCTTCAAGGAGAACAACTTCAGCAAGAAGTGTAGTGTCGGGATTGATTTCGGTTACAAAAGCTTGTGGAAACGATGTTGCAAGGTACAAAATGAGTTCCCTCATTTTCAACTAAAATTATTCAACTGATTCTGTTTCTGAATACAGATTGACTTTCTGGTTGTCAAATTCCGTTGTGCTAAGAGCGATAATACACAAATCTTCTGATAAAGGAAACAATGAGACCATATCTTCATCTTTAAACGAGAGCAGCAGCAGTTTAAACAATGATTGGGAGGACCCTTGTATGGTTACTTCTGTTCTTGAAAAATTAGAATCTTGGATCTTCTCACGCATTATTGAGTCCATCTGGTGGCAGGTACTCGAATTTAGTTAGAGGGGCTGAGGGGGCAAAATGGGTGGGTCTTGTTACCGGTTAAAACAGTTTGGTTCAACGGCTTGGGCAATAAGTAAAACGAGTCGGGTTGGCCCGAAACACTTTTTGTCCACATTTTTTCTTGATAAAAGAATAATCAACGTTCAATTATGACAACAAAATTTATAAAGTGTTCAATAATGATCTAATTGTTTGATGAAATCATAAAATGATATAGGAGGTTTTATTCACTAAAAGTTAACTTTCAGCAAATTTTGACACATTTGGCCCATTTATTTATAAGTAAATGAGTCGAAACTGCAATCACTTTACTTTTTTGTCCGGCAAAGATTTATAAAATTCTACATTTATCTAACCTCTTTCTCAAACATTTTAGACTCTTGCTCCTTATATGCAAACCACCGCTGCGAAGGGAATCATTAGAGACATAGATTCAGAATCTAATACATCTTGTAAGACAATGCGTGATCACGAGCAAGTGAACACCTCTCTGGAGCTTTGGAAAACGGCTTTTATGGATGCTTGTGAAAGAATTTGTCCTGTTCGAGCTGCAGGGCGTAATTGTGGTTGCTTGAGTGTGCTATCTATGTTGGTAACATTTTTTTTACTATGCTACTTAAAAATGGTACATCCATAACGATCTGATGTACGTTTTTTAACACTCTTTACTATATAGATAATGGAGCAATGCATGTCTAGATTAGATGTAGCTATGTTGAACGCCATCCTTCGTGAATCAGACGAAGAGAGTCCAACTGACCCTGTATCAGACCCCATTGGTGATGCTAGGGTTCTTCCTATTCCATCAGGGAAAGCAAGCTTTGGAGCTGGTGCACAACTAAAAAAGACGGTGAGTAAAAGTAAATCTAAACTTCATTCCAATTTTCTTTCCCTCCGTTCAATGTTTTCATGTTTTTCATCATTTTATTAGAAAGGAAAATATACACCCTACTAGTTTTCATTTACGTTGTATTCTCGAGTATTTTTTTTGTGGAAAAGAATGGGATGGAAAAGAAAAGAAAAGGAAAGGATGGAAAAGAATGTAATATAAGATAATTTGTATGTACTCTCGAGTCGGAAGGAAAATAGTTAAATATATTGTTTTCCTTCCCAATCATCTCAAAATTGGGAGGAAAAGATTTATAACAAAAAATCCACCATAATCCTTTCCTTTCCATTCCTTTCCTTCCTACAGAAAAACTCGAGAATGACTTTTTTTTTTTTTTTTGGATAACATGTCAAAACGGGTAACTTTCTGTGGTTGGGTCAGGCCCCGTTGCTTGGGTCTAACACTTTCTTGTCCATCTTTTGTTGAGTTTTATATAAAGTTAAATGTTTCTTTTAGTTGACATTTTCCTTTTACCAATTTGACAGTCAGCACGAATTTTAATACAAATCAACTAAATTGTAGGTAAAAGTCTAAAATGCATAATGGTATAGTTATAGACTAATGAGAACTCAATGTTTAACAACTTCATTCAGAGTCTTACAAAAGTTAAGCAAAATGAGCAAACATAAGTCATGTTAGTACTATAGAAACAATTGTTATCTTTTCGGTCTGTTACTGCAACTCATCTTTTGAAACCACTAACGCATGTTGCTTTGGTTTGGTCAAGGACAGATAGGAAACTGGTCCAGTTGGCTAACGTATCTATTTGGCTCACCAATCACATTTCATCTCCTTACTGCACTGAGTGAACTCATGATGATGCCAAAGGATATGCTCTTAAGCAGTACAATTCGAAAAGAGGTTTCTATCTTTAGAAAACCAAAAACTATTCTTCAACAGTAAATCTAGTGTTTTGTTGATCAATTTATTTACAAATGTAAATTTTGTTGATTTTGAAGGTTTGTCCTACTTTTGGTATCCCACTAATAAAGAGGATTCTTGATAGTTTTGTCCCAGATGAATTTTGCCCAGACGTGATACCGGAGGTGGTTCTTGAAGCTCTGGCTTCAGAGGTCAGTTTCTCCACATTCTTTTTTTTTTCTTTTGTTTCTCATTGTTGAATGTCGCCTACCAAGGATGGAAGGACACTTAATTTATGGATACAGGTAGAAATGGGTCGGGTCGGTCCAATTGTGACCTCAAGCACTTTTTGTCCAAAGCAGTAATGCGTTGTTGAATATGATTATGAAAAATATGTTACTACTCTAACAATCATGTATTTTTTAATAAGGCGATTAAATAGGTTGTACTGTAGCATGAATAAAAAAACACTCTGGGAGACTTTAAACCCTTTTCTCTTGCCATCAATGCATACAAATCAACATAAAAGATAATTGCAATCTTAATTCGGAGGAAGTTGAAACCGGAGCTTAAAATTGTAAAAACATTTTCCTTGAAATGTCTTAGCTAACTTTACTAATCGATTTGTTATGCATCATTGATCAGGATTTAATCGAGAGTAGCGAAGATTGTATCACTAGTCTACCTTGTCCAGCAGCTCCTATCATATATCATCCTCCTTCTGCATCTTTAATAAGTTGCATCTTAGGAGATGATGGTAACCGGGCTAAGTTATCACGTAGTGGATCTTCAATCCTACGTAAGTCAAATACAAGCGACGATGAACTAGACGAATTGGATTCACCCTTGACTTCAATCATTGACTCAGTAGCTGCATCAACAAAGCCCATTTGGACATTGAAAGACAGCAATATTATTAGGTATCAACTTCTTAAACAGGTGTGGATGAATAGCGATTAGCGACCATGTTATAACTTACAATGCAGAAACTTAAGCTGCCAGAAATGTAAATATCGACAACCATTGCTATGCTATTTAAATTATGTTTATGTTCAAGAACTAATCTTTAACCCATGATTTCTATTGAAGGTATCAGAATAAAATTTTAGAGAAGTAGTGATTTTAGTATAATTATTTCATTAATACTAACGAAACGAGTTGCTTCCCTACTTCCATCAGAATACATACTTCCCATCTAAATATCTGCATTTGGAAAATGTAATATGAAACTGCTTAGTAGGTGAAACTGTTTTGGTCCTAAGAAACCAATAGTAAATATGCAATAAATACAAAAACAAATGAGCTTTGATCAAAGCCAGAATACTAGTTTCTTATGAAAATCACAATCAAGTTGACTTTGACCAAAAAGTCGGTTCTAGCGGCTGTTTTCTATAATTGATTAGCTCAACAAATAATAATATCATACGTAAACCTATTTCAAAATTAAAGTCAAATATACTTATTATCAAACAAATCATTTTTATTTCCATTGATTTTATAGAGATCACAATAATAATAATAATGAGTTTGATGGTAAACGTTTTGACGAGTCCCATTTTAAGATTGTTGTAATTTACTAAGCAGTTTCTGATGGACGTAGGGAAGCAACTCGGAGTCGGCTTTTACAAGTAGTCGGGTTGTAAGCTCCGTAACCTGGCTTTTGTAAGATTTGACTATCACTAACCTTTTTTTGTTTTCTTTTGTGTTTAGATATTAAACATCATAAAAAATAAATTTTTTATGAATTGTTCAAACACATAGTATTTGATATTACGTCAATTTGCAATTCTAAAATTTTTATTGAAAAATTGAAATTCTCGAATATAAATTGACAACATAAAAACATAATTAAACCTGTAAATTAAGGTATACAATTAATAAAAATACACGTTTAATGGTTCATTTTTTAATTTTTTGATAACTACGACATGTGTAAAAAATGAAGCAATTAAAATTGAAGACTTTAGAGGTACCCCAAAAGATGGACAAATTGCATACGTCATTAGCAAATACCTTCTTCGAATCCGGACATTTTCTATAATTGACAGCTCTGTAACTACTAACGGTTCAAAAGTCAAAGTCTTTTAAAGTTTGACTGATTTAGTACACAACGAGCCGTTATCCGGATAATGACTAAGCACCTTGCAACCGACATTCACAACCACGATCTCGTCCATCCAACAACGATCACAAAACTCGCACAGAGCTCGCAGCCTGTTTTTGGTTACGTGGTCTCAAACTCATGTATTTAAGAATTATATAATTAATACTATATTATCAACATATAGTTGGTTAAATGACGAAATTGATCAACATTTATTTATGAATTATATAATTAGGGGTGAGTTAAAATAAGAATAACAAAAAAGTAGAGAATGAGAGTACCAATAGAATCTCTCTATTGAATTACAAAACTCATTTCCACTTTAACCTTTAAATTTATATATCTCATAAATCGTATGTCAATAAATTATAAAAATTACATATTCGGAATTAGTATTTTTGTACCTTTAATTAAAGATCTCACAAGCTATACTTCTGACGAATTTTTTTTGCGGGTCTTAAAAATATAATCACATGTGATTTATGATACAAATTTAAAATTGGTACACGATTATTTATTCTTGATATACTTTAATTAATACGTGATTACAACTTAATATTTATTCACATGAATATTATAAATAAATTTTTTAAAAATTGCGTTTGTTTTCAGTAAAAATCACATGTGATTGCTAGTTTGATATTTAATCATATATAATTGGACATATAATCACATAGGATATGGTATATAATTACATGTGATTTTCAATTAAAAATTGATCTTTGATTATTAACTTACCGATATATGATAATTCATATATGATTATTATTTAAAATCACATGCGATTGTAGATATAATCGCGCGTAATTATTATTTATTGGTTAAATCACATGTAATTTAACATTATGAACTTTTAAAACCCATTAAAAAATAGAAAAAGGATTTCGTTGAAAGTATATAATGTGAGATCTCTAATTAAACATAAAATAACGCTGATTCTAATGGTGTAATTCTTATAATTTATTGATGTACGATTTATGATATATTTAATTTAAAAAAAAAAAGTGAAAATAAAATTTTAAAATTAAGCAATCTCATTAGTTCTCATGTTCTTTAATTTTTCAGCATTCAAGCTTTCCTCGGTGTAATTAATACTATAAATACGACAAGCTATAACGTTTAATATCAACAAGCCAACAATGTATGCAGAACTCGTAAGGACGATTTATGTAAATTATTTTAGGATTATTTTTTTCAAATCCAGACATTTAATCGTTGAATTGCCGTCATGTAAACGTGTGCCATACACGTACATCACGTGATTTTTTAAAAACTTTGAGATGATTTTGAGGCTTGTTTCCACACAATTTCGCTCCTCAGTCCTCACGAGTGGCAGCTTGAAAATATTGCAAGTGTTAAATAATAATTTAAAAAGCATTTTTATGGTCCACTCGTTCTATTTCCACGTGCGACTTTGAATTCTAAACTTAATGATGACGTGTGTTCTTGTCATTGTTTTATAGATATGGTCACGAATTAACACAAATAGTTGTTAGAGAATCTAGAATGAAAATAAAGTAATTATGATTTTAGTTTGATCCTATACGTAATCCCTAAAGTAGCGCATACAAAGAGATTAAAAAATCAAAACTCATTATGTTATTTTTATAAGAAAAATGATATATAGATTTAAAATTTATACCTAAAACGCATTTTGGATTGAGTTTTAAATTAGAATGATAATTTTATTGAGAATGGGGGAATGAATTCTAACGATTCATTTGGTAAAATCCAATTTTGCTTCAACGTTATTTAAAGTTAATTATCTCAAAAACGACTAGTCAAAAAATTATAAAAATTACACCATAAAAATCAGCATTTTATTTTACGATTAGACATCTCACATGTTATACTTTCGACGAATTTTTTTGTTACGTGTTGAAAACTGGTAACACAGTAAGCGACTAACACATGTGTTACCAGTTTTCAAAATCCATCAAAAATATAAAAAAAAAAAATTCGTCGAAAGTATACCTTGTGAGATGTCTAATCAAAGAGAAAAAACGTTGATTTTTATGATGTAATTTTTATAATTTTTGATTAGTTGTTTTTGAGATATTTAATTTTTAAAAATATTAGAATTTTTTTATTTTAATGAAAATGAATGATTAAGATTAATTCATATATTCTTACAAAAAATCTCATTATCATTTTGAACTTAACTTTAACACATTTTATATATGCAACTGAATAATTACACATTTTGTGTGCACTTTTTACCTCAATTTTTCAAACATAAACATTCAACCCTTATTTTTTTTATCTAACAACATCTAAGTTAGTTGTTATTAACTATACAACTAATTTCACTTCTCTTTTATAATGTGAATGTTATCTTTTGTTGTTCAGCAAAATTTAAATACAACTAAATGGACAACTGAGTAAATAAGTAAATAACACAATGGGAGAGGTGGCGGAATATTTAAGTTGAGGGTGAAAAAAAATTGTTCTTTTTTCTATTATTTTAAGAGGGTAAAAATTAAAAAAAAATCAATTAAAAATAATTTTTTATGTCATTTGAAATTTTTATGCTTGGTAATTTTGTGAGAGGGAATTAATCACCAAACTAGATTAACCTTCTTCATACTAGGTTTCATCCATTCAAAACTACGTACCTATAGTTCTTGGAGCAATCCCGCACATCTTAAACTCTTTTTCCCAAACACCTTCGGTTTCTATTTTTCCATATTAAATACGCCGCAATCCAAACTACACCTCTCCACAATTCTTTCAACAAAGAACTACCTAAATTGATGTCAACCGAGGTAACAATTCCTCACTATCCAATAACCTACATCTCCCCATTTTTCACCACTTAAATACTTTGTCCCATACCATCATGAATTCATTACACAATAACAAAGAATGATCTACTGTTTCAATATAATCATCACACATAGAACACAATAATGAATGTAAATCAATACCACATTTGTCCAACTCCACTCGGACCGGGAGAGATTTCCTTCTTGCTCTCCAAATAAACACATTAACCTTGCTCGGAATTGCCTTGGACCTTAATGTCTGCTGCCCCGCTAACTCTTCAAATTGAATGATTAGGTTCGAGTTTTAGCATAGAATTGATGAGAATATGTTTTTTTTTTATCTTCGTACACTTCCCCTACAAAGAATATGATTAACAAAGTTATTAGAAGTGATTTTAAAATGGAGAAAGAGTCATCCTATAATATTGTAAACGAGGAGAGAAGAAAATGAATTTAATATATTTTCATTTTTCACTCTATAATTATTGGTATTTATATATTGTTTCTAACATTTTATTTTGCTATTTATAGCGGGTTTTGAAGGTCTGATTTAGTTTTATTTTTGTATATAAGAAATAATAAATGAAAGAATAGAAGAATGGTTATAGAAATGTACAGTTTTATTATTGTGCTAATACATTTTGAATACATTGATTTGAGTTACAGAAGAAACCAATTGGATTACTATATTTGGTCGATTAATATATGTATGTGAGTCAAACGTGTATTTCTAAATTGATGTGTTATCACAGAACTATTAGTATTTTTTTTTAATTTGATTTATTAGCAATGAAAATTTTAATTCTTTAAAAGAAATTTGTTTTAGTATTTGCTTTTAAATTGACAGATGTCAGATAAAACAAATTAATTCATTCAATTATAATTAACTCCGGTTATTATAACTAATATCACTTGTGATACAGACTAGTATCACATGTGATAACAACTTGTATCACGTGTGATGACGATTAATATCACATGTCATAAAAACTATAATTTCATGTGGCTGTAGATATTATTGATTGAAGTGTAATCACTTGCAGTTACATTTTGTTATTCTATTCACATGAGATTATATTTGTAATCAGATAGATTTCAACCCTAAAAGTATTTATCACATGTGATAACATCTAAATATCATATGTGATAACAGCTAACTGTCACATGTGATAACAACTACAATCACATATGATCATAGATATTATCGTATGTTGCCGAAGATTTCACTTTTGCAAAATATCATCAAATTGAAGTGCCGGAGATTTCAAATGTTGATGTATCTTATTTTATTTTAATAGTGAACGAAGATGGAGGCAAATATAATTTATTGATAAGTGTGTAACTGTATATGTTTTTATGTATGTTTATAGTTAGTTTATTAATTATTTTAGACATTTGTTGTAGATTTTGTACTTAATTTGTTCATATTTGTATAATTAGTACTTAAAAGCTGAAGTATTGAAGATGAAGATATTCAAGGGTTGAAGTGCAAATTCATGAGAATTCGCGGTTAATTACTCTCTGAGTTATATCTTGTATTCGCCATAGAAGAGTTAAATATCTTAAAGTTATAGATAATATCTGAAGACTTAATGAAGAAGATTTATTATTAAAATTCATTTTTCAAACAATTTAAGATTTAGATGATAGCTGATAGGGACTGAAGGCTATCTTGTACATTACGAATAAGAAGGCTAGATACATTAGAAGATAGTTAGAGGATCAAATTCTGAACTCCAACTCGTCGAGCCTATCACACAACTCGCCGAGCCAAACGCGGTAGACTCTTTTCTATAAATAAATACTGTTGTATTCATTAGAAGGAAACAATTGATATTTGTATTTTTCTTCATATTAGTTTTTCATGAATATTTGAGCATTCACAATCATTATAAAGACGCTAAGGCGTAATCAACCTTTTGATTGAAGAAATAATAGTATTGTTTGCAAGTATGTTGTTCTCTATTTATGAATTATTTACATTAATTGATTGTTTATTCAACTAGTTTGTCTATGAATTATTATAATATTTTACGCAGATCAGTTGTTTGTATTGAATAGTGAAATATATTTTGGTTAAGAGATTTATGTTATGACACTTCTCAAGATCAGTTTTGAAAGTATTTATTATTTTATGATGAATTATAAACTATAATGTTTTTGATTGGTAAACCATTTCATGAATCTCCCACCAATATGATATGGATTAGTGATTTGAAAAATTAATTGTTTTAGAGTTTAGTTGAATAGATTTCGATTTTTAGACTAGAGCTCGTCGAGTTATTTGTCTGGATTTAATATTGGTTTTAGCTATATATTTGTTGTTGATTAATTACTTATAGATCTTTGTTCATCTCAGTTGATCTAAATGTATATTTAACTGCATATAAGTTAATTATATAATATAATGATATTTGTCTTCTACATTTGACATCTTTGGATCAAGTCACTTAATTATTATTTCGTGATCTGAATTTGGTTTTTACTAGGGTCAAATTCAAAATACTAATATTTTTACTAATTTTACTAGTCAACTACTCACATGATCATAATTTCTAAGATATCATTACAATTTTTAAATAATATTTTTTTATTTATTTAGTATGTTTTAGTAGCTCTAATTTAGTCGCTCGTTCAAAGAAGCATAATTGGAGATATACTTTTTACTCCGATTAAAAAGGCAATTTTGAAAAACATAGTTGAAGATGGGTTAAGTGTCAATTTTATTTGCTCCCTAAATTAAATATCTCATTCATCAATGTACAATAAAAGTTGTGCATTGTAAGAATTGTAAGGAACATAACGTACAATAAAACAAGCAGAATGTACAAGTGTTTGTACTTGCAAGAAGTTGTGGTATATCTGGGACTTGCAAGAACGTACAGCTATTGTTCATCATCTTCTTCATTGAACACAACATCAACCAACAAATAAAAACTTTAAACAACATATAAGATATAGATCAACAAGAAACCAATACGAATTAATCGGAGGCGATGCCACCGCAGTCACCATCCGATTTTAATCGACCGTCGTCCTATACTTCGTTCAATGAATTGGTTTCTGCTGTAGTTGGGTGTGGCCGCTGCCGCCGGAGTTTCTCTATAGCCATTTCGCCGGAGATCTAGATCTACACCTTGCAACGATATGTAACGACTGGAGGTGATGACGATAGGTAGAAGTGTTTGGGTTTTACGGTTCTTGATAAAAGTAGATAAAAAAATAGAACGTTAGATTTGTATACTTTTTGTTAATTTTGTCTAAAGTTTGTAAATTTCACTAGTAAAAGACGTCAAATTTGATATAGTTTCAACAACAAATTCAAATAAAATTTACATTTTCACATTATAATGTACTTTGTATATCGTATAAAACTTCTTAATATTCTACGTTTAAGATTTAAATTTAAACTATTTAAAGAGTCGTGTAAAGTTGTTAATTTGAGATTATTGATTTCGAAAGATAACGTTAGCTCTTAGAATTATTTAATTAAAGAGCTATATCGATAAAATATAAAAATTGAGATAATAAAATATATATATATATATATATATAAATTGATAAAAACAGACATAATAATTAAGCATCTAAATAAATATGAGCATTTATAACCCCATTAAAAATACATCTAAGGCTTCGTGCTTTTATTTTTTCAAAATCTAGAAACATACAAAATTAATTAAAATAGTCTCTACCTTAATAAAAACACACTTTATATATTGAAAATAGATAATAAATTATTGTTATTGTTACGCTCTACGTATAACAAAATACCATGTACGGAAGGGGATAAGGATGACATGGCACCGTATTTTTCTATAACAGGATATGTAAGAATTATTTCATTACGTAACCTCTAAAATGTTAAATTTAAATTATAATATTACACGACGATATGTTCATAGACGGTGTATTTCTTATTTGTCGGGTTACACGGTTTAGTTTACATAGATAACAAAACACCGCATTGTCTTTTACTTCTTTTAATTAACGTCGAAGAAATAATATTATTTTAAAAATCGATCGAAGCTAGAACAAGTACAAATACAATTGAAAGAACAGTGTCGGTTGTGTCTACTCTAAAAATAAACATAATTCATGCAATTTAGTGACATAAATTCTACTTATTCGATTTATTAATTTATTTTTTATATTTATCGATCATCTTTTTAAACATATTTAGAGTTATATACGAAGTATTATGTATACGTAGCATTTCTTTAAACAGAAAACTCACCTTCTGAATTTAAAAAATTATAAGAGTCGACAACTACTCGAGCGCAAGGTAAAAATAGCATCTAAATTTGTGTGACTAAGCATAATTTTAAAGATTAATTGTTTTATCTGTTAAAATAATATGTAAAAATCGAGAGAAAATAATAATAATAATTAATGATATATTAAAATGTGAAATGATGAATATCGGATTAGACAAGATATGCATATTTGAATCTATTTAACATAACTCATAAATTAAATTCTAGAATCTCTACGGAAATCCCTAGAATGCCTACGTACTCCCTCAATATTTTCGAGGCAAATTACCCAACAATTCTTTGAATTGATCCTATTGAAAAATTAAGAAAATAGGCAAAAATTAAGAAGATAGACCGTCATATTTTCATTAAACACCCTAATTAAGTTGTTAAGTTTTAAATACATTTGGTAATTAGAAAAAAAGAATGTGTATATACGTTGTGACCAAAAGAGTAAATAATGGTGCTAAATTTCTCCGTCTACAAGCAACAAGATAATTATAATCGTTTCATTTTAAAGTATTTTGTTACTAACATATATTTTCTCATTTTCCGAGATCACTAACATACTAATTTGAATATTAATGCTCTTTTTAACCGAATCACCACGACACTATTCCGATCGTGATGAACCGTAATGACTATACGATTTTGTCACAACGAATCACTCCCAGTAGTCTTAATAGTTAAGAACCGGTTTGTGGTAGTTTGAAGTTGGGCCAGCTGCAAAAATAGAAAAATGTAGTTAGACTAAAAAAGAGAAGTTATTTTAGTTTTTAACCTTAAGAAAGAAACTCGTTGAAAATGGAATAGATGTTGTTTAAGATTTTCATGTATGGTGCTTTATGTAATTTTTATAGAATAATGCTAAATATGATAAACATACATACTTTATTTATTAGTTGACACATATTTCAATAACCATATTTTTCTCTTTAAAATATCTACTTTTCAATTCTTATCGGATCTTCAAAAATTCGTTTAGTTATGTATATTTAATATCAATCATCTTCCATTTTATATGAAAATTTTGTGTTTTTTTTAACGATGAAATTTATTAAAAAACTCTTTAGCAAGGAGCTAGAAGAGAAATTACAAAGGATTGATTAATCAAGAGTTTCAACAATGAACTTTACGACCTCTATTAAGTCAAGAAAATAAAAACATACGAATACGATCAAATAAATCACATTTCCTCATGGGATGAGAATTAAAAGTGATATTATTTTGATACCGCCACAAGATCCATAAAGCCGCCACATATATTACGTATACACGATCTTTATAATTCTTAGAAGCTCCCCAATCGTCGAGCCATTGAAGCCAATCAAAACATGAAACAAATGAAGGCATAGAAATATTGATCCAAACACGAATAAACTATCATAAACTATCATAAATTTATATTTAATGTGATGCAGAAAAAACATGAAAGTAAATTTATACGAATATTAAATTCGAAATTTTAAAAAAACAATATTATTGAAGGTAACGAATAATGACAGATATCCTATATTAAAAACAATTAAAATATTAAAACGTTGTTTTGCAAGTTAGACCATTTTTTGGGATTATTCGAATTTCATCCAATTTCGAAATAGTAAAAAGTTAATCCGACACTTTGAGTGGTAATGATGTCACTCAAATTTTATTCATACTAATTATGATATCATCGTCCGTAGATTTTCAATCGCGATTTTTCACGTTCAAATTTCTCGATAAACAATTTTGCTAACTCATTAATCACATCCTCATCACAATATGTGATTGTATATAGTGATTGATGTATACGTGAAATATTGCCAATTTAAAAAGAAGATATTAGTGTATAACCATATAAGAATTACCTCCAGATCTTTTTCACCCACTTGAACGGTATTTACAAATCTAGTTGGTCGGTCGTTGTTATGTCACAAGTAACGAGCCTCTTTTAGGTTATCAACTAATCAAACTCTATTTTATTTGTTATTTCAAAATTTCAAATAAGAAGTTAACATAAGATGTAGTGGATATATATAATTAACAATAGATAAACTAAATTTAAGTATATGACTAGAAAATATTAAAATATTGAGGATGATTTACACACGTTGTCTCCTTAAATATATATATATAAACAAGTTGTACACTTGTACTTCGATTTGATGACGGTGTTAAATTAAAATATGCTTTCAAGATGAGGTCCACGAATAATTATTAATAAGGCATATATTGCACATTTTCAAAACTAAAAGGGAGAAAAGTGAAACTAATCAGGGTGCATTTTCTTAGATGTTTCCTTGAACTTCTTTGAAAATTCGTCATGGCTAACACCCCCTTTAACTTCTCATGTTAGTCATAGACACCCCGTGTGGACGACGCGGGTGAGCTACGCATCACTATAAATATTGATTATTTGATGCAAATCTACTCAATAATCCACTTGGTTTTTGAACTTCTTAGCGCATATTTCTCTCTACAAAAACACATACACATCCAACTATATTTTATATTTTTGATTTTTGATGGACAAAGAACAACAATACAAGCGTGTGTTTGGACACATGGACAAAAATGGAGATGGTAAGTTATCGCCACCCGAGCTCCAACTTTGCATTGAGAAAATAGGTGGTGAGTTGTCATTGGAGGAGGCCGAGATAGCGGCAGCATTGTTGGATTCGGATGGTGACGGTTTGTTGAGCATGGAGGATTTGGTAAAAGTAGTGGAAAGTGCAAACGAAGATGAACAAATTAACGATTTGAAGATGGCATTTAAGATGTATGAAGAAATGGGAGGGAGTGGATGGATAACGCCGAAAAGCTTGAGAAGGACTTTAAGCAAATTGGGAGAATCGAGAACCGTTGATGATTGTAAGATGATGATTGCTAAGTTTGATGTTAATGGTGATGGTGTTCTTAATTTCGACGAATTTAGGGAAATGATGGCGTGATTTTGGTGTTTGTAAATATTTTATTCATTCTTTATTTGGTGTAGCATTCTTTTGAGCCGGGTAATTGGTTGTCTATAGAGTTAATGTAGACTTTTAGTATGATTGGTTTCATATCATATTATTTTGTAACTTTGATGTAAATTTTCTTGGAATAAATTTATCGATGTATTTCGTTTATCATTGTAAAACTTCTCGCTATAAATTTTGTTGATGATGCTTAATAAATAGATTAATATTCAATTTTCTTTTCTTATAATTTTCTTTATTTTCTTTTCTATCTCACTCGTATACAGTAAACCTTTAAAAAAGGTCCTTTTGTCTTCTCTTCTAGTCTACCATTACATTTCCTCTTCTTTTCATTTTTTCTCGTCAAAAGCTTTAGAAAGAGTCTCTTGAAAAAGTCGTTAATAGTCGTAGCCAAGATGCCATTAGATTCCAAGATAGAAGTTTCCAACTACTCCGTCGTCAAAGGTACAAAATTAAGAAAGGTACAAATCAAACTATATATATATACAAAAATAATAAGAATAATAATTGATAAATTTATTACTCAGTTATACTTGTATAATAATTTGTTGATTAATAAAGCGTGTAACATTAACAGTTTGATTAAAAATTAGTTGTAGCCTATTAATCTCGTTACTTTTATAACTATGTACTCCGTAATTTGATATACTTAATAATTACAATCTTGTATTGTTCTTTTTTTTTTTGTTTTTTAAAACAAAGGCGAAACGTTAATATACAGCTCATTTTCACCGTTCTTGATCTAACCACTTATTTAGATTTTACAGTTTTACTATTTTTCTACGTCCCTCTGTTACATGATTTTTAGACCACTCACAACCTAAGAAGCTTTTCTCAACCTTCTTCAATGTCACCTGAGCGTCACCTTAGCATTTCTTCATAAATACTAAAAAGCAACTGAACGCTGCCAACCCAAAAAGTATCTTCAGAAAGACTGGATCCCATCATTTACTAAAAATACATTTACTATACACACAAATCTGAAAAAAAGAAAAAGAAATAAATTCTGGGTTGCTCCATCTTGAAGCTTCTTAGTGAAGATGAAAGTGAAGAACGAATAATCAAAGACGGGAAAAAGACAGACGACGTCAACCGTAACCATGGAGGATGGAAGAAAAACGCCAACCCAAAGACGTGGGTTGGCACTGGTCTTATAACTTTTGAAAGCATGTAATAATCCTGATAGAAGTCGATAAAAGTAAATAAGCGCGTTTCATATAAAACCAAATGGTAGGTATGGGTAACTAGTACTCCGTATTACATAAGAGATTTATGCACCGAGCAATTAAATGATACAAACGATTTAACTAAATCTCACTAATTTACATTCTTGACTCCAAACGGTTGTGTCACAAGAGGTCTCCAAGAACTTTCTCGAACAATCGGTTGATCCTCTTTTTCCAACACCAATTCCGACAGCTTAAGCACAAGTTCTCCAGCACTCGGTCGCGTCAACGGATCGTCATCCACACACTTTCTCGCTAGTTTCGCCAACACCGTCGCCTTTTCAAAAGAATAATTCTCACCCAATGCATGATCCATCCATTCCCTTATATCCGCTGGATTACCCGAATCAAGTATAACCTTAATTTTTTCTGATAACCGAGACCCATCGTCACTAGTATCCATTTTAACCCACTTAATTGGCGGTTTTCCGGATAATATCTCAAGCAAAACGACCCCAAAAGCATAAATATCTATACTTGGAGAAATAACGCCCGAATTTGAGTATTCAGGTGCCATGTACCCTTTATCCCAAGTAGTCGGAAAACATGAATATAGATATCCCGAAGAAGGTACTTCTTCGGGATCATTTTCATCTCTAACACACTCATTCAGCCCAAAGTTACCAACTTTGGCATGAAATTCTTCGTCTAAGAAAATATTTCGACTCTTGATGTTACGATGAATGTAACTCGGATTTACTATTTGATGCATGTATTGTAAGGCAGTGGCTACATCTAAACAAATTTTTAACCTTTGATTCCATGTCAAGAAACAAGAACATGAGGTTATGAAATGGCTTTTCATTGCTAAACCCCCGTGAATCCAATCTTTTAAAGATCCATTTTTTGCGTACTCGAATACCAAGAATTCATCACGGATTGGCATCATTGTGTCGTGGCTTTCCGTGCCCCGACAAAACCCCAATAGTCTAATTATATTGGGGTGAAAACGTGCCGGGCCATTAAAGAGCTCAAACTTGATCTTGGATATGGTATCGTGATCTGTGCACTTGATCGCCACATTTTTTCCTTTGAGGCGACCATGATACATAGATCCCTCGATAAGGTTGGTGGAGGAAAACTCCGCGGTTGCTACGTTGAGCTCCTCCACCGAGTAACTCTCCATCACCACCAGTTTACGTGGGGTTGTGGGGAGTAGATGATCATCTAAAGATTCCATTTGTGAAGACGATTCGAAAGAAACTTTCTTCTCGCTTGCGGTTCTCACACTTAAATTTAATTTCTGGAACTCCAAATCAACACTTTTGTTGCATGATGAAATATGTTGGTTCATCCTCTTTTTTCTCTTTCTGCATACGATAACATAAACCACTGATGCTGCAACTGCAATGCATATAGCGAAAGCAACCACACTTACAGCGACATAAACCCGAACTTCCTTCATTTTTTCTTCGCAAGACTTCATCGAAATACAACCGATTTAATTTCAAAGTGTAGAACGTTTGATCTGCTTAAAGATGAGTAAGTTTAAGGACAAGGTTTATTAAGGCTTACATTGCAAGTAATATAGTGTAGCATAATTCTAATCCCAAGTTCTAAAAAAGGCCAAGAATCTTGGTGTCCTTTTCTATAAAGATTTATGAAAGATAAAA
The DNA here is from genome assembly GCA_963921325.1 of Logfia minima. NCBI lineage: Eukaryota > Viridiplantae > Streptophyta > Magnoliopsida > Asterales > Asteraceae > Logfia > Logfia minima. Next base: position 27,508,382 of record OY992768.1, read on the forward strand.
ACATAAATAAATAAATAAAAGGGAAAATCAAGTAGTATTTAGTGAAACCTAGCAATTTGATAAAAAGTGATGAACAGTCCACATGCATAGCATTTCAGTTGATATGGTTGATGAGTGGAATCCAGATAAAAAGTTTCAGTTTGGGATCAAATTAGAGGTTCATTTCAATTGATTAATTTAAAAATAATTTAAGTTATTTTGATTTATACTTCATGTCAAACAAGTAATTAAGATTGATTATTAAATAAATTAGCACAGTGATATGGTGTTACTATATGAAATTTAAACTAAGTTGTTAACAAGTTCTAATAACCACTTATACAAATGGGAACATAAATATATTGCTCGTTGTTCAACAACATAAATATGTGAATTAACAAACATCCGAGGGTGCAGGGGATGAATCTACACGTGACTACACATGCTGCACATTGATCCGGCTTAAAGCTAACAGATCCCAAAAACAAGTACATGTGAGAATTATAAACAAAGCTAGATTAATAATAAGTAAGACTAGGAATATATAAAGTTTTTGGGGGCAGTGGAGATACTCTACCATTTCCAATAATAACTTTGATCGACAGTACGTTTTATGAGGTATTATGCATCTGTATATGAGCAATTTTCGGTGAATTTGACTCGTTTTATTTGTATTAAATCTTTCAATAACTTTACTTATTGACCCAAAAATGATGTAACATAACCTACATCAATCTGTTTATACAAAAATGAATCGAAATTGTCGGTTTATGTAGTCCCAACTGATATAGAAGTATTAGTGTCGTGCATTTTTGATGCAATTTTAGATAATTCCTGTTTTAATATGACCAACTTATTTAGCCCAAAAATAAAGTGATAACTGTATGTTAAGTAAATATCAGTTTCTATTATATTTGATTGAGAAATCATTGCAGAATTAGAAAAAGTTATTACCTAAGAAAGAGATAGGTTCGTTAAGCTATTTAAGTCTCCAAAATATGCTCACTGTATACATTTTCAATATCCAAATAACTTTTTTTTTAGCTAAATGGACGAAGAAGTACTTAATTAAGCCCAACAGAGTTTAATTTGAACGGTGATCTGTCTGTTTCTATTAACTTATTTTAAACTTTTGGAGGCCAATGGGCTCAACTAAAGTGAGCCCCAACGACAGGACAACCGACCAAAATAAGTATCAAACTCATATGTCCTGACAGTCCTGTACTCCTGTATACGAAAAGCCATTGGCCCATGACTAGTAACACAAATTCCTACAGCCGTATGCTCGTATGGTACAAAAAATCAGGGGTAATATATTTAACAGAAAATCAGTGTAGTATAAGTGGGAAACGAAATTCTGTCAAGGCCAACGAGAATATTTTGAGGGCTAACGTTATTTTGATATGTCTAGATAACTTTGAATTTGAAAGTTAAAAAAAGACTCAACTACCGTGCTCCTATCTTCATTAGTTTGTAAACCGATTATATATTACGTACACAAAAACATTAGAATAATTGATATTTACTAGCCAGGAGCACCCCATTGAGTGCTTAATTTTTGTACCTCTTATTTGTTTTAATTAAAACTAAGGAGAAATGGTATGTAATGTTAACATTACGCAAGCTTGCGTATTAAAATTACCTAGTTAGGTAATGTTAAGATATGTTATACCGTATTTTATTTTATAATAGTAGGACTATTTATCAGAATGGCATATTAAATATGCATTAAAAGGTTACCAAATTTGTTGAATTCTATTTCAAGTAACTAACCTACGCTTTAGTGCTTTACTAAGCTAGCTAGGTAGGTAACTCCATTTGTTAAAAGGTAATGGAGTGTTGCCTTCTGGTTAGCAATGATCGAACTAAGTTCACTATATATTTATAATTATGATGAGTACGTAATAGGATCGAGGCCCAAAGTTTTTTTAATAGCTAAAGCATTTCGATCTAAGGACGCTTTAGCTATGCAGGAAGTTGTTTGAATCGCTAAAATCAACAAGTCAAGGAAGCAAGGATTCAGCGGTGGAACAAGATGCGCCATTGACGTATGGCATCTCCAAGAAGTATTGAGAATGTGATGATGGTATTATATGTATGCAGGGGAGAGTGATGAACATAATTATTGGGGAAGGTGAAAATGTTAGTAATGTTGAAAAACTTCGAAATTGATAAAATATTTAGGAGCCTTGCCACCCACATGCAGTTAAGGGGTACATTTTGAGAATATGGGAAATTAGAAGCCGATTTGATTTATACGGAAAACGGGAAAAAGGGAACATATAACTATAACTTTTAGAACACAAATAGTGACGACTAAAATTGCTCACTGTTCTGAATGAAACATTTTCATCTAATGTTTTCAACAAAAATGTTAAAAAACTAAATTTTTCAATGTTTTCGGACTTAAATAAGCCTACAAAGATGTTTTCAACCAATCAAATAAAATGAGAACAAAAAAAAAAATCAAACTTTTCAGTGAGATGGTGAACGAGAATACTGAAAAGGAGTGGAGGACAAGGAAGTCCTGATATTCTTGGTTGAGGACGACAATGCTACATCAGCCCACTCCGTTTGCTCTTAGAATATTTACATGGTCATGTCTTGGTGTTTTATGACACAACATTTATTTATTACTTATGTTTAAGTAAAAGCCTTTTTACTTCAATGCATAAAGGCTTTGAGAAGATTTTTTTCATTCTTAAAAACGTACACACATTTATCAAATTGAGCTATTGCGCGATAGAACAATTTTGACAAACACCGTATCAAACTGAGCTATCTAGTCCAATGAAATTGAGGTTTAGAAAAGGTTTTTTTTTATTAAAAAATCTCAAAAAGTCCTGCCATTAGATTTGCTATCAGAGCATCGGTAATGCTTATTGTATAGAGGTTGTATATATGAGTGGAAATTTGGCTAGCTGGTTAGAAATATGACATTTACCAGGAGTGGTAAATGAGACTATTCATTTATTGGTGTTTCATGATTTTTATCCGATCAAAAATTTTCATGTGTCTTTTTTTCATTTTAATAAAATGAAATAGTTAGGAGTTAGAAAGTCAAAGACTTGGACATAATAAAAAGTGGATACGATAGGTTAGGTTGAAAAACAAGGTATGGGTGCGATGGCCGATTAGCCTTATAGTGACGATTTATGACTAGGTGAAGGAAAATAACAACTATACTATAAAATTGATCGTTCAACAAAATCTTTTTGTTTCTTAACTAAAAATAAAAAACATATGTATATTAAATAAATTTCATGTATCAATGTTCCTAGTTTGTTTAATATCCAAACTCTTATTAAGAGTTAGTCTCTGTATAGGTTGTGTTGGTATCAAGCATTTGGAAGCATTTTAAAGCGATAAGCGACTAGCAATTAGCAATTTGATTGAAAAAGCTTGTTTGGCAACAAAACAACTAGAGTTTGCATATTGTCTAACCACTTCCTGCTAAATGCTTGATGAGGAAGCATTTCAACTAGCAACTAGCGTTTACACTTATATTTACTCCAAAATGCTTCTAAACACTTGCTACCAAACACTTTTTTTAAACATACATTTACTGCTAACTGTGAATCCTTTGAAGTTGTATTTTAACATGACATGTCAAGTTGTGAATCCTTTGAATTTGAATCTGAATTCTTGATGGCTAAATAATCAGTTTTTAAAACATTGAAGGTCAGTGCATGCTAAAGGATTGAAAGTTGAAGCTAGATGACCCACAAAATTTAGTTTTGACCATAATAAAATATAACGAATTTGTGATGACTAAATGTTTTTAATTATCGATTAAAATGTAAACTTATGATATGATTGACTAAAGTTGCTTTTAACAAAAAGCTTTATAGACCGATGATAGATAACAATTGAAATTTTTATGTAGTATATGCCTTTTTTCACATGTGTTGATGTAATATATTTTTACGGTAAACAAATATTATAGATATGTACACTGTTAAGGGTGTATTTGGTAGCAAGTATTTGAAAATAATTTGGAACGATAAGTAATTAGTGGTTAACAATTTGGTTGAAAAACTTGTTTGACAACAAAACAACTAGAGTTTGTATATTGTCTAACTGTTTCCATTTAAAATGCTTGATGAGTAAACATTTCAACTATCAACTATACTTTTGTTTCTGAAATTACCTATATACCCTCAAATATCTTATTATTTATTTAATTAGTTTTTTATTTTAATGTGTATATGTCTCTTTTTGTAATTTTACACTTTATAAAAACTGCTACGTTATCAATTCTTTTTCTTAAACAAACAGCTACTGCTAACTGCTATTGCTAATTGCTACTACTTACTGCTTATTGTTACTGCTACGGCTACATGTCATCAAACACACCCTTAAATCTATTCGCGACTCTAGCGTTTTGATTAAATAGTTGGCGGCTGATTACATGTTTAATGGAACATACAGAGACAATTAGGAATAGGGTTTGTAAAAGTCACGGCTAGCGAAGAAAATGGAAGGAAGAATAACTTTTATTAAAAAATTAATTAAATATTTGATCAAAATGTTTAAATGTCCCATCCTTTAATCATATTTAATTTATTTATTTTTACATTAAGTATTATTTTATTTAATTATATATATATATATTCTTCACAAAGTCGGATCTTTTCTTGGTGTTACACGTTTCAATTATTCGTATTATTACATCACACGTTTTATAATTGTGTATAATGATTTAATTAGAATAACTATAACTATATAAAAAAATGTGCCATGCATTAACATTCAACTACTTATATAATAATTTTGAATTGTTAGTTATTATTACTCGGTAGCAGTTAGAATTTGACTCTAGAAGTTCACAATTGAAATTTCTGATCAAACCAAGAAAAACCTTCCAAATTTAGAGTCCTGATCCATCTCCCAATATTTAATTCTATCTCTTCATATTCTGCTTCCCACTTGAATGATTTTTCCTGTGAATCTAATATAAATCAAGAATCCACTATTTTTCGGGTGGGAATTGAAGACAAATCGTTGTCGGATGGGTGCTTGTGTTTCACATCATCATCATAATACTAATAATAAAGGTTCTTCAATGAAGCTACAACAAGTCTCTTTCGATTCTACTTCGACTACTAATACTAATAATAAAGTTGATAATCAAAGAGTGGTGTTTGGTTCTACTACTTCTAGCAACGGGAAACTTATCACAGTAGTTATGGATGGTCATGTTGCTGTTAAACCTCAACTGCCTCCTTCTCAGTCACGAACTAGTTTTTCTGATTACGGTATGATTTTTAACCCTTGTAATTTATATATAAATTGATTATGATATGACAAAGGTTGTGTTGATTAATTTGACTAGTTTTTATGTTTGGAGTTTCAAAATTACTCTAAATGATCCTTCAACTATTATGCAAACTTTTATGATTATGATAGTTAGATACTAAGGAACGCTACAATCATATAAAATTTTCAAAATAAGTTTAACAAATATTAATCAATTAAATTCATTTATTATTTTTCTCGCGATTCTCTTCCTTCAATTTATTGGGTCAAATCATTTTGTGTACTAAGTCTTTGTAAAAATTATGTAAATGTATCATTGCTAGCTTGTTGTTGTTTAATTTTTAAATATTTCATGTAATATGTTTTCATATTCTTTATTCATTTTCCCAAAAGGTCTCTCTTGTTGTTAAAGGATATTCAATCCTGTTTAGAGATTGTAGTATTTTTGAATTTTTTTTTTATTTTTGAAGGGTAATTAATCACATATTTAAGCAGTTTTCATAAGAAAATTGTGTACAATGATCAATATTGTTTTAGTATTTTACTTTCAAATTACAAAATTCTCAATAGTGGAAAGGACATTCAAACATCTTATGCACTGCTTTTGGGCTGATGAGCTTAGTTTATCATCTTTAAAGTTGAAAATATGATCAAAATGGCTACAGTTCTTGTGTCACCTCATTATCCATCTCTGATACAATAATACAATGAAGTCATTGTTATTTGATCCATTTTCTAATCAGTTTTAGCTTTGTTTTCGTCTAGAATACATATGGGTAGCTTTGTCATGCTTTGCTGGTTTTGTTTGTTTGTATTCAAATACTTCGGTACCAAACAAAAAGGATGGGAATTCTAATTGATAGCAACTGATTATGTGACTATTGAATGATCATTAATTTGCATAATGACCCACAAACCAATTTTAAGTAATAAATAATATCTTCATAACAGTTAATATATTCAAGACATATTTTATCAATGCATCAATTTGTTGAATTTGCCTAAAAATAAAATGTTATGTAGTTGAACACATTGAAGGGCCATCATCTAGATTCTTGGCTGTATTTATTTTAACGGGCACATATTGTCCAATAATGAAGGGTGTATGGGAACAAATATTTCTGTTTTATTTCTTGATAATTGAAAATTGTGTTTGAATTTTTTATTTTATAAAGAGCTTGGTTGTTTAAATATTCTATATATAATTTGTATTTGATATAACAGGTAGTAAGGAGGAGACGTTTTTTGATTCACAGGCATGGTTAGATTCAGACTGTGAAGACGATTTTATGAGCGTTAATGGCGGTATAAACACAATCACTTATTGTTTTTGTTATAAAATTTTTTAATTTTTTTAGGACCAACGTATACCTATCTCACGTATTACATGTACAACCACGCATATTTTATAAATAAAGCCTCTCACGAAGCTTGAACCCATAACTTGCCGGGTTGAAGGGTTCTCACATACAACTAGGTCATAGCCATTCAGTCGTCTTTGTTAAAAAAATTATTTACATTTTAGTAATAAGTGCAGTTACGACATATTTGTGTTTATAAGTCAGATCTTGTGATCATATATATGCAGAATTTACTCCATCAAGAGGCAGTACACCGGTGCACCCTAGCTTGATTCTAGGTTCCAAGACTCAGCCATCTCCAACTCCCACAGAGAAAAAGAAGAGACTTTTAGATCTTTTTAAAGAAAGCCTAAGAAACAACAATTTGGAAGTTGTTGAACTATCTAACAAAGATGATGAAATGGGCTCTAGCAAAGATAGTTCGAAACCGAAGATTCAGAGGCCTGTTGGTTCTACGTATGGTTGCTTTACAAGTTTGCTTTATGTACATAGCACTGGTAGGCAAAAGAAGAGAGGTCCAATCTCGACCCCAGTCGTTGGCTCATAAGTTAGCCAACGGATTGTGAGCATGCTTGAGCTTAATGTAACCTTCGCATTTTGTAAAGCTTAAGGAACTCATTTTCGAGTTACGGTTGGCAATCAAGTTATGTAACAACTATATGTGTTTTTCCAGCTTCAAACAAAGAGAAAATTTTGCTATATCAAAATATAACCAATCTTTTTTTAAAATCTTTTTTCATGTTGCATATCTAGGTTTTTTATTGCATTCTTAAAATAAATGTACTTATTTATTTGTGTAAGCCAACTCTTCTACTTGGAGAACAGCACCATTGCAAAAACTGTAGATGGTTCGATTTTTGGTCTTCGATGTATACATATAGGTTGGCGGAGGATTTCCTGAAAGCAATCTCTCTACTTTCAAGTAGAAGTATGATGTATACATCTTACCTCTTCGTCTATAACGGGACTTAATATTGTTGTTGTTATAGTTTAACTAAATTATTTAATTTGGTTTGGCTTTGCCTCTAAAACTAACCCAAATTAACCAAAACTGACCCGATCTCTATATGTCAACAAAAGTTTAATATATTCTGATAGTTTTATCATCAAGTAGTTGTTAGTATGATAAAACGTCCATATTTGGAAAATATTAAGTACTTAATAAAACATAACATGAAATTATGCTTATAGGGTCTAAGCTTAAAATTATGGACACAAGATGAAAAAATTATGAGGAAGGAAACTGATGATGTAACAACTGTCCTCCAGCCATATCCGAAAATCGGAGGATTACAACTTTACTTGACTTGTCTGAAAATCGAAGGACTAAGTATGTGAGAAACCGAAAAACTATCCTGTTAATTCCAATAATCACTTATCTTATATGTTAATTCCAATAATCACTTATGAATCAAGTGAGTTTGAAATCACACTATATTACTTGAATTGTGAAGGGAGACGGTGAATACAATTTAACTCTTAATTTTAGTATGTAAAACTCTTAACAGATTATTAGTAGTTTAAAATACTTATTCAAATAACAAAGTATTAATTGTAAAGTATGAAAAACTGATAAAAATACATACACGAAACATATAACTTGAATAATGAATTTATTAATTACAAATAGGAATAATCTACGCCAAGGGAAAAGATTTATTCAACACAATTACAAGTTAGTGTAACACTCATTGCAATAATGTAAAACTGAATACACAAGTTATTCTATTAGTCGTTGACTCAATATTGCACTAAGACAAACTTTATCATTGACACACAAGTAATAGATGAGATTTGGTAAACGTTTAAGTACAATATGTCACTCTATTTATAGACAAGATATGTCCCGTAAATATCTCATAAAATCTAGAAAAATAGAATGATATGTGTCCTTGTGTGATTGGCTTCATTCTAATTGGCAAACGGTTAAAAGGAATATTTTGTGATCCCCTCCGATCATGCTTTTTACGTATGTTTATTTTCCACCAATTACAATCAAGCTTGATGTTTTGGTACAAGGTCTTCAAAAAATCAAGGATGGCCAGGAAATACCACAACCATGTAGCCTTCAACAACAGAAGGCCATATAGTGGTGTGCTTCTCGACGATATTATTCCGAACTCATTTATGTGGATCAATAATAGAAGAGACAAGATCATGTTAAATTGACTAGAATGGTCATGTAATCCAAGTTTAGCTTGCTCTAACTCAAATTATGTGTAACTTTTATTGCCTCTAGCTTCTTGCTAGAGGTTGTTTAATGAAAATCTACGCCATTCCAGAAAAATGGTTCACTTACAAACGTGATTGATCATTGCTCACAGTGTTAGTAACTACAAAACTTTGTTGCATATAAAATGGCAGATTGTTTATATCCGTTATAGCTTATCCAAAATTATGGATCCGAATTAGTGAATAGTGAATGGTGAATGGTGAATGTGAACGTGTATATATATCTACATGTATAGCTTATCCAAAACTATATTAACATGTATAAACCAAAAGGTAATGTGTTTCTGGAATACAATATTAGAATTTGTACATAAGTAAAGTTGTGTATATTTAACTGTGTATAACCTTATGAGGTAGTGGTAGTTGTCTTCGATAGAACCAGCTGAATTTGTAGTAGATGAAAGCTTATCCAATCAAACATTCGACACCTCAGTAGCAAGAATCCTTAGCTTATCAAACTATGTCATTATAATAAGAAGAGCAGAGCACATAGCCTTTACCTCATTAGTATTTTATACAGAGTAGTATTTGGTCGTTCTCCAATCTTTTAAACTTCTTGCAAAGGCTTTATACTAACTGCACGTTTCATAAGAGATCTAAAATCTGGACTTCTTGACCACTCGTCAATCTCACGAGCTCTTAATACAGGAAGGGGATGTGAAAGTTGTCTCGTTTGTGCATTTCTGGAGAGAAAAAAAAAAAAATCAGGTTCAAATGCATGTCACAATGAGGAGTCAATACTCACTTTTGGAGATGGAAATTGAAACCAATTTACTTGTGGATGAGTTATGTCGAGTTATTTTACATCTCAGTTGGTCAAACGGGTAAATAAGAAATAAAACTGCTTGTAAGAAAATGGGTCAAGTGAGATGACAGTTTCCCAAAGAGCATATTGTTATGCATAAAACTGCATTAATGAAATAATTCAAGTTTTGTAATTATATTTGACATAATCATTATTTAATAGAAATTTACCATTTTTCAAGAAAACCCAACCCAACCTGATTCGACCCATATACAAAATCAATCATCTTGACTTATAACCCGACACACCCATTCTGCCACTTCTAAGCTCAATATTACCTCATATACCATCCAACTGGACTTGCAGATGCTCTGTCATAAGATTGGGCTTGTTCTAGAAAAGCATCCACATTTAGTTGATCAGCCAAAGATGGGCATCCTCCAGCAAGTTTCATTAGAACAGAAATGACCACCTCTTGTAGGAGTATGAAAGAACAATTATACACAAGCAAAATACACAAAACGAGGAAATTTTTGAATATTTGTATACCTTGGGGTCTTGAACAACAAGAAGGGCAGCGCGATCACATGTAAGCTCTGCAGCTTGTAGCCAACGGAATAGTTGTTCTTCTAAATTCTGGGCTATCATACCACCAATCCCTGAGCATGATTTGTTCTTCTAAATAAGTTGGCCTTTTCATATGTGGAACAGTGAGAAAACAAACATGACAACTATATGAGAAACAAAATAACTTCTAAAACCGAGTGAATTTATGGGGCCTGTGACTGGTCAATGAGAAGGTATAGACAACTAGACTGCAGGCCGTGGCATATGGCCACATTAGTTTGACCAGTCAATGGACCCAAAATTCACCATTTACATTTTCGAGGTGATCCTAATTTACTAAATGTTGGCATTTTCAAATCATTCCATTGAAAATGTAGTATGCGTGGAATGTTGGCATTTCCTTCAATTATGTGTTAAGATATCCAATTTCACTTTATGTAGATAACTGAATTACTATGGTAATAATATAGCTTTCGAAATCCTATCAAATGAAGAAATGTGTGTGGGTCAACCCTACCAAGCCCAATCAGTTTCAGCAAGTACTAAAATATTATCTGTTTTGAACTGCTACCTAAATTTTATTCAAAATTAAAAACTAAACATATACTCAGTATGATATATAGCTATCATTTTTCAGGTTCTCAAAGAATAATAAATACCACCTACCAGGTATAGAGTAGGCTCCAACAGTAAGAATATTTGCGACTGTCAGCCATACACCATGGTCACATTTAAGGTGTCCTAGCTCATGAGCCAAAACAGCCTGCTCATACATGTTAACAAAACACCATTCAATCTATCACTTAAACCACTAACTAATGAATATCAATCAAGTAAAAATACGAGATGATAATAGTACAAGTACTACTTACCTGCAATTCCTTCCTTGTAAGCAGCTCTACAAGGCTTGTATGAACAACAACAAATGGCTTTTTACCACTGATGGCTAGAGTATATGCATTAGGTACTGGACTTTGACGCACATAAAGATCAGGAGCTTCAACTTGAAGTGCTTCTGCTGATTGAATCATTAACTGATGAAGTTCTGAAAGCTGAAAACAAGAATCAAGCTCAATATACTACGAGGAGAAACTGTTAATATATTTGTAATCACACGCAAATGAGTGAAATCAGGAAGTTCAAAACCACTACAATATAGGTACCGGTTATTGTAAAACAAACCTTATGGTAAAACAAATAAGAAAAAATAAGAAGGCTGAGGTTGTGAAGCTAAAAAAAGCAAAAGCGATTTTGGGCTGGAAAGAGTATGATCCCGGTGGGATCATTGTGAAAAAATATTCCATCCTGGCAGGATGGCTAGTGATCCTCGCAGGATCTCTATGGCAGCCAGGTTTTTTTTGTTCCCAAAGTTACTTCCTCCTATGTATATTAATCCCCTATGTATCATAAACCCTTTAAGCCACGAAAATAATAAAGAAATCTCTTTGGTTTGGATCCATGGAGTAAACCGATCTCCACGAGTGGAAACCCTGATTGCTCATTCATTATTTACTTTCTCCCCTTGAGACCATTGTCTCTCCCTCCCCTCTCTTGGTTTGATTTATTCCATCTTTCTCTAGGGTTTGGTTTAATCAATCAAGGTTAGAGGTTATACCCAGGAATCTAAACGTTGTTGTTTTAGGTGTGATTCCATTAGAGGGATTCTCCTTTGGATCCTCTTTCATCAAGTATTGTGGCAAGAACAAGATCACAAGGATTGTCTCCAATAGCAAACAAGGTATGTCTTCTATTCGATTAGTTAGTTACATCAAGTTTTTAAACTATTGATTCTTGACTAGGTTTTTTATCATGAATTAACTAGACAATAGTTTGTTTCCGCTGCCATATTTAAATTGTGTTAATTGCATGACAACCTAACAGTGGTATTAGAGCCATAAGTTAATTAAAATTGGTTGTACCAAAACAAATATTTTAAGGAAATATATATTTGATGAAACAATATAATAACCTTTAGTCTTAAATTAATAAATTAAAGAACTAATGTTTCTGTCAAGGATTATGTTCGAAAAAGGATTTTTGGATTTTTTGTTTGTACGCAAGGAAATAACAGAAAGTTTTATTAGTTGTTCGCTCACAATAAGGAAACAAAAATTGGATTAATTAATTATGCTTTCTGTTGTTCTTATCTCCAACTTGCATAAGGAGATATCTATATATATATTAAAGGGGAATAGAAGCTTGCTTCAGAATTTGCCATGTAGGCAAAATGCCACGTGACGGCCTCTCATAATTTTAATATAATAACTATTTAAATTTAAAAGATAAACTAAAAAATAGATTTAGATAGAGTTAGATAATATTTGAATATAATATTAATTATTAAAAAATGTATGAATCCTATTCAAACACTAATTGGAAAATAATATTAAACTATTAAACTTATAAAAATTACTTAACTTAAATTGCCGTGCATCGCATTGGTTTAAGTCTAGTATCTATATATATTAAAGGGTTTAAGGCAGGGGAATGCACCCAACTATTATGTGATGTCTATTGTGTGTACCCAACTTACGTTTGTTATTTTTAATGCGTCAAACTTTCAAAAATTGTTTTTTAATGTATTATGTATTACTTTTGATTATTGTCAACCTTTACGGATGCCACGTGGCACCTTAAACAGATGACACATCAGCAAAATACATTAAAACACAATTTTTGAAAGTTGGATGTATTAGAAATAGCAAACATAAGTTGGGTACACACAATAAACATCACATAATAGTTGGGTACATTCCCCTGCCATAATCCCTATATTAAAACTAGATTTAAACCGTGCGATGCACAACAATTTAAATTAAATAATTTTTAATTCATGATTTTTATAGGTTTAATAGTATATTATTTTTCAATTAGTGTTTGAGTAGGATTCATAGATTTTTAATTAATTATTATTATATTTAAATATTATCTAACTCTATCTAAATTTATTTTTTAATTTATCTTTTAAATTTTAAGAGGCCACCACGTGTCATTTTGCTTATGTGACAAAATATGGAGCAATCTATTATTCTCCTTTAGTATATATATAGATATAAACAATGTATATTAATATATATATATATATATATATGGTTTTAGTTGGCAAATTCATGTTTATATATATGTATGTAGTTTCGTCCGAGATTGCCATATTATCTCTAACCTAAGAATAGAATATTTAATTAAATTAGAGATTGTTGTAGATTGCCATTAGAAACAAAGTGTCTGTTTTTTCTTTTATTAAATGGTTTTCTATTATCAAGTGTACGGCCCACACAAACATATATATAAAAATTAAATCCAATATATATATCAAAGAATTTTAAAGGTTTTAAATTATTTATATATATTCGGATATTAAATCCGAAAATTCTAAAAGGGTTTAAAATTATCCTAAATCCTTAAAGATATTATTCATAATGTAAATTATTTATAATCATAAAATTGTTTATATTAATTATTTACTTTGTGCCCTCGCACGTCCAATTGAATTAATAGAATAAACTGGAACTTTTGAAAAGGATTTAAAAATAAAATTCTCTCTATATATATTAGAAATAGTTTGTATATATATAATACATAAAGTTAATATGTTGTCAGTCTTACTCCAACTAGGATCACCCACTCTGATTGCTAATGAGGTCAGTTTTTAAAATGCCATGTGCTTACCACCCTCACCACCTTTTATGCATTTTGAATGGAGTTACCGAAAGGGTTTGATAGGACAACATCATAAGTTAAAAAGTATAACTTTAAGTATTAAAACAAAATCCCGTTTTAAATATATAAAAACGTGAATCTCATGCTACCCATGAAAAACACACATTTCCTTTATAATCTGTTTGAAGAAGCGCGTGCAATTGGGCCGGTACGTCAAATTTGAGATTGTACTGTGAATGATGTGACACTCGCGATACCCAAGCGAACTTGAGTCGGGAGTCACGTGTTTTTGCATGGTTGATCCACCATCTAATCCATGATCCACGGTATCCCTGTCTTGGATTGAGATGAGTATAAATCGAGATTAACATGCCATTTATGAAATTCAAAAGATCAAGGAATTTCATAGTGATTGAAATTGGCAAATAGTATCGCCTACCTAAATAACTTCATGGTGTGATTACGACATCCCTTTTTACATCATGAAGTGAAATATGGATCCTAGCCTTGTTAAATAATTTTGTTAAAGGGTAATTATTTTAAGGATTAAATGAACTAACTAAAATTTCTTTTATAGATGTCGAACTCAAATCAGAACACGAATCTTCCTCCTCTTCCTCCACCACCACCTCAACACTCAAACTTCTCACTCTTGTCGGTATTGTCAAGGGAAAAGTTGACGGGACCGAACTATCTTGACTAGATCCGCACCTTAAGGATTACATTGAGGTACGAGAACAAGGAGTATGTTCTCGGCGAGGATCTCCCGGAACTTACTGATGGCTTTACCGATGAGCAAATTACAGCTTATGAAAAACACTACGAAGAATCGGAAAAGGTTGCTTGTCTAATGTTGGTGACCATGTCTTCTGAGCTCCAAAAGAGCTTTGAGAAGGTTGGGGCATATAACATTAATCTTCAGCTCAAGGAGATGTTCCAAGAGCAAGCTAGACAGGAACGTTTCGAGATTGTTAAATCCCTCATGGCTTGCAAACTGCAAGAAGGAGCGTCTGTGTGTAGCCACGTCCAAAAGATGAAAAGCTACATAGACAGATTGGAAAATTTGGGTGTCCAGTTCCCTAAGGAGTTAGCCATTGATATGGTACTTAACTCGCTTTCTGCTTCATATTTGCAATTCATTATGAACTACAATATGAACAATTTTGACAAGACCCTTATGGAGTTACACGGTATGCTAAAAACTACCGAAGCGAGTATGATGAAAACTCGCGGCTCCACTTCCTTCGCTCCTGTCTTGGCCATTTGTCAAAGTGTTGCTAAGAAGAAAAGACTTTCTCATCCCAATGAAAAGGGAAAGGCTAAGGTAGGACAGTCCAACCAAGGCTCCAAAAGAAAGGCCGATTCTGAAATAGCTCCCACTAGTGATCTGAAAGAGGCCGTTTGTTTTTACTACCAAGAGAGAGGGCATTGGAAACGTAACTGGCCGAAGTACCTAGAGGATCTGAAGAAAAAAAAAAGGGTCAAGGAGTCTGGCACCTCAAGTATGTTCATGATAGAACTTCACAGTACGTCAATTTCTAATTCTTGGGTTCTTGATACAGGATGTGGTACTCACATTTGCTCTTATATGCAGGGACTAAGAGAAAGTAGAAAGCTGAGGCATGCGGAGCTTAACCTGATCATGGGAAACAGACAAACTGCTGCTGTTACAAGGATCGGGGATTATGAGCTTGTGATAAGTAGTGATTGTTCTTTTAGATTATTAGATGTTTGTTATTCGCCAGATGTGGCTCGAAACATTTTTCGTTTTATACATTGTACAAGGATGGTTTTGAATTCTCATTTGATAATAAAAATGGTGACATTTTAGTTTACAAGAATAATTGTTTTTATTTTAAAGCTAGTCCTTGCAATGGTATCTATGAAAATGTTGTTTGTATGAATAAAAATAATATAATCTTAAATATTGATTCTTCCAAAGGTGTATTGGATAAATCGTGTTTATGGCATTGTCGTCTTGGTCATAGAAGCAAGAAACGCATTGCCAAGCTCCAATCGGATGGAATATTGGAACCATTCGACTTGAAATCGGATGATGTATGCGAGTCTTGCTTACTTGGAAAAATGACAAAGTCGCCATTCACAAGGACTTGTGAAAGAGGCAAGGATTTTTTGGATCTTATCCACACAGATGTATGTGGACCGTTCAAATCTGCCAATAGACACGGTGAACGATACTTCGTCACATTCACTGATGACTTTAGTCGATATAGCTATGTTTATCTGATTAAACATAAATCGGAAACCTTTGAGGTGTTCAAAGAATTCCAAAACGAAGTTGAAAATCAACTGGGCAAAAGGATTAACATGCTCCGCTCCGATAGGAGTTGAGAGTATCTAAGTCTTGAATTCATCGATCATCTTAAGAACTGTGGAATAGTATCCCAATTATCTCCTCCCAAAACGCCACAACTTAATGAAGTTTCTGAGAGAACAAATCGAACATTGTTGGACATGGTTCGATCTATGATGAGTCGAGCTACCCTTGCAATAAGTTTCTGGTGTTATGCCCTAGAAACAGTCGCACACATCTTAAACCTCGTACCAACTAAAAAGGTTGCTAAGACACCCTCTGAAATGTGGACTGAGGCTCCTCCCTCACTCCGACATCTAAAAGTCTGGGGTTATGAGGTCTACGTTGGACGTGAGACCCATGACAAGTTAGAATACAAATTAGAGAAATGTCACTTCATTGGTTATCCCCAAAAGTCATTTGGATATTAGTTTTACAAACCTTCTGAGAACAAGGTGTTTATTGCTAGATGGGGATTCTTCCTTGAGAGAGATCTTATTTCCAAAGGAGCTAGTGGGAGAAAATTTGATCTTGAAGAGTTTCAGAAGTCAACCAATGAAGAAGCACCTATAGTTGACACTAGCACTCAACCAGGGGATGAGATTCCTGTTGAGCAAACTGACATAACTCCACCTATTCCTCGTCGATCCAATAGAGTTGGTCACCCTCCTGAGTACTATGGTGAATTTTATGATTTCCATATAAGTAAGGTGACACACTGATTAGTGATAAAACAATGATTAATGAGGATGAACCATCCAACTTTAAGAAAGCGATGGCGAGCCCTGAGGCTGCCAAATGGAAGGAGGCTATGGAGAGCGAAATTCAATCCATGTACGATAACCAAGTTTGGAATTGGTTGATTATACACCCGGCCTTAACACCGTTGGGTGTAAATGGATCTTCAGGAAGAAGACCGACATAGATGGGAATGTACACACTTTCAAAGCTAGGTTGGTGGCGAAAGGCTACACTCAGACTTAAGGAATTGATTATGAGGAAACCTTTTCACCAGTAGCTAAGATAAAATCTATTAGGATATTACTTGCTATAGCCGCATTTCATGACTATGAAGTATGGCAAATAGATGTGAAAACCGCTTTCCTTAATGGAAAACTATCGGAGGATGTGTTTATGACACAACCTAAGTGTTTTGTACATGCCAAATATCTTAATAGAGTGTGTAAGCTTGAGAGATCCATTTATGGACTCAAACAAGCATCTCGTAGCTGAAATCTTTGCTTCCATGAAAAGGTCAAAGAGTTTGGATTTTCTAGAAGTCAAGATGAGTCTTGCGTGTATGTCAAAGCTAGTGGGAGTGTTGTAGTCTTCCTAGTATTATATGTTGATGACATATTACTCATAGGAAATGATATCCCAACACTACAAGGTGTAAAGACTTGGTTGGGAAATTGTTTCGCTATGAAAGACTTGGGAGATGCAACATATATACTTGGAATAAGAATCTACAGAGAAAGATCGAAACGTTTAATAGGACTTTACTAGAGTACATACTTGGATAAGATCTTGAAGAAATTCAAGATGCATGACTCCAAGAAAGGGTTCCTACCCATGCAACATGACATAAAATTGACTAAGAATCAATGTCCCAATACTAGTGATGAACTGGATAGAATGAGCCGAGTCCCATATGCTTCGGCCATAGGCTCGATCATGTATGCCATGACTTGTACTTGTCCTGATGTCTCATATGCGTTGAGCATGGTGAGTCGATTTCAGGACAACCCTGGCGAAAGTCATTGGATTGCGGTAAAAAATATTCTCCAGTATCTAAGGAGAATAAGAGATATGTTCTTAGTATACGGTGGGAAAGAAGAGCTCAGAGTGAAAGGTTATTGAGCAAACTGACAGGGATGACTTTTGCTCATAATCAGGATGGGTGTTCTTGTTGAATGGAGGAGCCGTGACCTGGAAAAGTTCCAAACAAAAGACGGTAGCTGACTCCACGTGCGAGTCCGAGTACATAGCAGCTAGTGAAGCTGCAAAAGAGGCCACATGGTTGAAGAACTTCATCGGTGATCTTGGTGTTGTTCCTAACATCAAGGATCCCCTTGAAATCTTCTGTGATAACGAAGGTGCAGTTGATTTGACTAAAAAACCTAAGGACCATGGGAGGTCAAGGCATATACTCAGAAAATACCACTACGTCTGAAACCGAGTTGAAGAAGGAGACGTAATAGTGAGTAGGGTATCATTGGAAGAGAATCCGGCTGATCCCTTCACGAAGGCTTTAAGTCGATCCAAGCATGATGAACATACTAGGTCGATAGGCATTAGATTTGAGAACGATATAGTGTAAATGTTTTAGTTGTTAGTTTAATATTTTGAACAGAATAAATTGTATGTATTTGGTCATTTATTTTGTGGTGACTTAATAATATGGTGGATTGCTACATTTACATTGATTTATTTCTGTGTTTCATTTTGCATGTTTAAAACCCACTTCCCGAGTATTTACTTAAATACTCGAACCTCCACAGTCGGTCATACTCTTGGAAGTAAGTAGTGATTTAAGACTGTCTTGGAGAGTTAGTAGATTGACCATAGTGATTGGACATATCATAGAGATTGCGACTAACTCTCATGTGTACTTAATAGAGATTTAAGTATAGGAGAAACCCGCACTCAGAGAATTACTTCATGGAAAAATCAAAAGTAATTATGAGATGATAATATCTTTTATTCTTCAAACAGAGATACATGGCGTTTTTCGCGCTACGATTCTGTTATGCATTGGTCTGCTCCAACGCTGTCCGTAACTAGCAGTTATACTGGGTAGTTCCATGTATGACATGATTACTAGAAGGAAACTATGTAGTCAAATTTTATTTGTTCCTTCTGCCTCAACCGGAGAAGTGATATCTATGGGCCCCTCGATGATTTGATGTTGACATTTAAGTGCTTGGCTGAGCCCTGATTAAATTGATGTATTCAATTAGTAGTCTGTTATAGTCATCATAAATCTCAATCGGGAAACATAATTTTGAACATTGAGATTGACTTGGTCCGTGTCTCAAGTTCATAAGGATATCTTGTAGAACAAAGGAATATTTGATCACTTATCTTAGGGCTATCTCATGATTTGATTCAGAGTTCAGCAACTGCTTTGGATGGCACACTCTATTAGTTATTTGCAAGTATTGGACCACTTAGAGTTGATGACATGTCCAAGTGGGGGACTGTTGGATATAATGTCCATGGTCATCAAATAAGTAAGTAATATTTGATATAATAATATAGTCCTTTTGGGTTGCCCTTAAAACACAACCTAGTGATCACTTAAGGAACTACTTTGTCATTAATTAATAGTTTAACTTAAATTTGAAAAAAGTACAAGGGATTAATATAGAAATAATAGAATATGAATTTTATCTCAACTAGGATTCAATTATTATTCTCTATAAATAGAGGCTTAGGGTGGAAACCCTGATTGCTCATTCATTATTTACTTTCTCCCCTTGAAACCATTGTCTCTTCCTCCCCTCTCTTGGTTTGATTTATTCCATCCTTCTCTTGGGTTTGGTTTAATCAATCAAGGTTAGAGGTTATACCCGGTAATCTAAAGGTTGTTGTTTGGGTGTGATTCCATTAGAGGGATTCTCCTTTGGATCATCTTTCATCCAAAATTGTGGCAAGAACAAGATCACAATCATTGTCTCCAATAGCAAACAAGGTATGTCTTCTATTCGATTAGTTAGTTACATCAAGTTTTATAAACTATTGATTCTTGACTAGGTTTTAATCATGAATTAACTAGACAATAGTTTGTTTCCGCTGCCATATTAAATTGTGTTAATTGCATGAAAACCTAACACTAGGATGGGTGACCTCTTGAGAAGTCCTCACCATGCCACCAAAAACAAAGTCGTGCGCATGAGGGCAAAGCGAACAATATTGTAATTGTGGAAGGCAGGATGTTAACACGTTAAATCCATGTGTCGTATTGTTCGTATTCGTATTTATTTATCTTGATTGCTTGTACTAATTGCTAGGTTAATGATTTGATTATCCGTAATTGTTTTGGGTGTGTGTTTGTGAATAAACATGTTGTTTGGGTTCCCTCCGAATTTCCAACAAAGGCGACACATGGCTATTTTTTGGGTGGCATGCATCGGTATGCATCACTTTTTTTTATTCTCAACTATGCAAATTTATGCACAAATTTACATGTGTCTCCCTCTCATTCTCTCTATTTTTTTATCATAAGGTTTATTTAAATTGAACCGGATCGATCGGTATCTTTACAATTTTATAAAGCTTTCGTCTCAATTCATACTTAGCCGCGAGCAATCTACGTTTGTGATCTCGTATATTTTGCTTCTCCAACATCTTATTGACTTTCCCCCTCATCTTTTTGAAAAAAGCCGCTATGGGTATGTGTGTGTATATATATATATATATTAATATTATATAAATATGTGTTTTAATGGATATCCTATGAGAATGCAAGTAAGACTGACCTGTTTTTCAGATACAAGAACGGAGGTCCCAATATTTTCAAGTACCATCATTTGTTCTGCTATGCTCCCTGCAATTTTTTAATATGATAAAAGAAAAATTAGACACTTCTATGTGCAATTAGTTTCAACCCAAAGCAAGCTACTCACTTGCTCACTTGCTAGATAAAAAACATACCATCAACATACTTAAATATTTATTTAGGGGGAGGATCGAGGGTAGTATAATATTTGAAAGAAGCAGGAAAATAATTTTTTTACTTATATATTAATGGATTAGTGCCGAGAAATGTATTCAACTTCAATATAGAGTCTATTCAACTAAGAACATCGCTATTGTGTATACATGGGCAGATCCAGTGTAGAAACTAGGGGGTCACCGGCCCCCCATGGCCCAACAATTACTAATGTAATTTGGTGACAATTTCAATCATTTTTGTACCTAGGCCCCTAAATATTATTAGCTAGACCTCTAAGCTCTAGAATTGTTTTTTTCGAGTTCTTAAAATAACTCTTTTAAACTTATTTAACAAGTATAGTTAACTAATATTTATCTTAATATTTTAATATTGATGTTTTTCTTACTTCATCTGTAGTTATTTGGTATAAATAAAATTATTTTAGATTTTTTTTCTTATATAATAAGTTATAGATAGTTACTATAGTTTCTTGTTACAGTAATTTGCTTATTGCTATTACGTTAATTTGATATTTCTGTATATTGCTTTCATTATCTGCGACTCTTTAAGGTAATAATTATAGGCCCCTCACAATGCATTTTTCTGGATCCGCCACTGTGTGTATATCAAAGATTGTGCATATCCAACTTTCAGATAATGTTATTGTATGTATCAAGTAGTACTTTGATGATGTGTCAACTTTTATGCATGTCAAGTGCACCTTACACAGAAGACACGTCAACAAAAATACCGTTAAATACATACAATAGCAATATTTGAAAATTGAATACACACAATAAATACCTCTAAGTTGAATACATACAATATACTTTGAACTAAGGTTGAATACATTTCATTACACTAAGTCTATATATCAATTGATTGATGAATATTATATTGAATAACACTTTGCAGTTTGCACTAAATATTCAATAGGTGAAATATTCATCCATGGGGTTTTGGAGTTGCTCCTCGTCTGGATCATTCCCTATAATTTAGTATTACATAAATAAAACATTCATTTTTAAGCTAATCAAAAACTTAACTTAGTTACCTAATAAAGCCTTGCCAATTTCATTCAGACCTGGAATTGCCCTCAAAAGCAACGTATTCTGAAACATAGTTCTTAATTGTGTAAAATCACAAGGTGACAACAATAATCAAACCCTAATGGTATATCACAACTAAATAGAAGATTAATAATCACAATACCTGTTTGTCAAGAGGATGTCTAAAGTCATCGGCATCAAGATCACGAAATGATAGCGAAGAAGAAGACGAAGATGATGCTTTACAAACAGATATTTGTATACTTTTATCTCGAGTTTTGCTTATTGATTCAAATTTACCAGAAGATGAAGTAAATAAAGGTTTGTTACCAGCGGAATGAAGTCCGAAACAAAGGGGAACATATTTAATGGTCAAATTGAACGAAGGGAGGGAAGTAACTGCCATTAATTTTAATTTTTTGATATACTTTTATTACAGATTAGAAACACAAAAGGAAATTGGGGATTAATATTAGGGTACGTTTTGATCGTTTGGTTCCGGTGGGTCGTTTTACATAAATTGATATCTGGTGCATGTGTGTATGTGTGTGTTTCGTTCACAGCCATACCATGGCTCGGTATCTGCCGCCACTTGTTTTTTCTGTTGACCAACTGAATGTTTACTAGATTCTTTATTTATTTATTTATTATTACGTACATGTTACGGAGTATAAAAATGAAAAGAAATTTCTCATCAGAATTTTAAATCCCTATGAGATTTATGGGTCTTGCTATTTGTTTCTGAACCAACATAATATCATATGTTGGCCTCAATATTATAAAGATTTAATTTCTATTAGATAATTTGAAGAATGAGATACCCATCCTTTGCATTTTAATTAATAATTAATAACTAAAAATTTATCCAACATTGCAACAAGGCATCATTGATGGGTATGGGGAGAAATGTACGTTGAGTAATTTCTTCAACTTTGGAGAAACGTTAAGAAAATTGTGAGTTTGATAAGTGATTGGGGTAAAACGAACAATATTGCAACATTGGTTGAAGTGTTGTGACATATTATCAAAGTCACTTTTGTACCGTATATAATGGTGAGATAAATCTTATTTAGAACGATGAGTTTTTAAAATAGTACTTGAAATATAAGAGGTACATCTCACTTCATCAATGAATATGATGGTAACTGCATAGTTATTGCAAGTTGCAACATCGAATTTGAATTTTTTTGGAAAATTTCATGTAATCAATCATGGCTGCTTCTACAGTTCAAGTTTTTCAATTAGGTGTTGTTATAAGGTCAACGGGTGTTGGTAAATTTGAGTTGACCATTCTACGTCTAGGCAGAACCTCGATAGAGAAATTAGTGTTCTACGGTATTTAAGGAGAAAATTACACTAGTAGTCCTTTAAGTTTATCTCAAATTTTAGTGGCAGTTATTTACAAACTTAAATTACATTAATCATCCTTTATTTTGAAACTTGTTATGTTAATAGTCCTTTAGACTAATGATAGTTAACTACTCCGTTGAAAGGACCATGCCTGATACTTTTTATTCTTTTAATTTATTTTTCTTTGAATAAAATATAAAATATAAATTATACAATTTTTTAATATATATATATATATACAGATACATTATGAGGTGCATAGAACATCATTTTCATCTTTCTCATTTCACTTATAAAATTTATCACCAAATATGATCCCCTTCTCTACTAAATCATCAAATTTTATAATCCACCACCCAAATCTACTCAAACATGCATTTATGACTTAAAGATTAAGAGTCACATATTTGGTTTATAGTTTTTAAACGTCGTTTTACTTTGAATTTAGGGTTTTTGTTTGAGATGTAATTCGAGTGAGGAATGGATGCAAACAAGAATAGGTGGTGGCTACCAAAGTTATGATCAAATAAGATGACTGGGTGATGGAGGCTTGTCGGGTGGTTAAAGATGGTGGTGGATTTGGGTGGTGGACTACAATGTTAGATGTTTCATTGGAGAAATGGACCGGATTTGGTGATGAATATGCTAAGTGAAATGGGAAAGATAAAGAAGATTTGCTAAGTATGTATCTATACATTATTAGATGCACAAATCATATTCAGTCACAAATGTATGTTTAAGTGGATTTGGGTGGTGGACTTTAAAATTTGATGTTTTAGTGGAGAAGATGACCATAATTGATGATGAATTTCATAAGTGAAATGAGGAAGATGAAAATGATGTTCTATACACATCATGATGTATCTATATATTTTTTTGATTTTATAATTTATATTTATTCAAAGAAAATAAATTAAAAGAATAAAAAATATCAGACATGGTCCTTTTTAACAGAGTAGTTAACGGTCGTTAGTCTAAAGGACTATTGGTGTAACAAGTTTCAAATTAAAGGATGATTGATGTAATTAAAGTTTGCAAAGGACTGCCACTGAAATTTGAGATAAACTTAAAGAATCGTTAGTGTAATTTTCTGGTATTTAGAGTTATTGCCTTTCTAAGTTAGATTTATAGTAGAAAGTTTTTTAAAGTCTTTTCATTAGATCTAGAGAGTTTTTATAAAACAAAGTTAATAAAATGATAAATTATGATAGTAAATTTATTTTAAATAATTTGTTCACTGGAAATGTTCCAAAAACGGTAATACTAAGGGGTGTAACCGAGCTCGAGTTTGGCTCCTTTAAATTTTAAAGAGCTAGAGCTCGACCTCAACTCGTATCAACCATAATATATTAAGTTTGAACTCGGCTCATTTGATATTATAAAAACTCTATGTCGGCTCGTTTGATATTATAAAAACTCGAGCTTGGTTCGGGCTCGACTCGTCTATTACATACGTAATATATTTAGCTTATTACAATGTTATTTAATATATATAAATATACATATATTTTGTGTGTAAGTTTTAAATACATATAATTATATCTAATATTATTATTTTAAGTATTATATATAGAACATTTATTATTAAGTAACCATATCTTATATTATTATATCATAAAATAATTTAATATATTTAAATAAATGGCTTGTTCAAACTCGTGAATTTATTCGAGCTCGATATAAAAAGCTCGTTTAGTTACTAAACGAGCTCGAGGATATGTTTAAACTCCGGCTTAATCAATTCAATAATGAGTCAAACTTGAGTACCTTGACTCATTTATACACCTAAGTAATATATACAAAACCTCAATGATTGTTATACTATGTATTGCATTTGGTGAAGATTTATACAAACATATAACCAGAATCACTTGAATATTAAATCAATCACAGAAACGATGCATAAAGTTTCTATAAAAGTTCTTTACACCACAATAACAAAATAAATCACACAGTTTAAGTGTGATTAATAACAAGAACAAAATCTCAGGAGTCTTTAACAAGAAGACGAAGAACAAGAACAGTGTGTATTATGATGTGTATATATATCGAAGGTCTTAAACACAAAAGGCCCTTCAAGTCTTTGCTTTTTACACTTGAGAAGACATCTTCATTTGCTTAAATCTGCTGCCATTTATCTTCATTTACCTGAATCTGCTTCCATTTATCTTTCAGAATGAACACTTTAGTTCTTGAACTTATATTTCTTCTACTCCTGAAACAAAGCACCTAAAAAGCACCGCAAATTAATAAATATATTATGATATTAGACTTATTCATAAGCTTGCAACACTATATTTTAGCACATTTGCAAGATGTCAATACATGAGCGCAGATCTTTTCGATCCCATGAATGTTTTTGAAACTCGGGTCGATCCGGTTAGTCTTACCGGGAACCGGACCCAAGGTCAAGCCGATTCAAACCGGGCTAACCTGGATTTTTGACTCGAGTTGAACTGTCTGGGTTTCAGTTGAATCGGTGACCCGGACTGATATGTGACCCGATTTTTGTTTTTTTGTGACCGGAACCGCATACGTTAACTTTCAAAATTAGTATGTCAACTATGGTTATGTTGGAATTATTGTGTGTTTGGCTTAGAATATATAGGAGGTCATAGTAGGTTGTGGGATGTGGGACAACTTCAGCATTAAAGAAAATAAAACACAATAAAAATGTTTACCCCATGTTTTGAATCTCAAACCTCATGCTTGTTGGATGGACTAATTGTCAACTAATATAACCATAACTTTGTGATAGTTTTGTATTTATAAATATTTATTACTAGTTTCTAAATGATTATTATAATTTTTCTAATAGCTTATTTAATGAATATTTTGACAATTCCATAAGAAGTCAAGAGTCATCGTATATTTTATTTTATATATCATAATTTATAATTATAATTTTAAAAGTTTTTGAGTAAAATAAAAAAAGTAAAAAAATAAAAGAAAGTCAAAAAGTCAAAGTTCGAATTATCCTTTCAGTCCAATCACTCGAACCGATCAAATCAGATCAAAAATGAGGCCAAATCAACTTAGAAACCCAAATTTCAAAAACGTTAATCCCCTGGTGATCCCATGTCATTGTTCTTCGGTGTTTAAAAAAAGAAGGAAAATAAGAAAAACCATAAACCATTAAGAGCATACTCATCTTTCATCGGTCATCTAATAGTCGCATAAATATTTCAATTTCTGTTTCAGCTAGACCCCATTATCCAATCTTACGTGCCAATCTACCAATATTGCAACGTGTCAACAATACTTAACTTGGAGACATGGAAAACCAAAATCAATCACCCCAACAGTGCGCGGTAGCACCTACTAAACACACGATTGCTCGTGCAACACACCGCAACCACAAAAGTAGCCACCCCTACAACCTTTGTTTTAATTCCCTGCTACTTGTTTTAATTCAGCAAAAACAAAAGGCGGCAACTTCGCCCTAAATTCATCGGAAAACTTACGAATCAAACTTCAGAAATGGAAATGCAAAACGATTTCGATCGCCTTCTGTTCTTCGAACATGCTCGCCGCGGTGCTGAAGTCACTTACGCCAAAAACCCTCTCGATACCGAGGTTAGGATTTCACATATAATACAATTTAATGTTTAGGATTTCCATATTGATTTGTTTGATTGCTCAGAATTTGACTCGATGGGGAGGGGCGTTGCTTGAATTGTCGACTTTTCAAAGTGTTCCGGAATCAAAAGCTATGCTTAATGGTATAACCTAATTTCATATACATTCAAATGTGTTGATTTTGATTGATTTAATTTTTGTTTATATTTTTGTTGGAATAGAGGTGAATTAGGTTTATCTTTTTTAATTTATTTGGTTCTTATGTAGATGCTATATCGAAATTGGATGAAGCATTATCGATTGATCCGAAGAAACATGATGCCTTGTGGTGTATGGGGAATGCACAAACTTCTTATGCTTTTTTGACTCCTGACAAAGAGGAAGCTAAGGGCTATTTTGATTCTGCTTATACTTACTTTCAGCAGGCTCTTGATGAGGTAATTGAAATGTGATGTTTGTGATGAGTTCAAACTGGTTGTTCGCAAGTTCGTTGCATCGGTGTTAGGAATTAATGGAATGTATGTTTGTTTCAGGATCCAGGGAACGAACTTTACCGCAAATCTTTCGAAGTGTCTATAAAGGTACAATTACGTTTATGTTTTTTCTGTTGTTTGCTTTACGTCAAGTACCACATAATCACTTAAGTGATCACATTTTAAATGTTACATGAAGGAACTTTGGTTAGAAAGTTGTGTATATATCTAGATATTTGCCTGATAATTGCATATAATGCTTTTAGGATATTTTATGTAGGGTAAGTTAGTAAATGATTATAAAGTTGCTGATCAGCTTTTATGGTTTAATCAATGTGGCTGCTTCTGACGTAAGAGGTATAATGTTACGTATCTAGAATTCATGTTATATATCAACAATTAAAAGACATGGCAACCCCGTATCATACGTGTAAAATATGTGATACGCGGGGCACACTTTCATGGTGGTTATGTCTATACCTTTGGGTTTAAGGAAGGTGATCTATACATGGAGAAAGCTATCACGATACTGAAGAATGACCTATCTTAGGCATTCTCTATTTTGTTACATAAAAAACATACCGGAGAGAGATTTGATTATGCACTTGCAAAAATTATAACCCTATTAGGTAAGTGAGACATGCAATTGTTGTGTTTATTCGTCAATAACGTGTTCCTCTAGCTTTGCTATTTTATTTTGATGCCATCTATTAATGATTATCTCCCCTTTTTTATGTAATGAATTTTGATCTCCAGTTTTTCTCGATAAGAAGTCTTTTCACTGAATCCTAGTATTATTAGTTCCGTAGATATGTTTGTCAATTGATTAGTTCTTGACCCCGTGTCCCCGTCGTAAAGCATCTATCCTTGTTCAAGCGGCACTTTCTGTTGAATACTTCTTGATTTTATTTTTAAGCCACCTATTAATGCCTCTCTCCCTTTCTGTACACACGGACTTCAGTTTTCCCTCAATAATAAGTCTTCTCACTGAATCCCAGTATTATTGTTCTCGAAGATATGCTTGTCAATTAAGTAGTTCTTGACCCCATCGTAAAGCAGCTATCCTTGTTGAAACGGCACTGTCTGTTGAATGTCTATATATGAGGTTATTCTGCTGATTTACCTTTTCAGGTAATTACTTTCTATGTTGCAAAGGATATTTTGCTTTTACAGTCATTAATTATGCTACTGCCGCCACAATGCTAGTGAAACGTGTGAGGGTATAGAATTGTTGTTTGTTGTCCATCTTAGCATATCTTACTCCATTTTGGACATGCGGGAAAAAACTTATATAATTATTTTGAATTGCGAGATCATCAGAAGTTTGTGTGCGTTTGCTGTAGAAAGATACTTCTTCAGGGCTAAACCAATTAAGAGATGCTAGTAAAGGAAATTAAGTAACAGAGAGGGCCGCTGAACAGAAGTCTTTCATAACTCTTTGATTTGGACAGTGAAAGGTACAAACTGGATTAAATTTGGGTGTGCATCATATCAGTTTTCAGTTTTCACTGATGATGACCGTTTTCTTTCCCATGTACATCTTCCCTAGAGTTTAAGATTTCTGATAGAACAAGTTATGTTTTTTAACAGCCATGCATCTCTTTTTACTTTTCAAATCTCCCAACTCTTGTCAGTAACCACGTCCTGTGTACACCAAAAGAGAGAAAGCAGAGCACGCATTCTCAATTAAGGAATAAACCTTTAGTATTTGCACTGGCGTATTGTTTAATCGTTTGTTTTATTCATTCTATTTCATACTTGTAGGTGTTCAGTGGCATCTGGTATGTCAAGTTAGGAATTTCACATTTCTAGCGTTATTTTTTGGTATGTCATGTTATAATAAATATGATATCTGCTTTTGAAAAACACATATGGTCCTGCTATAGTCCAAGGAACTCCTAGCAGTTGCCAATAGCACGGTTACAGTTTTTTTTTTTTTCTGCTAGTTTTAAAGCTCTTACTATTTTTTTGCTTCTAAGGAGGCTACTCTTCTCTTGTCAGAACTAGATGTATGGATCACCTTTTTCCATTTGTTTTTGCCTGAAACCAGTGCCATGCGTATTCCAGGTAGCATAAGGTTAGGTTATTGGGAATTATAGTGTGGTCTTATCAATCTTCAAAGAAGTATTGACATGGAAAATACACCATCTGAACTTTATTATGGAACCGTAGGTAAGCGTCAAATACACTTTCTATATTTTCTTTTTTTTTTTAAATTATTTTCTTCTGCTAGTTTTGAAGCTCTTTATTTTTTTCTTCTAAGGAGGCTACTCTTCTCTTAGAACTAGGTGTATGGAGTTCACCTTTTACCATTTGTTATTGAAAATAGACCATCTGAACTTTGTTATGGAACCGTAGGTGAGTGTCAAATACACTTTCTATATGTTCAGAAATCTCAGTTAAAATCAAAATGTGGAAATACGTGAGCTGTGAAGTATAGTTTTGTATACATCCTTATAAGTAAATATGGCTTCAAATAAATAGAATGATAATTTCATGGCACTGGTATAGAATCCTTACAGTATATAACAATAAATTATTTGTTTATGGGAAACAATACAAATCCTTGTTGTACAACATCTTACGTCCTGTAACACGAGACATATTCTACTTGTTTATCAATTTCTTGTCATGTACCATTTCTTTATAGTTGGCCGTTCCTATGGATTCATTATTTCATTCTCTCAGCACATTTACAAAATTTACAATATAAAGCACCTGATGCCGTATGAGCAGCACATGCTGACCATTATTGTATCTCTGTAGTAAAATTCTGTTACTTTCTGAAGCAGCTGAATAGATTGCTGATCAATGATTATTGTCATATCAGGCTCCGGAATTACACTCTGAGCTCCATAAACAAGGCTTTAGTCAACAAGCTATGGGACTAGCAGCTAGTGGAGGTCCTTCAACTTCTTCGAGTGTCAAGGTGAACAGATTCTTCTTTTTGTTGCTATTGATTGTGATACAAGGGATTTTATTTGAAAGTTCATGAACATTTTCATGGATAAAACTGAAGTCTTCACATCCCCAGCTACATGTGGCAATTTGATCCATTTACTTATGAACGGGTTGAGGTGGGTTAAACTGTCAAATTTACCTAGAAAATGCTGGGTCTAGCAAGTAAAAAGTCACTTAAAGTGTATACTGTATACTCATAAAACCCCGTAAATCATTTTATCCAATAAAATGACTAATATGAAATAATATATTTGACACACTAATGATTTTTTAAGATAGTAACTCTAGGGACATAAAGTGTCAACGCAACTCAACCGGTTTGACCTGAACCAGCTTTAATGTGTTGACCAACCCGTCTATCCTGTCTTATATGTCACCTCTAGCTCCAAAAATCGTCAGTCCTTCCTTTTGTTGCGGCTTAAGCATAGTAGCATATACCTTTGTTTTTCATTTTAAAAATTCCAACTGACTCACTGCAGGGTCCCAAGGCACAAAAGAGTAGTGATCTGAAGTATGATATATTTGGATGGGTTATTCTTGCTGTTACTATTGTGGTGTGGGTTGGCTTCTCCAAATCAAATGTACCTTCACCACCTCCTCGATAAATTCGTTTTTGGCTTTGTCTAATGATTGAAAGAAAGTAGATATGATACATCATGGAGTGTGCAAGAAGAGGAACTTGGAAGTTGCTTGGTTGGAGGATGTTAATTTAGTTTTGACTTGAGTTGTGAGTTCACACCAGACAAGATTGGTTGAGAAGATATATCTTGTTTTCTATATTTTACTGTTGTAAATTCAATAATGATATCTGATTTCTGAATATGATCAATAGAGTTGGAGTGTTGAGTTTTCAACAAAATAGTTGGCTTCTTATGTTAATCTTATTACCAAGTTTTAACCAATTAGAAAAAAGAAAACATTTAACTTACAGGAATGCAAGTTTTTGGAACAAATCTTGTTTCAATTCAAATGAAATAGAAACCTTTTCCAGTGAAAACCGTATTGCTTTTTGTGGCCATATTGAAAGAAAGACACAGTTTTTGTAATGTCGTTGCAATTTTTTAGGTGATTATAGCTCAAGTTATATCGGAAGTTCACTTTTAAATTAAACCAAACTGAAAAGTAACTTCAGTTTGTGGATTCACATACGAGTAACAAATAAGAGCCTACAAACCCATAAAATGAGACGATAGGAACTTGGAGTAGTATTTTGTTATAATTTTTTTTTTTTTTGAGTTTGAAATGTGAAGTTAACCCAATGCCTTGATGACGAAATTTGATTTTCAAATTGCAAAAACCCAAAAAGAGCGGTTGGGCCAAGAACATGGCAAAAGCTTCCCTCTAAAGGTTATCGTAGTTTATCTCCATGTTGTCAAGATCCAGATTCTATCTAGGATTGCTTTTACAATTGTAAGATGAAGATAACCTTAAGATTTTATGAAAATACATGTGACACTCTTAAATTTATATGCTAAAAACATGTCCTACTATTTGCACGGATGTCACCTCCATCCATTCAAAACACAATCAAATTCCCCTAATCAATTCATTCATTTCACTATTATTCTATCATTATTTTATAATTTAAATATAATCATATACTATTTAGTTAATAAATTTTACATTAATTATATTTACTTTTTATATACAATTAAATGTTCTAATCAATAACTTTCAGAGCTAATATCATTTTTAGTATTGGACATATTACATTTTAGTATTTGACATTTCACAAAAATAATGATAAATACCTTTTTATTCAATAATAATAAATTATGAAAAACTATTAGTACAATTACATGAATAATTATAAAGTTTGCCTAAGTGTTACGATTAAACATATCACGCATACATTGGTCATAAGTATTTATTCGATCACTATACGGAGTAGCCCATGCAAAAAAATTTAGATGAAATAAATATTAAATATCGTTAAAAATACTAACTAATAGTACCTCTTCGGTTGAATCATCATTTGAGTGAATATATCCTCCCTAATTCATTTTGAATTGTTTACGTTTTGTTGATGGTGAAATCTAAGAACTGTTATGAGACTGTTTTCTGAAATGAATAATGATTGGCCTGACTTTCTGTATTTTCACTCGTACTGTTATGAGATTGTTTCTCAACCCCGGAGCTTTTAAAATGCTTGTGCCCCGACATGAAGTATGGAACATATGGTGGTCTATTATTAGAAAGTATGGGTATTTTGTGTTTTCAAGAAACCATATCCCTTTTATTATATTATACTCAAATAATTTTATTAACTAATTATTGTGTTTTTTATTAATGACTTATCTTATATGTTTTTTAGTTTCAATCCAAATATACTATCGTGATCAGTTTATTTTTATCTACATTTCGATATAAAAAAAGTTGATTCCGAGACTAAAAAATATATTTGTTAAATAAGTATCATATGACAATAAAAGTTATGTCGAAATGTAGATAAAATTAAATTGATCATAAATATATATTCAGAATTATTTAAAATATTATATATAAAAAGTTATCAAAGAAAAATAAAATAATACTTAAATTAAATCAAAACATTATTATATGTTAAATACTAAGGATCTATGATCATAAGAAATGTGACAGGCGAGGAGGCGTGTAAATAAAACTTTTTACCGTGTAAACAAAATTTTCCGCTAAAAACCGTAATTGTTTCATATCATATAGTAAAGGTGGAGTCACAAATAAAATTTGCACAACTCATAGAATAGAACATATTTCATTATATAAAGGTAGTCTCTTACAACTAGATAGACTTAATAAATACATTAAACAAATATCCCAAATAACTATTACAATTTCTCGTAAATGTCCTCGCCCTTTTCAATTATTCAAAATAACATGTCTATTACAACTTATTGGGCTTAAATATTCATCTCCTTAATTTAACAGGAACGGACTCATTAATCGT
Source organism: Logfia minima (assembly GCA_963921325.1). Taxonomy (NCBI): domain Eukaryota; kingdom Viridiplantae; phylum Streptophyta; class Magnoliopsida; order Asterales; family Asteraceae; genus Logfia; species Logfia minima. The sequence continues at coordinate 27,541,494 of OY992768.1, forward strand.
CGCTCTAATTTAATAGGGACGGACTAATTAGGCATTCTTGAACGTCGTCATTCTAATTTAATAGGATTGACTCATTTCTCATCATTTATACATTTGTAACTTTAACCATGCATGATCAAACGTTCGGGATATCAATGAATAATATGATGCACGATAAATTTTATAGCTCAAGAAAATTATAAAGGGTTTATTATTTGGTTATGTATCGAACTTTATATTTTTTACTATTGTATGTAACTTACTTTCAAAAGTGGTATTGTATGTATTGAATTTTACAATTTCGTATATTGTATGTAACGGCTGACCGGATAACTGGAAACCACCAGTTTCGATACACACAATAGACATTTTTACAAAGTTTGATACTTACAATAGACATTTTTTTACAAAGTTCGATACATACATTAGACACTTTTATAAAGTTCAATACATATAATAGACATTTTTTCAAGAGGAAAAACCGGGTACCACCTATTCATTCGGTCACCCGTTACATACAATATACGAAATTGTAAAGTTCGATACATACAATAGCACTTTTGAAAGTAAGTTACATATAATAGTAAAAAAATGTAACGTTCGATACATAACCAAATAATAAATTCAATTATAAACTACTAGATCACAACAAATGTGTATAGTAGTAACATTAGCTAATAGAAAAATAAAAGTGCAATATAATTGATCCAATTTAACGAAATAAATATAAGACTCAAAGTGGAGATATATGGAAGCTTCCCGAAATCTTGGCGTGCTTTGGGACTTCTTAAAGCTTTTTATGTTTATTTTTATTTTTTTCATTTTGGAAACGTGATTTGCTTTCTTTTTTGAAGTTTTGATTTTTTTGCTACCACGACGTCTATTTATATTATTGGCCTAGTATCACTAATCGCCTACTATAACACACAATTCTATTTCACTGTCCTTATATTTGGCGCATGTCACAAATATTAACGTCTTTATCCTATCTTTGATTGGCACAAATACTTAGTTCCATCCAAGGGACACGCTTCGTATATTCTTACACTCGTGTACCAACATAGTGAAATTGTGAGCATTTCTATTAAATCATATTGACATGACACTACAATGAAACTACTATTTGTTCCTTTGTCCCTTTGTTCAATTAAATTGCACCATCTCGTTTCCTTTATGATTCTCCACATTCTTTCATTTACTTACACTTAAATCCCACATGTGAATATTAATACCCATATATATAGGTGGAGGTTCATATGAGAACCATCTAAAGATTGAGAACCAAAAGAACCAACAAAACACTTATATTAGAAAGGCTATAATAGTCTTTTTGATTACACATGCCAGTTACTAATGTCATTCCATTAATTCAAATCCCTTAAAACATTCCCAGCAATTACTACATATCACCTCATATTACCATTCGGTTCCAACATTAAAAGAGTATAATTCTACAATATTCTATTCCATATATTAAGCAAACAATCATCTATATAAGTTACCAAAGATTAAGCCGTAGAGTATAATTTGGTTGTCAATTTCAATGGATTCTAGTCCTAAAGTTCATGTTGTAGAAAATTCTACTGAAGTTGTTTCAACTAGTGACGTGTTAGTGTCATTCTTGAAGAATGATCAGAATATAAATATTTCTGGTGAAGATGAAGGTATCAACCAGTTCATCTCGTCTTTTTTAAAAAATAGTGTCGATTGTCGATTTGTTAGAATGTTTTATGCGCTGATGATTATATCCGTTTTATAAGAACATGTTATTATTCATCTTCAGATGATTGGGTTTTTTGTGTTATTAGTTATAGTCCATTATTATGTGTTTTCAAATACATGTGGATTTTATTCCGTATACTATGTGACTACATTTGTATGTTGTTCATGTTAACTTGTGACCAATTTTTTATACTTAAATGTTTCAATATTGGGTTTATATTACTGTCATTATTAACTTAGAAATGTGTATATTTTATGTAGGGCAATCAACTGAAGAATTGCATTGTAATAATATCATTGCATATGGCCCTAATGGAACTATATCATGGGTTCCAAATGTACCAGATGATAAAAAACCCATTGTAGGAACATTATTTGAATCGCTTGATGCAGCATATGCTATGTATGAAGCGTATGGTGAAAAGGCCGGTTTTGATGTACGTCGCTCTTCCGAGAAAATGAAGAATGGTGAAGTTACACACAAGTGGTTTGTGTGTAGTAGAGCAGGGAAACCCATCAAAAAGTCAGTTAACACTTTGGAAGATATGGCTGCTATCACTACCCATAAAAAAATAAATTATGATAACATACCCAAAAAAGGGAAAAAATCCTCTAAAAGAGAGCAGCGTAATTCCAACTTTAAGGTAACTGGATGTGAAGCCCGAGTTAAGGTGAAAAGTGTCGCTGGAACATCATCTTGGCGTTTATACTGTTTCGATGAGCATCACAACCACACATTAAATGATGTGGAAAACATGGACCTGTCAAGGCTACACAGGCAACTACTCTTTCCGGAACAAAAATTCATTCACAGGCTTTCAACATCGAATATTGGTCCAACCATAGCTCATAGGCTAATAAGTTGCCTAAAAGGTGGTGCTCATAGAGTACGTGGAACTGTTACTGATTTCAAAAATTTTCGAAGGGACATGAATAGGTACGTTGGAGACAGAGATGCTCAGATGTTAGTTGATAAGATGAATAATAGGAAAATGCACGTCCCAAAGTTTTCCTTTGATTACAAGTGTGAGGACAATGAGTTAACTTGTATGTTTTGGGCTGATGAGACTTCTAAGTGCAATTATGCCGAGTTTGGCAGTATTCTGGCTTTTGATGCCACTTTCCGTACCAATAAGTAAGTCATGAAATCTTTGTTTCTTTCTTTTCCTTTTTAGTTTTATATTAACTTTAAACTGATCCAATAAACCATATATGTGTTATCCATATCTTAGGTACTGTATGGTATTCGTCCCCTTCACCGGTATAGATAATCATTATAGATGTGTTACGTTTGGAGCCGGTTTGCTTACTTCAGAAACTATCGAATCTTACACTTGGTTGTTGGAGGCGTTCATGAAAGCACATGGTAAGCAACCGAGACTTGTTGTAACAGACCAGGACCCCGCAATGAAACAAGCAATTCCTTCTGTTTTCACCGAGGCACAACATAGACTTTGCATGTGGCATATCACAAACAAGTTGCCAATCAAGGTATATTCTTTTGAAAATTATATATGTTAAAAGGTTGAATTTAACTTCCGGTGTTCACATGTGCATACTTGACACACAAAAAATGACATTGGTGCTCATCATTTTCTTATGATTTTCACAATAATTTCCTTCATTTTCATACTTTCGTACACCACACGAATTTTTTACTACTTAATGTAAATGTTCACCTGTGCACATTGAATTTAGGTATGTGCTGACACATTGAAAAACACTGATTTGCGAAAGCGATTTCACAAGCTTGTTTGGAATGTTCATATTGATCCGGCCGAGTTTGAGAGTCGTTGGATCTCTTTTATCAAGGATTTCAATCTGTCCGAAAGTAGATGGTTCACGGACTTGTGGAATATAAGGACGAGTTGGATTCCTGGGTATTTTAAGGATGTACCAATGTGCGGGTTAATGAAAACCACATCTCGATCCGAGAGTTCAAATTCGTTTTTCCGGACATACTCACATCATGGTAATAATCTGGTTCAGTTTATGATTTGTTTTGAGTCTGCCATGGAGAAACAGAGGCATACCCAACGTCTCCTTGACCATGCCACATCATCAACATCACCAACTTTTCTTACTCATTTAAAAATTGAAAGACATGCAGCTATGGTGTATAGTCGTGAAATTTTTTTAATGGTCCAGAAGGAGATTTTCAAAGGAGTTTGGTTTTGCTCGCAAAAGAGTTTTGTGTCTGAAGGGGTATGTGAGATATGTACTATCAAACATAAAGACAAAAACTCTCAAGTTATTGCAGAATATGAGGTATGTTCACAAGTGATCATGAGTACCAATTGTTATAAAATATATAGGGATCCATACTATAATCATTTACTTATATTTAATGTTACCTTATTCTTACTGAAGTGGACATGTTGTACAGGTTATTTTTAATCAAACTGAAGGTAGTATCGTTTGTGGTTGCAAGCATTTTGTACGTCATGGGGTGTTATGCCGCCATATTTTCTGTGTTCTGAGTGAGTACAATATTCAAGAGATACCTGATCAGTACGTCCTAAGGCATTGGAGAAGAGATGTGTTACCACGGGAATTGATGAACAGTCACCACAGATACAATCATAGCAATGATCCTAGTGAAAAACTTGTGGACGATGCCTACGACTCATTGGATTATTGTATTACTCGTTTGAGACACGACCTTGAAAAGTTATCTATTTTTGTTGACAAGGTTCAAAAGCTTAGGAGTGAAAGTGATGCCGAACTTCCAAATCACAAGGCACACAATCAAAAAGAGGAGGTTTTCAATAAACTACTTGGTGTGTCTCCACCGGAATCTGTTGAAGTCAAAGTTCCGAAGGGGGCACGGAACAAAGGTTGTGGAACAGGAAAGAGGATGATTGGGCCGGGTGAGAAGTCGGCAAGTAAAAGCAAACGTAGCAAGAGAATGTGCAAAACGTGTGGTAAGAAAGGTTACCATGATTCTCGCAACTGTCCAAAAAAAGCCGGCGTTATTGAACATGAGGGCAAGCAATCTTCTAGTGGCTCGGATGAAGAAGTTTCTAGCGATTCGGAGTAGAGATATCATTTGTTTTCGCTTCTTTTATTGCTTTTTGTTTTGTGTTTTTGTTAGTAAAACCTCTATACCTTGGTGCAGTTTGGAATTTGTCATTTGAAATGAACATATCTTTAGAATAAACCTTTGTTTTTTGCATTTTGTTTTTTGAAATGAACCTATGTTTTTATGCATTCTGTATTTGATTCGGATTGATTCAGTTCACATACCTTTTATTAGTTTGTAAAAATAACCAAATGTATGTTCACATATGCACACAATTTAGACATTCCTAAATTACAGCAGGAGAAAAAAGTCTTGGACCCAATATATTTAAAGGATTTTTTAAAAATAAAGAGACATTGAAGTTTATCATCATTTTTTGTATATTCACTGAGTTTTCGAAAAAAAAAAAAAACAAACAACCAAATTACAACAAATAACAGCCAAAAATAAAATAAAAAGAACAAAAAAACAACTTGGAGATATTCATTAGTTACATCAATTTGGTGGTAAAGTCATTATCGTAACCGAGGTTGTAAAGAGTGGGGTACTTATTTCGTATTTTGAGCACATTTCATCTACTGTAGCAAAAAGTTCCATATGTATTTCCATAGAAACTAGAGTTTTCATCATATTTCACAAAGCAATGGTTCCCAAATATACCTACTTCAGTACTAAATAAACATGTGTACTTCTCCAGACGCATCTGACTAGCTCAACACATTTGGCTTGTCTATGTTAATTTTAGAAAGGACCATCTTCCTGTTTTTTGGGCATAGTCGTCTCAGCTGTCCCTTTTGCTCAACAAAGGCTCACAAATGTATCTAATTAAGTACTAGATAAACATGTGTGTTCAAAACCAATAACATCATTTTATTTCAACTAAAATAGCCAAATTCTTGTGCACATATGCACAAAAATAAACATCCCATTATAACATCAGCACATAAAAGTTTTGGATCCCAAGAAATTTAATGTTCAACTAAAATTAACGAAGGAAAATCAACGTGACAAAATGAGTAGCTCAACACTTGCTCATTTATTCATATCTTCATTTGGTCTTATTTTTATGTAGATTTTGCATATGCATCTGCACAACTCAACACTTTTGGCTTGTGTAAGTTATGTTCAGAAAGCAGTATCTTCACAGTGTATTTTTGCCTCAATCGGTTCAACCGTCCCTTTTGCTTAGCACCCTCTATGTCCATATCACAATCCCATTTACTAAGTGGAGCTCCCTTGTAGGTCTCCATGTGTCTCATAGCAAAAATGCCACAGTCCTGGGAGTTTTTCACAGTACGCCATTTCATAGCAAGTCTCACTGGCTTCGATCTTAATATTCGCTCAGCTTTCACATGTCCAATAAACTTCAAGTAATCAAAGAATACTTTTTGCTGCGTTTACACAAAATTTGAAATTTGGTCACGATCATTTGTATAAGGCTCGTATAAACTTGAAATTTGAAAATGGACAAACTAATTTTTTCGGGTAGGTCAAGTCAAACATTACCAGCTTTTCAGGGACCCCCTTGTATTTCTTTTTGAATGGAGTCAGGTCATAAATGTTGTCTATAACCTCAAAAACAATAGTTTTCAAGTTGAAACATACCAAATAAAAATGGTTTTCTTGAATGATTGGGAAGAACACCTGCGTGATACAAACATCCCACATACAATGCTTAAGAATCGAACACAAAATACTGAAACAGATGTATCAATACATTCGATAGTTTATACATACCAAATCGATATCTTTCAACGTCATCAAATTTTGATCACCTCTGCACACTTCCTCAACGTTCGAAATAAACATCCGTAATCGAACTTCATCATTCATTCTAGCCTTAAGCACGATTTCACTCTATTTATCACATATTTCAATTAATATTACTTCGCTAGTTATCACTGCTTCATTGAATTAGCTTATGCAATAAATACGTACCGTCATGCCAGTGTGGAAATACAGTCTAGATACTGTGTCCTTGCTTCTTTTTTCTTCATCAATATTCAACAAAAAGGCCCAACAATCGATGATATGTGCACTGACCAACGCACCAGGCACCATCGTTTCAATTGTATCCAGAATTGTTTCATGGCCAGTTGCTGTTGAAAACAATATTTCTCTGCCAAATAATGTGAGATAATTATATAACTCAACACTTATTTACACAATAACCTTTAATATTCATTATAATTTTAATATGCTCACATGTTAACAAAAGCCCATGATATTAAATTTAATAAGTAATCTTTACCAATTTTTATAATATATAACCATAGTCACTAATAAAAAAAATATGATAACTTACGTGTGGTTCCCTGATTGTGATTTTATGTATTTCCAAACATTGCTTTCTTCTTTCGTCATTTGTTTCCTTAGCTCAGTGACACGTCCAAAAAATGGCGACCTCCCAACAGCAGACGGTTTTGCAATACGTGTACCTCTGACTGCCCGTGCCCTACGAGTGTTCTTATTTTGAGTCAACTCGATAGCTTCTGAAGCTGCATTTTCAAACTCCTGTGTTAGTCCTAGACTAAACCCGGGAATACTATCATCTTGCATGTACCGAATGTTGTGGTCTGATGTGTTGTTGATACTTTGGAAGCTTTTCTCCAATTCCTCAATCACAAAAGGATCACTCCAAAATTGGCTCAATGGCAGCTCATCATCAGGTATTTCAGCGTTTGATGTTTTTGAAGGTAATGGTGTTCTTAAACTTTTCTCTTCTGTATCAACAGAAATATCAATTGGATTGTTTAAACCGATGTTGACTTCCTCATTTGACGCTTTGGTAGCTAATGACATGTGCAAGCTTAACCCTGGTGAATCACCAATCATATTCTTGGACGCTTCATTCACTTTACAAGGGATACTGGTGTTGATTTCTTCAGCTTTTGGTTCCTCACTAATATCTTCATCAATGTTCATTATTTTCCCCATCACGTTTCCAACTTTCACCTGCCATTCTACAGCTTGCTCATTGCCAGGGAATTTTGTCAATGCCTCCATTGATGTTGAATTAAGATGAACCAAACCCTTCACAATCCTAATATACAAACTCTCCATTTTTCGAACATACCCCTGCATAAGTATGATTGTGCAAATATTAAATATTCATATATGATCACATGTGCACATCTAACATCACACACTTTGTTACATATGTTCACATGTACACATCTAGCATCACACACTTTTTAGATATGTTCACATGTGCACAAATAAAAACACAATACATTTACATATGCTCACATGTTCACATCATAACATTATTAAGATTAAACACGTACCTTGATATCAGGTGGTGATGAACCATAAATATCTCCTATGTTTGTATGCTCTTCATCACTTGCATCAGTTTCTTCTAGTGTTGTCGCCTCAAGCACTGGTAGGACATCCCTTAAACCGAACCCTCCATCTTCAATTTCCATTTTCTCCCTTTGCTTTAAATACTCAAAATTCCAAGATCTCGCAGCAGGCCTGCGACGCACAACATTAACGTGCTCACACCTTGTGGCATCCACATATATCAGCTGCAGTTTGTAATACACAATTGATAATATATTAGCTATCTAAAGGTGTTCACATATATACATGTGCATATAACAATACATTTCTTGGTTCACACATTCCTTTGATTTCTAAATTTGATTAGTTAAGTGCTAACAAAAATACTAACTGATAATTGTATTTACATATGACACGTACCGTTAAAAGAGTTATTGGTCCAGCAAAATAATTCCCAGCATCATGTCTCTTCCATCCCGTCTTGCATGACTTCATGCACTCATACAAGTACCTACACCAATCAATATTTTCAATGGCAGTGTCTTCCCCGATATATGCTAAAAGTCCCAGCTTACATGTTCCCCTTGACTTGCAACCTCCTAGTATGTTTGTGAACAAGATAAGAAAGTTTAGTTTGAAATTCCAATCTAATGCATCAGATTGAACTATTTTTTCCTTAATTTCCACCGGGCTGATTTCCTTTTTGTTGTATTGTTCAAACCATTCTCTTGTTATACTATCACCCGATTTTTCATCATCTAACGACTGCAACTTTACTCCTCCAAGTGGTACACCAATCATATCGTGTATCGTTTCTTTAGTAACCTTTATTACTCCTTCATCTATCTTAATTTCCATTTCTTTATCATCAAAGTGGTCAACAACATAGTAACCTAATTTTCCAGGTATACGATCTATATTGAACTTCAACATTTTACCAAAACCCATTGCCTTTAACCATATCTTCTGCTCTGTGCTTAGTGAATGTAGTGCAACAAACAAAGGGGTTGGTGAAGTCCGGGTTCGTATCGATGCGTGTAGCATGTTGTCGTATCCACTTGTTTCAGAATCGCTCACCATCTCATTAACAGGAACCTTATTCCCACGCCTTTTAATCCTAGTTACAACCACCTTCTTAAGCTTTGTACGCTTTTCTTTTCTTTGATCATTTAGCTTCTTAGTTGTAACTTTTGCAATATCCGTGTCAACTTTTATCCTTTTTCGTGGTATGTTAATCTTTGGCTTACACATTTCCGCAACTGAAACCAACAAAAATTAGTGTAAACCATTATGAAGCGCCTGACATATCAAATACTCTTATAATTCACACTTTAACATATCCCACATAAGGGCAGATTTTTATTTATTAGTGTTCCTGAAACACATATTTAAGTATAAAAATGTCAGTGATAACACAAACCGTGTTCACCTTCTTCGCTGTTGCAGCCTGTGCTATGTGATGTTAGCATCCTCTCCTTGACACCTGAAAATAATACATAGTTCAAATCCACATATCTATAGGTTGTCTTTTATGTGTGTTTCCTTCCTAACATCACACTTTTGTGAGTTGTTACAACTATTAATCAATCTAAACATTAAATATAAAATTCTCACAACTGTTGTTCACGTGTGTACAACAAAAATATTCAAGATGTTGTATAGACAGGTGCTTGTAAGTATGTGTACGTAGCTACTTACTATAATTAATTTAAGGTACTAAAACTTATTAAATGGGAAACCACATTTCTTTTTCTTTCAATATTGTTCATATTATAACATTAGTAATACCTTAAAATTAAATGACTTGTGCACAACCATTTTACCTGATACAATCATTTCCATTTGTCTCTTCTTCATATAAGAAACTCTGCTTTCAGTTTCTCTGACACCAGTGGGAACAAAATCGTCATTCTCACTTAATTCTGCATCCAAAAAAATGTTGGGGACTTGTGGTGAGCTACTAAACTTGTGGTTAAAAATTAAAGAATAAAATAATAGAGAGCAATAGAAATTATAAAGCAATCAAAACCAAAAAATACCTCTGTTCACATATTTTGTCGGTTCCAATCTTCCATTAGTTCTTCTCACCACTTCTGTGTAGCCTTTCATCTTATACAAACCCTAAGACAGGTGTGTGGGTTTTATATTGAAATTGATCATTAAAACAAAAATCCCTGATCTCCAGCATCATATAATTTGAATTTGATATCCCGTATTCTCAGCAATTTGATTATGTACGTTTCTGAAATCAAGATTTTGATGAGACAATGTTACCCTTCTAATGTTTTTATGTATAAACTATTAACTAATTATTTACAACTTTGCCACTTATGGTTACATCCGTTGATCTTTATGATCTAATGGTTAGAAGTTGGTTCTCAAGGTTCTCAACCTTTAGGTGGTTCTCATATGAACTTAACCCCATATATATATATATTATATGTATATATATATTATATGTATGCATGCATCATACATTTATATTTTACAAATGTGTCTATCTTCTTAGAATATCTTAACCTATTTGATACTTAGAAGACTACATATGATTATGTTACATATATACTAGCGTCGAATTCCGTGCATAGCAGCGGGTTATGATTTCACATGTTGATATTGAGAGACAAATGTTTAATGTTACCTGAATGCAATAGTAATTGATACTTCTCTAATGAAAGTGATTTTTTTATAATAGTTTAATTATTGTAATGTAAATTCAATATTGTAATATAAATGAAGAAAGAAGATATTTAAATATATTATGTGAAATATAATATTAATTGAATGATTTATCTAATTAATAGGTGAAATGATAAGTGGAGGGATAAGATGGTAATTTCCGATATCCTTTTTTCAAGGATTAAAAAAAAGAGTGTTAAATGCTTAATAAAAGTTATAGATTTACGTATACTTTTTGTTTCAGTAGACCCAAAATAACTAACACTAAAGGAAACTTGTCAATTTTATTTTAATTTATAAGCTTTAAATTATCTTTATGATTATCGAAAATTTTGAGGTATTCCAATAGACCCATAAATGCTTTGGTTACAAAAGTTTTATAAAAATTTGGGTACAAAATGATATGGCATCATTAAGGTAAATAGAGATAAAAAGAAAAAGAAGTAAACCAATGTGATGTGAACATTCATTTTGTAAACAAATCATGAACTTTTCTAAAATCAAACTTCAATTCATACAAATAACATTCAAATTTTAGTGTTACAAACAAAATAAAAATACATTACGTATCATATCCTAAACGTTTTGACAAATTAACAAAACATTCATTCATAGTTCTACGTGACAAGATCTAAACACATGAACTTACTTACACACATCAATAACTAATTAATATCATATTTCAATGGATCATCTATGTCGTTGTCTTCTTCCGAATCCATATCAAATGTTTAGAATCATCAACAATCATTATTAGCAACAGACAAAAAATATTATAGAACTAATAAAAATTTAAAACGCATAAATGTAAATATTATAAAAAATTTTATGCAATTTGAAGAAAAAAAAAAAAAAAAACAGATCGTACCAATATATACGATCTTACAATCCTACGATCCTAATTGCAATCTTATATCAAATACGATCCAACTATATTTTCGTTGTTAGGATTGTATAGTTTTAGATCAAGATCTAGATGTTTGTAACCTTGATTTATCTATCTATTGTTTGAAGTTAAACATGTAGCCGATTTTAAAATATTATCACATGTATTTAGTCTGTACAACTCGAAGACACCACCTTATCCAAAGCTTCCCTCTCAAGCTTTGTAACGTGTAATCACCTCCTATTCAAATTCAAACTTCAAAATAGCCACAAAATACTTCCAAACTTGCAGTACAAAATAAATGCTAAAATAGACCTTCTGTGACAGAGTATAACAATAGATTAAAAGATAAAATAAGAAATTTATAAATGTATTATTTTCCAGTAGCTGACAAAATGCCATTAAAACACATTGAAGGTACAAATATGCCCTTCAATAAATAAGTTATGTATTACCCTTTTTATATTTTTGGAAAGGGCATACTATTTGCACATATCTTCACATACATACACGTATAGAAGCTGTGCATACAGAAATTTCAAGGTACAAATAGAAAAATCCTTTTAAAAAAATAAATACATAAGAAAAGGTCTAATTCGCAAAAATGTTTTTGCGAAATCAAAGTTTATTTTAATACCGACCAATTCGTTTTGAAAGACTAATTTCCAAAAATAGATAAATCAGATTCGTTATTTTCCTTAGAATAAATTAAGGTTGTATCATATTATATGCCCTTCACATAATATCTATGAGCTTAAAGCATTAAAAAAAAAAAAATAATAATAATAAATGCGAAGTTTCTCCCGCAAGCTTTAGCCTGGAATTTCAAATTTGATTCAAACTGTCCCTATAAGAACACATCACCTCCTGTTCTTTCATTTATTCCCTGATCCCCGTCCAAACAAACCCTGATCATTGCCAAATATCCAGCAATGCCTTCCGTTCCAGAAGAGCCACTCCTATCCCCAAACCCAGACCGCTTCTGCATGTTCCCAATCCAATACCCTCAAATTTGGGAAATGTACAAAAAAGCCGAAGCCTCATTTTGGACTGCAGAAGAAGTCGATTTATCACAGGATCATTCCCACTGGGAATCACTAACTGATAACGAACGCCATTTCATCACTCACGTTCTCGCGTTCTTCGCGTCAGCAGACGGCATCGTTTTAGAAAACCTAGCATCACGTTTCATGAAAGAAGTACAAGTTTCCGAAGCACGCGCGTTTTACGGATTCCAAATTGCAATCGAAAACATTCATTCCGAAATGTACAGTTTATTACTCGACTCGTACATCAAAAATACTACAGAAAAGAATAACTTATTTCGCGCAATCGAGACAATTCCGTGTGTCCAGAAGAAAGCGAATTGGGCGATGAAATGGATCGACGGCTCGGATTCATTCGCGGAACGAATCATCGCGTTCGCGTGCGTCGAAGGTATATTCTTTTCCGGAAGCTTCTGTTCAATTTTCTGGTTAAAAAAACGCGGTTTAATGCCTGGATTAACATACTCAAACGAATTAATCTCACGAGATGAAGGATTACATTGTGATTTCGCGTGTTTGTTGTATAAATTGTTGAAGAGTAAAGTGTGTGAAGAACGTGTGAAAGAAATTGTAACTGAAGCTGTTGAGATTGAACGTGAGTTCGTTTGTGAAGCGTTACCGTGCGCGTTAGTCGGAATGAATAGCGATTTGATGAGTACGTACATCGAATTTGTGGCCGATCGATTGTTAACGGAATTAGGGTTTGACAAAATGTATAATGTTTCGAATCCGTTTGATTGGATGGAACTTATATCGTTACAAGGGAAAACTAATTTTTTTGAGAAGAGAGTTGGAGAATATCAGAAAGCTTCTGTCATGAATGGTGGCGAGTCTCATGTTTTCAATATGGATGAAGATTTTTAGGGGTTTCTTTTTTATTTTAATTTTAATTTTAATTTAAATGAATTTTAATATTGTTGTTAGGGTTATCTGCTATTATTATTACTAAGTACATTAGAATTGTTGTGATTTTTAATTATGTTTGTTAAATGTGTTTCTTCTTTAGCAAATTAAATAAAATGAATTCGTGTTTCTTTGCAAATTCATTGAAGATTGATGAAAAAATGTGTTTTTGTTCCTTACTGTTTTTTTATGTGGACCTGTCGAAGACTATTTTGCAGAGACGGTGGCGTTTTGGATGGATAACAATAATAATTTCAAACTACAATAATTCTTTTATTTATGTATTTTGAGGTTAGGGTTTTGAATGCCATTACCACACAGAGCTTGAAAATGCTATCGAGAGAGCAATTGCTTCATCTTTTTGATCGATTACTCTCACTTCTCAGCCTGGTAATAGTTTCTGTTTTTTATTTTTTCTTATTTTAATTTTATTTATTTTTTCTACACACACAAACACAAGGTTATTATGATTAGGTAAGGTATAATTGGGTAAAAGAGTTGGTTAAACTTTGGGTTTAATGAATGTTGTCAGATGTTAAGAAACGCATTGCAGATGCTGTCAACGATAATCAGGTATCTAAAATCTATCTTTGTTTTAATCCTTTTATTGTTTATCTAAATATTTAAGACAACAGTGTGCTTTAGTAGTGTTACTTATTACTGTAGTTATTATTTAGCTTAATTCTTTCATTGATCACAACTGTTGTAAGTGATATGGTGTTCATTTAAAAGCACCAACAATTCTTGAAATGGGGATAGAGATGGAAATATATATTTCTGAAATGAAGTACTGAATACCAGCAATGATTCGCTAAGCCATCTGTGTTTGCAACATTTTGTGTGAATTGGTACCGGACACGTGGTGGAAAACACATAGTTATCGAAAAGTATAGTTGTTTCCCCCAAATTGCCAAACATTTCTGATTAGTAGTTTTATTGCCGAACTGCAAAGGTTTCTGAATAGAACAAGGGTAACTTCTTTAGGATTTGATGCTTTCTAACTGTTAAACTGCCAACAGTGTTATTTTAGATAAAATGTGATATTGCAAAAATTGGAGTACCATCAATAAGATATTAACTAAACACAAATCATAGCCCTAAAATGACAGCTTTTCAATACTTCTGTTTCACACAACAGCAGAATTGGTTAGTTGCTGGTTCTTTGGTGTCTTTAGCTCCTTCGGTTTCTTTCTTAACTGATAGCCTCTAATTTCATGCACTTTCAGTAATGTATTGCATTTAGGAGGTTTTTGGCTCTCCAATACGGGGTATCTATTTGTTCCTTTGGCTTAACCAAGGGAGTTGATATTCGGCTAAATCAGAGGAACTTGATATCATATCTTGAGTTTGATAAATGTCATATGAATGATATGGTTATCTTGAAATAAACATTTGAAAAATCTTAATGCTGAAAAGGACGTATGTGCAATTTCATCTTTGTAATTAAGCATCTTAAGAATGAATTATTGTAACTAAATGATGCTAATAATTTAAAAACAGGAAGCTGTAGCTGTGACTACTGCTATCCAGGAGGAAATACTTAATGAGATGGGAGTTGGTAAGATATGTATTTTTCATAAATTGCATGAAGTTACAAACCTTTTCTTCTCTAAATGTTACGTAGATTTGTCTCCTAATTTGAAATTCTTGTAGCATTACCAACATGCTGACATGGCATGTGATGAACCATTTCAGAACCAGCCTAAGGTCTTGCTTGCTTGGGGAAAATAAACACGGAGTACGAAAATGATCAAGATTTGATGGTTCGCTTTTACGAATTTGTAGCAAAGTAATCTCTCTCTTTCTCTCATGATCACCTGCAGTGTGTTTTTAAGCATTTTGGTTTTCTCCTAGTCTTTAAATAGAGTGATCTCAGAGATGGTACCCTACTGCACTTCTAACATGCTTTTTTTTAATCTACACTGTTTAGCAGAAGGTTGCTCTTAGTTTGAGCCTTTGAACAGTCATAGAAGAAATTCTTGACGTTCTGCAGAGACTCACGTTTAGCTGACTGTCTTTTTTAAGTTTCAGCTTTGTTTCTTGCTACTCGCAATTATGTGTAAAATCATATAAAAAAAAATTGATAACTTTTTTACCATCCAAGGAAAAATGAAATTAATTTGTAAATTTGAACCCCACAGGTTTTATGGTTCTACTACTGTATGTTGCTCCCCTTTATGTTTCAATTACTGAGAAATAAGTTTTAAGTCTATGAAACGTATCATTCTTATGCCTCCATACAGTACTTTTAAGAATGTGCATTTTGAACCCACATGGTTGAGAAAAACATGTTATATCATTTCTGGATATGATTAATGCTTTACTAAATCAGTTTTTATTAAACAACAGGGAAGAGATGGCATGTGAAGAAGCTGAGCTTGGACCAGACGAATACAGTGAGAAATTGCAAATGCAGCACAACTTACACCAACAGGTAGAATAGCTTTTGTTGTTGGCACAATGCTTTTTTTTGGTTGCTCTTAGTTGGTGCAAAATTTTAGCTGGAATGTGCTTTTATTGCAGCAACTGGAGATGTTGAAACAAATGCGTAATTATGGTGTAGATGATCAATCCACTATATTAGACAAGGTACATCCTGTTCCCAATCTCTCATTATGGCTGTTATACAAGAATTTGTAGCAAACGTTTTGTTTCTACTCGGGTATCAAGTACCTAGGACCTGCAGTCATAACTTGATGACCTCTAATGATAGAATAATACGTATGTAGCTCATCTTCTTTGTTTTGTGTCAGGGCCGTCTGTGCGTTTTAGAGTCCTAAATAAAACTGATTAATTGTCAAAACGATGCCCTTTATGAGTCTATATTTATAATATTTTTTTTTTGTTTTGTTATTTTATTTTTTGCATTTAACAATCAAATTTGATATTTAATACACCACATATACACAAGCAGACATATTGTGAGTCACCTATAATTCGAAAGCCCTGCCTTGTTTTGTATGTTATTATCATTTCATGGTTCGGGTCATTGGTGTTATGTCATTTGCAGCTATGGCAGCAGATGGAGAAAGAAGATTATGAAAGCGAAGTGTGACTGTTGTCGGTGGATGAAATCCAAAAGATTGTTCAAACCAGAGCATAGGGGCCTGTATTAATTAACTTAATTGTTGAAATTTGGAAGGCAGACACTATTGTGCTACACAACTTTATTTGTACTGACCTTTAAGTCTATAAATTTATAACCCTTTTTATACAACAAGAATTTCATACATTGTCTTTGATTGCTGATTCAATTTTTTCTCTTACCTAACTTTGCCGTTTGGAGCTGTTTTTATTTTCACTTTTCATGTATACAAATTAATACAAGATACGAGTTTAATTGAAAGGTAAAAAAAACAGAGCTTTTGACTTGTGGGGTTTAACAAATATTAATTATTGCAAGATGACCATAACATGAAAGTTGAGATGGCTGAGTTTGTCTAAGGCGCCATATTAAGGTTCTGGTCGGAAAGGGCGTCGGTTCTAATCCCACAAATGCAAGATTATCTATTTTTCATTATTAAATGTAGATCTCTTGTTGTTGACGATAATCAGTTTTTCATTGTTGAATTGTATTGCAGCATTGCAGAAGGTTGGTTCATAGCTATTGATTGACCAGTGTGAACCAATTGTCTGAACAATTTAACCTTTTTTTTCTTTTGTGAAATAAAATAAACAATTTAAGAACTTAAAATAAACGAGATAATACAAAAATCATAGGAATAACATCTAACTATCATTGTTGGATAGATTCTGATGTGATAAGTTGAATTCAATTGAACAACCATGTTTGTGAATTATCCTACACATCTAAATCTTCAACTAACCGTAGTAACTCCTCATCAACAACATTATAGTTATTCTCATCAACAAGTCCAACATACAAAACCTCTAATAAACAAATTCGCACAACATCCAAATCTGTATAGCTATCAAGTATGTAAAAGTGTGATGCAGATCACGCACACACACATTTCATTTCACAATCTTCCCGAATATTCGCTCTCTAAATGAACCCCCGCTAGTTCCAGGTATTCTCGATAAACACCAAACTTCATCCCGGAAATCAACCAAAATTGCTCTGACCCGAAATGTCGTCTTTTAATAGCGACATCAAAAACCAACTACTCTTTGCCCTTATTAACCCCAACAAAGTTTAAAAGTATAAAATGTAACAAGTCAAGTTGTAGTCTACAATTCAATGTAAAAAACCAATGTCCAAAACATGTTCTACTAAAGAGTCTATGACAATCCCCCATTTCCTTCAACTTATCATCTATATCTAGAAGAATATCAAAACTTTTCACAATCACTTCCGCATAATAACATTTACCCTGCACAAAAACAAACAAATTTACTAACTTATATAGTGTAAATAAAATAAATTTTTGCAAGATTTGTTTAAAAAACATACAATGTTCATTGTTGATTCAATCTCATAGTGATCTCCTAAATGCTTGGCTAACAATTATTATACAACACTATTTGTAAAAGATCACATCTAAGTTAAACAAAATAAATTCAAAGTTATTTCAAGATAAAATAGTTTACAAAATTAATTAATTCACAGTTATATAAAGAGACAAGTTGCAACTTCTTCAAACATAAAATCCAATAATATAAATCGTAATTCCCCACTCAAATTGAAAAAAACGTAACTCACTATAAGCTTAATGTTCTGCTATCCGAATGAAGTTTTATAAATAAAGAGTTTATTAATTTAAAAATAAAAAGTTAAAGATTCAAAAACTTCGGAAAAGCTTTGTACCAAACGTACCAAATAACCCCAAAATTTATAGCCTTTTTTTGCTCTCTTCACCTTCTTATTTTCAACAAACAAATGAAATTCTTAACACACAGGTTCTACGATGGTAATTCTTATGGCAAGAAACACACAGGTCAGTTTCAAGTCAAAGGGTTTATTTTTGGCTTTTGAGTTCTTGTTGTTTAGTTTCAATTTTAACAGTTCATCGGTTGGTGTATCGAAATTTGAATAAAATTTGAGGTTCAATTTTTCCACATCCATGACTCTGGCTTCTATTCACGTTTTCTTCTTTCTTTTGGTTCCATATGGATGTCGTATTATGGAGAAAAAAAAACTTCAATCATGCTCTAAAATTGTTAAGCCTTCAATAGTTACACGTTTAAGCCTTGCACTATTTCATATAATGGGTCATCTTTCTCATTTTGATTAGTTCTCTAAATTTGATACTGCAGATATTTTTGCTCATGAAAAAAATGGTTGTGTATTGATGAACTGAAAATGAAGATTTTCAGGCAAGTTCTCTATCTCCCATAGCTTTTTATGTGTTCTACTACTGCTTCTACTCTTTGGTTCTCTCGGATACTTTTAAAACATTATTTTGATACATCAGTTTTAATTTGTTCCTTCATAATCTTGAAACACGCTTTATTATGAAATGGATGGATTAACTTTGCAAAGTCAAGTTGCTGCATAAATGAATATGCTTCTTCATATGCATGTGTACTTATTTCTTCTCTTCTTATTAACTTGTAATATCATATACTGATGTTTTGATTTTGTTGCAATCTATTTAAGTTCTAGTTAATTTTCATTGAATATCATTCTTGCAGATCATGAATTGTAGGTGTCAAAAGTGGATTGTCAGACTGTAATCAAGTTGCGAATGGTGTATCATGCTGCTAAGAATAAATATGAGATTTTAGCTTGTATATATTTCATGATTGTCTTCAATGTCATTGACATATTGTATTAATTAGGGATTGTAATAATATATATGCATGTAAATTGAGTTGATTATCAAATGATTATCGTATTGTTTCATTTAAATTTAGTAATTTATTATTTTTTTTTATCTTTATTAATATTTAAAAAAATTTCAATTGAAATTGCTACAGACTTGGGACAGATACTTTTGTTGCTAAAATGAGCCGTCGTAATTCTGTACTTTTTTAATGAATAAAGTTATAAGTTTTCTGACTGCGTTGTGACGGCTTATATCTGGCCATCGCAATATAACTATCAGTGATTATGTTTAGGTTAAAAAATGTTGACGCTTATGTTTCATGTTATGTAGGCATATGAAAAGGGTTTAATGATTGCAGTGATTCCATTTGCCTCCAAGGTACTGATTTTTGGTGTCTCATTCTTGCAGCATCTTGATTTTGTAAGGATGGTGAGGGTTAGCATTTTGAATGACTCTCTCAAGAGCATGTACAATGCCGAGAAGAGGGGGAAAAGACAGGTCATGATTAGGCCTTCTTCAAAACTGATCATCAAGTTTCTCATGGTAATGCAAAAGCATGGTTTGCTCATGTCTCCTTCTCTTTGAATATTTTTAGAAAAATTACACATTCCATGACAATTGCAATGCACCGGTAGTATTGGCATGATAGATGACATACTTGTGATCATTGATGTATGTAGGTTATATTGGGTAATTTGAGTATGTCGATGATCACAGGTCAGGAAAGATTGGTGTTGAGCTGAATGGACGTTTGAACAAACGTGGAGTCATTAGTCCTCGTTTTGACGTTGGTGTAAAGGAAATCGAGCCATGGACTGCTAGACTTCTTCCTTCAAGATAGGTTAAACATCTTCTTTGTTTGAGCTGACAAAGTGGGCGGGTCGGTCGGTAATTGGGTTTGACTCCAAAATGGGTGATTTCTGGTCCCTGGTTAAAATGGGTTGGGCTGAACTGAAGCAATGGATGTTATTAAGAAGAGGGCCCAAGAATTGAGGTATTCTTATCCTTATTAGGTGATTACAGCTGTTTTACAAGTGTTTCAATAGAAAAACAAGAAATAAAAATGAAGTAATCGAACACATAAAGTCATAAGCGATCAATATGTACAATATCACTGGACAGTCTCGAGTTATAAGCCAAACAGGTTCAGGAAACTATAAAATAAATTTTTCTAATAACCTTTTAGTTTGAAATACAAATGTAAACGACTTGTAGAATCTGCAATTGTATGTTGTATTGACTTTTTCTTAACATCACTAGAAGGTTCCACTGCAAGTAGTAGCACCACTTACTTACAAGAGCTTGAACGAAGTGAAACTTAGTCTATCTGGCGATCACCAACTGTCATTACAGGCAAAACACTTCCCTTTATAAAAGTTGGCTCAATACTACAGGAAACTGGGTAAACATGTTCCAAAATGTGAGTTCTCACATGTGCTTCTCCCTTTAGACTTTTTCTTATTGACATATGTATCAATTTCTATCTATTTACTTATGAATGGGTTGATTTTAAATTGCTAATTGATTATATGATTATTGTTATTAAAAGAAAAGTTAAAGAAACAAAAACACCTGCAAGGAAATGGCTCAAATGGGTCGAATAGGGCCACAAGTGACCCACATTTAATTTTCATGCATAAAACGTCCTAAACCAATTTGATCAGAAATTATAGTATTATTCGAATTATATGATTTTTCTAATCATATTTTACCAAGGTTTAGGAGAAAAAGCCCTGTTTTGAGGTGTTATCCAACTGGACCAATCTAAACACTTTTTAGATTATGTTCAAGTAAGATGCTATAAGAATTGGGAACCATGGTGATGATGCAATCTGTATTGTATACACATTGAGATTTGAAAGTGAGAATCCTTTTGGTTAATATGATGCCCATAACTCTGCATTTTCAGATCAACCCGAGAATGGTTCTAGTATATTTTCAGTTTTCAATTTCGCATAACTTAATTTTGATCTTGAGAAAACTGATTGTGCTTTATCTTATGAGTGCTTCTTTTTATGGCAGTCATTGCTGTACCATCTCCTAAAGAAGAGCGAAGCCCAAAACCATCTCACTTGGACCACGGTTTCATCATCATTGAACATGAGTTGAAGCTCCAAAAAGTATGTAGATACAAATTGTTATAATTTGTAGATGCAAATCCTTATGTTTCTACAAAACAAGCTAACTTAAAAAAGTATTGTACTTATTTGGACTGCACCAGTGATCTCCTCACAGAACCACAATGATAGTTGATCAGTAAGGGCCCGTTTGTTTCGCAGAATGTTTTTGAAGGAATTGGAATTTGTTAAGTGAATTGGAATTTGAATGAATTGAATTAAGTAGATATATTACAATTTAAAAGCACTAGAGATATTTAAATATACAAACACATACTTTTTGGACCGCTTTACTGTCTTACAAGTTACAACATATCAATGTTTTTGAGCTATATTAGTTCATTGAATTCCACAATTGTTCTCTAAAATTGGATCAAGTTCTGAAGCTACCAAAGGACAGCTTAAAGAAGCCATCTGCTCAGCAATTAGGCATTATTTGGCATGAATTTCCCTGAATGTATGTCGTTTTTACAGTCAACTAGGTTTGACCATTAAGTTATCTCTTTTTAATTTTAAACGATACTGTTAGTTCTTGTATTGATTTTTGTGAGCCTCCGTTTCTAAAGAATTATGCGCAAGCAGTATATGATAAATAATTAAATCCTACATAGCCGGAGAGTTTGTTGTATATATTACTCATTAACAATTCTTTTTAACTAAACACACATAATGGATATAATATCATTGCCGATTGTCATGGCTTAATTGTAATTGAGGGAGGCCATTTTAGGTGTCAATATCTTCATAAGATCTTTTGAATTGTCCACATGAACTCAATATGAATATACATATATATATATATCTTAAATATAATATAAGAAGCTATCGATCACATTATCAAATATTTAATTGGCCAATAAAATTATTTAATTTTGTTAAATTGAGTAAAATTGCGGATTTGATGACATCATCATTTAATTTAATTTTTTTTGTCAATTAAATCCTTTTATTTCTGTCTATTCAAAATTACAGTCCCAAACTTTTTAAATTATATAACTATAAACAAAAATATCATATTGTTATCAAAATTTAAAAAATATATTTCATTTAATTATGAAATAATAGGTTTTATTAATATTACTTATTTGTGATAGTAGAGAAATTATATACGCATTATATAATACCTAAATATTAAGGAAAAATATATATATCCATTCATTCAGTTCAGTTAAATAATATAACATACATTTGTTATACTAATTTATTATTGTAAATACATTTAGATAAATAAAATAAGTTCAAATGCTTTCACGTACTCTCGAATCCCAAAGGTAGTTTTATTCAACCTTTTCAACTAATAAGTTATAGGCTTAGGATAAGATTTGCGGTGTCAAAAAATCTCCAACGTTTCAACGAATATATAATCTTAAATCTTCAAATTAGTAATAAGGATAGATATAAGTTATTACTCTATCATCTAAAAGGCAAATTCTTAATTAAAACTGTCAATCTTAATGTGATTACATTTATCATCTTAAATTCTTAATTAATCGATGTCCTAAGATGATTACTAAATTGCATGGACAAAAGAATCTAACTCTGTCATTTATAATTCTTATAGAAAACGTCATCATTGATTAATATAATTAGGTTATGACATTTGAACTGTTGTGTAAAAAGAATTATGACTTTTTAATTTAATGTCTATTTTAGTAGCTTAAACGACCGGTGCGTATACATGGGTTTAAGCGCTAGTATATATATATAGGGAAATGATCCATAAGGAAGCTCCAAATCTTGGGGAAGGATGGAAGCAAATCTTAGCCATTGATTTTTTCATAAATAAATGTTTTTAACATTCATTCGTGATGAATGTTAAATTTTGAAATTATTTGTGATTTTTAAAATTCATTTATGATGAAATCAAGGGTTGAGATTTTCTTCCCTCATTCCCTAATTTTTTTGCTTCCCTATTGATCTCCACCCTATATATATGTGTGTGTGTGTGTATTAATTCACTATCCGTAGATTTGAACCGTCTTTTATTATTGTAGGTGATTTAAATGTCGACGTTGTGCGTCAAATATATTCATTAGTGTTTGAATTTTTCTATTTGAAGTGTAATTTTATTTTTGAGTTGTCTTTTATGTACTTTTTTCACGTCACCATATGAATATGATATTTCTAATTTATCTATACATTTTGACGTTCTACGTGTTTTTAAGTTTTTATTTTATTTTGTTTTAACGTGTTGTTTACCGTATCCTTTTTTGTTTCATAAGTATATTTTGCATCAAAAGTACAACGGTTATTCAAAACCTTTTTAATCGCTTTCAAAATTTTTACCGCTGCAACGCCCGGATTACTGGCTAGTATTTATTAAAGAGAAACATCGAATTCTCGAGTATAAATACTCAATTTCCAATGAAACCAAAATAAACTTTTTGAAAAATTATTTAAATGAGTGATACTATTTCAGTCCTCCTTTCTTTGATCTTCCCAGTGCGTACTACATTTTCATTTCTAATTTAACAAAAACGCATTTTTATGAAAGTTGGTATCTACATAAAAAAAAAAATCTACTTTCCCTCAGGTGAGCTGATTTTGTTTACCCCAGATAATGAGAAAGAGAAAGTTGATTTTGCCCTCGTGTGCCATCGGGTGAGCTGACTTAATAATTAAAATTAACTGACGTTAAGATTAGAGATTTGGAGTGAAACATAACCCTTGGTCGAGGGACTGGGACCGCAAAAAGAAGGACTCATACATTAGGAGTGAAATAATGCGCATACCACGGGGACTAAGAATGTAATTTACTCTTTTATATTAAATTCTGGGGAAAACTCTACAATAGTGCAAGCTTATTTTCTGGTTATAATCAAACACCTAAGACTTGTAAGGCCTAATTTCAATTTAAAACACTGATATGAAAGTCTGTATTCATATGGTAAAGTCATAGCCGCCAATTAAATTGCATTCTAGGGAAGTTTCTGTGCAACGATAATATTGAATTGTTAATAATAGAATCATTTATCCCTTTCCCTTTTCCACTTTTATCTGTCTTCCACTTACCCTTACAATGAAGTTACAACAATCTATTTGCACTGGCAGGAAGTTCAAATGAAATTACTGTGAAATTTAAGGAAAGAGTTATACTTGTTGGTTTGCATGAATCAAAAGCACCATACACCAACTAATAGCCACTTCTCTTGCTAGTTGCTACCTCCAAACTACGACTTAATTAGTAACTGAACTCCAAATTAAGACATAGATATCTCATATTTTGGTTATATTATTAAGAAAAAAGTCGACGAATTTACAGTAGAATGTGAATAGTTATGGTGCATTTGATCTCAGGGTTCAGTTTGGTGTTTTGTGTTTCGAATTTTTGAAGTGGTCAAATTCGAATAATGAAAATAAATCGCCAAATTTATTAAGGAATAGAGTTTCGCTAACATTTGGTCCATGTTACATGTTAAGAACTTTTAACCAATTTTAAACTTTCCTTGCAAAAAATGTTACATTAAATACATGTTATATTTCTGGAAAATTCAAGTTAATGGAGCGAGTAACTTTTATTGCAATTTGCCGTGTCACTAAATTCAAATTTTAGATTCCGAAATATGAACTTCCGTCAATTTCCGCTCATGCAACAATAAGCAACTTCCCTATGCATCATAACAAAATGCTTCGAGAAATATTACCTCCCATATTAGCTTCAACCTGAGAGAGGAATACAGGTTCCAAATACATCAGTTCTGTGACAAGTTTAAGTGTCAGACTGGTTCTAAGTGACTTTGGAATGCGTAGACTTAGATTGTCAATAATTAGACAAAGTCAACTATTACAAGAAAATAATATTATGAAACTAGCACACTTAACTTTAGTTGTTACACACTAGATGCTTACCTTCTCAACATCTTCTAAATTACTTGCACCAAAATTGCACAATGATTCCCTTAACATCTCTAAACTCGAGTATAATTTACTCTGCATATAACTTTTCACTTGGGGACTGTAGCACATTTGTAGATAAAGTACAAACTTGCAAGAGTAGTAGTAATTCCGAACCTGAGTTTAGTGGAAGTAATTTCACAAATGAGGTTGGCGCCTTGCTCTATATATGTTCAATTGTCGATGATTGGGTAGTTCAAGGCAAGTATAGTGAACCTATGGTGTGGATTGGAATCTATATTGCAGTAGCATCTCTATTATGCATCCTTGCCATCGCTTCAGATTTGGTGCATGGTTTCCGAAATCAAAAGTAATGGTTTCCATCTAAATATTTCTCTCTCAATGCGGCATCTATCACAGTCATAACTGTCGCTATGAAGCTGCCTGTGGATCTAAGTAGTGAGATGCCAAGTTACATGGACCAAGCAGCCAAGTTAGGAAGTTTGGCTTTTATGTGCATTATGATAGCCAACTTGATGCCTTCTTTGGCATCTATGGACAACAAGACTCTTCTTGCAAATGTCACAGGTTTGTCCATTCTGGTTATTACCATGATTGTGAATATTATCATAGATATAAATACTGGTGTTATCAAGTGTTACAATTCCAAGTCTTCTAGCCGCTTTAGTTTCATTGACCGTGTTATGGTCGCATAAATCTATATGGTTATGATCCTCCTGTTACTGATAATAATGATATCTTCATCTCTAACAATTCCAACCTCAAAGGAAATTTTAGAATTCAAGTATCAAGCCGCCAACAGAACATCTTTTACTGATCAAACTCAACCACATAGCCAAATGTCTACAGTTGAGAAACTAAGACAACATGTGAGAAGGAATTGGGTCATGGCAGAAACTGGTAGCCCTCAGTTTGTGATGTCTAGTAATCCATTATCCACTGCATCTGGAGTAATATGTGTATTTGTTTTAGCCATAAACGTACTTGTGGTGCTCGAACTTCCACTAACATACCATATTGAATATTCTGCATACAGATCAGTGTACAAGTGGTCAATACTTTGTATTCTCATAACCCAATTCATTGGGGTTTTGGTGGGTGCTATTGCTCCAGTTTTTAGATGTTTTACGGTTTTGAGCTTCAAATTGGTCACTAAATGGGACAAGAATCATTTGATGGTTTTTAAAGTAGAGAAGTATTGGACCCAAAAACTGTATGAGTGGAAACAAAATCGGATACCTTTTTTATCAAGCAACCGTAGATCAAGAACTCTCATCTATAATTCAAAAAATATTATCTTAAGCGTATGCATTAGATTTCAAAAGGTAACGGTTGTATCGTGTAAAATGATATGGATCGTCCAGGTAGTGATTCTAAGATTTTCTGTAAATTGTTTTTCTTGTTGGAAGTCACTGGAGGCGAGGTTGTTTCCTACACCTATCGCCTCAAGAATTCACGATATAAATACAGAACTCAGCAGTTATGTTTTACAAATTCACGATGAGATGGAGCTCGCTGAAAAAACACTGAAGGGCATCTCAAACTCTAGGAATTCGTTCATTTCAAAGGCCGAGAAGGAACAAAACAACAATCTTCTAAAGCTTCTTGAGAAATCTACAGGATTCAATGGAGTAGAGATCTTTGACAGCGATCATGTTCAACCTCTGCTTCCTGTTGAACTTGTAGATAGTTGGAGCTTACCGGTAGTAACCTTAACATGTATCGTGGTTGCTCTCCCTAATATACGTAGGGATACCATTGAGAGCTTGGTCAGAAGTGTAGGAGAAGGTCTTTTGTACAGCCACCTCGTGGAAGAAAGCCTCAATAGAGAAAGCGAGTACGTAAATGTTCGGAAGGCCACTATGAGCTTATGGCACGAAGTCGAAAACAATTGCAAATGGTTGAAGAATACTTTAGCGAAAGATACTTTTAAAGGGAAAACAGCAACTGAGATTCTTAAATGGTTTGCTGAGAAAGCTGAAGAAATTGTGACAGAAATCAAGGAAAGTATCAATCATGAAATGGTGGAGAGCACTCCTAAGAAATTGATTGCTGCAAATTCAATGTACCGAATTTCACGAACAATCTTGCTAAGAGATCAAAGCAACACCGAAGCTATTAGTGAAGAGCAGCTGTTTGACCTTTTAAATGGCATGATTGCAGACCTACTGTCTGCTTGTTTCACCAACATACGGCAAGTCATAATAATGAAATGCCATGAAAGTGTGATAGAGAAACGAGAGGCCGGTGTCAAGTTTGCAGCAAAGCTTCTTGGTAACACTACAAAGATATTACAAAGACTGGAGACATGTGAACTACCAAGTATGGATCCTGATAAGATGGCATATGTTGATGAGTGGCGTATTTATCTGAAGCAATCAATCCCTTAAGGTACTTTCTCCAGCTATGTATTCTTTTCATAGGGGGCCTAATATTTGTGTTAACTGAGTTATGTTCACATTATGCATTGTGTGTATCCATTTTTGATTGCTAAGTTTTCTATATTTGGTCTAATTTTCTTTTGCTCCTCTCTTAATGGTAATGCAGGGTGAAGAACTCAACAGCTACATGGATATATTGTCCATTATAAAGCATATATCTTAAACGAAGATCTTTCACTGATAAATTATTATTCTATTTCTTTCTTTGATTATTTTCAATTGCAAGTCTTGTGTATTAAACTTCTATGTAGTACTTTCATGTACATTTGGATGTCTAATATGTTTGCTAAAAAGTCGCCCATATTGAATCAGTTACCCATCATTGTGTCTCTCTTCAGTTTAAGCAATCAATCCCCTAAAACTCGTAGCCTCGTTATCCATTATGGATGAAATTAATAGAAGAGCCTCAAGTGTCCAAGAAAGTTTCGATGTAGATTAGGTCCAAAATCGAAGATGAATATGGTATCCTACATGCCACTAATCGTCATGCAGGTAATTGAATTACATAATTAAAACGTTCTAAACCATAAAATAGTACTCTTTGTTGCTGCAAAGAAGTTAGGTGGATATAATTATTGGTGCTCAAATAGCTTTAGTCATGTACGTCAAGAATACAACAATTCAAGAACGAATTATGACTACCAAATAGACTCATATTTGTTGTGCTAAAAAAGATGAAGCAATTAGGTTAATAGCATATCCTAGGGAGGAGCTCGTCAATCGATGAAAGAGATAAAGCTTAACGTGAAGTATTTACGCTTTTTGAAACCTTAACAATGAATAGGTGATCGATAACAAATTGCATTTCAGTAAATAGTCAGAGGCGAAACCTGATCCAAATGCGAAACAGATAATATATTAAAAACGAGAAGCTTCATTAATCCTTGTAGATTTCGAGGACGAAATCCTATTAAGGAGGAGGTAGTTGTAACGCCCCAAATTTATAATCTAACTATTGAATACTTAGTTGACATAATTAGTAATTAAAAACTATTAGTAATAAGTAAATATTATTAATTCTTAAAAGATTATATTTTTGGTTGTCTTTAGATAACTCTTACTCAAGCATCAAGCAAGATTTTAAGTATGAATGATTTGCTTTCTTCAAGTGACTATCACAATAACATGTACCGTATACCTATATATGCATAAATAATCTTGTACAAAGCAGAATATACCTTTGGATTATATTCTGGATTTTGAGCTTGCAGTGCAATCGCCTTAGGCATGTTCCTGGCTAGAACCTTCAAACAAATTTCATACAAAGAATAAGGTGGCAGAATGCAACGGGCTAGTGGGTTTCACTAACGGGTCAAACAGGTTCTGACTGTTAGTCTTTTCAGGGGTTGGGTTCGCCCAAAACACTTTTATAGGTAGATGGTGTGTAAAATATGACTCCAAGAACTGTATTATTACATTATAGTATACTTCTTTTTGACATAAAGCGATTAAGGATTGTGTATACATTAAACGTAGACTATGTATGACTTATGACCAGTTCGACTTGTTCGACCCATTTGAGAACCGTTTACTTTTTCAGCCAGATGTATTATTGATTTCACCCATTTGACCCGTTACAAACAAAACATAACCCGAGTCGACCTACTTAGAAGTAAATGCTTCATAATTGTCACCTCGAAGAAAATCATACAATTCATAAGAGAAGTCATTTTCATGACTCAAATCAATGAGCTTTCTGGTCTTTACTTTCAAGTTACAGTAGACTGATTCTATGAGTATGACTCAAACAAATGACCTTTTGTAACATAATAGTAATATAGTGAGTGACTGCTTACTGTAAAGTGCTCTGCTCACCTGTGTTTTGAAGCCATAAAGTTCAGTCTCATTGATGATACGGTATCATACTCCTTGTAAAGCATGTAGCAGATCCAAAATGTGATGTATACATCATGGATATGTGTGCGAAAATCCTGAAACTATAAGATATAGCCTACGATCCATTATAATAAATGTATGCAAAAAAAAAAAAAAAAAAGCATTGGGTCATTTGACACTCAAATGTCAAATGCAGGCTCTTTGAACATTCTTTCCTGTGCTAATAATATATATATATATATATATCACATAAAACATAATCTTACTTCAGAGTGTTAGGTTGAACATTTGATATCGAGAACATATCAATGTCACTGACGACCAATTCCTTACTCAGCAAAGATCCACCCAATACGTTGACTGGAACTAGAAACAAGACTGCAACAATAGTGACTGGTCCAAAAATCTTGAAGCTGCAAATTCGTGTAACCAAATTATTACATAATATAACTGGACTCGAAAGTCAAAGTCAAAGTAGTTCTTTTGATTGCAAACCAACATGACTATGAGTAGTGACAATGGCAACATTTAATGAAATTAACAGAGATGATATGAGTTATAAGCTAACAATCACAATCAACAAGTGAATCTATTTATCATGTATATTAAACTAATATTTAACGAACATATATAATGAAGCTATATAAGGTCAAATTCATGCCAAAATCAAATCATTACTAGCAATCGGCAGCAAAGTAAGAACAATGCCTCCGGTGCCGTTATAGATGTTAAGCAGCCACTTAAAGTCACCGATTGAGACATCGAATAGGTTAATTACTTGTCAGAAACGGTTACGATGTTGACGAATAGCCGGAAAATAGTCCGGCGATGACATTTTCGGACTAACGATAACGGCCTTGTTTAGGTTTCCGGCAACGTCGGTGAAGATACAGCGACGGAAAACATAACGAGCATTTAAGAGACGTGATTAATGATTAATGTGTTTGAAGGATTCTGAATCGTTAACGGCGGTAATAATACGGTTGGTTATCGAGTGATTGTTGTTGTTGTTGATAGTTTAATGAGTTGCATTAATCAGGGTTTAATTTAGGAAGTGAAAATTCACGTTCACATTGTGATATACTCGTATAAGAGAGTGAGATTCTGTTAAAGTTAAAAAAGTAACGAAGAATCAACATGTCGAGAGTGATAATTGGTGTAGATGGCATCGAAGAATTTGTGGATGAATTGAAGTGTTTGGGGGTTTAAGAATTTGTGGACGATCGAAGAATAGAGCATGTACTGATGTACAATTGGTTTAACTCTCTGTCTGTATAAAATACACGTTAAAAATCTTATATAACTAAATTTTATTAATGGAATACATAAAATAACTATATATTATGATGATCATACGTAACGTCATAAAGATGCATCAACGAAGAAATTAAGGGTATGCTCCCGAGTTGTTTTTCTGAAAGAAGAGAAAAGAAGTGAAAAGAAAAAAAATCAGATTGTGTTCCTGAGTTTTTTCTATGGAGAGAAAAGAAGAGAAGTGGGAGGAGAATTTGGACATATTTTCTCTCCAAACTTTCTCTCCAAAAATGAGAAGAAATAGAATGATGGAAGATTAAACAAGTTAGAAATATGTCCAATAATAAAAATAGTCACTATATTTTCATCACTAAAGACTATTTTTCTTGTAGTGTTCATCTCATAATATTGGAATAAAATAATTTCCATACGTATCTATTCCTTAGCTTGAGGCTTAAGTTTAGCACATTCTATGTTTATCATTATTTTCATTGTATTTATATTCTTGATCGATTTAATAAAAGACAACTTTTTGAGCAATCAGTTTTTAGATGGTATAACCAAAATACATAAACCCTAAACCTAACCGATCAATAACCATGACCGGTGACGTTGAAGGCTCGGGCAACAAGAAACACGATGGTGGACCTGACATAAACTCACCGTTCTATATCCATGCATCAGATTACCCCAAACAAATGCACGTCAATGAAACCCTCACCGACATCAATTATACTGACTGGTCTCAAGAGATGATGAACTTTCTCTTCGCCAAGAACAAGGTAGGTTTCGTGGACGGGTCAATCAAGAAACCGGCAAAGGACACAACTGACTACATGCTATGGATGCGATGTGATGCCATGGTAAAGGGATGGCTTACAACAGCGATGGAAAAAGATATTAGAACTAGCGTAAAGTATGCTAACACCGCTTCTGAAATTTGGACAGATCTAAAAGAGCGATTCGGGAAGGAAAGTGCACCGAGAGCATATGAATTGAAACAAAACCTCTCGATGACACAACATAATGGTGCCACTGTTTCTGTCTACTACACCAAATTGCGGAGTCTTTGGGACGAGATTGGATCTGTACTACTAGTGCCACGATGTTCATGTAGTGGTTGCACATGCGGTATTGGCAAAAAGATAAGTTACTTGAGAGACAAAGAAAGGCTATATGAATTTCTCATGGGACTCGATAATCACTTCTCTATGATTAGAACCTAAATTCTTGCCATGAATCCTATACCGAATCTCGGTAATGCTTACCATCTTGTGGCCGAGGATGAGCGTATATCATCTGATAAGAGACCCACCACAGAAGCTGCTGCATTCAAGACTTTTGTACCAACACGACGGGAAGAAAATCATAATCAAAGGCGTGACAAATCGAATCAAAAGGACACCAAACGCATCGAAGTGGTAGAACAATGCACTTACTATGGAAAAGATGGGCATTCACGGGATGGATGCTTCAAAAAGATAGGCTATCCAGAATGGTGGCCGGGAAACAAGAAACGTGAAGAAACAAAACCAAAGGCTGCATATATTGAACCTGGAGGCAAACTACCCATTCCCGACCTGACCAACGAACAATATGAGCTGTTTTTGAAACATTTTTCGACAGCTGGAAGTTCTAGTAAGGAAGTTAATACCTCAAAGGCATTTATGACAGATAAAGGTAATTATGATAATTATTGGGTTGTTGACTCGGGATCTACTGAGCACATCACGCATGATGCTAGTATTCTTGAGAACAAAACTAAAAGTCACTTTGAAACTCCTGTTGTCATCCCCAATGGGGATACTATACCAGTTGAAGGAAAAGGAGAATGTTCGTTGCCCGGAGGAACCAAAATAAATGGAGTCTTGCATATTCCAAAATTTACTTGCAATCTCTTATCTGTTAGTAGATTGATCAAGGATCTCCAATCTGCCATAACTTTCTTTCCTGATTTTTGTGTAATGCAGAAACTTCACAACGGGAGCTTGATTGGTGCGGGTGAGTGCAAAAATGGTCTATACCGGATGGGGATGATTGGAAGCGAGAAGAAAGCAATGAAGACAAGCATAGATTTATGGCACAAAAGATTGGGACATGCATCCGGTGATAAACTGACTCAAATAGACTTTCTTAGTAATAGTTGTTTTGATCAAGTGTGTGATTCTTGTTCCAAGGCCAAACACACTAGACTTTCTTTTCCAAATAGTAATATTAAAACTAATGGTTGTTTTGAATTAATACATTGTGATATTTGGGGTAAATACCGTTTCCAATCTCTCTCGGGTGCAAGTTATTTTTTAACCATAGTCGATGACTATAGTAGAGCCGTTTGGGTTTTTCTTCTAAAATTCAAACATGAAGCAAGTAGTTGCCTGATAAGTTTTCACAATTGATACGAACACAATTTGAGAAATCTATCAAAAAAATTCGTACCGATAATGGCGGTGAATTTACTTCAAACGATATGATGAAATTTTACAATGAGAATGGGATTTTGCTTGAAACCACTTGTCCACATACCCCACAACAAAATGGGGTCGTGGAAAGAAAGCATAGACATTTGCTTGAAATGGCTAGAGCCCTAAGGTTTGAAGCAAATTTACCAAAAAGGTTATGGGGCGAATGCGTTTTGACGGCAACATATATTATAAATCGGTTACCCTCGGTTGGGAACAAAACACCTTACGAAATCGTTTTTAATCAAAAACCCGATTACAATTATATGAAGGTTTTTGGTTGTCTCGCCTATTATAGAAGCACAACAACCAATGGGGACAAGTTTGAAATGAAGGGGAGACCGGGGGTGTTCTTGGGGTATCCACAGGGAACAAAGGGGTACAAAATTTATGACATAAAGAACAAGAAAATCATCATATCTAGGGACGTAAGGTTCAATGAAAATGAATTCCCTTTTGATAATTTGAAGCATGATCACGAAAAAATGGATCCTTTTGATGCTCATGAACAACCTGCCCAATATGAGGCATTTGATTCCAGCAACCCACATGAAAGTGATCAGCAACATTATGATGCAAACTTGGGCCAAGAATCTGCACCCGAAGGCCCACATCATGATACCTCCAGCCCGGTTTCAAATGAAATGGACGATATGCACCATATGGCCCAAGAAGAACCATTGGACTCTTCCGATCAACTGGGCCGACCTAAACGCCATCGGTCCCAACCGAAACATCTTGATGATTTCGTTGTAAATCTTCCCCCATCGGTTGACAATGCACAAACCACACCAACTCAAGCTTCCTCAACGGTACATCCTTTATCTAATTTTGTTTCATATAAACAATTTTCTGACTCACACAAGGCCTTTTTAGCGGCTATCGATTCCGTCGATGAGCCAAAAAAATTTCATCAGGCAGTCAAGGATGAATGTTGGAAAGAGGCTATGAGAAAAGAAATACGTGCACTTGAAGAAAATGGCACGTGGGCACTTGAAGATTTACCTGATGGAAAACATGCCATTGATTCCAAGTGGGTTTACAAAGTAAAATACAAACCTAATGGAGATGTCGAGAGGTACAAAGCACGTCTCGTCGCAAAAGGGTTCACACAAACAGAAGGAGTGGATTACCATGATACCTTTGCTCCCGTTGCCAAGCTAGTCACAGTTCGAGTCCTCTTAACTGTGGCCGTGAAGAACGATTGGTACATTCATCAACTCGATGTGAACAATGCCTTTTTTCATGGAGACTTGCATGAAGAAGTTTATATGAAGATGCCACAAGGTTTTGCTAAAGAAGGAGAAACAAAAGTATGTCGACTAAGATAATCCATTTATGGTTTGAAGCAAGCTTCACGGAATTGGTATCACAAGTTCACTACTGCAATCCTCACTCTTGACTTCAAACAATCTAAAGCCAACCATTCCCTGTTCATTCATCAACGGCACAATACTTTTGTAGCGGCTCTCATATATGTTGATGATGTCATCTTGGTTGGAAACGATCTCGTGAAAATGCAACACACCAAAACTGAACTCGACACCAGTTTTAGCATCAAAGATCTTGGGAATCTCAAGTAATTCCTTGGTATAGAAGTGGCCCGTACTTCAGAAGGTTTGGTACTCAGTCAACGCAAATATATTTTGGACATTCTTGCAAGTTGTGGCTTTGAAGGCTATCGACCAAGTTCTTTCCCTATAGAACAAAACCACAAACTGGATAAAAGTGATGATCAACCAAAAGTCGATGCAAGTTGTTATAGACGGATAGTTGGCCGCCTACTCTACTTACAAGCTACCCGACCAGACATTGCTTACTCAGTCAATGTTTTGTCTCAATTTGTTGCTGACCCTAGACAGCCCCACTTAGATGTTGTACATCGTGTTCTTCGGTACTTAAAAACCACACCCGGACAAGGTGTGTTGCTTCGTCGAACAGGTGGTTATAACCTTTCTTCCTATTGTGATTCTGATTGGCTTGGATGCCCGTACACACGTCGATCCCGAACTGGATATGTTCTTATTCTTGGTGGTGCTCCCATTTCCTGGAAGACCAAGAAACAATCTGTGGTTTCCCGTTCTTCCGCCGAGGCAGAATATCGATCAATGGCGACCACCGTAAGTGAAATTCTATGGGTTCGATGGCTCCTAAAAGAACTCCACATTGCTTCCGCAGGACCAACCCCCTTATTCTGTGACAATCAGGCGGCATGTCACATAGCTAATAACCCCGTCTTTCATGAACGAACCAAACATGTTGAAATGGATTGCTATTTTGTTCGTGAACGAGTTGATTCCAAAGAAATTCAACCTTTTCAAGTTGACTCCAATATGCAGATTGCAGACCTTCTTACCAAAGGGTTGGGTACTCACCAGCTTCGTTTCCTACTTGCCAAGTTGGGCACTCGTGATCTCCATGCTCCAACTTGAGGGGGAGTATTGGAATAAAATAATTTCCATACGTATCTATTCCTTAGCTTGAGGCTTAAGTTTAGCACATTCTATGTTTATCATTATTTTCATTGTATTTATATTCTTGATCGATTTAATAAAAGACAACTTTTTGAGCCATCAGTTATTAGACATAAGGCATATTACAATTGTGTGTGTACAGCCCTAATATTTGTTTTAACTGAGTTATGTTTCACATTATGCACTGTGTGTATTTTGGCTTGCTAATTAAGTTTTTGATCTATGTTTGGTATAATTCTTTTCTCTTGCACCTCTTTAATGGTAATGCAGGGTGAAGAATTTAACAGCTACATGGATATATTGTCCATTATAAGGCATATATCTTAACAATGATTTTTCACAGATTAATTTTTATTCTATATATTTCTTTATTTTTTGTTTGGTGTTAGCAAGTCTTGTGTATGAACCTTCAATTTAGTCACTTTCATGTACATTTGGATGTCTAATACTGTATGTTTGCTAAAAAATCGCCCATATCGAATCAGTGACCAATCATTGTGTTTCGTCTTCACTTTCAGCAATCAATGCCTAAATACTCGTGGCCTTTCATATGAAGCAAGTTAACTAGTTAATTTCATCACCTTCATTATCTTATATATTACAAGTGATCGATACAAATATTAATTTAACACAAGTTCCACTCGTTGGTTCAGCCTACCATCGTATGAGGTGATAAAAAGATGGAGTGAAACATAGTTTCTTGGGTTACCCAAGTATCACAATTCATCATCGACCGAGTTTCTGTTTTCTGTCGATTTCCGGTCTCAAGATCCAAAGTTCATTACCTTCCGAGTAGCTTAGTACTCGTTCAATCTTGCCATTTTATAAAGTAGAATATCAGTCTTGACAAGGTCAAGACTGTACCATATACAGCTACTAATAAGCACAACAAATAAGAAAGTATAAATAAAGAAAAAATGATTTTAATGTTCTATTTTGGTGATTTAGAGAAGCAGGATTGATTTTTACATCAAATTTATTAACTTTACTTGGGGTGTTAGGATTGCTTTTAAATTTGTAATTGAGATTCATTTTGGTTACATATGGAAGACAATAACAAGTATAGCAAACCTATGTTATGGATTGGAATCTACATCGCAATAGCTTCGTTACTTTGCATCCTTGTCATGGCAGCCGATTTAATACCGTAAGGAATTGCAGCGGAAACAAACAACCAACAACGATTATAACAGCCAAATCATTAAAGTGATTTTCCTTTGCAAGATGATTACTTTATCATTGAAATTTGTAGCTACTATTTTTTCGTTAGTAGTCGGTGATAATTTTTGTAGGATTCTGATTGCAGAGCACGAGGAGAACAGTTTTGTTCCTTTTTGTTAGAGGAGATAATGTCATTTTGGTTTCTCTTCCACTACAAGCATTAAGCCAACTCAACCCATTATAAGCAAATTGGTTAAAAAATATTACTGATCTTACGTATCCATTCGTTTTACGTGAAAATCTTACTATCTCATCTCCCACTCAGGTTCCTGATAATCTACTAATCTCAGCCCGTTCTGGGCCCCCGCTCCTTTGATGCTCCATGTTGAACATATCATGTGTGATTTCTTCTTTTTCCTTTGGTAAGAATGCACAACTTTATGAAGATTTTATGTATCTAAATGCCATCCAAAAGGTTACCTCACTTTAATATTGACAGTCAAGTTATTATAGTTTGACATGAGAGCATGTGTGTAAATGAATTAGTTACGTAACAGAGAGCCTAGGCAGGAAGCAGCCCTATCAGATGACAATTGACAAGACCATCAGGATGATGATGGTACTCAAGATGTCATCAGGTAAGTAACCAATGTGTGCCATCTGATTATTATATTAGCTTCAAAATGATGTTTAAATCACAATTACTCAGCTACATGAATCGTCTTTAGTAATTTTAAGGGTTTATTGATTCGTGATACGTTTAACTTTCACTTTTTTATATTGTATGGGGTAAACTTTGAAAATTTATATTGTATGAGTTAAACTTTCAAAAACTCTCCATTGTATGTTAACTTGTCATTTTTGACATAGACAAAAAACGAAACTTTCCTTTTTTGAATGACCAGAAAAGGAAATATTACATACAATTGAGAAGTTTTGAAGGTTTACCTCATACAATAGAAAATTTCAAAATTAACCTCATACAATATAAAAACGTAAAAGTTAAACGCATCACGAATCAATAAACCCTAATTTTAATTACTAAAGAGATAATATTTTGTTAATATTATGGTTGTTGTTCTTTAAGAAAAAAAGGTTTTTGGAGGCTGGAAGCATTTTAGTGCACTTCAGACTTTTGGCATGCAACCTTAATTGCATTATTTTCTGTTATATCCGTTTGACCCGATATTCGTAGGGCCTACATGTTCTGCTGAAAATAGAGTTACGTGGAAAGTGGCACATTTTTATGTTATAAGATTTTCTAGGAACTGTCTACATGAACTTTACCATTCTATTAATATAAGTGTGCACAATAAACAGAAGAAGGCTGCAACATTAGCTGAAAGTAGATCATTGCTTCCTTTGCATAGCAGTACAGATGTTTGCCCTCTAAATCTTGATTTTAAGAATGTACATGAATAGGTAGAGAAACAATATTATCGTGCATCGTGTTTTATATTTCCATGTCACAGATTTATCTGATTATGGTGGGAGGACCTTAAGCTAAGAAGATCTTTGCTTTTGATGCTTAAAGATTAAAGACGAGATGATTACGTATTGAAGTGATGAAAGATATATGTGATGATTGTCGAGCAAAACAAAGTATTACTTGCAGTATTTTGCTTTTTAATAGGTTTTAGGAGTTATTTTTACTTCATTGGAAACGTAAATGATTTACGGTGCATTGTGGAAATAACTGTAACGTGTTTATCGAATATTTGAATGAAATTGTTTTTTCTATATTTTCACAATTTACAAATTATTAAATTTCTTTAGAAATAGTTTCTTTAAAAATTGAGCATTTGAATTATACTTAACAGTGACGTTTTTTCATGTATATAACATTAGTTGCAAATTTGATCAAATAGTGACGAATTTTAGAAATTAGTGATAAAAATTAGTGACAAACTTGGTCGTCACAAATATAGTGACTCCTATCGGCAATATGCTAATTTTTTTAATCAAATAAACTTTCATTAATAAATTTTTAGTTTACTAAGCAAGATATTATATTAGTATCATTAAATTGTTAGTTTTGTAAGCAAGATTTTAAAAATGTTATTTACTTGGTCATACTTTAGCCTCTTTTCTAAAAAAAACTTGGTTATGTATAAAGTTTTAATACATATAATTAAAAATTGTTTGAAAATGTGAGAAAGTTACTGATAACTTTATGACATTTTCAAACAACTTTTGATATAGAGATACTAAATGCTATATTCGAAGTAGCATTTCAAATGGAAACGATTGAGAACAAGTCACACGGAAACCAGCGTTTGAAAGGTTACTTAATGGCTACATTCTTGTAAATTTGGCATTAGGGATTTGATTGTTAGAAAGTTAATTGAAACACTTTTCATTCAACTTTCCTAATGGATTTTAATGAATAGTCAAGCTTAATATAGATAATGTGGAATATTATTCCTAAAGTATGTTTCTTTTGAATATTGTTATAAAAAAGAAGAAGGTTGTGTTTATATAATTTGATAATATAATAGTCTTATAATGAGAATGCTACGTGTGAAATTATTATGTGGATTTGGAAGTGTGAACAAGGTCGAGTAACAAAGTTTAATTAGAAACTTGGTTTGATTACAAAGATATTAAAATAATTTTAAGCTTTGTTCAACTTTAAAAGAAATTATCAATTGAAGAATATGATACTACTCTAAAAGAAGTAAATGTTGTTATGAGTTTCACTGAACTTTAAAATGTATTAGTAGCTTACTACTCTAGAATATGTAGTTTTGATTATTTTTTCTATGAAAGGTTATTAGCTTCTCTAGTGGTTCTTTAAGATGAAATGTGAATTTGAGGTTGTGGATTCCGATAACTCGGGAGAACCGAAGCTGACACAACAATGTGATGAAGCTACTCTGGGAACCATCAGGGGAAACTACTCATGCATGTAGTTCTGTATATACTTTTATTAACTATCAAGCCCTTCATAAAAATTGTCACTTATAGATGGCCATTGTACACCAGCTGTTAGAGTTGGGACGATGGTACTTTTGTCTAAGGATATACACTAATTTAAAGGTTGTCATTTATGTTCCCTCGATTACAAAGGGAATAATATCTGCTAGCAAGTTGACTGCAGATGGCTACTTATGGATTATTATCAAGAGCAATAATGGACTTTTAGAGTTCAGTGATAGGGGAAGTATTGTTGGAGGATTATTTCAAATCGATTTAGCAGAATGACACAACTATGGTGCTATCTAATGATGATGAATATGACATATCTGATGATGTTATAGAGGTTTGAACATATCAGATGATGAAGAAATGATGGACGTATGTGATGATGATATCATTATCATATTTGATGATGAGTGTTTAAAGTAAAACTACTTTGATCTCTAGTTTTGTCTAGATGTTGATTATGTGTTCGTTAAACTATTATGGAATAATATTTTGGGTTTAAAGTTTTTATATTTGAAGTTGATTGGATTAAAATAATGAAAGAAACTTGGTAACAACTCAAAACTGGATTACTTTGAAAGTTAGTTTCTTTAAACTATTCAACCTATAGTCTTTTGTATCTTTTGGTAGCGTTTAAAATCAATAAAAATGAATATATAAAGAGTATATGAAACAACCATGCATTGACACATGACAAAAGGAGGAAATGCATTGAGCTTAGTAAATTTCAAATATATACGGTCATAAAAGTGAACATGTCATGATCATTTTGTGTTGACGATTAAGAAAAGTTTATACATTTATACATTACTTTGATTTGATGAAATTTTAATTGTATTGATACGTATAATAATACATATACCGTCTATCAAATTTGTTGAATCTGACATTATTCTTCAAGGAAGGTTATTTTCCACTTGAGTGGTAGACGAATTTTGTAACATCATATTCTGCAGTCTGGTAATTTCTATTATTTTAATCGATTATTTAATATTATGTGTTTCTTTGTGAAACGTAGTTAAACAATCCTTTTGACTTATTGTGACTAGTAAAATATTAGTTGATTCAAAATTTATAAGTTTTTGATTTTCTGCGACACAAGGGTTGTGTCGCAGGTTGTCTGTGCGACACAATGGTTGTGTCGCAGGACTGTGTCGCAAAATGGGCTGAACTGAAATTAAGTAAGGAGCTTAAGTGTAATTGTAAGATTAAATATATATACACACCGTCTAAGCCTTCAAAATCATTTCCAGAACATTTCTAAACCTTTAAACTCGTTTTAGAGAGAGAATTAGAGTGAAGAAAAGAAAAGTTGGGTTTTGAATCATATTTGAGCTAATTAGCTTTGAATCCGAGGTAAGGTTCCGATTATATTGTGTTATTGTTGTTTATAAGTGAATTACACGGATTGATATAGGTTAATTTGAGTATTACATGTTTGAATTCGTGAATTTCGAATCTGGGAACTGGTCTGTTCTTCATTGCGACACAAGGTTTGTGTCGCATGAATGTTCTGCAACACAGTTGTTATGTAGCTTAAGGCGGCCATATTGGGTATTGCGACACAATGTTTGTGTCGCAGGATGTTGTTATGCGACACAGTGGTAGTTTTGTTTTGCAAATTTTGAAAATGCGTAAAGTGTTTTTGAGACGCGGTTTTGTGAAAATATCACTAACTCGGATTTAGTTGAAAATTTCATGGTCATTCGGAAACGACCTAGTAAACAAGGCTATAATCTAATAGCCTAGGCAGTTTTTGGCCATCCGGGGTCATCTAGGACCCGAAAATGGCATTTTTCAGTTTTAAGCGGCATTGAGGACTTTTTCTGAGCTTATTTCTGATTGAACTTTTGTTTGCCTAGACTTCAGGGATTACCTGATTGGATAATTAGACTATAATGATATTTATGGAACGAACTTCTGATTTGTATTTGATTTTCTGTTTCAGATCAACGTAAGACTCAGTGATATAAGAATACTAAGTGTACAGACATCAGAGGTATCGGTGAGTGGATTCGGAACTCATCATTTGATTTAGTTGTAACTATTTGGTTACAACAAGTAAACGTAGATGTGTATTAGACTGCTTAGTCTTGATTATTGATTATTGATCTACGTGATATGTGAACTATGTGTACTATGTTATTGAGGTCAACGTGTAGTTGGACTTCTGGTTATTATGTGTTTTACACAGGTTTTGATTCATTTGTTGTGTTTGAGACCTGTGTATGTGTTTAATAACCGGTAGTTATCGGTCTATTCTGTATTGGCCATACGGATTGACGGTAAGTGTTCTTGGGGGAATCCCCGGGTATTATGATATCCCCAGAGCCACCGATCCTCATTGAATTATGTGTGTTTAAGATTATTTGGTGTAAACAACTTGTTATGCTAAGTTGAATGGAGTGTGATGAATCTATTCACTTAGCTTCGTGCTAACCCCTCAGTTTACTTCCTGCAGGATATGTTTTGATTAAATGTGGGTGCAGGAGGTGATTGGTTGATCAGGGAATGTTTGACTGCGCTCTTGGTCTCTGATATGGTTTTTGTAATAAACATTGTTTTGTAAATTTTATAATACCCCGTCTTTTGTAGTTTTAAACAGTTTAAATATTGTGTAAATATTGAAAAATGTAAACTGTTTATGTATAATGTTTAATATATAATAAGGTAATGTATTTAAAATTCATGCTTCCGAGTTTATTAATATTATATTCTTATATAGAATGAGGGGTGTTATAAATTTACCACTATTATTATTCAACTATAGAATAATCCGATCTTATTATGGGATTATAATCGCAATGACTTGACGATGTCTAGTGTCAAGACAAACCAAAGAGAATTATGATCCTTCAACGAGTGAAGTATCATAATTAATTGGTATTGTGAGGGAGTCGGTTTGACTATAATATGATAAAGAGATAACATGTTTCGTTATAGTTAGATAATGAAATCTTGTTCTCACCAATTTTAGTCAAAATAATTTTATTGAAAGATATGAATAAAGTTGGTGAAATCGGACATTAGTTTTGATTCTGAATGATGAAAAAAAACTGAATGATAAGTTATAAATGTGTCTTATGTAAACAAGAACAGATAAATGAGATTGTTACAATATCCCTATTTAGGATATGTTAGTTTTAAAAATCAATTTTGTTAAAATAATGACGATATTACAAGAATTATGGAGGAAATTCCTTGTAACAAATAGCTATGCATCATAATTATGCATCTTTTATTCATATGCTTAATCTTTTGAAGTCTATAGCATGCTAGACTTGAACTAGTTAATTATAATCATTTGCAATAATTAAAGTTAACATTGAATACTCTAGTGTGTTAGGAAATTTTGTAAACAAAATCACTATGTATGTCATTCATTAATTGAAAGAATTTGGTATGTCGTAAAACCAAATTAATTGAGACAATGATGCAATATTGTTTCCATCATTAATATAGAATTTAGTTAGAATAAATCATAGAAGAACAATAGGCATAAAGACGTATATCTTTTGTTATAAGATCTCGGGATTTGAATTGCCTAAATGGAGCTCGGATTTAAGGGCACCTATTCGAGTGTTGCATATTTATTAAGATGCTTAAATTCTATGTTTCTATGTCAAATCTAGATTATAACTAAGAATTGCCCTGGATATGAGAAAATTTTAAACACTAGTGATATAGAATTTAGTCAACTTTCTAATGGCATCTAAATTGCATCATATATCAAGGTATGAGAAAGATGACAATATGCAAGACATGTATAGGAAGTCAAGATAGATAGTACTTCTTATACGGAACCATAATAGACATTCTTATACAAATGGAAGAAGTTTCCCATAATAATATAAAAATGTGGGGTGTCTTGCATTTTGTTAATCAAGTGTTGCACACTAGGATCATTATAATTGATTGGGTAAAGTATACAAAGGTCATAGCATGAGATGAATGTTTATATGGTGACTAAGTGGAGTACACAAAGAGTCATAGAAATATAAGGTATATAAGGTAAGATAATACTACTTTTATATAAAAAAGTATAAATATAAGAGAGTATTACGATATTATGGAAGAATTTCAATTGTAAAAAAAATACTCAAATAACTTACCTATTCACAAGTGTTGACATGCACTTAAAGTGGAGAGAGTTGTACTGTGAAAAAACTGTAGAAGTCAAACTTCTTAAATAATATAAATAGTGTAAGAATTATGTAAGAATTGTGGCAATCAAATAAGATTGAGATTGCACGAGATTATCCACCACACGATACGTGGTGAAAACACAATACTACTAGAACAACTAATCTCAGTTAGAGTTATCGTGTTTAACTCGGGGAAGTTAAAAATAACATTTTTGGATTCAACAACCATAGGGTTGAAAGAGGAGATCAAGTTGTGGAATTGGACTAAAGCCTGAATCGAAAGTTTACGTAAAGGAAAACCTTACCTTGTTGACTGGAGATCCCAAGATCCAGGTTCAAAAGGACAACCTAATTGCATAAAGGGAGATCATCGTGGGTGAAGCTTATGTACTTACAATAAACCATCAAAAGGGAGTTGATGAACTTCCTAGTCCATTCCTATATAAAACAATGATAGTGATATGAGGTTAAGCACACGGTTTTAATGATTTCTGAATAACTATAATGGTTTAAGTTGTTATAAAGAATCACCTATGTGAAAGAGAAGTGGGGTCACTTCAAAGGGTATTTTGGGGGGCGTAATTCCTAAGAGTTCTTGCCGAACTAGGCTAGTGTTCAAGACCATAATGAACACAACTATGAGGAATTGACCATGTCGGGGAGAATCATGTGGGAAGTGTATTGTCGTCTACACAAATGGCAGACCAGTTTAAATACATCGCGTCTACATAAAGGAAGGTTCAAAGGGTAACACCTA
Organism: Logfia minima; assembly: GCA_963921325.1. Taxonomy (NCBI): domain Eukaryota; kingdom Viridiplantae; phylum Streptophyta; class Magnoliopsida; order Asterales; family Asteraceae; genus Logfia; species Logfia minima. Next base: position 27,586,169 of record OY992768.1, read on the forward strand.
CTTATTGTATGCAAGATTCAAGCGTTGAGATTTCATTGGAGCTTTCATGTGTATTCAATCGATATCCATTTATGTGGGGGGTTGTTGTAAAATTTAGAGAAGTATGTGCTTTTTCACTAACTTTGGACACATAGTTTTATATGTATGTGTGGTATATATAAATATTAGTTTACGTATTTGCATTCTCCCTTATAAGAGCTTCGCAGCGAGATAATATGTGTCCAAATCGAAGCTAATGTGAATGAGATATCGATTCACATAGTAAGACATTTGATATGTAGTTTGGTAGGTTTGAGTTTTCTCCTACATCGGTGGGTGAACTAAACCTAGATGGACCAACCAAACTATATATAGAGGTATGTAGGTTTTCTAATACACACAAAAATACAACATTTTCATTGAAGGAGATATAAGTTTCTCCGATGGAATCTCGGGCAGTGTTACTCAAGTCCTGCAGTATAAGGTACTTCAGACGTTGTATAACATCTCCTGGGAAATAGACGGCAAATTTGTTCCAAGGAAATTGTGTCAAATATGGGTCTCAGTCTTCTTCATATAAGTATGTCGGGCCTTGGTCTTCTTCAAATAAGTTAATTTACTTATTTTCTTGTAGTTATATGTTTTATTTAATTGTTTCTTGTTCGTTTTCTATTATTTGTTAATATTATTTTATTTATACTTATTTATGTCTAGTTGTAGTAATTATATTATAATTGCTACACATTTAATTCAACATGTAACTCTATCGAGAAAATAATGATAATGAAATTATATTTAAGTATGCGATATTTTCCTAACAAATAGTTATATATCTCAGCATTTTCGGGGTAGGTTTCTTATAACGTCATTTTTTAACATTTACACACTTGAATATTAACTTGTCAACTTATGCACACTTTGTAACAACCACAATTTTTCCATTGGTGGATCATTTGCAGTTTGCAAATTGTCATTTGTGAGTGTGTTTTTGAGATAAAAGAGATGGTGATGTCACGGTGGAGAAGCGTACCATACTGGTTGATAATGGTGGTGGTGGTGCTTTCCGGAAAAGGAAAAAAGTCAACTTGTTGAGAATTTCTACGCTGCCACTTGTCCATTGCTCGAAACCATCGTGAAACAGACAGTTGACATGTAGGTCAGCCAGGCGTTTATGACGATTCCAGCTACTCTTCGTCTTTCTTTCCATGACTGCTTTGTTGACGTTCGCGTCTTTCAACTTTTATTAGAGTTGATATCTATAAATTTTAACTACATATAAGTTATGAGCAGCCAAAACAAAATTATGTTAAATATTTACTTACTTAATCCTCTAACTATTCAAAATGATATTAGTAGTCCCTTAAATTAGATTTGGCGAACCTAAACTTATATGTAGTTTGCTGAATTTTAGGTTTTTTCTCCGTTTTAATGGAAGTTTCTACTTTCTAAGCTATCTGTAAAGCAAAACATAATGCAGGGATCTGATGCTTTGGTGTCACCGAATGGAGATGCTGAAAAGGATGCACAAGATAATTTGTCGCTCACTGGTAATGGCTTTGACACTTTTATCAAAGCTAAATAAGCAGTCGAGTCTGTTCACCCTGGTGTCGTCTCTGTGCTGATATTTTAACAATTGCTGCTCGTGATGTTGTGGCCTCGGTAAGACTTGACATTATACGTGAAATGGGTGGTTTGATAACAGGTCAAAATGTGTTGGCTTAGGGAAAGTCTACCTTATCTGTCGAATTGGGTTACCTTACTTACCTCAAACAGGTAAAAAATAATAGAATTGACATAAGAGAACAAGCGAAACGGTCTAAGCAGGCCAAGCATGGTGAAAGTCGACTAAAGTATATTTTTAAGACATGCAACTTCATAAAAAAGTCTTTTCAAGATATGAAACACTTGTGTAATTATCTCATCTTCTAATCCCACTTGATGCATGATTAGCTCTTTATATACATATAAGCAAAAATCATTTTAGGCCGACCTGACTAATTTTTACATGTTATCCAACCCTTTCACAACTAATTTATTTATTTTTAAACCTGCAAAAGTATCCAAAATTGAGAAGCACATTGGTTTATTCTAAGCAAGTTCTTGCTAGATTGGTTATAAACTAGTATCTTTCTATGGAGACGGGTGGACCTTTATTTAATGTGCAATTGGGCAGGCGAGACCGACTGATTTCAGCATCATGGGTTACCGGAAACCTACCAGACCCCACCTTTAACCTCGTTCACCTTAACACCATCTTTGCAAAGAACAACCTCACAGAACTCGACATGATCGCACTTTCAGGAGCCCACACATTCAGGTTTTCTCATTGCAATCGCTTTGCTAACCGTCTGTATTTATTTTCACCAGCCTCTGCAGTTGACCCATCGTTGTATCCAGCCTACGCTCAACAACTAATGGCTGCTTTCCCACAAAATGTAGATCTGAATATAGCGATAGACATGGACCCACAAACTCCAAACACTTTCGACAGTGTTTGTTACCAGAATTTATTAGCAGGCAAGGGTTTGTTTACATCAAATCAAGTTCTCTTCACGGATTCAAGGTCTCAGCCAATGGTCAACAATTTTGCCAACAATCCTGGAGATTTTAGCGCTGCTTTTATAACTGCTATGAGGAAGCTCGGGCAGAAGGGTGTCAAAACCGGCAATCAAGGAGAAATTAGAAGAGACTGCACATCTTTTAATTAACAAATAAACGATTGATGTATTATTGTTTACACAGTATTATTATAAATTCTTGAAATATTACAATAAAACTGAATTGAATAAAATCAAAACTTCAATCCAAACAATGTAACAAATAACAATATACAAACAGAATTCATGATTCCAAAATCAAACATTTTGAATCGTGGGAAACAAGTAGATACACCTGGGAAGAGTTGGAACAGATTTAAGTTCGGTTTTTCCCGTACAAGTGCTGGTAGACGACTTTAGTTCGACGCACAAGTATCGAACTTAGAATAACCGCTATTATACAAAGTCCCGACATTATCATGTAAGTCGTAAAAAAGCATACTGAACCTGTACACTTTGGGGCATCATCCGTGTCAAAAAGCTTTGTTAAAAAAGAAGCTGAATGTGTGATGATTTGATTGTGTTGTTGGGCTTGTTTTTCTGCTTCTGAATCGTATATATAGCTAGCAATGACCCCAGAGAAGACAAGTGAGCCTGCAGGGTTCGCGAGGGTGAGAAAATTGTACAAAGCTCCAAACTTTTTGACTCCAAATAACTCAGAGGCAGTAGCTGGTATGATAGCCCAGTGAGCCCCGTACCCAAGCCCAATCAAAAGGGTACCGATGTACATTGCACCAGGCCAACCCCAAGCAAAGAACAAATGCCCAATTGCCATTATTCCCTGGGCAACAGCCAAAGCTACTGGCCGTGGGTAAGCGTAGTCCCTGTGAAGCAATAAGATAGGATAATTTATAGAAGAAATCAACGTGTGAAAATATCTTCTTAATACTAAATAAAGAATATCTAACAATAGAGATCTTATTAGTGAAAACTGTAATGGGTTGGACAGGTGGAAAGTCTCAACAAGTGAATACAAATGCTTAGAACCTATTAAATCACCTTATTTGTAGTAACTTTCATTTTTTTAATAGCATGGTTTTTGTTACCATATTAAATTACATTACAATTACAATACGAAAATAAAGAATATCTAACAATAGAGATTGGACAAGTCAACATAACCCGACCCGTTTTGAATAATATTATTATATAGAGGTAGCCGATTTAATTATGAATAGGTGGAATCAAGTTATCTTTTATGTCTAATTGTTCGTTTACAATAAAAGAAAAAATGAGTCAATTGTCAAAAGTCACCGAATTGTATGTTTGATGCATAAAATGTCATAAAAACATTTTATTCGATACGCTAATCATTTATAAATATTTCAGATTTTGGACAAAAAGAGTTTTGAGTCAACCCAGCCCGCCGAATAAAAGTAACTGTTTTGAACCAGACCTGTTTTGACCACAACCTGCTTGACCACCACCCCCCCCCCCCCCACATTTTGCCACCTCACATTTAAAGTTACCCCCTATGAGTAGTCACACCAACCCGCGCATTATGCTACCTCTAGTAAATTGTATACCTGACAATGATCTCGGAGAAATAGCCCCCACCAACACGACCCAAGAAGTTCCAAATGCTGATCATGGAAACAAATATGTGCGCATTTTCATATCCTAAAGACTCGCTCATCTGCCCCAAATTGTCGATCACTGTCAAACCCGAACCAGATCCTAGTAGAAGGGTCCAAAAGAGGAGCCAAAAATCAGCCTTGATCAAAGCCTGTGTAAGGTCAAAGTCTTCACCTCTATGTGGGCGTCTTGTTCTCTTAATCCTCACCGCTCCTTCTGCAGCTGCTTGAGCTAACTTGGATTGTAATTGCAAAATTCTTTTTTGCCTTTCTGAAGCTGTAAGCAAATCTGCTTCACTACTAGACTGCTCATCTTCTACCTCACTGAATATAATCTCGTGCGGATCATGTGAGCTTTCAGCGTCTTTATTTTGTGGCTCAGATAAAAGAGCCTCTTGTTCCGGGTTTCTCGGGTCAGAAGAAAAAGTCAACCATAATGGGATCCCAATTGGAACCACTAAGAGCACAAACAAAATAGCTGTGAAAATTTGGACTATGGTTTGGTTGATATCAAATAAATCCTCTACAAGCATAACGCCCATCAAATAAGCAGCCAAAATAAGACATATACAGTAGATTAACGAGAAACTTGATGCATCTGATAGTCTAAGTTGTCTGTGACCACCAACTGGTCTGACAATGAACATAAGAGCAATGACCACCATAAAAGGCCCGACAGCAACCATGAATATAAGTGAGGCCTTATCAGGTGAATTAATCAATGCGTATATTTGTGTCAAGATCGCACCACCTAACCCTGCAAATCCTTTTAGTATTCCGACCACAGGGCCACGGCTTTTTGGGAAGTTTTGAACACATGAAACCAATGCCACGGTATTGAAGTATGTTTCACCATTGGTTCCAATGAATATGAGAAGGCACATCTGCATGTCAATATCACCAGAAACTTTAGAACACCAAAAAACAAAAAAAAAGAATGGACATCAGTTTCAAATGTAATTCAAAGTAGTTACAAGAGATTAGTTTTTTTAGCTCCAACAATTTGGAGTAGCGTTAACCAATGATACGACATGATCAATTTATAGTTTAATCCTGTATAATCCAAGAAAAAACAAAAGCTAAGGGTGTGTTTAGTTGCAGAAAAAACTCATTCTATTTACTGACCTGGAAAATGAAAAACTTTGAACATGTTTTCAAAAAATTTACACTTTTCTAGAAAAAGAAAGAACCTCACATTTTTTAGAAAACAGTATATTCTATATCAGACAAACTACAACTAAACCCACAATTACTTAAAAACGGATGAAATTGAATGCACACACTAAGGGAACTCTTAAGTTGTGGAGACTAACTGTCGTCCGGTGGTCCATCCGTCACTATAGTGTGGCCGTGCGGGAGTCAATGGTGCCATTTGGCCAAATATCAGCTTATAGTTATAACTCTAATTCATCATTAACAAGATTCACACTCTGCATGTTGGTCAATCACATCGGTGGTCCGAACCACTTAAATCCAATCCTATGTTCTTCATTACATTTTTCAGTTTCCTAATTTCATACTAGGTTATGCATTGTTTACTCAACACAAACTCCTATGAAACTCAAACTATTCAATTATTTTCCATATCATAAAACACAAATTAAAAAGGGTTAATCTCAATGTATTACTAATTTTTACTAATCTTACTAATTAACACACACATGATCATAATTTCCAAAGCAGTATCACAATTTTTAATTTCCAATACAGTATTCCCTTATCAAACTAGTATGAGCAAACTAAATTAAGCAAGCTTGTGGAGAGAGAAAATAACTGCAGTATCAGAAAATCAAATCAACGGACAGGATTAAGAGTAACCAACTATCCATTGACACAAGTTTAGTTGACTAACAATAAAAATGATCGGAACAGCAAAAATAACAATAATTCATAATTAAAAATTAAATAAAAATAATACTTACAACCCACAATGGTAAGACCGGAGCTTTACCGGTGACAACAAGCCAAACCCAACCATACCCAACAAAATTTTGAATAGCACCAACAAGTAAAAGAGCCCATAACGGCAATATTTCCGACATACTTCCGGCTAAAAACCCAACACTATCACCAAGATCTTTAGCTACACCTAATCTTGCAACTTGTTTTTGATTATAATTTAATGAACTTTTTATCACCGGTGATATACTTCCAAATAAGTACCCAATTCCAGCACATGATTGAATCCACATTGCTGCTACAAAAACAAGCCATCTATTGTTCAAAAATATTATGATCAAATCTTTGACCTTAACCATTTTTCTTTAATTTAGAGAACAATAAATAAATAAATAAATAAAGAGATGAAGAAGAGGGAATTGGTTTTGTGGGTGGTGGTGTCGTAGTTATGCAGGTATAGACTGGAGAAGATCTGTAAGACCAAAATCGATTTTATTTTTTTGTGGTAAAGCTTCCGGATGTCTATTGCTCTGCTGTCTGAACTGTTTAATTTTTTCAAATTATATATTTCGAATTTCGAATATTTAAATAAAAAAAAATCGCTTATATTATTAGGAAGAATATCAACAATGGTTGTTATTTATTTTTTAAGTAAGACTTGATTGTTAATAACATGGATAAGTATATAAAGATGCATCCAATTATAATCAAACATCTAGCGTGTGTATTTAATTATAATATGTATATTAAACTATTATATGTACTAGATAATTTATTTATCTATTAACTAGCATTTTTTTTATGGTATAAAAACAATACATTTTGTCAAGTTATGGCAAAATGGGTACCACATCAACAATTACAAGATTTAAGAGGTTATATATATGATATAATAAAATAAAAATTATTGGATCATAGTTAAATATTTATCCCTTGATAATAAATGAAACAATGATATAAGAGAAATCAAATATAACCTTTTATCAAAAGTTTTGTACGGGCCATCCAACTAGAAAAGAACGTTACAAACTTTAAGTCATGAGTATTTTATATGTTTTGATAACGTTAATCCAATCGGGTCAAATTGACGATATTGTTTAGAAAGTTGAGATCATATTTTATGCTTTTATTTTAGGGAGAAGTTCATGTAGGAAGTTAAAGTTAGTAGAGAAGCGGAAAAAGTCAATGAGAAGTTGACAAATATCACCTTCATTTCTCTCTCATTTCTCCCCTATTTCTTTTCCCTACTTATTTCTCCACCATCTATCATTCATTTCCTTCTTCATTTCACCTACATTCTTATTTCTTCACCTTTTTTTTTTTAAATTTCGTTTTTTTATTTACTTTATTTTTTAAATTACATTTTTTCGTTTTTCTTCGTTTTTGTTACATTTTCTTTGTTTTTTTTCGTTTCTCTTCGTTTTTTTACATTTTTCGTCGTTTTTACGTGTTTATCGTTTTACTTCGTTTTTTTACATTTTTCTAAAGTTTTTATTGCTTTTTCTTCTTTTTTTTACATTTTTTCGTTTTTCTTCGTTCTTTTACGTTTTTTTTCATTTTTCATCGTCCTTTTTAGGTTTTTTCGTTTTTCTTTGTTTTTTTCTATGTTTTTTCGTTTTTTCTTTGTCTTTTTAAGTTTTCCTTCGTTTATTTACGTTTTTTTGTCGCTTTTTTTGTTCTTTTTCGTTTTTTTTTTTTGCTTTTTTTCGTTCTTTTTCGTTTTTTAAACGTTTTTTTTTTCTTTTTCCCATTTTAACTATGATGCACCCAGATTTTGAAACATATTATATAATTATGATGCATTTAAACTTATTTGATCATGATGTTTACTGCATCATATTATAACTATGATGCACTTAGGCTTATGTGATAATGATATTGTATATTACTCGATCGCATACATTTATAACTTATAAATATGATGTAATGAATTTAGAAAAGTTTATAGTACCATACTTTATAAATATGATGCACCCAGATTTTGAAACTTCAAAGTTTATAACTACGATAAATCGTAAAAGTATAAAGTGAAACTTCAAAGTTTATAACTACGATAAATCGTAAAAGTGTAAAGTTACTGCATCATATTCTATAACTATGTGCACTTAGACTTATATGATAATGATATTGTATATTTACTCGATCGCAAACATTTATATCTTATAAATATGATGCAATGAATTTTCAAAATTATAGTACCATATTTTTTATAACTATGATGTAACCATACTTATATGATTACAATATTTATCATATATCTAGAAATTAGAGTGACGTTTTTTTATTATCATGATACACCATATTTTATAATATGATGCACGATTATCTTATTTAATAACTATACTTTATTGTATATTTTGAATAAATAACGCATCAGATTTGAAGTATGGGTGCATCATAAAAACGAGGAAAAACGAAAAAAAAAATACGTAATTAAAACGAAGAAAATCGAAAAATATGTTAAAAAATAAAGAAAAACGGGATAAAAAACGTATATGAAACGAAGAGAAAGAGAAAAAACATTAAAATAACAAAGAAAAACGAAAAAAAAACGTAAATAAAAATAAAAACATGAAGAAAAGCGAAAAAAACGTAAACAAAAACGAACAAAAACAAAGAAAAACAAAGAAAATGTTAAAAAAACGAAGAAAAACGAAAAAAACGTTAAAAAATGTAAAAAAATGAAGAAAGACAGAAAAAAGTAAAAAAACTGACGAAAAACGAAAAAAACGAAGAAAGACGGAAAAACCGTTAAAAACTGAAGAAAAACGTAAAAAAAAAAAAGATAAAAAAAACACAAATAAAAACGAAGAAAAACGAAAAAAAAACCGTAAAAGAACGAAAAAAAACGTAAAAAATGAAGGAAAACGAAAAAAACGTAAAAAAAAGGTAATTAAAAAAAATTAAAAATTTTTTTTAAATTAAAATCCGAATTTAAAAAAAAATAAATATAAGAAAGATGAAGAATTAAGAATGAAGGAGAAATTGAAAGAAATGAGGAGGGAATGAGGACGACAAGTGTCTATCTCATTGACTTCTTTTTTCCTCCTAAATTGAGCTTCTCCCTAGAACCCTACCCTTTATTTTAAATATACTAGCAGAATACCCGCACAATGCAGCGGGAATATTTTATTAGCTTCACATTCATTCGATATATAAGATTGTGTTTTCTGAAATATTTTAAAAATCCAAAACCATATGATAATACACGAAATATAATATTTTGTAAATGGAAAAAATTAATTTTTAACAATTTTTCAAAAAACTCAAAATTAAATTATAAGATGTCATAATTTAATTCAATTCAAATCTTAATCCTCATACTAATAAACGTTCGCTTTGCTCCACTTTTATTTTCCGTAACCAAAAAAAATTATATGATTTGGATATGTCAATAAAATATAAATTTTATCTTTATATTCGATGCAAACTTGAAATGTTTAAAAAATGAATTATTGAAAGTAAGAGATGAAAATAGACTTGTTAATTTCATGATTTTGTTAATTGCTTTTTATAAGTAGACAATGATTTAAAAAAATATAGTGATATAAAAATAAAAAATAGCGATATAAACTTAGAAGTAAAACAGAGATGGCTTCAAGTTTCCTTCTATTCATTTATGGAGGTCAAGATTTGTCTGATCCTAAATTCTTAAAGGACACATATAGCTAGGGACGGAGACTAGGCTTATATCAGAGGGGTCAAATGACCCGCGCAAGATTTGACTAATCTCTTGTATAGTCGTATGAATTAAGGGTGAACATTCGGAATGAATTGTTATTTTCATATTGATACGGTATCAGTACCGATCGATTTTAAACGGTTTAATATTTGATACTTATTTTTGAAGAAAAAAAAAAGAACAAGTATTTATTCATATGTGTATTAGTTATTCTTTTTAATTATATTTTCGATATCAAACCGGATAATGTATCACTTTTATCGCACCAGTACTGATACCATATCGCTTCAAAGAGTTTAATATTTAATATTCATTTTAGAACTAAAAAGAAAACTAGCACTAATTGATTCGATACCAATTCCGTTTCAAGCTTATCTCTAATATGAACTATTGAAATTTTCTAACGGGCCATTAATTAAATATCTAAATCCTTGGTATAGCCATATGGATCATTGGAGTTTTCAAATGAGCCATTAATTAAATAATTAAAGATCTATATTAATATTTATGTGGATTTGGATTAGTCAACGAAAACATAATCTAATTTTGGTTTATTTATAAACGAAAGGAAAGTGGTACTCAATTCATGAAACTTTTGAAGATGTATGCATTACAAATTTTAAAATATATAATGAGAAGAATTATTGTAATTGAGTTTGTTACGTTGATAATGGTAATAACAAATATTTTTAATTTTAATTTTAATATATATATATATTAAAAATAAAGTTAAAATTAATGTAATTTTATTCTTTATAATGTGATATTGATTTTCTTTTAAAAATAATATATGATATAAACATTAAATTTGTGTATCACAACTTTTATAACTTTTAAATGTGATACATACTCAAAACTTTATAGTATGTACCACATATTTTTAAGAAAAACTTTTTATCTCATTAAAAAGTATAGATTTATGATAATTTTGATATAATTTTTTTATCAAAAGAATTAATTAATCTTAAGATTAAAAATAAAAATGTTCATATTTACCATTACTAGAAATAGACAAAAGAAGTAAAGTGGTATACTATATTTATCCGCTTATTGGAACTACTTCTAATGATCTATGCATTATGTGAAAAGCATCTTTTGATATGATAACGAAGAGATCGCATTAAGATCTTCTATTCAAGAATCTCGATCTAATTATAATAAACTTTAGTATTTTAACATTTCCTAAAGTTTTATCGAATGTAACGTGATGATAAGCCAATCCATTAATATGCGGTTTTATGAAATACAAATACTATAATACGTACAAAATATGTCTAACTTGGGTTATATTTCAATTTGATTGGTTTTGTATAAAAGTGTTTATTGAATTAACTGTAAGTTAATATCCGAACACTCCATACCAAATATGTTGGTTGCAAGTATATAAACTCAAAAACAAAGCAAACGGATTTTTATGTTGATAGCCTAATTCCTACCTACCACAATTTTCAAAAGAAACGTGTAACACATGTGTTTGATACCTAAAAGTAATATTGAAAGTGTGTTTTTGTAATAACATAATATAAAAGTGTAAAAAATGTATTTTAGTGTTAGTATCAAAAACTCTATAACATCCGGTAGAATAACAAATAATGTTTAATGTTGCATTAACTTTGACACAACACTAAATACTGTAATAAATATTATTAATATTAAATAATAATATATTTAATAATTATAAATGATATATTAATTATAAATTAACAATTAAAATTTTTAAAAGATTAAAAAGGTAGTTAAGACCCCAAAAGTGAAATAAAGGACTATGTTCATGGTCGTGCGTGTACCGTGTTTGTAATATGCTAATTTAACATACAATTATCCAAGATTAGATCCTCATTGTTAATGGAATAATGAATAATGATAATGAATATAGGTAATAAGACAAGAAAAGTTTAGTTGATGTAATAGTGTATGACATACGTTACAAAAGTGTTATATAGTGATTGATCGGTGTAACGTTTATCCTAATTATTTGTTAGATCTGAATCCTCTTAAATTATTTTTTAATATGATGCATCAAGTTTTATGAATAAAACCAAAGTGAATTATCTATTATAAATTTTATTTATTTTAATTATTATGTTTATGTTTATCCTCTCACAAAAAGTGATATGAACTATCAAGACATTTGAGAGAGGATGTTATTCTTTATTTGTTACAAAACTTAATGGAATTATTAGAACAAGATGTTTTTGTTGAGGTAATACATTAGGATTTAATTTGTGGATGTCGACATGTGTTTATTGAAGTAAAATTATAAATGCATAACGTACATCTTCAAAGTTATAGTTTAGATGTTTGTTGTTATGAATTCCATTGCATTTGCTTACTTAACTAAAATGTTATGTGTTGTCATTGTACGGTAATTGTTAAGGATTCGTTGCATGCGTTCATGAGTAAGATGATGGTCTCCTGCAACGGCGGGCCCAATCAACCAATGAATGCGTGATTTAGTTCTTACTCACCTACTAACTTAATCGCAAACGTAGAAAATGAATCCGAAAGAAAAATAAAATCTCATCTCAGATAATATGAACAGAAAAAATATCGTTCATTTTATAAAAAAACGAAGCAGTGTTTCAATAAGTAGTTAGTATTTTGTTTTGCTCATTCTTTATTGTTTCCGATGGTTAGATCAAGTAATATGGAAAATCGATCGATACATGTATTGAGATTGAAACAAATGTATACTATATTTTACATAGTTGTGTTTGATTACTTGCTTTTTTAGAAGAAAAACAAAGAACGACACTTATTTGTTTGTATTCAGTAAAGAATATCTCGTTCGATTTTATTTCAATGAAATTTGACATTAAAAGTAAAGATACAGATTCGAATTGCAATGAAATAGTATGCACATACGACATCGACTTCTGTCAAATGCTGTGAAGCCTGACATCGTGATATAAGTTACCATCATGTGATCACTATTTAGCTTATTATTTTAATAAACTTAATTTTGTAATTTTGTATTCATATAGCCAGAGATTTGTTTACTTTTTGATAATGAGGAGAAAATATATCACATGGATTTTCTTATATTTTTCTGAATGACCGGTAGATCTCCTACTCTAGAATAAATTACTTGGGTTGATTGGTTTTTTTTTAAGGACACAATTCATTTTTATTTTGCTTTTTGTAAAATAGATCATTCTCGTCATTGAATTTTTGACTCGGGATGTCCTTATAGCCAACAACGTTAAAATTTATCGATTAAATGATATCATATGTGATGTGTAAATTTCTAATTATAAAAATAGTAAAACAATATCAAAGTAAACTATTACACAACCAGATAGATGCACCTAATCGGATAGTAGTATACCAATGATAAGTCTATCGGATAGTCTCTCACATGAACAGTTTATATGTATTCTAAGAATTGTTTATATAACTTATATTTAACTAAGCTAAGGTAAAAATGAGGGTTGCTTCTTAATGACAGGAGTCAAAGGATTGTATTTAAACTAGGAAAACAAATAAAGATAGTTGTATCTCATATTAGAGAAGCATGTTCATCTAGACCTTTTCTCCCTAGTGTTGAACATTTTAATTAAGAACTAGATTGAAAACTAACATACGAGTATTACTAGTTGGACTACTTGTTTTCACAATGTACTCACATAATTAAGACTACAAAATGCAAGTCTCCTTGATATCTTAGACCTCTTAATTATAACTAGACAATTCAGTTAACTTGGTGACTTAATCCCATGATCTTACTTTCATAAACATTAACAATCATACAAGACTTCTCTCAGTATGATCCACCTAAATTCAACTAACTTAATTCAAATCAATTCTTTTATCGTCTCCAATCAAAAGCACAATGACGAACATACATCAATCAATGTGAATACGATATTATATACAAGAGTTTTCACTCATTGGAACAAATAAACTATCAATTGAATGAATTAATTAAGTTGCGATACAAATCGTTCTTTGATCAAGCAACAAATTGACACATGAATAATAATCAATCAACAAGATTTTTCCAACATCTAGGGTTATTAATCTAGATGAACATAAAGAAATTACCCCATGATCATGGGTTCAACCATACAAGAAACAAAAACCAATGGAGAATTCATAGTTGATAAGAACAAGAATTAACCAAGAATCAATGTTGTTTGGATGTTTGATGATGATCTTTGGCTTCCATAATAATTAGCGTGATGTTTGGTGGCCTAGGATTTCTCTAAAAATTGCCCCAAGCCATCCAAGAACAAAACATAACTAAAATTAGGGTTTAATTAGGGGTTTCAACCCTTCTTCACGTGTCTGATGGGTACCCGGAGGGTACTAGGCTTACCCGACGGCTACTCTTTATTTTCTTTTCTTAACATCTTTTTGAAAGTTGTAGCCCTTTGAGTTCCAAGAATTTGGGCTTTTGAATCACCTTAATCGGAGTTCGTATGAAGGAGTTATGGCCAAATTGGTGAAGTCTCGCAAAAGCTACAAAAAATCATTTATTTCTTCATCTTTTCTCCATCTCTTCTCGATTGACTACAATATGGATTGATTCACCGCTATAAATATGTGTAAATATGCGATATCAACATGCAAATCATGTGAGCGTAATTTCATCTTTTCAAGAGATATCACATATCTCCTTTAGAAAACTTGTACTGTGATTCTGTGAACATTATAATTTGCAATCCACCGACCAATCCATTTATCATCTTCTCCCTCAAATTGATTGTATTTTCACCATCAAAATCAAAAATCAACAAAAGAACAAATTCAAATTTATAAATCAAAACCATAGATATTTTAAATTATTCATCCCATTTTCTCCATGTTTCAAGAACATAATCCATCAAATGACTAATACTCATTGTAAATATATGTCAAATCAAAACATAACAGAGATAAATTCTATACTCAAATATAATTATAGTCGAACGTGTGAGGCCCTAGCACCACAATAACATCTCAAATTTCATATAAATCAAAAAAATGCAATAAGTGCTTATGATGTAACGGTGGTAGTTTTTAGGTTGTTAAGGTACTTTTTCGATGAGATGTGGGGCGGCTGCGATGAGTTCTAGAAAGAAACAAAAAAAATCAAATGTTGGCATCTTAAAGATCTGACGACTTTTAGTGGGTTTTTGTGGTTCTAAAAATAGATTTGTCTATATCTTCAAGATTTGAAGACGGAAAAAACAAACACCGTTGATTCCTTCATGAGCAGAAGTTTTATTCGAGATCGACCGGCCGAAGACATGGTGATTGCGCTGGTAATTTTTGATGGTGGTGATGGATGTTTCTAGTGGTGTTGTTTATTTGATTTCTCGATGGTGGTGGTTATAACAATTTTAAGAAAAGTGAAAGGAAAGGATGTAAGGTTGAAAGTTGGTAGATAAGTTTGATCAAAGAAAAGGAGAAAGAAAAAAGAAAGGATAAAGAATTGTTGAATTATAAAAAGACTACATTACCCTCACATGATTTTCACATATTATTATTTAACGAAGATATTTTAACGTTGTTCGCAATAAAAATGTCACGTGTCAAAAAATACAACCATTACAATGACATGTATTACAAAATTACATAAGGATGAATTATGTCCTTAAGGAAAAACACAAGGACAATCCAAGTAATTTACTTCCTACTTTATGTTATTCCAATATTACTAATGTTTTTTTTTCAACGACGAATATTATTAAAATTTTAAAACTAGCAAAGAGCTAGATATTACAAGATGTGGATCATCGGGTTTTCTAACCACGAAGTCCAATTATTGTACAAATTTTTTTATTCCTAGCCGTAACCTATTCGAAGGAGTGCAACACCACTAAGTCAAATAAGGAACTCCTTTTCATCTTTGTAGAATCAAAAAGCATGTTGTTTCTAAGCTTCTAAAGCACCCATATTGACGTCAATCGCTTCCAATAATTGTTTTCTTTTAAGCTGAGAATTACAAGAATCAACCCATTTCAATAACTCGATGACTGAGCTATACATCGGATGAGCCATATCTATCCACCTGAAAATTTTCTCCCAAACGTGTCTGGCAACATCACAGTGAACCACAACATGGGATACGACTTCTACCTGGATATTACACATTACGCATAACGATGAAGGCAAGTCAATTCCTCTCGTGACTAAATTATCTATCGTAGGTAACTTGTCAACACATGCACGCCAAATCAAAAGATTTACGTTAGTAGGCACTAGAGGGACCATCTTGTCGATTGGTCTCCTTTCGTCCATAAATTGATCATCCAAAGCTCGACGAGTGCCGGCCATAGAGAATACCCCATCCGGATCTAGCTCCCATGACCATTTATCTTCTATATCTACGAGATGAATCTGATCGATCAAGCTTTCCATGTGTAATCATCTCATTTTTAAGTCTATTTTTAGGCTTAGGTATTAGGTATAAGTAATCATTTTTCATTAAGAAATGACATCGTACAAGTACTCCTATGTAAGGGCGGCGGACGACCACCTCGACAGGGCTTTACCCCCACCAGCCCACAACCTTATTACCTATGTTAGATTTACAAAAAGACTAACCATAGATGTTGACAAAATACAAACAACGACGTAGGTACTTGATTTTATGGCGAACGTTTGTGTTGGTAATTCAAAATTTCAAATAATCAACGTTTCTTTTACTTATGAGAAGAAGTTTTAAGACAACTTAAATCGCCTCATGTCAAACCATTGTGATTGACAATTCTATCATAGGACGTTTGAGGTAAGCCAACCTCATCCAACTGTCCGCTCAGATGTTGACTTCGTTAACAATTTAATATTTCAATTATTTTTTCTTTTGATAAGTCGGATTTCCGTAACAATTTTTCCATCATCAATATCAATAAATTAATATAAGAGATAATAATATTTCATCCGGTTATATAAAAGGGCAAATAAAAGAAAATTTACTTAACTTTATGAGTATGGTTTTGAGGGGCAGTTGCTCAGATTCGCTGCATCATAATAAAATACTGCATTTTATGTAAAATGCAGTGTACTTATGATGCACATAAAATACAGTTTTGTTATGATACGACGAATCTGCACCCTAGATCAGAAAAAATTAATCGTCAAAATCGTTTGCCCTTCAAAATACAATTACCCATCTGCTCCCACGTATAGTCGTATATCAACTTCTATTTAAAGTACAATACTTTTATTATTAATTGTTTTTGACTTGAGGTACTCAACTCACTAATCGTGATCAAATACTATAATTTTTTTGACGAATTTGTTACCTATAACTTACATTCTTAATCGATTGAATAGTAAATTTGACCTTAAAAAGAGAAGACAAAAACCTTGCTTGTAATCATGACAATCGATGTATTATATCAGAACTACAATCCACGTCCAATCTAAAAATCAACTGGAAACATAATCATTGAACAATGGTAGACTCTTTAAACACGTAAATATATTTATTTATATTTTATATTTCCTGTGTTATTTTAAGATCAATCAGTTAGTATTTTAATGAACGTATTTATTTATGATGGGTAGGTCATCTTTTGTACATACTTTTTGAGAATTCCACATATATATCACATGGTTTTTTATGCATTGATGGAGCTCAAAATAAACGAATAAAAGTGACATTAAAACAGAAAAACTGAATTCCATGTGTGTAGTTTCAAATTGGAGGCTTCTTCCCTCCCACAATTGTATTTTCATTTTAGACCTTAGATCTATAACCAATGAAAGTTTAATTTTTGTTGGAAAATTATAAAAAGATAAAAAAAATAAGAGTTAAGTCCAGAAGAACATGCATTAAAAGAGAGAAGTGGAGAGTAGGTTTGAGTCCAATCAAATAGCGCCACATGTTACATAATATTTATATTTTTACCCTTTTTATTTTACTTATACTATATTTCACTCTCTTCCACTTCTTCATTCACACTCCCTTACTCTCCACCACCACTAACCACCAACTCCCACTTCCTGCCACTAGCCGTCGCCGACTACCGCCGCCATCCACAGTTGCTGAATACCAATGACTTTTTTTTTTCAAATTCTTTTCAACTTTTTTTTACTTAAAATATTTTATTTTTGTTTCTTTTGTATTTGTCAAATATCAAAGTGGAGTAAATTAACATGCAGTTAAAATATGATATAGGTAACACCAAAATGCAGTATACAAAATATAATTTACAAATACAAAACACCAAAATTTGCAGTAGATGTAAAATGCAGTAATAAATTGACTAAACAAACACCAAAATGCAGTAATAATGAAACAAAAATGCAGTATAAACATAACAACATGATCTAATACTTATGACTAAAAATAAAAATAAAATGCAGCAACGAATCACAGTTTAAAAAATGTAGTAACATACACATAACATGACTTCAGCAAATTAACACAATATGTAACAGATATGGAAGAAAAAGCTATTACTACAAATGAAAAAAGAAAAACGAACAATCGTCATCTTTGTACTCTAGATCTGAAAAACAATTGAAAGATGAGGTGGTGACGATAATAGATTTAAAAATGAACGGCGGTGGCAAGGGCAACGACCGAGACGGTCAGGCCTCGGTGGTGGCGTTCGTCCGGTCATTCATTAGTTGTAGTTGGTGGTGGGTGAAGACGACAGTGAGTGTATGTTAATGTGAACGGTTTACGTGTGTGTTTGAGCATGAAATTAGAGCTTAAAAAATAATTTTAGTTCAGAGTGTTTGAAGATTGCTAGTGTTCTGTGTGTTTTTTAAATGAAAGAAGGAGAAACTCTCTGATTAAATGTGACCTCAAAAGAAACACTTAACAATTTATATTTCAGCCCCTCAGTATTTAATATTTATCAAACGCATCCCGCGTTGACTTAAAATGATCTAGACCATCGATAAAATAAATGAACAATTAGAATGATTTGCCCTTCCTTCCCTCCATTTGACTCATTCCTTTGTAGAAAAGTAAATTAAAATAGAAAAAGAGTAGTTTTGTGAACACTCTTCAATCCTATCATCGTGAAAGGGAAAAATATCGGCCTGGTCGCTTAGTCAAGTGGACCGGATATTCTCTTGTTTCCATACATGCCTCGACGTCGCCTATTAAAATAATAATAATAATACTAATAATAATATTTATATTTAAATTGGTAGGCTAAAAATAATAATTAAGGATACGATCAGTTAATTTTACAATGATTAGCTGTGACAATCAAAAGACAAAAAAAATTTAAGTGATGTGTCAAATAATGAATAGATTAGATTTACTTTTATATTTATATATTAAATTCTATTTAATATTATGAAAAATTAAAAATATTTAATTTAAAAGGTATGTATTTATTTGATGATATAATTGGGCATGTTTGATAAAAGAATATGTTGATACCCCAAGATATCCAATTTGGCACAAACAGTCAAACATTAGTACACTACTCAAGTTGTTACCTTAAACCTTTAATGAACAATATCATGCTGGAGTGCAGGACCACTTGGATATTAACATGATTTAGTGACCCCAATATAGGCCCACAGGCCAAAACCAGTAAGCTATGATCATCTACTATCAATTACCAAACTACTATCAGTAAATCTTTTGTCTTACTATGATTTATACTTTTAGATAATTAATAAACATTGCAAAGCTAAAACAATAAGTCAAATAGAAAAAATGGTTAGCAACTATCCGATCAAACGATACATGTTGCTGGACATTCAGGTTCGACTCTTGCATTTTACTCCCTTTGTCTCTAATTTATAGTCCATCTTTTCCTTTTTGGATGTTCCAATTTAATTGTCCATATCCAAAAATAGATAGAATAATTAACTAAAGTTCTTTTCTTGCCCCTAAGTGTAAAATATGTTACATAAAAAGGTGGGTAAAAAGTTAAGAGTAAAACTGTCTTCTTACAAAAAGTAAGGTGTAATAATTATGCTTTATTAAATTGCGTGTTTTTTGTCTGGGGATAATAAAATTGAGACGGAGAAGGTATATTTAAAATTGCAAAGACACGTGAGCTTTATTTTTTATGTGTTTTTTCCCTTATGTTTTTTCATTCCCCCCTTTAACAATATGCAATTAAGATATATATTCATGGTACCTTTTCACTTAACAAAAAGTAATAAGTATTTTGTAAATGATTATTTATTTTCAAAAAATCACATCGATGGTCTTTTATGTTTATTTCAAATTTCACTGATAGTCCTTTATAAACTTTAATTACACCGATGGTCCTTTATTTTGAAACTCGTTACGCCAATAGTCCTTTAGACTAACGACCGTTAACTACTTCGTTAAAAAGGACCAAGTGTGATATTTTTTATTTTTTTATTTTATTTTCCTTTGAATAAATTATACAATTTAATATATATATATATATATATACACACATTATGAGGTGCAAAGAACATCATTTCATCTTCTTCATTCTACTTATGAACTTCATCGCCAAATCCGGTCATTTTCCCTACTAAAACATCAAATTTTATAGTCCACCACTCAAATTCACTTAAACATACATTCGTGACTTAAAATTTGATGTATTGTGCACAAATCATCTTCAGTCACAAATGTATATTTAAGTGGATTTGATTGGTGGAATATAAAGAAAAGGACCGAATTTGGTGATGTATATATATATACATTATGAGGTGCATAGAACATCATTTCATCTTCATCCTTTCACTTATGAAATTCATCACCAAATCCGGTCTTCTCTCCACTAAAACATCAACTTTTATAGTCCACCACTCAAATCCACTTAAACATACATTGATGACTTAAAATTTGATGTACCGTGCACAAATCATCTTTAGTCACAAATGTATGTTTAAGTAGATTTAGGTGGTGGACTATAAAATTTGATGTTCTAGTGGAGAAAAAGACTGGATTTGGTGATGAATTTCATAAATGAAATGAGAGATGAAAATAATGTTCTATGCACCTCATAATTGTATCTAGATATATTTAAGATTGTATAATTTATATTTTAATCAAAGGAAAATAAATTAAAAGAAAAATATATATCATACATGGTCCTTTTTAACTGAATAGTTAATGATCGTTAGCCTAAAGGACTATTAGCGTAACAAGTTTAAAAATAAAGGACCATCAGTGTAATTAAAGTTTGTAAAGGACTGCCAGTGAAATTTGAAGTAAACATAAAGGACCATCGATGTAATTTTCTTTAGTTTTTAATTCATTTTGTCATTAAATTTCGTTATAATTGATACATATAATATTAATATAATATAAATAATAGAATTGATATACATAAAACAAATACTAACATATTAAATGTTATTGTTATAACTTATTATACGGAAAAAAGCTTCAACTCATTAGTATAAAATGGTTGGCATATGTGATTGTCTCTTTTTGATTATTATATTAGAGGTATTCAAATTTGGTTACTTGAAGTTTTGAATACTCGGGTTTTAAAAATCCAAAAACTCGTACAATCAATTTCGACATACGATAGACAGTGACATATATATTTGGATATTGAATTCGGATAGACAAATTGGATAGTGAACCCGGAATTTGGATAGTGTATACCATATTATTTGAATATTCGATTCGAAAAAATAAATATGAACATTTTCAATGTTTTGAACTTTTAAATTAAACAAATATATTTATTATAAGTATTAAATAATAAATCCAATATAATGCAAGTATAAAATAATTGTGATGTTAACAAAACTCGATTTAGTTAAACGAAAAGTATTAAAAATGTTTAAGAAATAAACCACAATTTTTGTTTTATAACGTATTAACAAATTTTAAATTTTCAAATTTGTCTACACGATAAACTAACTTATTACAAGATAAAGATTATATATTAAAAATTAGGATAAAAGTAATATAAATATTACAAATTAAAAACATACTTTTCTATATCCAAATTATATGAAATTATTAAAGTCACTATATGATACCTGAATCTGAAACTCGGATGCTCGAATTTTAGATATCTTCGATTATCCGAATCTTTGGATAATTTCGGATTTCCGAGTATAAGTTCTGATACGAATATTGTTGAACATCCCTAATTACATCTAACTAAAATGTAATGCGTGTATTAAAAGATTTCAGAATTAATCTTCGGTTAGGTTAATTTTGTTTATTATATCTGAAATCTGTTCTCAATTTAGTGAAGTTCATATATTTTTTTAAAATTTTGAGATCTCCTTATTGATGGTGTACCACTTACTTTGGACATTCAACATGAACTGACCCATTAGCTTTCATGTTGAATCGACCCATTTCCTTTTTAAAGGAGAAAACCGTAGCGTCACTGCATACAACACAAACATATCATATATTCGTACAAGACAAGGAGGGGCCTCCATAACCTTTTTTCTGTTTCTCATCTTGTTGTTCTTAAGATAACACAAAACACCATTTTTTCAAATGGGTACCTCATACGTTTAGAATCATCTCATGATTCTAAGAATCATTTATAGTATTTACCACCTTCTTCAAGATTGTTTGAGCTCTATGTTAACACATTATTGTAGTGTAAAGAAGTAATCACTATAATTTGTATTCGAACTGAAATATGTTTGATCAGCTACCAGATATAAATAATGTGTTAGTTATGACAATATAAAAATTATTGAAAAGGTTGCTGTTAAATACACCAACCAACGTTCACAATTTAATCAATTAACTTCTTTTATCCCTTCTTTTGAAGGTCAATACCTATAACTTTTTTCGTCTTATTCAAGTCTCACCAGTCATGTTTACAAACCTATAAAAAATGGCAGATATGGGATTGTGGATGTCATATGGACAAGAATAATAAT
This sequence comes from Logfia minima, assembly GCA_963921325.1. Taxonomy (NCBI): domain Eukaryota; kingdom Viridiplantae; phylum Streptophyta; class Magnoliopsida; order Asterales; family Asteraceae; genus Logfia; species Logfia minima. The sequence goes on from OY992768.1 coordinate 27,608,656, forward strand.
GGGCATTATTTTGTCTCTTTTTTCTATTTTTGATATTATCACACTATTACAAACACACAAGGAGATCACCAGTGTTAGCCCCACGGTCGCATGCCCCCATCCTATCGTAATTCAGCCCCCAATTCAATTTGACCCCAACTCCCCATGTCACGTCCACAATCACATTGAAATCCCATTGTTCTTTGGACTTTTCTTCACAACCGCTGCATTTTCAAAAAAAATTTAAGTGGAAAAAAATAAATTGAAAAGAAAAAAAATTAAAAGAATGAAAAGAAATGTAATATAAAATATCTTACATGTATTCTCGAGTTGGAAGGAAAGTAAAAAAAGAAGAAAAGAAAATAGTTAATTATTTAACGTGTTAATCACGTAAAGAAGAAGATAGTTAAAAATATCGTTAATAGGGATAGAAATGTAACATAGAATATAGATGAAATGTTTTTCTTTCCAATATGCTCAAATATAGACAAAAAAAATTTACAATAAAAAACCCATCATAATCTATCTCTATCCGTTCCTTTCCATTTATTTGCTTCCTTAAAAAAACTCTAGGATAACTTCTTCCTATGCGGTAGTCGTAGATATATTATTGGTACACAGGTTGTTCGAATAATCGTCGTATGAATTTTACATGTGTTCTCAAAGGAAGGATGTAATCGAGGTGAGTCAAAGTCTGAGAGGGATACCATCCCATGCTTGAATTGATCATAAAACTTGAAGGGTGATGCTCAAAACGCCACTCAACTTTGATTGATGATTAATTTTTAATTCCAATCTCAATTCAATTAATTAATCAAACACTTTTAAATTCGACTCTACTCATAATAATAAGATTACTTTTGAGTTGGGCTTAACTACTCGGATATGAATCATTCTGTACGGAGGTAGCTTCATTTTCAAAGGCAAAAACATAATCACTCACGTCCCTTGTGGGTCATAAAATACAAGGCTCATTGTCAGCCCGTCTGAACCTGCCGGCCGTATGCTTGTATTCGTCAGTGGTAACCTTTAACTTTCCGGAAACAACACGCTCTTAGGTTAAGTCAGGTATTTCATCAAACACCTGGTAAGCAATTGCTGCTATATGTTTATGAAATTATAGTATTATACTTTTGACTTTTGATTAGTTTGATTATTATAGTTTAGAACGTCAAATCGTTAATCAACCAGTTTAATCTACTTTTATGTAAATGTTCTAAACTGGATATTAACTTATCCTTTTGATTTATATGTTATTTAAGAATTTAGGTTTTGGAATACGGATTAAAACTTTAGAAACGGTCGGGCAACTTAGGTTTTGTGATGTGGCTTACAGTGCCTAATTTTGTGTGAACTCGAAGATTTAGTACATTTTCAGTTTGTGATGGATGCTTATATGTTAGTGGAATTGCAATTGGTTGTGATTTACAGTTTAGAAAAATGCTCGTATGTTAGTTAATATGTAGTAATTACATTTTACTGTGCAATGTTCCTCTATGACTATGAGTAATGTGAATTTACAGTTATGGTGCTAGTCTATTTGCCATAACTCACTATTGTGAGTGACCTGCCTTTTTAGTGTGCAATTTGTGCCGCCAAAGTAGGGAAGCACTAGATTTATCGTCCCAACCCTAGCACTAATCATTGACTTATGTCAAGGGCTGGTAAGCAATGTTTCTCCATGCCTATCAGTGATCTTAATATGCAGTTACATTGCTAGTTTATGCACACTACTACACTAGTGACATACTTCAGTAATCTGCCTTGTACTATCTACGGTTTGTGTGACAAAAGTAGTCTGTCAGTGATTAAGCGGCACTATCCGTACGTGTTGACATTTGGACCTTTTCCGTAACAATTAAATTAAAATTAGTAGTTGAGGACATCTTATGCTCAATCCGCTCTTTGGCGTCTGTCCACCAACAAGACGTATTACTGAGCTTTTATGCATATATATATATATATATATATCTCTAATTATACTTTTTTCTCCTCAAGAGAACTCAGTGGTTGTCAATTGAAAAGAAATGACCTCATTTTCTCTTATTTGAGGTGCATGATCGATATCTGTCAATGCGTTCTATTAATTTCCTAGCAAAATAGGAGCAAGAACTGGACAGACTTATGAGACTAGGATGCTTTCAGGATTCTTCTTTACGTAATCATTTGTTGGTAACAACTTGAAGTGCAAACAGTAGATCTAACAAGATCTAACAAGTTGAATACAGTGAGTGTGTATTTGTAAAGAACAATAGATCTAACAAGATAACACAAGATATGAACAATGCACATAATAAACTTCACTATAACCGGGCAAAGCCCAAATACAAGACCAAAAACACTTTACAACAAAAACACTCACAACTCACCACCTAGACTTGGTTGTTAATATAAACATGAACAAATTATCAAATGAAAACTTGAAGAACAAGAGAACAGATTAGGCTTTGAGAACAAAAACAAAACTGAGAGAAAATATCGACCCAGAAAACATAAATAAACAAAATAAAATAACATGAACACTACTTATATTTTCTGCAATTTCAATTTACAAAATAAACACTGAATATGTATCTTGAACACCTGCAGTCCTTCAAGTATCACCATGTATGTTTGTTTACACCAAACTTCTTCTTTTCTCACTTCATACCCTGTATAAGACAACAGACTAATAATGCAAGTACACAAATACATTTAGTCCAACTAAGATTGCTTGAAACATATGATCATCTCAACAGTGTTCTGGATCACGATCCTTGAATCTAACCCTAGTAAAAAATGTAAATCAATTATCTCCGGAAAATGTTACAGTTGGGATTTGTTCTTTTCTCAACCTGCTTCATGAAGATTTGTTCTTACCTTTTTTTAAATAAATATCTCTAATTATACTTTTTTCTCCTCAAGAGAACTCAGTGGTTGCCAATTGAAAAGAAATGACCTCATTCTCTTATTTGAGGCGCATGATCGACATCTGTCAATGCATTCTATTAATTTCCCAGCGAAATAGGAGCAACTGGACAGACTTATGAGACTTGGATGCTTTGAGGATTTTTCTTTAAGTAATCATTTGTTGGTAACAACTTGAAGTGCAAACAGTAGGATACTAGGAAGTTGAATACAGTGAGTGTCTGTTCTGGATCACAACCCTTGAATCTGACCCTAGTAAAAAATGTAAAGAAATTATAAATGTAAAGAAATTACTCTGGAAAATGGTACAGATGGGATTTGTTCTTTTCTCAACCTGCTTCATGAGTGAGGTTGTTTGTGCAGGATTATTCTTTCTTTTCATATAACCATCTTGTGACCTGAATTTAGGCTCAATGCCATCTGTCTGTTTCACTATCAGCATGACTGTCGAAATTAAATGTACATGTTGAATCACCGAAGCCAAATAGGAGGTTATATGCAGGTAAACTCCTAGTTCGTTGTCATGAGTTTTACAAAGTGTCATAAAGATTTAAGATAATTGCCGACTGGTTTGACGGTCTAATCTATATATTGGTGGAACATATTAGGATCGAGGGTCTCACCAATTCTTTGATGTATGAAAGGTTTCTAAGAAGGTCACCATTGATCGTCTCTGTGGCCTGGTAGCTCAATGGAAAGTGTTTTTTGAATTTTGAGAAAGGATGGATTGGTACACTTTATATGTATTGATTCCTTACTTCTCTACCTGAGCCATTTACCATGAATACCTTTAAACAAATTTTCTTACAAGAAAGTTATTTGACTGAGCAGCTCTCCTTAATTGATGCTTGCACATAATATTTATCCAACATCTTTCAATGCACAAATATATATACTATGTCACTACTGGAAAGATATTTGTTGATTATTTGAAATGAATTTTTATCTTCTGACATCTGATTTGTCCAAGATTACGGATTAGAACGCCATGTAACTCTGTAAATTTCTAAGGCAAGTATGCTTGAGCATCTAGTGACTAGTCCCGCTGAACAGCATCTTGCATTGCAGAAGATCGTCCATGATACAGTTAGTTGAGTTTTCGATTTATCAATTTTACATCAGATACTTAAGAAGACATCAATGACCACCATATGACTGGTGTTATCTAAAAGCTTGTGACGTTTATATACCAGAAGCTTTAAGTTGTATAAGCTTTATATGAATAATGAATATCTCTATGTTGTTCAACCTTTCTTCTGAAGTTGATAAGAGAAGAAAAAGTCATATATATGGCTTCCCTTCATAGAATAATAATATAATATTGGGTTTATTATTTGGTTATGTATCGAACTTTACATTTTTTATTATTGTTTGTAACCACCTTTTAAAGTGCTATTGTAGGTATTGAACTTTACAATTTCGTATATTGTATGTAACGGGTAATCGGCTGAGCTGGTACCTGGTTTTTCCTCTTGAAAAAATGTCTATTGTATGTATCGAACTTTGTAAAAATGTCTATTGTATGTATCGAAATCAGTGGTTTCCAGTCATCCGGTTACCCGTTACATACAATATACGAAATTGTAAAGTTTGATACATCCAATAGCACTTTTGAAAGGTGGTTATATAAAATAGTAAAAAATGTAAAGTTCGATACATAACCAAATAATAAACCCTATAATATTTGTTGTACAGTTACTTCGCTCTACTTATGGTTACTCCTTGTTTGATGCTTTCATTGCAGATTTTTCTATTTTATGCCAACACCACAAGGAATCATTATGTGTAAAAATGACATATTTTGCTGAATGATAAGAAGATGTCATTCTAGAACCCAATTGTGTCTGCTAGATTTTTGATATCCCTTTTCCAAAATTTATTGGCAAATTTACTATACTTCTTAGTGTTCAGATGATAAATCATTCTAGTGCTGCTTGGCTTTTGTGCCTTGTTTTAAAACATGATAAGTTGAAAGCAATATGTTGGTCTTTTTTTGTTGTTGTTGATGTGTAACTTATTTCTTCTCTCGTGACTTGATTGCTATATCTGTCTTGATCAGTATATCTGTCAATGTCATCCGATCAATGAGTGGAAGATTTGAGTTAGAGGGGTCACAATGGCATGCACTATGCAGTATTCCCTCCCCTAACCCCTCTTACACACACCATATATCGATATATACTCACCAGGTTTTTTCTATATTAGCAGCCTAGGTGTATACCAAGTAAATGTGGCAATATGGGGGTCAGGTGGGTTGGTAACCGGTCAAAAGTGGTTGGGTTGAACTGAAACAAACTTATGTCCAAATTTTCACAATTTTATTAGCAGTTATTGTGAGATACTTACAAAATATATATGTTATTTTTTATATTAAACTAATACAGTTTTTGAATAAATGAATTAGGAGAAATTCTTTTCATTATATAATACATGGAATTTGGATGACTTTTAGAGGATCCACAGTGATACTCTTATCAAAACCTTTTTTGCAAAATCTTTCTTAGAAAAAGCTTTTGCTTCAACAGAAGCTTTTCAAAAATCTTTTCAGAGCTTTTTCACCATTATAATTATGAATGTATTTAATAATAAGAAAGTAAAAAAATTAGTATAGCTATAACTTAATAGATATCAAGTCTTTGTTCTATAAATTGCATGAAGCTTTTTCAAAAAGTAAAAAGCGTTACAAAAAGTCTTTGTTGAAGATGGTCTTAGATTGCTTGACACTTTGACCCGTTGGTCCTTGTTTTGCTTTAGCTTATTTATTTATTTATCAGCTTGAACTGTTAAAGAAAAGGATTTATGGTAAGGATTGTCAACGTAATTTCTTTTTTGTAATGATGTCACCAACATACCATTTTTATTACCAAAGTCGACAACATACTTGTTTGAACTATTTTTATGTCACCAACATACTTATTTTTAACATGTAACTATTTGAATTTGATGACGTGTCGTTGCCAACTCATTTCATATAATTGACAAGGTGTCCGCGTAAGCTAAAGTTGTACACGTAGAACTACCTTCATCTTCTATCATCGACTACTGTATAGTTTCCAACGACTTTTTCGGTGACCACCATTTTTTCGGCAAATCAAAACACACATCATTCCGTTTTTACTGGGCATAACCTGCAACTTCTTCAAATAAACAATCTCTTCATCATAGTTCAACTCAAGCTCACATACATGCGGACTAATTTCTACCGCTATGATGTAATCCATCGTCTCTGACCAACTTCGCCACCACAACAACATTTCGACGAGAATTTGGACTCCCGCCGCCGCAAGTCTCCGGTTAGAACTTGGACTCTTGCCATCGTCCCGGTTACCGGTTAATATATTGTGACTTTGAAACAGTTTTAACAACTATATTGTTAACCTTGGTAATAAAAAGTGTACGTTGGTTACATTGGAACAAAAAGAAGAATACGTTGGTGATCTATGACTTTAACGCTAAAACTTAATTCCATGTTGGCATTTAAAACAAATTAAAAAATTCTTATTAAATGAAAGGTACCGGTTCAGCCAGTTACCGGTTATGCATAGGGTGACTTTGAGACAAGTTCTAAAAGCATGTTGTCAACTTTTGCAATAAAAAAGGTACGTTGGTGATATCGGGACAAAAAAGAAAGTATATTGGTGATCCGTACAATAAATCCTAAAGAAAAACATAACCTCCGATCCATCGGTGAGCAAATATAAATTTCCACCTTTAGTTACTCGTTAAGCGGAAGTTTGATGCAAATGTAAACAAATTATATATATATACACACATACGAGTATGTTTATCCGTACGTTATAGTTGAACGTTTAAATAAATATCTTTTTGACATATAGAAAAGTAAAATATTAACATTAAGTTTGAGTATTTAATTTATTTCAAATAAATATACTCTTGGTTATTTGTGAACTATGATACACTTTAATATTTAACAATATAATGTGATGTTATATTCATTATTAGTAGAATAAATTATATTATAACTTTTAATTATAAGAAAACTAAAAATATTATAATGATAAATATTAATTTTATTATGTAAAGAACCAAATATATTACAATTTTTAGTAAAATATTCAAGGCTAGCATGCAGACAGAAAAGATTGATTTATTTGATACAAATAGATATGTTGTCCAATATAAAATGTATTTACAATAATAAATACATGTTATATATGTTTTATATCAACAACCATATACCGTATGCAAAACTAAAGTAAATATATGTTATGTTAAAATAAGAAAAGATGGTTTATTTTCAAGTTCGACGTATAAATGTTTTAGCTAAATTCTGAATTACCGTAATGGAACTCTTTTTATGCAGTATTTCATTCCTTTTTAGGTTAAAAACCCTTTATGAATTTGTTTTATAAATATTTATATTTTAATAAACTCTATGTTAAATTGTTGAAGTAAAACTACAACCTTTTATGTAAAAGTTGTTATATATAATTGTCTTTAACAATATCTTTAAACATTAATACTTAAAGCTTACCGGTAAAATATTATTTGCTTAGCTTCATCAACTAACTTATTAACTTCAAAATCATATTTTCAAAGACAATATATAAAACCTTCAACCATTTTTCCATTGACGTAGTTCAATTTATCACCTTAAAAATTATCTAATTTGTTGTTCATACTATATCTTACAACTCCAACTATATGACAAACGTAATAAAAATGAAATCACTCTCAAAGCTCAAATTAAAATATATTTTTATTATTAATGTATATTGAATGATTCAAATTGAACTCGGGGTGTTAGTCTCGACCGACACTAAAAATAAACCTTACTGAAAAAGATAATGTCAAAGTACTCAGTAATTTTTATTAAACATATAAAGTATTTTAACCGTTTAAAGAATACATTTTAAATATATATGTACTTTGTATGGTAAAAAAAACAAAAAATAAAAATAAAATACTATTAATTGAATAGAGTTATATTTATTCCTAGTAAATATAGAGGTTTCAAATACACACACACACACAAACACAAACACATAGATATATATATATATATAGAGAGAGAGAGTAGGGATCAACAGGGAAACAATAACATTCATAACGAGTAGCTAACATTAACAATAAACATGTCTAAAAAAAATAAAAAAAAAATTGTAAATGTTAATCACAATCGATGCAATGAAACTTAGGAATCATTGATGTATGTTAAATTATAAAGTCGTTAACTTTCATCATGATTGAATGTTACCAAAATGAATAAAAAGTTGATGAATGTTATCAACAATGTGTATTTGACTAATATTCATTAAAAGAATATTTCATTGATAAATATTAAGTGATAAACTCATTAACATTAATCATGACGTTCGTTCAGTGAATGTTAATGAGTTTACAACTTTAAATTCATTAAAGTATATTCTTTCAATAAATCCTCAATGATTAGTCAAATACATATTTTCCGTTCATTATTAACTAATAATATCCACTTCGATTAGCATTCAACAATGATGAATGTTAACGAGTTATTAATTTAATTTTTATCAACAAATATCAACTGATGTTGTAACTTATGTAAAACAAGTCATCCATGAATATTAATATTTATTGCAACATTTTGTTATTTATATTTATAGGTAAAATATCCTTTTTGTACTTTTTATTAACATTTATCGCAAATGAATGTTATTGCCCTTACTTCTCGGAAAATAGTGCTTCCCTGTGGATCCAAAACTTATATATACTATATATATATATACTATATATATATTATATATATATAGGGTTGGGTTCTAGTGAGAAAACATAATGAAGGTTCACAATTAAAAAGAAAGGTAATAACAAAAATAAAGCTTTACTCTTTTGTAAATTTTTGTGAAGTCAAAAAATAATGAAGATTCACAAATTAAAATTTTATGTGTAGTCAAAAACAATAAAGATTCACATGTAAAATTCTCCGTGAAGCCAAAAAATAAAGATTCACAAATAAAACTAAATTCTGAATGAAAATCAAAAGTGTTCGGTAACACTCACAATTTTTCTTAAAGAATGTATTGTATTTCTATTTAGTTCGATACCAACACGACACAAACATTACTCGACTAAAGGTCACAACGAAAACGAATTTGGGACACATAAAAACAACTAAGACTTGAACAAATCGTCGCTACATGACGGATAGTCATCGCATCGTGATGAAAATTCTGATCACCCATCGTGACGTGAATACCCCACCGTCGCGACACTACCACGCTCTGTTGATATGCAATGAGGACCCATTGCTGCACGACCACCTGTACATCAGCGTCTTCATACTCTAAACCAATTCTAAAATGTGCATAAGGACCTATTATCGCCAAAGATAATAATCACATCATTTGAACACCAATTTTCCACTTTAATACAATTCATTCAGCAAACTAGACTAAGACAATTTTAACACACAATTTTCGACTACATTTACACCAAACCAACATTTCAATTATTATTTCCACATTAACCCAAATCTGTCCAAAAACTAAAATGACCATTCCAACCATTCTCAAATCTAATCCAATACATGCCTATCCACTACTTCCAATATAATAAGCACAAGACACTATTTTGACCCATAATACATATTATTTATGTACTTATATACATAACACACTTTGTCTAGCTATTACAAACTTTTAACCCAAGATACAAGCTTTCCACCATTCTTGACCACACTACCAAAAGACTATTCACCATAAGTACCAAGACACATACATGACTCCATTGGACCCATCTCATTATCAAATAACAACTTCAACCAAAAGCACCCAAATGAAGCTTGAACATGTTCAAAGTGACAAGATGTTTGACCAATAATTTATAAATGAGCAAAAAGGATGTTACAAAATACAGAGCATGATCGAAAAATGGATTAAGTTGTTACCAGACCGAGCAACAAGTTCACCCTTAGCTTCCCACAAGTTTCTTGCCCAAATCGTCCATTTGCCCACTTGAATCACCTACACATTCAACAATGATAAGCAAAAAAGCTTAGTAAGTAATGTGCTCTAACATAACATTCACAACATTAAGGATCCTTAATTCTCTAACATGTCAATTCATAAATCAAACCTCTAACAATCAAGTAAATGTACATTCGAATACACTTGTATTCCAAATGCCATTACTTGGCTCTAACCATCAAGATAATACACATTTGACTACCCTTGTAATATAAATGTTATTATCTTTCTTTTACCATCGATTAATTACCTTGAACTTGATTTATGAAGCTATTTGCAAGTTCTCCAACTCTTTTATCACTTATCATATAAATACATACACATATATTACACAACACAATACAACTCTCTATTAATCAACTCACCAATTCCAACTTTTCTTCTCTTTTCTAGCGAACAACTAGGTGTAATAATCATAACATCAAAAATCTCTAACATAACTTGGTGTTATATTTTACAACACCAATTACCATTTATAACTATCTAATTTCATTCTTTTCTTTCAAAATCCATATAATATTGAATGTTTGGTTTTCTTTTTCAAACTAAACATAAATCATCATCATAAAAAATCTATAGTTCTACATAAAACCATCAAACACCCATGAATACGTAAATCTACCCTTTATACACAAAAACTATCAAAATAACGTTATTTTCTTATTCAACAACAAGTATATATCAATCTTACACTATTATAACTCTCTTTTACACAAAATCTACTCCTTAGGGTTTATATTAAAATTAACCCTAATATCAAATGAGTAAATTAGAGAGATGATTATACCTTTGAGATGGTTTGTTGAGACTTAGAAGCTTCAATTTAACTAAATTTTGGCTTAATTTCACACTTCTTCTTCCCCTCTTTTTCTCTCTAAAATCGCCAAAAACAACACCCACCGCTTTCTGTTTACTTAAAATGGAAATTAGGAAGAGTATGTGTATTTTAATTCCACAACTTTCTTTCATCACTCCAAAGTAACCTCCTTTGACGATTTAAACCTCTTAAAATTTTCTCCTAAACTTATTTTGTGACTTTTAGTATAATTATTTATATACTTATAACTAAATAATAACATATTTAGTATAAATAACACCTTATAAATTTTGGAGTGTTACAACTATCCCCCACTTATTAGGATTGTGTCCTCACAATCCAATCTTGGTACAATGCAAGGTAGTATTTAAGGATCTCCTCTTTGGGTTCCCACGTGAACTCAGATCCCTTGCGATGTTTCCATTGCACATTAAACGACCTAATCTCTTTGTTCCTTAGCTTTTTAACTTTTTTCATCAAGGATCATGATTGGCTCTTCAACATAACTTAACTTGTCATTAATCTAAATCTCTTCCAATGGCACATACACGACTTCATCTACTAAAGACTTCCTTAAATATGACACTTGGAAAGTGTAATGTATTCCTTCTAATTCTTCGGGTAGCTCAAGGCGATAAGCTACCTTTCCCTCCCTTGCTAAAATCTTAAACGGACTAATGAAATGAGGACTTTACTTTCTGAATTGAATTATACCCTTCCATGGAGATACTTTTAACATCACTCTATCTCCCACTTGGAATTCTTGCGTCTCCTTTTGATGGGGGTAAGATTTTTTTCTATCTTGTGCCATTTTCATACGTTCTCTAATATGTACTTCCTAATTTTCGTTGCCCGATTTTACCAAAACAAATTGGAGTTCTACATTTCCTTCCATAAGACATTTCATAAGATGCTTGTGTGATAGTTGTTGTTATAAGAGAACTTTGCTAGTGGTAAGTGTGTATCCCAGCTACCACCAAAATCAATATCATATGCCCTCAACATGTCTTCCAGGGTTTGAATTTTTCTTTCACTTTGACCGTCAGTTTGTGGGTGGTAAGACGTACTCAAATTGATACGAGTACCTGTATCCTCCTGAAACTTCGCCCAAAATATTGATGTAAATCTACTATCTCTATCAGAAACAATAGATACCGGTACTCTATGTCTTACCACAACCTCATGTAAGTACAAATTGGCTAACACTTCCAAAGACGAGGTTTCTTTTATTAGCAAAAATAAGACACTCTTTGTCAATCGATCTATAATCACCCAAATTTTTTCTTGATGTCGCGGGGTTTTTAGTAATTTGGTGATAAGATCCGTACTGATATGCTCCCCCTTCTAGACGGGTATACAAAAGGTTGAATTTTCCCGTATGGTTTCTAATGTTCCTTTTTCACCTATAAACAAGTCAAACACCGATCCACATATTTAACAATCTCTGTCTTCATACTTGGACACTAATAGTCTGCCTTCAAATCATGATACATCTTAGTGGCACCAAGATGAATGGAATACCTAGACTTGTGTGATTCATCCAACAACAAATTTTTGAGTTCTTGTGAATTTTGTATCAAAGTGAGGCGTCAACAAGATTTTGAACTTGACCTTTTGTTACATAATTTAGAGTATGATAAAAAAATGGATTGAATTGTTACCAAACCAAACAACAAGTTCACCACTATCTTTCGATGGGTTTCTTGCCCAAATCGCCCCTTTGCCCACTTGAATCACATGCACATTCAACAACATAATGATAATAAAAAAAACTTAGTAAGTAATGGTCTAACATAACATACACAACATTAAGGATCCTTAATTTTCTAACATGTCAATTCATGAGAATCAACCTCTAACCATCAAGTAAATCTACATTTGAATACACTTGTATTCCAAATGCCATTACTTGGCTATAACCATCAAGATAATACACATTTGACTACAATTGTAACCCAGATATTATTATATTGCTCTAACCATCCGTTACTTACCTTGAACTTGATCATAAAAATACATACACATATTACTCACCAATTCCAACCAATAACTAGGTGTTATAATCATAACACCAAAAATTTCTAACATAATTTGGTGTTATATTTTTCAACGCCAATTACCATCTCTAACCATCTAATTTCATTTATTTATTTGAAAATGTATATATTATTGGGAGTGCTATTTTCTTTTTCAATCTAAACCCAAACTTATTCAACAAGTATATATCATTGAATATGTTATAATCAATAAAAAATCTCTACTTTTACATAAAACCATGAAACACCCATGAATATATAAACTTACCCCTTTTACACAAAAACTATCAAAATAACTTTACCTTCTTATTCAACAAGTATATATCATTGTTACACTATTACAATTCTCTTTTATACAAAATCTATCACTTAGGGTATATATTAAAATTAACCCCAATATCAAATGAGTAAATGATAGAGATGATTATACCTTTGTGATGGTTTGCTAAGACTTAGAAGCTTTAAATTAACTAAATTTTGGCTTAATTTCACACTTCTTCCCCTCATTTTCTCCCCAAAATCGCCAAGAACAACACCCCCTCCTTTCCATTACTTAAAATGGAAATCAGGAAGAGTAGGTGTATTTTAATTACTCAATTTTCTTTCTTCATCCAAAAGTAACCTCTTTGACTCTTTAAACCCCTTTAATTTTTCCCTTTTAATACCTCTAACCTCTCACTTAACTCACATGTCATTTTACACCCAAACTTATATTACTTTGTCTGTAAATAGAGTTCGACTTCAAAAAACTCATCCCTTCATTCAAATAGTACGGTTTATTGGACGTAAAATTTTGTGTGCTTATTATTGTTTTTAATTCCTCAATATTCAATAATTCACACTTAATTGTTGTTTACTTAGTGTTGAACGTTGAATACTTATTTGAGATATTAAATCATACGTGATTAATTATAACTAAATAATAACATATTTAGTATAAATAATACCTCATAAATTTTGGGGTGTTACATGTTTTTACTGTTCTATTTAACATCGTGTTCTCATTGTGTTCTCACTGGATCCCTTCTATGCTATCTACTAAAGGGCAATTCACCTGATGTATCCTTTCTTAAATAGTTTGTGATGATGGCGTGCCTTCGTATGGTAAGTTTGATAATGTCATAAATCTTAAATAAGAAATCTAGTTTTTTCAATTTTGTACTTGATGTGTATAATAAAAGAATCTCGCTCAATTTTTATATGTCTCTAAAGTATTCCTCACGAAGTATCAATTTGATTAACACGCCTCATGCAACTCGAGATGTGCTACAACTTCACACCAAATTCAACTAATTTTCATTTTTCTTCCTCTTTCGCTTTTGGAATTCATCAACATTTTTTCTTTGCATCATTTATATGTTTTCTCATTGGATTCTTGTATCTTTAATCTTCTTTTTTGTTTTCTGATTTTAATATGGAGTTAAACTGGAGTTTTTAATTTAATTTAATTTTGATAAGACACTTAAGTTTAGGTTCAATTATGTTTAAAATTAATGATCCATCTCAAATTTGTCTTGATGCTCCATAAGGTATGTATCTTTCTAGATGTTCCTTTTCCATCTTCATTTCCGCATTGACGTTGTTCTTCTTCATATTAAATTTTGGATTCCTTAATGTTTCACTGTGATTTTTGGATTTATACAACTGCAATGATTTCGATTTTGGTGCTTTTCATCAACCTATTGGGATTTCAATTTCTGCTAATTTTTTGCTCTCATCTGGGTTTTCTAATTTCTTTTTTTTTTATTTATTAGATTTCAATATGTACACGGAAAGGTTGAAGGGTTTTTTGGTTTTGCTATTATCTTTGAAGTTGAGAATGGCGAAGAATTAAAAAACATTTAAAGAACTTTCAACAACTGTTTTATTTGACTGTTGGATATGAATTTTAGAATGGTTTTCTTTGTGTGTGATTTTCTTTGCTTTTCAGGTGAACTTGAAGATTCAAAAGGTTGTCATGGATCAATGCGTATTAGATGGGGTTGGTTCAAATAAAATAAAGCTTAATGTAAAAAAAATGAAACGCAATAAAAAGATGACATGTGGCCTATGTGTTTAACATTAGTCAAAGGGTGTTTTTGGTATCCATCAATTTCTCAAAAGTCACCCTATCTCTTCAAACCCTAGCCCCCTTTTTCTTGCCTGCACGGCTTCTCTAATAATTCATAAGGCAAAACACCAAATACATGGGGTGGCGACCTTGACAACCACATAAAAGGTCGAAGACAAGGTTATATTGTGCAAGAATGGTTAGGAGCAGAAAAAGCCCTATATGCTACCATTGATATAATCAACATGACTAATAATCGACCACCAATCCACCTTCTTCTTCCTTTTTTATGTCATTGTTCATTGTGCATTCATTCCGTCGTTGTCCCCTGTTTGTCGAACAACTTTATAGATCTAACATCACAACACTAGGATGATTTTGTGGATCAATTAGAATTTAATTTGTTTTGCTTTGTTGTGGTGGTGGTGGTTTTTTTTACTAGATTTGTTGATTTTTGACTTGAAAGGGAAGTGGGATTTGTTATAGACGAGATTTTAGTAATGGGTTTTGTGGAATTTGTGATTTTAAAAGCGGGTATATTTGGGGAGTATTTTAATGTTAGATTTGTAATTTTGGAAGTGGATTTTGTGAGATTTGAAGCCTTTGATATGGAATTAAGTTTATTAAGAGTGGGTTTTTGTTGAATCTTGATATTTTTGGTGGAATTTGTGTTGGTAGGTTTAACAAGTTTGGTTTTGTGCATCAACACTTGTACCTGACTGATTCTTGAACATCATCCGACTTCTTGTACAGCATTATTTTCCAACAAATCTCTTCTAGTACCCACAATCATAATAGTAGGTTGTTGAAGAGAAGAAGAAGAAGAAGAAGGTAGAAGTAATAAAGTAAAGAGTACAAATAAAAATAGTACCTTTATGAAGGGTTGTACATGAACATGGAGTGTAGCCATGTTTAGTTTTAAAGACTTTGCATCAAGTTTCTAAGCTTTTGAATCAAGTTTGTAACTTTGTGAATCAATGTAAATCAATGTTCAATTTTGAAGATTTGTGAATAAAATTGCATCAAAATTGTGAATAAAATTGCATTAGTATAGTTGCATACCGATTACATTTTAAGTTTTTATTTTTGGTTAATTATAACTGTATACCAAGTTAGTCATGTCGTGCATCAACTCGTTGTGCATCAAGAAAAAATAACGTGCACCACAAAAACTATAAATTCAAGATATGAACGTTGTGCATCAAGAAAAAACCGACATGCACAACAAAAAAATATGTTTTCTTAACAACATGTATCTAATGATGTTTTTACCCTTCAAACATGTTTAATGAGGTCTGACTTCTTTTCTAAACTGATCTCATTAAGTCTTCATCTAACGGTTGAAATTGTATCTTATTTGTTATACTTTAATGTTTACTTTACAATAACCAACCCCCCTATTATATACATACTAGTTTTAAACCCGTGTATACACATGGTGAGTTAGATATTATCTTGATGCTCATGCGTACTTGAAGTTTTGTAGATGGTAATCAATTTTATATTGTATTATGTAACATAAAATAAAGCCATGTTTATGTTACAATTTCCTTTTTATAATAGTCCATTTTTATGGCAAATCCGAGAATGTTTGCTCTTGTAAGTAGCCTATTTTGTTTCTTTTTTTGTTTTATCTTTTTATATAATTTTATCACGAGAGAATGATTAATCAATCAGTTTAGTGACATTTATATTTATTATATCACAAAATTTGATGATTTAACAAATAATTTTACAAGCGACGATTTATAAAACTAAGGCAAATTCATTTATAAGTGAGATGAAATTCATCCGATATCACAATTCGTAGCTTTCTAAAGAGTAGCTTTTTAGTTTCCTTTGCATCCGTAAATGTTTTAACATGTCTATTTTATTTATATAGCCAACCATCTAATTAAGAAACCTATCAGAAAACGACACAACCATCCTAATAAGCCTATTCAAATCCTAAAAATAAACCAAGTAAAATTAATAACCAACATTCTCGGTTAATTAATTACTTCTCTCCCTCTCAATTATCAAACTGTAACCATCCATTCTAATATGATTGAAGTTAGGACTTCTATTTTAAAATCGAGTAAAGTAAAAGAACTTAATTAACAAATTGAACGTTTTAGTTAAATGATGATGTCGACGAACAGCTTCCTATATTATATTTAAAATTTAAAATATATATCTATATATATTCCACTTATAATTATAATTAACATGACCATTTTTTACTGTTCCGTCGTTAGCGGTCATCACGTGTAAGCTAATCATTGGCTTATTCCTTTTAAACTCCAAATAGATGAAAAAGTAGGCTACTGACCACATGACAAAAAGGTTGGGTTTCAATTCAAGATAACAACTTTATTTTTTATTTATTTCTTTTTTACCAACAAAAGTGGTGAGCTCAACTTAATATTTTTTTTATTTTTCTTAGTATTTGTATATTAATTTTACCACTCTTAACTATCTATTAAAAAATATTATTTTGGAGTGGTTAAATATCTTATTTTTTCAGAGTACCGTTATTTATAAACCTAATTACATAGCCCTAAAATTCACTCTAATGATGTGAACATAACACATGATAACTCTCATCTAATTTATATGATTTAGTAATACTTAATCAACTAATTAAATTATAAAGTGCCATAAAATAGTTTGATTCTCTCTTATTAATTAGTAACATTAATCATTAATTTGTAAACATATTTGTGTAAACACATGAAGATTAGTTCCAAAAATCACCAAACTTTATTTTCATAGCATGATATTTGATATAAACTTTCTGTAAAATTTTGAATTTTTAAAATTGTATTCTATTTATTTTCAATTTAAGTTCAAAATATGATGGAAATTCAAGTAAAATAGTAAATGGTCATAAAAAATTATGAAATTTTTACCAGGTCATATTCTAACTAAAACTAGGCTTGTGTAAAAATTTCAAGTCTTTTAGAGCCACGAAACTTTGTTTACACATATTTCATGATTAATAACACCCAAATTATAATAAATATCAAATAATGTCATTTTTGGTGTGGAGTGTTAATTTATGTTAAAAACACCACATAAAAATATCCAGAAGTTCTTGGCTTGAATATCTAATTTTCATGGTTTAAATTCCTTATTTTGGTGCTATTTTTGTATTTTCTAAAACAAAATACTTATAAGTTCCAAAAATTGCAAATTTAATTCCCACGGTATTTTATACCATAAGGAAGTTGAGAAAAATACTTTTTATATTTTTAACATGTTTTTGGCCCATTTTATGAATTTTGTAATATAGACAACACACATTTAGCCATTTCTTCAAGTTTTTCTATATTGTGTGTTTAGGCATTTTATAAGCATACAAGCACAATCTTTCAAGACATAATATTTTTACCCTACTGAGATCAACATGTTAGGTGTCTAAAAATATTATTTTTGTAATTTTATATTACATTTGAACCCTTGATCATGCCTCGCAAAACTAAGGTGACAGAAAAGTTGATGTTGGCGCACCAGTTTTGTGTGACATGTTTGGAGGTCGAATACTCAATAGTTTTGAGTGAAACCACGTGTGTTTGAAAGCTAACTCCTTAAGCTAAATTCCAGTGGAAAAATCACTATTTTTGGAAAAATATTTATATAGTTATGGCCTGTTAAAGTTAGACTATGAAATCTGGCAAATTGCATGTTTGAGTATAAGTTAAGTTTTTGAGTCATAGACTACCACTTTAACTCCTAGACCCCAATCATTGATTTGGGCCTTGATTTACATGCATGCACCATCATTTTTCCAGAGATTAACTTATTTTAACAATAATATCCTTTTATCCACATCAAAAGTTATGAAAAGGACGATTTTGCAAGATTATGAACAAGTATTGCATCTTTTGAACTCAATTTCGGTTTGATCATGGATCATCCTTTCTTTTAAACACATAGAGATGTGAAAAAAATTATCTACAAACATCAAACACATTTTAAAGGATATCTAACCATAATGGGCATAGAATCCACATTTTGAAAAAGAAAACAAAAATTTTGAAGCTAAAAATGAAAGAATAAGGTTAGTGATTGTTGTTTTCATACTTAGATGTTCTTGAAATAGCTCAATAACACTGAAATTTTTTGGAAAAGATGATGATGAGGGGCTGGTTTCTTGAGTGGGTTGAGAGAGTTTGTGTGTGTTTTGTTAAGAGAGATAGAAAGAGTGTGAAATGAATGAAGTGTTAAAGTGTATAAGATAGGAAAGTAGAGATTTTGTATGGTGAAGTGGGGAAGGGGTGCATGGTCAGATTTTTAGAGTTAGTGGGGGGGGGGGGTTAATTAAATAATGTCTTTAGTTGTTACATTAAATTGTTTATACAAAAATGTATAAGTCTTGTATTAATGTAAGACTCAAATGGTGATGTTTTGGTGTTTAATAATTTAGTGTAAGTTGAAGTTTTTAATTTCTAAACTACCTCAAGTTGTATTTAGATTGTGTATAATGGGTGTTTGAGTATTAGTTTGTTTGATTCAAGTTTCGTTTACGTAGTTACGGAACTTTAATTTAATTTCGATTCATGGTACGATATAATTTTGAGATAAGTCAAGAGACTCAAAAATTTTTTTTGTTTTTCTTGGCAATTTATAACTTCGTTGAATAATCCTTGTGAACTTAGGATTTGCTAACCAATTACTAAGACATTACAATGGTTTCGGTACACTTAAGGAGTCGTAACTTAGATTCACTACTGGAACTTAAAGAAAGTCGTAATCACAACTGTGATTCTAGAATTTAAGTGTTGTGATAACATGAGATTATAACGGTTGTGACAGGTAATCGCGGCGTGACTAAAAGGATTGTGGGCAAGTTACTTTTTCGGCCACAAAGACCTTTTTTGTTTCCTATATATAAAGAACCCTATTTAATTGTAAACAACAAACTACAAAAATAGTATCGAAAAGTCTCTAGTTGGCTGTGGACTAAATAATCACATCGATTGGATATAACCACGTAGTTTCCTCATGTCGATTTACATTTACGCATTTACTTTGTTCGTTTATTGATTTGTGGGTGCAATTGTGTTCAATTGTTTGTTTTATTTGGGTCCTAAATTCCTAACAACTAGTATTAGAGCTTCAAGGTTTGAAGTGTAGGATTATTGGCGGACAAAGGTAATTGTAGGATCGACATATTTGATGGAATGAATTTTGGGTTTTTGAAGATGTAGAAAGAGGATTTATTGGATTTATTGTGTCAGAAGAAACTTTATAAACCCTCGTTAGACAATAAGCCGAAAAGTGTCAAATCCGAGGATTGCGTACTTCTGGATCATCTAGTTTTAGGCTTAATTCGATTGTCACTCACGAATAATGTTGAATACAACATCGCGAATGAGAAGACAACTTTTGGTTGTCTTAAGGCTCTCTCTAACATGTATGAGAAACCTAGTGTTGTTTACAAGATGATCTTGAATCATCAGTTAGTTAATACGATGATGAAGAAAGGGGTAAAACACAACTGATCATATTAACGAGTTTAACAATATTATATCGAGACTGGCTTCGGTGAATATTGTGTTCAAGGATGAGGTGTAGGCAACTCTATTACTATCTTCATTGCCCGAAAGTTGGTCGGGTACAATCACAACAGTTAGTAGTTTAACTAGGACTACTAAGCTTTCATTTGAGAGAATTTGTGACTTGATTCTTAGTGAGACATTCGTAGGAAGAAATCTGGTGAATCGTCGGGTTCTCTATTGAGTTCAGATAATCGGGGCAGGAAAACTGAAAGATATCGAATCAGTGGGGTCGACAAAATCCAAGAAGAGGAATAACTCTAAGAATGGAAAGAATGTCACTTGTTGAAATTGTAACCAGAAGGGTCATTACCAATCTCAGTGTAAGAACCCGACTAATAAGAAGGCTAAGGACGTAAATTTAGCGACTGATGAGACATATGACACATTGATTTTCTGTGTTGAGAATTCAATTGAGTCATGGAATATGGATTTAGGAGCTAAGTTTCATACTAACCTAAACAAGGAGACGATGAAGAACTTTGGGTAATATCTTGGAAATGTCCGATTAGCTGATGACAAGATAATGGATATTAGAGGAACTCGAGATGTAGTATTAAGGACTTCCCTTGGTATTAACTGGACTTTGAAAGATGTGAGATACATTATGAATCTCAAATGGAAGCTTATCTCAATTGGACTGTTAGATGACGAAGGTAGTGATGTTACATTTGGAGATTGCCAATAGCGGGACAGAAGACGGGAACACTATATATGGTTGAGGTACCCGATGATGATAATGAGGTACATGCTATAGTGGATGTAGGGGCATAGTATGCTCTATAGCACTGAGGCTCGGGTATGAGTGAGAAAAAGATGCTTGTTTCTAGTGGGAGGATTCTGGATCCGAAGAAGGTTGAAGTTGGCTTTTTCGAACCATGTGTTTATGGGAAGCAAAAGAAAGTTACTTTTGGGAAATCGGGGTCTACACCGAAGTTGGAAAAGCTTTAGCTAGTTCATACAGATGTTAATGGTCCTACATCAGTGGCATCTATTGGTGGTTATCGGATGTAATGCTTATGTGAAAACTAAGGATGTGAATAGGGAACTTGATTCTAAATCAAGGAAATGCACGTTTATTGGTTATGGTTCGGATGAAGTGGGTTACAGATGTTAGGATGATGAGTTTAAGAAGATTATCCGCATCAAATATGTCCTTTTTGATGAGGGTACAGTTTATAATGGCAAGGTAACACTAAATCCAAAACAAGATTATGTTGTGCGTGATGATATTTATGTTGATGATGTTGCAAGTCCTATTGGGAGTTCAAGAGACCATGAATTGTTGGAAAAGGGTGAGGTGTCAAGTGATGGAGAAAGTTCATGGTCTAGAGAAAGATTTTAAAGTAGTGGGAGCTTGAATGATAGAGATGATAGCTGTGACATGGATGAGATAGCCACACCTACGGTTCCAACATTGAGACGTTCCACTAGAACTCCCAAACCTACTAAAAGCTTCTCTCCATCAGTAACCTATTTAATTTTAACTGAAAATGGTGAACTTGAAAACTATTCAGAAGCAATGTTAACGAAATAATCCGTGTAGTGGGAGCATGCTATGAAAGAAAATATGAGTTCACCTGAGAAGAACAAGACATGGTCGTTAGTGAATCTACCTCGTGATAAAAGGATTCTACATAATAAATGGGTATACAAGATCAAAGAAGAACTTGATGGCAAAAGAGATACAAGGAAAGGTTAGTGGTCAAGGGTTTCTGACAGAAAGATGGAGTTGACTATAATGAGATTTTTTTGCCAGTTTTGAAGATAACTACTATAAATATTGGTACTTGGAATTGTTACTGCTGAAGACTTACATCTAGAGCAACTAGATGTTAAGACTGCATTCTTACATGGGGATCTTGATGAAGACATTTATATGGCTCAACTTAAGGGCTTTGAGGTAGTGGGTAAGGAGAATATGGTTTGCAAGTTGAAGAAAAGTCTGTAAGGTTTGAAACAAGCATCTCGACAATGGTACTTAAAGTTTGATGACTTTTTGAAGAGGAGTGGATACATGAGATGTATATGGATCACTACTGCTACTTGAAGAAATTCAAGTCCTCTTATATCATATGGTTACTTTATGTTAATGACATGTTGCTTGCAAGTTCTGACATGGTGGATATCAAAAGGTTGAAGAGACAACTGTCTAAGGAATTCGAGATGAAACACTTGGGGATTGCAAGGCAAATTCTTGGTATGACCATCGTGAGAGATAGAGTTGAAGGATCTCTAAAACTGTCTCAAGAAAAGTACATTGAGAAAGTGTAAGAGATATTCAGCATGAAAGATGTCAAGATAAGAAATACACCTTTGGGTAGCACCTTAAAGGTATCCAAAGATCAATCGCCAAAAACGGATGAAGACAAGGCAGAAATGGCTAAAATTCTATATGCATCAATTATTTGTAGTTTGATGTGTGATATGGTATGTACAAGACCGGATATTGCTCATGCAATGATAGTTGTTAGCAGGTTTATGTATAATCCTGGTAGAGAGCATTGGGAAGCCGTTAAGTGACTTTTGCGTTACTTGAGAGGTACTTCTAAAATGACATTGTGTTATAATAGAAGCAAAGTCATTCTGAGAGGTTATGAAGAAGCTAATTAGGGTAGATGTGATGATTCGGGTAAGAGCACTACGATGTATGTGTTCATAGTAGGTAGAACGATTGTTTGTTGGATGTATAGACTTTGAAATTTTGTAGCTTTATCAATCACATAAGCTGAATATATGGCTATAGCGGAAGAAAGTAAATAACTTATTTGGTTGAAGAATTTTCTAGAAGAGTTGGGCAAGAAACTGGACAATTGCATTTTGGTTTGTGATAATCAGATTGTTGTACATCTCGGTAAGAATCCGGTATTTCAAAGCCGTACGAAACACATTAATCTAAGGTATCATTACATTCGTGAACTTGTGAATGATGGTACTTTGTTGTTGAACAAAATCCTTGGTAAGAAGAATCCTACTTATATGTTTATTAAGGTGGTAACAATAGAAAAGTTGAAGCTTCACATAGCTTCAACTAGCTTTATATAACACCCCTCATTCTATATAAGAATATAATATTAATAAACTCGGAAGCATGAATTTTAAATACATTACCTTATTATATATTAAACATTATACATAAATAGTTAACATTTTTCAATATTTACCTTACATTCAAACTGTTTAAAACTACAAAAGGAGGGGTATTATAAAATTTACAAAACAAGGTTTATTACAAAACCATATCAGAGACTAAGAGCGCAGTCAAACATTCCCTGATCAACCATTCACCTCCTGCACCCACAATTAAACAAAACATATCCTGTAGGAAGTAAAATGAGGGGTTAGCACAAAGCTAAGTGAATAGGTTCATCACACAACATTCAACTTAGCATAACCAATTGTTTACACCAAATAATCGTAAACACACATAATTTCAATGAGGATCGGTGGCTCTGGGGATATCATAATACCCGGGGATTCCCCCAAGAACACTTACCGTCAATCCGTATGGCCAATACAGAATAGACCGATAACTACTGGTTATTAAACACATACACAGGTCTCAAACACAACAAATGAATCAAAACCTGTGTAAAACACATAATAACCAGAAGTCCAACTACACGTTGACCTCAATAACATAGTACACATAGTTCACATATCACGTAGATCAATAATCAACAATCAAGACTAAACAGTCTAATACACATCTACGTTTACTTGTTGTAACCAAATAGTTACAACTAAATCAAATGATGAGTTCTGAATCCACTCACCGATACCTCTGACGTCTCCACACTCAGGATTCTAATATCACTGAGTCTTACGTTGATCTGAAACAGAAAATCATACACAAGTCAGAAGTTCGTTCCATAAACATCATTATAGCCTATTTATCAAATCAGGTAATCCCTGAAGTCTAGGCAAACAAAAGTTCAATCAAAAACGAAATTAGAAAATTCCACAATGACGTTTAAAACTGAAAAATGTCATTTTCGGGTCCTAGATGACCCCGGATGGCCAAAAACTGCCTAGGCTATTTTAAAATAGCCTTGATCACTAGGTCGTTTCTGAGTGACCTTGCAAATTTCAATTAAATCCGAGTTAGTGAGATTTTCACAAAACCGCGTCTCAAAAACACGCATTTTCAAAATTTGCAAAACAAAATCTCTTTTATAAACTTAGCGACACAACCATTGTGTCGCACCACAAACCCTTGTGACAGTACCACTGCGTCGCACAACAGAATCCTGCGACACTAACATTGTGTCGCAATACTCAAAATGGCCGCCTTTAGCGACATAACAACTGTGTCGCAGAACATTCAAGCGACACAACCTGCGACACAACCCTTGTGTCGCAATGATGAACAACCCAATTCCCAGATTCAAAATTCACAAATTCAAACATGTAATAATCAAATTAACCTATATCAATCCGTGTAATTCACTTATAAACAATAACAATACATAATAATCAAACTCTTACCTCGAAATCACGGATTAAAAGCTTCAAATAAGAAATTGAAGTTACTTATCACTTTCACTCTCTAATTCTCTCTCTCAAAACGATTTTTAAGTGTTTGGAAATGTTTGGAAATGCTCTGGAAGTATTTGGGCGGTGTATATATATATTAAACTTGCAATTACACTTAAGCTCCTTACTTAGTTTCAGTTCAGCCCGTTTTGCGACACAGTCCTGCGACACAACCCTTATGTCGCACAGACAACCTGCGACACTACCTTTGTGTCGCAGAAAATCAAAAACTTACAAATTTTGAATCTACTAATATTTCACTACTCACAATAAGTCAAAAAGATTGTTTATCTATGTTTCACAATGAAACACATAATAATAAATAATTTCTAAAACAATTAGATAATCAATTAAATAATAGAAATTACCAGACCGCAGAATAGGATGTTACACTTTATGATGAACTGATCATAGAAGGTGTCGACTAAAGAGTTAGAAGCTTTTATTTTGTCTCAGTTTCAATAGGTGTAGTTGAAGGAACTTTTATTGAAAGTCTATCTAATGTGCGTTTAATCAGTGTGCGTGTTTTGATTGTTATCGGCAATATGAAGAGGTGGATTCAACTTGGTTGAAAGGGAAATATAAAGGTGTAATAACTTGGGGTTAACTAATCTTCAATTGGGAGGTTGTTATGATTGTGAAGCTTAACTAAAGAAAATGAGGTGGCTGAAGAAGTTGCAATGCAATGGTCAAAGTTGCGGCGCAATTTTGGAGTGAATTTGAGGAGTGATTGTTGGTAAATCGCAGCGCAACACAATTAAATTGCAGCACAATAAACATTGCCGGCTAGAAAGGCAGTTTTCTTGGTGGCTAAGTTTCTTGTTTCCTATTATATAAAGAAACCCTATGTAATTGTAACCAAAAAGCTACGAAATAATATCAAAAACTTCGTACTTGGTCATGGACTAAACCAATCACCCCGATTGGATATAACCACGTAATTTCCTCTAGTCGATTTATATTTATGCATTTACTTTATTCGTTTATTAATTTGTGGGTGCAATTGTGTTCGATTGTTTGTGTTGTTTGGATCCTAAATTCCTAACAAAGATATTAATACACAATTTTAATTTCGTTTTGATGATGCTCTTAAGTTAATCTTTTTGGTGTTATATTATATAAACTATTATACATTTGATCCTATACTTATTAATTATGTAGGAACAATAGTATAAGGAATTTTAAATGATTATCATTGTGTTTTTTAGTTTTATTTGTTTTTTACTATCCAAATATCAAATTACAAAAGAATACATATGTATTTTACTACAGAGTATTAAAAATTTAACGTCTAATTACACTACAAAACTATTAACGTTGAATTTAGAAATAGAATATCCTTAACGTTAAACTTCATGAGCGATGCATCGCACAATCAAAAAGCTTACCTAATGTGTATATAGAAAGTGTGGAATGTGTGGCAGCGAAAATGATTGGGACTTGGTAGGGCTCTGCCACGTGTCGATGATGAAATCTTGTCCATGTACACATCATCTGACAAGACATGTAAAGACTTAAGAGGATTATGAGTTGTCTGGTCATACTAGTGTAATCATTCGTGTCAATGTTTTTGTGGTAGGTTCTATTTCCTCCATTTAACACGGATGATGTTTGTGGCTTTTTCGGAAATGTCAGAGCATTGTTTTCGGCTGATTAAATTTTATCAAGGACCATGCTATCAACATATGTTTTTATAATAAACAGTTGACCAGTCAATAGGAACAGATCAATTGAAGATACAGATTGCAACTCTTTTTGCAATTGAATATCAAAAAATGTCAAACTGTTAACCTTTTAAGGCTCATTGTCCGATTAGTTATTTCTTTTGTTTAATTAATCAAATTGGCCCGTTATCAATAAAATAAGACACTAATTAAACTACTTCTACATTACTAGGGTGATCGAACTTATTTACTACGGTATACTAAAAACAGTAACATGAACCATAAGTAGTTTTCGAGTGGCTTATTCCAAAATAGGTTTAATTTGAGTTCAAATATCAAGACATAAAAGATGCTGAAAAATAGTTGGTTTATTGTCTATAGAGTTTTCCACAAGCATATACTTAATAGAGTTTTGATAAATTCTTTAATTTGTTAAATCAAGTAGCTAGAGAGGACAAATGGCAGCTAGATATTGTTGTTTGTTTTTAAGGAATTTGAGGCCAAACCAGCTAGATCGTAGATGGATCCATTAATCAAGTAATTGTTATTAAAAAATCTATAGTTTAGCGGTATGTGATAAACCTATCGATCAATAGGTTATTGGCTTAAGCATCGGGGGAAGCAATATATATAATATATGTGGATTGTATATATTATGTGAACTACATTGATTGTAAGGTTGCCGTTCAGTTAAAAAAATAGATGTGTGTTGTTTTCATCCTTAAAATTTTAACGAAAATACTTTTAGGATTGATTTTAAATTGAAACCCTGATTCCCGGGCTACAGACAACATTCTTCGGCTGTAAAGTTGACCGCCGATTTAAATTTCAACTACATCTATCGGGAACAGGCCAATCTGTCACCGAAAGTTAGCCAATAATTGTTGTGCCAATGTGCCATACATACTAAAAATAAAAATATTAAAACCATATAATATTCTTGAACTACAAGTTCTTAAAGGTTTGAACAAAAAGAAAAGAATATTGAATTAAGTAATCCTTATTGAAATAATCGAATGCATTCGTGAATCCATGTAACTTGCCAATTTTCAACAGTAAAACGCAGGTAATGTCACGATAAAAATAAATATAATCCAAAAGTTCTTGCATTCTAGCAAAACAACTTGCCTATATATGTTTCCATATATTCCAAACTTGCGAACAAGTGTATATTTACATACTTAATATACTACTCGTATATGATAAGGGGTCAAAACATCATGCAATTGATTACTAAAAAGAAAAGAAAGTGACCCTTATGTAGTTACAACTTACGATATGCAGTAATAGAAAGTAACGAGATAACTAAGCATACATATGTATGTCGAATACAATTAGAAACAGAATAAGAAGCAAACCATAAAGAATTGTATGTATAAACATGGCAATTATGCTAGTGCTCATGTTCATAAAACCAATAGGTGATTCTTTTCCCGGCATTTGAACTATGAGTCCCGGTGCTATGAACGCAAACAAAGCTGAAGCGATGATCGGAGCAGCCCAATCATGCATCTTTAATTAAAGAACAAGAACTTAAATCAGAATGCGCGCAAGAAAGAAAGAAATATGTGTGCTTTTTAAATTAGGCCCAAGTGAAGTTGTAGGGAAGTTTCTATTATGGGACAAAACACATCATGGTCTATAATTATATATGGTTGAAAAATATTGAGAGAGTAATGATTATCAATAGAGAATTAATAAATCGACTTTAGTGTTGTCTTTAGAATGAATATATGGATAGATTCCACTACTTCACGTAAATGTTAAATTAAATTATTTCCCTGTCTAGTAACCTTTTTCACGTACTATTTGCATCCACGTCATTACATGTAACCGGTTGTAATTTGGAGATACTAAGTTGCTATCATGTTTCAATTGTTCAGTAACTCAATTGGAAAAACTAATTGTTCACTAACTTAATTGAATATTCTTGTAAAATAAACTAACTTATTTGTCTATTACCGTTATCTTTAAGAGTATATACTAAGTATCAAAAGTGATTATTTAAGAACTAATTAATAATCTATCAAAATCTCTAATTATAAAGTACAACAACTTTAAGTATGAACATTATTTCAAAAAGACCGTCAGGCTATCGTTATCATTCTCCAAATTCTAACATGTTTTTATTTCTAAAATGACCGTATAACTCATGATCACAAACATACAATTGATTAGAATCGAACAATTCACACACATGGGTGCACATGGGTGAGGGAGCGTGTCAATCTAGTATGGGTTATGTTCATAATTGTGGTTAACATTTTGTTTGGCTTAACTTGTTTGGCAATTGAGTGTTATGATGTTTGTACTTAGTTTTCTTTTCTAAATTATAATTATATATTTATGTATTTACATTATTTTACTTTGGTAACATATGTGTAAATGTGTTCAATGACCAAGTGACGGACTAATAAGATCAGTCACTTTTTAGTATGACTTCAGACAAATTTGGCTAGGTTTTAGCTCTTTTTTTTATCACGATAAATATAGATTAATTTTTGGGCTTTCAATAACTTGGTAATGTTTTTTATATATGGAAGTTCATCTTCTTCTTTTTTCATTAAAAGAATTTGATGGTTTATACAAAGCTACGAGCCAAGTGTTCTAAAACGTGTTTAACCTTAGCTGGGCTCAAACTTGACAAGCTAAGCTGGAAGTAGATAAATTGACATATCTAACTTAATTTGAGAGTTTAATTAGATTCGAAACACTATAGCACTTAGGGGAATTGAAGGGATGAGTTTTCTCGACATCAACAACATAGAAGATGGTGATGGAAGAAACCTAATATGGATTTGAGTGGTGAAACTGACAAGATAGGAGGTCTTGAAAAATGATGACCTTTGTGTCATAAATGTGATATGATGTTACTATGAGTGTATAATTGACAACCATTGTGGAGGTAAAACTGGTTAAAATATTAGTGAACAATAGAGTTTGTTTCTTTTGTAATGCATTTTTGTATTATTTGATTGTAAATGATTATGTTGAAAAGCAGTTTTTTTATTTTGATAATGGTAAGGTGAGTAACATAAAGGTTATATTAATTGCTATAAATTATATATTTGAATTAACATCGCGTGAAAGATACCTACTAAATCGACAAGAGAACAAGTGAAAATGTGGACAGTAAGTTCACGGTCAGACCGTGGGTCGACCATGGTTTTGCTAGACATTTTCACTTTGTCTGATCATTGTTCAGGTTCACCAATCGAATACTCGTATCTCCGATTCATCATTTGAGTGAAAATTAGTCAACTCTTAATCGCTTAAATAATACAAGTTTGATCATATTTTTATAAATACATAAAACGGTTATAAAATATTTTAATAAACATAAATGGCCGGAGGGAATCTTTTGAGAGCTTCAAACTTTTGAACTAATCAAACAAGAAAACACAAAAGCAATTGGGTAAACATAAGCGTACCCTAGTTATACTTTTGTGTTTACCTAATGTGTTTAGTCTTTTAATCGTTTGGTAAATCATGATTAAGATTTGAGTAGAGTATTGTGAACTGATTCGTAGAGTTTGACTTGAAAAAAAATGTGTTTTGAAATAATTTAAAACGGACATATTTTTCAAACGTTTTTGGACAGGTTGTCCACGGCTCCGCCAAGTCGAACCGTGGGTCAACAGTGGAAATAACATATTTATTTTGAAATATCAAAAAATTTAACTACAAGTATCCAACTCATTTTTTTAACTTTAAGGTTATCCTCTTTAGCTTGTATTGTTTATCATTAAGAGTGTGTTTAACGGATTACGCTTTTAAGCAAATAGTTGATTTATGTTGTGATGTTATTGAGTTGTAATAATTTGTGCCACTACATTATTGTTGTAATCGATCTTGAAGTGTTTGTGTGAGGAGGATCTCATATTATTACTCTTCCAATTGATTTTCGAAGAAAGATCAAGAGCCTAGGTCTTTCATTTGTTAGGGTAAGACTCATTGAGTGAGTTACTTGTTCTTGTGTTCTTCCAAGTTTGTGAAGATGAAAAAGAAAAGAGTGTTGGTGGATTACTTTGCGAATTACCAAAAAGTTACCCTTTTCGTGCATGGTCTGAACATTAAGCTATGGATACACTAAAAGTGGAACACATCGTCAAATGTTTATGGATGAACGACTGATTGTAAAGGAGGAGGGTCTAGGTCATAATAGAAGTAATTGAGCTATTAAACGGTTAAAAATGGTCTAGAAAAGAAAGCACATATCCGAAAGTGATATAAGATGGTTAAACCACTAAACTCTACACACCTAATAGTTTAGCATATAAAGTTAATTATCAGTTACACACTTAGGTAATAACACATACACTTAGGTGTCAAGAACAGTAAGAAGTTATAGTGGTATGTTGACTTATTCATGTACCTAGGATTATTTCAAGAAGGGTCACTTGTTCCGTCACAGGGCAGTGTTGGGGACTCAGTAGCCTAGTTTGATCAGAATCAGGATAACCTAATTCCTAATGACATGACAATCTAGAACCTAGGCTAAATTGGTATGGTTCTAGTGTTTACACTAAGGTTTATCTGTTATACAGCTAAGTGTGTCCCAATCTATCTTTATAATGAACATCATCTCAAAAATGCACTATTCCAAGTCATGGCAAAGCACATCTTCTTTATCCTTAAGTGTTACATATGATAGCTTAGTTTATTTTTATGATGTAGTAGTTTAAATAGTTAAAAACCAAAATAAAATCATATCCAAAGTCTAGCTTGACTATTGAATTATCCAAACAAACTCAAACGACCTTTGTTCATCCTTACTATGTACTAGTATTAGGTACTTGTATGTAGTGCCAGTAGTTAGTTTGAAGGTTTTGACCCGAGCAAATAATAAATCTCTAAAACCACTGATCGTCATTGTAATTAATGACTGCAACATGTCGTATTAGTCTTATAGAGTGTTAGTAAGAGATAACGATATATACATATGTTATTCATTATTGTAATGTTAGATATCTCAAGACAGTTTACGATGAGCTGTTAAGTAATAGTGATGTACGCATGTTACTAGTTTTTGAGTTTATTTAAAAAGAGTGTTATTCATAATGAAAGAATAAACCCTATCCGTTGTAGAATGATTTACGAGAGAAGAGAGAAGAGAAAAGAAGCAAATTATGTTTTCGATATTTCTTAATAGAAAAAAGATAAAAGGAAAGCAGAATTATTAACTTTTAACATTCTTTTTATACGTTTTAAAGAAAATAAAAAAGTTAACAAAATATCTATCAAGCTGGTTTGATTAAACTTGTCCAAGTGTCAAACCATCTTCTATTTCCTTTAAAAAGTATGTATACATTTTCTACCATAAATTAGTGCAAAAGAATAATAATAATTCTTCATGAAAAGTTAGACTTCCGTTTCTATGTATCTAGTTTTACTTTCTTTCTTTTTAATAAAAAACTCTTCTTTTTCATGTTATTGTTAAAACTCTAAAAATAAAGTTGATTTTCTAGACTTAACGATTTATTTATAAAAAAAAAAAAAGACTGGTGAGGTCCCACCGCTCCACTCTTCCTTTGTACAAACCAAACCAAGAATCACTCTTTCATTCTCTTCAGCCTTCTTAGCTAGAATTAAATTCCACCGAGCTATAGCTTCTTAGTTAAAAAAATAAAAAATGGCAGATTGGGGACCCGTACTAATAGGCGTAGTGCTGTTCGTACTGTTGCAGCCAGGACTCCTTTTTCAGTTGCCCGGAAACGGGAAACAAGTGGAGTTCGGGAGCATGAAAACCAACGGTAAGGCCATCGCTGTTCACACTCTTATTTTCTTCACTATTTATTCCATCCTTATTTTAGCTCTTCATGTTCATATCTACACCGGCTAGTTCTACTTCCTAAGTAATTATCAGCAGGTTGTTTTTTGTCTTAATTAATTAATTCATGTTTGTTTTAAAACCTAGCTACAGATCTGTAATGATGTAATCTTTTAATTTTATCAATAATTTAATTATATTTTCCTTATGTGACTAGTTAGATCTGTTTTGTTGTTGTTGTTGTTGTTGTAAGTTGAGTTGTAATGTGCGATGCGTGTGGTACAAGTGGTTATTGCTATGGAATCAAGAACATTGTAGAACATTTTGATTTTATTTTAGTTTTGAAATACTTTACAGCATTGAATAATTTATCAACAAATAATGGACGGTGGGAGGCGGTGGGTGAGTGAGTGAGTATTTCTAAGCATAGTTCTGTGATACCTAGATAGTTGATCACACCCAAAAAAAAGATCGATTTGAACTCAACTTGAACTTTAAGTTAGTCGTATTTAAGTTGTGTTATAGTTATGCATTTTTAGATTATCGTCTTTTAAGTTATCTATTACTATTAAGTTATAGGAATTTTAGGTTAATGTACCTTTTTATTGTTAATTTATTTTCTTTTTATTAAATAGTCCAATGCAGTCCAATCCAGTAAGAGTAAAATGTAGTATGATTATGATGCAGTGTATGCTTATGATGCAACGAATCTAAATTGTAAATTACAAAAATCAAAGGCTAAGATCTGTATGTCTCCGGCCCTCTCCAAATCACCGTTCAGATACCCATCTTTAATTAATTAATGTGTGTTCTATGATAGTTTACTAATTATTTTTATGAACAAAAATAATATGAGTATTAAATAAACACTCAATTACATCGAGTTCAACACTATGAATCACTATTATTTTCTAATTTTAATTGGTTACGTACCTAGTCTTCCCATGTCATTTTCTCACATTGTTAAAATATTTAATAAAAATGTCCAATCTAATGTTAGGAATTGTAGCGGAAATATCCAACTAACAACAATCAATTGTTAAAAAAAACAAACTAACAATGCTCGTGTAAACGAGGTTATACCCATAAACAATCAACGTATAAAGAAAATAAGCAAACGAGATAAATAATGAACAGTTTAACATGTGATATAATGTGATTATGTCCGATCTTCAACTTGAAGATCTGTCTTGTCAACGTGGTCAAACCATAGAGTTTTTCTTTATTATTTTTAAGCCAAATGATTACAATTACATTCGTGTTATTTAAATAGAGAATAGATAATTTTGAGAATAAGAAATCCGGATTCTGCCGACTTACTACTTCGTATCGCGATCTTCAACAAAAGCCCACAGTCGCGTCGTGACATATACCCTTTGATATACCCTTTGCGTCGCGATCCTCTACTGCCCACCAAAAACACATGAAAAACACATGATCTTGTTCCACCTAATCCTAACCATTCCCAACAATCTAACACTTGAAGATAAATCAAACCCCAAAACTAGAAATCATTTACAATCTCGTCCCTTTACCAATGTCAACCGTTCAAACTCCATACTGCCGAAATACCATTTGGGACACGCTGCTCGACCCCACATAGTCGTTAGACTTTCAATACAAAGCTACTGGAACATACACCATGAAAGTAGGACCACTCTTTAAATATCATCATATTCTAAGCCCAGGAAGACTCATTGAAGCGCGCAGCGACTCCAACCAAATGGATGTGGTACCGTTTGTTACCCAACTACCCAATTGAGAAAACACTCATCTTGAGCTCCGAAACAAACCTCACATCTTTGAGGATCCAGTCTGTATCAATAAGTCTCCAAGAAATCACATCCAACACTCACAACATCAAACGCCTTCTCATCAACATTTCGTAAAAGAAGAAATCTGATAACATTCATCCATTCTTTGCACGGGATTGCAAAGAATGATGAACTCGAATCCATGACCATGATTCCACAAAACTCTCACCGACAACGAAATCAAACTTAACCTGACCGACTCAAATCATGCTGCAGTACCGAACAATCATGCCGCGATTATTTTGAAAACCTCAAGATTAAGCCGCAATCTTTCCCGCGATTTTCCTTGTAAAAAACCAATTACAAAAAACACACCAAAATCGCATCACGATCATGAGGTGTCGCATTGCGAAATGCTAAGCAACAGACACACTTTGATTTGATCTTCAATCGAGTTTGATTTTCATGTTGCAATTGTTACGGATGGTTCTCGTCTTTCGGATCTAGATCTACTCCGATTACTTGCACACAATATTCCAAAATCTCTATCTCCAAGAAACTTAAACTCTAATCATAAAAAATTCAATCTTGATCATGCTTACACCCTCCTCTATCGTTCTTGATCTTCAAACCCTGAAGCTTTAATACCATTTGTTAGGAATTGCAGTGGAAACATCCAACTAACACAAACCGCAACACTTGTGTAAACGGGCTTACATCCACAAACAATAAAAGAATAATAAAAAAGCAAACAAGATAAATAACAAACAATAAGACATACGGATATAACGTGGTTATGTCCAATTTGCAATTTGGAGATATGTTTAGTCGACGGGATCAAACCCAGAAAGTTTTTCTTTATTATTTTCAAACCAAGGGATTACCATTAGAGTTATTTAAATTGAGAATAAATAACTTTGAGCAAGATAATTCGGATTCTGTTGACTTACTACTTCGTGTCGCGATCATGGCCGATGGCGTCGCAATCTTCAGCAAAAGCCCACACAGTCGCGTCGCGGAATATACCCTTCGTATCGCGATCCTCTACTGCCCACCAAAAGCACATGATCTTGTTCCACTTAATCTTCACCATACCCAACATTTAATATCACTGTTACTTAGTTATGTAATTTTTCAATGATATGGACATATTATATGGAAAATATAATAACGTAGACGAATGACATGGAAGGAATAAGATGTATACCTGTTAATTTCAAAAGAATTAATGATCTGCTGATGACCTATATCTTTATTAATAAAATTCGTATAGTATACCATGTAAGTTGGAGAATAAAGAGAAAATCACAAATTGAAGATGCGCACTGGTATAAAATGTTATATTTTCTCCATCTCAAATTTATTGTTTATAGATGAAAAATACGCGGTTCATAAAAATATAATTATTACACTATACCTTTGCGTAAGATAATAATTTTACCTTTAATTTTTGTCATCTTTTTATAATATACATATAAAGTAAAGGTGATGTAGTAACTTTAGTTAATTATAGCCACCTATTTTTAGAAATGAACAGTTAATTTTAGAAGTTAAAAAAAAAAAAAAAAAAAAAACCGTAGACTATAAAAAAATGAGATGGAAAGAGTAAATATAATTTTCTTTTAAAAAGTTAAAAAGTTAAAAATTATTATTTATTATAATATTATATTATAATAATGATTGATACGAAAAAGTTTATTTTAGTACACTAAAGAATTTAGGAATGCAAGAGCCAATAGAAAGTTTTCATTTAAAACTAAAATTCTATTTATTTTATTTTTAAAAGTACTTATCTCAAAATTTGTAAATGTATAAACCACACAAATTATAGCATTAGAACAAATGTGTTTTTCTCTTTTATTAAGCATCTCTGATTAACTATATATATATATATAATTACATATAATTTGAAATTATATATTTTTATCGGTTCATCCATAATATCACCCTTAATAATCGTAGTATTTATTTGTATTTGTATTCATCATCATAAGAAAAAATGTTTTGAATCTCAATTAAAATTACCTCTACATGCAACTCACCAGTAACAAAGCTTGACAATTTTCTCTAATTTCACACAAGTTTTTCTTTTCTCATCACATCTTAAAACATCCTTGTCACATCAATGCAAGTGATATTTACAACCTTATTTTTATTTATTTTATTATAAAATGTATTATGATGTTGTACAATGTGCATAAACTGTATTAAATGTTGATATATGAACCATGAAGTAAAAATATGATGTAAATTTCACTTCCAATTATAAGGGTAGTTTTGATAAATCAATCTTGTGCAACTCTAATTGTGTCCGTATATTACTTTTCCTAACCAATCGGCCCTTAGCGACACTGTGTACATAAATCATGCTTGGCGAATCTTTTAAATTTTTTTAAACTAAAAATCGTGTTGGTTGAAACCAAATTGTAGAGTCGTTTTGGTTGGATAAAAAGAAATGTAGGATCATTGTAGTTTAATTTAGTCGTTCTACTAGTAATTTCTAACATCTTGCTAGTTTATTATGATATAATATTATTATTGTCTTTCACGTAGAAAAAAAAACAAGAAAATCCATAGATTGACTTGATCAAATTGATTGGCTTGATGGAATTTTGGGACAGAGGTTGCCATCCTGGCCAGAGGGCTTGGTGATCTAGGTGGGATCGCTAGGTCGGCTAGAAAATTGATTTTCTTGTTCTGCAAGTTTGTCTATTCCTATATAAGTAACACGTCAAAACCTTGTATCGTATTATTTTTGTTATTAATTGTGTTGCTTGTTTAAGTAATGGATTGGTAATTATTAATCAGTTTATTGTTGTGAGTGTGTGTTTGAAATTAAGTTTGGGTGCCTCCAAATTTCTACCAAAAAATTGTATGTGCTAAACGTCTATCCAGTCTTTGGACCATGTCATAGCAATATTATGGTAGTTAAAGGTACTCACTTTGCTACATTTTAATTTCATTAGTCCTTTATAATATAATAGATCATATAAAATTTAATGATAGTAAACCTACTAACATAAGACTTCCAAGATTCTGATCAGCATTTTGATTTTAAAAGGAAATTAAAGGACTCTTATCTTCAGAACCCTACCACCCAGCCCCAGTGTCACCATCAACTTTTGACACACCATCAACATCAATTTTGATTACCAAATTAAGTTTGTACATGCCATATCTTGAGTTTGTTAAATTGGAAGGTTGGATGAGTTGAGTAATAAAGGGTTACCAACTTACCAATGATAATAAAAACTATATATACTACTAAAATCATAATGTACGTGATCAGAATAAAACAGTTTTAAAAGAAATATATTGCAAGTAGAACGTTTTAGTATAAATATATTATCTTTTCACCCACTCGAGTTGACCCATTGAGAAAAATTATGGCTAAACCCGACCTATTTTATGGTAAATTAGCCGAAATTTGTCCTGTTCGTAGACGCTTTGGGCTCAAGTCGATATATAGTAGCCATGGTAGTAACATCCGAGAGCCTGGCTACCAAATTGGGGGTCATTTGGGAAAGTCATAATGCTAACAAATAAATCATCTGGAGGGCTCAAGTTAAGAAACCAGATGAATTAAGACCTACCAAAACTAATGAACATATGGGAGGTATCTTAAAATATTTATAGTGTATCATATGGTACAAGATGGAACGTATATGCTACAAGAAACTACACAACGACGCAAAACCAATTTATGTAATGTGTAGTGATTATCTGGTGTATAAAATTAAGGTTTGAAAACTTGACTGAAACTGGTTAGGATTCTGGACTACGTTAAATGTACAAGCCCTCTTTGAAAACAAAAGTATAGTCTAACTAGTCAATTTGCAGGCCTCTAATTTACATCAACAGTGTTTATGTAGCTTATATCTATACGTTTACAGAACATCTAGTTTATATCTTCTATAGTACGTTTGTAAGGTTGCAGACTTTTTCTTAATAATAAACTGGAAACAATGACATATGTCCATCGAAAACATTCTAACATCGACAAACTAAGAAAGCTCCCTAAAGACCTTCTGCTCATTTCACCCCCAAAGTTCCACATGCAATGTAACCAAAGATAAATGACATGTTTTGGATTTTTCATTACAGAAGAATTTGAATTTCCATCCAAAATGACTGCTTAATCAATGAGTGTTAAAGCCAAGGGGAAACAATTGCATAGGCAAAATGTCAATACTCTGATAAATTCAGACTTCATATTTTAATGATCATATGTAACACTTATAGGGTGTTTGGGATCGCGTTTTGGAGGAATTCTCCGACTATCGCATTTTCAAAACTCTAATAATCAGAGAATATATTTGGCAAACAAATAAAATGGTTTTGTAGGTTTTTCTATAGAGAAAACACAGTTTTAAAAAGCAGGTCAAGACCTGCTTTTCCAAAACACTGTTCTAAAACAAATTATGTTCTCAAAACACAATCCTAAACACCCTCTATGAGGGTCATATAAGTAGACTCAAGAAAGAAAAGAGAGAGAGTATATGAACAGAGAAAAAGAGGAATGATCAAGTGTGTATATGAATACCGATAGTTACAACCAAAATGGTATAAATACAAAAATACAAAACAGCGTGAATTAGAATCGCTATGGCACTTGTGTACATGTTCCCAAACTCTATCACCCTGGTTCTTGCTGGAATCTGAAATAGTAATCCTGGTGACAATAGTATGAACATAGCCACGGCTACAACCGCTGGACCCAAATCTATATGCATCATATTCATTTCTTATTAACCACTTGAAAGTAAATAGTAAGCAGAAAGGAATGATTTAGAGGATTTACTTAGTGATGAAGGGATACGAAGGCATGATTTATGGGGGGTGCATGGTGGGAGACATTAGCTAAGCTTTATCTAAGTAGCAACCTTCTTTTTTCATCATCAGATTATAATAACATATGTATCTTTTTTCCATTGCTTTTGGAGTGCAAAAGAATGTGGTAGAGATTTGTTTTTAAAAATCAAAGTAATAATGGGATTTCAAAGTGCTCTATCCTGTAGTTTACATTTTTATTAATGGGGTACAATTAAACTTTAATCAATCATTGGCTGGCTTTACAATAATGTACGACGTTTCATATGTTTTGTTTTCGTCATCTAATGTTGTTGGATTTTGGCATCTGGCCTTTGGGACACTTGGTTAGCTTCCTATTCTATATCCTACTTGATGACACTACAAGGTAACAAGGCTTTAGTGACACATATTTCGTCACTAAATGCCAAAATTTCATCGCTAATATGTCTGTAACTCAGCTATTTCGTGTGAAGTAGATTGGGTATGTGTGTGTTGTGTGCACATGGTTTCATTAGAATATGCTTTTGGAGATGAGTTCTTGCACTTCCCGTCATTTTCAATGCAAACGTTTTTGGTTTTTTATTGCCAGACGGGCCATGAAGCATGAGTTTTGATCACCAATTTATGTAAGTGAGAATTATGCTCTTCGTTTTGTATTTCAGCAGATACTATTTGATCATACTATTTGATCATATTCTTCTGGTCTACACCATTTAAATTCAGGTTTCAATCATCAAGATATGTGCATGTGGAAGACCTCTGTTTTGAAATTCAATGACTCAAGTATAGGCTACATCACCAGATATATTCTTTTTAGAGAGGTCATCCTTTAGTTGCTCAAGTTTTGCATAAAAGACATGTCCGCCCGATTTTGTGACTCCTCTTGTGCCATAAGATGTTCTTTTATTTTACATGTGACTGATAAAAAATGTACGGTTTTCCAAAATTTTGCACTGATGTCATGGCATCTATCTAATTTCGCCTCATGTTTCTTGGTTTACCGATAAAGCTAAGAACTAGTTGACCAACAGACGAACCTTCAGTTGAGTTCGGGTCTCAACCGATGCCACGGCATCAACTACTCCTTGAAGAAATTCTTTTCTTATTTCTCTCTGTTGTGATATGAAAAAGTCTAGCCTTTGTGTCTCAAGCTTCGCGTAGTTATCAACTATGTGCTATTGCAACATACGACCAAAATGTAATAAAAATAACTTGTCATCGTTTCCTATTTGGAGTTTGTATGCATAATACTCTCTGACATAAACAAATTTAGATTCATCATCCTTTTGGGCAACAACTACAAAAGAGTAACTACCATATGTGTGTGAGGTACTGTGTAAAATAAATGCAATTAATAGATGTGATATATGTGTGTATAACTGTATATATCTACCATCTTGCTCCATGTACAACAAATCGTCAAGATTTGCAGCATTTTGAGAAGAAATAAGGTTTGGAGCAACCGCTTGACTTTCCTCTTCTTTTCTTTTGTTTTTCACCTCTCTTAAGAATTCCATAATGCCAACCAAGTACTCCAAATGGGAACATCAAAGGATATTGTAAGGGATCATAACAGTTGTAGTAGTAGTCAATCTTTCTTGATTGATAGCTATGTGTTTTGACCTCATTATTTTTATCAGTATTTTCTCCATTTTCATCTCCATCAACCCAAAGTGATGTAATTTGTTAAACCTGGGGCTTGTTGTATAATCATTGATCTTGAGAAGGAAACGTTTTAAGGATAATTTTATAGTTCTTTAGTTGAGGAATGTCATTTAGGCTTCGAAAGAAACAAGCTTAAGGATTTTGGTGAAGAGCATATATAAACGTTTCAATTGTTTGTTCGGTTAACCTTTCACAACAAGCTAAACGATTTTGCAGCTCATGCTCAATGTCATGGAAATACAACTGGAGATTTTTGGCGTTATTGTTTTGAGGACGAAAATAATTTATAAAATGATAAACTTGTCCTTGCACTCTAAATATATATCTCATTGTTCCTTTTGCTGAGATTGGTATTTGATTTGAATCCCAATGAAGTAAATGTTAGCAATGAGGGGCCTTTTAGGATGAATTTGATTGATAGGTTTTATATGAAGGAATTTTAGAAGAGAGGATTTGTTGAATAATCTATTTGATTACTTACAACTTCATTTTGAAGATTTTGCATGGTTACAAATGCTTACACCATGACCTATTTAAGAATCCATGGAAGGTTCTACACTTATATATATTTCCACTAAAGAACTAATATCTAGCCTTTTCTAACTAGATACTTCTATTAGATATTTTTACTGTATTTTTCTATATGACTCTTCTATCACATTTTATATCCATATCTAGATATTATCTTATTTAAGATTTGTGCCTAACTATTTCATTGGGTGGTCCAACATTTATTTGAGCCAAATCAAAGTATCATCCTTAGTCTTGAAAAGTCCTTTTCCTTTAGTGGCTTGGTGAAGATGTCTGCCAATTGGTCTTGTGATGTATGTATCATTCTTCCATCCTTTCTTTCTATATGCTCTCGAAGAAAGTGATATCGAGTATTGATATTCTTACTTCGGTCATGATACACGGAATTTTTCACTAAGTCAACTGCTGACTTGTTACTAAGAACCTATTTCGGCATGTGTAACTCCTTTAATATGTTTCTTAGCCGGATAGTGTGGCATACACACGATGTTGCAGCTACATACTCTTTGAGATAACATAGTATTTTCTTTGTAGTCTTGAAGTGGGATGTAGTTGGGGTTTTCATGAATCGACTAATTAGTCCCACCAAATATTCTTGTGTAAGTCAAATAGCGCAGACTTTCAACCAGACTCTTAAATAGCATTGGATCAACTGCTTCTCATTCATCGTGCTTAGAGTGCGTTGTTCCACATTCAATAGGGGTTCTAATAGGTTTGCAGTTCTCTTGCCAAACATTTTCAATATGTCTTTCGCGTATCTTTCTTGGCATAGGAAGATACAATCTTTCGTTTACTTAGCTTCAATACCAAAATAATGACATAAGCCAAATATCTGTCATCTCAAACTCTTTAGCCATAGACATCTTGAAATCATCAATCATCCTTTAAGAGTTTCTCGTGAAGATGATATCATCCACATACAAGCACATGAGCAAGATATTTCCATTTGCATGTTTAAGGTAAAGTGCATATTCAATTAAACACTGTGTGAAACCATGCCCTTGGAAATACTTATCAATTCTTGTATTCCAACCGTGTGGTGCTTGCTTTAGGCCAAAGAAGGCCTTTCTCAACCTTAGTACTTTACCTTCATGCTCTTTGGCAACATATCCTTCTTGTTGCTCCACAAAAACTTCTTCTTCGAGTAACCCGTTTAGAAAAGCACACTTAGCATCAATTTGATGAATTATCCATTTATAATGACCATCGATAGCGATTATCATTCTTATAAGTTCTAAACGAGCAAGGGGAGCAAATACCTCATCGTAATCGATGCCTTTCTTTTCCTTGTAGTCTTTTGCCACTAACTTTGCCATATACTTCTCTACTTCTCTTTTGACAATTTTCTTTCTGTTGAATACCCACTTTACTTCGTCAGCTTTTTGGCCTTTTGGCAGTGATGTCAATTCCCACGTATTATAATTTATCTCCTCGTCGATCTCTTTTCTCCATTTCTTGCTTTTCATAGCCTCCTCAAAAACTAATGGTACATAGAGAAGAGATATTCCATCATTTATCTCATAGAGCTCCTATAAACTTCTTGTCTTCGGATCTCTTTCACTTGAGCTTGAACTTGAACTTGAAGGAGAGCCTAACTTGGAGATGGACTTGGAGGTTGTTGAGCATCTTCTTCTTCTTCTTCTTCTTCTTCTTCTTCTTCTTCTTCTTCTTCTTCTTCTTCTTCTTCTTCTTCTTCTTCTTCTTCTTCTTCCTCCTCCTCCTCTTCCTCTTCCTCTTTCGCTTGAACTTGAACTTGAACTTGAACTTGAAGGAGAGCCTGACTTGGAGATGGACTTGGAGGTTGTTGAGCATCAATTAGTGTTAAAAACATTCGATTGCGGATCCAACTTTCAATCCTACAATACTTCATAATACACCTTTAGGCTATGCATCTACCGATCTCGATACAAACATATATTATGCTTCTATCGAGTTCAATTGCTTCAATCTATTTTCTTTGCCCTAGTGCTATATATTGCATTGTTGTTCGAGATCGATACCAACACTTATAGTTAATTCGTTCTCGATGCATATCCACTTTTTATTTTCACAGCTTCTTAATCTACGTCGATCCACCATATGATCAACATTTTCAACTTGTCCAAGTTTTAATGTGTATCAACATAGATACAACAACAATTTCTTCTTGTATTGAGATCGATACACACGGTTTGTATCGAGCTCAATTTTTTTTTAAATTACAAGTGTTTAAAAAATCATCTATCTAGATGTAGATATCTAGATTTAAAAAAAAAAAGATCAGTAGCAGAATCACATTGTTTCCGATTGTTTTCTGTATTTATAATTCATTTTGTATATACTGAACAGATTCAATGGCACCTCTCACTCATCAAGAGTTGGTTCCTGCTGCCCAAAGGCTAAAGATCGAATAAAATAACTTTGTTTTCGATGTAGCAAAGTTCAAGACACCATACTTGGTGATCATTGGTTCCTGCTGCCCTAAGGGTAAAGATCGAATAAAATAACTTTGTTTTCGATGTAGCAAAGTTCAAGACACCATACCTGGTGATCATTGATAACCGAAGGTACACTCATGTTGTTGCGATCTATTTATATCAGTTCTGGAATACCTTAACGTATGTTGCTACTTACACTCCACCCTGGTTTGAGGATGCTTGAAACAACTGCAGTCTCATTCAACCTTAGAGAGTTTTGGAATACACTACGACTACCGAGACCAAGTGACTTTCAAAAAAACGAGCAATCGCTCATTGAATATGAAAGATATAACTCTGAAGCATATCTGTTAGCAGATATCAAGAGGTTGGGATATGACGCTGATTTGACACGCGTCTCATATTTTGTGAGGACTAAATTGAGCCCCATTTGGTTTATGTTCTTCTTGATTATATCGAAATCTGACGTCAAAGACTGCTGGTCAAGACAAATGCAGTTTGACAATTCTCTGGATCTTTCAAGGGTTAGCGTTCGACAAGCATTATAACTATGCACACCTAATATGGACTAATCTAGTGACGCTTGTACTTGACAAGTCTACCAGACATGTAAGAATTTTGTACCATTTATGCGTAACCTACAAACCCTGATGCATAGATTCATGATTCTGTATCCAGA
Organism: Logfia minima; assembly: GCA_963921325.1. NCBI lineage: Eukaryota > Viridiplantae > Streptophyta > Magnoliopsida > Asterales > Asteraceae > Logfia > Logfia minima. The sequence continues at coordinate 27,652,778 of OY992768.1, forward strand.
GATCCCACACAGATCAGATGAACAAACGACTTTCTTCGATCATGTCCATCACTTTCGTGGTAATTGTAGCAGTGCAAATGTTGAAGGTATGACGATTCCGGAAGCGCTATTGGAGTATGGAGATATGACGATTCCGGAAGCGCTATTGGAGTATGGAGACCCTGAGGCTGAGAGTGTGAGGGAGTATAGGCAAGAGCATTACCCGGCAGACTCACTCAGAACTGACTGAGTCATGCCACCGAGATAGTCTATGATTAGCTAGTTAGGGTCCAAGTGAGCAAGTGTGAGAGGGAGATAAGGCAAATGATGAGACTGGTGTTGATTCTTATAATGATGATACTAATAATGATTGAGATGATAGTGATACTGATGGTCAAGACTATAATGATACTTTTACAATTGAACAATCCAGCTCAGAGGAGGTTGTTCGAGAAAGGAGAAGTAAGAGGAGGAATGAAGGTGTCCCACAAACCAATCACCGGGTTACTACATTTGCTATTATGAGTCATTCGTTGACACCCAATATTGAAGAGAATAGTCACCCACTGATCAAAACACATGAGCCATCTAGCCACTGTGTGTCCTCTCAACTGACACTGATTCATTTCATGGAGACCAACCGCATAATCTATCGACATATGGACAATCCTCTCATGTCCCCACTAGGACAATCAAGTCTAGCGATTAAAAAGACATACGTTAAACGTACCAAATCTAGGACACAAGCATCATCTGATGTTCTTCGTGATACAGCTTTCGATCTACGTACATCAAATGGAACTTCTGTAGATGCATCATAACCTCATGTTCATCAAGGATCAAAAGGAAATCCTACCAACACTAACTTTTTGCCAACATTGAGCGTAGGTCACATTGGTGCTTCCTTTGTGGATCCGCCCAATGTGCAAACGGAGAACCTAAGTGGCTCAGGCGTTACTTTACCGGTTGTTACTCAATCTTTTCTTGAAGCTACAATGAAACCCGTGTTGGAGAAGCTATCTTTTGTGGAATGCTCACTAAAGGAAAAGAGCTTGCAACCGAAGCAACATCCACAGACAAACTGAAATCAATGTTGCTTGCTTGCTTACTTCAAGACTGATCTAGCACGATGATGCTAATCTAGTTTCCCTACTTCGCCAACAAAACTTTAATCAATTGCTTGATGCACTCACAAAACAAGTAGTCGAACTTACCAAAACCGTCATGAACTACAATCGTAAAGTAAGACGACTTGAATGATGTAAATCTCATACTCGCAAGCACAAGAGAAAGCAGGATGATCAAGATGATGATCAACCTGAGGGGGAGAAAAAAAAAAGAGATTAAGGACACAACAATCACTAGAATCAGGACCTCAAGAACAACAACAAAAAAATGTTGAAACAAGAAGTGAGAAAAGAGGTGGTGAAAATGTGGATAGGGAATATGTGGAAATCACTGATAATGAATTGGATGAATCCAAGGAGAATGTTTCCAGGGTTAAAAGCCTGACAAAACGTTCAACTTGGATTTTCAAGAGTTAAAGAAAGGAAAATTAAGTGATGCTGGTGAATCAAGGATTTTTGAGTATGAGGTTGAACCTGAAGGAGAAGTGAATGAGGCCATAAGAAATGTTTATATGTGTCCAGAGAACTTAGCTGACAATTTTGAGGGTTGGTGGAATGAGCAAATTGGTGAAACTCAAAAGCAAGAATATGAAGCTCAAGTCGAACAAGATGATCAACCTCACAATGAAAATCAACCAGATTAAGAACCTGACAAGTCTAATCAAGGGGAATTTGCTTATGGTCAAACTGTGGAAGGAGAGTTTGTCATGGTCCCGGAAATGTTCTACAAACGAATTAGCATACCTTTTCTAGAAGATTCTGTTACTTGGACATGGGTTAGGAAACCATATGAGCTGAATGAAACTCCGGTTCATGGTATTGACCAATTTCCAGAGAAACGAAAAAGATCTTATATCCATATGATGAAGAGCAAGAGAAAAATAAAGAAGGCAGTTACCTCATATCATAGAATTATTCATATAAGACAAATCAGACTCGCGAGAGTGTTAAAACATTAGTATCCATACTTCTACGTTCAACGAGCTGATGCTAAAGAATACTTTTTCAAAAAGGCTGACTTTGTATTCTTGAGCCAAGATGACTTAGAATATATGTACAATGAGTTGAGGGAAATGTCAAACAACTGTAATTGCTCTCATAATTGTTAAACGATATTTAAGAAGCAAGGTTGGTTTTGAAGATTTCCAAATGGGATTAGAGAGTAATCAAGCAAAAGTCAATCTCAAAAAGCCAAACAGAAGTTGAAAGTAATTGAGAATATGAGCATATATACCGTTTTAAATCAACTTGAACCTGGAAGAGTTTACGAATCAGACAAAGAGGAAAAGAAGTGTATGCGTTTCTCAGAGTCATGTTTAAACAAGAAGTTCACTTAAAAGAAGAATCGCTAACGAAATTTAAGAGGAACATAGAGGACGGGAAGATATGTCAAGATTCTATGTTTACAGAATATTTCTACTGAAATTATGACGTAAGCTACGAGTTTGTAAGAGTACCTGATACTAGTCCATGTGACAGTTTTTGATTGGTCAACCTCTGAAGTTTAGTGACTCTTCATTCTCATCCTCCGCATATTGTACAATGGTATCTGTTGGAGACATGATTATGGACATTACAAGAGACTTGAAGGGGAATTGGGTAACAATATACAGATATTCGGGTTTTACTTTGAAACATGGAGTTTCATGCGGATTTGCAGATGGTAAAAAGATAGTGGACTCACATCAAAATGCATTAAGGATGGTTTATGCTCTCTAAACTTACCCAAACTAAAAGAAGCTTATTACCTTACATTTGTTATTTTAAATATTTAACACGTCCCATGTTGAAACGCCTTTTAGTTTTAGTGGTATTGGGTTTATTTTTGCAAATTACGGAATAACAAGATCATAAGATTAAATGTTAGATTAGTTATTTTTTTGTCTGTTGTTTAAATTATATCAAGATATGAAAACTTGCATAATTTTTTCCAGAATTTTTTATTATATCCCAAACAAAATGTAACCTGGATTTTCCTTGACCATTTATTAGTGGAAAAGGTCACACCGTTGACAAAATGGGTCACAAAAAATAATCTTTTAGTATGCATGGTTCCTGTTATCGGCATCATCAATGATGTGAGTTTGACCCTCATAAAAAATCAATCAAGCTAACTTAATGTTGTCTTGGCCCATTCTATGTAATTACTCCACTAAAATTCTAATGTTATCATCTCTACAAGATCTCAACTTGTGAATTTGTTATTCATTCTGATATGATTGAGACAAATCTTCAAGCAATCTAAATTATTATTGTAAACATAGTCTAGTCGTTGTGTTACTAACTTCACTTATCTATACAAGTCAATTTACTTTACCACCGACGATATATATACATCTTACTTTTGATATGCTTCTTATTCAAATAAATTGGTTATATTCTATATTGTGATATTTAGCTAAAAATAATCGTCGAGAGGTTGAGTCCTTCTAAATATTTAGTTTTAAAGAGAAAGGAAATGGAATGGAATGAAAAGGAAAGAAAACAAAATCGCTTGTTGAGAGTTTTTTGAAAGTAAAACCAACTTTATTGATGGTGAGAAGCAGGGTCGAACCTCTTTTATTAGAAGTGGGGTCCATTGCAACCATCAAAAATTCATATTTTTTTACAAAGTTTTATGTACACAAATAATGGACACCACATGAGAAAATATTTAGACCTCATTTGTACTGGAAAAAAAAAAGAACTTTAAGTATCCATTTAAGTATTAAGCCCATTTATGGCCCAATTGTGGCTATTTACTATTATCGATGGTGGTGCGTATGTTTCAGTTTCATTAATTTTGATTGATACTTCATACTAATAATAAGCATCGTACCAACTGCCACATCCCTTAGATAAATGATTTCTTTGAGCGAGTTTCTGCCTTGCTAAACATGATTGGCTCCTCTTACAAACGTCGTGATTTACTAAGAGAGAAACAAGCAACACATGTTGTGGCGGCATTGGTTGCAGGTTTGTTTTTACCTAATTTACTCATCTTTATGATATATTGTATGTTAGTTTGCAAGCTGCTAAAATGTTTTTTTTTTTTTCAATATAGGTGATCGTCAAAGTGGTACAGGTCAAAATCAGGAAGTTGGTATTAAAAGACCATGTGACACTCGTTGGGGTTCTCACTATGGCTCACAGACTTAAACATCTTAACCATATATTTTTTTCAATCAGTGAGGTACTTAAAAACATTATTGAAGTCGGAAATTGCCAAGACCAAAGAGCAGAAGCGCGTCGCCTCTTGAGATCGTTACTAAAGTTTGATTTCATTTTTTGTTTATAATTGATGGTTGATATCTTAGAAATCACCAATGATTTGAACACAACTTTGCAAAGAAAAGACCAGGATATTATCAATGCAATGCACCAAGTGAGGGTCTCAAAGACAAGACTTCAAGAAATGAGAAACAGAGGATGGGAACCACTTTTAAACAAGGTTACTACATTTTGCCAAAAGAATGAAGTTCAAATTTCAAATATGCAAGACCCGTACTATAATGGAATAAGTCGCCGTAGAGGTTCACATCTTAGAACTTATAATATAACCAATTTGATTAAGGTTATTTCGACTTACATAACTAATCATTACCATTTTTTTTTAATATTATTCACAGCTTACCTACTTGCACCATTACAGAGTCGATGTATTTTATTCGGTCATAGATATGCAACTTCAAGAGCTTAACAATCGATTCAATGAGTAAACACGACCTTACTAATTTCTCCGGCTTCATTGTGCCCAAGTAAGAATTTTAAAGCGTTTCAAGTGGATGAGCTAATGAAACTGGCCGAGTTTTATCCTTCAGAGTTTCCAACACATGAGCTTAAAGTGCTTAGAGGACAACTTAACAATTATATAGATGATGTACGTGGAGATGCAAGGTTTAGTCATTTGAAGGGAATTGGAGACTTGTCCAAGATGATGGTCGAAACTAACAAGCATGAGATTTATCTAAAGGTGTATCTTCTCTTGAAATTAGCATTGATTTTGCTTGTTGCGACATCAACTGTGTGCTTTTTCAGCAATGAAGTTGATTAAGACTGATTTGCGCAACCGAATGGGAATTTATGAATGATTGTATGTTAACATACATCGAGAAAGATGTGCTAGATGGTATAGATAACAATGCAATAATAGAGAATCTTCACAATATAAAAACTCGTAAAGAGCAATTGTATTAACTACGATGGTGTTTTTGAACTATTTACGTTTTATTATCAATGATATGTGTATTGTAATGGTGTTTGTATCGATCCAACCCGTATTAAATAAATACACATTTTGATTTGTTTTTCAACTGGACATGAATTTAAGACGGTTGGACCCCAGTACTTATAAATCCTAGATTCGCCAGTGGTGAGAAGTAAGAAAACTTTATTTCCTAGTTTCCTATTTTTCTTTAAAAGAAGGGATAAATTTGCAGTAAATCTAATGTTTTGAAACTCGATTTTTATGTTGACCCGGTGGGTCAGTTAGTTCCGGTCAGATCGGTCGAACCGACCGGTCCGACCAGATTTCAGTTTCTTGCTGTGAGCGTGAGTTTAACATGATAAATGTATTTTATTTGTTGGTGGCGTCCATTTTTGATCAGCCCAGGAAACCAAGCCCAGTCAATTCTTTGATCTTGCTTATAGTTTTGGGCCTATATCATTATATCACCAATTTAATTAGGGAAATTGAAAAAAATACCCTATTTTTTTCAACTACTTAAATATTTACCTTTTTTTTTTCAAAGTTGCAAATTTACCCCGTTACATCGAAAACGCAAAACGCAATTCGCAAAACGCAAATTTCGTTCGCAAAACGAAAACGCAATTCGCAAAACGAAAACGCAATTCGCAATTTTAGTTCGAAAATTTGACTTTTTTTGACTTTTTGTATTTTTTGACTTTTTTGACTTTTTTTGACTTTTTTTGACTTTTTTTGACTTTTTTTTACTTTTTTTGACTTTTTTGACGTAAGATATTTTTTACACTTTTCAGATAAGATAAAAAGATAACGTTTTGCGAGATTTCCTCGATTTTAGATAATATTTTGCGAGATTTCCGCAATTTTAGATAATATTTTGGATAAGATATTATAATTTCTATATATATTTCATTTACAGTTATCAGATTGTTCATATTTCTTCCTCCTCGTTTTAACCAACAATATGGTTGTCACTGATCACTTTTGGAATTTTCGGTCTCCGAATGAAGAACCACAAACTGAAGAGTTATATTCCACAGTTCCTGAGTTGTTTACAATCGGACACATTACAATGCTGATTCAATTGTATCCCAAATGAACACTTGGAAAAGATTGAGACGGGTCATATTCTGATTGTTCAACCTTCACTTTTGTGTGTGACTTGGAAGTGGATCTTGACTTGGGTCTTGATCCGATATGCTCGTCTGTTTTGTCATACGGAGCCATGCAAGATGATCGACTGTGGCCTCTTTCTTTGCAACGACTACATGTTTGCTTTGGCTCTTTTTTCTCCTCACCTTTTGAGGGAATACGAGCTCTTCCAGATGGGCGACCAGATTGCCTCTTCACAAGGACTGGTGGTAAGACAGTTTGCAGATCACCTGGATCGACCCATTCTGAAGGATGAGCCATTGGCTTTATAGCCTCTGAGTAAGCTGCTCGATATGTTTCTGTCGTGAAATACCTCTCTGCATAGCAGGTTACATCGTCCTGTTTGAAGAATCGAGCTACTGCCATAACGTGTCCGCAAGGTAACCCAGACAACTGCCATTGCAAACAAGTGCATGTTTGATTTTCCAAGTTCACCGTCCCATTCTTGTTCCCATCCACCACCTCACAAATCATATTGGTGGATGGATTCACCACCCAACCCCTTGATTTCCCATTTCTCTTACCGATTTTGTGCTCGGCATATGGTGTAACGGGTGTTTTAAGTTCTATTCCCGTGTTGCGATGTTTGTAATACCATTGTTGTACCGAGGATCGAAAAACTCCAACAACATTGTAACAGGGAGTCTCCTTGCATGCTTACTCAAGGCATTCATAGACTCTGCGCTATTACTTGTCAAGTAAGCATATCTCACACGGGTAGCATGATGCCTTGACCATCTTTCCGGCCCTACATCTCTAAGAACCTTGGCCGAAGCTTGTAAGCGTCTAGAAATCACACCAAAGTGGTGATCAAAATCTGACCGACGGTACGCCTTACACATCTTCCAGTAATGCCATTCGTAGTGACTTACTTTGGAAGATCTGCTTCGCAAGTTCATCAACAGATGCCGACAACATAGTGCATGAAATGCTTCTGGAAAGACTCTTGAAATAGAAGCTGCAATTGAAGGAGCCCTATCAGAAATGATGGTAAGGTTTTCAACACAGAAACCATGAGATAAGAGGCTGTCACGTAGGTTTCCCAAGAACCACGTCCAAACGTCGTTTGTTTCTGATGCCCCGATTCCATAGGCCAGTGGCAAGATGCCATTATTTCCATCCATAGCAACAGCAAGTAAATTAGTTCCTAGGTAACCACCTTTCAAATGTGCACCATCTATGGTAATGACTGGGCGAGTATAGTTGACAAATGTACGTATCTGCAATAAGACAAGATATATATCAAGTTCTGGCAAAATGTGTGAACATACATGAAAACAAATTAGAGGTACTTACAACTGCACCAACGGACATGTAACACATTACGAATTGATCCTTTTCATCGGTAAGCAAATTTGTTATGCTCCCCGGGTTATGTAGCTTCAAATTGTGTAGGTAAAGTGGAAGCATTTGAAATGAAGCTGCGGGACTACCTCTTAACAACTCAATAGCATAACACTTTGCTCTCCATGCTTGGTTGTATGACAGACTGATTTTAAAGCGTTTGCTCATGTCTAGCTTTATTTCCTTTCCTCTGTATACACGCCCTTCTAAAGTCATCAACTCGCTTAGTACGTAACCAAGCACCTTCTTGCTTGCATGTCGGTTATTTGACATGATTTGTGTACGGGAACAAGTGTGAACGTCAACTAACTTCCTAACTTGGAAGTTGTGACTATCTTTAATACGGCGTGCAGTTACCTTCCATTCACAACTAGGCAATATACATGTTGCTGTATACCTTGTCTTGTCCGACTTTTTTGGCTTAATCTGAAAACTTTCTTCAAGACACTTGGTATGCAATTGAAGAAGAAACTCATCTTTAGTTTCAAATGTTTGTCCAATTTGAACCCTGGCAGAGGTTTCATACATTGTAACCGGACGTTTTTTACTTTCTGGAAGGTTATCACTTAACAGGGGTGGCATATTCCAGAATATATTCTTTGATGTTGGTCCCTTGGTTGTATCTCTTTTATCTCCTTCCTCCTCCTCCTCCTCCTCCTCCTCATCTGAGTGGCCTTCATTATCACATTCAACATGATTATCAAACGGATAGTCAAATGGTTCATGTGGATTGACATTTTCTTCATCATAATGAGCATCATCTGAGGGAAGTTCAACAATATATGGAACAAGTTGGGGATTTGATGGGTATTGTGTGGTTGTTGATGGATATTGTGGTTATGTTTGGTTAGGAAACGGAAATTGTGGATGAACTTGATAGTTAGGTGGTTGGTTATATTCGTGAGTTTGTAGTTGTTGAAAGTGTTCTTGAAAACCAGCACTACTGCTACTAGTAGGTTGATTGCTACCACCACTCGAAATATTTGTTACATTATCAACAATGTAAATCTCTATTGGAGCATTATTAATTGCATGGGTTAAAAACTCACCGAAATCTTTAACATCATCAGTTATATCAATAATATAATGATCAACCTTATACTTCATACAAATTGATGATTCAAGTGGTAAGCCTAATTTTTTTAAAACATTTTTTGCTAAAACTCTGCGATTCAAAGGTTTTTCCGGTGCAACAGGAAGTTTTAAAGGCACTCGATAACAATCTATTGGTAAATACATTGGCATGTTGTTAATATTTTCAAAACGACCTCCAGCACAAATATAAACCTTAAACTTATTAGAGAATTGACTCATTTTTTGAACAAAACAAAGTAAATAAAAGTTGAAAGATTTTGATTCGTACCTTAACTGATAACCGGTGAAATGATGAGATTGAAGATTAAGAGAGTTTGATGGTTAGATGGTGTGAAGAAACTGATCAACAATCGGCCCTTTTAAAAGTAAAAACCTTATCCTAGTGAAATCTATAAAATCCAAAAAATCCAAAAAATCTTTTCCGAAATGTCCTTTCGGATAAGAAATCCTATCCTATGAGACGCAAACGCAAAACGCAAACGCAATACGCAAACGCAAATGCCATGTCGGATAAGATTTCCCGGTAGTTGATAAGATTTTCTAGATTTTTGTCGGATAAGGTAAATTACTTATCCGACAAAAATCAACCCGGATAAGATTTTTTAGATTTTTGTCGGATAAGAATTTATTAAGATCAGACTTTCTATAATTTTGTAAACGCAAACGCAAAACGCAAACGCAAAACGCAAACGCAAATGCCATGTCGGATAAGATTAGATCTTGTGGAGATAAGATTTTCTGATTGTTGATAAGATTTTCCCGATTTTTGTCGGATAAGATTTTTTTGGTATCTGCATATAAATTAATGATGAACCTTAAACATTTTTCTCACTCAACCATCACCAGTTTCAGCATTCTTCTTGCTTCTATACTGGCATCACCTGAACCAGAAGCACCATTATTATCCTACATCCGCTGGGTGGAAAAAAATAATGATGCTTCTGGGTCAGGTGATGCCCGTATAGAAGTAGATAAAATTGTATACGGCTCAAACTATATAAATTAATGAAGAACCTTAAACATTTATCTCACTCAACCATCACCAGTTTCAGCATTCTTCTTGCTTCTATACTGGCATCACCTGAACCAGAAGCACCATTATTATCCTACATCCGCTGGGTGGAAAAAAATAATGATGCTTCTGGGTCAGGTGATGCCCGTATATAATTGTGAGTGTATGGCTTTTATATTGGTGGTCAAACATGGTCAACCCGGGTCAACTTAGTCAATATATAAAACTGCACTAAAAATGACTCTGCAGCCAACTTTAAACCACTATAACTTCTTCATATGACCTCCGTTTTGGACGATTCTTATATCCCTGAAAACCTTGGAGCATGGGCTACACCTCCCGCAAAATGCAAACGCAAAACGCAAACGCAAAATGTTGGACAGATAAGATTAGATTTTGTGGAGATAAGATTTTCTGATTGCTGATAAGGTTTTCTAGATTTCTGTCGGATAAGATTTTGTCAATAAAACGAGTTCCACCAGTTCATGAGTCACCCACCTCCACATTTCATTTCCATTTCACTACTGCAAACATGAGCAATCGAAACATTGAACAGGGAAGAATCGTCGATCAATCTAGCATCATGTCATATTCAGTTATTCAGATGTTCGAGCAAAATTCATTGGGTAGTCTAATCAACCTTCTTGATCGAATCTATCCAGTCCGTGTTGAAGAATTCTATTCAAACTTTCGTTTTGACCACCGTTTAAAAACTATCGAGTTCAAACTAAACGGACAACTCATTCAGTGGAGTCTTTCCACTTTCACTATGTGTTTGGAACTCCCAACTGAAGGGGTTCAATTCTATTGCTCCCAAAAGAGCTAGGATACATTAGTCTTAGAATTATTCATCCCCATAAGTTAGTTGATGATATTTGCATCGAAGGAAGCCGAAGTAAATGTAAGTCACGTGGAAAAATTGAGGTATTTGATCTACAACCAGAGTTAAGAACAATGTTTGATATTGTTCGTTACAATATATGTTGTCGTTCTACAGATCCACATATTGTGTATGCCATTGAAGCTCTCATGGTTTATTGGATCAAGAACACTATCAAATTTGATGTAGGTTTTGTGATTGCATCAATAATGCAACATGCTGTTACTTACACCAATAAACCGATGCCTTACGGTATGTTGCTGACAAAGATTTTTCGACAGCTATCCGTTGATACTGCCCCTTCATACGAACCTTCGTATCCACCAATCGGTGAACATGTTTTAAACATGTAGTAGTCCGTTGTTTTCTGTACTTCCGTTCAATCAAATGTTTCGTCTAGTTGTTAACCATGTTTAAAGTGTTTCATCATGTATTGTGTGGTAACGTGTTTAATTAATAAAATGTTTGTAATGGTTTTTATGTATTTTGTTGTAACGTGTTTAATTAATAAAATGTTTGTAATGGTTTTTATGTATTGCGTTGTAATGTTTGTAATGTTTTTACTTTATTAAAGTGGAAGCATTCGAATGAATATAATATAAAACTTAACAAAATAAACATAATATAAAACAAGTCAACCACTAACTAACAAATATATACAAGTACAAATATTATCCTATATAATACAAGCCTATGGAGCAGAAGGTGGCAATGGAGCAGAAGGTGGTAATGGAGCCTGCCAATCAAAACGTGCCCGGAAGAAAGTCTCCAACATCCGCTGTCTGTACTCCCAAGCAATCTGCTGTGTCGACCCGGTCACCGCACAACTCTCCTTAAGAATCACTGCCTCCATATTCTTGCAAACCCAAACACCGCAATCACCTAGACCCCCTGATTGCTGAGGCACATCAATCCCCATATCTACCCCCAACTCCAAACTATCACTCTTATACGGACATTTGCCATCATCAAAATGTTTCCAGTAGCCAATGGCATCCAGAAACGGCAAAATGTAATCACCAAACTCCTCAACAATCGCCAGTCGCTCCTGCTTCTTACAAAGCCCGGTAAGACTATCATATACCACAGCCTCAAGCATACGGAGATCTAACACTAATAATATCCAGTGACTATGATCCTTCACGTGAACTGGAATCAATACCTGCATATTGGCGAAAATTATATCGATGCTTCATTTAAAATCATTATTTATTAAGATAAAATGTAACTTTACTTACTTTCTGGCATTGCCACCATGCGTAGTATGGGGCCCGAGTGCCATCGGCATAACCCATACAATACTTATAATCTGGGCCTATATCGCCAATGCACTCCACCTCGCCACCCAGTTTCTTCAGCCTCTTCATCTCCTTTCGCTTCTTCATATCGGCCTTGTAGGTTTTGAAACACTTCAAAATATCGATAAACCCTACAGGCATAATCGTCCACTCCAACCACCGGCTGAGCTGAGTAGGACGAGTCCAAAGCCTAAACTTCCACCACATCAGAAGGAGGCCCCAACCATCAATATGCTGCAAACAATAACCCGATTAGCAAAACCAAATAAACTAAATTAAATTAGTAAAATAAAATTTAATAAAATTGTATACCGTGTTCTCTAAGTATCCGCTCTCGACATCCCCATACAAGCGACCCCAAAAGTCTTTTGTCAAACAAATATGACTCGGTCCCTGGCGGATAAAATAACAACGGACCTCACCACCACTAGTATACAACTCCCGCACGGTGGATGGTCCTGCTATAACCGCGCTATCAGCGGGCGGTGGGGGCGGGGAGATAAGCCGACCGGAATCTGGATCCTGGAAAGTCGCTACCAGATCCATAATCATATCATCGCTAATCTTCGAGTGGTCCGACTTCCCCTTCCTCTTCTTCTTCTTCTTCTGGACAGGCTCAACAATCTTTGTCTTGGCCTGAGCCGGCTCTACTACCACCTGCTCAATAAAAAATCCACATTAAGTCTCACAAGATAAAATACAAAACAAATAGTAAAATTACATTCTGAGTTTGTAGACAAACCTGCTCAACATTCACTCGCTCAGTAACCATCGGCTCCTCAGGTGGTACAACCTGCTCAACCACCAACTCTTGCACATGCTGCTCAGGCTGCACAACCTGCTCAATCACAGCACTCACCTGCTCAGCCTGCTCAACATGCTCAGCCGGCTCAGCCACCAACACCTGCTCAGCCTGAATCTCAACATATATATAGAATCAAAAGATGTTCTAACAAAACCAAATAAATAATTATATAAATTGATGTTAAATTTACCTTCTCCTCTAAAACCTCCACATCAAACAACGGCTCAACTGGCTCTGTAACCACCGTCTCCATCATCACGTCATCGCCTCCCAAACTAACTGCCGCTATCTCCTCCTCAGCCTCCTCATGCACACCCGATCGCTTCCTCGTGAGCTCTTTAATCTGTTTGGGTGTATAATATGGCGATCGCCTAGCCATACCTAACCGCCTCTCTCTCATACTTCGACGCACAACTCGTGGAGCTGAGATGTTGCTCCTGGAGGCAACTAATGTATCAGATACATAACCCTCACTCTGGACATCGTCCTCCTGAAAATAAGAGATTATATTACCCGTTATATATAAACTACTTAATATATAAATAGATGGTTAAGTGAACAATTAATAAGGATTGTAATACCTGACGACCCTCCACAGCCTCCAATAATCGAGCAATAATCGCATCCTGTGCGTCCACCCGCCTAACTAAGGTCTCCACCTGTGCTCGTAGAGAGGCCACCTCTGTAGCTGATGCATGCTGCTCAGTGGCATGCTCATGGCGATGAGATCGAGTGTCCCGATGTGTGGTATGCTCATGCTCATCAAAAGCATCATGATGAGAACGGGTGTCACTCCTACTAATCTGCTCCTCAACCACTACCTTCTCGACATGAGGTGGGCTAGGATGATGAACGGGACCTTCCGAATGAATATCCGGAGAAACAACCTCCTCCCCGTCAAAGAATCGGCAACTATCATTCCACCAGTTGCATTTTCCCTCAATCTTAGTCGGCCTCAACGTCCTCAGAGGTAGATCGTCTATATCAATATCATTCTGCAATGAAAAGTCAATTCAAGTTAAAAATACTCACCCAAATATAGTCAAACAAGGGTCAAAACAAGTCAAACTAAGTCAAAAAATGGTCAAAACAGTCAACCAAATTTAATCAAAGCAATAAATATTTGACGACCCGTATTTAATTTAATCACTTACCGGCAGAGTCAATATGTCGACATATTCCCTCCAACCACTAACCCTCTTTAACCGCATCCAATGCACTCCTCGAGGCACTCCATCTTTATCAACCTTAGATGCATGGTAACGTAGCTGAAGGTGAAATGCCTCCCAGATCCAAATCTGTAAACAACCAAATATATTAAATAACAAATACATACTGATAGCACCATTAGAAACTAACTAAATCAAATAGGTAACTCATCCAAAGTTACCTTAAAAGCCCAAGTGAAACCAAGCAATGTATACTTCTTCATCTGAGACACTTGACTGCTCTGACTACTCTGACTGCTCCTAAAAGTCAACGCATTCTTCAATTGTGGATATGTATGATCCCAAATACGGGAACCCCAAGGGTACCGGTCAACAGTGCTGAGATCCTCAAGCATATGCATCAAATCGGGAGTAACATTCTGAAACCCCTGCTTTGCCATAAAGCACCTCTCAACGAGCATGATAATACATACCCGGACGCAATCATCATCACTAATTTTCCCACGAGTAAACAAATAAGGCTGTTTGAACAACATGTTAACATGCGAAATATAAATGTCCTTCAATTGCCCTTCATGTTCCCAAACCCGATCTCGTAAAGCAGGTCTCTTCCCCCGAAGTTCTTTAGGAAAATAATTCCTCATATCTGTATCAGAACCAAACCGCAAACCGGTAACTAAACAAAACTCTCTACGCCCGAATCGTATATCATAATCGGGCGTCAGTCTAAACCATAACTCATCCGGCTCCTCTATAGGCTCGCTAATCTTCGGCCGATCACATCGTTTTTGAAGTAAATAATGAACATATCCAGGGTCGTTGTCCAAACACTGGACATCTAACCAAGGCCCAAAACATGTACGTCTAAATATCTCCTTCTGTTCGTCTGTCAACAACATATTAATATCCTTAATTACCGTCATCTGGTTCTTCATTGTTAATGAAGCTTCAAACAAACCCTGAAAAATCAAACAATTAAACCATGTCAAAAGTTTGCAAAACAGTCAAAGTATGTCAATAACGGGTTAAAATCAGACAAACTAGGTCAAACACCGGTCAAAAATAGTCAAACTAGGTAAAAACAGTCAAAGTAAGTCAAACCACTCAAACTAAGTCAAACAAGGGTCAAGACAGTCAAACTAGGTAAAACACGGCTCAAACGGGTCAAAACCAATCAACCTAAGTCAAAAAAGGGTCAACACAGTCAAACTAGGTCAAACACGGCTAAAACGGGTCAAAACCAGTCAAAGTAAGTCAAAAAAGGGTCAAAACAGATGAACGTAGTCAAACTAAGTCAAACAAGGGTCAAAACAGTCAAACTAAGTCAAACACGGCTCAAACGGGTCAAAACCAGTCAAACAAGGGTCAAAACAGTCAAACTAGGTCAAACACGGCTCAAACGGTTCAAAACCAGTCAAACAAGGCTCAAACGGGTCAAAACCAGTCAAACTAAGTCAAAAAAGGGTCAAAACAGTCAAACTAGGTCAAACACGGCTAAAACGGGTCAAAACCAGTCAAACTAAGTCAAAAAAGGGTCAAAACAGTCAATCTAAGTCAAACACGGCTCAAACGGGTCAAAACCAGTCAAAACAGTCAATCTAAGTCAAACACGGCTCAAACGGGTCAAAACCAGTCAAACTAAGTCAAATAAGGGTCAAAACAGTCAATCTAAGTCAAACACGGCTCAAACGGGTCAAAACCAGTCAAACTAAGTCAAACAAGGGTCAAAACAGTCAAACTAGGTCAAACACGGCTCAAACGGTTCAAAACCAGTCAAACAAGGCTCAAACGGGTCAAAGCCAGTCAAACAAGGGTCAAAACAGTCAATCTAAGTCAAACACGGCTCAAACGGGTCAAAACCAGTCAAACTAGGTCAAACACGGCTCAAACGGGTAAAAACCAGTCAAACTAACTCAAACAAGGGTCAAAACCAGTCAAACTAGGTCAAACAGTCAAACTAGGGTCCTAACAGTCAAACTCAGTCAAACTAAGTCAAACTAAGTCAAACTAAGTCAAACACGGGTCAAAACCAATCAAACAAGGGTCAAAACAGTTAAATTGGTCAAGTAGGTCAAAAACGGGTCAAATTGGGTCGTAGCCGAGTACGTTCTCGGTAACGACTTGAAAGTCTCGGTCATGGCCGAGATTTTCAGGTCGTAGCCGAGTACGATCTCGGTAACGACTTGAAAGTCTCGGTCATGGCCGAGATTTTCAGGTCGTAGCCGAGTACGATCTCGGTAACGACCCAAACGACCCCGCTAGCCGCACAATCCGATTACGATATAGGTGAAACTCAAAACCGTCGATCCAAACACATTCAAAATGCAATTTCGACAAAACAATACACTCAATAACACATATACAATGATTATATACCAAAATACTAACAATTAAATCATAAAAAACAAATGTATACAATGTACACCAAGTGTTTGATAAAATGCCAAGTATAAATTTCGAAAATAATTAAACAATTCGGAATATAAATGTGTTTATACCTCATAATTTGTCATTTTGATGTTGAATAAACAAAACTAAATCAAAACTCGTTCGTTTTTTTCGTTTTTTCGAACGAAAAATGCGGTTCCCGATTGCGTTTTTGGTTTGCGGATTGCGATAACACTTTGCGGCTATTTGCGACGGCCAATGGAGGTGGTGGGGCGACGGTGTTGAACGGAGGTGGTTGGGACGGAGGTGGTTGGGGCGGTGGTGGTTGGCACGGTGGTGAACGGAGGTGGTGGCGGGCCGGAGGGATTTCGAAGGGGGGAAATGAATTTTGAAAAACAATTTTTTTTTTTTTTATTAAAGTGTTTCGGGTTGGTCCCGGGTTTCGGGTTGTGTTCCGGGTCACACTGAGTCTGTATCTGGTAAGCTGGGTAACTCGCAAACCCGAAGCATTTTGCGTTCGCAAATTGCGAATTGAATTTGCGATTCGAAATTTGCGAACTAAATTTGCGTTTTGCGTTTTCGAAGTACCGGGGCATATTTGCAATTTTTTTTAAAAAAGGGTAAATATTTATAGGCTTTAAAAAAATAGGGTATTTTTTTCAATTTCCCATTTAATTATTCCCGAGAAAAATTGCAAAATCAAAACTAGATCTCATTCTCAGTTTTGCTTTCTCACAGTGGGACTCCTACCTACCAAATGAAGTCAATCTCATTCTTAGTCTCGCACCATATGAAATCAATCGAATTAAGGTTAGTCTCCCCCACCATATGAAATCGTTTTCTCTCTCCGAAAAGTGAGTCTCCCCCAAACAAAGAACTGCCGGAGTTGCGGGTTTGGCTGAAGAACAAATGGCCGGAGTTTATGTACTTGCAGGTTTCGACAAGATGTGCGTTGCAAGTTTATGTACTCGGTGAAATCGATCGCATGTGGCCGGAGTTTATGTACTTGCAGGTTTCTGGCGATCTATAAACAAAAGAAAGAAACGGTCCAAACCAGTTCGGTTCATCGGGTCAACCTGGTCAGACTGGAAAACCGGCCCTGTCTGACCGAGTTTGACTTGCAGGTTAACCCGCTCATAGTTCACCCGGGCTCTCCTCTGGATCACGGTCCGACCCGGGTCTGAAAACATTGAGTAGATCTAAACCTTTTGAAATAATTTTTGACCATTAAGTTTTCTATTTGTGAATAACGAAGCCACATTGTAGACATGATGAGCCACCCAAAAGAATCTTTTATCTACCTAAACTAGATATTGTTAACGTAATTTTAAATAATAGTAACATATGATATTGAATTTTCATTATGCAATATGGATGTCAATAATGATTTAAAGGATGACACGATATGCCTAAAGGGAAAACTTATCTACCATGTTAGTTACAAAAATGTATACTTGAAGTGTACCCAGACTTAGTAACCTATGGTTTAAGTACAAGAGATATTACAAATCACACAATTATGAGTATTTCTTCTAGCACTTTTCATATCTGCAAAACAGTCATGTTTGAACATCAACTTTTAAACAGAATGGCTAATGGGTTTTAAGAAGAGTATAGAGGACGGAAAGATATGTCAAGATTCCATATTTACAAAATATTTCAATTGACATTATGGCATAAGGAGTTTGTTAGTGTACATGTAATTAGCTCAACCGAAATTTAGCCATCAGTTTTTGATTGGTCGATTTGATTCCCTTTGAAGTCTAGTGATGCTTCATCCTCGTTGTCCACATATTGTATAATGGTATATGTTTGAGACATGATTATGAATGTTACAAGGAACGGTGGTTTTCCAAAGTGAAAGAATTGGCATATTGAATGGAGTTGTGTAGCAATGTAAACATATTCCAGTTTGTGACGGTAAAAAGAAATGGAATTCTACATCAAAATGCATTAGGGATGGTTTATGCTGACAAAAGTTACCCAAACTAGAAAAAGTCGGTTACCCAGATATTGACTACATTTCACATGTCAAGTAGTCTAATGTTGACATGTGTAATTAACTCCCAATCGCTACTCGCTAGGTGAAAATTTCAACAATAAAACTTTGTAAGTAAAAATATTCGTCATAAAGCATGTATATATACTACTGTCATGGTGTGTTATGTTCATCATAAACCCCAAAGTTTTCAACTAAAAACGAAAAGAAAAAATGTAGTGCAGAAATTACAAATTTTTTATGAGAATAAATACTTTAATCTCAATCGTTCGTTTTCATTAAGACGACTTCACATTTTCAAAAATTGAATTCTCAAAAACGGTTAGTCAAAAATTATAAAAGTTGCATTATAAAAATCAACTTTTTTTCTCTTTGATTAGGTATCTCACATAATATATTTTCGACGAACTCTATTTTTTCAATTTTTGGTGGATTTTGAAAACAACTATCACATGTGAGAGTCGAGGAAATGTAATAGTCGTTGTCATCACATGTGATAGTCGTTTTCAAAATCCACCAAGAAATGAAAAAAAAATCGTCGAAAGTATATCATGTAAGATGTTTAGTCGAAAATAAAACATTGATTTTTATGGTGTAATTTTTATAAATTTTTAACTAGCCGTTTTTGAGATATTTAATTTTAAAAAACATGAGAAGAAAGTGTAATTTTACCAAATAAAACTTTCTTATTGGTTATGTCATTCTCACAAAAAATCTATTTTCATTTAAATCTCACTCAGGGATGTAAATTCACTTAAGCTTCAATGTTCTATATGTTCAATTTTGTGCTTTAATAGGTATGAAGTTCAATTTTATCAAAAAAAAAAAAAAGGTAAGAAATTTGATTGCATATATAGGGTATGTTTGCAATCAAATTTCTAAATTGTGTTTATTAAAGTAGTTGTAGTTGTAACATCAAAGTGTAAAATGATCAAAAAGCTCTCAAAAGCTCTTAAAAGTTAGTTGTAGTAGCTTTTAAATTAGAAACTTAATCTTCAAAACAAAAAAC
Organism: Logfia minima; assembly: GCA_963921325.1. Classification (NCBI taxonomy): domain Eukaryota; kingdom Viridiplantae; phylum Streptophyta; class Magnoliopsida; order Asterales; family Asteraceae; genus Logfia; species Logfia minima. The sequence goes on from OY992768.1 coordinate 27,672,218, forward strand.
TTTAAGTTTGTGTATCTAAACAAAACTTTATTTTTTAGAGGAACTTAATTTTCAAAACAAAAAGTTTTAAACTCTAAAAAACTCTGTGCCAAACAGACCCGTAGTATATAAAAGTTTCTACATAGTGCTGTAATTTTATGTAGCTTTAGTAGTTTCCAAAAATATACATTTTCATATTTTTTTTTTATGAGTATCATAGAGGAAGCACTAAAACTAAAATCCTTTAAATTGGAAATCAAACCTTGAAGATTAGTAACACACCACTGATAATTCACAACAATCGCTAATGAAAAATTGTTGAGAACTTGAGAGTACATACAACAAACATAATTACGGTAGAATAAGTGAATAGAAAAAGAAAATTTTAATTGTTTATGGATTCAAAACATCGATAAAAAATGAAAAAGTGAAACGGTTAACCTAATATCATAATGTAAGTATAAGTTATATTGTACAAGAATTTAAGGGATAAGCATTCAAAACGTTTAATTAATAATTTTCTATATTAAGGTTGATTGAATATAACACAAACGGTTTGATTTGGTTTGACTTATGTTACGGTATGGCTCGTTTTTGTCAGCCGATTTTTGCATCACAACTGGAATCACACCAAAAAATAAATTTTTCAAAAATAAAAAATTTCTGGTTGTGGACATGTATTGGTTTTGTCGGTTTTGATTTTAAGGTTATTTTCAGTTTTTAGGTTGGTTTTTTGTTAATGTGTTAGTAGAACCCATAAAAGTACTAAGGTTGAATTTGTAAGGTTGGTAAAGGTAAGGGACTAAAACCGGAACTAAATCATACTTTCAGGACCAAGTCACCGCCTTTATTACACGTGATCTACATCACATGTGCTATGTCTAGATCTAAAACACGCTTCACACCGTTGATTCTAAAGACGGCGTAAAATCTACGGCCAAGATTTATCAGAAGTCGGCTCCCACTCACAAACACCAAAATATATATTCTAAAAAAAAACATCGTCACTCTTTTCATCAATCATCCCCTGAAAAACCGCTTACAATTTCTGCCGTACGATCAATTTCTCAATTTTTCGTTTTGGATCCTCACGAAGTTTCTACGCCTCCGTCGTTTTATTTTCTAGGGTTTCGATCCATCACATTCTTTGAGCTTCCTTAGCTTCAATTTTACTACAGATCTATCGGTTAATTTAGGGTTTCGTATGTCGTTGTTGGTGATTTCTGTTGATTAAAGCGTGTTTGCGAATTGAATTGGAACAGAATTGGCGTTTTCTACGGTAAGATTAGGTTATTTCTCATTTCATTTGTTTAATTTTTGAAAGTGCGTTTTATTTTAGGGTTTCGTTGGAGAAATTGGTAAGATAACGTTTGGTTTGATTATTTTGTAATTCGAGGACGAAACCAATTGATCACACGTATTGAATTTGTAGATTTTGTACATGTTTAGGTAGTAGTTATATATATGAATTGAAATATCAATTATGAAAACCCTAATTTTAGATAGGATAAATATATACGGATGAGGTAAGAAGGACTTAATAATGGATTTTTGTGCGAGTAAAATTGGATTGTTATGAATATCCAGGGACGTTTAGGGCAGGCTAGGGTTGGATATACAGCGTTCTGATTGGGTGTAAGATTGTTGATAACAATATGGCTAAGAAGGATATGTTTCCTGATGCGTATTCTGGTGGATTTCCTTCGAATGAAGAATCGGAAGGATCTGGTTGTTCTGGACATGACGATATGGATGTATCTGGTTATGAGGATTCTAGTGCACATAGGAAGAAATGGATTAAGTTAAGTTCTGCATTGCATGATGGTTTTGGTGTACCAGTGCATGTTGTTCCCTTGTCAAAGATGTCACATACTGAGAAAAAGAAGTGGTTAATTCGATTGAGAGGTGAACTGGATCAGCTTAGGACGTTTCAGAAGAGAGTGGATGTGGATAAGCCTCACATTGTCACAATGTCATCGTCTAATGATATTTTTAGCTCTAACAGTGTCCAAGTTGCACGCCAAGCAAAATTAAAGAGATCTTCTGGCCCAGGCAAAAGAATTGACCAGCATGGCCAGAAGTCAAAGGGATTTACTCGTGGTGTTATGGGAAGGTTTCAATCTACTAAAGAGTCTGCACCAGCAGGGACTTTCAGTGCGATATTGAAGAAACAGTGTGAGAGTTTGTTGAAGAAGTTGATGACTCATCCACATGGTTGGGTGTTTAATAAACCTGTTGATGTTGTTGCTTTGAAAATACCTGATTACTTCAATGTTATTAAGAATCCCATGGATTTAGGAACAATAAAAGAAAAACTTGGTTCAGGAAAATATTCAAGTCCACTCGAATTTCATGATGATGTCAGACTTACCTTCTCGAATGCCATGACATATAATCCGCCAGGCAATGATGTTCATGTCATGGCAGATGTTCTTAATAAATTTTTTGAGCTAAGATGGAAGCCTATTGAAAAGAAACTTCCTGTGAGTGGTTCTCAACAACATGCGCTTCATGAAGAGATTGATCTGAGTAAGAGAGCTCCTCTTTCAAAGAAAAGAAAAATTACGTCAATACAACAAGAACCATTGTCAGAGCCAGTTAGAATGGTGATGACCAATGAAGAAAAGCACAAGTTAAGTAGGGAGTTGGAAGCTCATCTGGGAGATTTGCCGGATAATATAATTGACTTTTTGAAGCAACACAGCTCAAGTGGGAATGAAGCTGGAGAGGATGAAATAGAAATCGATATTGATGATCTCAACAATGATACATTGTTCAAACTACGCACTATGCTGGATGACCATGTGCGTGAGCTTCAAAATCCTGCAAAAGCAGAACCTTGTGTCATTGAGGTACTTTATATTTCACCCTTTAATTCTCGGTAAGAGATATTGCTCATGTGACAATGCTGAAATCTAATATCGTATTTTCTTCAATCACAGCTGCTACATGAATCAGGGCTTAGCAACTCAACGATGCAACTATATAGAGGTTAAGATCCCTTTACTCTTTGTTATATATGTATGGGTATTTGATGACTTCTAATTAATAGTTCAATGTGGATGTGCATTTTCTTGACCAAGCCACTGTTGGTGTGTGATGTTTACATATTACAGGGAATGATCTTGTGGACGAGGATGTAGATATTGGTGGGAATGAACCCCCTGTTTCAAGCTATACTCCAGTTGGAGAAGAAAAAGGAACAAACAAGAAAAGTGACACGGGCATGACATCAAGAACCTCAAGTGGTAAATGCGTTACTGACTTGCTACTAAGATTAGAAATATTTTCACTTACCTGTATTGTCTGTTTGGGTTCAAGTTGCATGCGAACTCTTTATATGCTTACCATCTTATCTTTAAGACGAAATTTACTCTATACAAAATTATAGATGCTTGAGAACCATAGAGAGAACTGAGATAGTTGCTTGAAGTGATTTTTTTTTATGGTTCACAATGTTTTGCTTTGAAGAATCCTACTTCGATACATGGAATGGGAATAATAGGGCAGCATTTATTACAAGAGAAGGGAGATCTGAAGATTCATTAGAACATACGACAGCTTAATGATGATTATTGTACTTAAACAGTAATTATCTGGTCAAGTTAACACCTATATTTCTAGTTAGCAAAAGGAACTTTGGAGTATAGTAACACTTTATAACAGTGATTTCTAGTAAGTGAGGCAGAGATTTTGCTGTTCTCTATGGATACATGAAAAAGAGTTAAAAGGGTCTAATACAGTGATTTCTAGTGACTTTTTCTATTAAGGTTTCTTCTCATTGTTTATCGTATATACCCAAATCAAACTGGGGGATGGCAGTCTAGGATTGGGAGCAACAGGCTGCTTGAATCACTAAACCATATTCAGGGTGGTATGGATTTTTCATTTCAGTATTCTAACAAAGGAGAATTAATTATTAAGTCTGGGTACAAGTCTATCTAAGTCACTGCTAGTGATGTTTTTGGGGTAGGTTACTCAGATGTTCACCTGTTTACCACCTTTTTATTCAGAGTTAGGGGGTGCCAAATTGCTTATTTCAATAAATACTAGTGTGGAAGCACCTCCGAGTCAATTTTGTGGCTCATTGTTGTATATGTTGTCCAAGTTTGGTTTCCCAAAGTTGCTTGATTCTAAACTATATGAGTAAGATAACACCACGGACAGAAAATACCTGGTGAATAAATTACTTCTAGAGAACTTATTAACGTAAATATTGTGAACAAAAAGAAAAACAAGATATGAGTTTCTTTTTGCCCCACCATAAGATTCTCGGCTACAGTACGTGTCAAGGTTGTAAAAGGCGCTAGGCGGGGTGTACTCGGCCTAGTCGGGGAGTACTCGGATATGACTTTTTTACATTTAAATATTAAATTTCAAAATTATGTGCAAAAATATAAAATAGAACCATAAACACAGAGAAATTAGAACTGTTGGGACTGAAGAAAAGTGAGTGTATAGTGTAAGAGAAAAGAGATGAAAAGCGGCCCAATTTTCAACAAAATGGACTCAAAGCCCTAATTGTAAATAATATTAAAATGTTGACCAATTTTGATTTTGACCGACTAATCCCGTTTAATCCCGAGTTTGACCGAGTAATCCAGTTTTTTGTAGCATTGACCGAGTTTGACCGTTTTTATGCCGCCTCAGACCAAGTCGCCACGCCACAACCCCGTGTCCTGATTACACCCCCTTTTATTGGCCGCCAAGGCTGTTTTTTACGACAATGGTACTTGTTATTATTTTGGCCTTTTGTTCCACTTCTCTTACTTGACTTCTGTCCATTTCCTGGCTCGCAATAGTTAGAGAAATTTTTTGACTGTAAGATGGTTAGTGATGATATATGTTTTGTGCCTTCTATGAGTTGTGGAGTTCTCTTATTTCTTTAATCTTTTTGGTGAAGATTCTTCATACAACTTGTAAATTCAGAAGCATAACCTCATTTGAAGTTGCTTCTTAACTCTAAATACTCTCAAGGGCAAAGGCACTCTCTTAACTTTAGTAAATAATTAAAGGTTACTAGGAACTGCCAAACTGGCTGGACCCCCATGTCTATGAGGAGATCTGTTACTTTGAGATGAAATTCCTCTTTTCTCTTTTGTTGACTAGATACTTGCACGTTGGTGTATTTATGTGTTTGGAGTTGCTTCGGTCTTATCTGTATAGTTTGGATAAGAAGAGGTTATCAAAGGTTGCAAGATGCATGGGCGAGGCAGGTTGGGTAACTGGTCAAAACAGAGTATGGGACCAAATGGGTTGGATTGACCCACTCACTTTTGTGTTCAGTTTTTTAATAGTTTTAATGCAGGCCTAGAGCAACTTTTATTTATTGTTTGATGACCCTTTTAGTCACTACTGTCAGACCACTAAGGCCGATTTTCGTCCCTTGACGGGTGGGGTTCTTATGTTAACGTTGCCAAAAGTGTAAAAGACATTCTTAAGTCAACATTGGCAAATAAATCTGAATCTTTGAATAATAAGACACAGTTGTATGTAACAAATATTGACTTTGTGCAACTTCCGGGATCCAACAGTTTGACTCCTTACGCTTCACTAAATTCTCTCATTTGACTTGTTTCACTTGTTTAAAATAAAATCTTAAGGCACCGCCCAAATTAACTCATGCATTTATTAACGGATCATAATTTCCTCTACTAAGATCAAGGGACAACAATTGTACTTGTGGTTGAGGGCAGCAACTTTAGGTGCTTTAAATATGTTTTTGGGGAGGCTGCTGTGATAATACTGATATGTCTAACATAAGTTATTCACACACTGTTCTATATTTAACTACAACAATATCTGTATAATCAAGGCCAAAAACATTTAAAGATGGGCATGGCTCATAGAGGCTTGCTTCAGATGCTTTTGCTGCTACAGTATTTGAACCTTCTCTGATTTTTGTCATCTAATGTCCTGGACCATCTGTGTTAGTTGTTACTGTTGATGGGTCTGTTTTCTCTTGAGGCTGTGCCCTTTGCGTGGTGATAAGGATAGACAGCAGTGTTAATTGATGTCCTGATATTAGAATGGGCACCTGAGAGTCTTGACCCTTCCAGTTTTTTAACTTGATAATATTAAATTTTATAATGTCTCGCTTGTGATGCAACTTAGATGAAATTTATGTAGTAATTTGCTTCTGTTCCTAAATTAATCGATAATGGTACAGTTTATTGTACCAAGTAGCTTCGCTTTCTGATGAGTTTTGAATGCATGAATTTTGGCTTTTGGTTTGGCTGTATTTTATATTGGATAGTTAGCAATTTTATGGTTTCTGCAGATACTCATTCTAGAAATGCTTCTGAAAATGCACAAACTGATGATGTTAATGCTTCCAGCCCTGCAAAGGTGTCGCAGGTATTTATTTCTTTCTATATTAATCTTTGTATATTGAAGTAATTTGGGACATTGACACACTGTTTCTGTTTTTTGTATGCTGTAATTACCTTATTCAGATATATGTAATATTATTTTTGTATATTTCATATACAGAATGATAATGCTTTGGAGGACAAGGCAGGCACAAGCGACTTAATTGATAATCGTGAGTATTTCTTTCTCCTTTTGGCTGTTTGGGTTAGCTCAATAAAATTAGCTTATGCATTGGCTAGAAGCCGTCTCCCTGGAGTTCTTTCTCAAAAGCACCTAATTGAAGGGTTTAATACATGAAACCCACTTAAAATCGTTTGCCGAAGCTTATAGCGTTTTGACAATGCTATTAGCTGATAAGCTGCCTTAATAAGCTAAGCAAAGCATGCCCATAGTTTTTTCGTCTCTTCTTGGTATTTTGGGGTCCAGATTATTGGTACGGATATATATGAATTATTGAATACAAGCTAACGAATAAGCTTACTATGCATAAATTTCAGAGTCAGTAAGCGGGTTGGACCAAGTTGAACATATTTCCCAGCATAAGCCAGGCTCTGTCGAATCAGATAGCCAGAAGGATGATGGTGAGCATTATAGTGAAATATGTTTGTTTCTAGTCCATATGGGGACTTGCTAACAGCCATTCATTTCATAATTTAGGAGATAGTGCTCCAAATTTGAGACCTGTTTCGCCTGGAAAGTTGTACCGGGCTGCACTCTTGAAAAATAGATTTGCTGATACAATATTTAAAGCTCGAGAAAAGACACTCAACCAGGTTAGTTGAAACACCAGCTTCTTATGTTTGTAATGTTACAATGGTCCAGAAAATATTGGTGGCATCTGGACCAGTTTATAGATTAATGGGTATGTGTTATACGTTATCTTTCTATTTCTCTAATGGTCAATACGTATACGTTTTAGACGTGCTAAATGGGTCGTAAGTTTTGCCCAAAGTCTGTCAGTAATGCCTAAACCATCTCATGCATCTTATTTCGAAAAATATATCATTTATATTTTATCTCTCATATTTGAAAGTGTTACTGGCCGGCCCTACCCAACCTCTTATGACTTACCTAACCCAACCCGACCTCTATCCAGAATAGTGTGTTCTGATATCAACAGGTATAATTGATGAATCAGGTTGAAAAGGGGGATCCTGAGAAACTGCGCCGTGAGAAGGAGGAATTAGAAAATCAGAAAAGGAAAGGTTGGACATTTGTTTGACCTTGTTCGTTTTAATAGAACCTGTTTTTGTGGTTGTGATATTGTCAATTGAGTTATGAATTGTTTTATTAACAACCAGAAAAAGCTCGGTTGCAAGCAGCAGCAGAGGCGGCAGAAAATGCTCGAAGGCGAGCGGAAGCAGAAGCTGCATTAGAAGCAAAGCGGAAGAGAGACCTTGAGAGGGAAGCAGCTCGGCAGGCATTGTTGAAGGTATCCGTCCGTCTATACCCTGATCAGAACACAATTAGGAAAATGGGAGTAACATTGTTTCCTATATATTCTGTATAGTACCACGTTGACTACATGAAACCACAAATAAGGGGCTCTTGTGCACACCCTTCACTTTGTGCCATTATGTCAAGCCTACTTAAATATAGCATGGCATGCACATTAACATATGCAGACCTTCATTTTACCCTTACTCTTTACACACGTATATTAGGCATGTGAAAGTGGAAGTCTTATTTGTTTGTGTGGCATAACCGGCGGGTTGGGTAATGCTCCAAAACAGGTTTTGGTTGACAAGTTAATTTATAACGGTTCAATCTGGCTTTCGCCTGGTTGATTTTTCATGAAGAACTTCAGTAGTCGTTGTACAGGGGCCACCCAAGTATTCTTAAAGTTACACTAAGGCCACTTGTAATGTTTTGTTATTTCGGCCGCCTTTGGTGCAACTGTTATGTTATAATATTTGGTTGGCCTTAGTGTAACCTTTTGAGTAAATGGGTGGTCTATGTGTACATTTCTCTTATAAAAACTATTGTTTAGTACACTGTATTTATTACATATTTAAAATTGTATAGCATCTTAGTTATGGATATTAATAAGTTTACAATCAGTGCAAATGTACAATAGGTGAGTAAATAAGTATTTAAAAGGATGATAAAAGTAAATATGTAACTTTTTTCTTGAAGAACATCAAAGAAAAGAGTCATGGACTATTTCAAACTTGAATTTTGCAATCATTGTCCATCTATAAAATATTGTGACCAAGAAACACATGGATAAAACAGCTACTTAGGTTGAGCTTACATTTGGAACTAAACCAGACTGAACCGATCCAAAGCTGAAAGGTAGAAAACTTGAAATTGAAAATCTACATGTAATAATGGTTAGGTGCAAAGCAGACTGAACTGAATAAATATCTGGGTTTGTAATTAATTAAAAATTACATAGGTATTCTGAATTTTTTTTATTAAAAATACGGAGTGACCGATGGTTGAGTTTTAGTTTTGAACTGGACCTGATTGAATGGAGCAGTCGTTAAGAAGTCATTGGTTCTAGAACCCATACCAAGCATAGCTAGTTATGGTCTAGTTTGGCCTGTTACTATTTGGTTGTCCTGACTGAGTTTTGTGTATCCTTGAAGCGAGCTTTTTATGATCCCATAAGTTTTTCATTTCAGATAATTCCTTTAGATGATTGTACCAATAACTAGGCCTTGGGTTACATGCCCTTGCGTTGACTATGAGTATTTACTATATGCAAGAAACATACAAGGGGTATTTATGTAATGCTGTTAATGTGAGAAGATTTTGGAAGATAAAATAAGACAGTATTGAACAGGCACAAAAGAAGAAATGCATGGCTTAATTAAAGAGTAATTTGAGTGTGCCAAGATGTTCTCCCTATTCGATGACATGCTCAAGTAAAGTTATTATTTATATTTCGTCGTGTTTGACCCAAGAAACTGAAGTTTTGACCAGTGTGGAACCTGATCATAAAATATCAATATTAAAGTCAAAAGAACTTGTTTAAAGCAAGAACTCTTTATTTGTTTGTGCAGATGGAGAAGACGGTTGAAATTGACGAGACTTCACGATTTATTGAGGACTTAGAAATGCTGAGAACTGTGAATCCTGAGCAATTGGCGATTTCAGTAGACGAGACAAGTCCTGATCATGGCTCACTGGACGCGTTAGGCAGCTTCAAGTTTGGGGCTAGCAATCCGTTAGAACAACTTGGCTTGTACATGAAGAGGGATGAACACGAAGAGGATGATGGTGAGCTTGAGCTACCTACTGTTGTTCCAGGTGGGATCAATATGGATGTGGAGGAAGGAGAAATTGATTAAAGTTTATTTAGTTATGGTGTTAGAATATCTAGTATGATCTTCTATGTATAGAATGATGATTGCTGGCTATTCAGCGTCGTCGAAAGCTGAAAAAAAGAAACAAAAAGAATGAAAATTAAATGAAGAAAAGTAATTTATAGAATGATGATAAACATTCATTTTCAGTTGTGGAATCTATCTTTCTTTCTGCATATGTGAATGGTTGTTTTGTAGTTGGTTCTATTTTGTTTTATAATTTGATTGTTGTAACTACTGTAAGATGATATCTACTATACTTTTTCACATTAACTGACGACTCTTCTCTTGCTTGGTTATGTTGTGTTCTCATTATGCAAAAAAGCTTCAGTCTAAATTTGCACAAATACTATGGTAAATGTTCAGGCTAAGTAGGTTAGTTTGTTAAGGTGGTAATGGTAGGATTCAATAAAAGGTTGTCATGTGTCCAACAACCACTAGCAGGAGTGACCATCGGCAACAACCGTGACCGTATATATAGATATCTGGTACCTTGTCACTAACCAAGTTGGTTGCTGACGATACCTGATCACTGATTTGACCAATTAGTGCAAGTTACTGATATGACCAATTGGTCACTGACCAAGCTGGTTGCTAATCATATCCGGCGGCGACCAATCAACTCCAGCAACGACCAATGAGTTCCGTTCATTTACCATCGTGTCATTGTCTTTAAAAATAGAAAAATTTCAACTTGACGGTTCAAATATTTTCCTATCATTACCCTCATAAGAAACTCAACTACAATAACGCTCTCCTAAATGTTTATTTTCATTTTCTTAAAAAAAGTTTCTTAATATGAGCAAGCTGAAAAGGTCAATTCAACACGATAAAATATTAGTAAAACTATACTATATACATATGTTATAGTTGTTTCCTAAATTAATTAATAGACTATAAATGTCAAATATAATACTTGTTTTTTGTTTTCTTGTAGTTTTACTTCTCATATGTTCCCACCCAACTTTTTTGTTTGCCTTTCAGGGTGTGCGAAGTGGTTGACTGTCCAAAATCACTTATAGAGACTTAAAAAATGTGAACAAATTGGTAAAATGTGTTTTAATACGTAATTTTTGGGTTTTTAGTTTTTTATTTTTATTTTTTCAATCAAATGTACATGAATGTTCACATATGAATGAAGTCAATCACATGTGAAAAAATGTATAATTTAGTAGTTCTCGCAGTTCTCACATTTTATTTGGTTCTCATTTGAACCTGAACCTAAAAACATATATATATATATATATATATACTAAAGGAGAATAGAAGCTTGCTCTAGAATTTGCCACGTAGGCAAAATGCCACATGGCGACCTCTCATAGTTTTAATATAAATTATTATTATTATTTAAATTTAAAAGATAAACCTAAAAAATAGATTTAGATAGAGGTAGATAATATTTGAATAGAATATTAATAATTAAAAAATCTATGAATCATACTCAAACACTAATTGAAAAATAATATTAAACAATTAAACTTATAAAAATTAGATAACTTATATTGCCGTGCATCGCACGGGTTTAAACCTAGTATATATATACATATATATAGGGTGGGGATCAAAAAGGAAGCAAAAAAATTAGAGAAGGAGGGAAGCAAATCTCAACTTTTGATTTCATCAGAAATGAATTTTAAAAATCATAAATAATTTCAAAATTTAATATTCATCACAAATGAATGTTAAAAACATTTATTTATGAAAAAATTAACAGCTAAGATTTATTTATCTCCTTCTCCAAAATTTGAAGCTTCCCTACGAATCATTTCCTTATATATATAGTTTACTCAATTTAATTAACAAATTCTTTAATGATCGTAACGTAATAACAAATGTCAACGGATAAAAACTCTGCTGACACTACATCGTTATTAGATAATAATAATAATAATATATATTATTATTTTTATTTTATAATAAAATTATCTAATTCAAACACCTTTCAAATTTGACGTTCTTTCTTTGGCGGCGTTTGAGTGTTTGACTTTTTTATTAACTCCCACCGCTCGTCTCTCACATTTATAGATTCTTTCACATTGCTCTCCAATTTCATAAAAAATAGCTTCAATTTTATCTCAATGATGGATTTCTTCACAAACCTAATTTCATCATCACTCCCACACTTTTTCACAATGTTTCTCACAATTTACATAACCGCACAATCAATCGTTTTCCGTAACTGGAGCCCTAAGATCCGACCCGACTCCGCTAGCTGTTTAATCTCACTTGCTCATGGTACCCCTGCCGTGTTCCTTGCAGCTCACGCAATCTATTCAAACACTAACCCTAGTAATTTCGCATCATTCAACACTCGATCACAAAACACCGTTCTTGAATACAGCATTGCTTACTTCTTAATGGATCTTTCTCATTATTTGATTTATAATCCTACTGATTTTATATTCATTGGTCATCATTTAGCCACACTTTTTGTTTTTGTCACGTGTCGGTTTTTCGTGTTACATGGTGCTTATGAAGTTTTGATTTTGCTTGTGTTGGCTGAGGTTACGAGTTTTTTTCAGAACGTGTGGACGTTGGCGAGTGCGAGAAAGGGTGATTCTGAATTTGCACATAAGGTGTTTGATAAAATTTCTGTTCCGTTTTATGTGGTTTATTCTGTTGTTAGAGGTTTTGTTGCACCGGTTTTTGTTTATAAGATGGTTGAGTTTTATTCGAGTGGGGTTGCGGATAGTGTTGTGCCTAGGTGGCTTTGGGTTTCTTGGATTTCTGTTGTGGTTATGGCGATTTCGGTTAGTATACTTTGGATTATTAATAATTGGATTCAGTTGTATAGAGAAAGAATGCTTAGGAATGAAACAGAGAAGAAAATTAGGTAGAAAAATGAGTGAATGACTTGTAATGTATACTGTAATTTTATCAATTATATATATAGATGCATATCAAAGAGATTTGTATGTCAAGTTTCTTGCTTTTATTTGAAATAAAACTGTGAATGTTACTTATGCTGCTTTGTATCAGGATAGATACTAGAATAGCTATTGTATTATGTTGAACATATGATGCAACATACAAATAAACGGATAATACAAGAGGAGTGAATTAAATAAAACATAGAACTCACACAAAGAAATAGGGAACTAATGATATTTTACACAAAGAAACGCAGATGGTATTTATCTTTGCAGATGGTTTCCATGGTAGGCAAACCCCTTCATGGGTTCTTTATGCTGTTATATTTATCTGTTTCCTAAGTTGAAAGATGATTAATTGTAGAACTTATAATGCTTGGCTTGCTTTATGATATTTTGAAGTCCTCCAATGGGAGATAGAATCATCAAACACAGACCGAAAAAGATGCAAATCTGAGAATTAAATGTCTGGTTTAGTTGTCTTTTCTTGCTGTCAATAAAAGAAAGGAGATATATGAAAATTTTGGGATCAAACATAGTAACATACCCAATTAGTGCACCAAGATAAGCTGAACTTCTTTGGCTTGTAGATGGCAAGCCACATTATGCATGGGAGCTAATGAAAACAAATAGTTAGTGCAACAAGAAATTAGTAAGTGTTTAATGAACCCCGAAAGTGTCTATAAACAGAAAGTCTATAATGTTGTAGACATGCTTACAAAATAAGTTGTAGGGGCAAATGCAAAGCCTCCAAAGAAACCAAGTAGACCTCCAAAGAAAGGGAAGGTTATCCCAACAAACATTGTGAATGTTGAACCCAAATAAAAGATCAGTCAATGACCCTTTAATAAAAATTACTCAAAATGCATTTCCATAAACGCAGTATCATAGTTAATCGAGGCAGTTACTAACCTACATAGATATTACGTGAGACAAAACGCAGGGACCTGGTTGGTTTGAATTTCAACTTCTTCAAGGTCTCGATCATATCAAAGACTGGCATTGCATAAATCTGTTAAAAGTCATACATTAGTGAGCATTATATAGGAAAACTTACTAATGAAGAGTGTTGGCATGTAGAGACTGTTGGATGCAGGATGAGACACTGGTAAATAATATGACCCAAACAAATTACATGGCCATCTCTATCATATCGACGCTTCTTAGTAATACTGAGTGGAAGGCATGTGAATTGGTCGGTAGAACAGTTTGTGAAACAGAGTTACTCTGTTTATGGTTTCTTGTGATATCTGTCCATTTCAACAGAATTGAACAAAAAATATATATATATATACAAAACTCGTCAAACTGATCTTTCAAAAATAGTTTAAGCGGTTGGGTCCACTAATTTGGCAGGTTTTTGCAAAATTAACCGAGCTTACTAGGTTGAACATTTTTGGGATGTTAATTAGCTAAACCGATCAGTCCATATCCCTACTGAATACAAGTTGAATCTATTAAAAAGAAAAATTATTATACCTGATAGCTGCCAATAACATGGATGACCACGAACATGTTAGCAGCAGCAATAAGCCATTTAGGCTTCTCTAGTGAAATCAAAATGTTATCAGCAACTTCATTTCCAAACATATAATATCCAATTAAAGCAACTGGGAAATAACACAAAGCAACCACTATATAAGCCACAACCACACCCTTCCACATTGGTCCCTTGGAAGGCTTCTCAGGTGTTGAAGGGATAGTTGCCTGGATCTCCAAAACAACATTGTGACCCGCATATGCAAATGCCACATCACCCAAAGCCGTGAGAAAGTTGAAGGTCGTTTGTTTTGGGGTCGTTGCTTTGTATCCATACTGTACATTCTGTTGCATCCCCTTGTGAATAGAAGCCGACCAAGCAATAGTGGAGTAACTGTTAGGTAAAAAGCACTTCCGTTAGTTGGGTAACGTTTGGTAGTAATGAATCGCTAGAGGGATGTAAAAGCTTACGTTAAAGACATGACAGCAGCAGCCAGTGAGACCCCAGAAATAGAGTTGAAGTTTGGAAGATGAGAAAGTATGAAATGAACTGAAGCAAAGATCATAATGAAGAACGATGTTTTGATCTTTACACAATCTTCACAAACAGTTTCGTGGAATTTTTTCAAAGATGTCCCTCCAGTAACCATGTAGACTATGTTGACACCCACTTCACAGATCAACTGTTGAGGCACCACAATGTATAAGCCAAGCTTTTCACCAAATGCTTCTTGGCCTAATTCATGGTACCTATCAAACCGTTTTCCAGGTACCATTTCGTGCATTTCAACCATCTGCCATAGTGTGTATAAAGTTATTACCCATGACAGAATAAGTATAACCACACCAGGTCCCCTGTATACAAAATCATTGAATGCTGTTAGTATGAAGAGAAGAAATTTTGATACAATACGAAGAAAGATATATATATATATATATATATTTATAGCAACTACTGAAATAATTCTGTACACAGGGACAGATCTATATGATCCTTTGGGTATGCACACACATATGGCACACACCTTAAATGTTCATTGGTATCGTCTTGTGGTTTCAAGAACAAAGATTTAAAAAATATTATTCTAGTAGTACCCAGATAAAAAAAGACTTTTAGGACAGTGAACATATGATATAACCTGATCGGAACTCTTGGATTTTTCCCACGTTACATTTTTACGTTGATATGTGCTTTTTATTAGAAAGTCGTACTAGTAAACTGTGTGTTGGTTTTTGAAGTAGTACCATCCGAGATTTGACATGGGGAAGACTCAACACTCCAGCGCCAACCATGGCGGTGACATTGTGGAAAGCAGCATAATACCATTTTGCATTTCTTGATGAAGTGATTGGAAGCCAATCGTCTATTGCTTTCTGCTCGGCTGTCTTTTCATCCTGTTATCACATAATTATAAAGACAAGAAAGGTAAATATTAATGCCATCTTCTTTTTATGTTACACTAAGTCTACATGTATGCTGTCTAGTCATAAATAGTTAGATACAACAAGTAGATATATCCTTTCAAAATCACTTTCTGCATCTTATTTAGTCAATGCACGCTTTTTGTTCATAGAAATCTTTTTTGATTGATATTTTTCTAAGGAAAAAAATTATCTGCTGGATTAGACAAACTTTAAGGAGATAAAAGAATAGCCTCGTAAAAGCCTTACAACATTGAAAGATTCTTTATTTTGATCTTTTAGGTCAACACTCGACTTCAGATCGTCTGTACTTTGAGTTCCCATTTTTATGCACAATGAAGTAGAGGCAAAACAGAAAATGGGAAGGGTAGACGCGGTTATTTAAGTACGGGTCACTTGGAAAACATAAGAAACATCTGTCCATAAAAGACAACTTGCCGGCCGTTTATTCTGTATTTTGCAGGCCGTCTGTTCTAAAGTCTTAATGATCTTAATCAAACAAGTATTTGGAAACTGCATTTTATGTCTTTTTCGTAAGCGTCAAATGTCCCATCCTTTTTTTTTCTTTTGGAAAGGCAATGAACTCACACACCCCAATACGAATATATACATTTTTCCACCAATATATACGTAAGTCCACCTCTGTACTTGAACCCACAACCTCATGGTTGGAGGGTCACCTCGATACCACTAGTTCAATGGCCTTCTGGTCACATCCGTATTTTCTGGAATTGAAAGTGAAAGATGAATACGATATTTTCTATAACATTTTGAACCAATATTTTGATGCACTTTATCCAAAAATGTTGTACAATAGACAACATAAGACTTTATTGGGTCACCTTGGTAGAGCTGAAATAAATTTCAGTAGCAGATGTTTCTTATGTGTAGCAACATATCCAGCCAATTCTTAAGTGGACAGATTATATAAAACAGCAACCTGGTTTTATTTAGAGTCCGTTTTAAGTAATGAACTCTTTTTAAACAGAGAATAAGAACCTATTTCTAACTATTTATATTTTAGCCGTTTAGTAGAAATAGGTAGCTATATTTAGAGGTACTACAAGGGGCAGCTGTCCCTTTAAGGAAATTTCAAATCATATAAATAAAAAATTATTATTATGGGTACTAATGACATTTTATAATTTTTGCCCCCTCAAACAAATAGAAAACAGAAACAAACAAAAAAAAGAAAAAAAAAAAGAAAAAAAGAAAAAACATTGCCCCCACAATAATAGTAACCTAGCACGCCCGTGGCTATATTCTATAGAAACACGAAAGTAGGTTCCCTGCATGTTGTAAATCTGATCGATGGAGACAAGTTAAGAAAGATTGATTATACATTCTATTTGTTCGTATCATTGGAGCATATCACAAGTGAAGCTGGAAAAGACAGATTTGCAGTATATAAACACTGAATATAATTCTGACTTGGGGGTAGAATTCACATCTAGAGATTCAAGTCTAAACATGTATATAGGTATGCACAAACAACTTCGAAGTAAAAAAAATAAACGAAAAAGAGGCTAAAATGTCTGCCGATAAGTTCTACGATCAATCTTGTGGCTGTGACAGCACTCTTCTTCTTATAAACACTCTTAACAAAGCCCGAATAATGATACTAGTATCATTACAAGCTTCCTGGACTTATATTCAGGCTAAGTCCTACATGAAACTGCAACTCAACGCTTATGAGAAAAACTCGTAGGTTTTGGCTTGAACGATGATCGACCTTAAACCTCCGATAGGTGATAAGACCATCAAAGAAACTCCAAATACGATACATATCTGAAATTTAGTGAAGCAATGTTATATAAATAATCAACACGTATCGAAAAGAAAAGTTGAATGTTAGATTATAGATAATTACATACCCAGTTAGTAATCCACGATAAGCTCCATTTTTTGGGTTTATAGATGGAAAGCCACATGATGCAAGGCAACTGAATGATCAAGATCAACAAATTCAAGATTAAAACCATAAATCGAGTATAAGATAAAAACAAGAATCAAGAATCGAAGAATTTGCTTACGAAGTATGTTGTTGGGGCGAATGCAAATCCTCCAAAGAAACCAAGTAGTCCACCAAAGAAAGGGAAGCAGATACCTATGAACATTGTAAGTGCTGCAAATGTAGGAAGAAACAATGAGTAAACCCCACGAATATTAACTATTACCGGTCTTGGTAATATAATTTATGTTTTCTTACCAACATAGGTATTTCTCGTAATAAAGCGAAGAGTAAAACTAGGAGTGAAGTTCAACTTCTTTACCAACACGGTTTCAATCATGTCAAATACCGGCATTGCATATATCTACAAAACAGATAAACAAATTTCTTTTAGATATTATTAGTAACGATAACGGTGACACGAGATCCATTAGTTCTAGGTAGCAAGTTAGCCCAATAACTTCTGAATCAATATTAATATTCACCTGGTAGCTACCAATGACATGAACCACAACGAACAAGTTAGCCATGGCAATTAGCCATGTGGGCTTACTCAAACTGATAAGAATGTTATCTGAGACTTTATTTCCATACGCGTAATACCCAATAAGAGCAACTGGAAAATAGCATATAGCAACGACTATATAAGCAACAACCACTCCCTTCCACATAGGACCCTTTGAAGGCTTCTCAGGGGTCGATGGAATGGTGGCTTGAATTTCCAACACCACGTTGTGACCAGCGTATGCAAAAGCAACATCACCCAACGCACTAAAGAAGTTAAACACGGTCCCAATTGTGCTCTTAGCTTTGTATCCATATTGTACGTCTGGTTGCACTCCCTTTTTCAAGGCAGCTGTCCATGCAATGGTCGAGTAACTGCATCGTAACCATAGTATTAGTTGTTAGAACGAGTTGTAGAATATAGCGTTTGGGTGTGCTTCCACTTTCATCTTGTATAACCTGGTAACCGGGTATTTGAGTGTTTGGCAGGTTCTGATTGTTATGAAATTAAAAGGCAAAATGACCAAAAAATGGTTTCTTGTGAATTAGGAATAAAAGTCAATCTTATTAGCTTTGAAAAAGAAGTAAACAAGTAAATTCTATCTTATCCTTAAATAATTTATTTTGTTATACTTGATATGAAACTGGTTAAAACTGCGTTGAACATATCTAATATTGGTTATTTGAATACATGGCAATATTAGTTTATCCAAGCAAAAAACACTATAGGAAAGCAAAGGCAAATTGAGGGGTTAAGTTTGTAAATATTTAAAACTTGGAGGTCGGCCACACGATGTAAATTCTTGTTAAAAAAATACCCCTAAAGGGACCTAACATTTATGCAGTCAACTGCACAGATGTTAGTTAGCCCAATAACTGATTAGGAAACTCGCAGTATTTATATAATTAATTCTAAAATGTAATATCATTTTATGTTGAGTACCTGAGGGACATGACAGCAGCTGCCAACGACACTCCAGAGATGGAATTGAGATTGGGAAGATGGGAAAGAACAAAATGCACAGACGCAAATATCATGATGAAATAGGTAAGCTTGATGTCTTTACAGCTATCTTCGCAAACCAAATCATGAAATTTCTTCAAAGATTTTCCTCCGGTAACCATATAAACAATGTTCACTCCGACTTCAACAATAAGTTGTTGTGGAACCACAATATAAAGACCAAGTTTTTCCCCGAAAGCATGTTGACCGAGCTCATGGTATCTATCAAATCGTTTCCCAGGTACCATTTCGTGCATTTCAACCATTTGCCATAATGTGTATAGAGTCACAACCCATGATATTACTAAAACTGCAACACCAGGACCCCTGTGCGTTTTTGTCACGTATTAGTATTATTATTTTCATACGTTATGTGTAAATATTAATGAGACAGTGGTGGTCAAAAAAGGGATACTGACCATCCAAGGTTCGACATTGCATACGGGAGACTGAGAACACCGGCTCCAACCATGGCAGTAACGTTGTGGAAGGCCGAGTACCACCATTTTGCATTCCTGGATGACGTAATTGGTAGCCAGGCATCAATGGCTTTCTCCTTTTCGGTTCTGTTGTCAACCTGTTCATATCATTGGAATTGTTCGGTTTTAGTACTCTAAATTCAAATTTACAAATACAAGTTTATCTAGGGCCAAAGACGGAGATAAAAAAATCTTCCGATCGAGTCCAAAACTAAAACTTAGTATATAAAATCAGCGGGTTCATAACGAATAATACTAAAATGGTACTCCGTACTAAAGTTCACACAAAATTCAAGGGATATTTTTTCCTAGCGGGGTCGAGTGGATCCCACTCGAAACCGTCTAGCTCCCTCCTTGAAAAGGGGCATTGAAGTTTGGTGGATATTTCACATCTATACCTTGAAAAAAGTGGTATTTATTTTGATGTAGAATAAATAAATGTGTACACCTATATATTATCCTTTTGTTTTAAGTTCAGTTAATGCAACAAACAGGTTATTCATTTTACTATATTTCATAGGGGGTTAATTCGTACTTGTTTTAATATGAAAACCTTTTAATACAAAACATTTTTCATAATCATTTTTTTGCAAAGCAGATAGATAGATATACAAAAGTCTATATGCGTTGTTGGTGCATGAAAACCGATCATTTATCAATGAACCCTAATACTTAAGATTTTATTAAGTTTAAGTAATTTGTCAGAATGATACAAGAACATCATAACAAGACGAAATGAAACCATACAAGGCAAAACAGTTAAAGAATCAAGATAATAATATAACAAATGTTTAAAAAGTACGGTGACTCAACGCAAATAAAGACGAAGAAAACAAAAGGACAATCATGTTGTTCATTTTATCTTATTAGCATAGCAAGTTAACCATATCATAACCTGATAAATATTTAGTAAAACTTATAGTATTCGATATTCGGCATTTATAGTGAGGATAGATACCTTGTTATCACCATATTGTTGATCTTGTGTGGCTATGGTGTTATCGCTAACCATTTTCGACTCGTTAAATCAAAAAATGGCCAATACCGATGCTTGGGAAACAGATTATGAGTCGAAAAGAGTGAGATTTGAGTTTTTGGGTGTTATTAAGGTGCATATATATAGAGGAAGTAATACAGCCACTTTTGCACATGAAAGTCAATTGTAGTTAGCTGTTTCCAGGAAGCCGTTGTTTAGATTCATGTGCTGTCTTTGGGTCAACGGTCTTAAAACCAATCATAATCATCAAAGATGCAAATCGAGTACTAGTTTAATATTTCTTTTTTATTATTATTAATTTAATGAAACAACTGTAGGGTGATTGAGAAAAATACGGCTATTTTTATGTAGCATCTTGTTTTGGTCACTAACGTTTAAAAACGTTTCATTTGAAATGTTGCGTTTAGTTGATCTGCTTCGTTTCATTTTAAGTGTCCGTATAATTACTCCTGTTAGTTTCAAAAATGTTGTTCAAATGTAAAAAACTATTAAACTTTTCATTTTACCATCATTTTACTTTCATTTAATTATGACTATATTTAATTCAAACTTGCTTTAAATATATGAGTGAAATTAATATATATTCAATATATCTTAAATTAAAGAAAAATTATTAGGGAACAATTATTATGGAACGAAAGAAAGTATTAGAGCATCCAATCGGTCTTAGCCGCAGTGTCAGTTGACGTTTCACAGTGGTGGGGAATGTAAACGGGAAACTGGGATGTGGGTACCGGTTTTATTCTTCTCTTTTCCTTTATCAATACTTGATGTACGGGCATAATAGCATGATGTACAGTTTTTTAGTGTGAAAAATTAAAAGTGAACGGTAACTATTAGTACGAAAGTGAAAGTGGTGAAAAGTAATTCAGGTAAAAAATCGATGTTCAATAGCAGAGAACGGATGCTCTTATCATGAATTAACTAGTACCAGTCAAAGTCTCGCGTAATGCGATGGTTATGAAAAGACAATATGATAATGATCGATAATGATAGTCATCTTAATAATAATGATTGTAAACTTTTAATTCAATTTTATTTATACTTTATGTTATCAAAATAATTGTATTTTAATTATTATTTATTTTATATATTAAATAAAAATAATTACGAAGTGTATAAGCTAAAAAAAGTAATTAACGATAGGTTGATTTGATTTTTAGTTTCTATATCTATTAATGAAAGGGGTAAAATGTAATTTTTAATCCTTCAATTTTTTAACATTAAACCTTATACCTTAAATATTTTATAAGAATTTAATATTCCTAAAGTTACAAAATGTACGATGAGTTTCAAATTATGGTTGCCAAACTAGGAGTTGATATATATGGTAAATATGTGCTTTTAAAATTGCCTAATTTATGTCATAGTGGTGACAAAATTAACGAAAATAGTTATAATTTTACCCATTAAAACATCAATTAAATTCACCATCCTTCATACACGGACATAGGTACGTTGAAAGTTAAGATAGTCGTAACTATATGTTAACCATTCGTTATAAGAAGTATCTTTCTGTGGGTTAAAAAAAATTATTATATCAGTTCTTCTAGTAACTTCAAATCCTGAATTTACCGCTACCTTCTTACCTTTAAAAAATTATCGTCATATACGTAGACCTTATAACATACATTCAACACGTACCGCGTAGTATTTCCCCTTTGTGTATTTGTTTTGTCATTCGATTGTTAATTTACGAGTCCAATGCTTACACGTATCATTTCACATGTAAATCTCCGACCAAAATGTTTATTTAAATAAATGTATGAAAGGTTAGGCTTATTAAACTCTTTGCGATGCTATCGATGATCATGACACATTGTGAACATATAAATTGTCCCAATGAAATATATTATTGAATATACTATCAAAATGTCAAATGTTAAATGATGAGTAATTACAGGCGAATAATGGTAGCGTACTAAATTCGTTACAACGCAACTTTCTATGAATGTATCTATTGAAATAATTAAAAGTCCCCATTTAATATTGATTTCTACATAAGATAAAACGTTTTACATTCATTTAACCATTTGAACGCCATAATGTGAAAAGAATTTGAGAAAATAATAACAGCAGAAGTTAACGGATTATCTAAGAATCAGATATATGTGATAGAGTGTAAATAATGATCTTATCAGTTGACTTTGAAAGTAAACTTGGGTTCCTTTTTAATAAAAAATTCAACCTGAAATAAGATAAATACATAGGATTTAGACAGTTTGATATATTACAAGACTACTATTTGCCACAAGATAATAATTGATATCGCCACATTAATTAAGTCGGTAAAGAAACTATATATGCATACAAATAACATTCAACAAACATACAAACAATTACCTAATTAATGTATAACAATTACCTAGATATATATATTTATATATATACTAGAAAAATACTCGCGAAATATAGCGGGAAATATTTATTAGTTTCACATTAATTAGATATGTAGTATTATATTTTCTGAAATATTTTAAAAATCAAAAACTATATTATAATATACGAAAAATATTTTGTAAGTGGGAAAATCACTTTTTTACAAATTTTCAAAAAAAAAAAATTGTAACAAAATAATCAAAAATTAAATATCTCATAATATGTCATTTCAAGCTCGATAATCGGGTTGCAAGTTGCGAGTGCCGGATTTCGAGTTCTTAATGGACATATTGGGAGTTGTGAAGTCATTTGTTGAGTATAGAGGTTTAAGTTTCACTAATTTTTTATTTTTAGTTTGTTTTATTTTTTTTGTATTTTAATATTAAACATTATCTACAGTAAATGGTAATTCTAAAAAACAACTCAAATGCATCATATAATATAATAGTCTATCTACACTAATATATAATATATTTCAATGTTTATAGATATAGACAAGTTTAAGTTAAAATAGAATATCATATATTGATTAGTTTATGGTTTAATAATATTTGTATTAATAAAAATTTAAAAATTAATAGTTATGAATATATTAATTAAATGTCATAAATTAATTAGTTTATAGTTTGATAATGTTTGTATTAATAAGAACTTTAATAATTAATAATTAGGGGTATGTTAGTCATTTTTATAAATTTTTCAAAAAACTCTTAATTATTATATGAATAAAATAGTAAAATCTATTATAAAGAAAACGTTAAAATGTATTATATATTAGTACACATATATTTACACACGAGTGAAATTTGTAATATGTGAGCATTTTAAAGACTTGATGTTTCTTTGCATCCGCGATTGGTAATGGGCTTTGAATTGATAGACATAAAAGATAGAAAATGGATATATAGATAGGGAAACCGTTGCTTTAATCTTTAGAATTTAGTCTTGGTTTTATTTTAGAAATTTAATAATAATTAAAAGTAATAAAAATTAAAAAGAGAAAATGTAATAAAGAAGAAGGAGAAAAGAAAGTACGAGAAAGATGGAGTGTGACATGTAAGCTAAACTCTCACAACTCCAACTACATTGAGGGCTATTTTAACCTTTCGACCCTAATATCAACACCCATCCTCTCGTACCAAACACTTACTATCATATCTTAACCTAAAACCATACCTAAAAAGCTTCAAACAAACGCCCCCTATGGTCAACAGATTAGAACCTTATATTTGAACCATATGAACACTTAACGACCCACAAACCAAATTGAATTAAAAAAACACATTCTCCTTTTGAGGTCTTGAACCATTTTCTGTGAAAAATTAAATAACTGAACTATCACTTCAGTATTATCTTAGCATTTTTTCAGATCAACTTAATAAAGATTGAACATTACCAATAATAGATTGAAGACAGAACTTTTTTAGACTCTACTATCTATTTAATATTTGTTTTCAATTAATACAATTAAAATTATGATTTTAAAACATAAATTTAAATTAAACACATTCATTAAAAATAAAACATTACATTAATTAATTTAAAAAGAACATTAAATTAATCATAAAAAAATGTTACAATTAAACAATTAATTGTAAACAACTAGTCTAATCGTCGTCCTTGTCCTCGTTTTCGGGTGGTGGTTGTGGTTGGAAATGGGAAATATAATCGCATTTCTTTTGCTCCCTAGCATTGAAGAGCATCTCTTGATCGTCGGGTGGCAAGTTTGTTGGTATTGGTATAGTCAGAAACTGAAATGCTTTGAACATTGTTCGTTTATCTGCGAGTATTGTTCGTTTCCTCGCTTCCTCCCCTATTGTTTCCATACTCTTTCATTGAATTCTTGCGGATGTAATAAGTTCTTCTCGGGCGTCCTCACTCGACTTTTGGTCAGACCTTTTGGACAGTGGATCGGTTCGTTTTGAAATAAATTTTGCATCGGATTCGTGTTCGGGGTGTATCATCTTCATCACGATTGATTGGACGGTAATCTTCTTCTTCCATTGGACGTTTGTTGCACATAACACCTTAGGGGAAAAGAACTTCGGAAAATCCTTTAAAATGCGCTATGTCTCCTCGTAATTAAAGTTCTTTTTTTGTTGTTGTTTGAATTGCTTACGGGCATTCAACATTATGTCTACGTCCTCATTCCCACTTTCTCACATTTCTTCAAGTTTTTTGTAGATGGCACTAAAAACTTGTGGTTAGTTGACCCATTCCCCGTTTGGTCTCAACTATTGATTTGTTTTTAGACATGATGATGTTTCACAAAGACTCACTCGTTTGTTAATTCCCTTGCATAACATTTATAGAAGCGCCGATCCACCGTTCCTCCAAGATTATACTCTCTTCTTTGCTCCAGAATACTTTGTTACCTTTCTTTTTATTTTCTTTTTGTGGTTTCAATTCGGGTACGAATTCTCCTTCGTCTTCGACAACGAGTGCTAGTGTTTGGATGTTGTGGAATTGATTTTGGGTTAGTGTTGTTTGGGGGTATTTTCTGAATTATGGGTATTGTTCGAATTGTGGCTATTGACCGAATTGTTGGTATCAGTTGAATTATTGTTGTTGTGCTGCTTGATGATACATATTTTGATGGATTTCGGCTCGTGGGTCGTCGGGTGGGATTGAATACGAATTAACAGTAGGTAGGTATAGAGCAAAAACCATTTGACTTGGGGAAGGATTGCTCGATTGAGGTGCAGAAGAGTTTCGTAAAGTTTATGTTTTTTACAAAAATCATTTGAATTGTAAAGGGTGATTTTGAAATATGAGTTTGTGAAATATAATTCATATTAACCGTTTATTTTTATAAAACTTCTAAATGTTGGAACTTGCTCTAAAATTGGGAAGTATTTGATCCCACATAGGAGCAATAACAAAATGAAAGTCTCCTTATAAGTCTATACCTCTAACCAATATCAATTTGGGTAAATACTTAGACATGGGCTTGGGTTAGTTGGTGTGGATGAAATAGGGCTAAAATGCTTGATAATTATATATATATATATATATTAAATGGTCAAAAGATGGGCCTTGGGGCCATTGGGGTCTTGTGATAAGTTTGAATTCGTTTTTAAGTCACATGCTTGAATTGAATTTAGTTAAAACGGTTTTCTTTTGTTGAAGGGTTATGACTATTTTTCAACAGTCACACATTTTCAAAGGAAACGACACTTCATGAAAGATTGTGTCATTTGAGATCATTCATATATATTTGCGATCATTTAGAGACAAACATACGGAACTCATAATACAGAAACAACAACACATATTCATCCATCACGTTTTCAATTAGATCCAATAGATTCAAGTTATCAACTTGATTAGATTGTTGTCTCCTCTAGACATGTGAAATTTCTGTCTTAGGACACTGCGATTGTAAGCCTCAATCTTGTTTCTAGAGTCGTCAATCATTGAATCAAAGTTAGTTTCATCATTTCATGATTCTTTAATATCATATGTATTGATATATTGTACGAATTATATACATATTTATTCACACTGCATGTTTATGTTATTATTATTCTAATTGTTGTTTTCTATTTCCTAAGAATCTAAGACATAAATTTTTCGAAAAGATGGATCAAAACATACCCAAATCTCATGTGGAAAAACCCGAGAAATTCGAAGGGTCTGATTTTCGTTGATGGCAACAAAAGATGTTGTTCTATTTAACAACACTAAAAGTAACCAATGTTCTCGCAGATCCAGAACCTGTGTATCCAAATGGAGAAGGGCAGAATGTTCCCACGGAGGCACAAATGATAGACTATGAAATGCATGTTTCATTTCGGAATCATAATGAATACAATTGTAGAAACTATATTCTGAATGCGTTTGATGATTCTCTCTATGATATTTATTCAACCTTTGTATCTACAAGGGAGATTTGGGAATCATTGGAAACAAAATACAAAACTAAAGTGGCCTGTTCTAAACGATATTTTGTGGGAAAGTTTCTGAATTTCAAGATGAGTGATACGAAATTGGTTGTTAAACAAGTGGAAGAACTCCAAGTTATTATTCACGAATCGGAAATTGAAGGCATGGGCATTAACTCCAATTTTCTGGTTGGTTCTATCATTGAAAAATTGCCTCCATCATGGAAGAATTTCAAGTTGTATCTCAAACATATCACCGATGATGTGAGCTTTGAACAACTTGTACTTAGAATCCGTGTTGAAGAAGACAATAGAATGAATGAAAGGTTGAGGCAAATTCGATCTAACCAAGTGCAAATCTGATTGGAGAATCTTCTACTTCTAAATCAAAAGGAAACAACAACAAAAGCAACAACAGGTTCAAAGGGAAGAATCATTCTGGACAGAATTCTAACAAGTCTGGGAAATATTTTCACACCCAACCAATGGGCAAACAACTCAAAACAAAAGCCCATTGTTGGGTTTGTGGGAAACGTAAACACAAAGCAAAAGATTGTTGCCGTAGGAAGGATGTTGGAGGCGGTAATTCCAGAAGGAATTCTGGTTGAACTTCTAAACAAGCAAATACTATCGATTATAGTTACGTAGAAGATGATGAATGGACCACAAGCAACAAGGCTCATGTATCAGTTAACAAGTGTTGGTTCAACAATCGAGCATATCTCCAAGAGAAATGGATTGTTGATTTTCAGGTGGTGTTAGAGGTAGTTGGTCTTGTAAGTCTTGTAAGTCCTAATGAAAATTTGAGAACCGGAGGGAGTGTCAAAGCTAGAGCGAGGTTAGCAACAGGTAGGAGTTTTAGTGTGCGAATTTCGGGTATACACTAAAGCGTTCAACCTCTATGTAAATACTCTCATGTGGCAAGGTGTTTGCAGTTGACCGAGTATAGTTAACCAATGTTTTTTTTTTCCTGATAGTTGCGTTGATGGTTAAAAGCATACAATGAGAGCTAGCTTAGTGGGAGGAGATGACTTAATTGAAGGAAACCATTGATACATTTCAGGTTAGTTTACTAGTGGTAAAAGCGATGTTGAAATTGTGGCAGTTCATGTTTAGGATAACGTTTTCACGTGTTAACCTTGAACATGACATCTACTTGTTAGCACTGCCAAGGATTCATATGAAAGTAATACTTATGATGGAACAAGAGATGGGGTAAATTTAAACCATCCATACTTTTTTTTCCCCGAAAAAAAGTTCCATCCAAATCCCTCTCGTGAGATTATTTTTGATTAAATTTTGATAGTAACAGCATTGAATATATATCAAACACGTAATTTAGTAAATCTCAAAATTTCTAAACTTTTGTGTAATTCTCATTTGAATCTCTCTCTCTCTCTATATATATATATATAGCTATATATATTTATAGAGGGATGATCTAGAGGGAAGGGGTAATCTTGGGGGAAACAAATATGGGCCGTCTGTTAACATTTATTACGGTGAATGTTAATTAACATTCATTAAGGTGAATGTTAATTTGGTCATGATGAATGCTAATTAATATTCACCGTGATGAATGTTAACGGACGACCCAGATTTGCTTCCCTCTTCCCCCAAGATTACCTATTCCCTGTAGATCAACCCCCTATATATATATATATATATGTTTTTGTGTGTGTGTGTATGCATACATGAGTGGGTTCAAGGGAGAAAGAAAAATTAGTGAAGTGTGAGAAGAGTTTTTTAACCCTTTGATTCAGCAAATTAACCCTTTGATTCAGCAAATTAATCATTTTGGTTCAGGAAAAGTATTTATTCATAACAATATTTTTTGAATCATAGATGAATGTTTGTTGAATCACATAATGCATTTTTTGAAATCATATTTATTTTTTATTGAATCATACTTGTATTTTTCTTAATCATAATTTTAAATATATATTTCTCCCCCTTCTCCCTCAAAATTTCATTCTTTTTAGATCCAGGTACTGTATATACATATATATATATATATATGGGTTGGTTATTGTAAAACAAAGCTTAAAGTAAAACAAATAAGACAAATTATTAACCATTGAATGAGATTAGATCAAATCAAAATTTTAAAATTGTCAAAGACTCGTTAAATTCGGGTGCACAATAACTAATTTCATGGTGCATAATAACTAATCACTTGAAGCACATTATTCACATTAACAAAAATAAAAAACCACATACTGTCATAATATTATAAAGTTGAACTTATATTTTATTTATTCACAAATACCATTAAACAAAACTTATAAAAAAATAAATCTTATACACAAGATAAATAATTGCACGGTAAAAAAAAAAACAACTATGATTCACAATCCATTTATTGCTTTTGATCATATCTCGTTGGGCCTATGATACACAAACCATAATACATGTAGTACAATCATGTTCATCAAATCCTAAAAACTTCATATATACAGTTGATGCAAGGCTTCTGTAACTGCTGATGCACGACTATTGTAGCAACTAATGCACAACAACGCACACCGAAAACACACACGAAGAGGAATGAGGGGTGGGGGTCGGCTGGAGAATTCTTTTGGGGATGAAAAAATGAAGTTAGGGTTAGAGATAGAGATTGGAAAGGAATAAAGGGTGAGGAAAATTTATTTTCTAATTTTATGTGAATAATAATGAGAGCAAGATACCCAAAGCCCTTTGACTAAATGTTATTCAAATCCCTGTATATATATATATATATATATTAAGTCACCTATTAATGACCTATTATTAGGTTTGGCGTCACGTAAAAGCTACAGGTAGCCTTGCTACGGGTTCATTTGGTATGTTAAGTGTAAAACTTTTTCCAAAAGAATTGATTTTATTAACAGTGTTACGTGTTCAAACATATTGTGCTACCGATTAAATAAATGATTAGTTATTTTGTATGTTATTAATTAAAACCCTACTAATAAAAATATGTTTTTATATAATTGTACATGTTTATAAAAATATTATCTATTTAATACTATTCAAATTATATTACAGGTAAATTTAACTTCTATATCTGGCACCATCTATTATTAAGGTGATAATGACCCACAGAAACTGGTTTAATTGATTCGTGCAAGTACGTACCCAATCCGTCACTTGAAGGAATATTTTATTATGAGTTGTGAGTGTTGTAACTTTGCTGAAAGTTCCGAAGTTTGGAGAGTTTTAGAATAATGATTATTCGTTCTAACTTAATTTATTTTATCATTTTTAAATTCTTCATCTCTATCACCAAAATGATGTGTTTTTAATTTCTTTCTAAAGTTGCAAAAAGGTAGTCAAGCCCGCAACACGACTGATGATACGTTCCATTTACATGGGAACTTCAATACTGCCTTTTATCATAAAGTTATAATGGATATTTTGTATTTGTATCTTTAAGGAGGCATATTTGAATTCATAGAAAAAATATATTGTACACTTCTTTCTCCACTTTCAACATTAGAGGGCAGTTTAGACATTTGATACACAATACTCGATTTACCCAAATTCACAAATTAATCAGAAACTAGAAATTTGTTTCTTTTTTGTAAAATATCAATAATAATATAGGCAAAAGTTCATTAAACTATAGAATTCTTTAAAAGTATGGAAGTATAAATCTCAACTTTCCATTTTGATCAAAATAACAAAACTTCTACATTATTAAAAATTAAATATTTTAAAAACCGTTAGTTGAAAAATTATAAAAATTGCACCATAAAAATCAGCGTTTTTTCCTCTTTAGTTTGAGATCTTACATGACATACTTTCGATCAATATTTTTTTTCATTTTCTGGTGGGTTTTGAAAATTGGTAACTAAACAAATAATACATGTGTTACCAGCGAATATCACATTTGTTAGTACCGATTATAACTTGTAACACATGTGATAGTCCTTGATAACACATATGATAGCGGGTAACACTTTTGTTAATCAATCGTAACACATGTGTTAACCCATAAAAAATGAAAAAAAAAAAAACAAAATTCGTCGAAAGTATACCTTGTGATATGTCTAATCGAAGAGAAAAAAATGATGATTTTTATGGTGTAATTTATATTATTATTTGACTTACCAGTTTTGAGATATTTAAATTTTAAAAAAGTGGGGGGAAATGAGATTTTTGCCTAATGGCGCAATTCTATTAGTACTCTCATTCCTTAAAAAGACTCATACTTTAATAAACTCACCTCTAATAATATAAGATGCAAAAACCAAATTTATTAAGATCTTGATATTATCCAAGATCAAATTGTAAAAGAGGATCGAGATTGTAAGATTTTACGTTAACTAAAATCATATTGCAAAACTAGCGTTGAGCCCGTCCATTGGACAACTAGAAATAATAACTGTTAAAGATAACAACTTATAAAATATTAATGAAAGGTTAATAAAATTCCAAAAGAAAAAAAAAGGACATAGTAATTAAGATATATATATATATAAGAATGTTAATTACAAATCTCGAAGCACCTCCTTAAATACGACATTTGTTTTACAATCAGTAACCTTGTCATCTTGTTATCTTGATCATACATCAAGACCTTCAAACCGCTCTGACTCTTTACACATGAAAGAGCAACATACAATTGTCTATTGCTGAAAACAAATTTCTTTAACAATAAACCAACATTTGACAAGGATTGGCCTTGACTCTTAATGATAGTAATTGCGAAACACACCGATAAAAGAAATTGAATTCTATTAAATTTGAAAGGAATGCGATTATCGGAAGGAATCAATTTTATCCTAGGAATAAAGGTGATGTTTCCTATATTAGTACCTGAAATGACTTTTTCCTCCATTACACGTTCACGAAGACGAAGAATTTGTAGTTAAGTATCGTTAGACAATCCAGCAGTTTGGTTAATATTCCTTAGAAGCATGACCGGAACATCCTTTTTAAGTACCAATTTGTGCTTTGGAAGTCTTGAACTATTAATACCATTTATAAAATCGGGAGTATACAACTCGTTCTTAAAATCTAGTCTCAAATCTGTTTCACAAATGGTGTCAGAAATAAGGTAGAACTTTTCTTCTTCTTGAATAAGATCTATTACTTTATCATTCATGAAATCAACAAATTCATGTGTTGGAACAAGAATCGAAATGTCTTTGAAATATTCAGGAATCTTAATGTTTGCAGATTTAGCAGGATAAATAGACTGAATCAATGCCTCAATGGGTTCACCAACATCCTTTATTATAATATCCTCTGGCATTTCTAATTCCACTTCACCATCATTAGGCTCGTTATTCTTTTTGTCCCCAACTTTTAAAATTCAATCAGCAAATCATCCAATATCATCGAGGTTTGAAGATGATGCACCAACAGTTGGCGCATATTGCGAGTTAGTCTTAGTAGTTGACAGTGCTTCCACATGTAAGAAGACTTCAATGATGCATTTACATTATCTTGTCTTGAACCATTTGGGACAACGGAAGAACCTATCTAAAACCGCTTCCAAATACGACAACCTTACCTCCAAACGATTGTGACATGTTATTTGGATTGGTTGAGCGCAAGATATCCCTAAAAGTTGCTTGTGAACCATTGGTGCTTCGTCCCATATGATCAACTTTTTAGGTCTTATAAGAGAAGCAAGTTCAATATCCGAACGAGTTCAGCAAAAGGAATTTTCATTGATAGTAATTGGGATAGCAAACCTCGAATGATCCGTTATTCTGCCACTTGATAGTAACGCGACAATACCGCTTGATGTTACATTGAGAACTGTTTGATACTTTGATTTGATTGTTGCAGACAATGTCTTCCGTACAAAAGTCTTCCTAGTACCACCGTAACCGTATAGGAAAAAAAACACCAACTCCATTATATAATTTTGCGAAAAGTAAAAAAGAACAAAAGGTAAAGAATGGTTTTAAATATTAC
Source organism: Logfia minima (assembly GCA_963921325.1). NCBI lineage: Eukaryota > Viridiplantae > Streptophyta > Magnoliopsida > Asterales > Asteraceae > Logfia > Logfia minima. Next base: position 27,704,758 of record OY992768.1, read on the forward strand.
ACATCACATTCAACCTCTAAATTTTTTAATTAACAATTATCATTTAAGACTTATGTTTATTAGTATAATTAATATGGTTGAATTTTCATTCAATTTCTAAAAATTAATATATTATCAGTGAAAATGAATTCATTTCCAGAAAGAATTTAAGAGTAGGTAACATTAGCAAATATGAAGAGTCAATCATATTAGACTCTTCATATTTGCTAATGTTACCTACTCTTAAGAAAGTCTACATTGACAAACATAGCTTTGGTAAAAACAAAAGGTGCATTTGGCTAAACTTTTTGTGATTAAACACTCTTTAACCACAATATCAATATTATTATAGATATATACATTTGCATATACATACGATATATATATATATATAGAAAATTAGGTAGTAAAGATAATAATGTATCATAAATTGTAAATTTCTATATATATAGATAATAATGATCAATATTATTATAGAGATATATATATATATATATAGAATTTTATTTAAAGATAAACTTAAAAAATGCTAGAAAAGAATGTAAAGAAAATCCAATATAGGTTAAATTTTCAAAAATAAAATAAATAATTTGATATGGTAGTTATCATTTTTAAGGGAGTTGTTCTGATGGTATTATTATTTACCGTTTCTCTTATCTCTTAAAAGAAAATTATAATAATGACATAATTATTTTCATAAGTTAATATTAGTCGTTAAATGTATTTTTTTGATTGTGATTCCACTTTAATTCTAGTTGGTTAAATTGATGATGTAATTGATAGTTTATTGAATGATGAAAATTCAAATGAGAATAAATTGCTTTTTAAGAATGGGAGAACTAATAAGAGAGTTCTAGTAAAAATCCACTTTCCCATTACGTTCATTCAAAATAAGTATCTCAAAAATGGTTAGTCGAAAATTATAAAAATTACATCATAAAAACCAATGTCTTTTCTCTTCAATTAGACATCTCACATGATATACTTTCGACGAAATTTGTTTTTCTTCATTTTTTAGTTGGTTTTGAAAACGCCTAAATATCTATAAACAATAAAATTTTAAATGCTTTTATATGAATGAATGAATTGTTAAAAAATTTATGTGTACTCTTGCTTAGTTGTAAGGTAAATAAAATAGCATATTAAATTAAAAGAGTATTTTTATCGTGCATGTAATATATAATTTTTAATTTTCTATTACGAGTTTTGTTTTTATGTTACATTTCTCGGACGTATGCGCTGAAAAATATCAAAAGCCGGAGAATTTTCGTACTAGTTGGATTGGAGTGTGGGACAACTTATCTTTAAACCCCATCATCCAACCGTCAAATGTTAAAGATTAATTAGGTGGTGGAGGCTTCACAGTATTGTTTTTATTTGTAAGTGGTTTTGTCTGTTATTTACGTGTGCGGTTTTCCTTTCGATGTCTCTTTCTTATGGATCCCTAGTTGATTCGCGGGTTTTCTCTTTGTTTTTAATAAAGTTGATTGTTCATAAAAAATATTAACTTCAATTAACATGAATTAAAAATAAAATAAATGACGTTGTCACCGACATGTGCTGTTAGTAAAAAGTAGGAACTGAATTTGTATGTTTTGAAAAAAATTAAGAGATAAAAGGTATAAAATAAAATATTGTATCGAATGTTTAATTAATGGCTTGAATCATGTAAGAAACAACATACATGATACGTTACTAGAATAATATCCGCCCAATATGACGGTAAAAATAATAATGGTGGGTAAAGGTGGTAATAATGAAAAACTAATAATTATTTTGTATGAAGCATTATTTTATTTAATATAATAAAGAGTTGTATTTATATATTATATATTTGGGTTATGTATTTTTAAATGTATCTAACTTTTTTTAAAAAAGCTATTGTGTGTATTGTACTTTGAACGCCTCTATTAAATGTACTCAACTCGTAAAACATACAATTGTATGTAATTTGGCCACGTGTCACTCATACAAAGCACTCACGCGTCACTCATACAAAGTTCCACGTCAAAATATTAGATACAATTATGTGTTTTTACGAGTTCAGTACATTTAATAGAACCCTGTAAAGTACGATACACACAATAGTTTTTTTGACAAAGTTGAATGCATTTACAAACACTAAGGCCTATATATTTATATGTAAGAGATTATTAATAGGGAATTATTTTATTAATGAAAATACGGTAATGAATTAAGAGTAATTTAGACATTTTCTTATGTTGAGATTAATTTTAAAATAAATAATTATACATTATATATATTATACATTACATTATATCTCTTAAAATAAAACATTAAATATTTACGAGTAATACTAGTGAACTTATCAATCAAACTTATCAATTTGGTGGAGTGGGAAGCCGGCTCGGTATTCTTAATATATTTGAGAGACGACTTGGACTTTAAATATTATTGTCGTAAACTATTTTCGTTTTCTTTTGCTTTAACTTTTTAAATTCTATTTGTCCACATTTTTGAACCTTGTCATGGACTATAATTAAGGATGTAAATCATTCGTGTTACGTTATCGATTTTAGTTATTTAGGGAGTGAATCAACCCACTAAGTAAATCCAATCAACCTATCGATTCTTTTTAATATCCATAGAAACAATGAATTATTAATCACAATTTTTATATTACTAGCATAATTCTCTACAGAAGTATTATCTATACAACAACATGGAATATTAGTGTGAATAGAAGAAAGTTTCGTGTGTCGTTTTATAATAAAATTAACCAAGTGATGGTGAAGTCAAAGAGATAGTATACAAAAATTAGATCGAATAATATGTCATTTTCTCACACCGTGAAAAATCTTAGACAATACAACAGACTTTAAAAAGTTAGGGTTGACGAAGCCAATCGTTTTTGGTTTTCTCTCTTGGCTGTTAACAACGATCGTCTCCGTACCATTCTCTCGACCCCACTTTGCTCCAGAGTTGTCTGAAAGAGGAGAAAAAAAAAATAGAATTATGATCTCAAACTTTTTATGTAAAAAAGAGAATGATGTTATATCTTTATGTTGGGTTGGAGGTAAATTTATTTCTCTCATATCGAAAATTGAAAAAAAAATATATGTATATAAATTTATTGGCTACTTTCTTTAGTACTAGTTAGTTTTAGATTGAAAACTGTCGGCTTATATGTTGGACTAAGTATCAGTATTAAAAAATAGTAGGTTTTAAAAGGTAACATTGTTGAAGGGACGGATTGTGAAGGAATTGAAGAAGATTATGAAGAGGAAATTGGCAGGATGGATTTTGATCCGGGAGGGATTGGGTAAGTACACAACATATTTGGCATTTTTTTTATTCTGCAAGTTTATCTTTCCCTATATAAGTAAATACTATGTATTTGTAACCTTGATTTGAAAATAAGGGAACAATCTCTCTGATATGGCCCAGTGGACTAAACTGATCTCCAAGATCGGAGATTTGACATAACGACATTATATCTGTGTGTGTCCAATTGTTCGTGCTATTATCTTGTTGCTTGGTTTGATTCCTAGGTTAGTAATTATGGGTCATTTAATTGTTTGTGGTTGTAACCTAGATTACACAAGTGTTATTTTTGATTTCTTTTTGCTAACAATTGATTGTTATTAGTTGTTTGTTCACCTTTAATTTCTAACACCAGTAACGCCGAAATAACATTCAGGACACGCTGCTCGACCTCGCAGATTCAGAATACTTCCGTTACGAAGTTAACATAACATACACCATGAAACTATGACCACTCTCTAGTTATTTGTACCACCATCTTCTAGCCCAAGAAGATGAGTTGAAGCATGCGATGACTTCAACCATGGGATTCTATCAAGAGTACCTGCCTCTTCCATTTATCGATACCAACCACGTCTGATCCTGCCACCAAAATGTCATCGACCACCCTTACAGAATTTCGTATATCCAATTTTCCTTCCCAACAATTAGAAAATCACTGATAGAACTAACACATAGATCATCACCAAGGTTTACTTGTCAAAACATAATTACAACCTTGAAAACCTACTCCTTCAACATTCGCTTTCCCGCTGTTACACCGACTCAAAATGTAGCTACGGTTTCTATGAACACAAGTTCTCCTACTAAGCCTGCTCCCACTGAACGGATTAGAATAATGACCGCGACTCTCTGAGAAGACTTTGATTCACAAAACTCGGTCAGACGCAAAATACTTTGCCATTAGAGAGTATAAGTCGAAGGTCCCAATGCTTTAGCATTATCCGGAATCCACACCCCAAACCCGTAGAAAATTTTAGATCCATCGATCGCAAAACCGTCTCAAGACTCCCACTAGTTGTCAAACTCCCACTACCTTTAACACTTCCCTCAATTACCGAACTCCCAAGAGTTCCAGAAGCTCTCAACGATACATTGAAAGCTCACTAGGGTTTACAAGATCATCCACCTCTAGCCCACTTGAAGATTCTCAATCGGTTCCCCTAGAAGATTCGCTCAATCATTGAACCAAACCTATTAACCGATACCTGAGCCCTGCCAATTGCGTTATATCCGGCATCTTCTATAACTGATATTCCCAATTATTGTGTGAGCTCTAATATGCCTAGTCATTCCAAACCATGGAATATCATATCATAAATAAGATCTCCCGTTTCAACCCGCGAGCGATAACCAAACTCCCTCGATAACTTCCTGTGATTACCAAATGGATACAATACCGTTTATTACCCAACTACCTAACTAATAAAACTACCCTCTTGAGCTCCATAACAAACCTCACATTTTGAGAATCACATCCTCACACTCGCAACATCAAAAACCCTCTAATCAGCATCTCACAAGAGAAGAAATATGATAACATTCATTCCTTCTTTGCACGGGATCGCAAAGAATGATGAACCCGAATCCAAAACCCTAAATCTTAGAACTCTCAACCGCAACCAAATCACAATCATCTCTAATAAGCGAAACCTTCCTACCGTGACCAAACACAGCCTAAACGTGGCCGACCTTCTTCCGTGTCATCGCGTTGCGACCAGTCACCATCGCATCGCGATTCAAAAATCATAATCATGTAACGAAACACGTAAATCGCGTCACGATTTACATACTATAAACGGATCAGAAAATGTACACCATAATCACGTTGCGGTTATATCACCGAGCTGAATGGTTGTCGGTTTCAAAGAAATCGTAAACTGTGTCGTCCCAATTGTTTACTGATGGTTCACTTCTTTCGAATCAAGATCTATCCCAAATCTCTATCTTCCATAAACAAAAACCACCATCAAAACCTAATATTGATCATGCTCACATCCACTACCATTCCCGATCTTCAAACCCTGAAACTCTGATACCAGTTGTTTGGAATTACAGCGGAACAAACAACTAACAACAATCAATTGTTAGCAAACACAAACCCAAACTACACTCGTGTAATCGAAGTTGCACTGACAAAAAATAATACATAATTACTAACCTAGCAATTAAATCAAGCAACAAGATAATAATACGAACATTACGACACACGGATACAACGTGATTATGTCTGATTTTGGAGATCGTTTTAGTCCAAGCGGCCAAATTAGAGAGTTTCATTCTATTATTTTCAAATGAAAGATTACAAATACTTAGGGTTTACTTATACATGAAATATAAACTTACAAAACAAGAAAAACACCAAATTTATCGACCTAAGCGATCCAACCCAGATGAGCTGCCAAAAGAAATGATCCCGCCCGGATCAAAAGCGATCATTCCCTGATCAAATCTTATGTTCGAAATTCACAGCTCGATCCCTTCCAAATCAAAATCCATCCCGCTCAGATCAAGGTATTTTATCTTTTCTTGATTTCCTCTTTATAATCTTGCTCAATTAATCATCACATCTCAACGCTTTTATCATAATTTTCTTCTAGAAAATGAGAAGATCCACTAAGAATAAAAGTTAAATAGATTCTAATTACAAAGTTACCATGACCTAATATACATGGTATACGTGGTAAAATACGGGGAAGACTTGTGGTTAAGGGTGAAAGGCCAATCATTCAACGTAAAAAAGTAATACGTTAAAAGTAAATTTGTAAAACTACCGATTTTCTTTTTATTTATACTAATCCGGTAACAAAAAAGTTTAACTTATTTTATTTTCTTTTCAACTTAAATACGCAAAAAATTAAATATAGTTCATGTCATCTTCTTTTCTTTTTAGTCGTTTTGTTTTCTCTTATTTTCTTTTGTCTCTATTAGAAGTTCTAAACCAGGCACATTGAAAGAGTTAAAAAACTGTCACTTAGCTTATACTTAAAATTATAAATATTAAAAAGTTGAAAGTACTATAGTAATATGTAAATTAAAGGGCTTTTGACTTATCGATGTGAGATAAATGTATCAATCAAGAGGTTGTTGGTTCAACTTCAATTGAGACAGTAAATCTATATATATATATATATATATATATGTGTGTGTGATTGTATATAATAAGTTAGACCAGAGACTTGCAGTTCTAAAAATTAAAGCAATATATAAATTGTAGCGTTCATGGTTTACTTGAAACCCCAAATCTCAAGTTTGTGAATTGGACCCAAGAACCATAACGTCGACAGTATGGTCTCGCCCATAACCTTGACCATACATATAAAAAGAAATAACAAACTGAAACCGCTAGTTCACTAGTGGAATGTTGTAACAAAACTTCAACGGCACAAAAGTTGTAAATGTCAAAGAGGCGAGTAGTTGCACAACTGTTTCAATACAATGGACTTATTTGGAATTTGGACATCAATATATTTATGTTTTGTGCCGGGACATTGACCGGACAAGTTGGCTAAATAGTTTTGTGTTGAATACAATTACTAAAAGCATATATAATATATAATTGCCTTAATAATCTCATTTTTTGTGTGACTACTTAGAACCAAGACAAATTGGGCGAAGGTTTTTCTAATATACAATGATCTCGGTGAATTGGTCGAGATTCTAATATAGCGATGTCGGTAAATCGGTCGGAGTAAGGGTTGATGGATTGATGAACCAAAACATCAACACGTTTTAAATTGAAATTTTCAAATACAAACTTTCAAAATTTTAGTATTCTTTTTCTTTCAATACGTTGGTAGTACTTTATTTAGTTATTCCAAGATTTGAGTTTATGAATTGTGATTATCTACCAATGTCGGATCATCTTTTGTCACTTAGTTTTGAATTATTCATTTTTGTTTGTCCCACGTTAAAATTCAAGATTTAAACAATAGTAAAAATACATTACATGTAGTTAAGATTAAGATAATACTTAGAACCAAGAAGGTCACTATGTTTTTATACTATTTTTATAGTTCATTACTTCGTACATACATACGTTACTTTACCTAAATAGATATACACTTGACAAGGGTCAAGGGATAACCTTTTGGGCCGGGAACCAGCAGTGGTTATTGGACCCAAACAATTGTGGGTCACAAGCATGAATCGAATTTCAACCTTTTTGTATATAATTCACTTAATTACGTTTATACCGTAAATAAATAGAATTGTGCTTATGCATTGGTTCAATTTATCATAATCAAATAAGGTTTATTAGGTAAAATCTTATGAAATCAGTAATTTTGTCAATCGTATGTTGTGAAATCGGAAATGTTCTCTCGATTTCAGGTTTGGAAGGTTTGGCATCCTTTGTAAGTTGTAACTTTAGCAAGTGTTTGTTGATGTATAAATTTTCTTCAAGCCCACATAAGTATATCAGGCCCATTCAATGTCCAGCCTTGAGGGCTTCAGACCTTTTATCAATCCATACTTGAAACCCACAAGGGTATGTTTGGTATTATCTAATGAATCTATATGTGGAGCTTTAAACGTAATAAGTTTTTGAAAAATTAATTGTATTTAGAGATAAGCTTTCACTTACTTGAACACGTAGATTTTTTTTTTTTTTTTTTTTTTTTTTTTTTTTAACTTTTGAGAGCTATATATAACTACAGTTTTTTATGGATGGAGGAAATCTCCTAAACAACACGAGAGGAAGATAGAGTCGACATCGCTTAAAATACGAATTGACCTAAAAAAAATAAAGTAACGAAATAAAAGATATTTAGATAACTTTAATTTTCATTAACTCAAATTCCTTTTCAAAAACTACTTCAAATAGCATAGTTTTTAATAAACTTTTAAAATTAACAATGGTATGTGCTTGTTACACCGTCACCAGATACAATCTAAGCAAAAAGTGTAACATCTCTCCTTACCACAACTACAATATTGTCCGTTTTGCCCGCAGGCGCACGACTTTTTCTTTACTCCCACTTGAACACGCCTAACTGCACCCATGTACTACTCCCACTTGAGCACGCCTAACTGCAGATTTCTCATGAGATCTGATGTGTTGTGGCCTCAAAACGTGTTTTGTCTGGTAAGGATGAGATTTACCTTATAAGTCCAAGATCTCTCATGTCCATGGTCGATGTGGGATTTGTCTAAGGTGTTAGAAAATGTTTGCATTAAAGATAAAACTGAAACACACAAAAGAAAGGAAAGAGATTGAGAACATTTTTATTTAGCTTCATTATTCAACTCCAAGCTTAGACAATCAGATGTTAGACCTTGCAATTTTCATAGAAGAAAGACATCAGAATTTACATCATATCATATACTATGTGACTAAAGAGTTATTTAAACCTTTGTCATAAATTTTATTTTGCAAGATGATGATGTTAAGCCTTGAAATACAGATGCAACAAAACATTGCATTCAAACAAAGTTCAACTGACATTAAAATATGAAAGTTAATGTTACATACATACTTTCACCAATACATAAACACACTTATAGATTCATGAAAACTTCACAAGTTTAAAGACTACAAGATTAACTGAAGTTCTGCTAATTCTTTTTAAGCTGTTGATAAAACATAACGATCATAAATCTCATGTGGTTGCATTTCTTCACAACTTGCAGTATCCATACGTAGCTTTGACCCACCAAAACATAAGTACTGATTCACTGACTTCCTGCTACTATTCATAACCTCAACTTGTTCTTTATCATCAAATAAGTGGTTAGAATACGACGTGCCTGCAATTTCAATTCCTATATGCGAATTGTGTGAAGACACCGATGATCTCGAGAAGGAATTAGACCGTGATCTTCTGTTTATATGTGGCATTGCTTGCATAACTCCATTAACTAACCCTGAAGCAAGTCTCTTTTTAGCAGTTGGACTAGGAAGATTACTTCTTGCAGCAAGTGTTCTTTTGTTATTTTGAGGCTGTAAGGGTTTCGAGTACTGCAGCCTCAGTGGGACCGGGCAGTCCACATTCGTGTTCGTTGCTGGAAGTGGAGTTGGGCTTGATCCTATTTTTCTCATTTTGGGCCAACGAAGGAATCGTTTTATTATACCTTTGTGTTTCTTCTTATTAGGAGTCTTGGAACCCGTGTTTGTACTTCGGGCCGGGATCAGGGTAGAGTTCAGGCCTGCAGCGTTCATTGTCGAGATTGGTGAAGTTGTCGTGGGAATATTCTCCATACCGGAGTGCAATAATATTTCAGAATCGGCAATGTTGAAGGTGGTCCCCGGGCTTCCACCCGCACTACGGTTTCTCAAATGAGAAGCGAGAATTTTTCTTGTAGAATAATCTTGATTACTGAGAATCGCACCGGCTGAAATGAGTTGTCTTCTGAGTACTTCTGATGTAGGTGAAATGGGTCGTTGTTTTATAAGATCAAGGGGGGTCATACCATGAATGTCACGTTTATTTATATTAATGTAGCGAACCGACATAAGTAACTCGACTAAATCACTGTCAACGTTCCCCAGGATGGCTAAATGAAGAGGTGTTCTTCCTTCATTATCTGTATAATTTATGAGTTTTTCAATGTTGAATGATTTTGAGGAGACTAACTGTTTCATGAGGACTATTTGGTGGTCGAGTCTTCTGAATGTTGGAGTTTGGAAACCAGTTATGGCTGTGTGTAAGAACGTCTCGCCTGCATTGTTTTTGGAATTTACAGACGAAGGAAATTCGTTGATCAAAACGTCAACCACGGATATCTGCCCCATGTAAGCGGCTATATGCAGAGGTGTATTGCCTTGTTTGTCTGAGGAGTTTATGATTTCATACGTGGAAATGAGATATTTGACCACCTGCAATCAACACAAAAAATACATAGTCATGTATGAGATTTTAGCATTTACATATAATAGAGGTGACCCCAAATGAACCTAAAATTGAACAGATAAAGCATGTGACTAATTTCATATTTCATATATCATATGATGGGAAAGCAGGAATCGTGCAGGAAAAAAAAATGCAAATTTCTAACAGGCGCCAAATGGGCGGGTTGGGTAACAGATCAAAATAGCTATAAACTCTTTATTACTTCTATAAATAATAGGCGATGTGTTAACCCTGATTGTATTAACTGAACCATTACAGTACTATTCTAAAATTATTACCAATCTTCAAGAGGTTGTGTGCAGTAAAAATAAACTTTCAATGATTCGACCCACTTAACTCATATATCCCGTTTGACCCGCTTAGCTACTTGTCTTTTAACAAATTTTCTTTAAGCCATTGGACCAGTATAGATAAGGCATAACTGAATTGACCCATAAAAAGGTAAATTGGTTGAAATTTTGACCTCTACAAACATCCATAACTTCTGATCCGAGTGGAGTTAAAATGCTGCAGCTAACGCACGAAAGGCCTTGTGTGATTTGGCCAAAAATTCATCATTTTGGGATTCAATTTTAGTTTCCCTCAATGTTCAACATTTCAACATTATATTCAGTTTAGCTGTTAATTTTATATTATCAAACGGGCAATCTATAAGATATATTGAACATAAATTGCAAAAAAGTTCAACCCATACCTCGACTTGTCCTCGTCCAGCTGCAGTGTGCAGGATAGTTGAGCCCTGAATATCTCTATAACCAAAAACCTTATAATCGGAACATTCACCAAGAAGTTCCTTTAATATATTCAAATTACCACCTCTAGCCAACGCATGAAATGCTCTATTCTTCATTTCCTCCTTAAAAGCAGACAGAATTTCTCCAATATTCTCTTCCGACTGTCTACACATAAACCTCGGACATATTGCAAAATCATAAATAAGTCTAAAAACCTCAGCGTTCTTACTCCTTGCAGCAGCATATAAAATATCAGTCACACCATATTCCCCTTCACCAAAAACCAAAAGAGGATCTTTATGCAAAAATTCTTGAACAAATGAAATGTCACCAGCTGATGCAGCAGTGTACAAAAGCCACCCACCATAACCTGACCCGATGAGCGAATTTTTACCCCTTCTGCTGTCACCTTCATGCAAAAGCTTTTGAGCGACTAAAGAACGATTCTTGGCAACATCATCAAACTGTTCTTCATCATCCCAAACAACTTCAAGGCGACGTATACGCCTAAGGGATGAAAGTTTGATTAAATGGTTGCTATCTAGGCGTAAAAGCTCACGGACCAAATCATAGTGGCCGTTGGCTGCTGCCCAATCGATTGGAGAAGCATACCACCATTGATCCCCGGTACTTTCCCACCGAAGAGGAAAATAAGTTGGAGGCATTGATCGAAACTAGTAGTAAAGTTCAACTGAAAAAGGCAGCAAGAGTTTAGTTAGATAGTTAAGAGTTGTACTATAGCATATATGAAGCAATCCTTCTGTTATATGGGTGGAATTCAACTACTTATATACAATCTTTAAAATAATAAGAACATTTAAGTATTTAAGCATTAATAATATAAAAAAAAGGCTAAAAACATGTTATCTACTACAAAAAAAGGCTTAATTATCTTGCTCATTATGATCAACTCATATTTGATTATTATTGTCTAAATAGCGAAATTATTTATATAATGTAGTTAATTTATTAACTATTTTGTCTTTTACTTATAGGTCGGGTATCTGAATATTGATTGTTGTTAAAATGCTTAACTGTTTAAAGAAAAATAGATATTGACTTGTTTGGTTTTACTAATATAAGCAGATAAATGATCTTTATCTGCAATAAAAATAAGCAATAAACATACAAATAACCAGAGTCCAAAAACACTTAAATATGTAAAATTGGTCAAGTACTTAACGTCAGAAAGATTTTCTTTATAAATTCAAGAAATAGACAACGCGTTTAACTATAGTTTGATTATAAAACTCACATCCAAACACTCTTTAAAGTTAAATTAGTACTGACCCTACATATTTATATTTAAATATACATAAATGAAACAAGGACACATGGGAAAGTAAAGAGCAAACATTATGTAAGGCTAACCACCGTATATACCATACTAGTGATTTTTTTCGGCCGTGCAATGCACGTTCGCTATCAAGAAGATAAATATTAATTTTACATGCATATTATCTTCAACTCACGTGCTTGATAAAAATGAAACAAGCTTATATATTGTCTCCTTAACTGTCACTGAACATAAGCATATCTAAAAACATCAACACATACGGTAAGTACGTTTAATCGACTTTAAATCTTACATTACATGAAGAGAAAATCACTTCAAAGACACATGCAAACCTTTGAAGTTACAAAAACCAGTTAATAATAATGGACAAAATATATTGAAATCGTTTGGAGAAAGAGACAAAAGGTGTAAAAAAAGATATAAACATATTGACAAAATAGAATGACAAATATTAAGAATAATCTTTGCAAAAAAAGGGAAAAATACAAATAAAAAATTTGATTGTTACGTGACACTCTAAGAACACAAATAGCTATTTTCTATGCATAGAAAGAAGTTATAAAAGAAAACGTACACGTGTTGAAGAGGTGAGTAGTTCGAGTCTGTGGCGGACTTACATAAGAGATAGGGTATGCACATGCATAGTCTTGGCAGAATTTTACTAGTGTAAAAACTAAAATTCATGAACTTTCTGAAATATTAATACTAAGTGCATACCGTATAGAAAAGTTGTGCATACGTACAACAAAAATTTGACAAAAACTCTATGCTCAAGTTAACAACTAGAGTGAAATTAACACACAAATATTAGCCTATTATTGAGGTCGATCAAATCCATTTCTATGTTATGTTGTACTTTCCTCTGCAATAATCTTTATCCGAAATTTTGTACGCATCGCGTCATCTCTTACTATATTCTTGCGAAGTCACTACTTCGGCCAAAGCGATCATAGACCATCACAGGCCCCTTGCAAACTTGCTTTGCCCAGTTAGTATCCGCACTCGATCCCTCTCCATGTTCGCTGCTTGTTGCCTTGCTGGTCCATTCTCTACCCAAGTTACGGCGCTACCACTTAGCGTTTCTCGAGCCTCGATTCTCCTTTCTTAATTATAAAGTATATGTAACTTACTTACTGCCAACTAACTGTTACTCCTATTAATCTATTATTATACATTTGACTTATATAGTTATATGTACATGTCTTTGATGTTTATTACTGGTATTAGTCGACTACTATATATTTCATGAACCCCTTAATATATTTTCTAACATCCCTTGTACGCTTTAATTTAGGAGGATTTAAACGCAGTTAGTATTTTTTGTATTGCATTTAATATAACATACATTACTTAGCTTCATAGTCGATGAGTTTATTTCAAGTTTTATAGGCAATCGAATAAAACATGTTATTTGTGTAGCATTAGCAACACACCTATTCGATCAGATCATCTTTCATTGTTTCAACTTCATGAGAGTATAGATTGTATTTGTATCTTTCTCTTCAACTATTTTACAGGATATATTTAGATATTAATCAAACTGCCTTTAGCTCAATAGTACCATCAGACAATAAGTTGTACGATTTAGGACAGATATGTATTAGTGATGCACATAATTCGAAAGCGGACCAAAAAAAAACTTGACCCGATAAGGATTGAACAAAACAGTTTTAACATCATGACCGACTATAATTTATATTAAGGTTGTGCGTACTAACAAAGAGTTTCTAGATCCGCCACCGGTTCGAATAGACACCTATGACATTCTATTTTTTTTAAGATGTCTTAAAAGTTGATTAACTCAAGTGTCTATATATACGTAGCATTTATTTTTTGCAAGTTAAAAGAGAGAATATAGATGGGGAAAGTAAAGGCTTAACTAAAAAAATGCTAAATAAAATGTAAATGTTTGAAAAGTAGACATGACAAGTTTTCGAAGCGGCTAAATGATAAATAAGACGTAAAAGTTCAAGAGAAGAGAGTAGAAAGGACAAATTTCTGAAGCGGTCGAATAGTTTTTGCAAAAAGGAATTCTTTCTTTCTTTTTTTCTTTCTTTTATAAAAATTAATAATTGTTACTAAAAGTTTTACAAAAAAGAATTCTTATTTTTATAGAAGTTAATAATTTTTATTAAAATTTCTTATAAAAAGAATACATGTAAAACAAATAAGTGAATATGTCTAAAATCTAAGCACTTAGGTGCTTTTTATATAGTAATGATGTTATAGTAATATAAGAATTTGTTGGTCATGAGTTATGTAATATACAATGATCTAGATTTTCAGAGATCAGAACACATAACACACAAAGTGCGAATTTAAATTTACCCATCGCAAGTTGAATTTTTAAAAAAAGAAGAAGATTAATAAAGATTTTGTACGTTCACTATAAGTTCGAACTTATAAATTTGTTTAGTGATAGGTAAGACTTTTTTGATCGTCATTTTCTTTTTTCAGAGAGGCAATTAATCTACACATTTTACCATGAATCTATCTATATATATAAAACAAGACTTTGTCAAGTTTATATATTAATCAATTAGGAACTAAGCTTACGTGATAATTTCTTACTAATTAAGTGATTATTTATCATCTAATTCTCCATACCATCTCAACTTACCCACTTTCACCTTTTTTCTTTAAATTTAAATCTTACAAACCGTACATCAATAAATTATAAAAATTACATCATTAAAATCAACGTCATTTAGTCTTTAATTAGAGATATCACATGTTATACTTTTGACGAAATTTTTTTCCTATTTTTAATGGGTTTTAAAAGTTCGTAATATTAAATCACATGTGATTTAAACACTAGATAATAATCACGCGCGATTATATTTCCAATCACGTGTGATTTAAACACTAGATAATAATCACACGCGATTATATCTCTAATCACATGTCATTTTAAATATATGAATTATCATATATCGGTAAGTTAATCATCAAAGATCATTTTTTAGTTGAAAATCACATGTGATTATATACCAAATCATATATGATTAAATATCAAACTAACAATCACATGTGATTTTTGCTGAAAACAACGTAATTTTTAAAATTATATTTATATTATTCGTGTGAATAAATATTAAGTTGTAATCACATGTTAATAAAAGTATATCATGAATAAATAATCGTGTACCAATTTTAACTTTTAATCATAAATCACATATGATTATATTTTTAATACCCAGCAAAAAAAAATCTTCGAAAGTATAGCTTGTGGGATCTCTAATTAAAGATACAAAAACGTTGATTCCGAATATGTAATTTTAAAAGTTAAAGTGGAAATAGATTTTGTAATAAAATGGAGCGATCCTATTGGTTATCCAATTCTCTATTTTTTTGTCATTCTTATTTGAACCCACCCCTTATGGTTAAACTAAACTGGTGATGAAGAGTTTTGAATAATTTTGGTTATTTGGTTTTTTAAATGTTGTCGGGCATTGTCTACATGTGGCTTTTGAACTCTTGCAACCTATGTTTAATTTTACTACGTAATAATTTCAAGGCCTGAGTTTTACTATTAGTAGCTATGCAATCCCATCATATTTTTATGTTGATGTTGGGTACAGTCTATTGGTAATATGATTCACATATTGAATATCTTGCTTGGTATGGTCACAAATGCCTACTTTTATTGACATACATGTTGTATACCGTTGAGAACGAGTAATCGTTTTTATTGAAAATGAGAAAATCAATTTTGAGATGAAATTTTATATGTCTTGATTTAGGCAAAATTTTGGTTGATCGTAAGGTATAAGTTCCACATTGTTAAACTATTTCAATATTAAGTGATTCTTTTTTTTTACAATTTCTTTAAGTAGCGTAAATTATTAGTTTTAATAGTAACAGTACTAATGTTGCATTATCTTAGCATGTTAGATTAATTGTGATTTTTGAAGTTTAAAGGTTGTAAATGTATAAAGTTTGTATGTTTACATGGTATTATAATGCTTAGAACCACCTAAATCATTATCGACCTTAACATGTTGAAACCATATTTGACACATTAGTTATTTATTAAACTGTTTGAAACCGTATTTTTTAAACGGCCGTGCATTGCACGAGCTCAAAACCTAGTATATATATATATATATATATATTTCTGAATTTGAAACCACAACTTCATGGTTGAAGGGTCACATGAATATCACTAGACTGATAACCCTTTAATTTTATCATTATGTTTACGAATATGTTAACTTTTAATAATTAAATAATCTGATAGCAATACTGATGATCGATGTGCCAAGGTCTTGGATACTTATGTGTGAAGCACTAAAGTGTTCATAACAAGTATGTGTTGATTTTATATTATACTAATGATAATGATTTATATCTATAACGTATTTTTATATGTATTTTTTATAAGTAAAATGAGTGTTATGTAAGAAAGTTTGTTGTTAAAGTTTTAAGTGTATATAAGTAGCAATAAAAGGATGATGAACGTGTTAATTTTATGTGTCTTTAATTTAATTTTATATGATTTTTGTAAGGGTAAAATGAGTGTTTCAATTTTAGAAGGTGTCAAATTTTTGAAGTGTATAGATGTCAATAAAGGATAAAGAAAATTTTTATGTATTGTTAAGAGTAAAATGAGTGTTTATATAATAAAAAACTCGTTTTGAGTTAACGAGATGTCAAGGTTAAGTGTATAAGTAGCAATTAAAGGATGAACATGTTAATTTTTAGGTGTCTTTAAATTAGATTTTAAATGTATTTTTGTAAGGGTAAAGTGAGTGTTTTAACTTAAGAAAAGAGGTTGTTTAGAGTTAAAGAAGTGTCAATGTGTCAAATTTCTAAGTATATAGATGTCCATCGAAGGTTGAAACATGTCCTTTTTATATATAATTTAAGATTAAGGTACAGATTAAGATTTTCATATCAGAGAAATACGTATGCTCCGTTAAAAAATTGACAATTAATAAAGTTAACCCCAAATCCTAAGCATAATTACAGATCAAGGATATGAACAGAAGACTCACATGACAAAGATTATGCAGATTAGAAACAGAATGAATCAAAAGGGAAAAAGAAAAGATCAATTCACAATCATGAATCTAGTAAAAGTGATACAATGGCCTACTTTACATACATACCAAAGTTAGAAATGTAACCTTTTTATAAATGTTAAAAAAAAAAAAAACTTGATACAGAAACTCAATAAAGTTTGTTCTTCATGAATATAAGGAAAGATTGAATTGTTAGAGAAGTTACCTTGATGGGGAAACTTTATAGTTGCAGATGAAGTGTTGAGAAATGAAGATTTTGTAGTTTGTAAAGTTTCATATAATCTTATGCTTTTTTTTTTAATATAGAAAGGGAAAATTTAGGAAGTTTCGATGAATTCGATAGATTTTCTGTGTAATATGATGATGATACGTGAGTTTCAATGGTTTGGAATAGGATCATGAGACTTGGTATTTGTTCTCGCGCCCTGTCCTTATCGTTGCACCGGGTGTATTTAATTGTTTTTTAACCGATTGGCCGTTGATTTAACAGTATTAAGATAACTTTTTAATAATTAGGTTGAGGGTTTAAGTTCGAGATAGAACATATATATATTTGTGGAATAATGTATATATTTGCGATATAGGTGTGTGAGTATTGTCCCTAAAATGTTAAATTTAAAATTAGAAAAATCTTACGCGTTTAGTTTGTCTAAAAAAGATGTTTAAAATATTCAACGTTTGATGTATAGTTTACATCATATTTCACTCTTTTAGTTTCTATCATATAGTATAGGGCGATGATATATGTACTACCTTTTTTCTTCATAAGTCACTAATTGTGTTGTATATTATTATATAGTATAATACTATAAAATACAGTTTGTTAATAATGTACGAAGAAAAAATATCAGTACATGAATCACTACCTTACGATATATGTCAACAATAATAGATTTTTGTCGTGCTACGTTTCAGTATGTTTTTTTATTGTTGTGGGAGATCCCATTTAATGCCATTTAAGTTTTGTGAAGTATTTCAAAACGTTAAACCAGAAACAATGCATTTAATAATTACTTAATGTTTGGAGATCGTTAAATTTTCCTTATGGGGGATTACTTTTTAGTAAGTCAACTTTATTATTTTCTTAACATTGGAATATTTTTCCAATTGTTTAACCAATCACACTAATGAAACTAGTAAAGGACCCATGATATATAATGGATAACATATTTAAAACCGATCAAAAATAATATAATTAATTATTTAATTAACTATTGTGTAGGTAGTGAAAATAATGTCTTAGATTAAAGGGAATATAACATTATTATCATTTTGGGCTCAAAAATCCTTAGAATAATTTGTATAATTTATCTAGATGTAATCACTTAGTCACTAGTCTATTACTAGTTATTGAGTATACAAGATGAGAAATATTATCTTCTCTAAATTTGGTCTCTAGTTTGAGATTTATGAATTTGCAAATACATTTTGTCTTTGTTCTGTGTAACATCGACCAAGGTAAAAGACTAAGAATACAACAACTAGCGATCAATAATATCTGAAAAATGTGTCATTAATTTACGTCATATATTTCAACATTTCTTGGATATTTTGAAATACATATAATTCGAGTAGGATTTTGTGAAAAGCAAAACAACAGCTAAACAGATCTGCAATAAATTACAAAAGGTACTACAAAAAGTATGAACAGGTGTCAACGTTGTTCGTAATTTATGTCATTTTGTGTAAAGTTAACCGAGTTGCATTTAACGAAGGTAGTATTTTTTTTCAATCAAAAAGTGATATATATTTCAAAAGCTTGAAGTGGACGTTACGAACATTCTCTCAGCTATAAAAGACAATGTTTGTGTGAAGTAAATGTTAATCCTTTACACATTTGAATTTATTGTATCATATATTATAGTGTATTTACTCTCATTGAACACCTCAACAAGTTGTCCCGATAAATTTTGTGTTTATACTCGAACACTCAACCTTGGTTAGTGTTTGTGTAGTAGAGTAAAACTGTAAGGAACTAATTTTTCATTTAAATTTATATAGATTAGGTTATCATGTATTTAATCTATTTTTGCATTTATACTTTTCACTTCTTTAATTAAATAAATTACAACATTGAATAGTAAGAGATGTGTTTACTTGATTTATATAACATGAGTTTAATTATATATTAAGTGCACTTGTTTAAGACCAATATTAATTAATTAAAGTTATTCTAAATAACTCATACTCAATGATATATGGGAACATCGTATCTTAAGCTTAATAATAAATATGATAAAAATAATTAACGGTGATATAGAAGTACGTGGTATATTCAACTTTAGCTTTCTATGTTTGTCAATTACGGTAGCTTTCTATGTTTGTCAATTACGTAGTTCTCAAAATAGGAGTAGTGGCTTTTTGTAGTCGCTAATAAGGGTAATTACTTTCTACTCGACGTTTAGTGTTTCTAAATTTGCCGATTTAATGGTAGGGGTAGTTTGGGTAATTTGAATCAAATAAAATGAAAAAAGTAATATATATATGTATATATATTCTAGCGTAATAATCGCGCTACACAATATAATACAATGTTTTGTTATAAATTGTAACTCGATAATAGTTGTATATTATATTTGTTTTTCACGGATATAACGATGACTCAATAATGATAGTTTACTCGTGTGTAGAGTCAATGATTCAAAATACAATGGAGAGTCTGATAAGTATGATACAATTAATATTAGATATAATTATATAAGTTATATTTAGAAATGTCGAGTCTTAATTTTAAGAGCTTCTATATATAAAACACTAAAATACTTTATATATATATAGAGGGATGATCAAGAAGGAATGGGTAATCCTGGAGGAATGTGGGAAGTTAATCTGGGCCGTTCATTAACATTCGTGATGAATGATTACTAACATTCATCACGAAGAATGTTAAATCTAACCCCTGCCTACAATTTTTAACATTTTTCGTTATTAATGATAACTAAAATTCACCGTGATGAATATTAACGGACGGTCCAAATTAGCTTCTCCCTTCCCTATAGATCAGCCATATACATATATTATATATATATATATATATTCTAATATACGCATAAAGCACAATAAATCATCGCGACATTACTACATATCTAGCTTTGAATCCTGTTTTTTTTTTCAATACTAAGTTGAGAGATGTATTCCAAAATTAGATTTCAATTGATTTTCGTCCCAAGTTTACCAATTTCGCTATATCCATAAGCAACTCGATCGACCAACTTATTCACATGTTCGATTAATCGTTAGTTTAGTTATTGATTTCGCTAACCAATGATTTTATGATGCATCCAACCCATTTAACAAGTGTATATAGTTTTCAACAAGAGATATACTTCGCTAACAAAAAGTTTACAAATGTTTTCTTTACAAAATGACGTAGTGGCACATATGGATCTACATGAATGCGGTTTTGTTCTCCTTAAAGAAGCCTCTAAAAGAATTGATTTTTGATAACATTGTTTCTCAAACTTGGATTTGGGTTAACAATAGTTGTAGAAAGTTTAATGTTACTTGGGGTGTGTGGTTAAATGACTCGTCATTCGCTTCTTCTTCTATTTTCTGATAATTGTTGCTGGGAGTTTTGAGCTTCTCAAGATTGTTTGGTTCTTTTCCGGGGTTTGTTTGGGGCTACATCAAAATCACTCCGGAGTGAAAACTAGTGGCTCGGCCTCCGTGTATGGGGATTTTTCTCTTGTCTCGGTTTTATTGTAATTGGCAAAAGTTTTTTCATCCCTTTTGTAGTCCAGTTAAAACCTTAGATAGATTCTAGAAAATGTAGTTTATGTTTATTTCTAGTTTTTATATATGTACTCTTTAACTTCTAGCATTTTGCTAGTAGTTTTTTTTCTATATATATTTCTGCCGTTAAAAAATATATGATGTATCTATTAGAATAAAAAAAAGTAAAGAATAGTGAGAAATTAAAGAGTGACCTTTATGATAATTACGAATCATTTTCTAAATATTTTTTAAACTATAATATTATTCTTTCAACAGACACAATACATATATTTGTCAACAAATCACTAACTATAGTATAAATTTTATTCAACAAGTACAAAAATACGAAATTTTCTGACATTTATATACGACAATAATTTTATATGTAAAAGACACATCTATTATCTATTACTACCTTCGTCTCATTACAAATGTCCATATTATTATATTAGGTTGTTCAAAATAAGTGTTCAATTTCATATTACAACCAATCAAATGAAACTTTAGTGAGTATAGATTTATTTGATTGATGAAGAGTATAGGTAGTAAATATTTCTAAAATTGTATGCATAGTCAAAATAATCACTTTAAGTAGGACGGAGTGAGTACTAAATATAAACATTTGATATATAGTGTTAAATCTTGATTTAAACAATAAAAATTACTAAAATGCCCATACATAATTATCTCTATCTTACATAATTATTATACTTAAAAATCATAACAATTGAAAGTCAAAACAAAAAAGTTCAAAATATTAAAATTTTAATTTAATCAAAAATAAATAATTTATTTTACAAACATCATATTTAATATTCAATCATTTCAAATTTCAAAAATATAAAAATATATATAACATGAATCGAACCCCCGTGAAATTTCATACCCGAAATAAATACTAAAAATTAAAGTAACCCCAACACCTTAATCATCAACATCTACCTTTTCTATTTAAACTGCTTATCATGAAAGTCATCTACTACTTTACGCGGACATAGTTTTAGTATACAAGCATACATTTGCACCTGGTTACTTAGAGAGGTCACAGTCTTTGGTGGAGACAAGTGAATCATAGATGGACCACGCCCAGAAAACAGACCTAAAGACCACCATGTGATATGCTGTTTTTTCCTAAGTACCATCCCTTATTCTACTAGTAACTACCACGCCCACAAACGTAACATACACCTAAAATGTCTTCAATTCCTTTAATATTTTACTACTACTATAACATATATCTTAAACCTATTTAGATAAGGTATCTCAAATTATATATCATTATTTTTTATATAAATAATAAAGTAGTCAAGTTAAATCTGGTTGACCTTGTTTAAGTAAATGAGAAGAATAATCTAAAGTTAAGTATGAATCTCCATTTTAGGTCATAGTTACTAGAAACACTCATTAAGGTGAAAAGCTTTTAAAGTTTCTTGGTTGTTAAGGATTATCATGGATCAATCTGCCTGAACTTTGACACAACCTAAAAATTTAAAATTTAAACATGTGACAGGATTGGCAGGTTAACTGGTTGATAATTTCAAACTTTTTATTTTTGTGTCAGTTTAGTGTCAGGTTCTTGGTTGTATCGATAGCTTCACCCATAACATAAATCCATTTTGATTTTTAAAGAAAGGTAATAAAAAAAAAGTAAAAAAAAAAAAGAAAAAAAAAGAACGTTTTGTTCTTTGAAAATTGGTTTCCACGAACTATCAAAAATGACATGGTATAGATAAGATTGAATATTGTTATTATTTAAGTTTTGATGTAGCTTTCATGTATATCTTGCTTTTGGCAACAATAATTCATATAATAATGTCATTCCCGATTAGTTTCTTCAAACCTTTTTTCCACCACTATGAAATGGTACTTGTAAAGCTACCTTTTTACATGGCCTTAAACACAAAAGGAAAGGCATTGTCATGTTGCTTCCCCAACCCCTATCCTAACTAGTAGTCCCAATCTCCTTTTATTCTTTTAAGTTACATGTCGTTTCTAAGTATTTAACACAACAAAATAGTTTTCATATATATGGTCATACCTGATCATATACAGGTACTATTTTTAGTGTCTTGTCTTATGGAATCAAAATTGAGTATGAATCAAAAGGTCGTTCTTTCGTTTCAAACTTCAAGTTAAGTCAACAATACCATACAAATGATGCTCGGGAATGATCGTTAATCGTCATTTTTGTTAATTTCTTCACTTTCGTTCAATAATTTTTAAAGTTAAAGATTAGTGTATAATATAAATGCACACAATGTACGTATTAATTAAATTAGCTTCTAAGTGCTTCAACTGAACAACACAATAAACACATCTATTTAGTACATTTATAAGTCTTGATCATGACAACTACATAGGATCATGGCATTGAGGCCCCAATTTAATGTGTCCACAACAATCATTTAGTGGTTCACTCGTTCATTTTGGATAGGTGGAATGATTCCAGTATATTCATATCTTTCAATCCGTGTTAAAATTATATAAATTAATAATCTTATCTTAAATATTATCAATTCTAACTTGCTTGTTAATTGGCCAAAATGCATGTTAGCTGCTCTACTATCCTGTACTATAAGAGATGTAGCAGGGTAGTCTAAACTTGATTAACTAGACTCTCTATTATTCTAGACTCACTAATACAATTTTTCCAATTTAATAATGATTGTTTTGTCCAAATTTATTTACTAACATGTGAATGACAAGGTATCAACACATTTTTGTCATCTTTCTTATTCACACATAAATCAAAACTAAATCGAAAACGGGTCCACAGTGACATGAACTTTACCGAAAATTTCAAGCAAACAAATTGAAAACTTGGTAAATAATTTTAACACATTCAATCCGATTGTTTTTTCTCCGTTTTTTGTTGTTCTTTTTATTTTTATTCAATTACTGCGAACGTAATTGTAAAAGTGTAGTGTGTTGTGTTGTTTAGGTTGGACCTGTTAACCAATATAGAAGTAATGAACAAAAAAAGCAATGAGTTCAAATCAAAAATAAAAAGGGTAAATGATACAAAATAAAGGAAAACTAACGGTTAAGATAACATCAAAAGTCAAAACAGGAGAAATGCAGTAACATCCTAAACTAGTATACACCTCAAAGCACTATGTACAAGGAATGAAAGCATGCTAGAATTTAACCTTATAATGTATTTACTTTAATGTTCAAGAGGTACAAGGCCAAAATACATGAACAATTGCATGCATCTACCTCCATAATTGTCCAATGGTACAACACATACCTCAAGTCTAAGAGGGTGTGTTGTCACCATCTCAACAAGTGGTGGTCACCATATTGATAGGGTGATGATCGACAAGAGTACATATCACTTGTTTAAAAGATGTCATTCATTTTGTACACCTCTCTCATCTCCATTCACTTATACGTATATATTTTCTTTAGAGAGAGAAAAATGTGTTAGTGGGGTTTGTCTAAGTATCAAGAGAATAAGAGTTTGGTCTAGGATAAAAGAAACAATAAACATCAACAAGATCAAAAAGGGGAAGAAGTTAGAAAAGCCAAGAAAGTAGTTTCAACAATCATTCTCTTGTCTTTTTGCCATTAAGTTCATCCTAAGGTATATATATATATATATATATATATTAAGTCTTAAATATTTTAATTGATAATTATGTATTCTTTATTTTCACATGTTTAGTTTTATATGCATATGTGATGATGTTTACATGCATGTAACTATATGTGGTAGATGTTTACATGCATGCATGATTTCTCGATTTGTTGTTTAAACTCAAAGAAATGCTACTTAAAGATATAATCAAAACTATATAAGTTGCAAATGAAAGAAAATACATTAAAAATAAGTTTGACCAACATGCATGTAATAATCTCCAAAGTAATAGTTTAACTATGTCTTATCGATATGATGGTTCAATCATTCTTCAAAAATGGTTAGTAAAATGATACATAATGAATCTTTATAAAAAAATGGGCAAAATCCAAAATATTAATGATTAAATCCGGACAGGAGTTTTAGCAACAGTTTTATAGCTTTTGTAACAGAAATTTCCGTCACTAAAGCTGCTGCAGAATACTTTTGGACATTTTGTGACAAATTCTGTCATGTCGCTAAAAGTGACTACACTTGATAATCTTTTAAAATTGTTAGAAAACTTTGTATATAGCCACTTGTTTTGACTTTTACATCAAACATGTTTTAGAATAAAATTATGAAATATATGTTTTGACAATTTAAAAGCTTATTTTTACAAAAAAAAAATCACATGTTGTAACATTTTTAGATTAATACGCACTTTTGTTGTTGAATGGATGCTAAGTATAGTCATTATATTGGTTTTAGGAAAAGGCAAAGGAGTAATCAACCTTCCAAACTAAGTAAGTATTCTTGTGTTATTTTCAAAATGAGAATGTGTGCTAGTTATATGTGCTCATCCTTCCATGCAAATATGTGATATATTTATATACTTTGTATATTGATGACATTGCATGTAATGATTATTGTGTGATGGGCAAATTACTTTTAAATGAAAATTATCTTTGTGGTTTTGACTCACCATAACACTTATAATGATTAGCGTGACTATCAATGAATGTCTAATGTCCTAAATCACAATAATCGGGACCCCCATAAATTTATTAAATGTTGAACCTTTGATTATATTATGATTGTATTATAATTGTACTTGTTCATTCTTGTGTGTGATATTTTATACACAAACACACAAGCTCACTAAGCCTTTAGGCTTTT
Source organism: Logfia minima (assembly GCA_963921325.1). Lineage (NCBI taxonomy): Eukaryota > Viridiplantae > Streptophyta > Magnoliopsida > Asterales > Asteraceae > Logfia > Logfia minima. The sequence goes on from OY992768.1 coordinate 27,730,380, forward strand.
GCAAACATACATTCTCAAGTTCAAAGAAGTAGATTCAACTCGTGATTGATCAATAATAGGTGAAGTGGAATAAGAAGACTATTTTCCTTATCATCCGACAATGCCTTGACGTTTTTAGTTGGTTTATTTTATGTTAAGATGTAACTTTTGTTGGATATTAGGCATTTTGTAAGACATTTCTACAACATCTCCTTATGTATTTTAAGGTTTGTATAATAATAATATTAAATCGGGGTGTTATAAATGCTCCTTTTCATTTCACTACATACACTACCTGAAATCTAAGTGAGTATTTTTCCATCTTTCTTACACATGAAGTAAACAATAAAATCCTTAGATTGTTTCGTTTTCTATTGATCCAAATAAGGAAATGCTTGATCTATTAAATTTTAATGATAGTCAATTGTCAATGGCAACCTTCTTTGTCGCTCCAACCAAGGCTTACTAATATGAGGTGTTTGATAATTATTTCCACCGTTAACCTTCATGATCTCTTTTATGCACGTTTGTAGAGTTAAAAATACATTGTTAAGTTCATGAGATGACATCCTTTCGTATAAATCTTGAACCGCATGAACCAATTCATCGATTGTTCCCAATACCTCTTGTTCTTGAAGTGATTGAATCACTTGGAAGAAACCAAGCTCTAAAACATTTAAATTTGGGCTATTTGCTGGTTAAAAAAGAAGTTAAATATCATAGCCATCTCGAGATGCTTCTTGAAGAAACTCGACATCATCAACATTAATATCGGGATTCACATTGTCTTTTTGAATGTATATCAAACCCATATGACCTTGTGGCCATGTATATCTAATAGCCGGTAATACCTTTTCGATCAAATATGACCTCGTTATATCCTTAATTACCAATAAGATAGGCTTCGTATCCAAAGTTCCGCAACACGATTCTTACTTGAACACTTAGCCGGTTCTAATGTTGAAAGTGGGAATATACCAATTTTCCCCCAGAAAACTTCATTACCCAATGAATCAAATCTTGGTCTTGCAATGGCCGCTAGAAACATTACTTTTGTAATGAAGTTTTTCGATTTACATGTTTTTAAAGGCTTCTCTTCGTTGGGAACAAGATAGTAATGTCTTGATGGTCTTGACATGTAAAGCCATTTTCCATCAATGTGGATGATGTTAAACATATCATCAGATGTAAGACTAGCACTTTGCAAAGATGGAGTCTTAGACAAACAAAATTCTAATCTTGTTTTTTCTATTTTCATCGATCAAAACGGCTTGACGGCATTCATACGTGGTCTAATTACACCCTCTTTGATTCTTCTATGAATGATTGATTTTAGAACACCTATTGATTTTGCAAGAGTTCGAATATTCGTTCGGCGACGTAATGGAATTTGTGAAACTTGAGTTAAGTTGATTTCAGTTCGTTTTCGACTAACTACATGTAGCTTTTTTTACGATACATCAACCATAGAGCCATTAAGAAGTTGAAATTTAGCTCAATGCCAAATGCAACTTACGGGTCCACACATGCATATGTGTATAGAATAGGCGGCATAACATGCCTCCAATTTTTTAGCCAAAGAGTAGGGTTAATACAAATGCAAAACTTGGTGGAAAATTGGTGAAAAATATAATTGGCGGCAAGAGTTGCCTCTAATTTTTAGCCAAAAAGTTGGGTTGATACAAATGCAAAACTTGGTAGGAAATAAAATTGACAGCAAGAGTTGCCTCCAATTTTTTAGCCAAAAAATTGAGAGTGACCAAGTTTAGTTTATGAGATTAAGGGAAAAGAAAATTAATCTAAATTTATGATGTCGTCAACTTTTGTAGTATTAATACTTACCGTGTATGCGAGCAGGTACAACAAAAGATAAAGAAGGTAACCTTTCGATAAAATTGCATTTTAATGATATTGGGGTAAAATTGTCATTTGCTTACATATATATGTACTTTACCTTTTATTTCTTAAACTTTGTGTATTCTAATATTGGACACTTAATTCGAAAATGAGGGAGTATCAAATTATTTTAACATATATGATTTTTCTTTATACACTCTTCGATAAAAGCAAAGAGAAATTTTTATAAACTTATACTAAATATAAACGTATAAGTTATTTATTAATACATATTTGAATAAAAAACAAAATTCTTATGAATTCATCGTCAAATATGAACGTAAAACAATATTGAACTATATTAACAAACCCGATATTTATAAATATATACCAAATAATATTTATGTCTATATTATTTTGTATAAAAATTTTGTTCGATATAAAAAATAAATTTATTAATAAATTTTTAATGGTAATTATAAAATTAAATATTCACAATTCTTAAATATGTTTATTTTAAGATAATATTGTTACTTAATACTATAAGTGTAAATTAATACCCTAAATTTAAATTAAATAATCATATATTATCATGAAAATAGTTTGTTAGTAAGTTTAGGGTAGTAAAACGACACTTACAGCAACACTGGCTTTGGACTTACGATCTAGAGTGTCGCACAGGGAAAAAGCGACACTAACGACCTGAAGTGTCGCTTGAAGAAGATTGAAAGTTTATCGGGAAGTGTCGCTCAGATTAGGATGTGTCGCACAGATTAGGAAGTGGGCTTACTAATCTGGTCCAAGTCAAGAAACAGAAAGAGATTTGGGCTAAAGCCTGAGTACTTGGGCCAAGTATTCAATCACAGGAAGAAGGAAGTGATTTAGGCCAAAAGACTCGTTAATTGGGCCCATTGTTCATAGTTCATAGATCACAGGAAGTAAGTGGGCCAAATTTAAACATATTAACTTGATTTTAAAAAAAATTGTTTTAATCTTGAAAGATCCATTCAAGCAACGTTCTTACGATGACGAGAGACAAAACAACGAGTGTATATGATGAGTACTCCAAATTATTACAGGATGAGCTAGATAGATACGTTACTGCATCAAGCAAAATGAAATATTTTGAAGAGAGGGAATATATTTTTGTACCAACAACGGTTCAAATACATGTAGTCTCAATGAAGAAACAATTGGCAGAGTGTTAAGATAAACTGAAAGCTGATATGGTCAATAACGTCACAAATCAAGCTGACAAGAAGCTGAAATCTGAGTCACATTCTTCTTTTGAGATACAATATGAGGTACATTCTAAAGTTCAAACTGAGTGTCAACACCAATTAAACTCAATAAAAGAAAAGATTAATAAACTGAAAAGTGAATTGGCAAATAATCTTAATGTGTTAAAAACTGTGACTCGAGAGAAATTAATTTCGAAAACTCACATGGAAGATTACAAAGGTATGTATGAGAAACTTGAAATTGAAAAGAATTCTTTTCACAAAGAATACTCTCAGTTAGCATCTAAAATTGATGAATCCGAACAAGTTGGAAAGCTTACCTCTCGACTGCATACTCAGGCAAAAAATGAGAATAAAAGACTAGTTCAAAAGATAAAAGAAAATGAAGATATTTTGTTAAAACGTGGTCATATTGAACAAACAATTTTCTTTAATAAATTTAAAGACATCAAGTTTTATAATCCAAGGGAAGTGATAGGTTTTGGTAACCCTTGTTATTTTAAGAAAGCTTGTTCTAAAGTACCATCCTTGTATAACTTATAAGTGATTTGCCTATTGAATAATTACTAGTGAATGTAATTGGATACATAAAATAAAATATATATTTTAAGGAGAAATTGGGAGATATAAAGTTTAATTAGTGGCAAAATGTCATAGTCAAATAGATAGCATAGATTATGAGGAAACTTTATATCATGTGGATAAAATGGTAACATTTAGATGACTGTTGACTTTTGATGTTATGAATGATTGGTCTTTTGTTTCAGCTTGATATAAAATAATGCATATTTATATGGTAATTGTTTACAAATTAACATGACTTTACCACGAGGTTACTTTTCTGAAATAGATAACAGAGTACGTAAACTTACTAAATCATTTTATTGGAAAAAAACATACACCTAGAAAGTGGAATGAAAAGCTTACATAATCTTTAGTTGAACTTGGTTTTGTAAAAAATATTAACGATTCGTCATTATATACTTATTATGCTGATGATGTGGTCATTATACTTTTAGTAGATGTTAAGGATATAAATGTTACTTTTAGTGGCAAAAGTGAGACAAAATGTATTAAAGTTCAATGTTTAATGCTGAAGAAAACATTTACTTCTCATTCGGAATGCGACATGTCAAAAGAAAACAAGATTTTCAAGAAAGAGAACAACTTACACAAACCGAACAAGAGCGCAAAGAAAAAGTGCCTAGAAACACAAAATCGGAACTTGATCAACACCTCTAAACCATGACATAGAGGACATAACCTCCCTAAAATAAAGGTTATGTTTTACTTACTTTACTTTATTAACCGCGATATTATTGCTAAAGTAAAAATTGTATTAAGTTTTTAAAGTGTTCACTCTTAGATAAATCTTATTTAAATGTTATAGGGAATAACAGTTGAAAATGTTACTTTTAAAGATGACTAGTTGCTGATCTGGTTAGTAAGTCGAAAATTATTTTTTGAAGGAAATTGAAATGTGCCTATCTTAAATAAAGAAAATATTATACCTTAATTTGAAGTTCGTCGAAAGTTGAGTACATTTTATCATAATATGCCCTAATTTTACTAACCTAATTGAACAAACAAATCTAAATAACTTATAATACGTGATTATTCCGGATAAATAACTTATTATGAAAAGAACTTGAATAACTTAAAATAAATAGAATAAAAAAGTACTACGGTTATTAACCTTATATACATCAGTGGTGGACTAGACGTCGTTTTAATCGAATGATTGTCATTCTGTTACTGTTCACCAGAGTTAATATACTCATTGTGGTTTAATTTAGTTTTAATATATACTATTTATAATGGTTATGGAAAAGTAAGAAGAAAGTAACAAGGTGTGTTCATTATCTTGATAATCGGAGTTCGAGACCACCAATTTCCTTTGTTTTCTTTTTCTACTTTGTCTTCTTATCTTTTGCCCATTTATTTAGTTTTCTAAATATTTTCTTTTTCAAAAGAAAATTTTAAATTACACATTTTAGCAAATTCCATTGGATACACATCAACGAAACTTAATATGTGTGTGTTTAATATTAAACATTTAATAATAGTTTTTGATGTGCATAGTATCATTATTACAAAATAGTTCTCTCACACTTATTGTTTTACCGTTCGTTAGAAATAAATTTATATATTTGTATTGCGGATGTTACAGTAAAATATTGCTTTCTTTTAAAAGAGGTTTCACATGAACTAAATATTCTTAGCTTGCTTATATATCATAGTTGAACGATAATATTTGTTTTGATGGGTACTTTTTACCACACAAAGAAAGCCTAATAAACTGGACTAGAGATAAAAAGATATTCTCAAAGTCAGACTGTAAGAGCGGATTTTTGCAAATAAAAATGCATCCAAATAGTATTATATAAACATCATTTTCTACTCCTCAAGGACAATATGAATGACTTGTTATGCCCTTTTAATTAAAAAATGTCCCACAAATATTTCAGAGAAAAATGGATAGTATTTTTAATGATTTTGATTTTATTTTTATTTATGTTGACGATGTATTAATATTGTCTAATGATATTCAGTCCCACTTAAAATATTTGGACGTTTTGCAGATTTATGTATAAAAAATGGATTGGCCTTATAAGAAATGAAAGCAAGATTGTTACAATAAAATATAGAATTCTCATGAATGAAGATTGATGGCAAAGGAATAGAGCTCGAAAACCATATTTTAGAAAAAATAACAGCTTTCCCAGACAAATTAGGTGATAAAAAAAAAGTTCAAAGTTTTCTTGGAATACTAAATTATGCTTTTGATTTTATTCAAAACCTAGCATTATTTAGGAAGCCTTTCCAAGATTTACTAAAAAAGGATAAAGTTTTCAGTTTTGATAAAATTTTTGAAAGTCAAGTTAATAAGATAAAAAACCACTGTAAGAATTTTCCCAAACTACAACTACCAAAAGAAGATGATAGTTTAATTCTTGAAACCGATAAAACCATTGTAGTGGAGTCCTTAAAAGTGTTGATTATAGTCCAAACTAAATTAAGATAAGAGAGAGTATATGCAGATATTGCTCTGGAAATTTTACAGATACCCAAACTCGATACCATATTAATGAAAAAGAATTATTAGCTATTGTAAAAAATTGCCAAAAATTCTATTACTTTTTGTTACCAATAAATTTTTTGTTAAGAACTAATAATACGCAAGTTAAGGCTTTTATTAAAAAGAATTTTCCATCTAAGCCTGAGTTTAAAAGATTAATCAGTTGGCAAACTCTTTTATCCGAATAGAATTTTGATATTGAAATTATTAAATCTAACAAAAATGTTTTAGCAGATTTCTTAACCAGAGATGGCAAAGATAATTCAGGAGGTTGACAGATTACTTCCTCTGATGATAGAACGAATAGAAACAATCAACGACATTGTTTCCGATATTATCGATATTGCCGAAGATATGCTTATAACAGGTTGCATGTTGATAAGGACTAGAATAGGAAAATATAAAACTGATAGCGGGATAATAAAAGCTTTGATAAAGGAGGAAACATAAAATATGGATATCAGCTCTTCTTCGAAAATAGATATCCCTTCTTCTTCGTTAGAAGAAACAATGCTAGATCAAATTCTAGATAAAAAAAATTCTAAAAAAGTTGGTGAATCTTTCTCTTTCAGACCACATTTTGAAAAGACAATGTTTAAAGACAAAAAAATGATTATCGAAAAACCCGTACCAATAAATTTTATCGAAAAATAAAGTTTTATGATGAAATAATTATATAACCTTTGTGAAACCGATTCTAGATATATAGATTTTTCTAGAGTTTACCTCAGATTTAACTATCAACAAGGCTCATCTCCACAGGAGATCAGTTACTCGTATGATTTTGGATCCATAAATTCGACATACCTTACTTCTCCAAATTTTCTAGAAGTTTCTCGACTCCCATTTTGGATAGGAGAAGAAGTTAAAGATTGCTACATAAAAATCCAACTATCACACCAAAATGTATTTTAGTTTTGAAATTTCTCTCATCAGGACCAGATTTTCATGAAGAACAAACATTTCCAACTTACCATTTTATACAATTGGGAAAATCTGAATGTTTTACTATTTCTTTCCCAACAAATAAAAAAGATTTTCAAAGATATTGTCAAAGTGACATCCATTTTAAAAGAGCCATTGGTATTTTAACAGTTTATCAAGGAATTGAGGCAAGTTTTAAAAGAGGATTCCGCACTTACAGCGAAAAGAAAAGATTTTCTTCAAAAGTGATATCTCCTGCAAAAAACACCCCTACTGCAGCTTCAAATTTTATGAGAGGTAAAATAAATTTGATAAACAAAGGGATTTTAAAATCTAGCTCACAAGCCCAGGCAAAAATTTGTCAATTTAGACAACATGAAAAAGGAACGTGTCCATCATGCTCTCCACAAAAGGAAAAAAAAAAGATACTGGTGCCTTTTAGCATCCTCTAAAGAGGATGATTAAATAGAATGAAATGATACGTGTATGGAGATAGTTGTCAAGATGAAATGGAATGATACGTATGATGTGTAGAGATAGTTGTTAAGATGAAGTCTAGATATAAATATTTTAATACCAAGGAAAAAAGAGGAGATCACCTAAGGTGAAATACACGTGAAGAAAAAGCTCCACGTCAACTTTAAAAGAAAAGGTCCAATGGGGAAAGAGATAGCACATGCAAAGAAGACTCTAGGAGAAAATTGTGTTGAAACTTGTAATGTATAATATTATGTTTTAGTACTAGAAAGAGGATATAAATATGTAAGTCTACAAGAACAAGATGATCATCGATCCTTATGCTTTCCTTTTTCCATGCATTGTAATATAAACACCAGCATAAATAAAACTCCCATCTTTTTCTTATAATTCCCATGAACATTTACCATGGTTAATTTTATTTCTTCCTTATATAAATAAAACGATATCCATATTCGTCTATTGTACACCTAACGTAGGAAACAAAACTAGGCTGTTCTGAGTGTTGTTGAAAGAGCTACAGGGAAGTTACCTATTGTTCTAATAGATTGGGGCTGAAATGCTCGTTAAAAGTCTTGTAGTATAACCCGATTACACTTCGGTCAAAGAAGAAGACAGGTACGGAAGCATGTTGGACCCTTTATTTTTGTAATCTTGAAATAATTTTAACTTGTATGATTATCGTTGGTGATTATAAGGAATAATTTAAATCAAAACTTTAGTTTTTATAAATTCTATAACGTTTACATGCTCTCGGATAAATGGTTTTAATTTTTATTTTCTTTACTGGCATGCTAGATTTTATACTTAACTACTTAGATAAGCAATTAATCGAGTTAGTTGTTTTGAACCAACAAAATATATCGGTGACACCCCTATTTGGTATCAGAATCATACAAAATTTTTTAGAGGGAGACAAGGATTATAGTATGAGCAAATTTTAGCTATGTCAATTAATTTTATATATAATGAACTTGTAGTTTTTGAAAATAATAGATTAATGAATAATACTAGTAACTCCGATATAGAAATGGAAGACTAAATTTCTATGAAGATTTTACTTATGATAGACTTGAGTGGAAAAGCTCAGACTATATAGTAAATGATTCCGAACCGGGATATAATTCTTCTTAATTGACAAACCAAGTTTTAGTCTCTTAAAAGAAAGTGATAATTTACTAAAGATAGATAATTTACTAAAGGTTACAATTATGCAATATTTGTGAAATAGATAGATATATTTGTATTGTTCAAGATTATTACCATCACATATATAATCCAGTAAGAGATACAAATAGCTACTTGCCACTATTTTTTACTAAAATATCTTACCCACGGGGACAAAAATTGATAGATACGTATAACCCAGGGATGACAGATACCTTACGAAAAGGAAAAACATTTGTAAGAAATAAATTAAGCGAATGGTGTGTTGATGCAATATTAGCCAAAACAACTAGAGGATTAAAGAAAAGAATATCTTTATGTTGCAACAACACTAAAATGCCTATAATGATAGGATGTGATAGTTCATACTATTACGGAAAGATTAAAAGAAAATACAAAAAGAGAAGTCAATATAAAAAGATATACTTTAAAAAAAGAAAAACTAGATATTATAAGAAAAAGTGCTTTAGACAAACTTATAAACTCACTTACAAGAGGAAACAAAAACCAAAAGAATGCCAATGTTATTTTTGCAAAGAGATAGGTCATTATGCTAATAAATGCCCAAAAAAGTTTAACAAAAATATTAAGATATTTGAAATAGATGAAGATATTGAAAAAATGATTGACGAAGGAGACTTCATCAAAATACATGACTTTCAAAATATTGATTCTGACGAAAGCATATTTATATTAAAAGATACATAATATATATCATCAGAAGATGAGTTACTTAGAAATAACATCAACAAATTCTTCTAATATAGATAGTTCAATAATTGATGATCAAAATGAACAAAATGGAGAATATAAACAAGAAATTTTAATAGATAAGAAAAAGTTAAAACAAATACAACATGAACACTTTTCTTTAGATAATTATTCTAGATTTAAATTAAACACTTTACAAAAATTAGGAATAAGACCTAGAAACGGTCATTTATTTTATGGACTAAATATCCAAGAAAGAGCATTAGATATAAATTTAACTTCTAACAAAGTCATGATACCTTTGCTATGTAGAAAAGATATACAAAACAAATTACAAAAAATCAAAGCTGACTTTAGATATACTTTTAGAAAAAGTTAAAAAAAATACAACATGAACACTTTTTGTTAAACTTTTTTGGGCATTTATTAGCATAATGACCTATCTCTTGGCAAAAATAACATTGACATTCTTTTGATTTTTGTTTCCTCTTATAAGTGGGTTTATAAGTTTTTCTAAAGCCCATTTTCTTAAAATATCTAGTTTTTCTCTTTTTAAAGTATCATTTTTTATATTGACTTCTTTTTTTGTATTTTCTTTTAATATTTCCGTAATAGTATGAACTATCACATCCTATCATTATAGGCATTTTAGTGTTATCGCAACATAAAGATATTATTTTCTTTAATCTTCTAGTTGTTTTGGCTAATCTTGCATCAGCACACCATTCGCTTAATTTATCTCTTACAAATGTTATTCATTTTCCTAAGGTATTTGTCATACCTGGGTTATATGTATCTATCAATTTTTGTCCCCATGGGTTAGGTATTTTAGTAAAAAATAGTGGCAAGTAGCTATTTGTATCCATTACTTGATTATATATATGATGATAATAATCTTGAAAAACACAAATAAATCTATCTATTTCACAAATATCGCATAATTGTAACCTTAATAAGGCAGTAGAATATTTTTTAACAGTAGAGGGATCTTTTAAAATATTCCCCTCTCCGCAAAACTCTAGTCTAAATACTTCTACAACCCTAGTTATGATATTTGTTATCGAATTATCTGTTTCAAAAATTGTTCTTTTCATATTTGGGTGCATGTTCTCCCAAAACCTTAAAGCACTATTTAATAAAGTTCTTTCTAAAAACCTTTAGTAGAATCTATCTCCATTTTATTTACTGAGACTGCTATTCTAAAAGTTGTCTCCCATTTATCTATTGCTTCCTCTGTATTACTAATACAATCTAAATCCAAGTATATTACAAAAGGATTAATCGGCTCATTTTTCATAATTTCATAAGGAACATAGTTTCTGTTTTCCTTATCGTTGATTGGACAGCTACATAGCCTTTAGTTGATCTATTGAATTCATTCCTTATGGGAATTTCTTTGCTACTCCTTGGAGTATCATTTACGTTAGCATTCCAATTTTCTTGTTTAATCTCAAGTTTTAAGTTCACTATTCTATCATCAATATTCATATCTTCTATTTGAGTTATTAAATTATCTACTTCAGAAGGTATGTAGTCCATTTCTGAATCATAAGCATATCTAGTTTTCTTTATATCCTTTAGGTATTTTCATATTAAGTAATAGTTGGACTAAAGGGTCTTGGTAATTATCTACATTTTTATTTATTTGTTTAGTATCTTTATTCATTTCTTTTGTTTGATTAACTATTTTAAGTAAGTTTCCTAATTTATCTAATTCAAATATTATTTTTTCTCTATAGTAAATAATAGTTTTTTTGTATTTTTATTAAATCTTTATCTATCTTTACTAAATTATCACTTTATTTTAAAATACTAAAACTTGGTTTGTCCATTAAGAAGAATTATATCCTCAATCGGAATCATTTACTATATAGTCTGAGCTTGTTCACTCAAGTCTATCGTAAGTAAAATCTTCATCAGAAATATAGTCTTCCATTTCTATATCGGAGTTACTGGTATTATTCATTAATCTATTATTTTCAAAAACTAAAAGTCCATTCTATATAAAATTAATCGATATAGCTAAAATTTGCTCTACATATATAATCCTTTCCATATATATATATATATATATATATTTTCACTTATTTAATGCATTTTATTTATTATAACTTAATTAAAATTCCTGTAGCTACGTAAATTTAATACCAAAAGATAAGGCTAAACATTCGCAGCGAAATACGACAGCAAACATCCTTGTTCTGTACATCATTACGTTGCAAAGATAATACTATTTACCTATAATTTCAATCTTACCGTGTTGTGTAAATTTAGTATATATTTAGTTTTAACAAAAAAGGCAATAAGTGTTTATTTAGCCAAATGGTATGGATCCTATGCCTACACTACGGACTAAAAAATTCGAACCTTTTAGATTTGAACGTGTAGGGGTTTTCCCCCCTCCTCTTTATTTTTATTGTTATTGTTATTGTTATTGTTCTTGTTATTATTATTGTTGTTATTATTATTATTGTTATTATTATTATTGTTATTATTATTATTATTATTATTATTCTTATTATTATTATTATTATTATTATTATTATTATTATTATTCTTATTATTATTATTATTATTATTATTATTATTATTATTATTATTATTATTATTATTATTATTATTATTATTCTTATTCTTATTGTTATTGTTATTGTTATTGTTATTTTTATTGTTATTGTTATTGTTATTGTTATTGTTATTGTTATTGTTATTATTATTATTGTTATTATTATTATTGTTATTATTATTATTGTTATTATTATTATTATTATTATTATTATTATTATTATTATTATTATTATTATTATTATTATTATTATTAATTGTACTACTACTAATTTTGTATTTATAAGAAACTTATCATTATATTTTATGTAAGTAATTGGTATAGTCAAAGAATATTAAAGCATGTTGGAGTACGTGAGAAACCACAATTACTAAATTAATATACAAAAATGCATACATTTAATTGACAAAAACTAAATCGAATACGACTAAGATTAAGATATAATAAATGCATACTTTCAATCCCGCGCGGTAGGAAAAAGAGTTCTTCTTACAATTATAATTCAAAACTAAGCAGACTAAACATTTAATCGGGCCTAATTTTAACTGGGCCTCATTCTAATTGGGCCTATTTATTTGACTTGCACAACAAGACAGACCCGCCTGTAAAAGTAAAACCCTCAAATCAATCTACCTCTTTCTCTTTCTAAAACCCTCTCTAACCTTCATAACTTTTCTTGCAAATCAACCGAATAAAAAATGGCAAACAATCCATCCGCCGTTAACTTCCTCACCAATCTAGCACGCGCCGCTTTCGGTCTCGGAGCCACCGCTACCGTCGCCAATTCGGCGCTCTACACCGTCGACGGCGGCCAACGCGCAGTTCTCTTTGACCGTTTCCGAGGAGTCATTGACGAGACTGTCGGTGAAGGTACTCACTTCCTAATTCCATGGCTTCAAACACCGTACATTTTTGACATCCGTACAAGACCTCACACTTTCTCTTCAATTTCTGGCACAAAAGATCTCCAAATGGTTAACCTAACCCTACGTGTTTTATCTCGTCCTGAGGTCAACAAATTACCGGCGATTTTTAAAACGCTAGGTACCGAATACGACGAAAAAGTACTTCCGTCTATCGGAAATGAAGTATTGAAAGCTGTTGTGGCTCAATTTAACGCTGATCAGTTACTTACTGAGCGTCCACAGGTTTCGGCTTTGGTTCGCGATAGTTTAGTTCGTAGGGCTAAGGATTTTAATATCTTGCTTGATGATGTTGCGATTACGCATTTATCCTATGGTGCGGAGTTTTCGAAGGCTGTGGAACAGAAGCAGGTGGCTCAACAGGAGGCTGAGAGGTCAAAGTTTGTGGTTGCAAAAGCAGAACAGGAACGTAGGGCTGCAATTATCAGGGCTGAAGGTGAGAGTGAGTCTGCTAAGTTGATTTCTGATGCTACTGCTGCTGCTGGTATGGGATTGATTGAGCTGAGAAGGATTGAGGCTTCTAGGGAGATTGCGGCAACTTTGGCTAGGAGTAGCAATGTCACTTATCTTCCAGGAAGCGGTAGTCAGATGCTTCTAGGGCTTAATCCTTCTCGCTAGACCGGTATGTTATGCTAAACTTTGATTTGTTCTAGATCTATTTTAAATTTTATATTTGGTAATAGTGTATAATGTTTTTGAGTTTAGTTGTATAGGAATAGGAATGTTGTCTTATTTCATAGTGTGCTATAGGTATTTTGCAATACTATCAGTGAATTTACTTGTTTGGGATTGGATTCTACACTCATCTGTTAAGTTATTGAATGTGCTCTAACTGGACTTTCTAATAGTTGAAATACAAGGAATTGTTGCTTATAGCAGTATAAGATTATAATAAATAAGTAATAAGTAATTGTTGTTAACATGGGCTTCATAGAAGTATCTGGTTGTATGGAATCTGAATATTGATTCTGCGAACAATTAAATATCTTTTTGTGTGTAATTGTATATTTGATTGTTAAATATGAGAGGATTGATAGCACGTTGTGTCCTTTGACTATTTGGTTCATTTACTGATCTACCGTGAATTTGTTACATAGGGGGCTCACTCTTCTAAGTTTAACTTGACAGTTCTTGGCACAGTTACTTGAATGGAAAAGAACATATGGTGTCTTATTCCTCTTTATACTTTCGGTTAGGTGCATGCAATATTCTTTTGAGATGGTTAAAACTTTTTTCATGGGATACATCATACACAAGAAAAAGATGAGTGCTACTAGATGACTTCGTATTCAAAGTGAAATGAAAAACTACGAAAGCAATGTTACTATGTTAGGCCTGCAAAACTTTGCCACGTACTCTAAAGTCTAATGACTACATTGGTTCTTGCCCACTATTTAAGTTTATTACCTTGATCTTGCAATCTCAAGTTACAGACCAGAATCTTATGTCACAAATTAAATGCAAAACCCTAACATGTTACTATTGACAGCAAATTGCCTCCACCGCTAACATGTCATCATAATGACAGTTTTATTATTTCAGGCACACACAAACACAATACTCAAACACACATGTAGATGAAGGTTATGTAGAGATCTTAGGAGTACAATCATGATGTGTGTTTTAGGTATGTGCTTGCCTGCACCAAACCAGCCTCTTGTCTTTTCCGTCGAAAAACTTAGTAGTTATTACACAGATCGTTGCGAACAAAATAAAAAAATTGGGTTCTCTACTTGGAAGTAAACACAAAGAGCATTCCAGTTTGAGAGAAAAAATAGATAAACAGAAGTCATAACGAAAATATCATGACCTAGAACACATCAAAGAAAATAGAGGAAATTATATCTGCTCCAGGCACTCCACTATTTATTTATTTATTTTTTTTGGCAATGAAAAATAAAATGAAACCTCTTCCAGTTGGTTTGTATCTTGAATACTCCTGATGTTGGTGTGTTGTATCTCTTCTTACAAAATAGTAAGTGTGTATATACATGCAAGCAAAAACAAGTGAAACCAGTGGAGGTTGACTAACAATGACCGTTTGCATCTGAAGATTTTAAGTAGAAATGAGTGATCTTACTCGATGAACTTCAAGATTTATTTATCATGCATATTTTATCAGTGTTCATAAAAGGTAAGGTATCACACCGACCTGAGAGATTCATAGATGAATAGCTGAGAAAACTTTGAATTCAGCAGCTAATGAAGGTTATTTCCATCAAGGAGGATATTTCCAGTGAGACTGAGAAGAACCATATAGTTTGTGGTGATGATTGCAAAGAGGAGTGGTTGGTATGATGAGTATGTGAATAGAACAAAAGAAAAGCATTTTTGTAAAATGTTAGCCACCGAATGGGAGGAGATACCCTAATGATTGACCTGTTGAGAGTATTACCATGCAGAGAGAGATCATTGTCTTTTGACCAAACATTATCCAACACTGACCGAGTTGGACACTATTAAACATCCCCCAAAATAACCTTATTTTCATATATGTGTTTGTTTCTGTTTAATTGCCATTGTTAATTTGCTGTATGATGAGTTACATAGGTCTCGCAAATTGGTATTATCTGACATAGTTTATGTTGACGTCTAGTAGTCCTTAAAATTGAAAGGAAGAATAACATGATGTTACTTGTAGTAAACAAAAGTTTGTACACGTCATTTGGATCATTTTTTTAAAGTCAATTTTCCACACCCTCAATTTTAAATGTTAATCATTGTCTAGCAATCCATTTTGTTACTTTAATATGTGCCTAGAATGCTTTCTTATATCTTGCTGCATTTCGATGCTTGCAGGGCTGGTAGCTTAAAGACCAAGTGCATTTCTATCCTTCTCCTCGACATTTTACTATTTTAGCTTATCCTTTAAACATTTACATGTTGGAAAACTTGAAGAGATTGCTGTGTAATCTTTTGAGAGAATAATTGGAGCTACTTTTTTGGCGTTACTTGTCTGAGTTAGTATGGCATCTATTCTGAATATTTTGTGTTTCTTTCTGTTTCACGCTTACAAGTTTATCTGGTATAGGAAACATTTATATTGTCATTCAGTTTTCATTATTCTAACAAATGGCATTTCTTTGTTTGTTGAATCCACTTGTTATGTGAGAAATCACTTGAACTGGTGACTTGTTCTCGTGAGAAGTGTTGCGGAATCTTGTTAGATAGATCGTTAGGAGTGTTGCTAGATTTGCATTATCTGGTCATTCTTTATTTGATGACATTTGTAGTTGGTTGGAGGATTGTATGCTCTCATTAGTTGAATATACATATTGGAAGTTGACGTGTAGGGTTGGAGCCGAGCATGAACTTGAGACTAGCTTGACATATGAAGTTGACATTTAGGATTGCAAACAAGTGGAGGTGATCATTAGACTTGACAGGGCTTGAGCTAAGCTAAGTAGCTTAACGAGCCTTAATTTGCAGGCTTCAGCTCGGTCTGAGAAGAAATCATGATGATTAAACTTATTTCTACACGGAAATTTTGAATATTTATAAAATAATAGTATGTGATGATTAAACTTATTTTTACATTCATGAGATTGGTTCAAACAAGGAAGAGGTGTTAGTAGAGAATGTAGAGAAGCAAATGAAGAGATGACAAGTGCCTTCTTTATCTCTCTCCTATTTCTTCTTCCTCATCCTCATTTCTTTACCCTCAATGTTTCTCGTTCCCATTCACTTTAACACTCACTTTTTGATAGAACCCGATTGTTTCTTTTGCTGTTTTTATCTCTTTTTTTTCTTATGCACTATTGTTATTTTACTTTTTTCATTTTATTACCTTTAAATATAATTTTTTAAGATAGAATTTTCTTTATTGGATTCTATTTGTAATATACGTTTTCTGGCGGGATTAGGTAGTGTTGTTGTATGTACCTAACTTTACATTATGGGCCTAGATTTTTAACACTTTGATGCGCTCGAAATTTAACATGATAATACCTTGAAAAATTAAATTTTCAAATGATAAAGTTTATAAGTACGACGCATCGTAAAACTATAACTATAATGCACCATATTGACTTATACGATAAGATGTTTATCATATATCTAGAAATTGGAGTGTCATATTCTATAATCATGATGCACCATATTTTATTAGTATGATGCACAATTTATTTATTTAATAATAATATTTAGTTGTATATTTTGAAAATCAGTGCATCATATTTAAAGACAGTTCATTATATCAGCAAAATGATGCATTGTAGTTTAAAAACGTTAGTGCACGATCACTTAATAAAGTTAGGGCATCACTATTTTCAAAACAATATTCAATAAAACTAGTTTATTATATTCTATAATGTTGGTGCATTACGATATGTTTTTTTATTGCATCTCAATATTAAGATTTGGCGGCATCGTAATACTTGGTACCTGGCGTAAGAAAGATACAAAGAAAAAAAGTTAAAAAATTAAGTGTTAAAGAACATTGAATTTTTTTTAAAAAAGCGTTAAAAAAAGTTAAATTTTTTTCTTATTACTATAAAAAATATTATTTTAAATAAAAAAAAAATTATAAAAAAATTGATGGAGAAATGAATAATGTGGTGGAGAAATGGAGGACAATGAGAGAAATGACGAACACAGTTGTCACCTGCTCATTAACTTCTCTCACTTATCTATTAACTCATCTTCTTCTCTAGAACCTCACTTAAAATTTATATATAACAAATTAAATTCAATGACAGAATATATATTGAAAGTTAAAACAAAACACACTTACAACTCAATAGTTGTGACCAAACATAATGTGGATCAATTAACCGGCAAATGAAATAAAATCCAAAAAGATGTCAAGTTTTTTGGAGGCACAAAGTTTAATGGTATGTGGGAAAGTGGGAATGGGGACGTAGACATTATGTTGAATGCCAATAAGCAATTCAAACAACAAAAAAAGCTTATCCGAAGTTCTTTTTTCCCGATGGTATTACGAGCAACAAATGGCCGATTGAAGAAGAAGATTACCACCCGATTAATCTTGAAGAAGAAGAGGACAACCTAAACACGAACCCGATTACGATGCAACATTTTCTTGGTATTTGTCGGATGCTACTTTGCCATGTTATTCGAGCGAGGAAGCCCAACAAGAACTTGTTACATCTACAAAAATTCAGCAAAAAAGTATGGAAACAATAGTGGAGGAGGGAACAATGTTCGCAGATAAACCAACAATGTTCATAGCTTTTAAGTTTCTTGCTACACCAATACCAACAATGTTCAACGCTTGGGAGCAAGTGAAACGGGATTATGCTTTGAGTTTCCAACCACCACCAACCGAAAATGAGGATGAGAACGACGACTAGACTACTAGTTTACTTTTAGTTGTTTAGTTCTAACGTTTTTTTATTAATGTAATGTTCTTTTTAATTTAATTAATGTGATTTTTTATTTTTAATGGGTGTGTTTAATTTTAATTTATGTTTTAAAAATATAATTGTATTTGTGTAAATTGAAAAAAAGAAAAGTTAAATTAAGAGTGGGGTCGAG
The DNA here is from genome assembly GCA_963921325.1 of Logfia minima. Taxonomy (NCBI): domain Eukaryota; kingdom Viridiplantae; phylum Streptophyta; class Magnoliopsida; order Asterales; family Asteraceae; genus Logfia; species Logfia minima. Next base: position 27,748,779 of record OY992768.1, read on the forward strand.
AAAAAGTTTAGTTCTTCGATCCATCATTGGCAGCGGATATTCTTTGTTCAGTCTTCTCGAGGAAGTGTTGACGTGACGCTGAAGTGTTGACGTAACGCCGAACGACAATTCAATTCTTTGATTTTCCGGTCTACTACTTGGAGTGGTCTTATGAGTTTATAGGATTAAAAAGCTCAATTCTAAATGATACATATCTTTTTGTCTTCTAAAAATGAGCTTTTTACATCACATAAGATAAAAAGCTAAAATGCGTTTGGCAAGTATAAAATATATGCATACGTAAATAAATCTCGATTTGATTGATTGAAAATAGCAAAAAATATCCTAAATACACAATATTTTGCTTTTGAAGGCCTTTTAACCATTTGTTTGATCGAAAATAATAAACATTTTCAAAATTTTAGATACTCGGATTGTTGATGTCTGACGGATAATTTTAAATTGAATATATCGGATATTGGATTCAAATATCGGATTTTAATACGGATGCGGATATTGAACACCCCTAATTTTAAATTTGTTCGATCTAATAACTTTTCATGTTGATTATTATTACAAAGACGATGTTATTATAATAAGTTAATAACGATTTAAATATTATTCGAATATAGTTATATGAATTTGAAATAGACTCTGTTTGAAACATTTGAGAAGTGAGATAAAATACAACTCTGTTTGAAACATTCATAAGTTATTAGATCATAATTGCCACCTCTAATCCCCGCTCTTATTTTGAGACGAGATGGGTGATAGCTTCAACCCAATTGGGTGTTACGATTATGAGTATTTATGTTAAAAATTACATACTTATCAATAGGTCTTTTTGGTTTATGTTTTATCGCTTACGTATCCAGTGGGTTAAATTAAAAATATAACTAGCTTATCAAGGAAGGCATGAAACTAACCAAAATGTATTTTGATACATAAAAACTCCTAAATCACTCCATTCAAAAAGTTGGATTATAATTTAATTATACAAATTATGCACTCTATTTCACATGCTAATGGTTTATCAAAAAGGTTACAATTTTTTTACAGACCGGTTACTATCCAACCTGCCCATCTGTCATTTGTCATCTCCAATTAAAATTGTTTTATACATCTGTACGTTGTATCTGTCGTGACAGATGGGTTATTCACTAAATTTGTCTGCATGTTGATATTATGAATTATACTGCGATTGGAAGCCCTCAGGAAGAGTATCATGATTTTCAAGGTACGCATAATAAAGCACCTCATTTTGGGTGGATAACTTTACACAAGTCATGGAACCCGATTGCTGGGATTGTTATGCCAATTGTTGGTAATGATTGTCTTCATTTATTCAATAGTAGACATAAAATTCCTCTAATTAATTTACACAAGTCATTGACTCGATTACATTGTATCGAGTACTATTTATGCGAAACGAAATGGTACCTTGCTAATGTTTCTATTATTATAGTTTCGATTGTAAAATTTTTAGTTTGTGGTCAAAACAATCTGTAATTCTTGCTCATTGTACCTTTTGTCGGTGATTTTAATGTAATTAAGATTACAAAGACCAAAGGATTTTAATTTAAGTTATAATACAAGTTCGGAGGTGCGGGATGCACGCTTGTATAAGCTAACTTGATCCTAAGTTTGATGAATGACAAAGATTGTGAATGTAAATTAAAAGACGTGGCTGTTAGCTTTAGTGACAGAAATAAATGTCGCTAATGTAGTGTTGCTAATGAACAAAGGATGCTATTAGCGACACTTAAGGAGAAACTGTCACTAAATTCATCACTATTTACTTTGAAAGGGTATTGTGACTATTCACAAAAGATTCTGTGTATTCATGAAAGGTTGTGACTTTTCATTAATTGTCACTTTGTTTATACTATATATATAAACATGATTTGGTCTTTCAAATAGGATAATCACATGAACAAATACAAAAACCTCTTCTATGTTTTGCTCTATAATTTCATTCCCTAAATCTAGAGTGTGGACTTTGTCTTATCCGATTGTGGATTTCGTGTAACCCGATGCAATAGTGGGTTGAAATACTACAATCTGAAAGTGATTAATACACGATTCAAAGTCTAATCCAAGTTATACATGATTATCATCTTACCCAAACCAACCAATTTTTCCAACACCTTGTGAACATGTTAGCCAACATGTTCACTTTGCCATCTTATCTTGAAATAAAATAAATGGTGCCAAAATGGGCCGGTTTTGTAACGCGTCATAACGGGTTTGGTCAAATCGGGTAAAGTTGAGTTGATTCACAAACACTTTTCTTATTTTATTAATGATCAACTAATGTATTATATACTCGTAAAAATTATATTATGAAACTGATAAATAATTTGTTTGAATAAATCAATTAGAATGTTGAGAAGTTAACACTTTAGGTGTTGGCCATGTTCCAGCTAAAGAGAAAGGACTGAACAACTTGAGAAGTCCCAACATGAGAAAATAAGGACTAAGAATCAGAACATTTTAGGTGTTGGCTCCATTTCATTTTATGTTTTTATATTTAAGTTGAAGTTCAATTGTTTCATTGCCTTCTCTTGATGGATCAAGTGATTGTGATAATTTTTGAAGCTTCATTATTAACCACTGCTCACAACTTCTCGCTATCTCAGCCATTGTGCTATTTCTTTCATCACAAAAGTAACTAAAAATCACGTCTTGTTGGCTAAATATAGTAGTGATAAAAAAATGTATCATAGGGGTCTTGTAAAAGTATTCTAACCATAAAACCCTTCTAAAAAAGTAAATCCTTCTAGAAAGCTAAACGATTTTTAAAAGGGTTTATGCGTTTAGATTTTAAGGTTATGTGTTTAGTTTTCTAGAAGGGTTATATGACAAAGGTTTAATGTTTAATTAATGTTTTAGAAGGGTTCTATGTTTAACGTTTTAAAAGACGTTTAGTGTTTAGCTTTTTAGAAGGGCTCCGTGTTTAACTTTTTGAAGGTTCTGGTGTTTATCATTTTAGAAGGGCGTTGTGTTTAGCTTTTAGAAGAGTTTTGTATTTAGCTTTTAGAATGTTACGTGTCAAGAGATTAATATTTATCTTTTAAAAAAGTGTTGCGTGTTTAGCTTTTTAGAATGATTTTGTATCAAGGGTTTAGTGTTAACTTTTAGAAGAGTTCTGTGGCAATGGTTTACTGTTTACCTTTTCAGAAGAGATATCCTTTTAGCTTTTAGAATGGTTCTCTGTTAAGGGTTTAATGTTTAGAAGATGGGTTCTATGTTTAGGTTTTTAAACGAATTTTGTGTCAATGGTTTGGTGTTTAGCCTTTAGTGGGGTTATGTATCAAGGGTTAATTTGGTGTTTAGACTTTTAGAAGACTTACGTGTTCATTTTTTAGAAAGATTATTTATTTAACTTTTAAAGGGTTCTATATCAAGGGTTTATTGTTGATCTTTTGAAAGGGTTATGTTTTTAACTTTTTAGAAGGGATATGTGTTTAGCTTTAGAAGTGTTTTGTGTTTAGTTTTTTAGAAAATTTATATGTTTAACCTTTTAAAAAGGTTATGTGTTCTTATTTTTATCAAGGGTTTAGTGTAGCTTTTTATAAGGAGTTTTTATGTTTACATCTTTTTAAGGGTTCATTGTTTCGTTTTAAGAAGAGTTCTATGGTTAGTTTTTAGAAGTTAAATGTATTATATTCTTGAGTTATAATGAGTAATTTAAGCTATAACTATGAGATAGTATTATGATTCACTAAAAGTTATAACAATGATCATTGTATTTTTAATTATAAAGCATTGCATTCAATATTCATGCATTCATTTGATGTTTAGTGTCTAGCCGCGTTTAGTGTCTATGGTTTAAAAAGAATTTTAGGTGTCTCCTATTGGATTCACTTTCTTCCCTCATCCGTTATAATCTTAGAAGGTCTCGGTTATGTGTTTAAATTTTAGAATGGTTTTATTTTTAGTTTTGTTTAAAGATCACGTGTCAAGTTTCTAGTCTTTAGTTTCTTAGAAGAGTTATGTATAAAGAATTTTGAATTTATCTTTTTTACATGGTTATGTGTTAGTGGTTTAGTCTTTAGCTATTGCATATATAAAAATAATTTAGCATGTGTATATTTTAGAAATAATATTTGTGTGTAATTCATGTAGTAGGAATTGTACATGTTTTTTGATGTCGGTATAAATACCAACTTGTACTCCTAATACACATAACCTTTTGACCATTTCGATAAATACAAACACATAAATACTCTCTCAAATATTCTCTCCTATACACATTGTTCATATACGTATACATACTATTCATATCAAAATCATCAAAACTCGATTTCAATCCTTACAATTGGTATCAGAGCTTCGGTATTCGAGTATTGGATTGATTTAACGTTGATTGATTGAACAGAATCACAAAGAAATGGATTAAATTGACCAATTTTTGAAGAAATTGGGTTTTCAAAAATGTGTACCGTGATTTATCAAGTTGTAGTGATTTACAAAGTGTTTTTTCGATTTCCACCAATCAAATTGTTGTATATCGATTTAGGAATTGAACGATATTAGATACATAGTTTGATTCAAACATTTATGAATTTTTTGATTTTGTACAAAAATGGCAGTTATGATGATAAACTCGATATGTGCAGAGTATTGATTTTGATAGAAGCAAGAATTGGTGTTTGTGTGATCTTGATAGGTCGATCTCACAGGTGATAGCGAACTTGTTATAGATATAACTGTTGTTTGCAGGTTGTATTCAAGCTTGTTAGCTATAATTGTTCATCAAGATGATTGAACTTAAGTTGATAAGTTTGATCTCGATAGGTTTGATCTCAATAGATTTGTACCGGACTAAGTTTGATCTTAAGATGGATAGTATAGGTTCATGTGATCTCGATACTTAGTGAGGTGTAGTTTGACTCTTGATCGATTGAAAAGTAAGTAAAAAACAAGTTTTGGAGGGAAAATTCTTCGACTACCAAATTTTGAATTTGAGCTTAAAAGTTCATTATTTTGGTTAGGAAAATTTTTTATTTGCTCGAGAAATTTAGGACAAATTTTGGAGGAAAAAATTCGCACGAGTAAAATGTCTAGACAAGCGCTTGCCATTGGATCGAAAGATAAGCCTCCAGTTTTGTTCCGAGGAGACTATTCTCAATGGAGGGACATGTTTCTCGATTATATCGAACGACTAGAGAATTGTGACTTACTGATGAAATCACTAACAGAAGAAAAGACACCATTATATGGTCCAGAAGTTACTTCTGGAACTATGAATGGAATTTCTCAACGAACGCCATTAACGTACAACGAATGTTCTCACATCCAGAAAGCATTATGCAAGGCTCATAAGGATATGAAATCCTTTATCCTACAAGGCTTAACGAATGAAATCTATATTCAAGTGGATAGTTACAAAACGGAAAAAGTGATGTGGAATGCCATTCCCCGACAACAACAATGTTCAAAGAGAGGTCAACAGACAAAGATGACTCATTGCCTTCAAGCATATGAAGGATTCAAAGTAAAAAAAGGAAAACAATTAGAAACAACCTACAATAGGTTTTGTTTGTTATTGAATGAAGTACGCAAGAACAAGTTTGTGAACACTTATTGCCCGAATGAAAACAGTTTGCTACCAACATCATTCATAATCGAGATTTAACCTCAATTGACATACATGACGTGTATAAGATACTGAATCATAATCAAGATGAGGTAAACGAGATTGTTAGTGGCAAACAGGAGAAAGAGAATACCAATCCTTCAACATTGGTTACTGAATGAAGAAGTTACTCAAGATCTTAAAGAGTGGAGAAGGAAGTGAGATTTGCATCTGAATCGAAAAAAGAAGACAGTGGATCAGATGAGGAATATAAAGATCTTGTTAAACAGATGGCTTGGATTATAAAGGCCATGACCAAGAGGTACTAAAAATAACAATCGATGTACTTCATCTTCTTCAACAGACGACCCGAATACAAAGACAAAATAGAAGAGAAGTACAAGGGCAAGTTTGAAGAGAAGTAATTAGCCGACAAGCCAAGAGGTGACATGGAGAATAAGTGCTACAACTGTGGTCTGTTTGGCACTTTGTTAGAGATTGTAAGAAGCCAAGAGTTAGTGACTCAGAGTATTACAAAGCAAAGATGTTGATGTCCAAGTAGAAGGAAGCTGGAAAATTTTTGCTTGATGAAAATCATGCTTGGCTGAACTTGACAGATTATAAAGAAGAAAATCTCAAAATAAACATGGCATTGATGGCCAAGATGTCCACTGTAGATGGAGAAGAAGATTCGGATTATGAGGTACAAGATTCTAACTCAATGAATACTCATATACATACTATGAATGTCAATCAACAAAATAAGTTAAAAACATAAAACGCATCTAAACTGAAAATGAAACTGAAAAATAACCTTGAGCTATTAAAACTGTGACTCAGCAAAAAGGAATTCTAAGAACTCACATGAAAGATTACAAATTTAGCTGTGAAACACTTAATTCTGAAAAGAAAACCATGCTTAAAGAAATCTTTGATTTATCATCTCAACTTGAGGAATCAAAACGCTTTGGAAAGCTTGCTAGTCGACAACATGCTCATGCAATTGCTGAGAATAAGAGAGTTCTTAGCAAGTTAAAAGAACATGAAGATACTTTGTTAAAACGTGGTTAGACTGACCAAACTATTTTCTAAAATAAATCAAAGGAAATCAAGTTTTGTAATCCAAGGGAAGGGATAGGTTTGGACAACCCGTGCTATTTTAAGAAAGAAATTTACAAAATACCATCCTTGTATGATGATGCTTACATGGATAGCCATTTAAAAATGCTTTTTCTAAAAACAACTAATGAGGAGGAAGAAATTGAAAAATTTAATCGGGCAAGAGAAGATAATGCTCAATTTTCATTTTTATAAAAAATTGAATGAGAGCAGGATTATTTCCATGCTGCTCAAGAAAAGTTAATGATCAAAACAATGTTGTTACTCAAGTGGTAACTACCAAAATTTATATTCCAAATTTAATCTTGGAAAATAAAATTTTTGAATTGGAAAAAAAAAACTACTAAACAACATCATTTTGATCAAGAACGAGCTACACTCTTGCAAATTGTTGAACAACTTAAAAGTATCTCTTCTCCGTGTGTTTCAACCTCAATGTCAAAATCTACTCATGAATTTGCATTTGATAAAGCTATGGAGTCTGAGGAGGATCTAGGAAAAGAGTTTGTCAAAAAGTTTGAATGAAATGTTAAACACATTTTGAAAACCAAAAGTATATTGAAAGTCGTGCATGCGCAAATAAATCTCAATTTACTAATTTGTAAAGAATAAAAATTTCATTAAGATATCTTCCAAAACGAGCTTTAGGATTGGTTTTCAAGTTACTAATGATGTTAATTTTAATGTTTCAGATCTAAGAACCTCCTTTCATCCTGAAAAGTCCCGACGACCAGTTTCTAATAGATAGTTCTATAGTTGTATTTCGTCTAGCTACAATAATGTTATAGTCTTGATTCTTTATCTCAAAAGAATTCCAAGCATTGTAATAATACATTTAGATATTCTAGAGATACTCTTGTGAATTTGAATAGCACAAAATTGTTTGACATGTATGTTGATAAACGAAATGTATACTATGTATCTGCTATGTCAAGAGTTCCAAAAAAAAAAGTGTTTCAAGGGGTTGGGTTCAACATGATTTTCAAATAAAATGGATTCCTAAACTTGTGCGTAAACCTGAACCAATTTACAAATGGATTCCTAAACTTGTACATAAACCTGAACCAATTTACAAATGAATCCCTGATGTGTAAATTCTAGTTATTAATTTATACTAAGAAATACCGCAAATGGACTATTACACAACCGGGCAGTGTACCCTGTCGAGTAGTAGTATAGTTTGGGTAAGACCGAGTCGAACCAAGAAGACCGTGCAATTAAGAGTGTTTAGTGAATTTAGTTAATCTAAAACAAGTAAGTAAACGTGGGGGTTTTGCAACCGAATTGTTGCTTTGCAATTATCGCTAAATGTAAATAAAATAAATGACAGGCAAGTGGATACTGAAGTATCAGATATAAGGGGAACATTCATCTAGATTAGCTCACTAATGGTTTCGGGGTGTTTGTTAAAACCGGTTTATATGATATTGTTCATTAAACTAAATTGAATATGGAATTCGTATTCACTTCTTCCAAAAGATTAAATAAAATTACCCTTTCGTGTTCACTATGGGTTTCTACTAAACTAGCCTCAATTAAATTCAATAACTAATGATTTAATCTTGTAAACTTACATTCGCAAGCATATTAAACCTAAGGGGAGTTCTCTTCTTAGGTTTGATCCAACCACAATCAAGTTAAATTAATCAATCCATACAAATCTTGCGTTCGCGTAGATTAGGTAATCATTCATGGACAAACAATTACAATAAACCAAAATAATGCACTAGTAGTCACTAGAACATTCAAAGATTCATTAATAGATAAACTAAGCTAAATGAAACTTAATCACAATTGGGTTTTCAATTAAACATTAGTTAAACAATAATAAACATCAAAGAGTTACACCCCTAACCAAGAGTTTGCATCATCTAAATGAATGTTAAATAACTTAGCTCATAACTAAACTAAGAACAACAATGCACATGGTGAAATTGCAAGTAAACATTCAATTTAAATGAGTAAATGTAAACTAGATTGTACCAATGTTTTACAAAGTTGATTCCTTAAACTTGTAGCAAGAGTAGATGATCAATGATGAGAAGCATTCAATGTTCTCCCAAAAATCCCCCAAAAGTCGGCTATAGTGTAGTTAAAAGTTATGTGTGAATTAATTAGGGTTTTCAACTACAAAAGGAGCTGAACTCAGCTGTGCAGACATATTACCCGGCGGGGAAGAAGAGTACCCGGCGGGTACTGTCAATCTCCCACCCGGAATGCCCTTTGGTACCCGGCTGGAAGCTAACCGGGAATAGATGAGTTCCCGGCGGGAACTTGATCTACCCGGTGGGTACTTGTCTCTCCAAAATCTCTGTGACACTTTACCCGGATGAAAACAGCAACAATGAACCGGGAAGGGTAGTACCCGGCGGGGACTCCATCTACCCGGCGGGTACTTCCCTACTTTCAGCATTTTTCAACATTTTTTTCGTCAAATCGCCCAATCTCCAACCAAATTACTTAGAATACCTAAAAATCAATATTTTAACATTATAAGTATCAAAAGTTCATAAAACGAATTAAAACTACAAATAAATAAAGGGATATTGCATTAGATGAATCTATATAAATCGAGCAATATCAATCCCTAAAACTATTCATAACTTGTACTAACCATGAAGAACTCGTTGCAAAATGGGTTCCTAAGGCTTTTTCACTGGTTTAAATTGTAGAAGATCTTGGTATGTGTTTGATATCGTGATTCAGGTTGTTCCAAACACATGACTCGAGATAAGTCCCTTCTAATCAATTTTGTTGAAAAGTTCATGGCGACAGTTCAATTTGGGAATAATCATTTTGCTGCAATTATAGGGGTTGGAGATTTAGTCAGGAGACAAATCACAATCAACAAGGTTGCTTATGTTGAAGGTTCAGGTCACAATATGTTTAGTATTGGTCAATTTTGTAACAAGGATTTATAGGTTGTTTTTTTGGTAAACGAAGTTGTTGCGTTAGAACTAAAGATGGGGAGAAATTGTTAACCGGTACCCGTTCCACAAACCTCTACATCATCGATTTAGATAGTGCACAACCAACGACCGATGTATTTTTACTATCCAAAGCTTCTTCTCAACAATCTTGGTGGTGGCACTGTAGGTTATCTCACATGAATTTTAATCAAATCAATCACCTCACTTGATATGGTGTTGTACATACTGCATGTTTTACTCAAAATCGGTCCATCATCAACGAGAGATGCGGAAAGACGCCATATGAGCTAATCAACAATCTTCCTCCAAACGTAAATTTTTTTAAAATGTTTGGATGTCCATATTATGTGTTGAATGATCGTGAAGACTTAGAAGTGTTTGAATAAGGCAGATGCCCATGTTTTAGGTGTCCATGTTGGGTGTCCATGTTTTTTGTGTCCATTTTTAAAAAAATTTAGGTGTCCAAACACTATATGAGCTTGTAGATGAAGCTAATTACTTTATGCTTTTTTGAAGAAGAAAGAGATTGTTAAACCAGATGGCTTCACTTACAAGAGTTTGATTAAGGGGTTTTGTGATGCGGGAATTTGGTTGAAGCTTCTAAGATTTGGAATTTGATGGTTGATGAAGGTTTTGAGGTAGAGATTGATGGTGTTGAGAAGATGATGGATAGTCTTTTTAAGGTGAATCAATTTGATGAAGCGGTGAAGCCTTTTGAATCGGTTAGACACAATAGGAATGGCGATTTAAAGGTTTCGACGTATGGGCTTGTGATTGGTTGGATGTGTATAAAGGAAAAGCTTGGTCAAGCACTTCCGGTGTTTAATGAAATGTGGGAGAGGGATTGAGCCAGATTATCTGACATTTGGTTTGTTGATTAATGTGTTTTTGAGCAAAGCTATGGTTCGTGAAGCTTATGAGATGGCGGAAAGGATTGAGAAGCCTGACATTAGTGTTTATCATGGTTTGATCAAGGGGCTTTTAACGTTGAAAAGGGCAGACAAAGCAACAAATGTGTTTAGGGAGATGATAAGGCGAGGGTATGAGCCTACAATGCACACATGTAATGTTGTTGCAAGGACATTTAGGGAAGAGAGGGAGTAAAGGAGACAACCCTTTAATCAATTTCGACAATATTTTTGTGGGGGGTTTGGTTAAGGCGGGGAAGTCGTTAGAAGCAACCAAGTATGTTGAGAGAGTGATGAATCGAGGAGTTGAGGTGCCTAGGTTTGACTATAATAGATTCTTGCACTACTATTCGAACGAAGAAGGTGTTGCTATGTTTGAGGTAATGTCCAAGAAATTGAGAGAAGTTGGTTTGTTTGATTTACGAGACATTTTTGAAAGATATGGTGAGAAAATGTCTACTAGAGAGAAAAGAAGAGATAGGTGAATTCTGACATGATGTAGATTTTAACCTCTAACCTATAAATTTTTGTGAGTTTGTCATTAATATAAAGTTGACATGATATAACATTTGTATTCAGGTTATCTCTGTGTTGGGTATTTATAAAGGAAAAGAAAAGGAATATCATGAAATGATGTTAATTCTTTTACTAATAATCTACATCACATATTTTAGAAAATGCACTTACAAGACAGTTCCAATTAAGTCAATGAAGAAAACAAGCAAATGGAGGTGAAAGACTTGCTACAATTTCTTTGCAAAAATAAAAGAAAAGGAAACAAGAATAAGAACCAAGGATATGGGGCAACAAAACTTTCTGTAATCTAGCTTACAATTGCTTATGTTTCTCAATCTTTTCTAAAACCAACTTGTGCCTGTAACACATCACTGGAAAACTTGCGTCACCATCAATTTGGATTGTGAGAGCACATAAATTATTGTGTGAATTGTGCTCATGTTGAATAATTACCAGAGTTTTATACAGAAGAATGGTCTAAGCTGAGGTTAATAAAACCTTTGGTGGGTGAGAGTGATCATTTTTCTTACAAATGGCTTTTGGCAAACAAGCAACTTTTGGTCACTACCATTTTCAAGATCAATTACCCTTACTTTCCATCGTATTTGTGTAGCAAACATACGTGAGTCTTCTATTGGGCCTAATTTGTCAGAAAGAACAACCCAGCCCTGAAAAGATGAAAGATAAAATATGATCGAATTATGAGTAATGAAAGATGGTTGAATAAGGTAAGGGGTTTTATATCCAGTTACATGGCATTGAGATAATTTGGATAAAAAAGTTCCCTAGATTTAAAGAGAGAAAAAATGACATCCACTCCAGAATTTGCATAAAATTTGAAATTGCATTTTCATTTTTAATGATGTCTACTTGCTCTGCACGACTGCAACATTTCCCTGTTCAGAAAATTAGATACTAAATTGTACAAGTTGCACTGCCCAAAAATTAGAACAATATATTAATCAATCTGCTTGTAATGAAAATGCATTGGAATGAAATGAATTTCTTACCAGTTATGTAGAATGCCCCCAAAACCTTGATCAAATATAAGGGGGAGTGCATATTTTACCCGAACTCGACGAACTGTAATTCCACAATAATGTATCTAAAAACACAGTATAACATTTTCTTTGTAGATATTATAAGTTTTGCTTACCATAACCTTTGAAGCTACAGTTAAGACTCGAGAGGCTAAATAACAACCAACTTAAAGAAGGAAAAAGAAACACAAACCACTCAGATTAAAATTCAACCACTTCAACGTACTTGTACTTATTTACTGAAATATGATAACACAACTTTTATTATCAATCATCTTATGAATTCAAATGATTAACTCTAGTCTTTGTTCATTAAGTCTTCATTTTTTAGATGCCAGTTTGGCAATACCATTATCATGATATCAAGATCCATTCATTGTTACGGAATCAAAACAATTGCATTTACTTAAAAATTGTGAAATACGTGAAGGTTTCACGATTACAAGATATGAAAAATATTACATTAACTCTAATTATTCCTCAAACAACTTCACAACCATGAAGCTGAATCAACTCAACCTGCATGTGACTGTAACTGGAATCCCATTCTCCTCCAGTCATTTAGCTACACAAACAGCTCAAGACTTGGACATATGACGGATCAAGTCCACAACACGGTTACTGCAACACATATTCAATAATCAACTTGTGCCACACATATACACACGACATAACAAATCCAAAATGAAGAAAGACCGTACCTGTATCCCCATTCGTTGTCATACCAAGAAACAACCTTCACAAAGTTGTTATTCAGAGCAATTCCAGCCTTCGCATCAAATATGCTAGACCTGTTGTAACACAATATCAGTGTAATTTTTCTACTCACATTTTATTAAACATTCAAACGCAATGCTACTAAAAAACCGACACTAACCTGCAGTCACCAACAAAGTCTGTAGATACAACATCATCTTCAGTGTAACCCAAGATTCCCTTCAGACTTCCCTCAGACTCAGCCCTAGACAATCCCAACAAAAATATAATAAAAATAAAAAAATCAATCAAATACTTAATTAGGGACGATATTAAAATGCTGATTAAGAAAGCTTTTACTTGATAGCAGCCTTGATCTCATCATAAGAGGCGGGCTTCTCGAGCCTAGCAGTAAGGTCAACAACAGAGACATCAACAGTAGGAACGCGGAAGGCCATTCCTGTGAGTTTTCCATTGAGGGCAGGAAGAACTTTTCCAACAGCCTTCATTAACAAAATAAAAACAATTCATTGAGCGGAAACTCATTTCAGATACAAGTTCAAAAGCTGCAGTTTATACCTTAGCAGCTCCAGTGCTGCTAGGAATGATGTTGAAAGAAGCAGCTCTTCCCCCTCTCCAATCCTTCATCGATGGACCATCAACAGTCTTCTGAGTTGCTGAATCATACAAAAACTAATTAGCCACAATACAATATAAATGTAAATCAAAATCGTATGAAACTTGCAAACCATTTGCTGCTGACCTGTGATGGAGTGAACAGTGGTCATAAGGCCTTCCACGATACCAAATTTGTCATGAATAACCTGTATACAAAAAGAAAGAAATTAAAGTTCATATATTTAAGAAACAAACCTGTTCCAGGTAAAAAATATTTAAAAAAATTAACCTTTGCTAATGGAGCAAGACAGTTAGTAGTGCAACTAGCGTTAGAGACAATGTTGATATCAGATTTGTACTCCTTCTCATTTACGCCCATGACAAACATGGGTGCATTTGCACTTGGAGCCGAGATAACAACCTTCTTTGCACCTCCCTAATAAACCATCAAATTAACCATCACTAACCATAGATGCATATACATAGGAGCTAGTTCAAGTAAAACAAATAACCTTATGGTAAAACAATAAATAAATAATATGAAACGCGGCAATTTGTGCATCAGTATGATAAAAAAGTGACGCACAATGCACATGATACATGAATTGTCACGTTTTAACCAAATTAACAATGACTATGTAGACCTTCAAATGAGCAGCAGCCTTGTCCTTGTCGGTGAAAACGCCAGTCGACTCCACAACATATTCAGCTCCAGCTTCACCCCATGGGATCTCCTCCGGATTTCTACATTCAATCAATTAACAAAATGTAATTCACTTTCATTTTAATCAAGCTTGCAATGATTCAAAAAATAACAATAATATAGTTAATAACAGTAATAAAAAAATGACATACTTCATGCCAAAAATGGTAACAGGCCTATCACCAAATAAAAGAGTCTTTTCATCCTTCACTGTAATCTCATCTTTTTTCCATTGTCCATGAACACTATCATATTTAAACATGTAAATCTGCAGAAAAGTTACACGTATATTCAGTATAAATATATCAATTTTGGCAAAATAATGTCATATAAAATGTTAGTAATGTAAATATGTACCATGTAATCTGTAGTAATGAAAGGATCATTAACAGCAACAAGTTCAACATCGTCACTCTGTAAAGCAACTCTCGCAACCAACCGTCCGATTCTACCGAATCCTGTACGGAACAATAAAAACATTTAAAAAAATGCACAAATTAATTCAAATTGTATGAATTACGATCAAAAGTGACTGAGAATGTTGAATGATTATTATACATACTTACCATTGATTCCGATCTTGATTTTGGCCATGCTTTATTTATGAAATTAAGGAAGTGTAATGCGATTGAGTAGTAGTTATGGTGGAGATTAAGGTGATATGAAATTAGGGCTAAATGTTTAGGTATATAGATATAGGGAAAAAAATATTGTTCAACGGTTGGTAGTGAAAGGCGGTAGTTTGAATCGAATGTAGACCGTGAATTTCGTCCAACGTGAAGATTGCTCCGGCGTGTTTGCCGGAGATTGGAATGTTCAGGTAAGTCCCTCAACTTATGCCTTTTGAAATTTGTAACCCCTCAAATATATTGGTGTTTACCGTTCTTTTTAAAACTAGAATTGTACTTGCGCAATGTGGAATGTACCTTATACGTAAAAGACCGTGTTTGTTTGATGAGTAAGAAAGCTTATTTACACTTACGTTTCAAAACCAACGTATGATTACCATATTGAATTAATATTTTTTTTCCTTTTGGCGAAAAACATTGAAATTAAGTTGTATATGATCGAATAGATTCACTTGAGTTACATATTGATAACGTAGAACATTGAGTGATTAAAAGATCCAAATCATTTCAAATCAAACTTAACATACTTGAAACTGAAACTAAAAAAGTATACCTTCACCCTCATCATCAACAAAACGTCACAAAATTCATTGCTTGTGTTGTCGGGCTTGCAATTAACGACACAAATTGATACAATCGAAGAACACAATGAAAACCCTCCACACTGAAAGCCAGAAATTCCACAAAATATAAAATCCATCAAACACTTAACCACAAAATAGGTGTGAACACCCTAACTGAAAGACATGAAAACAACCAAATTAAGGAACCCAAACCTCTTATGGTCAAAACAAAGTAAACTCGCAAGGACAAAAACTAAGACCACCAGAAAATCTCAAGAGGTTGAAATGACCTCGAGGAAAAAAAGGCTACCTGAGATATAGAGTCGCCGGAGAAGAACATCCAAGTTTACCGAAAAGAGCAAACTAACTAGAGTATTGAATTGATGAAGGTGGAAACATTGGTTGGAGTGATGATAATATGGAATTCAAATAAACATCATATGTCAAGAGAACTGCAATTGATTCGAGATAGGAGAGGGAAGAGGAGTAGAAACAACATATAATGTACTGAACATGAACATGAACATGTTAGGAATGTGAAAATTAAATTAAACGGAAGAAAATGAATTCGATTTGCTGTTTGAGATCGAGACTCAATTGTACCAAATCAAGACTCAATTGTATATGATCATGGCTTGATTGTGTAGGATCGCTACTCAATTGTATAGGATCACGACTCGATCCTAGGTCGGCTAGAAAGCTGTTTTTTCTTGTTATGCAAGTTTGTATTTCCCTATATAAGTTAACCCTATGTAATTGTTATTCTTAGTTCGAAAATAATAAAGAAAAACTTTATGGTTTGGCCTCGTGGACTAAATTGATCTCCAAGTTGAAGATCACATAACCACATTATATATGTGTGTGTGTAAGTTAACAACTTTTATGATGTATTTATGAACCTAGGAGAGGTAGGTAGAATACATGAAATGTTTTTGGACATACAATTGTGGTTTTAACAGAAAATTGTTTCCTTAGGATGATGGAGTTATGATGTTGACTTACTATAATTTCAAAATCATTTACTGAATATGCAGTTGGCTGATTTCAAATTTTAAAGAAAAGCCATTTACAAAGAAAATCATTTTCCAAAGTGTATATCAGTTGGCTCATTGATATCATTTTGATTGAATGTGCAGTTACCGAAGTCGAATAATGGATTGCTTTTCAATGGTTATTTTCAGTTCTATAAAAGTTATTTTGAGTTATATAAAAGTTATTTAAATCATTAAGGGGCATAATTATCTTTTACGGCATAAAATGAATTGTCTGAACTTTTTATTAGGGAGTAGATACACTATCCAGTAACATTGTAATGGCAACATGTTATTTTCTCATTAACTAATTAATTAGTCTTTTAATTAATTAGGTATAATAAACCACTCTTGAATCAATCTGTTCATCATAGCTAGTGAATGGATTATATATTTGTATTTATTTTCGAGATGAAAAAAATATGATAATCAATGTTAATTTTACAGGATGAATGTTATATCTTTAATATATAAGATATTGTGATCAAAAATACTTTTTGGGAATGTTATTTGTAAACTAACAAAATGTTATTTTTTCTTTTCTTTCTTTGCTGCCAGTTAAATGAGTATTTGGTGAATTTTAGAGTCAAAGATTACAGAAATCAGTTCTTTGTTCATTGTCTTCAAAGAGAGTCTTTAAGGTGTATTTTCATTGAGAATGTTTTTCTAAAGCTATTTAGTGTGTGGCTAAGTTATCTGCTTACATATATAGTCCTTGTGGCTGCATCCTATTGTTTAAATTTTGTAAGGTGACTTATAAAGTCTATTTGGTTTCAAAAGTGAAAAGGACGAGTTGAAGTTTTTATCAAAGGAAATGAGTTTTAGTTTGAAGATCAAGATCTCAAGTTCAAGTTTGCTGATTTGCTACTCTATGTATTTCAGCAAGTTTGGCTGTAAATTTTCATCATGAGAAGTATGCTAAAAGTTAGGCTACTAATTGTTCAATTGATTAGCTGTCATTTTGGAAGGGTTTAGTGCTGATTTGGTAGATTTGCATAAATCTGAGTTGCTAAAGTTTATGGCCAAATTAAGCAAATATGAAGATTCATCTTGATGAGCCTGGATGTTAAAATTTATGAGTTATTGATGCTGATTTAGAGGTCATGGAAGCTGATTTGAATAAAAAATGATATAAAGCTAAGTATATTAAGACCATTGTCTCCAAAATTGATATCAAGGGCCAAAAAATGAGTCTACTCACTTATGGCTTACATTATGGTTTGTTTAGACAATAATGAGACCAACCGAGCTTATAATTCGAAGCTCTTATTGGTTTTAAATACATATTCAGGCTTTCTTATTTTATCGTGCTTAACAACAACACTAGGATCCGTGTTTCTTTTCATGTGCCAGAGGTTTGCACAATATATGTCACCTTAGGTTTTAATAATTTGGTTCATTGACTTACTGTTAAGAATTCTATTGGAAAAGACCTTTCTTTTGACTTTAAGCCTCACAATCTAAAAAATTTAGCAATGATGATTATTTATTGTTATCATTGACGATTATTTATTTATTAGTTCATTGTTCACTACTTAATTGTTAAATTCACGAGGATATTTTTGGGTCTTTAACAATATTCATCTATCTGATGAATATTAACTTAGAATGACTAATTATATGTGTTACAAAGAATCGAATGTTGATTTTTGTAACTTTCTTGAATATATATCAAATTATAAAATTTATAGATCAATTTTCATCGATAAATGTTAAGTTATAATATTCATCTTATTAATATTAAGTGTGCGTTAATATTTGTTAATGAGTATTAAATTTTGAAATTTGTTTGTAAAAGATTTCTTAAATACTAAGTAATAATATCTACCGATTGAAATTAAGTTATAACATTTATCAATGAATGTTATCACTTAGTATTCATTTTGATGAATATGATGAATATTAAATGATAACATTCATCAACTGGAATTAAATTATAACATTTAAATTTAAATGTTAATGTTATCACTTAATATAAAAATCATGTTAACTTCTAATATTCATCAAGTGAAATTAAATAATACTAACATTTATCAATGAATGTTATCACTTAATATTCATCGAAATGAAATGCTAAGTGATAATATTCATCAACTGAAATAAAATTTATAGCTCTTATCCTTGAATGTTAATATAAGTTAATAAATTAATGTTATCACTTAATATAAAATATGATTGTTAACTTATAATATTAATCAACTGAAATTAAATATTAACATTTATCAAGAAATGTTATCACTTAATATTTATCATCAACTAAATTTAAATTATAACCTTTATCCTTGAATGTTATCTATTAATAAATTAATGTATAACTTAATATGAAAAATAATTGTTAACTAATTAAACTCGTCTACCAAATTTAAATAATAACATTTATCAATAAGTATTATCGTTTAATATTCATTAAAAGAGTGTTATCGCTTATTGGTAATGCTCTCACACGTAGGAACAAAAATGTTTCAAGATAATCAACTCGTATTATTAGACTCTTCAACATTTCATTTCATAAAATAATAAAAACCTGAGTAAAGTAAATCATCATCATTATAATTCATATCATTCATTCTCACAAATCTCTCATCATTTCGTTTCATCCCATTTCTTCTCATAAAACACTACCATTTTGATCCATCAATCAATATAGGTTAAAAATATGGAGTGAACACTAGTGATTCTACATCCATGAGGTTGATGAGGATGTTTAGAGATGGTGTAGAAGTGTACTTTAGAAGATCATCAACAGCGTCGCCAATCACATCTACCTTGTGGGGTTCAGAACCTTTGGATCAAACGTCCTTACATGCTCAGAAGCACCAGCTTAGAGTTGCAAAATTTTAATGCCTCAATGAACAAGTGGTGTCCAAAGGGACAATCCAAAAAAGTACCAACCAATTCAATAGATAATAATAGATGTTGAAATTATGACCCATATACATACGAAGGGCTTAATAAGTTTTAATCTTTAACATAAAATGCATTAAACCTCCTAAAGATTCATTGAAAAAATTAGATTATCTTTGAAATTATATAAATTTTTGCAATCATATTTTACACATTAAGGATTTATAGAAGGAACTGAAAACCATACTTTTTGGGGTGACTCCGATCTCTCAGAATTTAACCTTCATAAATTATTCCTATTTTGACATGAATCTGTCACCCGCATATTTTGCATTCTCCGATTGAAAAGTTTTAGGGTAATTGTACACCTGAGACAAGAAATCCAGCAAGAACACCCGAAAGCATTTTGACACCAACAAAAATGCCAACAATGAGGGGTGTGAACATTGACAAGGGCACTATGAGGGATCATCTCTTTATTTGAGGCGTCAGTGGAGATCTTAACACAGGTGGCATAGTCAGGCTTAGTCGTGTCATCCATAAGGCTAGGAATGGTGTTAAATTACCTGCACACTTCCTCAACCATCTTAAGAGCTGCACTTTCTACAGTCTTCATGGTCATAACCGAGATCTAGTACGGAAGAATAGCAACAAAAATTAAACCAATATAACTTTGGGGGTCAACACGTCTACAATTGTTATTTTAATTGGGCTCACAAATGCTACAAACAGACCCAGGAATCCAAGAGCTGCACATATAGCAAAACCCTGAATATAAAAGCAGAAATGATTTCATGAGAGCTAACATTGTCACGATGAGACAATCATAATGATAAGGACAAATCCAAACCGGGAAATTTTATAAAGTCGGACACCTTTTTATACCCAATCATGTCTATATACACACTTAATGATAGCATGAAATTATCATATTAGTGAATGTAGCTAATACTCATTACTGAATGTTAACATCGGATTAATATATTTATTAGTATTCTTACATCAAATTTGAATAATAAGGTGAATGTATCAAAATTCTTGTTGATGAATATTAACTGGAAAATTACATCTAGCATGAAAAGAACATACTAGTTATACGGAAAAACCTAAAAGCTGATAATTTGCGGGAAAACAAAGTCGGAGCCTTAGTGAAAGCTGCTAATTTGTGAGAAATCAAGTTGGAGCTGAGAATAAAGAAATAAGAATAGAAATTAGTCAATTTATCAATAAGTTTAAAACACAATTTCTCATCAAATATGATTTGACTTTATTCAAGTTCCATCTCAATTGTAATGATTCTGCTTAGAACTTAATATTGCGAAGATATTATCAATAATAAGACTACTATACAACGAAGATTTTAATTCAGTAGTTTATGCAGACCTCTACATCCTTAACACTTACTTGAACATTATTGTGAGGATCTGATTGCAATTCAAAACCTAAATTGAAATTTTTAAGGATGAATATGATTTAAATACGAAGCGGAAATGTATTTCGTGATTAATGAATAACAAACGTATGTAAACGAATTCATCACATGAACAAAATTCCAAATTAGTTAATTAATAGAGTATACATAAAAGTGGAGTATTGAAGATGAATTAGGCTCATAATGTCGTGATATATCTGTAAAAGAATATTATACATTTGAATTTAATAGTATATATATTTCATATTTAAATATCTATTACTCAAATTGATTTAGGAAAATGAGAATAACAGCTTTTATGGTTGTTAAAGCATGTATAGACACTTATACTCAGATCATGACAAATTTAATGTCTTCTGAATTTTGTTTGATTATTCTCAAAGTTTTGTAGAAGTAAAATCAATTTATACATGTCTAAATATATTAATGATAATCCTGAGATTTGTAGTTAATAAAACTCTGATTTTGTATTATATGTATTACTGATTTTATCTAAGGGTGTTCAATATTCAGTTTCAAACTATTTAATCCAAATACTGCACCGAATCAATATAGGTTTAAAATCAAACCGAATTTGAAAAATGATTTTTGGGTCGAGTAAAACCGAAATCGAATTCAATATTCAAAACGCATTATTTTCAAAAAAGTTTTTCAAGAAAATGATTATTGGGTGTGTTTAGGTGTGGAAAAATTTTCATTAATTTTCATCTCTAATTTTCTAGAAAATGAAAAGAGATCTCATTCTCTAAGAAAGTGTTAAAAATCGGAAAATGTGTTCAAATGTTATTGCATTTTTCATTTTGAAAAACTAGTTAACTTTAAAAGGTTTTGGAAAATTTTAGAAAGTAGATGGAGTGTTATAAAGGAAAAAAGTGGAAAAGTGGAAACCCTTGTTTTTCATCTCTTAGTTATAATATGGAAAAATGGTTTTTCTATTTTCTTGGAAAATCTTTTTAGAATATACCCATTTTGAATGCATGTTTTATTTTTTTACTTTTTTTAGAAAAATTTTATAGAAAAATCCCCATTTTCTAACTTTTTTCCTTCGTAACATTGTCTCATTTTTCTAAAATTTTCTAAAAACCTTCTCTCAGCATCATTTTCTCAAAATAGAAAATAAATCAACTTTTAACACATTTTCTAATTTTTCAATATTTTTCTAAAAACAAAAAACTCTTTTCAATTTTTGAAAATTTTAAGTAGAAGATTTGAAAAAAAACACATCAATTTTCTTAACTTTTCCCTTTCATTTTTTTTCTTTTTTTTCTGAATAGTAACTTTTCCCTTTCATTACTTCTTGTTATAACAAGTTTTAAGTCAAAATTATTTTAAAATGTTAATTCATTAAAAGTATAACGTTTTGCCATCAAATATTTCATGTATGTAAGCTATCAATTTATGTTCCGAGTATGCAACAAACTAGAAAATTTTTGTATCTATCTATGTAACATAGTAATTGGTTACTCAGACAACTAATAAAATATATTTGTAAGTATTTTTTAATATTTTTAAAATGTGACACGGATAAAAATTAATTACTTAGAACTTACTTGGACTTTAGACTTATTTTCATATGATTGTCTGGACGTGGATAAAGAAAGTCAATAGCAAACCTTCATCGAAACATGATGAACACCATAAGAACATCATCTTCAACAAATATTATCTGACTGATTCTATTCCATCATCATCATCAACTCCATTTATTTTCTTTAGAGAAATTTGCAATTTACAAAATTATTCATAACCCATAAATCAAAACCAATTTCTCGTTCAGATCTGCGGAGTTGGAGGTGATAATTACCAGATCTGGTGGTATCTTCGGTATTAGCGGCGATAAACAAAGTGAGCGTTTCATTTTATGTACAGATCCATGTGTGATTTGTGGATTCAACGACAACAACCACCGGTAGCGGCGGAGCTACTGCATTCACCGGCAGTGGAGAGGGAGCTGTTGTAATTACACGTACCGGCGGCGGTGGCCGAGTTCGATCAACGCTTGATTCCGGTGGCAGAGGTGATGTCGATGATGTGAAGGGATGCAGGGAGATTAAAAAGATAAACTATTTGAGATGGGTTTTGTAAATTGTAATTTATTTAGCCAAATTTTTTTCCAAAACCATTAGAAGATGAGATTAATAGGTTTTGATTGCAAATAATCAATTTTGATTGTCATAGACTGAGGATGAGTACAAGTCGTTCCAAAACCATTGGAAGGTGATGAATACACACATGGTAAGAAATTTCTAGTTGGTGAGGGACATGACTGGTTAGTAGCAAATTGTAAAAATTAAGTACGACAAGATATGGAAACAATTTTTTTTTTCAGTTTATTGTATATTTATGATATAAAATGGGTAGTTTATATACGTGAATCAAATGACTATTGTACTTATAATGAATTTACCCTATTTTAAATGAAAAGATAAAAATCACATATTAATTAATTAATATATTAATGTATTAATGTATCTAGACAATATAAAGTGTTAATTTATAATATAAGATAATGATTATCCTATTACATTCCAGTCAAGTTCTATATTGACTACATTTAGCATTTAATTCCCTAGAATTACTAATATTCAATGATAATTGAGATTTGCATTTAAGTGCATGTATCTCATGATAATTTAAAAATACATGCACAATTAGAGGATATTTACAGTGACACGTCACACGTGGCTTTTAACTTAATAATTTAAGATTGTCTATATTATCAAGTTTTCGTTACATTAAAGTTGGGTGTTTCGTGTTTCGACCTTACTTTACAAACAATATTCCAGTAGCTAGTTGATGAACAGTATCTCTAAGCCGGACCAAATAATTCAAGTATTAAGGCATCGTGTGCCAATTTAAGTCTCACATAAACCAACGGGTAACAAATGTTTCTAGAAATGAAACATTTCATTATCAAAATTCAAAGCTACAAATGCTTGACGAAAACTCAAACACAACAACTAAGTACTTGTAATAAATAAATCCCGACCGAGTTTAGTGATAAGTAGATGTACGTGTTACCCTTAACGAGGCTGACGGTTTTAATGAGTAAAGTTTGAACCCAGCACCCTTTCATAGATGTGCTTTGTGGTATTTACTTCAACGTTAGCTTAAGAATCTTAATTAACGTTATATAAAGTGTATAATGTCAAACAGAGAATTAACTTTTATTCAAAATGATGACTACTCATTCTATTAAATTTTGCATAAATATTCAGTTGATTAACTGGTGAATGGGAAACCAATGAATATTTATATCCAATCTCATTCTATTAAAATACAGACCAGAACATAATTCGATTTCAATAAGAGTAAACCTAGCGATTCCCGAATATTGGCATCAAATTATGGGTTTGTAACAACCTGTAGTTGATGATACATACTACATATTCCCGAACCTGGCCCATAAGATTAAAAAAAAATTCGCAAAGGCTACATACATATAACATTGTGAACATCCTGGCATTCTTATTTCAGAAAACAACACTCATATAAGCACTGGGTGAGTTACTTACTGAGACTCTACAAAGTAGGAGGTATCCATATATAGCCATGAGTTTGAACGTAACCAGCTTTTTCAGCTAACTTGTCCGCTTCCTCAGGGCCTCTGCTGCCTGGTTTATATGGCAGTGGTTTCATTTCACCTCTATCGATTTTGTGCAGAAGAGGCGTGAAAATCTCCCAAGCCGCCTGGTCATTCAATCACAGTTATATTGTGATCTTAGGTTTAGATTCGGAGGTATAATGTAGAGGCAGAAGATTGGCGAGTTGGGTAATTGGTCAAAATAGGTCATTTTTCTTGTACGGATAAATACAGGTTGGGTGGACCCAAAACGCGGTTTGCACAAATTTTTATTAATAGTTGATGTGTTGAATATGATTACGACATCATATTGTTCTAATAATGATTCATAATCTTTATAAAATGGTCAATGAGGTTTATACTTTCAGATACACTATGCACAACTTTCATCTTATGGAACCCATTTGACCCATTTCCTTTTAAACTATCAATAACCTGAGTTGACCCATCTGTAAGTAGAAATTACCACTTTTAAACTCTTAAAAAGATAAGTTGATTAGTTGCGCATACATACCTTGAGCTCATCTCTGCGAACAAAATGTTGTTGGTCACCCCTTATTCTGCAAATCAAATACACAATTTGTTAAACCTTTAAGAAAGAAGTGATATTTATAGCTTTCTGTTGTGTACTTATTTTCAGATTTTTGTACAACATTTGATTCTTTCAGGTGCCTATATCACGTCATCACATTTTGAAGAGAGATTTAAAATGCATGATTCAGAGAAGTTGTCCCTTTTGATTCTTGATTGAACTCCGAATTTTTGTGGAGAAAGAGCACTTACGTGTCAAGAATTAGACGTTCATAGGCCTCTGGAATGATGGTTTGTTGATACCTCTGGCCATATGACAAGTCTAATTCACTCTGAACGGTGTTCATCTCAAGCCCAGGTTGCTTGACCTGCATCAGCAATCAGTTATGATACTACACAACACTTGGATAAACATAATACAATTTTCCCACACTATTTATGCCTCCTTCAAAATAGGGACTCAATTTAGTAACTCACACTCACTATATTCCATAAATATCTTACAAAGACATAGTTACAAGGAAATTTTTCACTTATTATCTAATTTCTATAAATACACTTTAAAAATGGTCGTGAAATCAAAATCACAGGGGTGGCAAGATGGACAAGTCGAGTGGGTTAGAATGCTCGATAATGGGTCATAACCAGGTTTAGGTTGAAACAAGTCATTGTTAGTACGGGTTAAAATAGGCCAGCCACGGTTGGGTTGATCTGCAAACACTTTTTGTCCATTAAAAGAAATGTTGAGGTCTGACGGGAGTTGGAATCGAGGGACTGATTGCAAGTCTAACAAAGGAAATATAAGCAAATGATGGAGATAAAGAAACAAAATACTTATTGTATTTACTATTTCTTGAGATGTGAAGTTATCTCTGGAGGTCAAATACAAACTAATTATGGAACACATAAAGGTACTTTTATTAAACAACTGCGGCTAATAAGGACAAGCTTTAATGTTGAAGAAACAAGTAGTTAGAATCACACAAAACGGAAGTGGAATTCTTATGAGTGACATCATTTAAAATAATCGAGAAGACGATTTTGAGAAGGGATGGATACTTACTGTTAGCTTCATGTACATGGCCTCTGAAGGTTGCAGTCTAATGACAAACTCATTTCTGCCTTGCTTTTTACCTGAAGGGATATGGAGATCCTGATCAATCTCAAGTTGCTACTATCTCTAGCTGAAGATTACTAAATTCACGTCATATATAATATAGCATGAATAACATACATCTATATATGTCGCCGGGGACATCCTTAAATTGCACCCGAATTTCTGCCTTTCTGGAGTTCAATGCCTTCCCTGCCTTGATAATAAAAGGGACACCTACAACATGTCATAAATAATTTATCATTGACATCAAATTAAAAGATGATGCCAGATAGAGCTTAATGTGTAAACAATGAAGTATTCAGTGTGTGAATCAAAGGAAGTAACCCTGACAGAATATTGAAATTCAATATTGATTATATAATCTATTATGGGAGTACTTTAGAGAAACCGACTATAATCAGATGGGTCAAATGATTATGTTTGTAATCATCGAATTTATGTGATTATACTCTCATAGTCTCATTGACTACATATAAAAAAGGGAAGTGGTCTACTGGACCAAAAAGCCCCCAATGTGTATCTTTTTAACTCATAGAACCTCCTAAATCGCCTCTTTCAACACTTTCAGTTATGTTGGCAATATTATAATTTGTTAATCATATTCTCATTGACTATATATAAAGGAAAATCTGCAAAGTGGTTGCAGGGCCAACCCATTTCAGCACAAACTGAAGTTACCCGTTTTGATACATTAACCAACCTACTCAATCCGCCCATTTTGCCACCTCTAGTATGTATGATCCATTAAAGAATATGAAATCTGAGAGCTAATAGAAACGAAAGAGATCAATATATCCTGTCATACCTTCCCATCTTTCATTGTGAATCCTGAGAACCATGGTTGCAAAGGTGGGAGTGTTTGAGTTGTCAGGAACTGTGGGATCCTCAGTATAGCCATCATACTGGCCAAGCACAACTTCACTGTCCTCAATTGGAACAACCGATTGGAGAACCTAAACATATAATAAGTATCATCCCTTAATCAGTCAATGTGTTATATGAAAATGAACTATCTATAGTACAAGGGAGACCAATGTAGTCATTATTTACTGATGGTAGGAAGTATAGTTAAAGAAATAAAATAAAGATTTATGATTTACAGATTATACACCTTCACTTTCTCATCTCGAACATGCTCTGGCTTCAAAGAAACAGGTTTTTCCATAGCAACTAGGCAAAGCACCTGCATTGGCAACAATGTTTCTCACTGATGAATATAGATAAGGGGATAAATTCTCAAACAAAAAATGGCAAACTGAGATCCTTTGTCTGATCACAGTAGGATAGATATGGAAAAAGCATAGTAGAATCTCATAAATGATCGCAACATCAACTATTTTTCTGTTACCTGTAATAGATGATTCTGAATGATGTCTCTAATTATTCTGCCAAAAAAACACAAAAAAGACAGTAAAGTTTATTAGAACTTAGAAGCACAACGCACAGTTTTAACGACAACAAACATTGTCGAGTTATATGAATGGACGATGATGATTTTAGTATATTACCACTATTATTAACTATTAAGTAACAAGAAAGGGCCTAAAGTTTGTAATTATTAACTAATCAATAAACGTCTATAAGTTGAGTAATATCACAATTATCAAGGTACCCATATTGATCGAAATATCCTCCACGACCATCAGTTCCAAAATCCTCCCTGAACACTATCTGAAAGAAGAAATGAAAATATAAGCATCCAACGTAAAGTTTATTAAATGTCATAGGTTCATAGCAAGTAAAAAATCAAAATGTATAGATGTGAACCAGCAAATAAAGGTTATATCATTTGGGAAATTCATGTTTTCAAAAATATTTAGAGTAGGAGATAATGATAACTAGTTGAATAAGAGGACAATAACAAGCACAGTTCAGCTCAAAGGGGTAGCAAGTTAAGTGGGAATTTCGCAGGTGGTAGTAATCAGGTAAGAATAAAAGGTCACATCACTCAAGTAACAATCAACAAGAATCCTCCTCCTCACCTGTATATTCGAGATGTTGTCGCGGTTCCATAGTGGCAAGAACAAGCGATTTGCAAAACGAAGTACCATCTAGAAATTGAACATACAGGTTTAGGGAGAAATGAATAAAACGATACTTGAGGAGATCGCAAAAGAAAGATTAGGTAGTTTCAGTGTTGTTATTACCAGGTTCTGCACCAACTCTTTTCCCAAATAATGATCGATACGGTAAATTTGTGGTTCATCAAACAGTTCTCCAATCTGAGAACTGAGTTCTTCAGCAGATTCCAAGTCCCTACCAAAAGGCTTCTCAACAACAATTCGAGTCCAACCACCAAGATCAGCTAGAAACAATATAACATCCAACTTTTATAAATAAAATCCATTTAATTAAATAATATGTATGGAGTTCAAATGGGATTAAAAATCTGCATACATTTATTCATGCAATAACTCTTTATCATTTTGCAGACAGATGGATATACAGATGGGGGAAGAGCAAGGTAGAAAAGTCTTCTGGATGATCCTTCTGTAGTGTTTTTTGACAACTCGTACTCAGATATTGCCTTGTCCAACGACCGAAATCCCTCCTCGGTATCATAAGCACCAGATACATATTGAATCTATACAAGAAACCACAAGTAAGCATGTGCTACGTGACTACTGAAAAGTTTTGACTTTTAACCCAAAAGGATAAAATATCGAAACAGAAAAACTAACAAACTCCCTCTGTCCCAAATTAACTCATCCTTTAGCTTTTTTATTCTATTTTCTTATTTTTAAGCACTATTAATATCTTCTTCTTTTTCTTTGTGATTTTAAAGACGTTTGGTAATTTCTTCTTGTAATTGACAATTATAACTAATGAAACTATTGTCTTTTCCATCAAGTTTCACAAACCCTAATTCCACCTTTTCTGTAAAATCCATCAATGCATGAGCTTAAGATAACTTACAAAAACATGAATTCAAATTCCCAAGAATAATATTATATTATCACTGACAAGTGATGATCCAAAGCTCGAATTCTGTAAAAAATAATAAATAAAAAGGATTACCCCATTACTTACCAACTGCAAAAACTGGTTTACATCTTCCTCATGTGTGTCCTCACACCCTTTGCACGGCGTAAGATATCTGCAGTAACAGATAATTAAGTACACCAAATTTCACCATTACAAACTTTACAAGTTACAGGATCTCACATATCATACCATATATGATCAATCAATTTAGTAAATTAGTTATTAAAACACTAAAACCATTAACAAAAGACTAGCACAAAGCATATATTTATCAGAATAGTAATACACATACTTAATTCTGATCATATATTATAAGTGAATCATGAAATAGTGTTGAGAAACTAAAATCTCACCCACGAATGCGAGTGCGTAAATCGTCATCAGAAATCTTGGTTCTAGCATATCCGAAGATATGAACATCTTGGGATTGAATAAATCCTTGACGATACAAATGAAACAGAGCAGGAAAAGTCTTTTTCTTAGCAAGATCGCCAGAAGCACCGAGTACGATTATCGAAAGACATCCGGTTTCAGGCACATATTCAGTATCCAATACAGATTCAGTCCTAATTGGAGCTCTAGGTTCAACAGACCATTGACCTGATGATCCCATCTCTGTAAACCACCTTTTTATTTTATCTATATACAGATAAAAATTAATACACCTGAATATCAACATAACTAATAAATCTATTAATAATAAACAGACCTATAGATATATACACACATATATAAGCTGAAATGAGCTAAAATTGAAATATATACTTAGATCAAACTCTAGGTAAGGTATAAAGGAATTAAAGAACAGATTGAAATCAAAGAATATTAGTAAAACAAAATTGAGTTACCTGAATACAGAGCGATACAAACTAAGGATCAGGGAATTGAATTAAAGATGGGTTGAATCGAGAAACTTGAAGTATGTTTGACAAGTGTTAGTTATAAGACCAACTACCGGAATATGTATGTATGTATGGAGTGGGGGTTTGTTGAATATTACTCCGTATAAGTTTGGTCGTAATATTTGACCTTCCGTCAGCCGCCGTCGACGTTGACGGGACACGTATATCTCGCTGTTTTTCAAAGATATTCCTTTTCCCGGAACTTTTTAACTGCTTTCTAGAGTAAAAAAAAAAATAGAAAATTTCGCGGATGGTCCTTAGTTATATCAAAATTATTATATTCATTCTTTAGACTTTTCTATTACACTGGTAGTCCTTTTCTTTGAAATTTGCTATTTGAAATTTGTCAGTTAAATCCAGTAATGTTTCTTGCATATATATATTTTTTGAATACCCTCCACAAGTATGTAACATCTGCTCTTCACAATTTTGTTCATTTTTGGAAATATCCATCATGACTTACAATTATCAAAGTTTCATTATTGCCTCACATATTAAGAAGGTTTTCCACCACTAGTTTGAGATATTGTGGCTGATTGTGAACATAGAAAAGATTAATATCAACCAATGTATTGATTTCAAATGAGCTTCTTTCATAAACAAACTAATTGAATTCATCCCAACAAGAAAAAAATAACAAAATAACACTAACCAAAGTTAAAGATACTAAAAAAACAAACCGATGAATTGCACATTCTCTAATCCGTGGTTTCTTGTAAAAAGTCATAGCTCTATCAACATATTTCTTGACATTCTAACAAACAATTGCTGGGAAAATGTACAAGATATAACAGTAAATAAAGAAACTACCCATCTAATGAAAGCAACCCAATCTAGTAGACAAAACATAAATAAAATGTTAAGTGTTAGAACCTTAAATCAAGTTCTTCGGTGATTGCTTCCTTCTTGCATTGAACACCCACACTGCTTGAAAACCTGTTTTGTACTTCGTACCCTGTGTACGCTTGACAAATTTTTGAGGTTGATCCGATTAGGCTGTAGGGGCCCCCTTTTTTGAATTGAACCTGATCATATACTGGCGTAGGGGACCACTTTTTTCTGACCCGGAGTAGGTTTTACCAGTTATTTTGTAGGTGTACGCTTTTTCTACCTTTGAGGTGTACGCTTTTTTAGACTCAGAACATCATCCGGCTCTGACATAAACTCTCTCTCATCCTAGTAACAAATTAAATTGGAAGTGTACATTGTTAAATTTCAATACAATATTTAATGTACGATTACTTATAGATAAATATTGGGTACGTACCTCAACATATTCAATCAACGAATGTGGCCATGACATGAAACTGTTTTCAGCTTAAGAAGTCTCATGTTTTCGAATCCATCCCCAATTTTATCGACTTGTACCTTTTGGTGGTCGGTGACATACGCTCCTCATGTACCTTCCCATTCCCCCAATGATAAGCCACTCCTTTAGCAACTTTCAGCCTTTCGAACTCGAAATCCGCGAACAAGTTACGTGCAGTGGGAGTCTGCAATGACATGTTATGAAAAAAATATACAAGTGATATAGAATTCTTCTTGATAAAAACATAATATACTAAATTTGATTACCCTTAACTTTTCAAAAGGATGAAACTCTGACCCAAAACTACTCCTCCTCATATTGAGACTTGTTCCGGATATATCATCATCCTTCATGCATCCTCCCTCGATCCCTCTTTCATTGATTCAGCCTCCCTCCTTTCCTGCTCAATTCTCTATAGCTCAGCCACCCTTCTTTCTAACCTTAAATAAGCGGTCCTAGCTTAGGCGGATTCTTGTTCAAACTAGCTAGGAATCAACCTCTCGCACTTAATTTCTTTACATAGCATAAAATAGTTTAAACATATAAAAAAAGAATTGAAAAATGAAAAAATAAAATCAAATTACTAAAACAGAATATGATTAGTTAAAAGTAAAACATAAATGTTACCTGAAATTCCTCATTGTTGATCCTCTCAACAATAGTTCCCAAAGTCCGTCTTTATCTCTGAGATAAGGGTATTTCTTAATTGGGTTTTTCTCCGTTCTCACATACTTCTTAATCAGATTTCTCTTGAAATCTTTCCATGCCTGGATGCATTACCCAAGAACAACCTTCTTGTTCTTGTGATCTTTGACATTGGGTGTTGCTTCCTTAATCTCAGAAAAAGTATTCATATATTAGTAAATGGAATTATGAAATTAAAAAGTACTTAACAATCTAGAATTACTTTAATCTCACCCAAACTTGATTTTTCAATGTGGCGTTAACTTTGTCCCATGACTCATAGAGGATACTGACTTGCACCTACTACAAGCCCTACGTTGTTACTAAAATTAACTTGACCCGACCCAAAGTTTAGTCCACACACATTCAAGTCAACGTCTCCATCACGAATCAGCTTGGTATTACGCTCCTTCTTATATAATGTCGTCCCACTCTTTTTCCTTTGACGTGGAGGCAGTCGAGCACTAAACTCTTTATTATCATGTGTAGCATTCTCTTGCTTATCTTGATGACCATATTCTTGATAATATTAACATCATTGTTGTACATATCATATTTTGAATTATCACCTAAGAAAGTATCTTGATTATCCTATAATTAATAAAATAATTTTAAAATCTATCATCAGAAAGTCAATAATAAATACTCATAAGTCATACTACAATAATAAATAAACTTACCTAATAAAGAAAAACTATCATTAAATCGGTCCCCACAACCCCACAAATATTTTATAAATGGACTAAAGTCACTAAACATTTTATCCCCACAAACTAATAATATTCCCCACAACAAAATACAAAAAATGAATTTTGGTTACACAATTCCCCACAAAATGATAACATTCCCCACAAACGGATAACATATATGCAGTAAGTTAGATGATTCCAGACAACAAACAATAAATTTTCACTTCTTGTTATCATACACACACTCACAACTATTTAAATTTTGGTTATATATCATACAAAATTCACTTTTTGTTCTTATACTTTTTAGTTAAATTGTGTTAAACACAAATTGTATATAGTAAAAATGCAAACATAATTTACCATTATAGTTGTAGTTTGATGAACCCTAACTTAAATTTGAAAAAAGATGAACATTATAATGTTTCCAAAAAGAAAAGATCACGGTTTAAAGGACAAAAAGCTCACGGTTCAAAGAACAAAAAGCTCACGGTTCAAAGAACAAATAGACCATGGTTCGGCTAAAAATGGAGAAAAACGATGGATTAAGAAGGTGGTTTTAGGGATTAGAGGTGATCGATGTATTTTTTGTCTGAATGAAAGACATATATGAAATCTTGGTGGTAATTAGGAATAAAGTGAAAATAATGACGGGGTACTTGAATTTTTTGAAAATAGACCATGGTCATACCTGAATACTTGTGGTCTATAAGGAAAAAGGACCACATTATTGGGAAAAACAATGATTAAAACCTAAATTATAAATTTGATGAGTCAAAAGTTCTAAGTCTAGAAAATAATCTAAGTGTTTATTATCACTCTGAACTTTATTTCAGTTTGAAGTTCATTTCAGTCTGAACTTTTCAGAATCATTGTTTTAGACTCAACCAGATCAAGGGACTTCAGACTCACGCATTTCAGAATAACACTTTCAGTATAAAAGGTTCAGACTTAGAGTTTCAGTTCCAAAATTCGAAGTTAAAGATTTGAAGAATAAAGATAATCTTTACAACTGACATCTGAAGGATTTGAAGATATTTACTATCATTTAGAAGATATATTTTATAAATGTAATTATCTAGTTTCCATACACATCGATGAAGTTTGATAGATACCAATTTATTTGAGATACGAAAGGATTATGTTTCCTATCTCACAGATGTGTATAAATATGGATGATTAGGTTACGAAAAATCTAACTCGGTACAATTATGTATCACTTTGTAATCCCTACATTTAACGTTCAATAATATTCTGAGTTATTAAGTTCACATTGATTTCATTCGTTGTTATTTATTCGACAAACTGAAATATACTTAATATTGTTAATCAATTTCGTATTAAACGTTCAAAACTCGATTTAATTATTGATTACAAGTTCTGGGTTTATATTTTAAGACCTAATAAATGGTGTCAGAGCATGTAAGATTTAAAATGTTAATAAATAAATCTTAACAATCTAAGTTAAACCAAAATAATCAATAATAGTAACAAAAGTTATGCAACCAGTATTAATGGCCGGAAAAGGCATGTCCATATTCAATGGAACTAATTTTACTCACTGGAAACTCAAAGCAGAATGGCATCTTGCTGGTATCCATGATGAGATGCTAAGAGTAATCCAGGAAGGAAAAATTATTTATAGAAAAATCATTGATTTTTGTGAAGGAAGGAGACAACATCATTACACTAGAGAAGTGGGTTAAAAAACTAAGAAACCATTGGAAAGATCAAGATAAAGCTATATTAAATTTGGATGCAAAAACAAAAAATATTCTTGGGAATGTTATGTATGAAACAATTTTCTCAAAGATTTAGTTCAATATGAAGGAGTTACTGTGGTTAAAAGCCAGAATAGAAAGAATATGATAAAGAATTGTAAAACTTCTTTGCACAACGAATCATTGTCTGGTACCCATACCAGATTTCAAATTCATCTGGAAAGAGTTGAGTTACCAAGAGTCAACCTGAAATATGTCAAAAGTTTTTGGACATACTTCCAGATTAGTTTTATGAGGTCATCACATCCTTGGTTGTGAGTGAAAAACTGGAGGACTATGATCTTCCTAGATTGTATAGTCTACAATTGATTTATTAAGAATCTAAAGAAAGAAAGAAGCTGAATGCAAAGAGAATGTCAAAAGATCCAAAAGTTGCACTCATAACAACTAGTAGAAGAAATAGAGAATTACTCTCTAGAGCTAATTACCATCTGACACCTTCAGACTCTGACAACTATGAGTCTGAAGATCATGAAACCAAATCAACTAAAGCTTAAATGGCTTTTCTTGCTTAAAGGCTAGAGAAGAAGAAGTTTGGTAGATCAAAAACTAAAACCACTTTTGATCCAAAGAAAGCAACTTGCTAGAGATGTGGTAATGTTGGGCATATAGTTGTTGATTGGAGGATCAAGTCTCAAGAAACCTTAAAGATTGACAAGGTTGCAAAAAGAGCCCTAAAATACATGATGAAATATATAGACTTAAGAAGGATGGAAACAAGTTTCAACCTAAGAAGCAAGAGGAGAAGGCCTTATATGTTGAGGAATGGTTGGATGAGGAGTTATCATCAGATGATGAAGATGAACATGAGGATAAAATTTTAATGGCCTTCATTGAACAAGAAAAGACAGCAAGTCAAGTTGAGTCTGATCTCAAAGAAGTTGAAAGACTATGCCGCAATTCTGACTAGAGCAAAGCTTCAACATATAAGGTACATAACTCCAAGTTAAACTCTGATGATGAGAAGGAAAAAATGTTTGAATACCTTTTTGTTGACTTCTAATCTAGTATTGAAAGTAATTATGAATTAATAAATAGACTAAAAGAAGTCAAATATGAACTAAATTAAAGGAATGACTACATTTTAACAAAATGTTAGCTCTTGAAAGAGAAGATTTTAAATTAAAGCCTAAACATTTTGAGGACATTTGTAAATCATGGTGTATTGCCTCATTAAAACATGAGGATTGCTTAAACAAACAGATTTCGAGCCAGGTTAAAGCTATACTTGGTGTGGATTTTGATTTGAAATTCTACCAGGAAGAAGATCAAAACATGAACCAAAGAAGTTTGAAGTTGTTGTTTTGCCTAACGCCTTTAGTTATACATTAGACAGTAAAATTGTACTCACAAATGCTTTTGTGAGACCATCAAATCTTAAAGACTCAAATGAAAGTAGTTCATAAGGATAGTAAACCTAAGTATAAGCTAAACAAGAAGAATAATTTCAAGCAAACATTTAAATAAAAACCAAACTACTTTTTTGAAGCTAGTCAAAACAGTGCAAAATCTAAATGTTATGTTAAGTAATCAGATGTCCAACATACTAGATGTCCATATTATTATTATTATTATTATTATTATTATTATTATTATTATTATTATTATTATTATTATTGTTATTATTATTATTCAAAGTATGTTAAAATATCAAAGAGTCCCTCACCTAAAGGAAGTCCCAAGTTTGATCCTCAAATTGAAAATCTATCAAAACTTGGAATTCAACTGCAAAGATTGACAACTGAATTCAAAAAATTTGTCATAACAACATTCTTTTATAAGTCAAAATGGAAGACTATCAAAGTTCCAAAAACCACCGACAGCTTGGATAAACATGCTAAAGTTGTGGTGGTGAAGGTACTCAAACTGTCATCATAAAGTTGACTGTGAATTGAACTTTTTGAAAGCCAAACCCGTGAACAAAATAAAAATGAAAACAACATAAACTTTGAAGATTAACTCTCTTCCTAAAGGACCCACTTACAAGTGGGTTCCAAAAAGTAAATAATTTATTTAGTTTGTCTTGTGCAAAATGAAAAGAAGTGATATGTAGACAGTGGCTGCTCAAGACACATGAATGGGTGCAAGAAGTTTTTATCATATTTTGTGGAAGAAAATGGACTTTCTGTGAAGTATGGTGATAACTCCATTGCAAAGAGAAAGGGGTAAGGAAAGGTCAAGCTAGAAATATAATCTTTAAAATGGTTGCATATGTAGTTGGTCTCAAACACAACTTACTTAGCATAAGTTAGACGTGTGATAATGACAATGAAGTGAGATTCTAGGAAAAGACCAGGAATTATCTATGATCCAAGAGGCAAACCATTGTTGCTTGTAAGAATAGAAAGGCATGTATATCTATTAGATCTAAGCTCCGCAAATGATGAGTTAGAAAAATGTTTACACTCACAATTTATTCCTTAATCAAACTGGTTGTGGCATAAAAGGCTATCTCATTTGAATTTTAAGAACATTAACCTACTATCAAAAAGGAAATTGGTAAGAGGACTGCATGCGCTCACCTACAAGAAAGATAAGGTTTGCTCATAATGTGTTCTTGGAAACAAACCACAACTCAGTATCCTTCTTAAACAACTAGCTTCATTGATCAACCCCTACAAATGCTACATATGGATATTTGGTTAAATGAGCATTGGAAGCTTAGGAGGAAAGAAGTATTTTATTTGTGATAGTTGACGAATTCACAAGATATACATGGGTGATATTTTTGAAGAATGCTTTTGAGGATAAGGGATTATGCAGAATTTCTTATCTGTAAGGACTCCTTAATAAAATGGAGCTGCTAAAAGGAGGAATATAACACTCAATGAAGTTGCTAGAACAATGTTATGTCCAGGGATTTTGAAAATCTACTTTTGGACTGAAGCAGTTAACATTGCATGTTATACTCAAAATAGATCTATAATTGTGAAGAAGCATAGAAATAGTGCTTATAAGATGTATGATCATAAGGTTCCAAATGTACATTACTTTCATATCTTTGGAAGTAAGTATTACATTCTGAATCAAATGGATCAACTAGGCAAATGAAGCCTAAATTTGATGGAGTTTTTGTGGGATATTTTTCAATATCTAAAGCTGTGACAACCCTCGAGAACCGGTATACTTCCGTACACAATTAATATGCATTCTTACGCTAATTCCCTCTTAATGAAATTAAACTTGATTGAAACATGAGATAAGTCTAGCACACGCCCACGTTGCACATTTTGGTGCACTTTACTTTAATGCTTGATGCATTACATTTACGTAGTTAATTGAGAATTACGCGATCTAATCGGATGATTTCCGACAAATGCGAACGTTGGTGATAATAATTCATAATTAACGTAAATCTATTGATAATTAAATAGTAGTTATTATACTATATTATTATGCTAGAGTAAAAGCATAACATTTCCCGGATAATTGAATAAACGCGTACACAATTTAAATTGAGCACAAAGGTTATTACGAATACGCAATTATTTAAACGAATTAAGTCGTGACGTACAAATATTATCGAAACAATTCACAATACTCTAAGCCATTGTTGTTATCCTAAGTTACCCTAATTATCCAATTAACACCTAATAAATCACTAATTTAGCCTAAGTACTAAAATATCTTGCTATATTAATTAAATAGAACAAGGAAATGATAAAGTCAACAAGGGGGGACCCTTCCCTTGACTCCCCCTCCCCTTGCAGCCGTATTTCCCCGAACACCACACCACCTCCACCACCTTTTTCTCCTTTTGTTCAAACCAACACTCAATACACCACCTTACTCCCTCATTTGTTTAATATGGACACCATGCTTTAAAAATCTGCATGTTCCCCTTGAATTTATTGAATAAATGTGAGGCTAGGAAAGAAAAACACACACAACACATTCCACTTGCTGAGAATTCTGCAGCTCACTCCCTTTTCTCTCCCTCTCTTGCAACGTTTTTATCATCATCATCATCATCTTCATTTCATCATCTTCTTCAAGAACTCCATTTAATCTACCATGAATCACCATTATTACCCACTAATTCACACCACCATTTAAGCTCATAACCACCTTTGGATCTTCTAGAACTTCTCATAATCTTGAGAGTGGAAATCATTTGAAGAAACCTAAGGAAAATCTGCGTTATTTAAAAGGATTTTGGGTTGAAGTTCAAGTTCTTTTCTTCTTATTAATCTAATCCTAAAAGCTTTGTAAGGAACTCTCCTTAACCTCATTATTCCCTTCCATTTTAAATGCTTGCAATGCTAGAAGGTTACTATTTCGTTAAAATCGACAAAATGCATGCTAGAAACTTTAGTTAGAAAGTTTAAACGGTTATAAATGTGTAAAACACGCTTAAAATGATTTAGAACGAAACGAGTGTTAAAACGAATGGTTAAACATATGATGTTAGTGATATATATCTTATATAACGTCTTGGATGTGTTAGAATGAATGTGTAGTCAAAATGGTGAAAGAATCGTTAAACGAACGAAACTAGTTTGAAAACGAAAAGCTAAACGACCCTTTAAAAAAACGAGTAACGAAACTCTCAACCATCCATTTAATCAAGAACATGTTTAAACTTGGTAAAATGCAAAAGAGAATCGATTTAAAACGTCAAAAACGGGCTTTAAACTCAATTTATGAAAAACTGGAAAAATGGCCGAAAATGGCCTTACCCGGACGGGTGAAGTTTGATTTTGCCTTTACCCGGACGGGTGAGACCTCACCCGGACGAATGATTTAACTGGGCTGGGTTTCTGTCGGCTAGTCACTCGGACGCATGACCTGTTACCTAGCCGGCTTTAGCCTTACCCGGACGGGTAACCTTTGTTTTAGACTTAAAAAAAATAATTTGGAGGGAAATTTAGCTTTCCATTGAGTAATTTTAGTTTGAGAAAAACTTCGATTTACTCAACGTATTTTTCGAAAAAGTTTTGGAGGGAAAACCTATAACGAAAATGATCGAATTGTTTAAAAAGAACATTTGAGGGCGATAAAGATTATAAATACATTGTTGGAAAGTTTTGGAAAACGAAATAACTAAGCTTTTCCGAAACATACACGTATACATACAAAACTATCATCAACGGGTCGTACGCTTTTCGAAAACGAACATAGATATGCGGGTAGCTATCTACATAGACAAAAACCTAGGTGTGCGGGTAGCCACCTACTATTACGGATGTGCGGGTAGCCATCTACTATTAAAAACCTAGATATGCGGTTAGTTATCTACTTATACAAACGACCTCATGCGTATAGGGTGCTATGAGACTTTTTGGGCTAACTTATTTAAGTAAATGCTAGCACTCGCATCGCTCACCAGGTGCACAGCCCCTATTTTACTGCTTTTTAATGCTTTCTAAATTTGGGGTGAAAAACATATGTACTGTTTACATACAAACGGTTTTCATGCGATGATTGAAAAACTAACAACGAATCCTTGTGCGAACCTACGTTAAACTAGTTGTAGTGCATAGAAGTCCTCATGACTACAAACTGTAACCATTAGCTAGATGACGCTAGCCACCGAATATACGAATAGTACTATTGGGATGACATCCCTCCCACTTTTGTTAGTCAAGCTAATTGCTGACATTATGTCGAGACGAGGAGCGTATATTTTCATTGTCCCAGGCAAAAACATTAAAAGTCGTGGTTTGGTTCTAGGCCTAGGTGTCGGCACTTTAACTCGTAAGGTCTTGCAAACCTTCGGGGGATCATCGTCAGCTATTTATTGTTTAAACTATATATCATCGTACTATTGGCCATGGTTGGCACGATATGAATTGTGATACATTTACTAAACGATTGGTTTAAATGATTGAGTCTTAAACCTGTGGATTTCACTCAACAATTTAGTTGA
Organism: Logfia minima; assembly: GCA_963921325.1. Lineage (NCBI taxonomy): Eukaryota > Viridiplantae > Streptophyta > Magnoliopsida > Asterales > Asteraceae > Logfia > Logfia minima. Next base: position 27,788,818 of record OY992768.1, read on the forward strand.
TCCTTTTAACTATGTTTTTCAAGGAATTAGCAGCGAAGTAAGATTTGCATGCATATTGGGACCCGCGCCTACCATATCATTTAGGATGCCATTTTTGGGAAACTCACGAGATTTCATTTTTATTAGTATAAACTGTCTTAGTTATATTTGCGAAATCTCCAAACAATTGTATTTTGATAACACTACTACTTTTGCGACTTGTATAGCCGCTACGTTTTGTAACAAACAATTTATGGCATTCTAATATCATGTTCCGTTGATAATCATATGTTCTTGATTAGTTAGATAACTAATCGCGTCACACCCTTTCTTCCGCACTTAACTCTGATTAGATTTTGGTGGGGTGTGACAAAAGCTTAAGAGGGTGTTTAATAAAAGAAGAAGAGTAATTGAAGAAACCATAAATGTTCATGCATCTCAGTCTTAAATTGATTAACTTGATCAGTTTTCATTCCAATAAACCAGATAGTACCTCATCTGGAGGACTTGCTCAGATTCATCAAGAATAGTGTGAAAGTGATGAAGAAACACTTCCTAATAACACTGGAGAACCTGAAAGATCAATCCAATGGTCTAAGTCCACAGTCTGATGAGCATTATGATACTGATCCTAACATGCTAGGACTAGAAGATGATGCTGATTTTCAATACTTTGAAGAGGATCGGGAGTAACTTGAGGAAGAATCAACTAATGATGATTCTACACTATATTAGGAATCTATAAATGAAGGAATCAAGACTCACAAAGATCATCCTCTTGACCAAGTCATTGGTGATTTAGATTTTGGTGTACAAACTAGAGTTATATCTTTAAATCAAAGCTACTGCTAACTTTTGTTTCTATAAAAAATTTTCATCAATGATAGAACCAAAGAAAGCAGATGAATCTTTAACATATAATGACTAGGTTGAAGCCATGCAAGAGGAATTGATAGAGTTTGAAAGAAACAAAGCATGGACACTTGTACCTGTCCCACCTGGAAAATCTATCATTGGTACATAATGGATGTTTAGAAACAAGATGGATAAAGATGGAGCGGTAATAAGAAATAAAGATAGACTGGTAGCTCAATAATATTGGCGAGAAGAGAGCATAGACTATGATGAGATATTTGCTCCAGTTGCTAGAATAGAGGTTATCAAACTCTATCTAGCTTAAGTTTCTTACAAGAACTTCAAAGTATACAAGATGAATGTCAAGAGTGCTTTCCTAAATTGAAATTTGCAGGAGGAAGTCTATGTGAAACAACCTCTAGGTTTTATCAATCCTAAACATCCTAATCATGTGTTTAAACTGCAAAAGGCTCTTTATAATCTGAAACAAGCTCCAAGAGCTTGGTATGACACCATATCTCAATATCTTTTAGAGAATAAATTCCCTAAAGGATCTATTGATAAAACATATTTATAAAGAAAGATAACAGACATTTCGTATTGGTACAAATTTATGTAGATTATATTTTATTTAGGTCGACTAATGAAAATTTATGCAAATGGTTTCAAACTTAGTGTCCAAACAATATAAAATGTCTATGATGGATATGATGAGTTATTTCCTTGGTTTACAAGTATAATAGAAACATGATGGTACTTTTAAAAATCAAAGTAAGTATGTACATGATTCACTTAAAAAGTATTGTTTTGATAATTGTTCTCCAAATAGAACTCCTATGTGTATTTCTGAAAAATTGCATAAAGATGAATCTGGTAAATCTTTTTGTTAAACAACTTACATAGGTATAATAGGTTCACTTTTATATTTAACTGCAAGTAGACCTAATATAATGTTTTCTACAGGGACCAACACATATAGATGAAGAATCTTTGAGTATAATGGGGAAAAGACGAGAGGAGCAATACAGTTCATTTAATTTTGAAACCAATTGATCATTGTGTTACAAGGGAAAAGATATTTTGTTAGGATACAAAGATGATTACTTTTTCTAGTTATCTAGAAATTATTCGTCGAGTAGATCTTTCAAAGTTCACCATGTATACCCAAATATTTCATCATCCACCCCAAATCCTAGAGCCGTGCATTTGATATTTTACCACAACCTTGATTGCTAGCAAAGCGTTTCATGGAACCCAATTCACAATTATCACTACCACCATCAGGGACCATTTATTCACCAAGGTAATCTCACTAGTGACTCCGAATCTTTAGTTTATTCAGACACTTATCCTTGTTGTTCAAATAGAAGTTCCATCACGAATCACCATACTCACAACAGTAGCAGTTGTTCCAGCCTATAAGTTTTCATTGATACACATTAGGAATATAGGTTGATTAGGGAGTGCTTGTTATTTAATTAAAATAGGGGATGATATGGGATCTATAGATTGCATCTAACAAGAACAACATCATGTTTAATTCATCAGTTCGTGGGAGAAGATTAGAGTGCTAGAGATTTATGGCCTTCAAAATCGGCACATTTAAATCATTATGAGCCGATACATCAGCAACTCTTAGTGATCATAATCAGGTTCCATTATCTCTATCCAACATTTGGTGTATCTGGATTGATTTTGTCCGCATCTTGATTTCGATATCACTTCAGTTTCTACAAATATCCTTTTGTTCTTAGTAACTTTTGAGTGGAATTGGCAGATTCGTTGGATAATGATTATGCCTGTGTAAGCTCGACTGCACTTCATGAAGACTAATTTCAATCCAGACCATTAGACATTGGTGCTGACTTAGTCTACCTTTCAGATCCTCAACTCAGAGTCGTACTGAGATAAGGGAGTTCTTCGTCTCTTTCTTTCTTTTCTTTATTGTGACAACCCTCGGAAACCGGTAAATCCGTACACACTAAATCATGCATTCTTACGCTAATTCCCTCATAATCAAAACGAATTTGGTTTAAACTGAGATAAGTCTAGCACACGCCCACGTTGCACATTTTGGTGCACACTATTTTAATGCATGATGCATTACGTTTAAGTAATTATTGAGAATTGCACAATATAAATCGGATGGTTTCCGATAAACACGAACGTTGGTGATAACTTTTTCCTGAACGATGTAAAACTATTGAATGTAATTAGTAGTTAACTACTTATATTATTATGCTACTTAAACTAATCATTTAGAAGCTTAAACATGTCAAAATAATTCCAAGCAAGCTAGCACATAGCTCTAATTTAACCAAGCAAGCTAGCACATAGCTTTAATTAAATCCAAGCAACCTAACTAGCATGTCACTTAATTCAAATGCAGATTCCTTTTCTACGTGATCTCACTTCGCAAGCTCCTTTCTCAACCATATGTTTTCTCCTACTTGGTTACTTGCTTAATTTCACACTCACATGTTTACTTGCTTGCTTATAATCCAACGCCACTTGCTCCCTTGATTTGATTGAAAGACTAAGCACCTCCCATCACCACCTCCTCTTGCTTCACATTTAAGAAAGGCATTAAGCAAGAGAAAACATTACGTACACACACTTCACAATTTCATTTCAAAAATTCTGCACATTTCTCTCTCTCATTTTCCCTCTCATTTCACCACTTTCACCACCTCCTTCAAGAACAACCACCACAAACCACCATGAACCACCACCTTTTATACCTCATTTTTCACCTCCTTTCAAGCTCTTGATCATCATTAAGTATTTAAAAGGAGATTTGGGTTGAAGATTTCAAGTTCTCTTCTTTCTTACCATTTCATCCTAGAGAATTGTAAGGAAACTCTTCATTTTGATCTCTTCATTTCCTTCATTTAAAATACTTACATGCTAGATGTTCACTCATACGTTAAAATCAACTAATATATAAGTATATATGTGTGATTAATGGTGAAAACTCGTTAAAAAGAACTAAAGAAACTCAAAACTCAAAGAAACTTACTTGATAGAAACTTTGGACGAATTTAGAAGATCATAACTCGGTCATAAAATAACCAAATCTAATGATTCTTGAGCCTAAAATTAAGTTTAAGAAGTTAGGTTTCCAACCCAAGTGGTCTCATGTAATTTGGACAAGTTTTGATACCTCAAATCGATTTTATAAGAACATGTGTCTAATCTGTCTTCAGGAGACGAAATATGACTCTACTTTAAGAGACCATAACTTTTTATCCACAGATCCAAAAGAGATGAATCTTTTTCCTAAAGGTCACATTTTGTCTTATCTTTAAAAGTAATATGATCACGTTTTGTGAAGATGAGTCTAGCTCTGTGAACAAGTGATTTTCCTATCAACTGTCCAGAAATGTAGCTGATGTACCTTTGTGTACTAATAAAGAGTTTTGAACCCCTTATACTTGTTCAAAAATTATGAATCTTACTTTTCTGTAAACCTAAGACATAGGGGAACATATGATAAAAATTTCATAAGAAAATAAGTTCCTTTGACCAGTTAAAACGATACCACAAGAAGGGTAAAAAAATGGGCAGAATCTGTTAAAAATGTAAACAGCACTAACTGTGGTCAAACAGTATTAACTTTGGTCAAACAGCATTAACTGTGGTCAAACAGTATTAACTTTGGTCAAACAGCACTAACTGTGACTTAACAGCACTAACTGAGGTCAAACAGTACAAACTATGGTCAAACAGCACTAACTATGACTTAACAGCACTAACTGAGGTCAAACAGTACAAACTATGGTCAAACAGCAACTAACTGTGACTTAACAGCACTAACTGAGGTCAAACAGTACAAACTTTGGTCAAACAGCACTAACTGTGACTTAACAGCACTAACTGAGGTCAAACAGTACAAACTTTGGTCAAACAGCACTAACTGTGACTTAACAGCACTAACGACACTAACAGCACTAACTGTGGACTAACAGCACTAACGACACTAACAGCAGTTACTTAACAGCACTAACGACACTAACTTTGGCTTAACAACACTAACAAGGAAAACAACATTAACGAAAAATAACACTAAACTCTGTGAAGCCAACAAATTCCAATCTTGAACAAATAGAGAAATGTATTCAAACGCTACGTTTTGAACAAATGATAATGAAGATTTCTAATCGATTTAATAATCGCGTTTTCAGTAACGATATACATTGTAGGTTTAAAGACCTTAAATGTACACTGTAATAACAAAGTAATTATGTTTTCGATAAACATACAAGTATGCATACAAAACTATCACCAACGGGTCGTACACCTTTCGAAAACGAAATACTCTTTCAACCTACTAATTGAGTGAACAACTAGCATAGATATGCGGGTAGCCACCTACTATTACAAGCATAGATGTGCGGGTAGCCATCTACTTTTACAAACCTAGATACGCGGTTAGCTATCTACTTATACAAACGACCTCACGCGTATAGGGCGCTAGGAGGCTATTTTGGGCAAACTTATTTCTGTAAACGCTAGCTCTCACAAAGCTCACCAGGTGAGTTCACAGCCCCTATTTTACTGCTTTTTACTGCTTTCTAAATTTGGGGTGAAAAACATATGTACTGTTTACATACAAACTGATTTCATGCGATGATTGAAAACCTGACAACGAATCCTTGTGCGAACCTATGTTAAACTAGTTGTAATGCATAGAAGTCCTCATGACTACAAACTATAACCATTAGCTAGATGACGCTAGCCACCGAATATGCGAATAGTACTATTGGGATGACATCCCTCCCACTTTTGTTAGTCATGCTAACTGCCGACTGTATGTCGAGACGAGGAGCGTATATTTTATTGGTCCCAGGCAAAAACAACTAAAAGTCGTGGTTTGGTTATAGGCCTAGGTGTCGGCATTTTAACTCGTAAGGTCTTGCAAACCTTCGGGGGATCACCGTCAACTACTTATTGTTTCAAACTATATATCATCGTACTATTTGCCATGGATGGCACGAAATGATTTGTGAAACATTTACTAAACGCTTGGTTTAAATGATGGTGTCTTAAACCTGTGAATTTCACTCAACAATTTTGTTGATCCTTTTAACTATGTTTTTCAGGGAATTAGCAGCGACGTAAGATCATGCATGCATATTTTGGGACCCTTGCTCACCACGATGAATAGGATGCCATTCTTTGATAACATTGAAACTATGATTTTATGATTAAAATGTTAATCATATTGTTTTGCTAAACATCTATCGTCTTGTAAACACGATGAACATGTAACCGTGAAATTTAAACTATTTATGGCATTCTAAGTATATGTTTGCGATAATCATATGCTCTCGATTTAATTGTCAAATCGATCCCCGTCACGCCCCGTGCTTCCGCATTGCTTAACGTGACACGATTTTATTGGGGTGTGACATTTATCCTGTTTTGACTCTTTATTTATTTGAACTATGTCATCACATAAGCTTAATTCTAAGTGTGGGATAACATCCCATCATTTTATCACTTGAGAAACATTTCCCTCATTGTAAAACTCTAAGTATCGGATAAGAATCTAAGTGTCGGATCCTACTTTTAGTAGAATCTTCATCATTAGTTTTGAACATTAGGGAAAAAATGATCCTCTAAGTGAGGGATAGCGGTGCAGTAAACCTAGCGATTGGTGATTCTTTGTCCAGAAGTAATTTCGAAAAACGTTTCTTTACCAAAACCCTGATTTTGCAATAATTTTCAAAATATTTTGGAACTAAATTTCTATAAGAGGAAAGATATTTTATAACTGGATAATCAAAATTTGGGAATAGGTTAAGATAGGATGGAACCTTTTAAAATTGAGATGTGTATCAAATAGCAGCATCGAATGACTAAGCACATATAACCGATTGTTTCTGTGAGTTATTTGAGCCTAATATCATTCATCTTTAATGTTTCACTTTCGTTTGTTATGTGTGCCGATAGATATATTTAGAGTTAGAACTTGTTCTTAGTATGCATTTCAAGACCATATTGATGAGTACCATACGTGGTATAGCTACAATTAGAGGACCTTAACATTTGTAGGATTGACCAAAATCTAGCCGACACTTCAAAGGCTTACGTTGACCAACACTCATTTTAAGTATTGAAGATCCGCTAAATAACCACTTTGCGCCTTAACCGACTTATTTTTCATGAATAACCTACATCATTCGCTAATCCAATCTCTTATCTCCCTCTTGGCCTTAACTTAGAGTTTTAAAATATGAAAAATGATATTTAGTTATCCAAGTTTTGCTTTAGCTCCACCTCAAATCTTCTTGTGTACTTTAGATTAACTAGTGTGTGTTTCAAGTGTCATATTACCAATCGATTTATCGTTTGGTGAAAGGCGAAATAAGAATATCTAAGGGCATATATATCTATTAAAAAAAAGCAATATGCATGCCTTGGATTATGCAAAGAAAATATAAAAGAAGTAAATGAATAAAAATGTATGTCATATTAACAAATATTAAATTAGTATCAAAAATAAAAATGTGGTTGACAAGTCCATCTGAGAAGCCAAGTGCTTATATTCGTCATTGCTCAAGTCACTTTAAAGACTTAGAAAATACATATAGCGTGCGTTTCCCATGATCGAGTCCACATAACTATCTTCTATAGAGTTTCGCCATTTGTTGTATGTTCACTTTTTTGTTTCCTTTTGAGTCTAGATTCTAAGCATACTTATAACTAAATAAAGTTATCATAAATTAAAACTCTAGGCTAACACTATAAGCCTAAAAGTCTCTTTTCTCCATACGCTTTAGCCCTCACTAAACATTACAACCCATTAAATGTCTTGGGATAATTAGCATTGTCCTTATCTAAGTGGTGGAGATTTGATTTTCGATCAAGTTTATGACGATAAATGCTATATGACTGGATTTTGAGAGTATTTTGATTAGATGGTAGGAAACCCGATACACTTTGAGTGAATTGAGTGAACACCTTGTGAGATTCCCTAGTCATGTACATTCCACATATAAAAAATTGAGAGCATGCTTATGTGAATCATCTTAGTCTTCTAAATCGATATTCTATTTATGATCTTCTCCAGAAAGAAGTTAAACATTTATAAAATCTAACTTCTTGCACTTTTTAATCCTTCCCAAACTATCATCTATATAAATCTTTTATGGAAAGAAAATAAGGAATTATAATACGAGTTTGCTTGAGGACAAGCAAAGTCTAACTGTGGGATACTTGATAACGCGTAAAAAGTCATGTTTTTACATGCTTTATCTTCACTATTTTAACCCCAATAGTTGACTTTATTGTAATAATAAAACGTTTATCTATCACATTTATTCAATAAGGTTAAAATATAGACGATGCTTCAAGAATCACCAAAAATAGGTGAAAACGAGTAAAATAAAGAGAAATCAACAATTGATGATTCGCTCACATTTTAATTATCTGTTTGATAAAATTTGGAAAATAAAGTGATTACGATTGTGTGGGTTCAAGAATCGGTTAAAACGGATAACGAACGAAGAAGTTAGAGTGAAAACAAGCGGCGAACATCTATGATCCCGTACATGGCCAAAATCAACCATATACGGCCAATTTCAATCGTATACGGCCAATTCCAACTATATACGGCCAATTCCAACTGTATACATCCAAAACCAACCGTATACGTCTAAAACCAACCGTACACGGCCAAGACCAACCGTATACGACTAAAACACAAGTTGTATACCCATATACGGCCAAACCGACCGTATATGGACATGTGCAAGTCGTATACGGCCAAATTTTCCCGTATATACGTAAAGCTCGCATCTTGATATAGTTAGATCAATATGGATATGTTAATTATCATTATATTTATATTAGTAATTATTAGAGAGTAGCAAGTGAAGAATTGTAATAGCTTGGAGTACGTTCGATGTCCTGCTCTTGTAATTTCAAGTTTTGTTACACCCATTTTTTTCTAACACATCGGTAAGTGCAATCAGCTCGTGTAGTCGGTACAAGCCAATCAGCTTAGACCAATCAGCACATATGCCAATCATAACACAGGCCATTCAGGACACTGACAACACTTAGTCAAATTTGACTTCCACAATAATTTTGGGCCCGGAAATTAGTGACTTAGCCGGGTGTGTACTCCGCACCATATAACCCGTGTCCACTAATTCCGCCATTGCACTAAAATAAACAACATTTTGATGTTGACAATAAAAATTTATACCAAAACCACATTCGACCCATTCTGACATTTATACAAAACATAGGTGAAGTAACGTGTCAAGTTTAACCCTGGTATATACCTACACCAAGTACAACAAAATATCGGTACTATAAAATTTCCTTCCCACAATCCTCTTTCTTAAGCGACCCGCTTGTGCCTACAAAATGATTCAACTAAAAAGGTATGCGAAACGCTTAGTGAGTTTATAGGTAATCAAATGAGCATACAATAAAACAATTTGCATTTCAACTTGAACAACTAAAATATCACTTTCAACATCAAGTGACCAAATGATAAAATTTAGGTCTAACTTACAATTTGGAACCAACTATCATCTTGAATCAAATAACAATTCAAATACAATTAACAACTTGATTTCAACTAGCATCTTGCAACAATCAACAACATAATCAACTAACATTTCATGATCAATTAACCACTTGTATTAAATCATTTACAACTTGCATATGTAGGGATATGTACTACTTTACGGATCAACTCCACTTTCACATAAAAACTAGAGCTAGCACAAGGCTATGATAATTACCACAACTCAATACAACTAGTACATGGCCATCATGACATGTAACCCCCATAACACTCACCTTGGTCGTTTAGGAAATGATAATTCGCCAATTGAGGATCACCTTGAACAACTTGCATTTCAACTTGAACCCAATTTTTTATAGGTAATCCTCTTACAAATGAGCATATACACAATTGGGATTACATTGTATGCTCATTTGATTACCTTTAAAAAAAATTGGGTGTAACCATATACACAACTGAATCAAACGAATCCTCTTATACGGATGTAATCTGGATTTCTGAACCCACTTCTTTTAGCACGTATCAAACATCATATAGTCATTTAACACATAATAAGAATGCAACACATCTCATACAATTCTACTCATCACTAATTCACCAGTAAGCCATGTATGTCCAGTTTGACTTTTAAAGTCAAACTATCCATAACTTCACCATATCAATTCCTAATTCCTTCTATTGTGCAATTACTTTTAACACCACATTAATCATCATTAATAACATCATTAATAACATCAAAATAACTTTTTTAAACCAAAAATTTAGTAAGTTATCATTAATTGACAAGAATCCAACTTTTCTAAATTAGGTATTATAAGTTTCTATCAAAATTTCACCTTTATATGTGTTAATTCTAGAATGTAGATTTGAAGTTACTAGTAAATTATAAGGAACATTTACACTTCTAACCTTTTATTCTCAATTATTTAACATTACACCCCACAACTTAGAACTTCACAATTAATAATACCCATAACTTACAAAATGTATAAAATAAAACACATATATATGTACTATTAGGTTACCATTATTTTTGGGGTGTTACAAGTTTATTCCAAACTCGTTACAATCTACGGTGACTTCCTTCCTTTTATCTATTATAAATAGAATGCTTAATATTGTTTATAATATACTAGATTTAGGACTTGCCATGATTAGTGAGTAGTTATCTTGCGTGTTTGTTGTGATTAGTTAGCTAATTAATTATGGGATGATGTTATGCTATTTAATCGGAAACGTAGCGTTTTAATTATGCTTTTCTCCTTATGATCTTAAACCCTATTATAAACTATCACCTTTCCACCAATGAATGTGATTGCAACTTTGACATTAAGACTTCGCGAACCTTAATACAAAGTAATTAATTATTTATGTTAAAACTATGGTTTCATTACAACACCATGTAATCATCATAAAAGTACATTGTAGATTATTATGGAAACACTATAAGTGAAGTACATCGTAACTATTATGGAAATACTATGAATGTCATCGTGAAGTACTTAAGTAATGAAAAAGCTAATAAAGAGTTAAAATACATTGTTAATAACTATATAACGTTTTCTAAACATGGTCTCTGTTTGAACATTTGAAAATTCTGAAAGCAGATTACATAGTCAAAAACTTAGGGATTCGTTTGTATATTTTGAGCAAGAATGGTTTACATCATAAATGGATTTAAAAAGTGCTAAATTACAAAACTCAGTTTATAAATTTAAAACGAAAGACTAAGAATCATTAAGTATTTTCTATCACCTTTAGATTTTATCAAAGCCATGCATATAAAGCAAGTTAAAACACCAAAACTTACTCTTAAATTGATTATTATATTAAATGCTAATACGGTGTTAATCAAGATTGGATATAAAAAGGGTCTGCTACTCTATTCATACACCCATGAATGTATAACTAATGAAATCACAACAAACATCGCTTATCCATTATCTAATTTTACATTATCCTTTATACGCTTTTATTCTCGTAGTATAAATACTTAAAACCAAATCACCCTACTTTTTATAAACCCCTTACTAGTTCAATCGTGTGAAACGTTTCAGTTTCAAATTCGGTCAGTTTTAAAGAATGACTCTAGTTTATACCTACCACTTGCTCACCCTTAGGATAAGCAATAATAGACAACTTACACCCCAAGTATAAAACATACACTGAATCCGTCAACCTTCGCTATCCTACACCACCACCGACGACACCTGTCGCGACAAGATGATTCGAAGGACATCAGTAATATATATCATTTTCTTTTATTAATTTGTCATGATGTTCTTGTTTGATGTTTGTGATTTATTTATATTATAAATTTGTGTTGTCATCTTTTGTGAGTAGTTGCTTATATATTTACCATGATTTAGATAATTATAGTTAGGGATGATGTTGAAATAATATTTAATTATAAGTTCGTTGTTTTGAATTCGCTTTTGATCTATGATTTTAAACCTCATTATCAACTATCGTCTTTCCACCAATAAACGTGATTAACACCTTTTTAAGAGGTAATTAATTATCTGTGTCAAAAGTATGGTTAAAGTAGGAAGTTGTCGAAATAGTGTTAAGCGGTAGAGTATATTGTGAATTACTACATGACGCTTTTGAACATGGTCAAGGTTTGAAGCTATGAAAATACTATAAGTGAAGTACATTGTGAATTACTAAGGTTTATTGGGTAGTTTTAAGCAAGGGCTGATTTAAATCATAAATGAAATTCTAATATGCTAAAATAGAAACTTAGTTTACAAATCTAAAAAGAATGACGGAGAATCGTTAAGTGTTCTAGTTTTTCTAACACCTTTAGATTTTGTCAAAACCATTTATAAAAAGAAATTAAAAACACGATTAAGAATGGAGATTATTATACTTTGTTACTATTTAAATTTGCATAATGCTAGATTTAGTTTACGGACTACCATTGCCAGGTATTAAGAAGTCATGAATCTTGATTGTGTTAAGTAGTTCTCTGTGTTAAAACTATGATAGAAGTAGGAAACTACGAGAACATCGTGTAATACGTAGTAAGTAACTATGGAATCGTTGTGCATCACCTAGTGAATTACTCAAATAATAGGAATACTGCTATGCAGTAAAGTAAATTGTGACCTACTGAAGGACATGGTCTACATATGAAGCAATGGTAAACATTGTGAATAATCCATAGATATATAACTGTTTGAAAAACAGTGGTCTAGGTCATAAGAGAAGTAATCAGAGCTATTGAACCATATAGGATGAGTCTAGAAAAGAAAGTGAAGGTCCAAGTAACATAAGATGCTTAAACCCTTAGACTCTACATAACTGGTAGTTTAAATATGCAAAGTTAATACCCGGTCACACAGTTAAAAGAATGAAAGAAAAACATAGGTGTTAAGAACGGTTAGATTTTTAGTTGGGCTGCTACTTTATCCATGCACCCATGAATTATCGTATTCCAAGAAGGGTCACTTGTTATGTAGCAGGGCAGCGTTGAGAGTTGAGCATACCCCTACGGATCAGGATCACGTTAACCTAGTTTCTAGTGACATCAATTTAGAAAGTACGCTAAACTAAAAGTTCACATTGATACGCCTTGTACTGACGTTGTGGTATCACCCGGCGACGTTACAGCTCTACAACCCTTCGGTCCAAGGCGCTATCAATCTTCCATTAAAATAACCGTCAACTTTCTTCAACCGCCATAAAATCGTCAACCGCATGTGGTTATATAGCCAACATTAACAACATTAGTTAGTTTTTTAACCATAATTTACTAACCATCCATGAAAAGTTGGTTGTTATCCATAACCCTAAGGGCTATGTTTAGCAAAACCTTTTATTTCAGGGTCCTCGGAGAGTCAAGGGGGTTGCACCTCCTTGTAGGGTCTTAGGAGCAACGCCCTTAGCGAGGTCTAAAGGACATAGTCCATGGCTGTTGTCCTTTAAATAGTCTTGATATAACTATAATGTAACAGTCATCTTGTTGACATTTATATCATGCATATTACAAACACATTCCTAAAAGACAGGAGCATATGTATTCAGAGATTTGTTTCCTAAAACTATAAAGGTTATTTTGAATTATCACGGAATGAATTTCATTCGATTTTGACAAATTAAGAATCTAAATTTCACTTTCCAAAATGATTTTCATACACGATTAAAAAAAATTCGGCCTTATGTCATAATAATTTCCCATAAAATGTTCAATGTGAAATACTTATGATTATGATATAACATAATGTCTGCTATAATTTGATCCTTCAAAATTGACGTCAATTGGTAAACTAACATTTTGCTTTCACTGTTTAGATTAAAAAATGGAAATAAATGAACATTTGATGTTTTACTTTATTAGTTAGCCGACACAATAATTTATTCGTTGGCATTTGTCTTTCTACATAGTTTTGAATAGTATTGATTTAAACAAACAATTGATCCGTGATTAGCTGATTTGACAATCACGACTATATTTCCGTTTCGAGAGATGCTAGAGTCCAAATAAAAATTGCAAATTAGATTTATAAACCGACATGACACCATTTTAAGTTTAAGAGATAAAGAAGAAAGTGGGAAACGATTTATAAACCGACATGACAATGAAAAGAGTTATTTTCATGCAAATAACTCTACTAGTCACTCATTACTCACTAAATTATGTGTACTACATGTCATTCCTTACGTCAATTTTCCATTATTAAATGGTATATTATCCTTAATATATCAAGAACAGCGATGCATCACACCTATATATGTTTTTATATTAACAAAGCAAAGTTTGCCTTTGTCACCAACTATGATGTTGACTTTGAGCATCAATATGTCCCTTCAACGAATCACTTAGCAAACAACATACAACTTAGAACAGACATAGCATTTCGTGTACAGACTTACTAAAAGTCGTACATATGTGCATCCGTAACACCTTTATAGTAGTAACTTATTATAGTATAAAGACTGCATCATGTTATATACATCAAATAGATGTAACCTATTAAAACAATTTTCCGTAATTTGCTGTATGGTGCCATGACATACTGCAAATATGTTTCGATATATAAGCTCATGAGAAAAACGCTACCAGAAACATGATTTACATTGTTACAACTCATTACAAACATTTGTTTTTAAAAGCTATTAGTTAACTTGTTACATTTTCAACCACTTGGGCTTCACCATCTTTTTATCAGCAGCGGGCTTTCGCTCTTGAACCGGTTGAGGGGCTGCAGCTGCAACAGGTTCGGTGGTGGTATTTTGCTCCACCTCAGGTTTCTCTTCAGCTACGAGTTCCAGACCTTTTAAGGACATGACATCCTCCTTAAGGAATGAACCGGATGCAGTAATATGACCATCGCCTACACCCCCAAAAACAAACTATTAAATTCAAGTTGTAACAGTCACAAAGGGATTTAGCTGTGCATATGTTAAATAAGATAAAAATAGGGAGACATAAGGGTCTCAATACTAATTAATGAATTTTTTCCTTAACTGATAGCACCACATAATCCAAGTTGGGGTGTTTGGAACTGCTTATTTAAGTGCTTGTCTCTTATAAATAAGGAGATAAAACAGTTTTTATGACAGTGTCTGGAATCACTTATGTGATGTAAAAATAAGCAATAAACAGTTAATTAAGCAACCCAAACACCCCTTACAACCATATCTACTAACTCTCCTCTCCATAGGTCATACACACCACAACTACGAAAATTATATAGTTCTAGCAGTCACCAGTAAGAACTAAAAGACGAGCATATAGTCATTAAATACATAACCTGCTTCTTTTTTATTTACGTTGGCAAGAATTAAACCCTGATGCTATATTTGTTTGAAAGACTTGCAATTTAATTGGGCTTAACTGTACCATTATTGAGATCAGAAAAGATAATAAGGTTGCTCTTCAAGTAAGCATAGATTTAATATTACTTGCTAGTGAAAGTGGTTAATTCTAGGTAGCAACTTAAGCAGCCCTAAGAAATCGAAGTGATGTGAGCCACAAGAGCAGTGGTTATTTGACTCGCATGTTGATGTGTAAAAGCACTAAATGAAGTAGGTTTTAGCTAGGGCAAACAGTAAATATGAAGATATAAGTAGTGCTCACATATCCAACAGACCAATGACCATTAAAAAGTGACACCAAAATTCAACTAGCAGGATTCGAGTTTTGTGAGGACAGTGATTCAAGTACTGTACCTTTTGATTGGTCGTAGGCGAAATAGACTATTGCACCGGGAGTGAAGCCAGCAGCATAAAAGTCCTGAGACATGTCTTTTATTTGCTTCTTTGGAGGAGTGGTATCTGCAAAAAAAATCCCCAAAACGACATTTAATAACTGTACAAACGCTATCTTAGATTTGTGGATTACTTCCTACTTTGCTTAGATCTGGATACGAGTTTTGATGTGTATCCCCATAAGATGTATATACTGCATAAGTAAAAGTATATGGTATGCTCACATATATAAAAAGGGAGGTCTGTTTGCGCCACAACTTTCCTGAGAAGATCAACTAAACTTTGCATCGTCTCTGATGGATGGAACGTCACTTCTAATGTGTGGTTATCTGGAAAACGGACACGTATCACTGCCTGTAAACAAAAAATGACGATCTAATAAACAAAAAAAAAGTTACAAAACGCTAAATAGCAGAAGAAATCACTTTCCATTAGAGAATTCAAATTTGACCTTAGTAATCCTTGACCTACGAGCAGCTTCTTCTGCTTCTCTGATTTTTCTTGTCTTCAAGAACTTATCTGCCATAATTGCACACTATTATTCACATAACAAGCTACAGTACAACAGCACAACATGCTCCCAGATCTCAACAAAACGAGATGATTATAACTTATACTTCTTTTTCTTTTTCAAGACAATCATTCCTAATAAAATACGGAATAGCAGGAAACCTTCATTCATAGTAAAGTTATCATATAAATATTAAATAATCTCACCTTCCTTTTTCGTAGCCAGGATACGATAATAATCTTCGGCAGTAAATTCAAAAAACTCATCCGGCTCCTCTGCCAGATGAAACAAAAATCAATACAACTTAACAGGACACATACAAATATGTCTTGCACAGGATCATTTAGTTACATCCTTAAAGAAGTAAGTGCGTACCATCTTTGGTCGGCTCATTGGATATTTGAGAGGACGTTGTCTCAAATACTCGGATTTCTCGCCCATATTTTTGTTTTGCTGCAGTCAGCTTTTCCTGATTTACCAATTTCGTTTGCAAAACGATATCATCATTACAAGTAATTAAGAAAACAAAATATCCTTCTTCATGGACGGTAACAAAGGATTTTTAGAAAACTCAATCCCAACAAAACCAGAGGAAAGAAATAACAGAATTATAATGTATAGAGAATACACTACATGTTGTGTGTATTAACCGCAAAAATCCTAAGCCACTGCCTTCTCATTCCCTTTCTTTTTCTCGTGCAACTCACAAGAAATTAACTTCCTTTATAATTTCGGTCACTAAACTAAAAAAATCGTTACTTAAAACTAAAATTCTCCTTTTAAAAGTTATTAACCTTAAGTAACTTTTAACAAATAAATCCTACAAAATTGGACTTGGTTCAACGATTTTTTCTAATGGGTTCCAAAAACTTGAATCAGTTCTATAGCAGTTATAATATTTATACGTTACTATATTGAACAGTTTTAACAACTTTTTTCAAAGTAAAGTTACAAAATTACAAATGAAGGTAGCTAAGCAATAGCATATTAATATTCATTGCCCTTTTTCTACTCTTACTTGTATATATGTATTTAAGTTGATATTAAATTAATGTAGCATTCCTCTAGCTAAACTGATCTTATATAGTCAATTCATAATAACAATTACATAATAGTTATGCACGTTATCAGTTAATTACTCAATGATTTGCTTGAACTTCAAACATAAAAAATTCAATTGACAATTGAAATAAACAACCACGGCAATTCAATAGATCATACAGTTTAACACTAATCTAAAGATAATTATGTACTGACATCACAGCATGCAGCAATATTTCTGAACATTGGGGAAAAAAACCCTAATTGAACAATTTCCCTAGCAGATAAGAAATAAGAGTAAAAGATGAACAATAATAATGATAATAATAATAATAATAATAATAATAATAATAATAATAATCATCATCATAAGATAATAATAATGATAATAATAATACCTTTGCTAATTCAGAGTCCATGAGATCAAGAATCGTGAGAATATATTCGGTTTATAATAATTGTAGAATCAGTTGTTGAATTAATCGGTAAAAAAGAAAAAAAAAACACCCTTTGATATTTGGATTTGCGTTTTCTTGTGCAAGAGGATTCAGCAAAACTATGATTAATTTGATTATTCTTCTTTCTTGAGTTATTGGGCTTGAGCTGGGCTCGTCTTGAACTTGTGCTTGGTCTTGAGCTTGGGCTATGCGTTTAATAGACTTGAATTTGCTGATATATGAGCCATTCAAGATCCAAGATGTTTGCTTTTTATTTAGGGTTAATAATATTCTAATTCTTGAAGTTTTATTTCTTAACGTTGTAACTTTTAAAACTTTTTTGTCATAATTTAATTAAATTTTTGATAGATTAACCCTTAAAATGACATTTGTTCTTCATTTTATTCTAACAAAATTGATGATTTAATTCTTAAAGTTTAACTTTTACAATGATCTTTGTACAAAATTCACAAGGGGTCATGTTTTGCACGTATGTACATTTGTACAACTCTGAAGATGCCGTTTTGGATAAAGATCAATGTTTCAAAGTGTTAGTGAATCATCAACTTGAATATGTAAAAGTATGATGATCTTCATTTTTGAGCAGGCTTCAAATAGAATTCATTCATAATGTTGAGTCTTCATTCTCCATCTTCAACTTCATCTTTGACTTACTTGAATATATTAACTCATATCTAACTAAAAAAAACAACTTTCAATATGGTGAAAATTTTTGTTGTCATCATAAAATTAATGTAGAAATATCATGTCTCAACAACGTTACATGCAACTGATTAATATAATCTTTACATTTTTATTATAAAAATTGAGTTTGAATTTCATGTAATAAATAATAATTAATGAAATTATATGGTTGGAAAAATAAATCAAATATCTAAATAATTATATATTTTCTATATTATTACACTATTAATTCCATAATTACAAATACAAATGAGTAATAGTTTATATAGTTTAACAATTAAGTATATTAAAATTTTAATAACTAAACACCCTACTTTTTAATATTATTAATCTTATACAAGGTTGTTCCATATTAGATTTATTTTAATAAATATAGTTTAACAATCATATAGATTGTCAGATATATAACAAATATAATTAAAAAAAAATTATTACGTTTAAATTGTATTAATTATATTCAAAATTAGAATTAATTGTCGCATATAAATGGTTGATCCACTAAGTTTGTATTAACTAACTATTAACAACCAATGTAATTGTCGAAGGAGGATTGAATACAATTTTTCTCAAGTTTAAAGTTTTATTGATTAACTCAAAGAATAACTTTAACTACGATAAGTCACTCAGCTAAGTGACGCTTATAACTATCAGTGATTTAATACTTACTAAAAGTATCGGCACAATGATCGCTGACTAACTGCTCAAATTAAATATCGTAGTTAATGTTATATCGAGCATTCCATACGATAGTTTAGATGAGTATTTATCGTGTGATAAATACTCGAACAGATACCTCAAACCCTAACATGTGTCTCAACTGTATTTGTAAATGTTGAATGTAACTTCCAACGTTTTGGATGTGATATTACATCCTAAGGCCATTCCCATTCATGACTAAAACCGACTGGTCAGTTTCTGCCAACTCAGCACCACATCAGCTTTTTTCAAAACTCACAGAAACTTACTAACAACTGACTGACCACTACCATCAATGACAGTAAGTTTTTTTTTTCCCATTATTTAATTATTTAAAACACAATAATTAAAATAAAATAAATTTCATTAAAATAAAAACATTATATTAATTTAAAAAAATATTACATTTACTAATAAAACATTAAAATAACAATTATATCATCCTCTAAAAATATGGACTTTACAAATATTTTTGGGCCAAAATAGTTACTAGGACAAGCCCAAACAAAGCCTAACTATTAAACCCATTATCCAACATGCTTCCCAAAAAAACTTATGCGTCGTGCCATCATCCTCATCATCCTCTGCAATTGAAGAACAAGAAGAAAAAAAAGGCTCACCAAAAAAACTGAAGCTCCATCAGTTTTCCGATGATTTCAACCGACAGACCCAACCGACGACGCCGTGCCATCGGTGTCAGTTTCGTCAGTTGAAACCGACCGGCAACCGAAGCAACCACTGGGAGCGCTCTAAGAATAATAGTACTGTAAACTTTATTCTTAAGACTAAAAAAATTATATATTTTTTTTTTTTGAAGAAAAATAAGGTGATTTGAATACAAGATTATACTAAGTTACAGAAATGGTAGCTATTAACATGTACATCGACTAATAAACTATTTAAGTTCTTAGCATTAATATGTTAGTTGCTAACTTATCTACATTTTAAACAACTTATATTTCAATTGTCATCTATAAATTGCAAATGAGGGTCACTGGCTCAACATAAATCGTCTTTAAATATTATAAAATAAGTATATTTTAAGCTTATATTTTTTAAAATAAATTTTCTTAAGCTACTAAATATCATATTTATCTAACTACAAAAGGAAAAGTAAATGAATAAAATTTAAATGTCTTAAAAAAGTATGAGTATCATAGATGCATACTGATGAAATGATTATAGAATTTATACATTTTTGGATTCATAGATATTTACTAATTACATATAACAATAACAATTAATATTATTTAATATTAAAAATGACAAACTATCGCATAAAGTTTAAATAAAATTTTCTTATTAACTGATTATTCATAGATGTAGACATATTTTTTGAATGTAAGATAATTTGACATATTATTTTTTATTTAATTTGCTATGACATAAGTACACATAATAATATATCATGACTGTAAAACTAATATTCATTTGACATAAGGTATATGTTGTCATTTATGTTAAAAATGATATATTCTGATATTTTTTGAAATTAATATGTTATTCCATAAATTAAACAGTAGTTTATGAATGTTTTGAAGTGGATAAATAAGAATTATAATTATTATATTATAATTAATTATTATAATATATATTACAAGAATAGAAATTTTAAAATCTAGACTAAATTTGATAACTAATTGGTAGATTGTAAGAGCGATGATATTATAATTTATTAAGGCCTTTTCTTCTATTAGAATTTTAGACTTGTAATCAACAAAAAAATTATCACTATAAATGCAATTTATAAATTTATGAGTTTTATATAGGGAAATTGTCCGTTTTTGTTCCTGTGGTAGTCGTGTATTGACAGTTTTATTCTTTTTCGAGTTCGATCAATCTTTTTGTCTCACAGGTTGGTATTTTCGCTAGATTTGTCCAATTTTCTAACTTTGGTTAAATTTTCGTTAACTTTTTGTAAAATGGCCAAAATACCCTTCATTTCATCTCTTCTTCTTTGCCTCTTCTCTTTGTTTCCAAACCTTAACCCTAATTTCAACCACCTGCTACTCCAAACACAGATCCAAATGAAACCAAAAACACAAATTGAAATCAAAACAAATATTCGTTCCTTTCCTTCATTTGTCTCAAGAGCTTTAATCAAAACACAAAATATTATATGAAGAATTCTCATCACAAAATATCCAAAATCAACCTAACATTTTTAAATTAGCATTTTTTTGGTTGGCTTACAAAAATTCTCATCACCAAAATCTTACCTGCATTGATGACATAATTTCCTTTTTGTCGTATTCTTTTCATCTTTCTTTTAGATCTAACAAGCTAACAATTCTCATTTTTTTGGTCGGCTTACAAAAACTCTTATCACCAAAAATTCTCACCAAGATCTAACAAGCTCACAGATTACCTACAACAACCGGTACCAAACTCGAACTCCAATCGAACAAAAATTGTCAAACTGTGAGAAGGGGATTTAGCAGTGGCTCCAAAAAACATTGCCCTGTTTTCAGAAAACAAAGAAAACGCACATAGACAATGGAATCGCGTGTTTACGACTAGATCAAGTGAAAAGATCTAGCCTGAAAAACAATAAATTTCCATATCCAGGTGTCATGTGTTTGGGAGATTTATTATATGAAGATCTTGAAGAATAGAAAGAGGATTTTGAAGAAGCAAATTAATTCCAAAAAGCCCTAAAACCCTAAATCGAATAAGGAAGATGACTGTGGTGCGAGGGAGACAGCCGTTCGAAGATGACAGCGCTGTGACGGTGATGATCGTTTGCCGGGGAAAGTGGTGCATTCGTGTGATGGTGATGGTCGTTTGCCGGGGAAAAGGTTTCATCTAACAGGGGAAAACATCTTCATCTGAAAGTGGGTTTGGTTAGATCGAATTTGTGACTTTTGGTTTTAAATGTTTAATTGTTTTAATTGTTTGTGACCTGTGGTTGTCGTTTCACAGATCTGGAAAAGAATGAGGATGAGTGGTTAACGAGTAGCAGGTGAGTAGCATTTAGGGTTTTGAACATGAGTGGCAGGAGGATGAGTGGTTACTATTTTGAAGGAAATGAGATTAAAGAAGTCATGTGAAATAATAGAAAATATATTTTTTTTTATTGTAAAATAAAGTAAAAAGGATATTTTGGTCATTTTACTGTATTTAACGAAGAAATTCAATGAAAGTTAGTAAGATGGATATATCTGGTGAAAATACTACTCTGGAGGACAAAAAGATTGATCAAACTCGAAAAAAGATAAAACTGTCAATTCACGACTATCATAGAGATAAAAACGGACAATTGTCCTTTTATATACATACATAAAAATTAATCCAGCTATCTACAATCACACACATACGACAAATATTCTAGTTTTGTATTTTTGATAATTTAAATAAATATATTATACGAATAAATATATTACTTTTTCCATCTTGATATATAGGCACCGTTTTTACTTTTCTAGTGAAGACGTGTAGTTTGCGACTGACAGAGTATAATTTGTTTTGTTAACTGCCATCTAGTATTTTGGATCATTTACGTTACACATTATAACGTAATCGGTTACATATTAGAAAACATAAAATCTCTATACAATTTAGCAACAAGATTCGATATGGAACTTAATAATAAATATACGTTACCTAGGAGAGGAAAAATTTCTTTGTTTACTAACTTAGTAAGTTTTTTTTATTGAGTAACATAAATAGTTGTACCATGCAATGTAAATTTAATTTAAAACATAACTGTAAAATCTAGTAAAACGTGATATAAAATTGAAATTAAACTTATTCAAACATATATTCTTCTTTAAAGAATTCACCTCTAAATACTAATTGTTATAAATCGATGCGAGTTTTCACTCTTTTACTCCTATTTACTTTTATGGATTTTTATTACAAGAGTCATTGATTATATCTACAATACAATAATTTTTGAGTTCTCATGCAATAATGATTGATTTATGACTATGATAAATGATAGTAAAAATATTTAACAACTATGATAAATGAAGGTCAAATATTTAACCATTTACAATTATAAACAAAGCAATTACTATAAATACTATTAATATAATATTAGTATTACTTCTCAATACTTTATATCAATCGAAAAACTATATCATTTAATAATCTTGATATTTTAAGTGACACTTTAGTTAAATCGTCATATTTTCTTGATATATTGATTTAGTTAAAAAGTCATGAGAAATTAAAAGAATTATTTGTTTTGCTTCTTTTTTTTTTTTTTTTTATTAAGCCAATTTGAATTTAACAACTGGTACAATAATATTATTCTGTAAACAGTTTAACTAACTAATATTTTTTAGGTAACTTTCTAAATGGCTGAAAAAATTTTAAATATAATGTTGGAATTGTAGTAAGAAAAAAAGTTTAAAAAATATTATAAAAATATTAGGCATTGATAAATAGACATTGTCATAACATTCACTTACTGAAATATATATTTTTTGTCTTCTTTTATACAGGACAACTAATGAGTTTTTATTTAGACATACGGATACATTTGAAGATGGTCGCCATTGATATCATATCGGGGTGATGACAACAACAAAATATGTACTTTCGGGTCATATCAGATATGTACTTCGCTTCTTGAGTGTACAAGAATGCAACTTATGATGTTTGGTATCTTATGGGATATGTTCCTTGAAACAATAATATGTTATAACTCTTGAATGCTTAATATCTTTATCTTAACAACTGTATCGATATAAGACATGTGATTAATTAACTACTTTCTATTTCTCAATGCATAATATAAGAATTAGTAGTACAGACAATTATCAAAAGGTGAATTATTCAAGAATTGAATTAAACAAGACCTGCACATCGCACGGGCTTTCCCTCTAGTATATATATATATGAGTTGGTGAATTTATTTAACATATAAATTTTATTACAAATAATGAGAATACAATAAGTGGACCCCACGTGATTATTTTGTAATATCAAAGTCAAAGAATATTGTCTTCTTCTTCTTCTTCCCAGATTGTAATAAAAACCGAAAGAAACTCGTGCTTTTTACACACTGCCTCCCCTTCTAATCTTCACTATCCATTTATCGAACTCCGATTGTCTAACCACCGCTAGAGCCGAGTTCTTTTCATCGCCAAAAACAACTTAACACCATGTATCAGTTTCAACTCAGTGCATCAGACTGTTTCTATTTTTTTGTTTATGGTACTTGTGGTTTTGGTATGCATTGTAGGTTTAATCACCAATATCAAGCGAATGCTCATCCGGTATACACTTTTTATCACTCGATTTTACTTATATTACAATCGCGGTGAATTTGATAGCCGGTCAACTTTTTTTATAGAAACATTATGAACTATTGGCTTAGATTGACTTAAGATTTATATATGTTTAATTTTATGGATTGTTTGTTTTATGTTGAAAGTTAACGTTTATCCATCTATGTTTTTTTAATGTGAAGGCTAATCAACGTTCATCCATGCCATGCAGGGTACGTATTATTGAATTGATTATACTATATATATTTATATTTAATATTTAATATTTAATAATATATTTATTTATTTGTTTTACAAATTTTGGGTTTGTGTTTGGTGTTTATGATTTTTAATTTTAATGAGTTTGTGAATTTGTTGGTAAATGATTGCAAAGTACTAATTAGTCTTGTTTTAAACCAGATCATTCTTATCACAACAAAGTTGATATAGCTAAAAAAAGAAAAAACAATGAAGAATGATATAGATGAAATTTGATTGATTGGAAATGACGGATTTAGGGTTTTTACTCAGGGATGTATGGATTGTAACAAAAATAAAATACTATACTTGCTAAAAAGTATAAAATAATAATAAAATATATAAAAAGTATGACATGAAATAATTTTACCTCTTTCATATTTAATAAATTTATAAATATTAATACACCTCTTTTTGTGAGAAAACTTGTTATAAATGTTTTTGTGAATGTAACATTACTCAATAAAATGATATCATTATTATGCCACAAAATGTTACAATTTATATGAATTAATTGATGGTACAGGAAACATTTTATATGAGTTTTATCTGTAACAAAATCAAAATCCTTATTTTATTTATTTTTTATCAGATCTTTGTCTTAAACAAAACTGTCTTTTTCTTTTTAATTTGGTGATGTTTTAATTTTTCCCCCCTTAAAAAAGCCACCTAAATAACATTTCACCAAAAATTAATTTTGTGTGATGACTTTTTCAAGTTGTTTATTTACTTGTATTATATAAATAAATTAAATGAAGATCTTTTTGTTTTTATATGATGGGAAATGGTAAGATTATGGTTACTTGGTGGTCTAGAATTAAGATAGAAAAGGGAAAAGGCCAATATTTAAAGATTTCTAATGTCAAAGATGATATGTGAAGAACCTCAAGCTAGGCACCTTTGAGAATGTACTTGTGTCGAATAAATGTAACCATTTATTTACGGTAGTGTTCCATAAATGAGAAAGAGCATAGTAATATCATCCGTAGTAGATTTTGTATTCGATTATATTGCTTTTAAGTGCAATTTCTGCGGGCTTCCCATTTAAGAAGAAGCCAACCACGGGAGCTTGAAAGGCATGAACATGTCAAAGTGCGCGAAAGGGCACAGCGCAAGGCGCGCCTAGTTACATGAACTCCTTTCATGTTCTAAAAGACTTGTACCTATTAAATTTGCCCATTACAAGCCACAAGTGCTTATATATCTCACTAATGATTCAACGCCATAAGAATCTTTTAAAGTATTTATCCCTTTAAGATGATTTAATCTAGATATGTTGTATATGGGTTTCTTTTTTTCTTTTTGCTATTATTGATGTTTGTGTTATCTAGGATCTGCTAATTTATTTATAATTTTGACCATCAAAAAAGAAGTTTGATGATAGGTAAAATCTTAAAATGTGCATGCTTACGCACTTTCTTTGTATTAGTATATAATTCTGCATCTTTGGATGGTGAGATGAAAACAAGAAATTAGCGATGAAGGTTTTTAGCGACAATTATATGTTGTCGCTACAAATTACAAAACGAAATATGCTTTTTTTTTTTACTTTGACAATAAGTTTGTGAGACGATGATGTCGTCGCTAAAAGGTTTTTCCTTTTCTTTTTATATCTTTCTTTGAGTCCAAAAAGAAAATTTCCCACTAACCTTTAGTGATGACAGTGTTTATCGTTAAAGGTATTTTTATTTATTTATTTATTTGGCTACAAAAAGAATTATCTTCTCGCTAATCTTTTAGCGATGACATAGTTGTCTTTAAAGGTATTATTTATTGTTTTTGATTTTTTTCATTGATTTTAAAAGAAATTTTTCCCTCAAAAGGTATTTTATTTTATTTTTTACTTTTTGTTTCTTCGTTTACTTTTTAAAAGAAGTCAAATTAATAAAGTTTGGTCACACACGCTGGACTAGAGAGAACACTTTACATTCATAAAAATCTTAAAAATATTATGGTATTTAAAAATATTCAATTTATAATAGTTTTAATTAGTTAAACATTAGTTAGGGTTGGATGTAACATCTTAGGGTCGGATGAAACACATTACGTCTTACAAACATTATATGACGACATTTGTTTCACAAAATCCTATTATTCCAGTTTTGCAATAGCATAAGCCCGCAGCATCACAAATCTCCGTTAACCATCTTTTGTTTTGGCATATACATAATAGATAGATTATATGGACAACTTATTACCTTATTTTTGTATTTTTGTATATAAGCTCGTTCAGTTACTATTAAAGTATGATACGCAACAATTGATATCATAATGATCATTTTGATTGTTACTTGCTACAGGCATTTCTTGCGGGGTTTTGCAAATATGGAGCTAAATGCAGATTTTTTCACCCAATACAGATCGAACAATTGAACCCATGGCTGCATTTCAACGCTATTGGGTTACCAAAGCGTTGGGTAATATATCTCTTCATATGTTTTCTTAGTATTAAGTCTAAAACTGATAACTACTAGCTTTAGGGATGTAGTTAGAAGTATACAATTGGGTCAAAGACTATTGGTCTTTAAGACGTAAAATCTCATGTACTTGATTATATCATTTTCTTAACCAGGGAGAGTCAAATTGCACGCATTTTATGCGCACTGGAGAATGTGGTTATGGATTAGCTTGCAAGTTCAATCATCCTGAGCCTGATTTCTATTACCCTTATCAAGGGTATAGCCCATATGTCGGTGCTCAAGTTATAGGTTATCCGATTGGATTTTCAGGAGTGAATTATGGATGGACTCGGATACCTGTTATGATCAGAGAGCCAAATGTAACTCTGAATGATGTTGGTCTGCCAGTTAGGCCTGTAAGTATTCAAATATTTAATGTTTTCTGAATTTGATTTGCTCGTTTTTTTTTTCATTTTTCTGAACGCACTTAATCTAAAATCATCGTACTGTTTTAGTTAATACATTAAGAAGCTAAGATAGTGTATGCTTCCTTGTTTTATGTCTTTACAGGGAAAAAGTTTGTGCAATCTCTTCAAAAAATTGGGACATTGCAACTATGGTCGTGGATGCAAGTTTGACCATCCAGTGGCACCATAGTCAAATAAAGAAGGATCATCCACCACCACCACCACCATTGAATAGAGAAATCAACATTTTCCATCATGTTGCACTAGTCTCCCTAAATCTATGTCTAAACATCAAATAACTTTGTTTTCTCTTACCTTGATGAAAGTGTATGTGTTCATGTTATGTTTCTTTTAGATGTGTTTATATTTATGTTTGATGATATGGAGATGTTTCTTATGTATATATCGCGTTCGTTATTAAGTGGAAAAATGAGTTGTGTTTGCCCCATTTCTGGTATGAAATGCCTCAAAGTAATGGAAAAACTTGCTCAGAATGTTGCATAAAACAAGTGGACTTATGTGTGTGATTCATTAAGGATTTTATCCAACAGGTAGGAGTAATGCAATATTCTATTGGCTTATGTGGATATGAATACGTACTCTATCAGGCACTGAATTAGCCTAAGGAAAATAGAATATTCACAAACAATGTAGCGTTGGTATACCTTGCACCAGAGGTGGTATAGATAGTTTTCATGAATTGCAACCAATCTCCGCTCATCTACGCTGTTACTAAAACAACTTCTGGAAAATTGCGATCAATACACAGTATATAGTGGCAACTCGTTCGCTTACTCACATATAAGGTGTCAACTTTACGGACATATATCTTGATTCTCGACCTATGTTCTTATCATTTCCCAAATTCATTAATTGTCGGAGGAAACGCATCTAATTTTACGCCAAATTTATTAGCGACCTTTTTATGGATGTTTCTTAAACCAGCAAGGATACATGGTGGGACATTGAGACTGAGTTGAATATGTGTACTTGTCACAGCTGCAATTAAGGAAAGATACTAAAAATAAGGAAATAGTTTTATTCTTGGAACGGTCAGTAAGGCCTTAATTATCAGCCAGCTCGAAATTTTTATATACATATTCAAACAAAGTTGAGATATATGTATTTGGTAATACGCCAAAATTTCAGATAAATGATGTGAAAATGGGAAACGTAAACCCGTTTCTAATTAAGAGATTATGGTATAACCAGACATATTATGAGAGGCGCTCCCGATAATATGATAAATAAGATGTTCTTAAACATAAATAGAGACATATTTTTATTACAAGAGTTTTCCTCTTCTCTATCTCACTTACGTACTTTCTCGGCTCCAACTTTGGAGATGGGACATCAGACGTGAAACTGCGTGCATGACGTACGTAAGTTACCAATGGGGAATCGCCACCGGAAATAATAACATCTCAAACATTTATATATTATAAATGCTTGACCATTTGAAAATCTTGTATTAAATCCAACGTCATCTTTCATTTCTCGAGTGGAAATACATTATTAAGTAAACGTCTACGGTGATTAAAGATTAGTAGTACGAACTTGATATTTATATTGTAGCATCTGTTGACACATCAGTAGTAAACTTATGAGTTCAAAGTTAAAACACTTCAATTTTTGCCATTAAAAGAAGTTAGAGGTTTTGTAACACATCACAATAATTTTAACCTGTTTCTAATTTCTATCTTATTTTTAAAGGGCAATGATAAATTCATATTATTTTTTATAAATTCACAACACTTATTCATAGTACAACTCGTTAATGTACAATTTTAATAAATTTATCAAAAATTGATGTTGATTAATTATAATTACCTATTTTCAAAACATGAAAAAGATAATATTCTTATGTTTACTATGATTCTGATAAAACGCTTACGTACCATTACTTTTTATACTTTGACATCATTTTTATTCAAAGGATGACCAGATTTTTGATACATCAAGGTATTAAAATGGTGTACCATGACACTTGTCAACATCAAATTCTTATAATTCCTACTATTTAGTGCATAAAAACCATTTTAATCGATATGATTCTTTCCCTACCTAGCTTCTATATATTGATTCTAATTTTGTTTTTAAAGTCAAAAGTAAATTAGTTAATATAGCCAAGGGGCACAAGTAATTACATTAGTTGTAGATGGTTCGTGTTCCAATTGTCTGGTACATTCTAATGACGTTATCTAATTAAAAGAAGGCTAATAAAAGAAGACATATAAATGGTCAGTATATACAAGGAGTAAATTACGAACTCCATTACTCCCCCTCAAATTGGAGCGTGAAGATTTTAAATGCCTAACTTGCCAAGCAATAGACAGAATTGTTGAGCTCCTAAGGCCTTCGTGAACAAGTCAGAGATTTGAGACTTGGTGTGAATGTTTAATGGCTGTATTTCGTGTGAGTCAACCCTTTCACTAACTAAGTAACAATTCATTTCAACGTGTTATGTTCGTTCATGGAAAACGGGATGGTTTGCAATGTGTCGTGCAGCTTGGTTGTCACAGAACAAGGGTGTTGGTTCATTTTGTGTGACATCTAACTCCTTCAAAAGCCATCTCATCCATAGTATTTCCCTAGTTGTAGTTGCCATTGCTCGGTATTCTGCTTTGGCGGATGATCGAGACACCACCGATTGTTTCTTGGATCTCCAAGAAATTGGTGCTCCACCTAAGAGTAAGAGATATTATGTTCTTGATCTTCTAGTGAATGGGCATCCCAACAAGTCGGAATCACAATATGCAACAAGATTAGTTCCCCCATCATGTGGAAGTAAGATCCCCTGTCCAGGTGTAGCTTTTAGGTAACGTAAGACACGAGTCGCGGCGTCCATGTGCATTTGGCGTGGGACGGCAACAAATTGGCTTAACACGTTAACAGAATAAGCTACGTCAAGTCGGGTAGATTGCAAATAAAGTAGTCTTCCTACGGTCCCTCGTTATCCTTGTCCAACTTCAAACTTTTTTCCATAGGGAAACTGGTTGGCCTACACCCTTGTAATCCACAATCATCCAAAATGTCTAAAATATACTTTCTTTGACTTAAGACAAGGCCCTCCCGTGTTCGAGCAACTTCAATTCCTAAGAAATATTTCAATGCCCCGATATCCTTAATGCTAAACTTCTCATCAAGGAAGGTCTTTGTTTGTTGAATCTTTTCAAGGTTGTTTCCTACAATAATTACGTCGTCTACATATATGAGGGCTATAATGCATGTATCATTGTCTTTGTAGATGAAAAGAGAGTGGTCCATCTTGGTTTGCTTGAACCCGATTTCAGTTAAGGCTAATGTGAACTTTTGGTCCCAATTTCGAGAGGCTTGCTTTAGGCCGAATAGTGAATTCTTTAGCCTGCATACCCTTGTTTCTTCTTTCTTGCAAAACCCTTGAGGTATCTTCATGTACACCTCTTCATCCAACTCTCCATGTAAGAAGGCGTTATTCACATCTAGTTGGTGTATTACCGACCTTTGTTTACCGCCACTGCAAGCAAGCTTCGAACAGTGACAAGCTTGGCAACCGGTGCAAATGTTTCATGATAATCAACTCCTTCCATTTGGGTAAAGCCTTTAGTGACCAACCTTGCCTTGCATCTTTCGATTTCACCGTTAGGTTTGTACTTGATCTATAGACCCATTTAGAGTCTGTAGCACACTTGCCCTTCGGTAGTTCTTCAAGACTCCATGTACCATTCTCTTATAGTGCCTAAATTGCATTCCTCATTGCCTCTCTCCAATTTTCATTCTGAACAGCCGCAAAGTACTTTGGCTCATCTTTTAAATCAATGGCCGTCAAATAAGCTTTATGAGAATTAGAAAAATTTTTATAAGAAATAAAATTAGCCAAGGGGTGTACCGTCGAAGATTCTTGATTGATAGTGGGTTGTGCATGGTCAACCGATGGAGGGAGCTTAACATCATAGTCGGCAAGGCATTTCAGTTGTGTTTTGTTTCTTCTCTCCCTGATCGGTTCTTCCATCTCAACTGTTTCAGTTATGTATTCATCATGGTTTATATTACCTTCATTTCTCGTGCTCATATTTTCTACGTTTCCATTCATTTCATTTGAGTCACTTTGTTGGGCCGAGGATGAGGTATTTTGATCAGGCCCGTCACCACTTTATTTTCTTCATTTCGGGCCGATGAGGGAGCCTCCTGTATCGGGTTATCGTCTTCTTCTCTTGTGTTGTTTCCCTTCTCGTGTGATTTAATGACCTCATCCACTTCTTGCCTCCCTTTTGGAGATTTAAAATTTTCCTCTTGGTCTTTCTCCTCATTAACTGTAGAGAAAAGAAATACGCCCTCTTGAAATCTCACATCTCTTGAAATGATATTTTTTTTTTTATCTTTTGCATCATAGATTTTGTACCCTTTCGTACCTCTCGGGTATCCAACAAAGGTTCCTGGTCTCCCCCTCACTTCAAGTTTGTCTCCCTTCGATTCTGTACTCCTGTAATATGCTAAGCACCTAAAAACCCTTAGATGTTCATACTCTCGTTTTCGATCATATAGAATTTCGAAGGGGGTTTTATTTTCTAACACTTCCGAAGGTAGATGATTAATTAAGTAAGCTCCTGTTAATATGCATTCACCCCAAAACCTTTGTTGGTACATGTTGTGACAACAACTTCTATTATGTAATAGTTTAGTTTGTAATTAGTCTTTGTTATTAATAAATGAATATTTTGTCTTATGTTATTTATTAATGAATTAAATAATATTTTAGTTATGTTTTGTGTAGGTTCGTACGAACTTAAGTCAGGTACGAACTTAAAGGTAAGTTCGTACGAACTTAGAACTTAGCTGCTTATAAATACAAAGTTTGAAAATATTATTTGTAAGCTTCTACGAACTTAGTTTTCAGCAAAATTAAGTCCGAATATACTGTCCTAGTTCAAATACGTACGAAGTAAGGATTATTTAGTGATATAAACGTGTTTGTAACACTTGTTTTGTTTCTTAGAGTATTCCGCACTCTAACAAGCGTTGTTACCCCGTTGGATCCATTCAAGGGGAACCTATAACCTTGTTGGCAGTCTTGTTTCAAACCTTAAGGCGTGTGCCGTTTCAAGTAGATGCCCTATGTTTACGTTCCACCACCCCATTTTGATGAGGGGTGTGTGGACATGTTGAATCTAGATCAATCCCTTGATCGGCATAAAATTGAGCATCCGGTTTGATGTAAATTCCCCACCATTGTCACTTCTAAACCTTTTAATGTTCTTTTCAAATTGAGTTCTAACCCATTTATGAAAATATATCAAATATTTCACCTGCATCATTTTTATGATTAAGAAGAAAAACCCAAATGGCCCTACTATAATCGTCTACTATAGTGAGAAAATAGCGTGCTCGTGAAATTGAAGGTGTGCGGTATGGACCCCAAATATCACAATGCATTAATTCAAAACAACCATGAGTGTTAATAGAACCAACAAGAAAAGGCAATCTCGTGTGCTTAGCCTTAGCATAAGAATCACAAAGCCAATCTTTATTCTTAGTTGAGACATTCTTAAGAAAATCAATATGAGAAAGTTTTGAACATGAAGCATGACCGAGACGGTTGTGCTAAATATCGATAGTTGTCATCATAACCTGTCGTTTATCTTCAACCATCCCCATTTTGTAAAGACCGTCTTTGCACCTACCCATCCCAATCAATGTCCTCGAGTGTAAGCCCTGTATGACAAAGAAATCCGGAAAAAATGTTACTGCACATTGGAGGTCCCTTGATATTTTGCTAAACGATAACAAGTTGCAATTGAATTTAGGAACATGTAAATCTCCTTTTGTTTTCGTCCCATTTTTCATAATGTAGTCTCTCCCTCCTTCCAATTA
This sequence comes from Logfia minima, assembly GCA_963921325.1. Lineage (NCBI taxonomy): Eukaryota > Viridiplantae > Streptophyta > Magnoliopsida > Asterales > Asteraceae > Logfia > Logfia minima. The sequence continues at coordinate 27,821,993 of OY992768.1, forward strand.
CTTACTTTATCAATGTTACCTGTTGTATGTACAGCGGGGCCAGCCGACGCTATATTTGCCATGGGCATGACATCCGGTTTTGTTCCTTTATCACCGCCTGCAAAGAAATTCAGAAATTATTGGTATTGCTCAACGGTTAGTCCTGGTATAGGATTGGTTTCAGAGTCAACATAGCGGCTGATCTGGGTTCGGTCTTTTCTCGCTTTGTCCCTTTTCCAGGCCACCAATCCGGGTATCCGATGCGTTTAAAGCATCCGTCCCGATTGTGACCATCGTTACCACAGAAGGTACAATGCTCAACTTGGTCTCCAAAGTTTTTGATACAGGCCCAAGTGCCTGTAGGCGGTTTGCTAACTTTCGGGCCCACAATCGCTTTATTTTCGAAGTTACGGGCTTGTTTATGTTTTTTTTTCCAATTTTTATAGACTTCTTTTTTGGGCTAGAGTCCGGCCCGTTTATCTTTTGACCCGTTCAAAATTTTGGTTGTTGTTTAGAGTTTGGAGAAGATTGTTGAACAGTCAGTTTTGATTTTTATGAAAGTTCACTTTCCTCTCAATTTTGAGTTGAATTTATCCTAATTGTCGGTATTCATGTGAATCAACGATAGTTAGTAGAATTGCCCATGGTATTCGTGTGAATCAACAGGTTCAATTTGTGTTATCAATTTCAGTCTACATTAGTTTCTTTTGCTTTCCTTCTGGTTGTTCTTACTTGCTTGTTGATAGTTGTCACATTTCGATGGAATGAACGCTTCGAAAGCCATCGCACGGGAAGTCGGTTTCTTCCCGGTTACCACATTCCTTGGTTGTTCATCTACCGAGACAAGGTGATGATCCATACCTAGGGTTGGTATAGGGTTCATTGCTAGAATTTGTGTCCTGATGGTTGAGAAATCACTATCCAAACCAAGCAGAAATTCAGAGTTTTTCTTTGTCCTTTAAATCAACCAACTTCTTCCCCATCTCACAGGAGCAGCCATTGCAAGAACATCTCGAGGCCGGTAGGACTAACTGTAATTCATCCCATAGGACACGAAGCTTCGTGTAATACGTCGAAACCGAAGCCCCGTCCTGCCGTGTGGTTGTGTGTGTCAGTTTTAATTCGTATGCCCTTGGGGCACTTTGTTTTCCAAATCTTTCTTTTAGGTCCTTCCATATTTCTTCTGCCGTGCTAGAGTACTTAACGCTATTTCTTATCTCCTTCTCCATGGCTGTATTTAGCCACTCTTTGACCATCGCATCACATCTCATCCATCCCACGTATTCTGTAGCAGTAGCATCTGGCTTCCTAATGGTCCCGTCAATGAAGCCAGTCTTGTTTCTGGCAAAAAGGAAATTGATCATCTCTTGAGACCAATCAACATAATTACGTCAGAGAGGGCCTCGCTCACGTGCATTTGTCTGGGATAATCGGAGGCATGGATGTAATATGGTGAATTATGATCGAAGGTGACTCCATCCTTCTTGCTGGCTTCGTCGGATTTGTTACCCATGGAGAAGGTGGCGAAGTGGAATTTTCTGGTTTTAGGGTTTTGTGTTGGCCCGCTCTGTTACCATAAAAACTTTGGTAATCACAGGATGAATATTGCAGGAGGATTACATGCTCTTAATATAGCCAAGGGGCACAAGTAATTACATTCGTTGTAGATGGTTCGTGTTTCAATTGTCTGGTACATTCTAATAACGATATCTAATTAAAGAAGGTTAATAAAAGAAGGCATATAAATGGTAATATAGAAGGAGTAAATTACGAACTCCATTAGTTACAGAATATTAAAATAGCTAAATAGAATTGTTTAACCATTCTTACAGGTAATCAAATATTATAAGAGGATTTTGAAATCGTTTGTAATTTATTAATTGTAGAGTTCTAATGGAAGATATGTTCTCACCCCCTTCCTAACTCATTCACTGTTTTTCATTAATTTCTGTTTCTTGAACATTATTAATCAATATTCATTAATGTATTTGTTATAAAAATAGTAAAAAAAAAATAAAATATGAAATAAAAGTTGGTACATTTACTTTAGATATACATTTAATTAATATAGAATGAGAATAAATTTAATGAATTTTGAGGTGGACCTACGTAAGATTGAAATGGTATTGAAGTCAAACACTCTTGTCATTTTCTTCCTTAAACTGGTAAATAAGAAAAAGATGAACTAAATGTTTTTCTTACACTCGCTTTCCTTCTACATCTTTTCCACAATATCCGGTTTTTCGATCACCCAGTTACCAGTTTAGTCAATGGAAAATTCTGCAGGTAACGATGCCAGAATCGAAGATCCAATTAGCATGGAGACGAACCCAACACAAGTTTCTCCTGCAAAAGAATGTGTCTTTTTTGTTCATCTTTGGGGATGTACTTTTGGCCAGAAATGTAGATTTAATCACCCCGTTCTAAAGGATGCTCCGGTATCCTATTAATCTTTTCGTGTCACCTTTATAACATTTTTCTTTTATAAACCTGTACTTTCTATTGTTTATGTATGTTCTTATTATGAAGGTTGATACGAAAAGAAGCACTGAAAATGCACATGCAAATAACACCCGAAAAAGCCAATGCAAGGTATATATATATATATAAATCTATTAAATATTGATTTCTACAATTATAAGTGTGTACAAGAAGGAAATTTGTACGCAATTATAAGTGCAAATAAAACTCTTTTCTATACACCTTTGAGTGTGAAAATTACGATAGTATTCAATATCTATTCGAAGTTATAAATGTATACAAACTGTACACGTTTGTAAGTCCAGATAAATTGATAAAATTTAATGCATTTTAGAAGTGCGTAAAAAATGAGTGGAAATAAATCATATATATTTGTTACGATGAAAAAAACATAATTAAGTTTATAAAAGTGGGTTTCCATGGAGATCACAAATGACCCCCCAAATAAATGTGTTAGTATGTGGTATGGGGATGTTGTCTATGATAAAGAGTTGCATTAATTTGTAATAATATCAATAGTTATTACACTATTATATATTTAATATTAACTGCATTTAGTTTCGGTAATTAGTGTCTGATTTTTGTTTGTGGCCATTTATGGTCTGAAACAAACACCATATTTCTTTGAATGATGTGTTATATTCCCCAAATCTGTACTGAATTTTGTATGTTTAAGAGAATATATAAATTACAATCACCTTGGGATGGATTAAAGTGCAAATGTTGTTTTTTCGCTAGATTAAGCGCTATTGAATGTTGTATGATAATTTTAAACTTTATTATTTATTTATTTATTATTTTCATTATAGAAAGATAATGAACCTCACCCATCCAACTATGAATATATACTTTTTTTCTACTTCCGGACTTGAACCCACAACCGTGTAATTGAAGGATCATCTCGATATCGCTAGACTAATGACTCTTTGTTTTAAACTTGACTAATATGTCACAATTATGACGGCCATTCGTACGCAATACAGGCCAGTATGTACAGATTATGATTTATATGTTGGCAATTATCAAATAGATCGATAAATACACCCTATGTGCTTCAATTTGTTTTTGAAGTATCAAAGTATGAATGTGTTACAGATGATATCAGAATGATAATCCATATAATATAATACTTGCTGCAGTTATATCCAGTTGGGAAATGTAAGTATGGAGTATACTGTAAGTATAATCACGTGAAGCCAAATATAGTGCCAGATCCCCAGCCGCAGTACAACTTTTATGGACTTCCATTACGACCGGTAATTCATTTCTTCGTATGTCTTATTTTAGTAATACCGCGTACTATCTTTCTATTTTATGAGCACAGTATAGAGGGGAAGAGCTAGTATTTACATATTGAGGGGGCAAAAAAAACGATTTTTTTTTCCAATACTTTTTGATGGGGCAAAAGTTTTGAAATGCCCTAATACCCTTAAAAAGAACTATTTTACATAATTTGAGAATTTTGAGGGGGTGCCCCCTGACCCGCTTGTAGATCCGCCTGTGGTAAGATATATATATCAGAGATAGTTTGTTCTTGGGATATATAATGCAATGTAGTTAATTATGTTATAATCTAACCAGGGTGAGCCTGAATGCTCGTTCTTTATGCGTACGGGTACTTGTAAGTATGGACCAGGATGTAAATTTAACCATCCGGAGCGCCCATTCAACCCTCAAGCATATGGTTCGTATGTTTATGGTGATGCAGGTGAGAATCAATATCAATATTCAGGATACTCCGCTCAGTTCCAAGACAGTAGCTATCAGAACATGGAGCAAACTTATGGATGGAATGGAAATGAGGTATGAACATATCGAATCAATGTGCTTTATATGATAATATGAATATACCTTTCAATTCTATATTGATTCCATAACTGCTTTACCAAATCTTTTATGGATTTGAAAACTTGGTTATGCATAGTTTCTGTGCTTATCATTGTATTGATCATAATATAGTTCTAAACTTCTAATATATTGGACAGAAAGAGGCTAAAAACGTTGTATGTTTCATGGTTTATTTTCTTAGGGTACACCAATATGCTTAAATTACGAGAGGACCGGTTTTTGCGCATACGGAAGTTCATGTTCATATGGTCACCCACCAAAGTGGTCCACTTCCCAGTCTGCTTATGGTGGTAATTAAATCCTGGATGCCTAAATCAGAAGAATAATATATTACCAATATCAGGAATAAGTTTCAGGCCATACAGCAGCGTTTCTTATATGTATGTCTATATATCAAAACGTACTTTTAAGTCGATGTGTCTTGTGCTACCATCATGAAGTTTGTGTTTTGAGTTATTCCCCTTTCGTATTGTCAGACTTACTCCTAAACCGTGTTGAGTGTGTGCTTAAGTATGGATATGTTGACGTTCTGTTTAAATGTATGGGCGTGTGTTGATGTAGATCTTTCTTTTTTTGTGTGCTGCTTTTTATTCGTTGTTAACTAGCATAATGCATTGAGATTGTGCTCACAGTTTAAGACATAAAATGCCTCAAACTAAAGGGAAAGAGCAGGTGTATTCATCTCTAATATCCAATCAAGATTTGTTTTAAGATTCTTGTTGCTACGCTTCAACAGGAGTATAATCCGATGTCCAATTGGCTAAACGATCACGATGAACATTTGAACACGTGGTACTCCTGTTTGAAGTAATCCTTCTTAGATATTCTTTTATTCAAATTGTCATAAATTTTATCGTGTTGAACTGTTCATATATCCTTCTACAGACAGTTGATGGAAATATCAGAAGCGAAATGATATAGTATAAAACGGACATCCAAACATCCATTTGACAAGGCAAGTCGATACATATACGAACTTTCGCAAATGATTTTTTGTAGGCTTTTAAAAGGAGCATTCTTCTTTTGATTACAGAAAATACTAGAATATTTTCAGGCAACACTGTAGCTCAAATGCATCACAAGTAGTTTAACCATAGTGGGGGAATACTCTACGCAATTCCACAACAGCAGCGCTCAGTGCGTACATGCAACGAAATTATGGAAGGAATGGGAATGAGGTGTGATCATATAAAGTTTTCATCTCTAGATCTTACTATTGAACTACCTTTATACAGAGTAATATCTAGTTTCAATATGTCGTAATATATCCATTGATGATCGTTAATGATTAGCTATTTATGACACAATTACTGTTCCGATCATTTTAGTTCATGATCCATCTTCAAGTATCTACTTTTGGATCTGTATGATTCTTTTGTGAAACCTTTAGCATTTATGATAATAATGTGGATATACTTTTGTCATTCCATAACTGCCATAACATAACTTTTATGGAATCTGAACTTTGGTTTGCATTGTTTCTCTATTCCTTATGCTCCCCTACTCTTAATATAGTCTTAACTGTGATCCTAAAAGAAGCTAAAAAAGTATAAAGTCATACTTTATCGTCACGGGGTAATAGAGTATGGTGGCGTTATGAGAAATTATAGGGGTCTGCAACTTTGGGCGCTGGTGTACATGTTATGCTTTTCATTTAATGTTTAGATGGGAGTTAATGGAGATGTTTCTTGTATTACATGCTACATTATTGTTAACTAGAAGAATGCATTGCCGTTGTGCTCTTGGTTTTAGGAATAAAATGCCTCAAACTAAAAAGGTAAACTTGTTCAAAAAGTTTTAAAAAAGCAAATGTATCGACCAATTAATGTATTATTTCAGCTGAAGTAATTGAACAAGGGTCACTGTGAATGGCTTTTTAAATGGTTGAGTGCATCAGCAAGTGAGGTTGCCCATAGGCATGTACTTGCAATAATCAATTACTAACCTCTCAAAATTATATCTACTTCTTCGAGTTGGTTATGCAAGAAAACTCAAAGCTGAAGGTCAAAGTGTGACCACTGAAGAGCATTTGATGGAGCATTACACACATAATTAGTACTGCTCCATAATACTATCAATGAACTACAGAGCTGTATTAAAGTAATTAATACCGCTTAATATAATACTTTCAAATGAAATATATGAATAGTTGCTTCAGTTAGAATGTTTGATACATGAGGTATGCTTTGTGTGGATCTTTGGTATAGGTATCAACAGTACTACTTAATTTTCTGTATACAATGAACTTTAAATAAATTTAGGCTTACTGAAAACACAGTTGTTTTATACCTCTATGTATGACTCTATGAGCAATAACCAATTGAGCATTTTGAAGATTACTCAAAAAGCCTAAGGCTATGTTGAATACCACTACAATAGTGTACAACCTTGTCTGTTTTTTTTTTTTTAAACAGCTGATTTATATGAAAGCTAGCTAGAAGCTAGAAAAAATTACATGATGTAGATTGGGTTTTTAAGCCAATCAATCCAATTGGTTACATATTTTTTGCTACGATTAAAGACCCAAAGAAAAGAAAATTATTTAATAGCGTCAACTATTCTGTCCTTTCTAAGCTATTAGATTTAAAGACCGTAGCATTTCTGAATCGCCGTAGAACCCAAATGGTAGTCATGATCACCGTTTCAATTATTTTCTTCCTTTTGGCGGCCATGTTGGACGAGTCAAGCCTTAGAGAAAATGTCGGATAGAGATAGAGAATTGAATGGATTAATCTCTATCCATGTACAAATAGCATTCCAAGTTTGAGTCGCCACTTCGCATGAGAAAAATAAATGATTTTGGCTTTCTGTGTTTAAAGATTAAAGAGCAGATTGGACACAATGTGTCTGGGATGTCCATGCCTCGATTGTGCAAGTTGATTCTTGTGGGAATTCGATCTAATAAAACTCGCCAAACTAAAATGTTTACCTTGTGAGGGACAAGCTTATTCCATCGGGTTGGAACCGGATTAGAGGGAAGAACAATTTTATCTATCCAACTTCTAGTGGATCTAACCGAGAACTGGCCAAGAGGGTCCACGCTCCACCACCAACGATCACCATCTACTGAGCAAGAAAAACCCACAAGCAAATATGATAAAGCCGAGAGCTAAGATTGCTCTGTACCACCTCTCACCGTACCACCTCTCACCGACCGTCTGTACCACCTCTCACCGACCGTCGCCAATTCCAGTTCCATCCATCAGAATATTTTTTGAGGATTCCAAAGCATAGAGACGAGGAAACCGAGATGAAAGAGATTGATTATCAATCCAAACATCTTCCCAAAACCGTGTATTTGAACCATTTCCCACTCGTTTTTGAATGAAAGAGGATGGTATTACTTGTTTATCAATCAATCAAGAGGAGGCTGCAAGAATTCTAGACCAAAGACTGGTTCCCGAGGCTCAAGTAGTGTTAACCCCGAAACCACCATTGACCCCATATTTATGCTTGATGAATCGAGCCCAAACCATATCATCATTATGAGCTAAACACCATCTCCATTTAAGAAGAAGACATAGATTAAAAGCAACCAAACTACCAATGTCTAGACCTCCTTAAGCATAAGACGCCATAGCTAAATCCCAATTGATCCAAGCCATTTTTCTGTTTTCTGCATTACTGGCCCAAACAAACTTTGAACGAAGAGATTCTAATTTTTTGGCGACTTCAACTGGCATAACATAGATGGATAAAAAGTAGATGCCCAATGATCCAAGAACTGTTTTTAAGAGCATTAATCGACCTCCTATGGATAAAGTGTTAACTTTCCATTTGGATAGTTTTGATTGAAACCGGTTTATTAAAGAACCCCATGCTTCAACTTTAGCAATACAATCGCCAACCGGGAGACCCAAATAAATGAAAGGAATCCTCCCCGGACGACAGCCCATCGAATTGGACACACTAATAACCTCCTGATTATTTATCCCAACCCCATATAAGTTTGATTTTGCCAAGTTAATTTTTAATCCAGACGCCATGAAGAAGAATTCAAGAATTATCACAAGATTCTCAATGTTTGATGAAGACCAATCACCAATAAAAAGAGCATCATCCGCAGAAAACAAATGAGAGATTTCCAAATTCTCTTGACCGATTAGAATACCTACAAATAGATTAGAAGCCTTTGCATCTTCCATTGCAACATGCAAACCTTCCATAGCAAGGTTAAATAAGAAAGGAGAGAGGGGATTCCTTTGTCTTAGACCACGATGCAATGAGAATTCTTGAGTTGGGCTACCATTTATGAGAACCGATGATCTCGCAGAATGAAGACACGCCCGAATCCAATTACGCCAACATGTATGCTGCATTCTCGAGTTTTTTTTTGTGGAAAGGAAAGGAAGGGAAAGGAAAAAATAATTAAAAGTGATTATCGAGTTTTTTTTAGGAAGGAAAGGAAGGGAAAGGAAAGGAAAGGAAAGGAAGGGAAATTAATAGGCTTTTTATTAGAAATATTTTCCGCCCAATTTTGAGCAGATTAGAAGAGAAAACAATATTTTCCTTCCCTTTCTTTTCCTTTCCATCCGACTCGAGAATACTTGTAACCTATCTTATATTACATTCCTTTCCATTCTTTTCTTCTCTTTTCTTTTCCATCCCATTCTTTTCTACTCAAAAAAGAAAAGAAAAAAAACTCGAGAATACAGTGGTAGGAAAATTCATGAAGTCCGTCATTCTATCCAGGAAGTCCCAACTTATAGCGTCAAAAGCCTTTTCAAAATCTATTTTTAAGATCATCATCCTTTTCTGTTTCTTTTTGTACCAATCGAGAATTTCATTGACTAGTAAAGGCCCATCAAGAATTTGGCGACCTTTAATGAATGCCGTTTGCTCAACACTTACAACCGAACCCACCACATGTGCTAGTCTGAGGGCCAACAACTTAGCAATGATTTTGTATTGAATTCTTATGAGGCTTATAGGACGATAGTCGTTAACACCCATAGGACTAGAAACTTTCAGGATAATTGTGATAAAAGAAGAATTGCAACCAGATGGAATTATGGAAGTAGATAAGAATTCTTTTACAAGGGCCAAAATATCGTGTTGAAAAACATCCCAATGCCGTTTGAAAAGAGCAAAAGAGAACCCGTTCGGCCCCGGGGATTTTTCATTTCCGCAAGACTAGACAGCCTCTTTTAATTCTTCCATATAGACATCTTTAGTAAGAAATAACGCCTGGGTCTCAGATATACATTTGAACAGAGGACTGCAAAGTTGAGGAATAGAATCCACTCGATCAAACTTCATCCGGAAATGATCAAAGAAGACATGTTTAACTTGGTGAACATCAGTATTCCATTCACCCTCCGATTTAATACCTTTGATGGCAAGAGAGTAGCGTTTACGATTCAAGATACCATGGAAGTATTTTGAATTTTCGTCACCCTCGATACTCCGTTTTTATTTTTTCCTTTTGAGCCATGTCCATTACTTCCTTCTTTTTGATGTCGTAGAGTTTAGACTTTGCTATATTTCTTTCCTCAACATCAGTGTTCGAAGCAATGCAAAGATCAAGGGGATTTCCCACAGCTTGAAGTTTATCTTGTAATGCAGATTTCTCTAAAATGCGATTCTTCAAAGTATCGGACCACCAATTTCTAATTGTGATCTTCAATGCCTTTAGCTTATTTTTGAACCGAATAGCCACCTGCTCATTCCCATTTGAATTGTAATTAGTCCATGATTGCACCAACAGATTATGAAAGTCAGGCTCCTTAAGCCAAGAGTTAAGGAAACGAAATAGCCGAGGACCATAATCAAGAGCGTCCTGTTTTAGTAAAATAGGGCGATGATCCGAGATTGTGTTGTCGAGAGCAATAACCGAAACATCTGGGAAAATATTCGTTTGCTCATTTTTTGACCATCCAAGCTTAATCGAGTAAAAGCGAATCCTCCTATAGGAAGGTCATGAAGATGGTTAGATGATATGAGCGTATTAAAGTCGGTTGATTCTCTTTGATTAAAAAAAACTCCCCCATCGTTCTGAAGCATCTCTATGGAATTAAAGTCATCAAAAATAATAAAATCCCCATTATTATTACGCACGAACATCGACAGCGAATGCCAAAGATCACGCTTTTTAGCTTGATCTTGAGGAGCATAGATGTCAACTATACAGCAATTAAGATTGTGCATCACCCAATGACCATGAACAATCAACATGTTGTCAAAACTTGTGATCTTATTCCGAACAAAAACAGCTGGCTCCCAAATAGATATTATGCCCCCCGACATGCCCCGAGCATTTCTAACTGCAAAATCAAAAGAAAAGTTTCCCCACAACTCTTTAACATAAATAGATTCAAAGTTGTGGTCCGAGTTTCCTGTATACCTAAGAATGATACATTATGTCTTGAACAAATGTTCAAATACGTTGCCTCTTGATAGAATCACCAATACCATAAGCATTTATAGAAAGAATATTCATTTGGGAACATCTTTCTCACCCATGCAATTAAACACTGAATCTATAACCTTCTGACATCCTTGAATGTCTGTTAGATCACGCTAATTGAATGTAATGATTAAATTGGTGACTAACAACTGCAAATTTGATAACAAAGAACAAAATCTTAAAAATACATCACAACTTTCTAAAAGGGGTGTACGGGAAAGGGGATTAACCTATTAATTACGACATATTTGTAAACAACACTAGTAAAAATGTTACCAATGCCTTTACATCATAACTTGTACATTTCAATATATAAAGGTAAAAGGTGCGTCACTAAAGGACCTTTGCTTTGGCCGTATATGAGAAAGTCATCAACCAAGAGGTTAAAGTTTCAAACGTCATTGAATGCAATGTATATATGTGTGACTGTATACAGTAGGTAGGTAGGTTTTAATGTTATATGTTTGCTTTTGTAAGAAAAAAAGTGTCATTTTCTGAGCAAGAAGCATCTTTTGCATATACAATCACATCTTTTGCATCAAATATTTCTGCAAGACGATCTTACGAAGAACTATAATGCAGAAGAAAAACTCTCATTAAAGGGCTCTTCTATTAAATGATAGAATCTGATTTCATTTGATGTCACTAAAGATTTGAAAGTGAAAGTATAATATGCATGTTGATATATTAACCTTACATTTATTTTGTGATGTGATTTCTTTTCTGGATTCACTTGCACATTTAGGAATTAAACATGGTGTTAGCGTTGTAATGTTGATAAAGATTTATAGATTTCCTGATATGGACATAAATCAACGTATAACATATTTCTTTAAGATTATACTAAACACAAACGCCATAGTGTTGGGCAAATCATGTTATTTGATATCAATATATAGATCCTTCACACTCCTAACTCTCAACTGCTATTCCATCGAAGGTTTTTATATATACTTAAGTCACCAACGCGCAAATCTTTCCTTGAAATCCATGCTAAATTTGCTCATTAGAAAGCTATGAAGTTGATGCTATAAGCAATAGCTTTGATGTTGTTCTGTTTTCAAGTTGGAGCAAAAAGCATACACTCACCATTTTTTTAACGATTCTCCACAGATCCAATCATCAGACTACTTCCTTGTTACAGGTGTCCAAACTTCAACATGCATTCTTTAGTCTTGGGTAAGACTGGTGCACCTGGATTTATTTCAAACCCGAACCACTAATAGTTTAAATTGAAAATGTGATTAATGAAATGGTGCAACATTTTTCATCTTTTGATAGGATGCAGCAGTAACGGTGATATATCATGTTGCTACTGCGACATCAAGAAACAGCCACCAGTTTACAATCAATGCTGCGAAGATGAAGAACCTTATACAACAGTGTGGACGTAAAAATGTGTAAAGGAAAAAATTAAAGAGCATTTAATGAATGATTTCTTAAACCAGTGTGAACTTATGGCTCTCATTTATCTATGATCAGTATTATTCTTGAACAATTTATATGTAGTCCTAAATCCTAATCTGACATCAACAACAATGTTTACATAGAGAGGGAAAATATTATAAGAAAAAAACTATTAGAATGAATTATAGAACTGGAGCTTATTGATAAAGTTACAAAAATGTTATTGATGGTATGATTGAGTGGGTGTTCAGTTGTTATTACTTGATCCTTAAATTTAAGGAGTGATGTGGGCCCAAGTGTGGAGGATCGGGCCCTTGTGTTTCTTGAAGCCCAAGATCGCCTATTAAAAGGGGGCTCACGAAAAAGGCCATAACTTAGGCTAGGAGTGTCCGTTTGGGGCCCATGACCAGTCGAAAGAAAGCTTGGGCCGAGCCCGACGTCGTGGCTAACTGCAGCCCAACTTTCGGGCCCAAATTCGCTGTCTTTTATGATTTATGGGCATTTTTATGTTTTTTTCATACTTTTTTGGACTTTGTTTTTGGGCCCATTCGAATTTCTAGTTCCTTTTTAGGGTTTCATGAACATTATCAAGCAGTTAGTTTTTGATTGAATGAAATTTCATTTTTCTCTCATTTTTGAGGCGAATTTTACCTAATTATTGACATTCTTTTGAATCAACAATAGTTGGAAGGATCGTTCCTTGTATTCGTGTGAATCAACAGGCTCGATTTGTGTTATCTTAATTTTAGTCTACATCATGGAGGCTATGAAGAAATGCTGACTAATAGTAAAACAACAACGATAAGGTGTAGCCTGAGGATAAAATGGTGATTAAAGAAGGCTTATAGATGAAATCGTGATAACAAAGGAAGAAAAACACTGATGTAATGCTTCACAACCAAAGCTTTTATTGAATGTTAAAAGGAAATGGGATTACACGCAAGATATAAAATTGGAAAAAATACTAACAAACTACTTTCTGCAACTATGCTATTTATTCTCAAAAGAAACAACTAGAATACGATAAACTCGGTCCTCCATCCTAACATCAAGGAAAACCTTTCTGACCATTTCTCATGTACGCTCCACTCATGCACGTTCCACTTAGAAACTGAGTCAACATTAATCCACATTCTCCCCTTTGATGTTGACATCTTTAATCCCGATCAACCTTCTCAACTCAGAGAACTTAACCCGAGGCAACGCCTTTGTCAAGATATCTGCCTTCTGCAAATCGCCGCTAACATGCTCGACATAAATTTGATCCCTCTCCACACACTCCCCTATGGAATGGTATTTAGTATCGATGTGCTTGCTTCGCCCGTGAAACACGGGATTTTTCATCAGTGATATAGCCGATTCATTGTCGACTAGAAGCTGCACTTTTTTAGCTTCTTCTCCTGTTAAGAAACTAACCATGTTTCTTAACCACAACGCTTGACACGCCGCCGCGGTCGCAGCCATGAATTCAGCCTCACATGAACTTAGAGCAACCGTTTGCTGTTTCTGAGATCCGAAACACGGCATTTTTCATCAGTGCTATAGCCGATTCATTGTCGACTAGAAGCTGCTGCACTTTTTGAGCTTCTTCTCCTGTTAAGAAACTAACCATGTTTCTTAACCACAACGCTTGACACGCCGTCGCCGTCGCAGCCATGAATTCAGCCTCACATGAACTTAGAGCAACCGTTTGCTGTTTCTGAGATGCCCATGTGACCGGATTTTGTCAATAGTAGAACACCATACCAGTAGTTGCTATTCGGTCCTCAACATCTGAAGCGTGGCTACTGTCACTATACCCGCAAATTTTCCCATCTCCACCCTTTTGGTACTTCAAACCATACCCGGTTGTACCCTTGAGATATCGTAAAATTTTCTTCACAGCTGCATAGTGACTCTCTTTAGGTGATTGCATGAATTTACTTACTACCCCAACCGAGTAACTGAGATCGGGGCGAGTGTTAATCAGGTATCGGAGGCTTCCGATTATACGTCTGTACTTGGTTGGATCAACTTCCTTGCCATCTTCATCTTTGGTCAGCTGCAATTTAGGATCCATAGGCCACTTTGTTGGGTTACACTCAGACATACCTGCTTCTTTCAAAATCTTTCTAGCATAACCTTCTTGTTTTATAACGATGCTATTTTCTTCTTGCTTAACCTCTATCCCAAGATAGTAATTCAATTTCCCCAGGTCACTCATGTCAAAAATTGAGTTCATTCTGACCTTGAAATCTTGAATCTGTTTCTCACTCGACCCTGTCACAATTATATCGTCAACGTACACACCAATAATTAAGGTTGTATTCTTACTTTGCAACTTGTACACTGCTTGTTCTTTTGCACACTTTCTGAACCCAAGCTCCTTTAATACTTTGTCGAGTTTTGCGTTCCATGAACGAGGCGCCTGTCGTAACCCATAAAGAGCTTTGTGCAATTTATAAACCATATCCTCTTTTCCTTTCACTTCGAAGCCGGTGGGTTGAGTTACGTAAACCTCCTCCTTAAGCTCCCCGTTTAAGAAGGCTGACTTGACATCTAAATGATGTACAATCCAGTTTTCTTTTGCCGCCAAAGCTAATAGCAACCGTATTGATTCCATCCGAGCCACCGGAGCAAACGCATCTTCAAAGTCTACACCCTTCTGTTGTACGTAACCTTTGGCCACAAGACGTGCCTTGTATTTCGTGATTGTACCTGATGCATCCCTTTTCAACTTAAACACCCACTTTAGCCCTATCACCTTTTGATTGGGAGGTAATCGGGTTAAAGTCCACGTCCGGTTCTTCTCGATTGAATCTATCTCTGCACGCATGGCTTCCATCCATTGAGTCTCCTTTGTTGCCTCGAGAAATGAAGTTGGTTCTTCATTTAACAACAACAAACCTGCTTGTTGATACTCATCTTGTACCTCTTCGTTTGTCATCATGGGTGCTCGTTGGTATATTTCTTGTATAAAGCGAGTTCCCCGCACAGGAGTGTCATCAAAAGTATCAAAAGGTACTGTGTCATTAACTGGCACACTACTCGAGGAACTTGAAAGGCTATGATCTGCTCTTCCTGAGCCTTCAGTATATTTGGTACCTGTCGAAGTTAAGAAAGAAGGAGAAACATTATTATAATTTGGGGTTAATGGTGTTTGTGGTCCTTCTCCTTGATTCACACCAGTATTCTTTGGATTTTCAATGTTACCCATGAATATGGGTTGGGTTGTACCATGCAAGTGCTTTCTGACATACTTCCATGTGTATTTTCCCAGGCCCATGACTTTCCTTCATCAAATGAGACATCACGAGCCACCACAATCCTTGTATTTTTTGGGATTATACAACCTGTATGCTTTGCTCCCTGGTTCTATACCTAAATGAACCATAGGTATACTCCTATCTTCCAGCTTAGTGAGATGGCCTGCTACCTTTTTTACAAACGCCAAACAACCGAATATTTTTAAATATTGCAAGTTTGGTTTTCTTTTCTTCCAGCCTTCGTATGGAGTAGTAATGTCTCTCACCGCCTTCGTGGGAAGTCTGTTAAGCAAATAGACAGCGTGGCGAACTGCTTCCGCCCACAATGAATCTGGTAGGCTCATGTTTTTCAGCAATGATCGTGTCATTTCTATTACCGTTCTGTTTCTCCGCTCCACAACACCGTTTTGTTGCAGAGTATACGGTGTCGTGGTTTGCCTTTGAATTCCTTCTCCTTGACAGAACTTGACAAAGGCTTGAGAGTTAAACTCGCCCCCCCCCCCCCCCCGATCTGTCC
The DNA here is from genome assembly GCA_963921325.1 of Logfia minima. Taxonomy (NCBI): domain Eukaryota; kingdom Viridiplantae; phylum Streptophyta; class Magnoliopsida; order Asterales; family Asteraceae; genus Logfia; species Logfia minima. The sequence goes on from OY992768.1 coordinate 27,837,876, forward strand.
TTAGTACCTTCACCTTATACTCGGTTTCCGTCTCAACTTGAACTTTGAAGATTTTGAACTTTGCTAACGCTTCATCTTTTGATCTGAGTAAATAAACCCACATATATCTACACCAATCATCAACAATCAATAAAAAATATCTATTACCTCCTGTTGATTGTGGCGTTATCGGACCGCAGAGATCAGCATTTAAGAGTTCCAACGGTTTGGACGCTCTCCACTGAGCTTCATTTGGAAAGTTTTGCCTCATTTGGTTTGCTACAACACACCCGTTTCATAGTTGTTTTGGATGTGAGACACACGGCATTCCGGTCACCATCCTTTTCTTCCCCATCATTGTTAATGTGTAGAAGTTTGCATGTCCCAAGCGGGCATGCCAACTCCATGCGTCATCAACTAAAGAAGCTGCCAAGCAAGCAGGTTTTGCAACCTTTAATATGATTTTATACAACCTGTTTGCCGATCGTTTCACCTTCAACACAAGTGTACCTTGTTCGTTATAAACTTTTAGATATTCTTTAAGCAACCAAATATCATAACCCACTTCAGTTAACTGGCCGAGGCTAAGGATATTGCTAGTTAAAGCCGGGATAAAATACACATTCGAGACCATTAACTGGTCACCATTTTTGCATTGGAACAAGAGTGTACCTTTTCCTTTAATCTCAACCGCAGAGCCATCACCGAACCAAACCCGTCCCGTGACGCTTTCGTTCAATTCTTCAAACAAATTTCTTTCCCCGGTCATGTGATTACTTGCCCCGTTATCGAGGTACCACATGTCTCGATTGCTACTGTCCCGGCTTTCATGCAGTTTAGGGAACACTTTGTCCTCATTCAAGATTACCATTGATGGTATGTCCTCCCCTTTAACACACAACAGTAGAGTTTGTTCTTCCATTTCCCTCATCAAGTGCACTTCTTGTTCCGGTTTCTTCCTGTTCGAGCATTTGCGTAGTGCCCATATTGTTGACACTCGAAGCACTTTATGTGACTTTTGTCACGCGGCTTTCGGTTCGAGTGTTCACCTTCTTGAGACAGTTTCTTGCCATATCGATCACCCCGACCTCGGCCTGACCCACGACCCCCTCGTGTGCTACCTCTACCGCCTCTATCACCATTCCAACTTCTACCACGACCACCGGGTGCCTTGCTATTCTGTTTACTCATTGTCTGGCCCTCTACCTTTGTTAACAACAATGAATTTTCCCCCGTCGACCCTCCTTGTCGAAGCCTTAACCTGTCTTCATAGGCTTTTAATCGACCTATTGCTTCCTCAAATGGCATCTGTTCTACATCCGAATATTGCTCCATAGAGGCAATAAGATGGATATATTTTATCAAAAAGTTTTCGAACCAATTCTTCGTCTTTCAATGTCGCAACGACACTGTTATACTTCGAGATCATCCCGGATAACTTCCCTGTATACTCGTCAATGGACTCACCGTCCTTCATTCGGAGCGCCTCAAACTCACTCTTCAACGTGTGCAACCTGGCCTTTTGAACCCGGTCTGCACCAATGAACCGGGTTTTTAGTGACTCCCACACTTCACGGGCTGTTTTCTTCTTGGCTACCTGCATCAGAATATCTTCCGGTATTCCTTGGAAGATGAATGCACGAGCCATTTTACTTTTCTTCTCGTCCACAGCCACACCAGTTGCAGTCTCGATGGATTCCCATAACCCTTGGGCATCCATTTTAGCTTCCATCTTAATGGCCCATGTCGTATAGTTTGTAGAAGTGAGGACTGGACACTGAAAGGTAACTGGGTTTTCTTTGACAGGGTTTGAGGTGTTTGATACGATAGATGAAATCGTGATAACAAAGGAAGAAAAACACCGATGTAATGCTTCACAACCAAAGCTTTTATTGAATGTTAAAAGGAAATGGGATTACACGCAAGATATAAAATTGGAAAAAATACTATCAAACTACTTTCTGCAACTAGGCTATTTATTCTCAAAAGAAACAACTAGAATACGATAAACTCGGTCCACCATCCTAACATCAAGGAAAACCTTTCTGACCATTTCTCATGCACGCTCCACTCATGCACGTTCCACTTAGAAACTGAGTCAACATTAATCCACATGCAAGACCCTCTTCCTGCTTGCCCCCAAAAAAGCTGGAATATACAACAGGCTTAAACCCAAACTCTGATTCTACCCACTTAAGCAGAGGATCAATTTTCTTCACTTGTAGTTCTGCACATTTCAACAATTAAAACTAAATGTTAACAGAATAGCAGAAAATCTTTTTGTTACAGGATCCCATAAATAATCCATGAAAAGTTCATCATCAAGTTTAAAAACAGAAAAGTACTAAACTTTTTGTGAACGTAACATAATTTCCTGTATACAAAACTAGTAAGAAGCTCTGCCAAACAAGGCCCAGATGTTTTCACTAAAAAGAATATTAAAGCCGTGTGTAGTTGCAAAAAGCTGCTCCTGTTTTCCAGACATGATCAAGTCAGTGATTTCCGAAAAAGTTATCTAAGAAGATAAAATTCCTCGTTTTCCCTTTTACAGCTTATATTTGAAAAACTATGATCTATTCTGGGAAGTGAAAATATCATGTTTCACATTTAAGCACGTTTTCAAAATTTTCACTGTATTCCTAGAGACACAGAACACTTCAAATGCCCTAGAAAAATAGAAAATGGAAAATGAGAAATTTTTGTAACTAAAATGCACCCTAATGTTTTACTTTTTATTGCCATAAATCGCAGTAATAAAAAATCTCCATATAACATTTGGTTAATTTGCTTAAAACAAGCACTTAGTTAGTTATCTGTTCAAAAAATAGCATCATTCTATACAACACACAAAAAACAAAGATCCAAACTAAAAGTTTACTGTTATGTTATATTTTTCAACACATACCATGGACACCTCTTGTCAAAATATTATCACCGGGGGCACAACAAAAGACCAAATCTTGATGAAACCTGCTGATTAAATTATCGATAATCTTGTGTCGAGTTAGTGGAACTCTGTCCAAAGCAGTACACGCAAGTTTCATTAAAGGCATTGTAAATGGCCTGATACCATCTGCAACCTACATAATCTACAATGATACTAATGACTCAAAAACACAACTAACTGCAATTACGACTACCACTTTAACGTACAAAAATTATTAGTTTACTTTAACTGTAGAGGTGTACAGAAAATGAACCACAAACCAAGTTAACTCAGCATCTCCAATGGATTGAGTTATTCAAAAGGTTTTTTTGGTGCCACATCAACTTGCACTTCTTTTTATAAATTACAAAGCTTTACAAAAGCTTTACATTCCAATGGATTGAGTCCTTGTAAAGCTTTTTCTTCAAAAGTAACAAAAAGAAATTACTCAATAGAGTCATTGAGCAAAAGCTCTATTTTGGCAAACCTTTTGTCAAAAAAAGCTTTTGTCTCCAATGGAATTAAGCTCTCCAAAAGCTTTATTTGTGAAAAAAAACCTCAAAAAATCCCCCATTGGAGATGCTCTAACAAAACTAAAGCAAAATGGACCGTCGTTTTTTGGGTTTAGAATTAACCGAAGAATTCGGTTGGGTTTGGGTTTCACTCAAAAACCAGACTGAATTAACCAACGTCTATGTATGATTTTAGTAAAATTTATATGACTCTAGCATTAAGTAGTTCAATTGGTATATAAAGAAAATTAAGCATTCCCACTAACTAAATGTTTAATAAATGCAAAAGATCGTATAGAACTATGTTTGTTGATTCTAAACCCCAAATTATTAAAAAGTGAAAAAATTGATGTTTGTTCGGGCCAAATCAAAGTTTTGATCAATAACTAAATCAACCAAAAGCTAATCGAACTAACCAAAATCGAACCGAATCGTACGGAAAAAACGACTTAACCGAAACAGATCCAAATTCTAAAAAACCGAACTTTTTGGTTCGGCTTTAACCAAACCTAACTTTTTGGTTCGGCTTTAACCAAACCTAACGACCCTAACTAGATTCTAATTTAAAGGTTATAGTCACGTGAAAAACTAGAAAGGGTGATCCACAAATTCAATCTAGTGTCATTTCAAAGTTTAAACGAATACAAAGTTTAATATTTTCCATTTATAATTAATTTCATATCATCCCTAAACTACGACTATGTAAATTATGGCAAATATACAAGTACTACTCACAAAGCATGAGAATAAAAATTTCTAATATTAATAAACTTTAAGCATCAAAGAAGAAAATTATAACAAATTAACAAAATAAAAGGAATAGATATTACCTGTAATAATTGCGAGCAGAATAAGTTTTGTACTTTCTTAAATATCCTAAGTGTTACGGTCAGGGGCGGAACTTGAACATTTCTTTAGGGGGTTGGAAAATCCGTTCATATAGAAATATTGTTATGGACGTATTAAAGAACCATTCATTTGATTATTGTTGGTCCCAAAGGTTAACAACAATGTTGTAGAGGGGGGTGAATATAACTTTTCGTTTGTTTAATTAGAATTTTGAATCTAACTTGGTTGTATAACAAGAACAGGTAGTGGTTTTTCAAATAATTCTTTTATTTTGATAAATCAAAGAATTACAAGTTAGATGCAGAATATCTAACTTAATTGAATACAGAATCCTATCACTAAGATCGGCTGAGAACAAACTCAAAGCTGATAACAAGTAATACTAATTCTGCTAACACAAATGCTCTTTTTGACTAACAATTGATTCACTAAAATTCACACTTGTGTCACACATGGCTTTGTAATCCAAGTATGATATTTATAGTCGAGCTTGTGTGATGCTTGAAACTTGATCGGCCAATGAATATCTTCTAGATGTCTTCATCTTAATTGGTTGACTTTAGACATGCTTGCTTGTGTGTTCTGATAAACTTTGCACGACCAGACCTGGCAGTCTGTCAGAAAGTACACTGCATATCTTGTCTTGTAGGCTGACCATGATAAGGAAACATTATGTGCATAAGCAGCCAACATGGGCAGGCATGTACATTGAGTACAGCCTCTGAAGATACCATTTGGTCATACACATGTATTCCTAAACGTTGTAAGCATGTGCACTTGAGTATGTAACAGCTCAAGTGTTCTTCAGTTTATGTGCTGGGTGAACTAGAACATCAGACTCTATGCTGGGTCTTCATTCTATTATTCAAACTTGATCTTCACTAACAAGAAGAGTTATCACAGCTAAACTGAAGGGTACTCAAAGATATGTGAGATATAAGACTTCAAACTTCTCAGAGCTAGTTATTCTTTGCAAATTTTATGTGTGCTGAGTGAACTGTCAATCCTGTCTGCTGGGTGAACTAACAGTTCTATCTGCTGGGTGAACTAATGAACAGTAAGTCCTTTGCAGTCAGCATACAAAAGTCTTGGCTTATTTTGACGAATTCCTTTTCTGAAAAGGGTGATCCCATAACAGCTATATTACCATGGAGTTAGTGTCATCATGAAATCATCATAGGAGTAATCATGACTTAACAATTATACAAGATTAAGTATCTAGTGATAAAATTAACAATCAAGAACTTTCAATCAATTGAAGTCTAATTAGTTAAAGGTATTATACATATTCATTTATGGGATCACTATAGACTTATTCATCAAGCCCAGAGAATCACATTGAATATGAATAGAAGGCAACACTTAAAAAGAAAAAGAAAAAAAAAACTGATTATGTTGAGAATTGAACTTGCGCCCTAGTAATGAACTTTTGATTGATGTGCTGGAACAATCTTACCTAACTTGGTTATTAGCTCTATATTTCCTGAACTATTATATATACGTTAACTACTCAAGGGGGCAGACACTCCTCCCTGCTCTCACTAACTTCCGTCCCTAGTCATAATGCTAGCAACTACTAATTAACTACTACTAATTAACTAAACTAAATAAAAAGATAAATAAACGAAGAAAGAAAATTGGAAGTGTAGTGAAGTGTTTGTAAATTGGATGATGAAAATGATGAATTTGGTGTAGTATATTTCCAGTGGAAGCTTGGATCCAATTTGTACCTGTGGATCAAACTAGATCCGGATTCAAACCCGGCACTCGGTCATCACATGATTAATTAATTTTACCTCGTACCCATTACGAATGTGCATGATTGAAGAAAACGAGGAGCTTGATCGGAATTTGGAGTCGTGTGGGCCGATAATTTTGAACCATGACCAAGTTGCTTTGCCTCTCTCCTTGAAATTAATTAGCGTGACCGAGCCGGTTGAGGGCGTTGCCGAGAAAATGTGAGCGTTGATCACTTGTCCTATGGTGGGAGTCGCATGTCCGAGTGTTGGAATATACATTTTGCTAGTAGTGCCAGTAAACTTGTTTTATGACCGGACTTGCCAGGTCGTGACCTGATATTTCCAGGTTATGGCCGAGAAATCAAGGTCATGATCGAGAAAACTCAGGTCATGACTGAGAAATCAAGGTCGTGACTGACTAAACTCAGATCATGACTGACTAAACTCAGATCATGACTGACTAAACTCAGATCATGACCGAGTAAACAAGGTCATGGCTTGGTCGTGTCCTTGTTAACTTGATTATGTTGGCTTATCATCGTCTTAGCTTATGACTTGGTTTTCTAGGTCATCAATCACGATGACGGCTTGATCGTTTTCGGCACGTTGTCCGACCATTATCTAGTCATGGTCGGGCTATGGTTTGGGCTCATGTACTAGTCGTAATTTTTCGCGTTTAGGCTTATAAAGTGCATTTCACCGATTTTACCATATTTTCTCTGTTTTTACCATATTTTCTCTGTTTTTCGTCATTTTTCACCGACTCTTTCAACATCATCTTCGTTTTGACCTAATTAAAAAAATACGGTAAATAAATGCAACATTGGTGCAATAATGTTAGTTATATATCTAAAACGGGACTAATAACCCACACAAAAAATATGAATTTCTACGTGTTTTCACTTACCAATTTAAGGAAACAAGTTTAGAGTTCTCTAGTGCTCCCAATTACCTTAAATTGTCCATTAAGCTCGATTGTTTACCAATTTCAAATATGCGTTAAACTTGTGAAATCTTCATGTTTTTGTAGTTCTAGTATGGAGTTTTTCAATATAACTTGAGTTAGCAACTTAGTCTAAAAACATATACTTTGTAACCACACATGGGAGTTCCCATTAATGTGTTTGATTAACTGTTTAACCCAAATTACTAAGTAACCCCAACTACAATTTCTAGTTCTATAATCTTTCAATAATTACTTTTTACCAAATAATCTTTAACAAACCCCCTAACACTTGATGATTCCACTTTTAATGTTAAGAAAGTTCACTAGTTAGTTTTAAGTTGACAAATAAGTCAAACAATGAAAAGTCAACCCATACATGAAATGAGTAAACAACTAAACAAGCAAATCAACATAAACTTCATCAAATTAAAAAGGGAATCACATGTCTAAGTAGATTTAGCCAATGGTTTTCATCAAAACATAACTAGCAAAAGATTCACACATAGACATGTTTAGGGGTTTAATCGGGTTAATCCGACCCCAATAAGGGAGAAGGTCTGAAAAGCGTGTACTCATTGGATATTCCAATTCTCAAAAAGAATATAAGCTATATAGTTTAGAATCCAAAAATATTCTTTATTCAAGAGATGTGAAATTTTATGAATAATTTTTTTTTCATTTAAATTGGGTTTTTAAAAGAGGAACATGTTTTTAATGAAAATTATAATCTAAAGTTTTTTGACAATCAAGTTTTAAATCAAAGTGAAGATTCTTCTCCAATGCACAGTGATGACAATATCTCTTGTAGAAGAGGAACATAGAGTCATGGCTATTGTAACATGTGAACTATTGTGGATTATAAATCTTCTAAGTAAATTGAACTTAAAGAATTTAGTACCCATAAATATGTTTTGTGATAAGGTGCTTGCAATTCAAATTGATGCCGATATTATACATTATGAGAGGACAAAGCACTTTGATCTTGACTGGCATACTGTGAGGGAGAAGGTCTCCGGTGGTGTTATAGAAACAGTCAAAATTTTATCATCTTTGAATACTGCACATCTATTTACTAAAGGATTGACTCCCTTGGAGAATACTAATTTCTGGTTGATTATATTCGGTTCGTCTAGTTGATGAACACTTGTTCCTTAATCTGGTAGTTTGTAGTGATTCATAGTTCTTTAGTCTTCTGTATTTTTGGAGATTGTCATTTAAATTTGATTCTAGATTTAATGTCTTTGTTCTTGAGGTGTTCTGGTTATAAATTTGTATATTTGTTCAAGAATAAAAAAGATTATAAAACTATGAATATATATTTGATCTGTCTTTTAATCGAATATATTGTAACCAGAATATAAAACTACGAATACACGCGTAGAGTTACATAAATGAACAAAATATAATCATTCGAATCAGTAAAATAATGTATAAAGCATCATAGTTTGTCGTATATACCTCAACACAAACCAAAGAGAAAAATAACACAAAAACCATAAACACCAGAATAAGTTAAAAAACCTATTTTTGACCAAATTAAATACAACTGGCTAGCTATGCCAGACGAAAATAATAATAATAATGATGATGAAAGAAAATACAGCAGCATAAGATGAATATTTCTGTAGATTACCATATCTCAAAATAGATACCAAATCAAATATGCCAAAATTATTGAATTATGGGCATGGATTTTATTCTTTTTAAGATCATGAATAATCAAAAGCATCATACAAATAGCAATACTCTATACAAATAAATCCGAATCAGTAAATAACATCTTGTACAAATATACGTGCACATGCATATATGTGAATAAGCGACAAATGCTGTTGGTTCTGTGAAACATCGATTTCGGGTTTAGTTTAAGCGTGCGTCCTACAAGTTAACAAGTGCCACTTAATGATAAATGATGGTTTTAAAAGAACATTATTAATTAATTGTTGGATATGAAATATATAAAAAAAGTAAAAAAGAAAAAGAAAAAAAGGCTTTATAATTGTTAGATGTGAAACCTGGCATCTTTAACAAAATAATCCGACATATGTTGAGGGCCGACAAAAGGACAAGGAGCTTTGGTCTCAAAGAGTCAAAGACCATAAGATATGGGGGAAAAAGGTTATGTTACCTCAAAATGTGAAACCATATGCAAGTGTCTTTTGGACCATACCATTTCCAATTAATAAAAAAAATTACTCGCGGTTTCATAACGAAGTATGTTTGTTTTATATTTTGGAAATTATTCTTTATTTTCACCATGCAATCAAAAATTCAAAATATGCTGGAGTCGAATAGAAATGAGATTGTTTTCTATGTCAAGATGATGTTAACTGTTTTCGTTCTTCGAATTACTAATAGGTCAATCGATCCCTTGATATAAATGTAAAATGGGTATATAGAACTTGTGACCTAAGTTTATACCTGTTTACCTTCGATCGTGTAATGTTTTTATTTTATCTTCTTAATAGTTCTAATAAGATCGACGGATAAATGAATGAGATAAATCGATGAAAATTTACCAAAAGTACATTAAAAGGATCGTAATTTTTTTTTTAATATTATAACTTTTGTGATCATATATATAACATCAATTTTATATACAATTTCATCTTGTTTAAAATATACTAACAACCCATTTCATTTTTTAGCATGCGCTTTATTGAAAGAGTTAACTTGTTTACCAACCAATAATCCTGTATTTGATGCAAGTGACTAAGTGGCCCGGGTCTAACTTGTTTAAAAATGTACTTACGGGTGTGTTTTGTATTTCAGGTTGTCTAAAAGGTACTTTACAACAGTAAAATAAGGCTTTGGAGTCATTTTATTAAAAAGTTTATAGTTAGTTTGCTTGCCAAAAGGATTGTAGTATGAGAGTTCAAGCAATAGCCTTTTGTATACTATCAAATTTAGCCATATATCATCTAATAATATTGCTTCAAATGTTGTATATTTATTAGTGTGATGCATTATTTGATGATGTATACACAAAGTCGGTGGTGTATAAACTCAATTTCACGAATTTAAGTCTTGTAATAACTTAAAATTCGGGTCAAACTCCAATTATTTTATTTTAGTTACGAATTTGGAGTAGTTTTCCGAGGGATCAATCCATACCTCTGTTTCCAAGTTCTTCAACATTCTTCATAGTAATAACATCGTCCTGTTAAGCATTTAAGAAATAATGAATACCCATTAGATTCATACGTTAAGAATTGTCACATCGTGTTTAAGAAAAACAAAAGGTAACATGAATATGTTTAGAAGTTTGTGGATTAGATAATTGACATGAAAAAAGGAATGAATGGATACACATATATAAAACAAGCCTTTAAAATCTTATCTTATTTTATGTTTAAAAGGTATTCATTTGATTAAGACACTATAAACTTTGTTGATCGGGATATATTAGATTATTGTCTCTATCTATTTAACACATGGTTTGATACCTTGTTGATCAAGCCTAAATCATCGGTCTTAAAAGCATATTTTGTCACTTGTTAAGTGTTCTATGATTTATGTCATTATTCGATTTACTTTGATCCATCCTTCCGATCGTCGAATATAGTTTTCACATGTATTATGCGCCTTAAATTTCGAAATATTACAATAAGGAAGGATATATTTGAATGGTACATGTCACCTTAAGCATAACAAAAGAAACTTACCAATAACCAATAATATATATATATATATATATATGTTATACCTACAAATTAAGTATCATAAATTCATTTTGAAAAGGTTTTACAAAGAGTCAAAGACCAGTAGAGGTAAACACAAATTGGCAAAACACATAAGAGTAACTGAGTAAATGATGGTGACATAGCTCTTGAGTATTATCATATCATTATCATCATAACCATAATCATTATTATCTATAATAAATATATAGAATTTGATTGAAATGTGAGAAAAATAATAAATACACTGTATGGTTGTAGAATGTGAAATATCGGTAATGCTTATTTATTTATAAATATAATACTAAGTTTGGTCCCGCCAATTAAGCAACCCTCCAAACCCAGCCCATGTGCATTATTAACCGCTATCAATTAACATTAAAAATAGATAAAGACAACTTACACCCATTGCATATTATATTTTCTGTTAGGTACCCCAAATTTGTCCTTACATTGAACTTCAAGAGTAGTACTATATAACTACCAACTCCACACCTTTCCCTTTCACAAACATAAAGAAAAAGAAACAGATCACTTAACCAACAACGATGATAATGAAATTTAGGTCAATGAAATTGTCTAGAAGTTTTTCCAAGTTACGTTGTGGGAAGGCAAACGATAAAACACTTAATAAGAATAATAGCGTTAACCTCCCGGTATGTGGTGAAACCATGGATAGAGAAGTTAAATGGGAACTAAGACCCGGTGGGATGCTTGTTCAAAAAAGAGAGCTCGAAGATGAAAGCATTGAAGAAGGGCTTATGGTGGTTCGAGTCGCAACTTGTTCACATTGTCATGATATATCCATCCCACCCACCTCTACTTTTGGTAAGTCATCTATCACCATCACAAGTCTTACATATCTAACATAGTAGCGTTGTCTTCCACATAATGTACTTGGGGCTGATGTGTGGGCCTATAGTGTTGCTGGTTAACAAAAAATTTTCAAGAATACTAGTTATTTAGATGGGCCAATTTCCAATATTTCTAAGATAGCAGTCTTTTCAACGAATTATAAATACCTTTTGTGTTTTATAATAGGAGAATTGAAGATGATATTATCAAAGATGACTAGCTTGGAGCCAAAAGAGCAAAGGTTATTGTTCAAGGGGAAAGAGAGAGAAGATGGTGAATATCTACACATGGTTGGGGTTGGAGACAAAGACAAGATCTTGATGTTACAAGATCCGGCTACAAAGGAAAGGAAACACGCGGCAAATGCAAGGGTAGCTCCTTATCGTACTATTACTGTATAAAATAATTGGTGCTTATGTCGACGAGCATTAGGAGACTACCTTCTTTTACTAAATACGACCTCTTAACTAAAGTATTGGTGTTAAATGTACGTTTACTAGTGTTCTGTTTTATTTTTTCGTTAGTACGCACTTTGATTAACCAATAGTCGACTAGAAGTTTGTATGTTTTCTAGATTTGAGGTTTTCGAACCCAAAACTTATGTAAATATTTTATATCATGATGTGCAAACTTATTGCATAGTAAACTTTGGTAGTTTGAAATTACTATTTACTACAACTTTACTAGTATCGGCATACATGTCTTGACCAACGTTTTGTTTTCAATTATCCAAAGGGTGCAAAGGATGTTCTTTTGTTGAGAAATTGGTTACCCAATGTCTATCAACATTCAACAGTAATATGAAACTTATATCTACGCGACTACGCTTTTGGTAAAAGACATTTATTATTATTATTATTTTTATTATTATTGTTGTTGTTGTTGTTGAAGAATGGCACCAGATAAAAGATTATACTTTAAGAATAGTGCAATCAATGCAAATTCTATATTGTATGATGAGAATTTTTACCTTTTAATGCTATCTTTGAGTTTTGTGACGCTAATTTGAATCGAGAGTAATACGGACAAAATTTAACCATTATATATATATATATAGATATATATATATATATAATGGGAATAATGAGAACAAAAATAAAGTTTAACTCTTTTATAAATTTATGTGAAGTCAAAAAATTGAAGATTCACGATTAAAATTTTTTGTGAAATCAAAAGGTAATAGATGTTCATAACTAAAAAAATTTGTAAAGCAAAATAAAATAAATATTTACAATTAAAAGTTTACGTGAATAAAAAAGATCAAGTTTCACTTCATCGTAAATTTCGATGAAGTCGAAAGGTAATGAAGGTTTACAATTAGAATTTTCTGTGAAATCAAAAACAAATAAAGATTAACATTTAAAAGTTTTTTAAAAGAAAGATAATAAAATGTTCACAAATAAAAAAATTGTGAACAAAAATCAAAAGTGCATTTTTCCTTGTTCTCATTTTAATATTATACGTTCACAAGATCTCATATATAACGTAACTAAACAATTATTTTCAAATAAATTTATTTTACAACAATCAACGATTATCAAAGGTAATATAAACTATTCATAACCCATAGCAACTATCATACTAACTCATTATTAATATTATATATTAATTTTCACCTATTATGTATACTACAACAATCATCAGAGGTAATACTACAATAATCACTAAAGATAATTTGAACTATTCATAATTTATAGCAACTCACAACTACTATACCAACTCATTATTAATATTATATGTATACTACAACAATTACCGAAGCTACTTTAAACTATTCATAACCATAGCAACTCACAACTACTATACTAACTCATTATAAATATTATATATGAACTTTTCACCTATTACGTTATGGTCTAGCTTTTATTTTATTTTTTCCTTTACATTTTATTTCATGATATTTTTGTTAGAAAAAATAAAGTCAAAACCAAAATAAGTTTAATCAAATTTTTAAAGATTTATCATATTAAATAAATAATTATTGTGATCATCAATTAAATCCATATTTTCCTACTAATTTGCTAAATCTATCTTACTAGTTATATATGCTTTAAACAAATAATTAGAAGTTTATATATATGCTACAAACTTATTTGAAAAATATTATTAAACATTATAAATACTTTGTATATAAATTTTAATTAGTTAAATAGTTAAAGTTCAAAAATCAAACAATAATTAAAATTAAAGTTTATATATATATATATATATATTTATAAATTTCTTACAAATTTATTTAAAAAACTAAAACATTATAGAAATCAACAATTCTTTTTATATAAAATTTAAATAGTTAAATAGTTAAATAGTTAGAGTTCAAAGTCAACATTAGAAGGTGAACTAAATTGTTAAGTAATCTACACTTAAAATGTAAGAAAGATTATCTAAATCTTAAATATAATATAAGAAGCGGACGATGACATCATCATATATTTAATTTATTAATAGAATTTTTTAATTTTGTAAAATTGAGCAAAATTATAAATTTGATGACATCATCATTTAATTTAAATTTTCTGTCAATTAAGTACTTTAATTTTGCTCAATTCAAAATTACAATCCTAAACTTTTTAAATTATATAACTCTTAACCGAAATATTATATCGTTATCAAAATTTATAAAATATATTTTATGTATTTGTATATGTTCACAAACATAAAGAAATACTTATATCAATAAACGTTACGTTAATTGTTTTATGCGTAAAGAATTATATACGAATCACGTTTATGACATCATGCATATTCAATTTAAAAATGCTATTTTTATTCAATTTCAATAAAAAGAATAACCTACGTTTATTATAATTATATCTATTATATTTATATATCTATTTAGTTATCTTTTAGACCATCAATTTATATCTACTGGTCTATGGATTAGAAAATCTCATCGCGGGTCTATAAACTATATAAAAAAATTGGTCACAATATTTTATTTATATATGAAAATTAAATTCGTTCGGCGTTATCACAGGTCTCTAGGCTGTTTAATAAATCTACCAAATATTTTTTTCATTTATAAAAATTAAATTCGTTCAACATTATCGCGAGTCTATAAACTATATAATAAAGATCAACATTTTATTCATTTATAAAAGTTAAATTCGTCGCGTCTTATTGCGGGTCTATAAATTATATAAAAAAATAGACCAAATAAAAATTAAATTCGACCCGTATTATCGTGGGTTTATAACCTAGTAATGTTATAAACGAAAGAAGACAATTGAATGCATGTAATATATGAAAAAACAGTATAGAGTATTAACTATACAAGTAAAACATGGACAAAGAAAATGATGAATGGTGAATTGATGTTAAAAACAATTGCAAATCGGTTGTATTGATAGTTTATTATATTATTGTTATGTATTGCAACAAAAATAAATTCGAGTCTTACTTATGATTCAAGATAAAATAATCTAACTGAAAGTTGAATCAATTACATGAGTAAAGTATATTTGTTACATAGAAATTTGGATGATTTGTATTCGATGAGTCAATTTTAACGATTAGGTTGTTGGATTGAAAAAAATTACACAAGTTTACATTTTTATAGGTATAATAAAAAAGATCGGCCGACTTAAAATGTACTACTTTTGAGTATCTAAAAATATATATTTTGGGATCCGTCATAAGGCGTGGTGAAAAAAGCTCGTAAAAATCATTTGACAAATCATAACTTTGTGAGGGAAAAGTATTTTTGACCGTCAAAAATAAAATGTAAAAGGAATAATAGATATGAAAGTCTTAGTGAGACTCCACCTTATAGTCAAAACAAAGAGTTGTATCATTATAATTTGTCGTAAGCCCCATAAGCAAGACAGTGCTAATGAGCAGATCCCCCTCTAAGCTACAAATTATATACATCCTATAGCACCCAAACCAGTACGCCAAGGTCTAGGTGGTGTGTAACATCTAGGAGAACAATAAACGAAAATGATGTTTTGCACCCATAAACGGATTAAACCAAATCAACATAATCCTAAAATCTTTTTCCAAGATGGTAATGTTGTATCCATTGTCTGATTCACTTCCATTCTTCCCGTTTGTTGATTATAGAGAGAGAGGGAGGAAGACAGACGAAGGAGCAAACATTCGAATTATTAGGTTTTCATTGATTATGAATCAATAAAGATGTGAATGAGAATTTGTTGGAAGGCAGCTAGTTTTGAAAGATAATGGTCGGCATTTACATATCGTCTTGGATGACGTGGTCGGGAAAAGTTTTGGGAAATTGTGGTAGTGACATATTGATTTTTTGCTTACTTGTCACGTGGAGAAGGCCGACACATGATATGAGCTATCCTTCCTGACTTATATAGAGAGACATGGAATCATGTCTCCCTTGTGTATGATTTACAGCAATCCCACATAATATCATAATAAAAGTTATGTAACTTTTTGTGCCATTTACCCTTCTTTATTTTCCATTTTTCAAGTTTTTCCAATTCTCCTAATCGGACCCACAATCCTATTTTCATGTCCTCTACATCTAATTTAATCAAAAATATGGTATGCTAAACAAATTAATATGATAAATTTTAGGAATTATGCAGTTAAACATTCTTACCTTGCTGTTTCGTTTTCATTCAGATCACCTAGCACTCGAGTTTGGGGCGTTGGAACTAGCTTTCAATATACGTGTCTCACTCTCAAATGCAGTAATCATCTACGTCATGGAATCAATTGGATGTGGCAAAATGCCATTTCATCTATATATCGACCCATTTACATGTAAGTGGGTCGATACCGCTGCCTTTTGTTTCAATCTTGTAAACAGTTTCAGTTTAACCAAAAGAGCTGGACCATTTAAAAAAACTTGGCAGACCATTAAAGTTAAACCTTGTCAATACAACAAGATTTATTCTTGCCATTTGGTTATATTACTCGGGTTATTGGACGGGGTATTGTAATTGGAGCATGTGGGCTAACTTTGTTCACGAACATTTACTTTTGCTAACTAAATTTTGATTTACTTCCAGGTTTTGAATCTTCGTTATGTATATTCGTCTATCGTTACAAATTTTTATGACATTGTTCATCATGCATAAATTTGGAATTCATCATGTTTTCTTATCATTTGTCTTTCCTACATTTTCTATCGTAAGGGTCTATATGCATATATTGTTTCTGAAAGAGAATATTTGGACAAGCTTTCCGCACTGTTGGGTATGTGTTGGGCGAGTTGCAATGCAGAGCTCTAAGATTTGATCGCTTTATGCATTTGAAGAAGCAAACAAGTTGGAATATCTGACAAGTTCGGTTCATTCTCATATCTTTCACGATTTTTGTTCTCTAGGGATTCATATTTTATTCTTCATATTGCTTTAAGTTTTAAAGGTTTATTTTTTAATGTTTTGTTACAGGTCTGCATTGCTACAGAAGAAACGATATTATACCAATTACTAATGTATATGATTAATTTAATTAATTTTCTATTTCTAATTATCTTGAGTCAATTTGAATACTTTGGCTTATACAGATTGCTGCTTCATTCAACTTTATTTCATCAAGTAGGCTATTTACACATACAGAGTTTGGAATTTGGATTTATTTTATGGTAGTTTAAGCTACTTAGTTCTATGTCTCATTTGCACATACAGAAGTACATGTGGAGCCAATTTCTTTGACTTGAACTATTTGTGTCATCTCGTACCAGTCTTACATATTTCCACAACCCATTTTCCTGTTGAGTTACTTGGTAACGGATGACGGGCATTGATGGAACTATGAGCGTGTTTGAGGCATAACTCCTGTTTAGAGATGATTGCTAATAAGTTTACTCACAATTCTAAATATTACAAAAATATAGTTTTCATTTACTCCTTTTTTATTATTATTATTATTATTATTATTATATATTATTATTATTAAGAGAACAACAATTATATAATATATCTCACATATATTTAGAATTTCACATTACATAAATTATATCTTCACTAGAGACGACTATACATGGACCTCACTTGAATCTTAATTTTTTTACAAAGACACATACATGAGTTTTTTTTATTTCTATCTATGTGTGTATGTGTGGGCCTCCGGTCTATGTGTGTATGTGTGTAAATGGGTGTGCAAATAAAAGGCCCCCACACATATAAATAGGAGTGGGTTCAAATGAGGAGAAATTTTGTAGAGAAAGAATAGAAGAATTCAT
The DNA here is from genome assembly GCA_963921325.1 of Logfia minima. NCBI lineage: Eukaryota > Viridiplantae > Streptophyta > Magnoliopsida > Asterales > Asteraceae > Logfia > Logfia minima. The sequence goes on from OY992768.1 coordinate 27,855,525, forward strand.
ATCCGTCATATCTAAAAATTGATAGTTAAGGAAATTAGTTCCTTATTATAAATATTGAGGGGCAACTATGCACATTTTACATCATTTCAAAAAAGGATAAAATCTATTTTTAATTCCCATTAATCTTGTCGCATATACAAGAGGACAATTCATTATTTATTTATTTTGATGCAGTTATTGATTTCAAAGCAATCCAATTAATCCAAACATTTCTTCCACTATCGCGAATCAACATTCTTAAAATCGCTAGTTTAATCGTTTGTTTTAATCACAAGTTTAAAATCGCAAAATCCTCAAAAAAATCTTCAATTTATGATAATTTACCCTGTTGTCATTTTGTGACTCTGTAAACCGTAAACAATTGTTTTGTTTTGCTTTGTAATCGAAGATGGTGAAAGAAACAAAAGTGAATCAATTAAAGGTTCGAGGTAATTTTTTTGATTTCTAATAGAATTAATTTATGTATACGAATTTTGATATGCATGTTTTTATGTAGCGTGTTAGTTTAGGATGTTATAATAGTGGATTTGCTTCAGTGTAAATTTATTGAATCAAGCAAATCCCAGATTAATGGTTTATTAATGTCAATTTTTAGGTTTTATGAAAACGGATGAAATTTGGAGGTTGTTATCAACTTTATTTGATATTCATAAATTAGTTCATGTATGGAAATCTTTGTTTTATAAGTACTAGCCTTAATGTTTGTGAGTTTAATGATTTTATGAATTATTTGTTGTGTTATGATTCTCACTAAACACTTAAATTGTGTGATAGGTTTACCATCTATTGATCTTTACAAGTAACTGAATCAAAATGTTTTTTTCCAGAATCAAGATTTATTTTAATGAACATTGATTCCTGAATCTTATCACCTTCATCAACATTGATTCATGAACGTTTATTTTCTGAATCAAGCTTTATTACATGTTGTGAATCTTATTAGATGGCTAAATTATGTGAGTCATATGTTTGTTTCCTTGAATCATGATGGCATTCGATAAAAATTGAGTAATTGCTTTTTTAGAGATAATATATGAATGAAATTTGGTATTTCTGAATCACGCGGTATGATACATGTGACATGTTTAACTAAACTTGTAGAAATTATGCATTTTTTATTCTGAATCACCTAATTTTTTTATATAAATCAAGGTTAGATGGTGAATAAAACTAATGGTGTTATACATGTGATAGGTACCACCAATTTAGATTCGTACAAATCGGACGACGATTTTATGACTCCACGTGCAAAAGAATCATGGAATCGAAAGCGACAAAATGTAGTTGATAAAAAGAATGAAAATATCAAGCACAAGGAAAAGGTAGAAAGGGTAAACCAAAATCAATTTATATAAGGAACCCGCCAAAGGTATTAGCTAGTAAGCTTTCAAAATTAAATTGAGCTCAAAAGAGAGTCGTAAAGCGAATCGGCTTTGAACATGTATTGGATCTGGTAATAGGGAAATTACCATGCGGATATTATAGACATATGGGCGTTCATTCTTAATAAAAAAGAAAAGTATCATGGTAAAGATCGCAAACCAAGTGCCTTTATGAATACGGGAATACTGGTAAGTAAATTGGTCATGTATTGCGAGTACCCTGTGTGTTAATAACTAGTGTGTTTTATTCGAAAAATTTGGCATTTGATTCAGCAGATTGAAACTTTGATTCAGGAACATAACCCATTGGTTCATCAAGTTAAAATTTTGATTCAGTTATTTAAATATATGATTCCATAAATAATCTGTTATTTAGAAAAATAAACATTTGATTCAACAAATTATAACATTGATTCAGGAAATTAACCAGTTTATAATAACAATTGTATTTTTATGCATCATATGAGTGTTTGTTGAATCATTTAATGCATAATCTGAAATTATATATAATTTTGGATAAATCACACTTGCTTTTTATTTTGAATATGTATGGATATATTAATAATTATTAGATATCTTATTTTGCATACCAGAGTGTGTATTGATGAATCAAGATCGATTAATGAGCAACGAGAGTTTAGCAAAAACATTAATGATTGTTTAAAACGATACAATATCGGGAATCTTACCAACTATGAGATAGTAATATAGTAATAATAAATGTTATAGTTGTTTTTTTTATTCATATTTGCTTTCTTTGGCCTTATGGGTTTTTTTAACTCAGATCTTCTTCCCATTGTTGAATTTTGAACATTTCTGGTGTCTTGTGAGCAACCTCGATGATCGTCATATTTATATACTTGATAATTTGGTAAGAATAAATACACCTTTCGTATTCACAACATGAAATTTTAAATATTGAGTAACGCTGATTCACTCTTGGTCATTTATTTCCTTTTATGGCAACGAGACCGTTTTTGTGAATATATATCTGAAACACATAAGCAAAACAGTACAACTATAACACCCCTTAAATTACCTCAGGGTTAAAATAGTAATTTGACTCGGAAGCGTTGGATAAAAGATAATATTATAACTTATCTTACAAAATGACCATAGATTTTTCGCGAGTTTACAATATTAAAATATTGATAAAACAAAACATATAATTGTTATACAAAATCCACATACACGTTAATTTACAAAACATTCATAAACATATCAGAGTGATGACACGTGTCAAACATTCTTCAAAACCACCTTCTTGCCCAACCCACAAAAGACATGCATAACCTGCAGGAAGGGAAATGGTGGGATTAGCACAAAGCTAAGTGAATGAATGTACAACTAACAATTCAACTTAGCTTAATAATCTGTTTACACTAAGGACAGTAAACACATAAACTCAAGAGGATCGGCGGTTACTGCGGAACCCTACGTAAACACATAAACTCAAGAGGATCGGCGATTACTGCGGAACCCTACAGCCGCGGTGGCCCACAGTAACACTTACCACAATCTGTAAAGGCCCATACAGAATAGGCCGATAACTTGGCACTACAACACAATAACTCAGTTTCCAGCGACAACACATGTATCTGGAACCTGTGTTGAACACAGTAGTAACCAAGTCCAATCGCAATTGACCTCTGAATAACACAGATGCCCGAAGGCCACATATGCATAACAAGTAGGTATACACAATCATAACTCAGACTAAACAGTCAATCAAGGTTTACGTTACTTGTTGTAATCACACCATTACAACTAACTCAAATTATGAGTTGCAGATCCACTCACCTGACTGCTACCGTTCACTTCTCAGAATTCTTATATTACTGAGTCTTTGACTGATCTGAGAATATAACAGATAATGAGTTAGTAACTCACCTTGAAATCGTATAACATGTCTCAATGTATATTATCCAGATAATAAACAATTATCAAGTTTAAATCATCATAATAGCACATTCTTACAAGCAGGTAATTCCCTGAAGTCTAAGGAAATAAGAGTTCAATCTGGAACGAAACTCGAAAATCCCGGAACGTCATTTAAAAACTGAAAAATGCCATTTTGAAGCCCAAGACGACCCCGAAAGGCCAAAAACTTACAGGGCTATGGTACATAGTCTTGATTACTTGATCGATTCCGAGTGACCATGCGAATTTCATCAAAATCTAATTTTTAGTAAGATTTTCACAAAACTTAGTAACACTTACGCATTTTCAAAATCTGCGACATTAAATAGCGATATTGCCAATATCGCCATAGCGACATTGTCAATATCGCCAAATCACTAGCGATATTGCAAGCGAAATTAATCGCGATATTACCTGCGATATTGGTGGCGATATTACCAATATCGCCTAAACCAGTTCATCTGCGAACTGGGCAGAAAACTGAGCTGATTTTCACCAAAATTCTCAAATCGAATTATAACAACGTTTCTACACAAATTAAACGTTCCAACACATTGTAGTAACATAAACAAACACTCGAAATACATCAATTTAACATAAAAACACATAATTAAACCCACCTACTAACTTTTCTCACTTTTTGTAAAAAAACAAAAACTAATCAAAACTAACCTTAATCTGATTTAATCCACAGAAACGAGTTGTAAGAATGATCTATAATGAATTCCGAATCTAATGACACAATTTGGAGGTGTTTTGGGCTTGATTTGAGCTTGAATTGCAAATTTGAGTTTAGTGTGTGTTCTTGGTGTTTGTGTGTGTTTTTGAGATGAAGAATGTAGATGAAATGGCTGATTTCTGGATTCTTGAGTTAATATATATATAATTTACGTATACTACGATGTATTATTATCATTAATCTAGCACACGATGGTATTAGTTATAATAGTTAGGCTAATCCGTATTTTAAACTAAAAATACCGTAATTCCCATTTAATCATTCCTAACAATTATCTAATCAAACATTTCACATAATTTAATTCAATTAAATAACGTAAGCAAAGAGATAAATTTACCTAAAAATACTAGACCGATGGGGAGGATGTTACAACAACCATTCGACAAACTTGCCTACATAGCTTGGGATTGAGTTGGCAAACTAGAGACAATGGGATCGACTGTGGGGTATTTTTAATGCGCCATATGGAGATGTTTAAAGTATTGGTTCATTTTGATGCAGATATTAAAGCCGAGAATAACAAGCAGCAGGCGTAGTTAGATGACCTTCGTAAGAAGTACGCAACAAAGATATTGATGTCTCGTCTGAATAGTTTTTCTTTCAAAGTGGAATGCGAATCCAAAGAGCAATATAAACTTAGCCCTGAAAAGATGAATCAGTTAAATTTCAATATAATAAAAGAAGAAAGGTTAAGGGTGTTTGTGAATTAAACTTTAGTACAATGTATAAGTTTAAGTTAGACATGTGTTTGTTAATGATCATGTTTTTTTATTTTTGAATGAACATATATTTTTTATTGTTAAAATTGATTAAATGTGTTAGTGTTTATATGAAATGTGTCTAAATTCATTGAAATGAAGTTGAGTTATAATTCAAATATTATATTGTGGCAGCTTTATTCAAAGGGTTATTTTCATGAATCAAAGGGTATGCAAACATAACTACATGTTATATCACTGAATCAAGGAGTTTTTTTTGCGGAATCAAATATTTAATTTCTTAATAAAAAAAGTTAGTTGCCTAAATAAAAGTGTTATCTCTTTGATTCAATGATCGAATAGTTAAATTTTAAATTAGCTGCAACACACAACAACCGAATATGCTCAAAATAATATACAAAAAGAACACATAATATTGGACCTAGTTCGATAACTTTTCATTATAAATTTATGGTGTTTTGAATTTATATGGATATACTAATATTTGTATGGTTTCAAACAACATAACCATTTTACCATTACATAGTGATGTAGCAATAACCATTACATCCTTACAAAATATAAATTAAAACATATATATAATTGTAATTTACTATACAAGCATTTTACAAAATCCTCTCCCTTCTTCCCCATAAATTTCTTCTCTTTAGATCCCCTTATTATATATATATATATATATATATAGTACTAGGATCTAAAAAGAAGGAAATTTTAGGGGAGAAGGGGGAAATATATATTTAAAACTATGATTCAATAAAAAGTAAAAATGATTTCAAACTTAACCAAAGGGTTGTTTTGCTGAATCAAAGGGTTAAAAAACTCTTCTCCCCCTTCTCCACCTTCTCCTTTGAACTCACTTATATATATATATAGGGAAGAATCCATAGGGAAGCTCCAAATCTTGGGGAAGAAGAGAAACAAATCTCAACCCTTGATTTCATCATAAATTAGTGTTTAAGAATATTAAGTTAAAATTTTGAGTAATATTCATCACATATGAATGTTAATGTTCTGAAAATTGAAAACTGAGATTAACTTCTATACTTCCCTCATTTTTTTTCTTCCATCTTCACCCTATATATAGGAGTGGGTTTAAGGGAGAAACAAAAATTGATGGAGAAAAGAAAGAAGAGTTTCTTTGACCCTTTGATTAAGCAAATTAACCCTTTTGATTCAGGAAAAGTGTTTATTAATAACAACTGTGTTTTTTGAATCATAGATGAGTGTTTGTTGAATCACAAAATGCACTCTTTGGAATCATATTTATTATTTGATGAATCACAATTGATTTTTATTTAGATAAGAGTTAATTTGTTGAATCAAAAGGTTAAAGAAATTCTTCTCCCCCTTCTCCCTTAAAATTTTCTTCTTTTTAGGTCTCGATACTATTTATATATATATACATATGTATATATATATATATATGCAGATAGATAGATAGATAGATTATACTTTTAGACCCATTTAAAATTTAACTCGGGCCTATTGACTTTGAAAAATTAAAATAAAAAATCTCCAACTATAACTTGGTATAACTTTAAGCCCAATAGTGCTATTTGAACCAAACACAAAAGTCAATTGAATGTTTTGAGGATTGTTAGAAAATAATAATATGATTTTTAAATGCTTAAAATGGGATTGAAACTACAATTGGTTATTATATTTATATTAAACAGTATATCCATTCATTTGATGCATTTATTGTTTTCAAACTGAATCTGTGATGAGTAGAGTAGAGAGATCCAATAACTTTGCGGGTCATGTTATATGGTTTAAATAGTGCTTTTTTGTGTCCTAATAGATCTAACCATTCTAAACTTAGCCCAATTATGATTAATTTCCCTTACAATTCGCCCCTCCAACATGATCGATTCATTTTACCCTTCATATACTTGATATTTAATTTGGGAACGCAAAAGAAAACTCAAAATGGTGTTTGTTATGATCCGCCTCGTGTTAAAAATATACTCTTTTATATTTATTTTGCAACTCCACGAGAAATTAAGAAGGTTGGACTAAAGTAAGTGCAAATTCTAGATTCAATATTGGTCTCCACTGACATTTGAATCCACAACCTATTGATTATTGAATTTTTCACATATCGTTAGAATTATCGTTGTTGATTCAATTAAATATAGTTACGACTAAAATACAATTTCACCCATGTCCAATTATAAAAAGGGTGGCCGGTGTAAATACTTAAATTGTCATAATTACATGCTCCAAAGTCCAAATGAGTTTCCGTAATCCAATTGCTAAGTATTGGGTTCACCGTTGTGTTTCATTTAAAAATAGTATAATAGTACACAAAATGTATTCTTAGAGTTTACTATATATGAGCATTTTTGACCCGCGCGTTGCGGCGGAACGATAATATATGCCGCATGTGATGTCTATATTAATATACAATTTAAGAATCAACGTATTAAGACACACTGTTTCGTATATAGTTAAATTTAAACATTCATATATAGTAGTAGAAGATATACATGTTTTAGTTATATTGAACTTCTTTTAACTTTCATATATCCAAATAAGATATTGTGGGTTTATATCCCTTTCATTCTAGTACTTGTTCAGATATATTGGTTTCTCCTGAACCCATGTTTTTACTTATATCTAATCTAAATAAATCTATGATCATAGAAAAAAATGACAACATATTTACTACTTAAGTGTGTGTAAATTTATATAAAGATGTATACATCTAAGTTTATAACCACATAACTGATTTTTTGTTTTGTTTTTGTATTGATAGAGATATATGTTTATGACATTATTATAGATTTGATATTGTTAAAAAACTAACTAAATAGAAAAATAATTTTTACAGTATTAACAAAATGTATCGCATTATTGTTGTTGTTGTTGAAGATGATGCTGGTAAAATTAATATTGTTACAACAACAATAACAATACTGATAATAATAACACGATAATATTGTTGTTTTGAAAAACTCTATTTAAAGTGTTATATGGTTTAATGTGCAAGGCTATATCTATATATCAAAGGAGTGTTTCATAACTTGAGAAAATAAAAGTTGACAATTTAATTATTGCATTAAAAAAGTATAAAGTTGAAATCAAACTTCGAAATAAAGACCACTTGCTTGTACAATATTGAGTTAAGAATTTCACTAACTGCAATTTATTGAGTTTATTTTGCATTCAGTTAGTATATAAGAAAATATATTATAACATTATCCATATTACCATTGTTGGAATGGTCATTTACCACTTGGTAAACACAGAGGATTGGAATCTCAATCATCCCCCATTAGTTGATACTTCAAGGAGGTTTTACCCGAAAAGAAAAAAAATAGGTTCACATAAGAAGGAATGTCTTGTTTCATGTAAGATAACACGTAGAGTATAATAATAATAGTAATAATAATAACAGTAATAATAATAATAATAATACTAATAATAAGATTTATTCATACTCCAGCAAGTTTCAACTTTCTCCATTTTTTATGATGCAGTTTATTGTCTTAAAAGATAAGCGTATATCAAAACTTAAATGATACCTAAAACTTTAAAATGAAGTAATGCGAGTAATGTAGTTTTGGATTGAAAATAACCATTTATTCTAAACGAATTTGTAAGTTTAAATTATTATATGTTAGTTCTATCTTAAATTTGACAAGGTGACTTATTGTAAAAGCTAAAGTCTTTAAATCTTTTGATAAGCATAACAATTAGGTAACCATCTTTTATTGTAAATCAATAAAGGGAAGTTGTTCAATAAATATAAGTTCGAATTAAATTAGATCGACTAAGTCGTTTTTTTAATTAATGTGTATTAATTCTTATTTAAATTGACATAACATTTATTCAAGAAGCTAAAGTATTTATAAATACAATAGTAAACATATTAATCTTTTAATTAATTTCTATTAATTGAAATATCTATTTATAATATATATATATATATATATTGCTAAGAGGTAAAATAATTATTCATGAATAGTTATTTAACTCCTAGTAAATATTAGGCTTTTCAATGTGTCGTTAGCGTTTAATGTTAAATACCATTAACTAATTTACACAAAGGTTGAACTCATTTACACCAACCTTTGTAATTATTATATTGAACAAATATGTAGAATTGTACACCAAATATAATCATACACGCTAGAACATATATCTCATGTTTTATTAAATAAAGATGTAAACGCTTTTACGTTTATCATCTTAATTTTTCATACAAGAACACATGTATACATTTTTTTAAATGGCCTTACCTTAAAATTATTCCTGAAAACTAAAAAGAAGGTAAACATGCTCAATTTCTTTTCACAAACCTACCCTGCACATCAACACACAAGAAGATACAGCTTATGTATTAAAATGAGATTGATAACATGAATCCTTTAACCAAATCTCGAAACATTAAGTATTACTACCTTTATACGAGGGCGTTTCTCGGCATTGAGCTTTCTTACTTCATAACGAATGGTTTTAGCAAATAAACGATTACGTCTTTTCTCCTTGTACCTTTGAACACTTGCTTCTCTATTATGAGTCGTTGCACTCGATCCCATTGCTTGTAAGCCATCATCTCCTTCACATACGCCAATGTTTTCCGTATGTGTCATTTCTGGAACCATCCACGACCCTCCATTGTCTCGCTCGTCATGTGTTAGGCCCTACATATATCGTAATGAATAGGAGAAATTAAACTCGACACTGAATGTATATCAAATCGCGAAAATAAAAACTTCTAAGTAACTACCTAGAAAGTGTAGATATCCTTATAGCATGTTTTTGTTATAACTTTACAAATATGGTAACTCAGAAAATACTACCAACGTACCAAGTTAACTTTCCTAATTTATTTTTTTCCCAACTCGGTAGGTCAATTTGAGCAAACTTAATTGTTTTTGAAGTTGTACGGTACAAATGCGTAAAGCGGTAAAGTGGTAGCAGACGTGGGTCAGAGACTCAGAGGTCATCAATAGCTTGTTTAAAGTTGACCCCTTTCCAGACCTCAAATTTGTAAATTTGTCGAGTCGATACATTTGGACACCAACTTAACAGTAGGCTTTTAACATGTAGATGACTAGACTGCAATGTTTTTGGACTGGTTTTTGGCCTTTTCATAACTTTAATGTCTAATTAACCTATTGATTTGCACTACAAATGTCAACTGAATAATATCACCGACAACCCAATATTCACATATAAGTTTATCCACTTGAACAATATATTTACATGTTCATAGCATACATTATGAATGGAAAGATACATATGTGAGTTAATGTGTACCTCATATTCTTTATCCATTAAACACTAAATCGGATCTTATAGTATACAATATGATAAAGTATATTTAATGGTGGATGTTCAAATTGTTACCCAGTAAATATGTGTGTGCGCCAATCTGTGACACCGACAAAGCACGTACATGACTATTATGCTAATGTTTATTTTTTTATAACATACTTTTGCTATACAAAGAAATTCAACCTTTTTTGGTCTAATTATTTAATAAAATACGGAGTATAGTAGTCATCAAATAGCCTTCAACCTTAATTTACTTTCATGTCGGAAAGTAAATGCTTAATAATTTGATTTTATGTCTAGTCAAAGGAAGAAAGAGCAACCAAATTCTAGCATGATCTAGATGAGGTACAATAATAATTCATTTAGTAACATATACGACAGTGACGTACATCCACTATAATTTACTTATAGCAAGTAAAAAAGATTAGACGTATAAAATTAAAAATAAATAGTATTGTTTTATGACGTGTAGCTATGCAAATTTAAGGGAAATGATATTTCACTCACATTGATAGAAGAAGGTAAAAAGAAATCATCTTTAACAAGTTCGGGTACGGTTTGTGGAGTATCCGGGTCCGAATTATTACGAATATAAAGTGGACCTTTATTAACCCAAGACTTCATAATCTTTTCATAATCAAGCTTTAATACCAATTTACTCCTATTATTATCATGATCATCAAAATTGTGATGATGATAACATGATGTTGTTGATGATGACGATGATGACATCCCTCTAATCACATTTTTTCTCTCCACAACTTCCGAATAGCAAACCCATTTTTCATGATCATGATCATTTTTATAATTTTTTCTCTTCATTGCCGTCCGCACAAGCTTAACTTCTTCATCGGCATAATTAACCGATGACGGAGAAGGTATGTCTGAATTGTCATCATCATCGGAGCATAAGATTCCGGTGAGTGTAGTGGCATCATCACATGATGAAAATATACAAGACATGTCTAATTTATCTTGTTCCATTAAGTTTTCAGGGTGTAATGGAAAAAGATTTATAAGTTGTTTGTTATGATCATTGGTTGTTTGCATTGGTGGTTTTGGTGTTTTGGCAATGAGATGAAGCTTGAGACTTAAGAATTTTTGTTTACGATTTTTGGTTCTTTTTTTAAAAGATGAGGGTTTAGTTTTAGGTTTAGATTTGGATTGTTTTGTGATCATAGTAGAAATTGGGAAAAAGGGTTGTGTTTTTTTTTGTTTATTTATTATGTGCGGGGATTGGATTATGTTTTAGTAGTTTAGTGAAGAGGGTGTTTTTTGTATGGATTGCAAAAAGGGAGATGTGGGGTGATTTCATTGGATATTATTGAGATTGCATTTGGATGCTATAGATAAGAGTAGATGGGGTGGGGTGAGAGATCACATAAATACATAACACCCCTATCGCTTTTTAGTGATTATGAACCTTTTGGTCACCTTTTCGTGACTTACATGTGGTAACACGGAATATTCTTTATATATATATATACATATATATATATATATATATGATTTATTGATTCGTGATACGTTTAATTTTTATATTTTTATATTGTGTGAAGTAAATTTTGAAATTTTTTATTGTATGAAATAAAATTTAAAAATATTCTATTGTATGTTTGACTTGCCTTTTTTGGTCTAGACAAAAAAAAGAACTTTTCTTTTTTGGAATGGTAAAAAACGAAAATATTACATACAATAGAGAAGTTTAGAAGGTTTACCTCATACAATAGAAAACTTCAAATTTAATCACATACAATATGAAAACGTGAATGTTAAATGTATCACGGATCAATAAACTCATATATATATATATATATGTTATATGTAAATATATCACGGAAATTTTGTTATTGATCTCTTTGTAAAAACATCACAAGAGAAAACTGTGCCTTTCAAACTATGGTTAGTTACATTAAATATGGTTCATGTTTCATTAAAATCAGTGGAGTGTATCCGGCTATCCGCAAGCGTAGTATCTACCAGCGCACAAGGTTACCGCTTTTTGAGAGCCTCCAATTTATAAAACGCTAAGGTTAATGTGTACATGTTTCATCAATAGCATGTCATATTTAAGTTATTAGAATTGAGAAATAAAATAATAATATATTATTTTCTTACTTCATTTTCTTCAACAAATTTAAGTTATTATAATTATGATGATAATTCCCGACATAACCAGAATCGACACAAAATAAACAGATCAAGATTAGGATATCAACTCATCGACATGTTAAAATTGCTAACTCGTTTGAAATTTATTAAGGTATATCGTTATAGACTATCACTGAACAAAATACATTAAACTAGATTAGTCGGAATCCCGCGCAATGCGACAGTTATAAAACATAAAGCCTTATACCTAAATGTTTTATAAGGATTTAAGATTTGTGTCTTATGGCATATGATTATAGACTATTGTTGACTGAAAATTAGCTATTGTTTATTGTGCTGACTTTTTCTCTCTGTGCTAATGCTATCTAACCCTTTCCCCCCTTCTTTTTTTAGAAAAGTTAACGAGAACCCCACAATAAGTTACTCGCCAAATTACATCATAATCACTATAAATTAGAGACAACACCACCACCATTAAACTTGTAATCGTCTTCCAAACCTACGATAACGAATTTCACCATAAACGGACCACAGAAGCGCCGCTACGCGCCACCCAGACCCACCTTGTTGGAAACTGAATTTTCGGCCACCTCTTTGAATTTTCAGGCCAGATACCGACTAGTGAATGTATACCTCCACCGGCATTGAATCTGTTGTGAATTTTTGGAGCAATATGAGCTTTTCTCTCGACTTTGGTCGTCACCGCCACTCGTTTCCTAGTTACCATCACCATTGACCAGTTATTTTACAATAGAGTATCATTTTTTGCTCCTTTTAATATCCGTTTAAGCTTACTCAAATTATATTTACTCTCTAAAATTTTACCAAACTTTTTACTTTAAATTCTAGCAATATTCTGTAAATTTAAATATCGACTATATTGTTACGATTTATTAATTTTTAGTATTAGTAGATAGATTACACTTGTTAATTTTTATTGTGTTATTATTTGTTTGTTTGTTGCCTACTTGTTAGTAGATTAACTTTTGCATTTTTCCCGCTTTCTTGTACTAATACTCCACGATTTAGGTTACGATAAAAGCATAAAATAACGGTTACTTGAGGTCATGTTCTTCTAGCTTAAGGCTCAATCCTGAGTCTGTTTTTTAAGAGAAGAGAAGAGAAAAAAATAGGCTAGCTAAAATCTTGATCAGTGGATATATAACCGAAGTAGGCTAGCTAAAATCACATAAAATTCAATATAAAAAATAAAATTAAGCATTCATCAGAGAAATAAAATTGTAAAAAAGAAAAATAAGTATAAAGCGATATGTGAAAAAGAATCATCAGACATCCGAAAACCTTCATGGTTCATCTATAGATAACTTTGGATGACAGATACATGACAACTAACAATATACATGACACTAATGATATAACTAACATCGTTGATATTAATTATAAGATAGTAGTTTGAGGAAATTCTACAAACCAAAACCATATATATTCGTAGATATTAATCACAGATTGAGGGGGTAAAACAAAACTCACGATTGAATTGAAATAAGAAGAAACCATGCCTAGAATTGAAGTTGCAATACGTCGGCTGAGATATGTATTCAATTGCAATTACGATATAAAAACACGTAAAGGAGTTATGTACGTATCCGATTTGAAATACTTTGTGAAGGATAATTGCATGATTTTATTTTTGGTGAAAGATGTGTATATGATTTTCTAAAGTTATTATAAATATTATATTAATTGATATATAGTTATTAATTGATAATTGATTAATTATTATTGTAGTTAGCTAATGCTCCGTACGGAAAATCCTAATTCCTATGGGCTATCCAACCAATATATATTGTTGATTAACATCTATTGTATTAATTAAGTAATATAAAGAGAGAAGAATGTTTCGTTAATATATATGTACCTTTCATCTTAATCTTAAATAGTTTATTTGTTTAAAATTATAGAAAATAGTTTACGATTTCGCCTACGTGATAGGATCTAAAAAGAAAGAAATTTTAAGGGAGAAAAGAGAGAAAGATATATTTAAAACTATGATTAAGAAAAAACAACTATGATTCAATAAAAAATAAATATAATTTAAAACTGAATCAAAGAGGTATTTTACTGAATCGAAGGGTTAAAAAACCTTTCTCCCCTTTCTCCACCAAATTTTCTTTTTCCCTTGAACCCACTCCTAAATATATATTCATATCTTAATGTTATAAACAAATATTCCTATGAGGTATCGCCTATGAGTAAGTAGAAATGAAATCAAATTTAGTTCAATGGCTGTTCTTTCATTTGTGGTTTTATTTGTGCATAGTTATAATTTATTTAAGATGGTCATTCTTTTAGTCCATCAAACTAACTACTCATTTTCATTCAGATAAACAAAAAACACCTGCAACCTTTTCTCTTAAACAAAGATGTTTTCTCTAATTAACTAGTTAGCGAGAAGCTAAAAATTACAATGCGTAGCGAATGGTAATGAAAAACGCCCAATAATAATGCAAGAATATATTTCATTGTATATATTATGTTAATAGTCTAAACTAGGCCCATTGATGTATATACAGTCTTAGTATTTGGGTTAAGCCCATCATTTGTTATCTTTTATAGTTATGCTGTCAGTGTCAGATAATCAATAGTGATCTCAGTATAACGGTATAACGGTATAGAGCCTAATTAAGTTTCCTACAGTAAATATGGAGCTTGATTGCCTAAGTCAATTAAGTGTGTTTGTTATTAAATTAATAACAAGATATATGTTTTAAATTATTAAATTTTAAGAATGTTAAATTTTCATATTAAGTTATGACGTTTTCAAAATATCTAACATAACTGTCATTTCAATCGCCTTGTGTAGAGGGTTAAATTGGTGACTCTTAATTATTTAGCAGGTTATTCGGCATATAAAACAAACAATAATTATGTATGTATAACTTATTCGGAACATACATTATACAGTCACACTGACACATTATTGATACCCAACATAACGAGAAGAAAACAAATAAACATGTCCTTAGTCTAACCTATATCAGCATAAAATACAACGAAATGTATATAAACCGAAATCGTAAAAATGGCTACTTTTGGCTTTGTATGTGTCAAGTTCTGTGATTGTAGGGTCAGTTTGGATTCAAAATTTAATCATGCAAATCAATATATAATTGGATAGTGTTGAAACGAAATTCTTACATTAGAATATTAATTAAAATTACGGAACATCGACGAAAACTATGTTTTCAATCTCACTTGAAATATGATGATCAACAATTAGTTTGTAATTCACAAGAAAGGTTGTTTCCACGCGAAGCCCTTACCCATGATTTTTGAACCTGATGCGACTCTTTTCCAAAGAACACATCTCAAGCAATGTTCCGTTGTTTAGTGCGAACCGCAGAGTGTTTGATCTTTTTGGACAACTAAGTTACGAAGTGGATTATTGGTTCACATTTTGAATACATAATTATGTTTGAAAACTCGTTAGTAAACTATATTATTTTTATTCACAAAATTGAGGTAAATATGAAGACTAAATTGACGAAAAAACGAAGGCCAAAAAATAAATGAACAAAATGCGAATTGGTGTAGGATACATTCACATTATATGAAATTTTTGTGGCATATTTCTTCTTTTACATGATGTTTGATATGATTAAACAATAACATGAAAACAACACAATAAAGGAGAAGGCAAGAGGAAATATTGAACAGAGCTCACCAGCAATGGCATTTGATGTTAACAGATATAGTGGGGGCCCTCAAGTACATCAGCAACATATATAATAAGAATGCATGCCAAAATCAAATCCCAAAAAACACACATTCAAACCTACATGTGTTTTCTTTTATGTTAACCTTCAAATTCAATTCCATCGATCAAATTCTCATCTTTTTTATAATCTAGAAAAATAAGTAACTGACAATAGCTATCGCACCTGTCGCCGCGGAGCATTTCAAGCCTGCTCCGGACGATGGTGCATCAGCTGGTGCCGGGTCAGATGCGGGAGCATATGATGTGGGACCCGCAGAGCCCGACGATGGAGCTGGTGGGGACGATCCCTTCTCCGATGGTGAGGATGGCGATAATGGTGCGTGGCCAGATTTGGAAGACTTTGGTGTAGCGGCTGGTGCTTTTGTTGATTTTGTTGGTGGTGCAGCTTTCGGTGACGCTTTTGGAGCTGCTTTCGGTGCGGCTTTAGGAGATGGGTGCTTGGCTGATTTAGGTGCAGCGGCAGGGGAAGTAGTAGGGGCGGCGGCAGAAGCAATGCCGATGAGGGCGATGGTAATTAGTGCAAGAACAACCAATTGGCGTGTCATTTTTGTTATTTCAAAAAATGGGAAAAACAAATTGGTTTTATTATATGTTTATGTTGATATATTCAAAAGAACTGGAGTAGTATTATTTTAACTGTTTATTTTCAAGAATGATGGTTATGAAAGGTCGTAGTGAAATGTGTTTAAATAGTTGTTGTTTACACCTGAGATGGTGGAGATTGGTGGAAGAGCTACTTTTTATCACTAGTAACAGAAAACAGTGATATGTGAGAAGTAGATGTAAAATAGCCACAAATTCAGCAAGCCTAAGTGGTTTTTTCAGTTTTGATTACATCTTGAGTTTGACCCATGGCATTCTTCTCTCTATCTTATTTATGTTACATATCATTTTAATTTCATAAAAGTTCGAAATACATGAGTTTTTTAAGAAACGAACTCGTTTATAGTATAATAATAATAATAATAACAACAGCAACATATGTAATAGTAGCAATTATTTTTGTTTTTTACGAAGAGAAGGAAGTTAAGACATTTGAAAAGTAAAAGATATTATGGTATTCGTACAATGCAACAATACTGTATATATAAAAACTTTTAATTTATAGTGGTGAATAATAATAGAACTTGGTTTACACTTACTTTTGAAAATAACATATCGTATTGAAATGATAAAGCAACGTTGAAACATTGGTTGAAGTTATGATGAACATGAACACTTACAAAGACATATCATCTCAATATATAGATACATTATAAATACATAGATTACATGTTGCAGTGAAAAATGTTTAACTTTTAATGACAAAAATATTTATAAATGTAGCTGAAGAAAGTACATCAAAAAATTCACAAAATCTAAACACTGATGAACAAATTGATTTTGCATTGTCGATAAGGAAATCATTACAATTACAAGAGTAATAAGAGACGGTAAAATTTGCGGATAATGGAGATAGTGAAATAATATACAAATAAATGATCTCGAATAAGGCACATTTAGAATCCAGAAACTGATTAGAGTAAATTAAGATATATCTTCATATGTAGCTTGTAATTCCATATAGCAGGAGTTCTCTGTACCCTAATCATTATGCAATAATTCTCAATATACCATGTTTAATGTGTATAGACACTTGCACCATCAAACTTTTTTAATAGGTTTCGCTGATACATTTGTGTTATCATGTGATATTCAAATTTATACCTATACATACGATCAACGATAACACGTTTTTGTATATGTATAATGAATAGATTGCTTATTTATTACGTAACAAAATTACATATTATACAATAGTTGAACTTGAAATCTTAAAGAAAATAGATTGGCGGATTTAAATTCTAAGAGACGTATAACATAAACAGGACGCAAATAGGCCGGTAACATTGATTTTAAGCATTTTCTAATATCATTATTGTACAGTTTAAAACACCTTTCAGTACAATCAGCCGTGAGGCAATCGTAGGTCCATAACTACTTGCTTGCAATTAGCTC
The DNA here is from genome assembly GCA_963921325.1 of Logfia minima. Classification (NCBI taxonomy): domain Eukaryota; kingdom Viridiplantae; phylum Streptophyta; class Magnoliopsida; order Asterales; family Asteraceae; genus Logfia; species Logfia minima. Next base: position 27,873,420 of record OY992768.1, read on the forward strand.
TGATATGTTAGCACCTAATGGCATGTTCTTCTCATACGCGAGTATTCATATATGAAACTACCAAAATATAACATAACTCATTAAAAGGTATAAGTTGAAAATGTTAGTTATAAAGTTCTACTAAAATGAGATTTACCAATGACATACAAAGTAGGATGAACCGAAGATGTGTTGATGTCTTCACCAATGCCATAACCATATTCAGAAAACTAAAACTAGTGATACGTCATTTTTATTAGCGAATTACATAAAATGGTGTGTTGGTGATTTATCACCAATATGATTTAAGTGTAATGGGATTAAACTTATTGACCAATATGATCTAAACGAATACTAGACAAGTTTGGTGGTGCGGGGTGCACACTTGTTTTAATTCGTTTGGGTCCGACGGGGGTCCGGAGGCAGCGCCCCCGGTAGCGGGGTCCAAGGGGCGGCAGCCCCTGGTGGGGTCCAAGGGGCAAAGCCCCTGGCTGAGGTCGAGCTGAAAGTGAATCACGACTTTCAGTATCATCCAAGTATTTGATAATTCCGAACTCTAACATGGTGGTGGTTTTTCTTATTAGCCTATGTATAGTGTGGCTTTCACAATTTCTTTTGTTAAAAGCAATAAAATATGTTATCTTCTATTTTCTTTTTAATGCTAAAAATAGTCACTTTTGTTTAAGGAAATATTATTTTAATTAAAATAGAATATATGAATTGCTCAAGACATTAATAAACATACAAAATAGACAAAAACAATGTAGTAGACTTCAATCTCGAATTTTATCACTCGATTCAAGTTCATTTTATAGACAAAAACTTAAAAGTAGAGTTTAAGTATTCCGCATATGAACGACATGTTAGTTTGGGGTGTATTTTAATGATTAAAGAGTAAAGTAAATTAAGAATAAAATTGGTTAAATGAAAAGCAGCCGAGAATGTTCTCTTACACATCTAAAATTGCTAAATCGAAAATTATACGACTACTATAACTCTATAAGACTGTTGCGTGACTAGTAACTGATGAAGCCTAATTGGGCTTAGTATGCCCAAAAAGAACACTGTTTCGGGCCAGGGTTATGAGCAATTCCGGGCTTAGCATGCTCTCTCTATCTTACATTTGTCAGATTTCTCTTAACATACAAATTAGTGAATGAGTATAAAAACCAACATCTTTTGTTTTTTTATATAATATTTTTAAGATTATGTTTACCAAGATATACGGTTACTGATTATGTCATGAATTCCTTGAAGAAAATAGTCTAAAATAAGATATCCAAATGTAAACCATCAGAATCTTCCTCATTTCATGTAATAGTGTATATCAAATAGATAGTGACATATCCCATACAACATCAAACCAAGCATAGATTCAACATTTGTAGTTTAAATATTAGTACTAAATTGAAAATGAAAACTACCCATTTAATTTCGTAGTCTATCTATCCGATCAACGCTCTTTCTACCTCTTTCTAACTGTTGAAGATCGACGCTTTTTCTTGACTTTTCGACCACATCTACACTTCGTCTTGACCTCTCCATTTGATCAAATGACATCCTCATCTTTTCTAGCTTTTCGACTTTCATTTGTTTTTCAGTGCTTTTTCTCGGTTTTTCTCTTCTATCAGTGCTCTTTCTTGATGCTTCAAATACATCGGTGCTCCTCCTTGGTGGTTCATAATGGTGGTCGGTACTTCTCCTTGAACTGCTGTGCCTGTGTGATGGTGATTTCTCGACTGTTGATATGAACTTCTTTAGATGCCTTATGTACTCTGGATAGAGTTCTAAATCACAATGGTTCCCCCCTTTGATCCAAAGTGGTTCGTGTTTCTCTTTGCAAAGTTCCCAGAGTTGCTTCCCGTGACTAAAATCAACGACTTCATCTGCAGTGCCCTGCACAATAGTCTAAACATTGAAATTTTTTTTTTTTTGCAATAAAACTTATCATCGTATGTAACTAATGGTATGGAATCCAAGGAATAATATTATGACAATTTGAAACTACGTGGGTTACATTTGATTGATAAAGGGCCAAATGGATAAAACTAACAAATAGAGTTATAAAACAAACATTTCGCACAACTTAAAAGTCGCCCTAAACAAATTCACGATCTTGGTAATGATTTCAAGAGGATCCAGAAATAGGACAAGAAGTTTTGACGGGTCCACCCAATCTGAGCTAAACATATAAATTTACCTACACTCTTATTTAAATTACCTATTAGTTACATCATTAAGTTTCTTTAAGAATCTTCTTTAATTTCTAATCATTACAAAGAGGAAGGTGGCAATCATTTAGAAATTAGTTGAGATATTAAATCAGGCCATAACATAAGAACAGAACATGGAGGAGGTAGGGGCCATCAACTACAAAACTCCAAAGACCAAATAATGGCAGTCAGTATGATATAAAGCATAAATAATCATAAACCATCAATAGACAAAGATAAGGATTTTAGAAAGGGTCCATTTATGTGACTCTAGAATCTTTCAATACAATATTTGCTTGCAACAAATTTATATCCATATATAAGTGACAAATTAAAACTCATCCTACTAATTTCTAACCAATAATGCAAGAAATACAAGATGGGTCCAACAGAATTTGCAGACTTACATGAATGATAAGAACTGGACAATCGATGAGTGGGATTTTATCGATATTCTGCAAAACAAGGCAAAAAAAAGAGATTTAATTTGGGATATTTGTGCAGAGGGATAACATCCGTGCAGTTTATATCTACTTAACACTACTTATTTTAGGCGCTGTTAGATGTACGTGGTTTTCATAAGAAAATTTAGAATTTTAGTCCTTTGAGGGTTTTAAATTTACGCAGTCCTTCATTTTACCTAACAGCACGTAAAGTTATATTCTGTTAGCTGCACGTAACATTTTCCCATTGAGAATACAAAGTGAAACATGTAATAGTACCTTGTAGATGTCGAACCAATATGTACGTTTAACAGGATACATGACTCTTAATCCAGAGAGTATAGGACTATGAAGAACAACAGCTCTTAAACGAGGAAGACGAACTGCTAAATCCAAAGTAGGCCCACTTCCAACGGATTGACCATACAATACGATATCTTCCTGTTTAGTTCCATAACTCTCGTCAAGACACTTATAAACCGCTTCCATATCTGCATACGTATTATTCTCACTTGGCTGCACCGCACCAAATATATGCATTAGCTTGTAGATCGATGACTACTTAATTATGACCACTGAAAAGAGTTTCTTGAATGTGCATTTTGAAACTAGTTACAACAATTTGAATAGTCAAAATTTCAAACCAGAATCAGTTGATTGATAAATTTAGCTGTAATTCAGTAGGAAAATGATCCACATTAATGAATTTTTTAAGGGAAGCAGAACACTGATTTTTGCCAGTATATTCGACGAGTATTTTATTAAAACCTATTTTTACTTAATACTGAAAAAAATTTGTTTGTAAAATCTATCAATAAATATAACAGGTAATTCCCTGTTTTCTTAAAAAAATTAGAAAATTCCGGTGTTCTCTATATATTTGCTAACCTTTCCTGAGGATTGTCCATAACCAGAATAGTCATAACTGCATAAAATTTTGAAAAATAAAAATAAAATAATTAATATTGAAGTGTTGATGGGTTGATGGTAAAATGTAACTATAACTAGAATAAAAAATCTATATGATCTAGAATTAATTAAAGTTGAGAAAACAGTAACTTAATTATATTACTTACCCCATGAGATTGACACGTAAGCGAATACTAAGTTCGATGAAGAGCTCATACATTTGACCCAAATCTGCAGCATTACCATGAGAATATAAAACAGTTGAAGTAGCCATTGGGTGTCTTACATAAACAGCAGCGATCTCCGAACCTCTTCGAGTTGTTAGTTTAAGGATTTCGACATTTTCGCGGTGAGGGAATGGTGTGATAAGTAACAAACCAGTAAGATCATCTTTTACTAGCTTGTAGGATGGTGGATTTGGCGGGAAGAATGCAAATTTTGCAGCCATTGATGACGTCATCCCACCCATAACGTATGTATGTGTTTGCGTAACTAGTTAGAGTGTGAATGAATGATGGAATTAGTGGCAGAGAGTGTAATCCCCAGAAAACATTGGAGGAGAGAAAGAAATAAAAAGGTGATTAATAAAATATTGTTGTTTAACTTTTGTTGATTGAGGAATTTTGGTGAAAGGAGGATGAGAAATTTGAGTTGGGCGGCTGTTGGGATGGGGGGCAATGGGCATGAAAAGAGGGTGGGGTGGGGCACCCTGCGTGCACATGGATGCTAATGTTATCACTTTCTTTTGGTATTAAAGATTTTGAATTAAATAGTACTCTTTGATGAATCATAAATTTGAATTCACTCTCCCTCCGTGGCTCACTTTTTACTCCAGTTTCAATGTGGAGACTATATGCAAAAAGTAGATTGAAGGTTGGTTTTAAATATCATCCATGTGATAGTGTGAATACGACACGGTTGTGGTGGGTTGAATTTATGTGAAAATAGCTTGTAACATGTGGTGTGTGAACACTAAAATATCATTTTACTTAGTTTTAAGGTCAACCATCTATCGCCTAGCTTTGTAATCTCAAATCAAACGTAGACATTTGAGATGTCGGATTTTATAGTAAGTCATTACCTTAGCAAACACAACGAGTTCGGGGTGACAAGCTAGCCAGCAAATCCTAGAACTCTACGGTCAGTTCAAAAATGGAAAATATTATGGGCGTGGTAGATTGGATGTTACATCTCAATTGATTACGGAGGGATGTACTTCTGGGAAATGGTCAATTTCTTGTTATTGGCGAAAAATATTATTGGGAGGATTTTGAGTTGAACATTACTCTCCATATCTTGTCCTTTGCATCAGAGTGTATAGATAGGTTGGCACTGACGGTAAAAGTTGTTGCGAAATTGTTTAATATGCCTCGTAGGGTATATATTAAAAAGTCAAATCCTAAGTGACCCGAATAAGATGGTAATAAAAATCAAATAGATAATTTATTAATATTCTAGCATATGGTCGTTGTGGGTTCAAGTCGTATGATCGAAACAAATATACATATTTGTGAATCAAATGTATATATTCATGACAATAGTTCGTGTTAGTATTTGTCTTTTCAAAAAAGAAAAAGAAAATTGTATCACTATTTAAGAAGTCCAAACACATAAAAGCAAATATAAGAAGTTATAAATATTAAATTAACTTAAATAAACTAGTCTATTGATAATTATTAAAAAAGATCCCTTTTTCTATGTAATACAAACTTACAAAGACGTGCACTTGTGTAGCAAAGAAGAAATTTATCATTATACAAGCAAAAAGAAAGAATGCATCATGATTTAATTCACATTCCTTTGATGATGTGTCATATTCTCTCTTTTCTTTATGGTTCAATTTGATAGCTAGTATTCACTTTGTTGAAAACTTGTAGCACAAACCGTTAAACATAAGTAAAATTCAAATGATATGATGGAGCGTGAGACCTTGTTTTCATGGTAGTGTAAAAGTAGATATAGGCATGAAAAGCCATAATAAGTATAGCTAATAAATATTGGATTAATTTTGACTTCTATGAGTCTATCCTGTTTGTCATTGCACCATATACACGCAAACTTGGCACCCTTTTCTATTTTTTCTTGGAAAGTTTGATAGTTTAAAGTTTTAAAATTGTTGTTTTAATGCATTCCTTGAGAAAATGTTACGATTATGTATGATACAATTTTATCCAACATTCATGTGTAGCCATGTGATAATTACATTATATTATAGGTCGCGGTGCCAATGGGGTGTGACAGTGTGTGCTCACCCTCGTTGTGAGGCACACAATGTACATCACCATAGGCACATGTGAGTGGCATTGGTGTGGTTTGGGTCGTCATGCAAACAACTTACTGTTTTCATCTCTTTTTCGTCTAAAAGTGTTAAAATAAATTAGAATTGTAGGTTCTTGTTGGTAAGTGGTAGATAAGTTATCATATGGACTTATGGAGAATTTTTGTGTATTTCAGTTGTGAGTAAATAGAGGTGATATGGCACTGAGGTGAAAGCAACAATTCAAGTGATGTGTATTACCGAAGGGAGTGCTCTCATATGGTAAAATGGGATGAATTTCACTATCCAATTGTTGCAATTAGAAGAAAAAAGCTGGGTCATTGTTAAATTGGTTAAAGTGATGTTCCCTCAGTACTAAACACAAGGCATATACGAGACCTAAATGATGGTCCTTTTCTTCCAAAAGCAAAATGGTTAATCCCCAAAAGACTATTTATAAACTATAAAGTGAATGTGCCTCCCATGTGCAATCAACCTAATGCACTAAATATGTATAGTAGTTGATTATACTAATTTACTACTACTGCTGCTACCATAACCTTGTAGCATAGGCCCTCTTAAAAAACAAAGTAGCGAATAATCGTTCAACTCGATCGTGCCTATTATGATTCAAGTAATCAAATGTATGCGCCACATTTACCGTTGCATTTCAATAACTAATAGTAAAGATCATAACCGAGTGAGAAAACAATGGTAGTGCAAAACTATCATGTAGTAATTGTTAGAGTATGATTCTAATTTTCTAAATGGCTGAGATTTGAAGATTTGCCTCATTTGGTAACAAGTTTATTTTGAAAGGAATTCATTTAACTAAGAGTTTGATTTGTAATCAAATTAGGAAAAGTGTAGTGAGTGATAAAGAGCGAGTCTATGAGTGTCGTCTTCCTCGGCCCGTGTAGTGAGTCTTCTGTGATTCAATAACGATGGGAGTGCGTTCTGTTATTGTAGTCTATTGTGGTTTGAGTATTTGTGAGCGTATTCAAGAATGTTGGAATGAGCCTCCATTTTTTAATATTCTTCATAATAGTGGAGTTTTAAGTGGTGTACGGGTCATGTGGTTTTTTTACTCTTCCTTGAGAGATTTTTCACGTAAAACGTTTGTGTGTCATGTTGTTTATGTTTTGTGCATTTAAATATTGACTTATACATAATTATGTGTGATTTGTTGTGCAGGTGATTTGATTCTAAGAAATGGTATCCGACCGGGGTTAATCCCAACAGTAATTTGTAATAAAGTAAGATGCACAGGGGAGTTGATAAGTAAAAAAGTGGGATCAACAAATTCAAGTTGTCAACTGATTTTTTATAGAGTAAAGTATGCTGATCGTACCATTATATACTTGCTCTGCATATGATATTTATGCATTGTGTCATATGTGGTGCTTTGTGTTCTAACTGTAGAGACATTACAACAAGAATCTAGCCTTCTCTCCTCATAATATATATACTTGAAAAATGGAGGGTTAGACAGATATGATACTTTCATGCAGAAAACATAATAACATCACAGCTAAAAAGCTAGAATCAAATATGGAAAAATTATCAAGCATCTGAGTTAATCTACCTTATCATGAACAAAACGTTAAATAAAGATGAAATTTCAATCATTCATTACATTATAATCTACCGTCCGTTAACATTCACCACGGGTGAGTTAACATCCACGAATGTTAGCTGGTGATCAATGTTAATTAACATTCATGAATGTCATTCATAAATGTTAACTCACCCGATGGTGAATGTTAACAGGCAGTCCAAATTTACTTCCACCTTCCCCCAAGATTACCCTTTCCATGTAGATCAGCTCCCTATATATATTATATATATATATATATATAATATTATATTTAAATAAATGTAATCACTTGTTCACAATATGTTTGTACCAAATTATATAAACATTACACGGACAATCCATAATGAAGACTTACTTTAAAATAACAATAAGAATAAATAAATTTTTAAATATATAATAGTTAGTTTAATACAGTATACATCTAGCTACAACATTATATAATTTTCCCTTTAATTATTTTCAACATAACTAGAATCAATTAAAAGTTAGAATCGGTAATAAATGATTGTCTGTAAATTATATTTGGATTATGTGTAGTTACGTACACATATGTAACGAGTAATTGAGTATAATAAGTTAGCATAAACTAAAAATTTCTTACTATAGAAATCCATTAATACTTAAAAAGAAAAATATAATTTTTATTTATAATAAATAATTAATAATTAATGAGAGTAACAATAACTCTTTTTCTGAACACAATAATAATAATATATAACCGTAAATGAACACATGGTTTCTTATTTGAGATTATTGGAACAGGAGTGTTGAATGCGTGTAATGTCTGAAATCTCAAGGGACATGAATATTGGACCAGATTCATTTCAGTTCTACGTTCGCGGTATATGGGAGCTTCTAGCTGGGATGATTTCATACCGTCTTCTGTAGAGACTTCCCGATTAGTTGGAGCAGGAAGTGGGAGTTTTGAAGGATAAAGAGTATAGAGCTGGTTTTAGTTCTTTGTTTAGTAATGCTACAGGGGATGGACTTTCGAGTTACGAAAAAGCACGACTGATGGCAATGCTACGCCAATGTGTCGTTGCTTTAAATCAGGAAGCTGATGAGGTCCACAAAATTGTTTCATAATGATTTTTGATAAATAATTGTTGAGATACCGCGTTTACTATGGTGGACTGGGAAATAAATTACCTTATTTAGGCTTATAATTGTATCTTGTACAAAATGTTGTTAATTATTTGATTGGATGTTTTAATGCTCGTAAATGTCTTTTGCTCAACTATTATATTACATCATTATGTACATAAATGTAAAAGAAGATGTTGGATCCTGTAATTTCGATGATTCGGTTAAGAGCTCTTATGGCACCCACACCTACAAAGAGTTGTGTGAGATATCAGGATGCAAATGGTAACAATGGGACTGAAAGTCGTGCAAGGAAGAGGCATAAGGTTTCAGTCGATAATGAACCTTTGAATATCAGTCATCTTAGCTGCAATCTCAGCGGGGAGGTATGTCGTTTCTAGAAATGTAAAATCATTTTGTTTTACATGTATTGCTACTTTATGAGGATTACTAATCAAATAGACAGAAAGAAAATTGAAATGCTGGATTGGTATATTAAGTGACTAAATTTTTACATTAGGTTTAGGCATTCACAGAATCATTTGTTTTTTACATTCTTGGCTGTTCTTAGAGAGTCAAATCATATTATGTACTATGGTCCTGTTATTTTAGTACATGAAGTATATGTACCTTTTGATTTAATATTGGCTGAATCAGAAGTTGAATTTATTGAACCGTTAAAATTATAATCTATGTGTAAGATTTTTTGAGTTATTGGCTTAGATGTACTGATTTTTCTTAAAATCTACAATCACCCTTTTTAAAGAGGGAAACATCTGAAGCTGTTTTGTTGGCAATGTGCTTTGGTTCTGTAGAATAATAGCAGCTCTGTTATAATTGGTCTTAATATAAGCACCTTTTTTCTCTCTATCTAACTTGTGTTCCTGATGATTATCATGGCTTGTTTGTGTAGAAGAATGGAAGCATATGGCTGAACCTTATAATTCATTAACCAGCTGTAATAATAGGGAATGTGTGAAGTCTATGCAGAAAGCAACACTGATGAATCCAAGGTAACTGAAGTCTATGTTCCTCATTAGATCCTCTGATATTCATTATTGTTAACGTTGATCTTCATTAATGTAGTCCGTGTGCGGTGATTGTTCAAAACAAGGCATGAATAATTCTTTTTTGGAATCATGTTCAAGAGAAGATATAAGAAATGGATAGGTAGACATTCTAACAACAAATTTACACTGATAATAATTTTCAATCTCGATGTCGGAAAAGGCATCATTGATCTAAAGTCATTTACTTACTAATTAACTAAAGACATGATAAATAGTGAACATGGTTGAGTCTGATGCATGTTTCCTATGCCTCCATTATTTCCGCTATGTGCATTAACTATTAGAAATTATTAATAAGATGAAAGTTATAGAAGTATTAGTATATACTATATAGTAAAAAATCTGTGTGCCATTGTTATCTAATCCTTTCCTCTAAAACTCTCCTTTCAGGTTAATAATGATTTGCAAATCCTTTTGGTAAACATTCTACTGAATTATCTGTGAGGGTACATATTATGAAGAATCAAAAGTTCTTATCTTTCAAGTTTGAGCATATACTGCTTTTGCTTGGGTTATGAAGTTTTGGCATCATCAATAACATTTACATTGTTGGCTAATTCGATGCTAAATGTTTTGTTTTCAGCTTGAACACATGAAGGATAAACTTGAAGAGCTTCTTGATATCATCATTCCCAGTTGCAGGTATATCCTCTACGATTGTATTAGTGGAAACTTTATATCCTCATTATCTCATCAATATTTACATGTAAATAGATGTTATTCTGGTTATAAGCTCGTTGCTGTCAAAAGATTAAAATGCTTCACTAACTTTAGTCCATAAAAATAGTTATTCTGGTTATAAGTTAGTGCCAAATGTTGAAGTCATCTCATACAATCGTGACTTTTTTTATTTTATTTTATTATTTTATCGAAGTTATGTTGCTCGTATGCCACTGTGTTCAATGGTTAAGATCTTGTAGTAGACCAAGTTAATCAATGCATTGCATAAGTTTTGTGGGTTGAAAGTGTTCTATTTCAAGGATCTAAATTGAGATTTTGTAAATTGATGAAAAGTTTGGTCAATTTGATCATTTTCATTCTGGATATAAGTTAGTGCCAAATGTTGAAGTCATCTCACACAATCGTGCGTCTTTTATCAAAATTATTCTGGTCATAATGTTCCTCTATACAATGGTCGAGATTTTGTATGCGATTTTGTATGCAATTTTGTGGGCTCAAAGTGTTCTATTTTAGGAATTTAAAATGAGATTTTGTATTTTAATGAAAAGTTTGGTCTATTTTTAAACGGGATAAGTGTTTGGGAATGCATCCAACTTGTATTCGATGTCTATTGTGTGTACCCAATTTAGGTTTGCTATTTTTAATGCATTCAACTTTCAAAAAGTGTATTTTAATGTATTTTGCTGATATGTCATCTGTGTAAGGTGCCACATGGCATACGTAGAGGTTGACACATCATCAAAAGTACTACATAACACATTAAAACAAATTTTTAGAAAGTTGGATCCACTAAAAATATCAAACGTAAGTTGGATACACACAATAGACATTAGGTACAAGTTGAATGCATTCCCAGACACTTATCCCATTCTTAAACTGGTGATACTGGGTCTTAAACCAAGGCCAATGACACTTGCAGAAAAGCATCAGCTATGGAGATTGATTGAAAAGCTCCCTCCAAAGAACCTGGATTGTGTTGTGGAAATCATACAACGGGGAAAGCTACCAGAAAAGCATTATAGTCATGATATTTCTGTCAAACTGCAAAATGAGGCAAGATAACATGTTTTCTATTTAGTCATACTTCAAATTTCGTTCTTTACTATGATGTTTACTCATATTATGTGCTTATTGAGTTTCATGACGATGTAACGCTCTGGAGAATCTACTTGTGTTGTGAAGCTTTTGTAGAGCGAAGTCTTACATGCAGAAACAAATTTTCAACAACCTAAATGCTAGAAGAGTTTTGTAATGATGATCTAACATGTTACTTTGACGATGTTATGCTCATAGTTATATATACAACGAAGGAAAGTTGTACATACAACAACGAAATATAATTCACATCTTTTAAAATAGCGCATTTTAGATCAAGATGTTAAGAAAATCAATGTTTAAACCTAAATTATGGATCTGATGAGTTAAAGTCTGAGTTTATGTAACTTAGTGAAAATATGCTAAGTGTTGGTTAGTCTGTATAATAGTGCTTAGTATGAGTCTCGAGGATATAGACTCAGACTAAGACAGTTTTAAGCAATAGTTTGTACATTATGCTCAGTTTGAGTCTATATGATGTCATACAGACTCAGATCAAGACAGACTAAAATGAAGATTGAAAAATACATACGCAAGCCATGCATACTCAGTAGAACTTGGAGATCAAGATTGAAAATGCAAAGATCTCTTATTAGTTAAGAGAATTCCAATTATGTTGTAATTAATCTTATTTCCATAAAACTCATATGGGTTAGGTAGAAACTCTATCAGTCGGAGATACGGTAAGATTGTATTTCCTAAACCATATTACTAGTATATATAGTTTCTATGCAATTCATAGAAACTAGACCTAATAGAGAAAATGACTGTTTTTTGTATCAATCGAATAAAATGTGTTTAGATTCGATAATTTGTGTGATTTATATTGTTCTTAATTCTGAAAAATTCAATATAACTTGAATTGTTATTAACTTGATATTAAACGTTGAAATATGAGTTTGTATTGATTAATTCTTTTTGCTTAATTAATAACATGTTAACTAGTTTTTTGGGTTAATACTTTAAGATCCAACAGCTGGTATCAAAATAAATAAAGATTTAATTGTTAATATTAATCTTTAACAATCTAAGTAAATACCCGGAAATTCAATTCAAAACACAAAACTCAAATCAATGGCAACAACAGTAGTCATGACAGGAAAATTAAATTTTCAATTGAACCAATTTGCCCATTAGAAGCTAAAAGCATAATGGCATCTTGCTGGCATCCATGATGAGATGTTCAAAGTGATAAGAGAAGGACCTATTATTCATGGTAAATGGGTTGATGAAATCAAAGATTCTAAGGGTAAGACTGTTACATGAAGAATTCTATTGAAACTCCTAAAAGTCAATGGACAGACTTAGATAAAACCTTATACAATCTAGATGCTAAAACCAAGAGCATTCTTGGTAAAGTAGTAGATGATAAGTTGCATAAAGATGAATTGGGGAAACCTATTTGTCAACAACTTATAGAGCTATGATTAGATCTCTTTTATACTTAACTGCTAGTAGACCTGGTATAATGTTCTCAACATGCTTATGTTATGATATCATGCTAATTAAAAATAGTCACACCTAAAAAATGTAAAAAGAATTTTTAGGTACCTGAAGGGTATCCCCAACCTTGGTCCTTGGTATCCCAAAGACTTAGGGTTTGATCTAATTAGTTTTACAAATGCAGATTATGTAGGGTGTAAGTTAGACGGGAACAACACATTTGGTGGATGTCAACTACTTGGAGGGAAGCTTGTAAGTTGGCCAAGAATAAAGAGAAACTTTGTTGCTACATCTATAGCAAAAGCAGAGTATGTAGCTGCATGTAGTTACTGTGCTCAGTTATTGTGGATGCAACACTAATTGGCAGACTATGATGTGGTGTTTACTAAAACTCCTATCATGTGTGACAACCAAAGTGACATTGCAATAACTGAAATCTAGTATTCCACTATAGGACCAAACACATAGAGATTAGACATCATTTTATCAGAGATTGTGTAGAAAAAGGTAAAGTGGTACTCAAGTTTGTTTCACAAATAATCAATTAGTAGATATCTTAATTAAACCTTTGAGTAAAGATCGATTTCACTATTTACTAAGTCACCTAGGCATGCTCAATCCCTAAGCAAAAAGATGAATCTAGGTGATTCAGTCTCAGTCTGTGCAACATAATCAGTCTGAGTTTAGGTGACGTCACAAAGACTCAGACTCACAGAATTTTCCAGAGATAATTTTGTAAACTACATTTTTTTTAAAGCTTATTTTTTTTCTCTTGTTAGTTTTAAAATATTTAACAACAATACTAAAAAGATTTTATTTTCTTAAATTTTTTCTTTTTATGTTTACTATTGTTTATTGATGGTATGTTCCAACTACAGTGTATAAATACCATTAACTCTTAAAGCAATCGAGTATACGACTGCAAGATTATTGATTTTGTTAATCATAATATGGATAACATTGGAAGTTGAATTTAACTTTAAAAAGCTTTTTAATGGAATCTTAAAGAAAACTAACGGTGGGGGGTCCATATTTTTAATGGAATTTCTACTTAATTATCTATTTAAAGTCTTTTGTTTTCCCTCTTTCCTCTACCACACGATCAACATCATTCGGGAAAGAAGTCTAAACACTACCATTAGCGATTTCATTCGTTTTTACACAAAATCAATCATTCACTCCTTTCTAATGGATGATCAATGGGTTTACATTGCTCCTGCAAATTTGGCGACAACCAAACCTTTCAAACAAAGTAAGATGGTAAAGGTTTGTGTACATAACCAAGTTGCCACCACTCTAATTCCAAAGAATAAAAAAAATATAAGTTTTGAGTAGTTAACTGCATTCATGAATGCCCTTCCTTTGAATGGTGCATATTTTAATACATTACCTCATTTATATCCGACAATGCTCAATGAGTGGTGGTACAGTTGCAATTCAAATGATACCAGTACATTGATTACTAGTACAATTGACAACGGTAGGAAGGCCAATACCATTGATCAAGAGCTAATTAGGAATGTCTTTGATTTACCCAGGGTTCAACATTTTTCTGAGATTCCAACTAGGGAAGAAGTAAGGGCTTCTCTTTCATTGCTTGGTTACAATCGACCAAAAGGTACGATATTTTATTCCGCTTTTACCTCGAGTTGGAAATTCAAAATATTTGGAATTATTAGAAGTTTAGGGGGTAAATCTGGGAGTATAAGGGAATTAAATAAGTACGAAACTCAAATTTTGAGCTCATTAATTACATGAGTCGACATAAATTATGTAAAGTTATATTTTAAAGAGTTAATAAAATTGGTGAATGAACCTGTAAGAATTTTTAATGTTCCTTTTATAAGACTCCCGTGCCTTTGTTTTGAAAGAAGAATGTGATCAAAAGCATATATTTCCTTTGGTACTAACAATGCAGATATCCCAGTTCCTGTATTGACCTCAAGGGTGTTTAATCATTTATTTCACCTACAAAGGTCCTTATTATTGCTGCTATGCAACATTGAATTGACTACTCATATGATGTTTGATGCTCATACTATTGATGAAAGTGGTGATTAAGGTGATGGTGAGACTTCTGGTGATCAAGATCAAGCAGATGAAGTACACATGAAGTATGTGAGCACATACTCAACATCTAACTCTATATACTCAGGAGCTCAATCCACAGACTCAACCTACTATGAAGTAGGCACAGATTCTGGTGGCCAACCTTCCCTAGAAGGCACATGTATGGTCTCTACCTCCGAGGACATGAGTATGGGTGACATAACCTACTCTAACCAATCCTCACCCATACGAAAGAAGAATAAATGTCCACAGACCAACCAAATTGAGTCACTACTCAATCTGGAGAACTAACCAGACTTAAACCCAAATATATATGAATCACAAGTGAAACATTATCTATGGAACTTGATGTACATGAGACACTTTACTGTGTAGTAGTTCAATCTACTTCCACTATGCTAGTGTCTGAGATACTATTAACCACACCATTAACCCAAACCTCACCTAGAATAAAAAGCTTGGGTACCCACATTATTGCTACCACATAGACACATGTGGTGTGCATTGAAGAAGATGTCCAATCCTGGACACAATCACCCCTCTCTCAGCTCTACTAAATATGCCATGACCCATTTATACCACCAGTGAAGGTCTGGTTCACACTACCCACACTCAATCCTTATACACTATTGCACAAGTTGTTAATGCCTCCGTCATATCCTAGACTAATTTACAAACTTTCAACATTTCTGTATCCAGTGATCTCTCATCTTTTTACTAGGTGAGATGTGAGGGTACACCAACCATCCTACTTGTTTCTAGTGATCACTCTCCTATGCACAAGGAGAGATGTGAGGCTTCCAGTGCTACACAGACTAAGTCCAGTAATTTTTTTCCTTAGGAATTATGTGAGGACTTACCAACCTAACCCATAGTTTCCAGTGATCTATCTTTTATTCACAAGGAGATATGTGAGGTTACCATTGTTATCATAAATATTCCCAGTGATCTCTTTCATTCACAATATTAAATATGTGACGGACAATACCCTCTTTTGTAAACATTATACCCACCCAGTCCGAGGCTCCAAAGACTATCAATGATGCTTTTAGCCATTGTTGGTCTTAACAAGGTTGATGACAACTTTGTAAGAGTGCAGACCCAGCTTAGTATTAATAGGAACGAGCTAGATGGGTTGAAGGGTCTAGTCTCTAATATGATGAATAAGGTGGAGGTGATGGAGCTTGGGATAAATAACATGATGGATATGAGCCATGCTATTCTCTCAAAATTAATTAATGACGTCCAAAAGGGGAAGAAGTTTGTTGATGTTAAGGTTAATGATGTAGAGGTGACAAATCCATTTGATGCAAATGATGATGATATTGATAGGGCTGTTGTTGATATTGGGGTTAGGATTTCAAAAGATAATCAAGATAATAAGGTGAAATCACAAATCGATCAAGTGATGGAGATAAAAGTGATGAAGATGATAATGATGGTGATGATGGACCTGAAGGTGCTAAGGTGAAATCACAAATTGAGGGGGAGAAACAGATTGATAGGGAGCTACAGACTGAGGGGGAGTAATAGACTGAAGCTTTACATATACAACCCCTTGCTACACTCACTATTGTAGATCAAGTGTATTTGAATGTGGTTGATAAGATTAAGAAGAGAGGTAGAGAAGAAGAATAAGAACAATTGAACAAAGGAAACAAATTAAAGAGAATGGAATGGCCAAGAAACCCAAAAGGGATCTACCTAAGGACGCTTTAAGGCTAACATGTCCATATGTTAAAGAGTTTATGCGATTAGAAGAAGAAGAGAAAGATGACATAGATGAGGATGAGTTGATTGATCCTTAATGGAGCTCCGGATCTGAACTAGACAAAGATTTTGATGATGATGCTCCCATATGCATAGTATTTGATAAAATTAAATCGACAAAAGACAAGTCTCGAGAGTCTCAGTCTAGAGGACAGAATGAGACACATCATCAAGGTCAAGAACATAATGAATAACAAGAACAAGAACAAGAAATTATCACTGATCCTCAAATGTTAAAGCTTTTAAAAAAATAAAGAAGAGCAAAAGTTACGAGAGAGATCTACTTTCAAAAGCCTCATCAATCATGCAAGAAGTTAGGTGAATGAAGAAGAATGAAGTGATGAGAACTAATTTTTAACTCTAGTATTCAGTCCAATGTACTAAGAGATAACTTCTTCCAAATGTTGAACATAGTCCATAACATAGTTGGGTGTGACAAGAGAAGAGTACTTGAAAAAGGCTCTGTAAGATGAACAACAACTTAAGGAGGATAGAAGAATGCAAGAGGGATTTAACAAGCAATACATCCAATCATGCAAATTGTTGGAGAATTATGTGTATAGAAAGATACATGATAGCTTGATTTTGAGTTGTCTTGTATATAGGCATCAGGAAAGGATTAGGATTTCCGACAGTATAATTGACTATAGGAGATACAATGTATTTGTTGACCAAATGTACACCCTTGGATTCATTAAATGGAGATACATTTCTAGATTTATCAAAGAATTCATGTATGAGTTATCCTACTGGTGGAGGTTGTACATGATTTGGGATACTTAAGTGAAGATGATTACACATTTTCTGTGTATCATTCAACATTTAGAAGGATAAGAAGCATGTTGGGTTGATGACATGGAATGTGGAGAATAGAGCTCTCCCTGTACCTAAAGGAATAATCTTCATAGAGAATACATATGTGAAGATAAATGAATGAAGGATTTCTCTATAGAGACTCAAAAGGGGTGGAGTATTTTCAATCAACTGAAGGGTTACATGGGGATGAATAATATATTTGCTAGCTTTGTTGGATTTGTGAAAAGATGATCAAAGGCTACGATTCAAAAAGAATGTGGTGAGGTGTTTGTTTTATCATCTGAGTACATTGGACATAATACTAGAGTTAAAAAGCAAATGTGATAGAATTAGAAAAGAGCATTGAAGGTATGAGAAGGATAACCTAGAAGAAGTTGAGTTGATTGAAAGATGAAGGAAAGATTGGGATGAATGGAGAAGAATGAAGTGATTTGTTAAGTAATTTAATTTGATTTTATGTAACAGAGTATGTCATGTAACAGACATGAATATGTATAAAATTCTATTTCAGTTTTCGCAATTTACTATTATCATTGCTTAGTAAATATTGTAAAGGTTCTGACATCATCAGATAAGGGGAGATTGTTGGGAAAATCAATGGTCAAACCTGAATTATGAATATGATAAGTCAAATTATGAGTCTAGGAAACTTAGTGAAAAATATGCTAAGTGTTAGTTAGTTTGTATAATAGTGCTCAATTTGAGTTTAGGGAATACAGACTCAAACTAAGACAATCTTGAGAAATAATATGTACACTATGCTTAGTCTGAGTCTGGATGACATCACACAAACACATACTAAGACAAGGTTAAATAAAGATTGAAGAAGATAGACTCAAGCCATTTAGAATCAGAAGAACTTGGATATCCATATTGAAGATCCAAATATATCTTATTAGTTAGAAGAATTCGAACTATATTGTAATTAATCTTGTTTCCATAAAACCCGTAGGGATTAGGTGGAAACGTTATTATTTAGAGATATGATATGATTCTATTTTCTAAACCGTAATACATGTATATATAGTTTCTATGCAATTCATAGAATACCTAATAGAGAAAACGACCATGTGTTTTGTATCAATCGAATAAAATAAGTTTATATACGATAATTTGTGTGATTCATATTGTTTTTAATTCTACAAAGACTAACATAACTTGAATTGTTATCAACTTGATTTTAAATGTTATATACTAAATTTGTATTGACTAATTGTTTTTGCTTAATTAATAATCTGTTAACTAGTTTTTTGAGTTAACATTTTAAGACCCAAGAGAAAATGATGTATAAACATGAGTAATACAAGGCTTTTTGTTGTTGGGTATTTTGCCTCAAATCAGTTTTGAAATTTTTAATGCAAGCAACATTATGTCATCAACATCTGTTTTAAGTGTTTGCCACCAAAGGAGATCTAGGGTCTTAATTGGTTTTTAATAAATAAATTTGGTTGCCTAATACATAAACATTGGATAAGTGATGTATAAAATTACTTCCATTATTTTCTTTAAAAGTTAACGCCGTACAACTTCTTAAAAAAAATAAAAAAAAATCTTTAAGAACACTACTGAGTCCTGACTTCATCCACAAGAATTGAATGGGTGGTCCAATTTTAAAAATAGATATGCAATTATGCATTAGTCATTTTCAATCGATTAGCATTGAAAAGCCAGGAAGGCAACACGTTTTACATTTTTATGTGTTGTATAGCCTATAAACGACTCTTCAATCAATACAAATTATTTGATGTATCTATAAGTATAATACAGTATTAAATTAATTAGTGATATCTAATTTTCACAATATTAAGGTACAAGAGAAGAGTAGTTATCACTAATCAAAGATCACACGTCCATAAACATCCATCGGTTTTAATTGAGGTGCTTATTCGAGCCCTTAATTTCTGATTCCCTTTTTCACATAATATAAACAAATCCAAACACCGTTCTAAAATTGCTTATCTAATTATTTTATAAAAAATAGACATTTAAAAATAAATATGATGACACATACACATTTTTAAGCAGATAAATGCTTTTGAATTAGTAATTTCAAGCACCCCTTAGTCGGTTAGGCTGAAGATCACTTACAATACACAGTTTATCTTCATATATATAGAACAAATTAAACTAATTATATCGGTTACTATCAACATGTTAGTTAACTGTCATATTATTAACAAACCCTTAGGGAAGAACTTAACTTTTTACAACATCTTCTATCCTCTTAATAGATCCACGAATGGCATATGGAGATGGAGATTTAATAGAAGAAGGATTAACTTGCATGAACAAATAATTACCAGCAAACAAATCACCAAAGTGAGATTGACTTTCTTTAAGTCTCTTGATAACTTTGGCCATTGAGACCAAAACAACTCGTGTTCTTTTCCTCATGAACTTTTTTAAACTCGGGATCTTCATCTTAAACCTTTTCCTTAAATGCACTCTTTGAAACCTTGAAGATCTTCGAATTCTCGACTTCATGTGTTCGATTACTCTTTTCCTTTCTTCCTCGTAGTCGTTTTCGTCTTCATCGCCTTCATTTCGTAGCCTTTGGTATGAAAATTTGGTCGCTGTAGTCATTTTGGTGACAGTCAAAATGTGAAGTTTGTGAGTGATTATTGATTTAGTTTGATTGTGTTTATATGAAGGATGAAGCTCAAAAATGTTGATTGCATTAAATGCTGAAATGAGGTGGTAGATGGTGAAATGAACCAAAATATGTTGTAAAGCGAATCAACTTTTAAAGAAAAATGATTGTGTGAGCTAACTTAAAGTAAGTTGTTTAGATGCCATATTAATGATCTTTATCTCATTAATATTCCGTTAAGTTTTGACTTAGTGAGTGTTGGTTTTAACGGCAATTTAAGAAGATCCTATAGAAATGTAACCGCTCACATGCTTAACTCAAAACTTTAAAAAAATATGGATTCTGATTTGTACAATCATTTTCAGCCATTCACCACTAATTTAGTGGTTTTTGACCATATTATTCTATTAATTATATTATTATATTTTTAGTGAAGGGTAAAATAGTCATAAGTTATTAAATTAGTGATGGATAGCTAAAAATATGATGTAAAATCACCACCCCTAAAACAATGTTTAAAGTTGCGTGATATTATTTTTTCAAATATAATGGTACGAATTATAGTAACCGATAAGATACATAAGCTATCTAAATTTAGAATAAATTAATAAAATGACTATGTATTTTATTAATTTTTAACAAATTAACTTTGACTGATGTTAAATAGGCCTAAAATATATATTTAAAAACATACATAATTCATTTATCTTTTGACGTATCACTTATTTATTTTTTCTCTCTTAGTTTATACTTATCAATTAATCACATTATCCAATCAAATTTTTGAATGTTTATGTTTATAAGTTTAATAAGGTCTACATATCATTATTAATTAACTTTTATCTCCCACGAATTAGGGGTGTGTTTGGCTGGTCGGTTTGGGTATGAGTTTAGAGAATGATAGACAAAATAATTTGTTTGATATGAAGGTATGGACATAATTATTGGGAATAATACCTCAAAAGTAGGCGACAAAATAGTTTGTATGATATGAAGGTATGAACATAATTATTAAGAATGATATTTCAAAATAGACATGTAAAATCAATGTAAGGGGGCCGGGTTTGAAAAGTAAGAATGAAAGTCATTTCCAATTTTCCATAGTTATTCCATGCAACCAACCAAACAATCCCTCAATGAATTTTCAATTTTTGTCCCTTTTAAATTATTATGTAACTCAAAAACTGAATCTAGAATTTAATTAATTCATGTATTAGATGTTGTGTGAATGAAATAAACACATGCAGTGTAAGTTTCATATTCTCGGGTGCGAAAATTCCAAACCAAATGAGAGCTTGTCGGTTATGAAGCAAGGCATTATGTTTTAGGTTATGGTTCAGAAGTACAGAAGTTGCATGTTCTTTGGGTTACGGTAATAAAAAGGTAAACTAATTCGTGAAGGATAACAAGGACAAATAGTAAGTATATAGTGATTTAGGCCTTATACAAATTTTAAAAGTTATATTTGATTATGAGGGATTTTAAACGAGTACATATTTTTTTTTAGAATGAGAGAACCAATAGAAGAGTTTCATTTTGGCAAGATTATACTTTCTTATCATGTTTTTCAAAATTAAATATCTTAAAAATGGCTAGGTAAAATTTTATAAAAATTACACCATAAAAACCAGTTTTTTTTACTATTCAATTAGACAGCTCACATGATATCTTTTCGAAGAATTTTATGTTTCATTGTTTGGTGGGTTTTGAAAACGATTATCACATGGCATGTAATAGTCGTTGATAGTCGTTTTCAAAACCTATCAAAAAATGAAAAAAGAAAAGTTCGTCAAAAGTATATCATGTGAAATGTCAAATCGAAGAAAAAAAAATGTCAATTTTTATGGTAGACTTTTAATAAATTTTTTGAATAACCATCTTTGAGATATTCAACTTTTAAAAATGTGAAGATCTTGTTGTCTTGATAAAAATGAAGGGTTGAAATTGATTCCTCTATTCTAACAAGATTTCATTCTTATTTGAACTTTTCTCATATAACTATATATATCTCTATATCTATACTAATATATAAAATATTTTAGTGTTTAGTAGAATTAAGTCTCAACATTTTTAAATATAACTTATGTATTTTTATTTAATATTAATTTTATCATAATTATAAGACTCACTACCGTATCATGAATTCTTAACTCTACATACGGATAAACTACTGTCATCGAGTCACCATTATAAATAATCCATTAAGAATAAAAATAATAAACGACTATCCCTAATTTACGATTTATAATAAAATATTATATTTCATTAAATAACGCGAGTATTATGCTATGATATCAATTTATATAAATTTGCGTTTTATATATAAAAATAAAAAAGCGGGAGGAAAAGAAAGGTGAGAATGTGCGACACGTCGATATAGTTTTGGTATAGCGACAAAAGTATTGTATTTTTAGTATATATCATCACGCTCACTTAAAAAGGTACAACGACTCATGTCCCCTTCATTAAACATGAAATTCACACACACCACTCACTACATCTATTAAATATACACGAAGTTGACTAATAATCGAACAGGGTAGAAATAGCTGTTATTGACAAATTAAAAAAACCAAATCAATTACAAAATTTTGCATTTCTATGATTTTGTAACAAAAGGATTTACATCACGAAGTCTAAATTAGAGATATGTTGTCATAAACAAATAAGGGGAGATTATTGGGTCAGAGACTCATCTGAGTAACTTATATATGACAAAAACAAGTGTCTATCAGACACTGCTCAGTGACTAGCGTTCCTTGATAAACTTTGTAAAATAGACACAACGAATACTGAGCAACGAACATCTTGTTTACTTAGTATTTTTCTAACTATTGTCTATATGCCGATGCCTGTGTTAGCAACGACACTTCTTGTAACTTGAATATATTTGAAGTTCTTTTATCTCGCTGATAAGAGATATTCTCTAATGAAGTTACATTGAGTCTGCCACTGTCAAGAATTTTCAAAGCATTTGTTCAAGTCAAAGATTGAAGACATAGATAGAGAGTAGTCACTGAAGTGGAATTCAACATTACTCTATTAACCAGTGGTTCAAGTTTGTCCTGATAAGTACATTGAGTTTGTCAAATATCCAAAGTGCTAAAACGAAGGTCAACTTATATTGGATAATAACATGAACGTATCTTTCTATAAAGATATGTACAAAAAAGATATTGTACTTTATTAGTATTTAAATGACTTTTCGTGTAACCTATTCATAGGATGAAATGTCACTTCCATTCATTGGAAGTTTCATTAAGTTCACTTTGAATATGTTGATGACACGTGTAGGGTTTGTGATGTATTTACCAGACTATAGATACCCCCCTCAACTACCATATTCAATGTCCAGAATTTTGTATTCACTCCAACCTTGATTTAAGCATACTCGTGTTTGTTAGTGAGTTATTGTGCCCTCACTTATCTATTAAATGTTGATCATTGTGTGTTATCAGCGTACTCTCGTAAACAACCTGTTGGAATTAAATTTGTCACAAGTGAAGTTTTATTAGACTAGTTTTTTTTTTGGGTAAAAGGTTTTTACACCCGGTAAGTATATTACTCCAAAAACATTTAAGTACATAGGATGTGAGTGAATCTCACATCTAAGCCCCTTACATAGGCGGAAAACAAACGCACCCTTTGTGCTTTAGACCGAACCTATCACAAGAATGACAAACCAAACTTATGAAAAAAACTACTATATAAAACTACTGACGTCTAGCATGACCCCGAAGCCTTATATCAAAAGCGTCATAGAATGCTAATTGCTCTTCTGTTAAATCTTCACACTCATCATCATCATCATCATATTGCTTATCATCATAATCTTCTTTCCAACGCTCATATAAACTCTTCTTCCCAGTTCCACCGCCACTCTCATATGCCATGAAACTTGCGGTTTCGTTATAAACCTCCTCTACTTCACTCTCGCTCTCGTTATCAGCCACATCACTTTCCTTGTTCTTCCCTACATTGGAACCAGCCACATTGTTGTTATCCCCAAGAGGCGTCATCACCATATTTTTATCCAGACTTTCAACCCCTTTGGAACTACCCCCATTTGCACCTAACTCATCATCGTTTTCAACCGTCCTAAGAGCCTCAAACGGATTCGAAGTACTTGCCTCTTTTCTAGTAGTATCAGAATTCTTCTTCGTCCCACTTATACCAACACCATTCTTCTTAGAAATACGCCTATATACCTGTTTCATTGGCTTAAACTGGAATTTAGGACCCATATTAATGTCACGCACTGCTTTTTTAGTAGGGAATTGAAAACCATCATTATTCTTGCCAGTTTGCTTCTTAGGTTCAGCAACAACATGTTTCGGACAGGTCACGTCATCATGACCAAAAACCATACACACTCCACACCTAGGTGGTTCCCAATCGTATTCCACTCTAACCGTATGAAGCATATCACCCTTGCCTTCCAAATTCAGAATAGCAATAACCATGTTATCCTTAAGCTCCCGATCAACTCTAATATCAATCAGCGCACGAGCATAATTCAAACGCCCCCATGATGCCTGCACATAGTACTAGTGTAAGAATCAAGCATAATTGGATTACCAAGTCTAGTAGCCATAGCACTTAAACCGTCCTCAGTAAATGCCACAATGGGAATATCATGTATTTTAACCCAAACCGGAATCAAACACAAGTCTTCTTTCAACAAATTTGCATTAGGCGTCCACTTCTTCAAAATAATAGGAACGGATCGAATAAACCAGGGTCCATTTTCCAACACTCCGTTCATTCCTTCAACCAAAGAAAACTTGAAAAAGAAAAGACCCTTCGAATTCATCATAGCACGCACAATACCATATTTCTTCCATGCATTCCTCACGTAGTTCTCGACAACCGGAAAGGCAACTCTCTTACCCACAAAGTAACCATACAAACTAAACTCAAAACGAGAATGAACTTCCAAAACTGATGACAAAGGTATTTGAACATCAGCCATGTCATTAGTCGGTTTGCCCGTATCAAAGGATCTAAAATTAATCTTACAATTAACTAAGTCATTATTGACCACACTAGCAAACGACATAGGGTTGGTTCCAAGACTAAACCACACAAAATGAATACCGACTAATGATTCATTCTTCATTAAATTGATTCATAATTTTTTTTGTTTTTGCAAGAAAAAGCTGAGGTTGTTGATTGATCAAAATCAATGGACGTCACATGTTGTCTACCAAGGTTCATTTTGTCTTTTAAGCTCATGTTTACGTCGTCGTGACGTGGTATTCTTCAACAGATTATTTATTTAATTTAATATTGTCAACATCAATTTTGATAAATTCATCATAACTGTACATCAACATTATTAATGTGCATCAACAGGTAGTACTGTATAAAGGAGTAAATACATTGCACCCGAATACAATTTCATTATAATAACAAATTTCTATACAATACAAAAATAATTGTATAATATAAAAGTAATACTTATACAATTGTAACAATGAAATGTAATAAAACAATATAAACGAGTAGAAAAAGATAGGTACTAAGGATATTCATCAACGAGTAATGAGCCGAGGCCTGCGTTGGACACAGTTCCCTTAAAACAGATTCGCCGTCTATTTCCCAGAGTACAATGGCCGAAGCAGTAGTACTGCCGGACTTGAACCACATGCCCGAAAAATTGTCGATATAGTTGTTCTTTCTAACACAGAAACTTGTTCATAGTTTGACCACATTGTTGGGTCCAAATATGACAACAAACTTAAGCTTGAAAAAGAACTAATATGTGAACTTGTGTGTGTTAGTCTAGAGTGAGCCAAGGTTTCATTTCTCTCCTCTTTTTCCTCTTACCAAAAGAATTGAAAAAGAAATCTCAATTATATAGTTATGAAGGGAAAATGAGAAGTCTTGACATAATGATCATCAAATACCACTAAATGTCATAAGTTATGTGGAAAGTGAAAGACCACATTTTAATTGCAACTAATGATATATTTACTTATAAGAAATACAACTTTTAATTGAAAAAAAATGCTAGTCAATATTATTCAAACTTTTCCAACACTGTATACACAAACAATTGGTACTTATAATGGATTTATCAAAAACGATGATGAATTTATCATTGCCTTCAATTTAATGGTGTACCAAATGGATATCATTCGTCAAAATTGAGATTTTATCAAGAATTATTTTCGTTTTTGTAATGCAAGATCGAGTCAAGAGTTTAAGATCCTACTAGGATATTATAGTCTCATTCATGTAAGTGTTATAATACATCTAAAAGATTTAATGTGTGATAAATTAGTGAACTTTTTTACGATTTAAGCATTGTAGTATTTGTTAATTCAATATTATTCATAAAGATTTAGATTACTATATTTTATTTCAAAGATACAGATTTTCAGCATTAGATTATTAGAGTTGAAAATTAGAATTTTTACTTTTATTAAAAAATTTGTGTATTAGTCTTCTATTAGACAAAATCAATATATTTACATTGTTCTAAGACTCAATAATCCATGCTAAATAAGATCAGATCAGATTGGAAACTTAAGATCTTATGTTCAGAATCAACATAGAATTAAGAACTTAAACAAATTTTATACATTTTAGATCAAAATCAATACCTTTTTCGTTATGAATATTCTAAAATTGTAAGATCTTAAGATTAAGATCATGATCTTAACAACCTTACTATATTTATGTTATTCATTAAACTTGGAGGTTCAAAAATAAATATTCATTTTCGTTTACTATTAAGATTGAAAATGAAACTAAATACACAGAAATGTAATTATTTATACTCTAACATTCATATTCATAATATCTAATAAAATACTTATAGTTAGATCGTGGGAAACGAACTTTCGATTATTGTGCATATTATAACTACGTAACAACCTATAATGATACCGCGTGTCATTTTATATAACTAACATGCAACTAAAAGTACTAACGACTTCCGTATATACAATATAAAAAAAATATTATTATACACAACGGAATTCTAATAATATAAATAATTAGATTTTTATTTACAATTAAGATTAAAATAACTTTAAAAGTACATACGACATGTCTCTACTTATTAAAAGCAGTCTAATTATGGAAAGAAAAAAAAAACATTCAAAAATATTACTTAAAAACTTAATTTGAAAAAAAACATCTTTCAGATATAGTTGTAACGGACAAACCAATATCCCATTGATTATCACTAAGTGAACCTTGCAATTCAAATACAAATGAAAGTTATGGAAATATCTTTACAATTTATCCTACAGATTCAACAGGGTATGGTAGAGGGAACACATTAGCTTTGTGTTGAGGGGTGTCTGTGGCAATGTAATTTTTCATCATAATAGTTCTTATATCGATTTCGTTAAGAAGTGAAGGTACAACTTTCACAGGTACAACAGAGAAGCCGGCCTTGTTACAAGCATCCTCCAAAAGTTCAACTTGTGATGGTCCATTTGGGCAAAACACAACCACTGCCCCTCCACTGCCCGTAAACTTTGATGCCGCACCCACTCTTCTAGCCACCTCTACCATCTCTATGTTTAGAGCACCAAGGGCCGCGTCACCAAACATCCGTCTGTGATACAATCCATATTTAAATTGCTAATTAGACACACTTTAACTTGATCACTAATCAAGATATATGTGAGCTAATTTCACAAAACTAGTGATCTTTTCGTATAAGCTAATCTGAAGTGTTTAATAAACAAGGGTGTTTTACCTTCGTAGATAGAAGTTTTGGTTCATAAGAGTTGCAAGTTTAGCATAGTCCTTTTCAAGTAATGCAGTTTTTCCTTCAAGAGCCAAGTTAGCTACTTCCTCCATTGATGATATTATGAACTTATCTCCATCTAGCCATCTTTGTCGAACCGCGCTATGTACCTACAATTTGATGGAATGGTTAATTAAAATTACGTTTGGTTAAAAGTGTTTATCTGTTTAAAATAGAAAAACAATTTTAAAAAATGTGTTTGGTTATGCTTTTCTACAGTAAAAAAAACAACGAACAGATACACAATTAATTAAATAATCTCAAAAACCTAAGTTATACTTCCCAACATTAGATAGAATAAGCATTTGTAAGGTACTGTACTAACCTTCCCTGAATCACTTGGATTTTCAGCATAAATGAGATGAAGAGGTGGAAGGAGACTTGTATCTAATGGTGTGTAATCTCCATGCCCATATTTATTCATGCTTTCCCTGTTGAAATCCTACAAATAAAAAGAAAATGTTATATACGGAGTATCTACTTAATTAGAGTAAACATTAAACTAAACATATATTACGTAATAAAGTTGTGCAGTTAATATGATTTCAGCCGTTCAAGTTTATTTTGTCATGTGGTGCATGCAAGATCCGTGCATTCTGCTGTCAGGAGATTTGTCCTGTAACAAAATACTAATATACTCTGTATAAATCCTTCATGTGGCTTACCATGTATACAAGACCTCCATAAACTTGGGCTACTCTATCTTGTAGACCAGCAACAATTCCAAGTTCTTTTTCTGCATTCAAGATAAGTTGTGGCCTTATCTCCACAGCTATTTTATCTCTAATATTATAAAAATCAAGAAGGCAGCTAAAGGCAGCACATACTATAGCACTTGAACCAGATAGCCCTGTCTGAAATTTAAAAAGGAAGATTTAAAGACATATTTTTAGTTATTATTCAATAACAATTTGGTCCAAAAAACTAAGATAAAATTGATTAAGAGATAAC
The DNA here is from genome assembly GCA_963921325.1 of Logfia minima. NCBI lineage: Eukaryota > Viridiplantae > Streptophyta > Magnoliopsida > Asterales > Asteraceae > Logfia > Logfia minima. Next base: position 27,902,155 of record OY992768.1, read on the forward strand.
ACAAAATCTGAATCGTTAAAAGATTTACCTGACGAGGGATGTTTGTGTCATATGAAAGAGAAAAGTTTTTGTTATGAAGATGAATCCCCTCTTGTTTGCAATATTTCATAAATACTTTACAAATTGCCATTAGCAATCTCACACCTCCATAATAACCTTCATTTTCCAACCGGTTCACCTGTGACATAATTCAACCGTAACATAATAATTAATACAATTAATAAGCATGCTATAAAATAAAAAGGTGGGAATAATTATTTAGGTTTTGTTAATGACAACTTTAAACGCTATTAATAAAAAATAATTTTATACATTAATAGTGATACAAATACAAAATAATTGGCTAATTGTCAATGATAATGACGTATAATCGTAAAGTATAACATTCGGAGAGTCTAAAGTTATCGTTATCATTTCCTTAATCATTTATACACAAAGAATTGTTGGTCAAAAATTAAGTATTTTCCTTTAAAACTTGATTACATTACGCTGTATTTTCGAATTTTTTTTAATTTTTAAATTATTTTCTAAAACGGAAGGAAAAAAAAAAAGTTATATCACGTTCTTAGAGTTTTTCTTTTAAGAATGTAATTAACAAGAATATGTAACATCAAATCGACAACGATAAACAGAAAACGTAATTAACAAGAATGTACCAGGTGTGATAGTGAAGTAAATTCAACAAGATCATGAGTTGGGTGAGGTATAATAAGAAGATTTGAAGATGGTTCCAAACGAACACTAGCCCAAAAATTCTCAATGTTTAAAGAAATCGTACGACCAAAATACACGTCACTAGGATTACCAAGAAGTCCGATTCGAGCATACGCCTTGTGCTCGATTACCCCCGGAGACGAACCCATTTCGAAAATAATTTGTGCAAATTAATTAGATATGATATGATAATAAAAAGATGGAAGCAGAATAAAAAGGTGACTATACTCTATGATGTTTGTAATGAAAATGTTATGAAAGATATTATATAGAGGTTATATTAAAAGGTGACGTAGGCATGACGTGTAAGTAAAAATAATATATTAATAACGAGTTTGTACAAGTGTTAAGGTCGTATTCACAAATGGATAAGACTCAGGGGCCAGGGCCGTCTGGATCCTACCTGGATTCTTTTAATGGAAGATGTACGTAACCGTGTTTATCTTATTATTGCTATGTTGACAGACAGACATGGTGGTGACTCAAAACCTTATCTACTACGGAGTGATATTTTAGTCAACTTAATTGTTTTATTTATATATATTATGAATAAAAATAAAAATGATTTATAGATACGTACACTGCACCTTCCTGGGTCTTGAGTCTTGACAATATTTGTTGTAATTTGAGAATTGAGGTTAATTTTAGGGATGGAGAACCGAACTCCACATGATTGAACCCATTATGCATGCCCCTGTGCGATTTTGGCAGTTTGAAGGGAGAATTACGAAATTGTAAACGGACTTTTTCGGTCGTTCGACTTTTTAGGTATGTTTTATTAGGAAAAAGATACACAATGAAACTTTATTTTCACAAATGCAAGAATGAACAAATAGTTAAGAATGTTAGACCATTTATAATTGTCACTAATTTGGTGCATGAGTAGTCACTACTTTAACACGATTAATCGACAGTAGAACTCTTGACAGCTACAACCGAATAGGACGGAAATTTAAACTTCACTATTTCATTTAATTTTTATATTCCTTAAAAAATCAATTACATTTAATAAGATAAAAGGCTATATTAAACAACCTTTCCTAATTCCACTCGCTAACAAGGACCTAGTCGAGTTCCAGAAAGCACCTAGCTGTCGAGCTAGTTTTGACTTCTTCTAATAATAAATAAAAACATTTCGATTTACATAAATACTTTTATAAATTATATTTTTGATATAAAAAACCTATTACTGGCTATAAGAAAAAGGAAAAAAAATTAAATTCGCTCTCAGACACGAAGTTTTTCTATTCTCGCTCATCAAACCGTGACCGGCCGTTTGATCAACAACAGAGCCGACAATGGTTGTGTTGGAAGTGGTCTTAAGGGAAACTTTTATCTATAATTAAGACCATTCGCAATCATGATAATTTATTGTGAACAACTAGGCATCAAGTCGTGGGTTTGGGCTTGGTGAGTCTTTCTTAGAGGTCGGGGGCTAGATGACTGAGTCCCTTAAGTAGCTAATTGGTTTTGCTCATCCTCTTCGCAATGTCTCAAATGGCTGGAAGTGAACGTTGGGCAAAAGTGAGAAAAAAAATTTAGTTAAAGATCTTTCGATGTTAATTTATGAAGCTTCTTTATCCTCTTATTATCATGGTAAGCGCTTCATCTGGACTAATTGGGTTCCGAAAAAATTAACATTTTCATTTGGCAGGTTGGTTTAAACGGATTTCCTACTTTGCAAAATCTCGTTAGCAAATGTATGAATATAGCTTCTCTTTTTGTGCCTTGTTTGCGGTTGTGTTAATGAGGACATGGATTATATTTTAATTCAATGCCCGAAAGTCCAATGTATTTGGCGAAAGGTTTGTAGTTGGTGGCGAATTCAATTTGCTTTGAATGGTGACATTCACTTTAATGATATAGTGGATTGCTCTTTCTCCTTCTCTGGTGCTTCGAGTGCTTGAAAAGTGCTTCATGGAGTTTTCCACTCCACTCTTTGGAATATTTGGAAATGGTGAAATCTTATCATTCATTCGGATTTGGGTAAAAAGGATGGTACTGCTTAACTAAGACTTTTTCTTTCAAATTCAGTCGACTTCTTTGCTTTGGATTTCTAGTAGGTCGAAATCTTTATCTGCAGGTTGGTTGTTTCGGATCTCTGATCCAGTTGAGCTTTTGTGTCGTCAAGCAGTTGGGTTAGGTTAATTTGTTTTACTTTTCGCCTATGTGTCGAGGCTTTTGCTTTTGCTAGGTTCTATTTTTTGCTTGATATTTGCTTTTTCTCGCCATATTATTTTATGAAGATTGTATGTTGTTTTCTTCCTGCCTCTTTTAACGGTACGGTTTTATAATTTTAATTGTTCAAAGAAAAAACAACTAACTATCACTGAAAAATTGATGATAGTCATAATTGACTACAACTAAAATCTGAATCTCATTGTTTCACTTAAGTTTTATTTTTCTTAAAACTCAATTACATTTAATTAAAACAAACTAATAAATCAATTAAATTAGAGACTTTTTTCATAAACTGATAAAGATATTTACAAAAATAAATAATTACGTAGTACATTATAATGTTACATTGATAAAAGTATTTATTTATTCGTAAAATACACTTTCTAAAATTCAATAAGGGCTTAGTCGAGAATAGGTCTCTGCTATGACTTTTCTTATACGTTTTGATTCATTTGAATTGAAGATCAATTTATTTAGATCAAACCAGTCTAAAATAAACTAAATTGAAAATAATGAAAAAGAAAATCAAACTGATTCAAATATGTTTCGTACCGGATTAATCGTTAGGAAATTAGGACAAATACAGAGCATTCAATATTAAGTGTAGCACCACACAATTAACAGACCAAGATAAAACACGTAAAAGTAAAGCGACTTGGCACCTTATCTTAATTAAGGTGATCGGGGTCAAACACGAAATATGTTTACTCCCGAGTGGACACCATAAATTGCGCTGACTTGTTAACCATTTCCGGATCATTACAACATGACTTTTGTATATTTTAGGTCTTTAAACAAAGAGACCAAAAATGAATGATTATCTAGGATAAGCTAAAGATAAGTGAGTCACTAATGTTGTTTTTTAGTGGTCATTATTTGATTGTTTGGTTGTGAGTCAGATGTTGAGTATGGATAACTTTAATAAATCATATCGATCGATGTAATTATATGGATGGGATGTTTATAAAGTGAAGATGGATTAAAAAATTAAACATAACATAACAGTGTATCAAATATCGGGCCACCTAATAGGCCGCCCACTTTACTAAATACTAGCACACCAGACCCATTTTTGAGAGGCCAACAGGCCAAGATTAAAATACAAAAGTCCGCACAGCAAGCTAGCAGCCCAATAACCAATTTGATCGAACAGCCCACCTGGACTGGCGTCTAAATTTATGCTATTTATTCCTCACTTGACAATTGGAGAAACAGTTGTATTATTATTATTATTATTTATTTATTTATTTATTTATAATTACTAGTATTATATTTAATAATTTTGAGCTGCTACAGTCATAAGGATATACTGTTAGCTATTTCTTGTTACGAATGTCTTCTAAAAGTAAAAAAATGAAAAGTTTACTAAGGTTTTGCGGTGGTGAATCTTTAGGGGTATAAATGAGTCGAGTCAAGTCCGAATTTGCTAGCTATTTACTTGTTCGAGTTTGATATTATAAATTTGAGATCGAGCCAGTTTATCAAACATGTTAAAAGGAATATTTAAGTTTGGTCCGAACTCATTTAAGCTTGTCTCGAATCGAGCTTTTAACGATTCGAACTCATATATTTCGGAGTTGCTTGACTCATTCACACCCTTGACCGAAACTCATGTTGTTTCTATAAACGTTCAAAGGCAATGAAATAATTTATAACATAAATAGTTGTCTTTTATACAGACAGAGTTGGTAGACAAACATATATAAGAAGTAATAGTAATATTTATCTCACAACAGACTTATTAATCAATTGGCAGCTGATTGCCGAGATATATTGCCTTTCAAACAGGGAAAAAAGAGGATTTCGTACACGCTTTCATAATTGTCTCCTGTATATATGATATTATACTAATTAATCAAAACAAAAAGGATAAATAACTTAGACACGTGTGTTGGTGTTGAGACAAGTTGCAATGAAAGAAGAATTGGAGAAGCCATTCTTCTATTATCTCAATTGACTTTGATATAAACAATAAGAAAGAAAGATGTACATCGGGAGTCGAAGCTTAACTAACTGTTACAAAATAGAATTCTACCTAATTACGAACTAAAATATAACTAAGTGGACAAAGGAAGTATGTATAATATCTTCCTACATCCCCTCTCAAGTTGAAGGCGTGTAACACCCAACTTGGGAAGAAAAGACCGATGAAATTTTCCCGTAAGAAGTTTCGTGAATATATCTGTTAAGTCATCATGAGTACTTACCTGAGTAAGAGTGACAAGTCCTTCTTGAACTTTCTAATACAATGCCACATGCATGTTCCAAGTTCTCAATGCCGTTGAATGATTTTGTTGTTAGTCATTTGTTTTTATCTTAGTTTTCATTTTACTTTAGTTGTTGTGACTCATTTCTCGTGACGACCGTTTCAGTCTCATCGGATTTTAGTTTTAAAATTATTGTTTTATGTTGTATATTTATTGGTTCTCCTACTTGGTTGTTGTGCTATTCTAGTCAATACTTTCTTAAACCGATTTAACCTTTTTATTGTTATTTCCATCAAGCAATACAAACATTCCTAATACAATTTTGTGTGTTATTTTTCACGTAAACTAACAAAAGCCGTAACATATATAATATCTATAATAAATTCAAAATACTTCTGTTGACAGTATAACATATTTGGTTTAGTTTTTTTGATAAAAAGAAACATTTCGTAAGACGTTTGAGATATCCTGTTAACAAATATGTCTTTCTCCGATGCAAACATTTTTCCAAGGCCGCGAAGGGGAGAATTTTTGTTAAATAAGTCTGTAAGTTCAATTTTATGGTATATTTTAGTGAGATGGTGAAATTAATGGATATGGGTTACGTGATGTGTAGTGTATGCCACCTAAGTTGGTACATCCTAGACTCAAACAAATAGCGGATGTTAAGGGGCAACGTATGAGACAACGAAAGATGACTAAATCTATTTAAACCAAACATATCAGTTCAGTTTGAGTTTAGACTGATTGAGTTTGCACTGACTAGTCAGTATGTGATTACTGTTAGCTTGGACTCACTCAGTCTAGACTCTGGATAGAGTTAGTCTAACATGTTAGTAATCGCTGTAATCGATTCCTAAATTTTGAGAAATAGTTTCAGATAATTTTTTTTTTTGAACGGCAAAGTTGAGAGAAATAATTATAAAACAGAAATTAATAAAGAATTTTGGAGCCAATGACTCCACTTAATTTTACATTTTCGATTTCTATTAGAATACCAAGTAAAAGAAAACTCAACAATGTTATCAAAGATGATGCTTCACGACTGCTTCGATATGCCAAAAACGAAATGATTTCTAAATCGCCATATAGACCATAGGACAACTCCAATTATCAATTCCAAAATCAATTTTGATGAAGCTTTAAGTCAGAGCGAATCAAGCCAACCGTATGGATCGTTTAATTCCTCCAAATTTGGGATACTAAGATCAAGCCATTTAAAGACCTTACGCCAAACTGAGAGAGCAAATTCACATGACCAAAGGAGACGTGTAGTTGTTTCTGGAAACCCGAATTTTTTAACAAATTTTAACTTCACATGTTTCACTAGAAACAAATGAACACTGCTTAAAGTGCAGTACTTGAAGAAGGATATATGGTACCATATCCGGAAAAAAATCATATAAGAATTGTCCGTTGAAGCAAGTTTTCATGAAATACGTAAGTATATCTTAGAAAAGTGTACATCATGCATAAAAGCTAAAGAAAATTGATCAACTTTTTGCACCTAGAAATTAACTCATCAGGAGTTGTAAAAAAGACAAACTGTTAGGTGATTTCTTAAAACAAAATCTCACCAAGTTCCCCGAGTTCAACGTACTTATACCGTCCAACTGCCTTTTTGGTGAGATTTTGATACATTTACGTGATCATCAAACTAATTAATTTTTGACGTTAAAATACATTGCATGTTAACAATAAGAGAATAAACTTATAATGTTAGTTAACGTTACTATCCAACTTGTCAATTTTTCTTTGTATGTAATTAAGTTATATAACGTGTCAAGATAAGCAATGATCATGACTTATCAATCAAATTCATATGTAAACCACATATTACAAAGTCGACTATGGTACAAATACACATTTCATTTCTGATGATTGTATAAAGCATTTATCTTATGATAGTGTTAACTAATCATGGGAAAATTGCACACAAATTATACACATAACTACATAAGACTTGAAATCTACTAATTTTCATATCATCGAAAGGAATGTAACATTTCTTTTTGTTAAATAAAATAGTATCTATGTAGTTTTGAAAAATATATACAAATTTTGTCAAATCATATTTCAAATTTCGCGTAAACGTGAATGTTATAGACGAATACTTCTCTTCTAAATTACCATACGATATTCTCTTACGTTAGAGCGTTACCACACAAATTTATTGTTAGATCGACCAATAGATAAAATTTATAAAAATTTGCAACATATACGATCAAAATTGATACAATACAAGTGATAATGTCACTATTGTGATTGTGAGGCTTGTAGATTTTGCAAAGAGATAATGTGGTGATTGACTAAGACACTCACACGGAATATAGAATATACGCATCTATATAAACACATTTTTAGTGGTATAAAATTGAGAATATAGTTTAACAAAAAGGGTTACTATGTATCAAAAGACTTATTCACAAGAGTAACTTGTGAATCGAAGTGTTGAGATTGGATCGATAATTTGTATATCACTAACTTTTTATCCATTTACTATTATTCATGATTTATTATAATGTACGGTTACATTATAATAAAACATGAAAAATATTTTTATAGTCTTCTGATAAAGAATATTTCGATAAATATTAAATTTTACACTTTTATACGTGTAAATATTAAATTTTCAATTACATTTTAATAAAAAATATTTTGATAAAAGATTAGATTTTACGCCCATTTTTAGAAAGAAAAACAATATACACACTAATGGAATTTAAATTTTATGTTTATTTTTTAATACTTCTACTCTATTTTGTAATTATTAGCTTTTAGATTACCATGGTCATTCCAACAAAAGACCAATCAAACGGTTTACTCTAAGGAGAGGCCCACTCAAATTTCTTTTTTGGTTTTTCTTTTTAATTTTTATTTTCTTTATTATAAAAAATATTAAATATGTAAATAAATAACAGGAGAATTAGAAGGGTAATGCTTTCTTATTAATGGCCATTTGATTCTCTCTCAAAATTCCAGAATTACAGCAACACAAACACCACTGCATACACATATACATACAAAATCTGTATCTAAACTCAATCTTCTGTTTTGGGGGAGAAAACAGAACCATTGAAATAAGTAAACGGCTATAATTCAAAGATTTTTTTATCGTAGACAGAGCCCCTGAAATTTTGGTTGGATTTTGGGGCAGTTACTTTAATTAATTTATTATTTAAAGCAGTCTCTCTTTTTTTTTAATCCAAAAATCGGTATATGTACCCACGAACCCAGGCATTTTGATCAGGGTTTTTGCCGATTTTATCATTTATATATTTAATTAAAAAACAGAGTTGAAGAAGAAGAAGAATTAGCCCTCTGGATTGTGGAGGGCTCAAATCAGCATTTTAGTAATCTTAAAGGATTGTTTTTGTAATTGTTGATTTGAGCCCCTCATCATGCCTAATGGTTATTCATCTTCCAAAAAGAAGGATGACTACTGGGACAACGTTTGTGGTCAGGTATATATTTGTATTTATATATTTATGTTCATATAATATTCTTTGTATTCTATTTGTTACAAGTTCAGGCTGTGATAATCGGTATTTTTTTTTTTTAAATAGAATGATATGAATTTTGTGATTGTTCTTTTTTTTTTTCTTTTTAATAATTATGATGGATTTGGGATTAAACATATATAACATGGCCTGCTTTGAAGGCGGTATGTTAATATGGGTTAGCTTGCAAGTTTGTAACTTTTTTCAGGTTTTCCAGAATATGTTCATACAAGTGATCATGGTTAGTATATAATGCTCTTTTTCAACTGAGTACATGCTATTCAATAAGAATCGCAATTGCATTTTGAAAGTGATTAATGATTAAACTAAGGGTTTATTTAAATAATCAATAAATATTGTGCTTCAGTCTGTTTTGTTGATTATTTGTTGCCACTTTAAGACACAATAATCAGGTTATTTGCATCCCCGATTTCATGTTTTTGTTAAAAGAAAGAGTTTCCATTAAAGAATGTTCATAATAATATCTTCTTTATGTGTCACTCTGGAAGCAAGTGAAGTTGATGCTTATCAGGTTCCTGTTGGTTTTCATACTTTGTAGGAGGAGGTAAGCAGAATTGCTCGAGTTCGTTTCATGATGCAAACCCTTGATCTACGGACGTTTATTGTACTATTTCTAGTCATTCCAATCGGTTTTGTGGGTGTATACTTCCATGGACAAAAAGTCACGTACTTTTTAAGACCTTTATGGCAATCTCCCCCCAAGCCTTTCATTCCCATTCCTCATTATTATCATGAAAACGTTTCGATGGCTTCACTCTGCAAACTTCACGGTTGGGAGGTACGCGATTATCCCAGAAAAGTGTATGATGCGGTTCTATTCAACAATGAGATTGACATGCTCACAATTAGATGGAAAGAACTTCACCCTTATATCACCCAGTTTGTGCTTCTTGAAACCAACTCTACCTTCACAAGCATACCCAAACCCCATTATTTTAAAATTAACAGAGACAGATTTGATTTTGTTGAACCCCGTTTGACTTATGGGACGATTGGTGGTAGATTTAGGAAGGGCGAAAACCCTTTTATCGAAGAGGCGTATCAGAGAGTGGCACTTGATCATCTTCTTAGAATAGCTGGTATTGAAGATGGTGATTTGCTGATAATGTCTGATGTTGATGAAATTCCAAGTGCCCATACGATTGATCTTTTGAGATGGTGTGATGGGCCGCCACCAATTGTACATTTAAATTTGCATAATTATTTGTACTCGTTTGAGTTCAATGTAGATCATAGCAGTTGGAGGGCTTCAGTTCATCAATATCAAAAGGGTAAAACAAGATATGCTCATTACCGACAGACTGATTATTTATTGGCGGATTCAGGGTGGCATTGTAGCTTTTGTTTTAGAAAGATTAGTGATTTTGTATTTAAGATGAAAGCGTATAGCCACACGGATAGAGTGAGGTTCTCTCATTATCTTGAGCCGAAACGGATTCAGAGTGTGATTTGCAATGGTGATGACTTGTACGATATGCTTCCTGAGGAGTACACTTTTAAGGATATTATATCAAAGATGGGTCCAATCCCTCATTCTTATTCAGCAGTTCACCTTCCTTCATATCTATTGAATCATGCCGATAAGTACAGGTATCTTTTGCCTGGTAACTGTGTACGAGAAGCCGGATGATGAGTCTAATGTTAGTGTATGTAACCTATTCATGATACCACATTTTTACCAACAGATTTTAGGCTGTACTTCTTGATTAAGGGGTGATTTAGCTGTACATTCTTTTTACCCCTATATAATATAGTATACATTTGCAGATTGAGTTATTGTTTCAATATTTTATTATATGCCTGTTTCATTTGCTGTCTGGTGCACCCTATAAAAAATGTTGTAGTATACTAGTTAGATGTTTGAGATTGATATTGTGAAGTGGGGACTAGGATGTGTTGCTCTGAGTTGTACTGTATAAGTTGAGTGATGATGTATATGTGGATGAACTTTTAGTGGTAAGCATGTTGTTTCAGGTCAACCGGTGTGGTGTTGATGGAAAGGTAAGTGCACATATAAAAGAAAGGTGGGTGCTTCATGGGGATATTCATATTCCAATGAAATTAAGGAAAAGATGACATCTTTTATGTGATAGATGGTGGACTTAGGAAAGACCTTTCATGTTTTCCCACCACACAATCTACTTTTTGTCTGGTTTATGATGTTACTATTATATTCTTAATATATTTCATTTGAAAGAGCCTGATACAAACAAATAAAGCTTAGTTAGGGGTGTTTGGATTACCTTTTTTTGGAGCTTATAGCTTGAGCGTATTAAGCTCATTAACGTGTTTGGATAAGCTTATTTTCATGGGCGTTTTTACGAAGTAAGTCAAAAATCATAAGCTTTAATTTTTTGGGCTAATTTGGCTTTATAATTTAATCCAAACACCCCTTTAGTCGAGCTCGCTGGACAAATTGGGTCTACTCTGACTTCGATCCTTTTCTCAATCTTAAAAAGAGCAATGTTCAAATAATTGGATCACTTGAAAAAGAAGCATATTTAATGGATCTCGAAATTTATTTAACATGTGACTTAAGAACACATGTTAATCGATCTCAAACATTTCTTTTATAATGAATAACACATTTAATGAACCTACAAACTAATCATAATTAGCATATATTAGTTGAATCTTTGAATATGAAAGTAAATGTTGTATTTAATTAATGCACCTGACTAATAACACATGTTAAACAAACCTTTTAACTAATTGATGGGGAAAATAGAGATGTTGCTAGCTGCACCTATGCTCAGGTGCAGTCAAGTAATTGGAGGTTAAAAGATGTATCTTTTTTTATTATTATTTTTTATATATACCTTCAACAACTCTTAATTAGAACTCATTAGCTTATCCTGATTATATGATCAGATACAATCACTCAAAAAAAGCATCCAAACACCCTCTCTAGAAAACATATTCTAGACCAGGCAAATACAGGTATAACCATAAGACCAGAAGGAGTCCAAGATGGTCTTTGGATGGACCCAAGAGAACTGTTGGTCCAGACCAGGTGTGGTTTACATGTGCAGACAGCAGGTGTGGTCCTGCCATGCTCCAGTTGTTTGAGATAATGGTCTAAAAATGTTTCTGCAACATGACAAACTTGCAGAAATGAGAGGGACAGGAACATATGTGCCCGTAGGAGGGAATAATAATCACAAATGTAATTCTTTTCTTATGTCATCGTTTTACCATAGAGAGATTCCTAGCTTGTATAACATTAATCTTAATGCTTCTACAGAAATTTTCATTTTAAAAGGAGTAAATATATGATTAGAAAGCGTAACAGTTTGAGTGAGACACTCGAAAGTCCAACACGGTAAGGAGAGAGATTTACAAGAGTTGAGATAAGAATACAAATACTTTGACACTTCTAAGTTCTAAGTCATGGTTGGGAGAGAGGGATTCAAATGGAAGCTCGGTAACCTTTTCATCGACCCTAAAACTTTGACTATGCACAAAAATTTCAACGCGTGTACCTATGAACTAAGTTAACAAGTCAAATTGTTAAAACAAATAGTGCTATAAATAACTTGAAATGAAACAAGTTATATGAGTCAAAAGTAGCCCCCGACAGTCTTTGATGCAACAAAACATACTAAGCATTTTTATTCAAAAAGGATAAAATTTAGTCACTATTGAATTTAACAATATTTGTAATCATATAAGACATACTAGTAATATTTTATGAACTTAAAAATCCTGAACAGGCCATCCAACCCATACAAAAGGTCGAAGTTTTTGACCCATACCTAAAATGTCCAACCCACCTAGTTTTGCCGCCTCTGACTTTGAAAAGGAAAAAAGAAAAAAGAAAAAAGAAAAAAGAAAGAAAATTGGTCCTCTTCTACATTAAACCATCATTTGCACTCTAGTTAACAAAGAGGCTAGCCTAAAGTTCAAGAAAAAAGCTGATTAACAAGACATATCAGGAATATGAAATATAGGATCAAGGATCCAAAACGAATACATGATAGTCTGTGTCAAAAGTTGTATTACTTGTATGAGAACTCCCTGCACAATCTCATGGCATCTAACAAACGCCAATTAAATATTCAATAAATGCAGCAAGCAGCCCCAAACCATCTCAGGTTTAGACTTGACTCACTTTGATGACAATTCTAGATTGCATCAGAGTTTGATTCTTTGTAAGCTTCCCTGCATGAACACTAGGAACAATTCAGGTTCAGAGACAACCATTGGCCATCTCAAGTTAATAACAAATACCTCCAACTTAATCACTATCCCAATCTTCATCCATATTTTTTGATGTTTTCGCCTTGCTTTCAGTGTCATAATTTGGAGCTTTTAATGATGAGGATATTGGTTCATTTTCCTCATCAGATTCAAACATAACATTTTCCAAATCATCCAAAATATCTTCTGGCTCAGATTCTTCTTGAACAAACTCTCTCCTAACATTTCTAGGTTTTTCACTGTGACCACCCTTCCATCTCTCCGCTTTAGGAACATAAGGAGCTTCTTCATCTTCATCGTCTTCTTCGTCATTCTCACTATTACTACTAGTACTCCTCTGTGGGGCCATCCTACCCATTCCAGGCTTTGTATACCTTCCATCGTAATCTTCTTTATAAAGATATCTAATTTTGTTGACTTCTTCTTTCTCTGCAGCTTCCTCCGCTTCCCACTCTCTATCGGCTGCATCCTCTATCTCTGCTATGAATTTATCAAGCTCCTCTTGGTCACTGTCTTCACCAGACTCTGACTCTTCTTTTAGGTTTACAGTGCTTTTTTTGTCTTCACCACGGAAAACATATGGGCTTCGTTCCTTGTTGTCTATTGCATTGAAGAATGTGGATGCCACTCTTTGTATGCTGGCCATGGCGACTGGATCATCAGGGTTTACGTTCATCCTCCTAAGCTGCTGCTCTATTTTCTTTATGTTCAATTTTTGAGAATCAAGCGCTTGTTCAAATCTAGCTTTAAATAATGCCTGCATTTGGATTTCAATCATCATAACCAACACCAATTAGGGTGTTGTCAAATATGAAAGTGTTTTATCTCATCTTAAATTAAATAACCAAGAAGGCACACTAGATCATCAAACAAACAAGATAAAGCCCACCTTTCTTTTCGTAAGGGTATTAATTGGTATCAAATTCTTGGGTTGTCTGTAATTTCTTCCACGGAACATGATAATCGTTTTGACGTTATGTATGTTGACCACAATGCCACCACTTAATCTTGCAAGCATGGTCGCCATCTCCTTGATCTTTTCCTTGGGGAAGTTATCACAACAAACTTGAACAGTTTCATGGAATTTCCAATGCATGTGCATGTTTTGAACCACACCTCCAAACACTCCACGAACACCAACCGGTACATAATTTCTATTTCTGAAACCAATCTTCTTTAATGCCTGAATTTGCTCGGGGGTCAACAGCTCAGGATCATGGCGTGGAGGTGGTAACTCTGGTAGCTCGTATTTTTTCAGCTTCTGAAGTAGCAATGCCACCTTTTTCTTGGCCTGCACTAGTCAAAATATACACATATATAGGAAGTAAACTAATGATAGGCTTATTATGACAGTAAATGAAACGTTTGTAGTAAATGAATGATTTTCTGATATGAAGCTAATTGAACCACTTTCCAAGAAACAAAAATAGCATGGCAAACACATTCTGGGCCCATTACCAGCCTACAGAAAGTTCCAAACAATACGTAACATCGTTTTACTGGAATCCAAGTTGAACTTTCTCCCAAATTCAATGACTTCCTGGAACTTTCACTTATTTTGTAGCAATGTATGTATATCAGGTGATATTGGGGTCAATCTTCACACTATCATACGTAAGTGTGTTTCAGTAGGCATACTTTAGAAATCTGAAACTTTTTCCTATCAAGGTGTGTATATACAGTTTTGCAGTAATTTTCATGTTTGCTTACAGCAGTCGGCAATCTCACTAAAAAAGTTATCTACCTAACAATCAAAAACACTAACCAAGTTCCAGACTTTATGTCCAGTACAGCAAACATTTCATACCTACAAACAAACATCTCTCCTATTTGCATATCAACACACAAAAACTATAACAATTTGTTTAAGCAGAAAGCATACTCTTTTAAGGTTGTAAATGAGGCGTTCTTCATCAGTCATTAACTTCTTTTGAATCTTTTTAGCCCTCCTGATCTCCCTTAGGGTTTTACCAGACTCTTTTTTCATCCTCATCTCCACTTTACTTCTCATGCTCCGTCCTTTTGATGTCGAATACATTCGATTTTCATCGAAACAATTCCAAAACCTAATTGAGCTCAATACACTTTCATCTCTAATCACAAAATTTGACTGTATATCATACTTAGGTGTCAAATTGGGGCTTAACCACAACTTGAAATCCCTGAAAGCAAACAAAATTAATCAAATTAATTTATTATTATACATATTTAATTAACGATATGCTCGGTAGGGCATATAATAGGGATTATATGTATACGTACTTGGAGTAATTGGTAGTGAAACGAAAGGTTAGGGTTTGTAAGCAGCGGTTTTTTGTAGCAAACATTGATCGGACGAAGAGAAAGAATTAATAAAAAATGAATTTGGGGTTTTTCAGCCAAGGGTTTTAGCTTCTTCAGCCGTGTACCAACTGACTGCTGAGTGCAAAAATACTTTCTTACAAAAAATAGTCTACCAAAATAATTACATAATTATTAATTTTAATTATAAACATTAATTTAACTTTTTATTTTTTTTACGGTGTTTGACAAACGAGCTTATTAATATAATAAATATAAGCTATATATTTTTATAAAATTAAACTTTTAACATTATTTAATAGCAAAATTTCACAAACTTATTTACAATACAAGCTCTAAAAAAAGATTAATTAGATTATGCATTACAATAATATTTGAAATTCATTATCCTAAGATGCAATTATAATATTATTTTTTTTTAAATGTCTCTAAAGATTCTAATAAAAAAAATAATGCGTAACAAAATAAAATTCATTTATAACAGTAAAACAATCATTATTTTATTTTTTATTTGATTTTTCTTTCTTTCTTTTTTTATGAATTAGTTGGTATGCTTGTTTAATACTTAGGTTGCATAAGGTCTAATGATAAACAATGAGTAAATGTTAAACATAATATTGAGTAAAAATGTGCAAAAATAACTTTAAAAAGTTTTTGCACTAATAGAATCAAAAGATTTAAGATCATGACAACTTCCCCCTAAAGTAAAGACGACGGAGTATCTTTGTATTTATATCTTGAAGTTTATCATGTTATAGTAACAAGTCTTCGACTCCAATGGTAAAAACGTACATTAAACTTCTTTTCTAATCTTCTTTATTAATTAATACAGTATTTACAAGTAATTACAACACTTAGACCACTTGGTATGTAACCGTTATGATGCATGTGGTGGCACCACCTTAGGACAACAGTCAGTGTGCGACTTTTATTCGTCATTTGTCGTGGTGGAAATAACGGATGAGAACGGATTAAACGTGAGTCCCAGTAATATTTTTTTGCCTTTTTCTTTAATACTTTAATATATTCTTTCTTTTTCTTTTTCTGATTTTCTTTATTTGAAAGTAATATGATCAAATTGTTGCATTTTTTTTATAATGAAGAAGAAGATGATACAATCCTTAAAATACTTGTGGGATTTATTTATAAGTTTGGAATATTTTTTATTGTTGACTTTTTAAAGTTTGAACTTATCTTGTTACAGGTCTTTCTTAAAATTCAAAACTATATTTTATGCTAAATTTAATTAAATGTTTTTGTTTAGTTTGATCTAAATTTTATTTAAATTAAAAAATGAAAAATTATGGAAAAAAGTGGAACTCAGATTAGAGTTGTGGTCAGTCGTGACAGTCATGACTACAACCAGTCGTCTCACAACTTGCTGTTATGACTGAACGTGATCTTAGTGTATTTATTATCGCTTTAAATCATCAATCTATTTGTTGTCTCTTTAATAGTATAATTAATTATCTGTAATTTAATTTTATAGTGACCAATTATTACTATATCCTGAAATTTTATCTATATAAAATGTGAAAATAGAGTGATATACCGCTATTTCTCAATTTCTATTTTAACGACAACACCATGTTAAACGAATATATTATCCGTAAATCTTTTATCGTTGTTGCATTGTACACACAACATTGTAAACTATAAACATGAACTGCTTTAAAGGTGTAACAAAACTTGGATGCAAAAAGATGCCTGTGATAAAAGTTAACTGTTAAACAGCCATAATTTCTAAATTAGAACTCGAGAATTTAAACATACATAGTCCACTTGGTTACTAGAAAGATAATATATTACATACAATACAACTCACTCACACTAAACAGTCCCAATTCAGGGGCCATAAGATTGTGTTTAATGAACCAATCTTATGAAACTTGCTATACATGTAGGAACTTGATAAAGACCATAAACCACAAGAAGCGATTGGAGTCTGGTCTCCTTGAGACTTCCAACAGAAAATATGGGTAAAAGCTTCATTCTCTATAGAACCAATCTAACAACTCATAGGAACTATCTTCACTTGGTGGAAAATACCTTTCCTGCATCCACATATCAATGAGGGAATTGTATCAGTTGTCAAGGATCAAACCAAAACATTTAGAAACATAAACAAAATAGTTCCGAATTCGAAATTATTACCGACAAGAACGTATCTTGTCAAAAGTTGATGTTTCCAAGTTGTTTACGCTTATAATCATATTACAATATGTTCCCAGCTGTAAGTGTGAAGTAGAATATATATATAAGAATTTTCGTGCATAGATAGATTAACTATGTCATTTATTTTATAAAGAAAAAATAAAAGCAAAGTCACCCGATGCTCTAACCTCGTGATGCTAACCTCATGATACTAAGACCTCCTTTGGAAAATCCCAAACCCGTACTTACAATTGAACAAAAATTAAAGCACGTATAAGCGTGTAGTAATGTAATGTTTGTATGTATCTAATTAATGATTTTAGATTGATTTGTGACGACCAATATTTCACTCTAGATGAAGAACGGATTTCACAATCGAACACCTTTACATGTATGAAAATGAGAAAAAGTATGTACGTTGAAGCAGTTAACTAATTTTTTGTAACTTGAAAGGCTAGGCTTACCACAAGGTTGAAATTAGATGGACTACCCGATTCCAGATTCTCGAGGTCCATGGTTCCGAGACTTGTGTTAAAATCGATGGCTTGTGAATCATCTTCACAAGCGGGTAGCTTAAGATCATCCTTATGTTCAGGGGTAGTAGCAAATGAAGGAAGATATTTCTCCTCAACACACTCTGATTTCTAATCCAAATGGCAAAAACATTAGTCAGTATCTTCTACTTTACGAGCATATGTTAAGAAACATTAAATTAATATATGAGGCGGATGAAGTATGAGGGTGACAATGAGTTCATAAAAAAGGCCTCGATGGCAAAAGGGTTTTAATTATTAGGGCTGACCGTTGGGTTTTCAAGTTTCACTGTTTAGGGATCCAATTCAACCTTCAACCTATCTGCAAGTTTTGTACATCTTTAGTTCATATTGTCACTCATGACTCATGAGAAGTTAATTGTTTCTTCACTTCACATTTATTTCATGTCAAGTACGAGCACAAGATTTTAACAACTAATAATTGACGTAGGGATTATCAATTGTTATCAAATACGGTAAAAAAGAAAAGATAAAAATGACACACCATAAGGGTCTGCATCTGTCCGACACTCCGTCTCCATAGGCCTAATTACATGCAATAAAAAATAACTATAAATTTTATAACTAAAGAGAAAGATTTTTAACATCTTAAGACTTTTAAATACTCTCACAACAGGAACTTTCACCTCATATAAAAAAGCATAACTAATAACTTCTATTTATATAAGATAAACATACCCAATTTTGGAAATTTGGATAAATACTTACTAAACTATTCAATAACTTGTGATAAATAGTTACTAATTTTTCACTATTCTATGGTTTTAATTCTTAGGATTTTCGATCAATGCGTAATGTAGGCAACTTTGAAATAAATTTTTTTAGTTAATCTAACCCGATAGCATCGAATGTTGATGTCACAACTAAAATGTGTCTAACATCAATTTGATCGTGTTGATCGTTTTTTCCTGAAGTAGCTCCTACGAACCAGTTATGTAATGCCTTACAGGGTTTTGGGTAAAGTTTATGGGAAGTTGGGAAACATAAGTTTAGGCTGATAAGCTAATAAGTTGCTAAAAAGAAATTTTAAGCTGATAAGCTTATAAATTGCTAAAAAGTAAATTTATCCACCTTTTCAAATTTCAGTAAGTTCATAAGCAGTTAACCCGAAAATCCATTGAAAAATCTCATGTTGCCAATGAATATGGATAGGATGGGCGTTGGGTATTTAACGTAAAAACCCACCATAAGGCAAAACAAACCAGATCGATCAAAATGTTTGTCCAACAGGGTGCTATACTTTTGGTCACTACGCACTATTACTCATCTAGATCATAAAAGGGAATATGTATTTCAATGGTATAAATGGGAAAAAGATGTGGCTACCAACCTGGTAATCACACAATTCATCTTCATATAGGGGAGTCTTTACTGGCCGCGGTGGATCCGCATTGGTCATTGGTGTTCCGGGACTGTTCCATATGTTGTCTGATTCTTCAACACCAGCAACAACAATAGCATTCTCAATCTGCTGCTTTTGTGCCTGGAAAAATATTTTTGAAACCACATATTCTCCATCCTTCTCATCTTCATTGGTTCCTAAATGGTATTGATGCATAACCCAGTTCAATATACAGGGTTTGGTACCCCTATTTGCAGTATTATACAGAACCATTATCTTTTTGAATCCTATGTGAACTCCATTTTTCGAGACAGCCTTTGTCTTACCAGTCTTGTGCCAACGAACACTTGATCCAGTACTGATCTTCCTACGCTTTCGTTGACCTGTACTGTATGCATTTGTGGTCCGATAAAAGAAATGAAAACTATTTCCATCTTTTCTTGAACCTATAAATATCACAAGACTACATACTTGTCAATGAACTGCCTAACAACATCACATACTAACGACTCATTATCAATTAACTAGAATTATTACTTACATAGTTTAACATTACTTGGTCCATGTAAATCAAAATAATTTCATTCAGAGGTGTCATTACCGTTTTAATAAGCCATAAATCTTCTAGTGTTATTCATTTTCTTTTTATCATGTTGGTTATTATTCAAAACATAGAATGACAATTAAAAATGGTTTAAAATATTAACCAGGAAGATCTTCAGGGTGTTTGTAGCAGATTCCTTCCTCTACATCAAGTGTCGGAATGAACTCATCGATATATTGGTGAGGCTTTTCATTCCCCACTCCACATTTGGCTGCTAGATGCTCCAACAACTCAACATCAGATGGATCAAATTTCACACCCATTGGAAGCCCAGGCCATAAATTTGACACCTTCAAAGAGAGGCATCTCATAAAAATTAGACTTTGCTCATTTGTAAAAGATGGCTATATACAGGGGATGGTTCATGTGAAGATAACCTTATAATATAATAAATATAAATAAGAAAGAATGATAAAGCAACACGTGCATAAAAAAAGTGATGCGTTCTTTCTAATTTGTTTCACCATAAGATTTGTATTATAATAACCAAAAGAGCTTTTAAAATCAATATCTTACATTACGGTTATTGATTCTGAATCTGCATTCTGGACATTCCAAATTTTCTCCAATGTCCTTAGTTTGAAGTACCAAATGAAGACCACATGTTTTAATATTCCTAGCAATAGTTCTAGCATCAACAAGCCATCTCCTGCATTATTCAAATGTCAGCCTAGAGTTGCACAAGAAACAGACTTTCAAGTTTCAACAATGACAGTATAAATCATCATAGATAGCTGCAGAGTACTCTTTCAAGGATTAGATAAAGTGAAAAATACCATAAATAGAAACACTCTATATTTTACATTATTTATTGTTTTCTTTCACTTCTTTCATAAACTAAGGGGACCATATATACTCAATCCAAATGACCCACCTACTTTTGTATAAAATACGAGAATTTATCGACATGACTAGACCCTTTAATTTCCAATTATAAACAGCAGTTAACTACAACTTCTTTCAACTACCTAGCTATAAAACCCATCATCAACTTTTTCCTTTAATAGTTTGTTATAAGCTCCAAAAGGACAAAGTATGGCTCTCATATGATAGTTGAGAATATAGCTTGTCAAAGAAGATTGCAACATTCGACACTTACTAATTTTCAATGTTAACCCATCTATCTGTTGCAACAAAATAAGGTAATTAATTCAAAGCTAGTGAACCAAAATTGGTCCATACAACACAACAGCTAGTAGTGTTGTCATTGCTTACTGCAAATAACAAAGTTTAGAATTGTTATTATTATTCAAAAGGGAACCATTAACTTAACATACAGTATTCATGGACAATGTAATATGAAACTTCTTTTGCAACTTTATTGGACATTTTCATGGCAAACGTTTCAAAATCGCTCAACGGAGTCTGAAGCCATAATCACCTATACTATAGTCGCAACTTTACATATATAGAGAAGAATGTTCAAATGAGAGCCAACAAAAGGTCGAGAACCATGAGAGCCGTAATTAATATTTTATATACACAAAATACATATTCAACTATTCATTGTCGCAAACATATAAAATTTGCAGAAGTCTGGATACAACTTCAATTCGTATCAAACATAAAGAATCATATATATATTCAAAAAAACAAACACACAGCTAGCATTTCAGATGTATAACCGAGAGATGAGAGATCCACTACATGATCCAAATCCACCACACACAACCATAAATAGGGAAACTATTAACGAGGTGAAGAATAAATTAATTAAAAGGTCTGATCGTAATTAACTACTAACATCGTCATTACAAGAAGATTGATTCAGAGCAAGCTAAGATGCAGATTCAAAAACAACAGATAGATAGCTTCTCCATATGAGTAAGTTAACTAGTGAGTTAGAGTGTGAGGAAGATTTAGAGATTAGTGAGCGTATATATGTAAGTGGGAGATGAAGCCGTGTTATTGTTCCATAGCAACAGGTATATGTTACCCGAGCCTCAAGTTCGGTATAAGCATCTTTTTAAATTTTTAAGTTTACGGGCGTTTGGCTGTTGTCATCTCTTAATTTTTAAAAAGCTCAACCTCTTTTGAAAAGAAAATTGTTCGACAAAAAAATGTGAAAAGATTATTAAATAAAAAACTCTTATAAATTTTTGAATTAGAAACTTTTTTAAATAATTTTTAAAAAAAATTAAAATGATTCTTCAATTTCGGTCACAATCTCCACTTACCAACTCTAGCTTCATCTACAACTACATCTCCAGTCAGCTATCGTCAAACAATATTTAAATATATAAATGTGTGTGTGTGTTTATTTATTTATTTTTACTTGAAATCATCTTTCATAAAAAATACTAAATTTTTTATGAATATATAAAACCATTTTTCTATTAAAAAAATAATTCTAAATACACTTCAAAAATATTTCGAAAAAAGATCAGTACATAGGCTTACATCAAAAATCAACAACAAAAAAATAAAAAAGTGCAAATGTGCCATTTAATTTGTTCTATCAATTCAGTCCGAGCCTAAATCTGAAGCTAATATTTTCAAACACAAGTTGCAAAACCGAGTTGCTTTGGACAGACTAATTAATAAGCTGGAAATTCGGGCCCCATACAAGCTTGCTCCCCAAGTTACTTACATTGCGCAGTTATACCTTGTGTTACAAATTAGGGTTCAGCCAAAAAAAAATAAAAACTGAAATATTAAATTGTAACCGAAATAACTTATTGAAAAAACTGAATGGAAGGTAAAATCAATGGCTAGATTTTCAATATTTAATAATTGAAATATTTTGATTCGATTCGAATTATACATAAAAAACGAACCGATAATAAATAAAACGTTATTTTTCAATTAATTAAAATATTTATTTATAATTTTGAATTATTATAACATTATACTTAACGAACTTTGTTTAGACTTTATACTATTTTATTTTATATTTTGTTATATATTGTCAATTTTTTCCATATGACTCCAAAATAATATTTGAACAACACAATACCAACTCAGAAATATTAAAGAATAATAAGTCAAGACATGATCCACGAAAGAAAGACAAAAAACAACATGAGATAATGAATTCACCTCAAACTAAAGAAAATCAATCGTACATAATGGATACAAGAAAACATCAAATTCAAATTAAAGAAACAAATACAGTTATCCACGATACTTGCAATGATATTAGTCATATTACACACTTACACATTTTATATCTTGTAGCCGAAGTTGTTACATCCCACTCTTCAGAAAATATCGTTGAAAATGTGAAAATTAGGGTATCGTGTCCTAATTAGATCTTTCACATTGACCCAATCCGATTCATCTGTCCTGTCACCCTCACAATTTTAAGTTCCTTCTCGCAGTTAGGATCTTCCAAAAGCAAGTTATAGAATCCTTTCTTAAACTTCAAGGCGCTTTCAAGCATCAAAAAAGTAGAGGTCAATCTTGTATTAACATCCAAGTGTATAAGCCTAGTGCTTTCTATCTTCTCTTCTTCAACACAAGATTTGAATTTTTTTTAGTGTTGCCAGGGTAGATCTCACATACTTCACAAGAGCATGAACTCTATTAACAGATAACCCAATCATTCATATTATCATTTTGATTAACAAAATCCATTTTTGAATGAGAAAGTGTTTGATAGAGTTTATGATGAGTAGATAAGGTGGTGTAGTAAAGTACTAAAGTGTGTGTTGAGGAGATAAGTAGTGTGATAGAGTTAATAGTAGGAGTCTAGGAGATAACAAGGTAATGCAATTGTTATTTATAAAACAATTAGCTAAATAAATAACGTCAGAAACTCTTGCAGCCACATAAGTAAGATTGTAAGAGATATTTGTTTTAAAAGAAGATGAATAAGATAATGTTTGTGGATCTTACAAACATGCTAAAGCAAAACAAATAAACTACACAACGTAAATAGAATACTAAAATTTCCTTAAAAGTCTTATGTGACAACCCTCGAAAACCGGTAAGTTCCGTACACCCTAAATCATGCATTCTTACGCTAATTCCCTTTAATGAAATCAATCTTGATTTAAAACTGAGATAAGTCTAGCACACGCCCACGTTGCACATTTTGGTGCACACTACTTTAATGCATGATGCATTACCTTTACGTAATTTTTGAGAATCACACAATATAAATCGGATGACTTTCGATAAACACGAACGTTGGTGATAACTTTTCCCCGAACGACGTAAAACTATTGAATATAATTAGTAGTTAACAACTTATATTATTATGCTACTTAAACTAATCACTAAGTAACTTGAACATGTCAAATTAATTCAAGCTAGCAAGCTAACATGTCAAATTAATTCAAGCTAGTAAACTAACATGTTAAATTAAATCCAAGCAACCAAGCTAGTAGGTCAAAAAGACAAGATGGAAGATTTCTTTTCTTTCCATCCTTTTTGTTCCTACTTAAACTAAGTAGCTCAAAGTATGAAATTAAATCAAGCAAGCAAGCTAACATGTCAAGAAAGTCAAAGATATCACACTTTTTCTTTCCCTCTCTCATGTTCCTACGGTTTTTCTTTCCCCAGATCACCTCCCCTCTACAAGTTGCTTGATTTAACTAGAGACCTCCCATCACCTACTTGTAAAGAAAATATCTTGCCCACTTGCTTTCCATTGAAGTAAGGTATTATAGCAATAAAAATACACACACGTACACTTCACATTTCAAATCTGCTCCAAATTCTCTCTTTTCCCTCTCACTTTCTCTCACCATTTCCATCTTCATTTTTAAAAGGGAAAAGCTTAGAAATCAGGTTTATAAAGGATTTTGGGTTGAATATCATCTTCAAGTTCAAGATCTTTTCCTTCTTATCATTTTCATCCAAGAGCATTGTAAGGAAAACTCTTTTTGATCTCTTCATTTCCTTCATTTTAAATACATACATGCTAGATGTTCACTCGTACTTTAAAATCAAATAATATATATGTATATATGTGTTATTAATGGCGAAAACTCGTTAAAAAGAACTAAAGAAACTCAAAACTCAAAGAAACTTACTGGACAGAAACTTTGGACGTATTTGGAACAATATAACTCGGACATAAAATAAACAAATTTAGTGATTCTTGAGCCTAAAATTAATTTTAAGGAGTTAGGTTCCCAACCCAAGTGGTCTCATGTAATTTGGACAAGTTTTGATACCTCAAATCGATTTTATAAGAACCAATGTCTAATCTGTCTTCAGGAGACAGGTTTTAAGCCTACTTTGAGAGACCATAACTTTTTATCCACAGATCCAAAAGAGATGAATCTTTTTCCTAAAGGTTACAGTTTGTCTTAGCTTTAAAAGTAGTATGGTCACGTTTTGTGAAGATGAGTCTAACTCAGTAAACAAATGATTTTCCTAACAACTATCCAGAAAAATAGTTGATGTACCTTTGTGTACTAATAAATAGTTTTGAACCCCTTATACCTATCCAAAAATTATGAATCTTACCTTTATGTAAACCTAAGACATGTAGGAATATGTGGTAAAAATTTCATAACAAAATAAGTTCATTTGACCAGTCAAAATGATACCACAAGAAGGGTAAAAAAATTGGCAGAATCTGTTCAAAATGAAAACAACACTAACTGTGGCCTAACAGCATTAACTGTGGTCAAACAAACTAACTTTAGTCAAACAGCACTAACAGTACTTGCAGCAGTAACAACACTAACAGCACTAACAGTACTAACTTTGGTCAAACAACACTAACAGTACTAACAGCACTAACATCACTAACAACACTAAGTTTGGTCGAACAACACTAACAGTACTAACAACACTAACAACACTAACTTTGTAGCAACATTAACTTGTAACCAAATTAACTTGTAACAACATTAACTTTGTAACCGCATTAACTTGAACAACATTAACAATGCTAACAGTAGAAACCATGCTAACAACAATAACTTATGTGTCAATAGTATTAACTCTATAAACCCAACGCGAGTGTTTTAAAGCGAGAGATTATTATGAGGGACTAAACATGAAAATAATTGATTAATAGTTTTCTATCTTAATCGAATAAAGGGACTTAGTTAACGTCATGTTTTTAGACAAACGTTAACGAAATCTATTGAACAAATTGTAAGGTGCGTTTTCACGAACAATATGCGTTTTAAAAGTATAAACCTTTAACGTATACTTTCATAACAAAGTAACTATGTTTTCGAGAAACATACAAGTATACATATTAAAACTATCGCCTACGGGTCGTACATACATTTAAATGGCAAGTAATAATCCTACTAGTTTAGTAAACAACTAGCATAGACAGGCCGTTAGAGCCGTCTGCTTATATAATTGACCTCATGCGTATAGGGCGTTAGGAGGCTATTTCTATTTGGGCAAAAGATACATTTTGAAACGCTAGCACTCTTGCTCACCAGGAGAGTTCGCAGCCCCTCTTTTACTGTGTTTACTGCTTTATAATTTGGGGTGAAAAAACATATGAACTGTTTTGTAAAACATGACAACGAATCTTGTGCGACCCTAAGTTAACATGTTTTAGTGCATTGAAGTCCTCTTGCTTACACTATATGACCATTAGCTAGATGACGTTATCCACGTGGATATATGCATAGTACTATCGAGGTGACTACCCACCATAATTGTTATCGGTTAGTTGCGCGAACTGTCGACGTTGTATCGAAATAAGGATCGTATATCTAGTTTGCTGAGAGGCACAAGCAAGTAATGTGAGTCGTGGATTGGTTATAAGCATAGGTGTTGTCACATTAACTCGTATGACCTAGCTAGTCTACGGGGGATTACCGTCATGGCTTTGTTTAAATTGATATGTTATTTATCTTATAATGTTGCAAAGGTTTATGCTTGCAAACAATTGATTTATACGAGTAAAGGTTTAATGATAGAGTCTTAAACCTGTGGATTTACTCAACAATTTTGTTGACGATTTATAAATATGTTTTTTAGGGAATTACAGCAAAGTAAGAGCATGTATGCATATTTTGGGACCCTTGCTCATCACGATGAATATGATGCCATTCATTTGATAATATTGAAACTATGATTTATGATTAAGATGTTAATCATATTGTTTTGCTAAACATCTATTGTTCTTGAAAACACGATGAACATGTAACCGTTGAATTTAAAATATTTATGGCATTCTAAGTTTATGTTTGCGCTAATCCAATGCTCTCGATTTAGTTTTCTAATCGATCCCCCTCACGCCCCGTGCTTACGCATTGCTTAAACGTGACGTGATTTTATTGGGGTGTGACATCTTATTTTGATCAAAGTTTAGAATTCGATTATTAGCTGAAAATAAATCGATAAGAAACTGAAAAACCGAATCGTAAAAAAACCGAAACCTAACAATTTTGATTATTAAAAAATCAAAATATTTAATTCAATTCGATTTTAACAAAAACTTAATCGAACTGAACCGTAAATACCCACGTTACAAATATTCATCTTTACTACAATGACGTTTTTAAGTAATTGTACCTTTTATTCACATGTGAATTGTGAGGAGTATCATCTAAAACCACTTTAGCTTAGTTTTTCATATTGAGAAATGAGATATGATGAATATATAACTTTGGTTTGGTAGAGCCTAAAACTGAGAAGTGAAGTGATTTATCAAGATATACCATTACATATTTTTAAAAGAGACTATTCTAAACATTTCTTGAGAATAATTTATATAAGGGTATCTTCAATTGAGGTTTTCTTATAAACTTTTAAAAGATTCTTGGACAAGATTTCTTTTATTTTAAAGAGAAAAAAAAAGTCATTGCTTCAATGGATAAAGCTTTGTATACCTCGAAAACGATTAAAAATATCGAAGTACTAGAATAAAAAGTGTGTAACACTCTTCTTCTAAACCTTTATTTCAAATTTTACACCCTTTCTTTTATTAAATTATTACATTACATAAATATTACAAAAAAATCTTTAAAAATTTATATGTCCAGAGCAATAGCTTGTTTAACAAAAAAAATTTACACAAATAAGTCTTTACAAGTTTACCATTAGACGCTCTAGCATTTTAAGTTGACTTCTTCTGATTAGTTCAGCTCTCCTTGAGTGAAAAACTTTATTTATTTGAAAAAAGTTTGTATAATTTACCAAAATAAAAATATGTTGCGGCAATATAGAAATAGCACCATCTTTGGACGCCTAAGATGAAGAGGGGTAATATTTTTGAAAGCATTGTTACCCATGTTTTTGATTGGTTTGCAAATAGAAGTAGGCATTGTAGTATTACTTCAATTTTGTGATTACAAAATTCAATACTCTATATTTTGTAATTGTCTTTTAACATCTTGCTAGTATTTAATACAACCAGCTATTCAGAATAAAAAATAAAAAATAATAAGTTGTGTCTTTATCGGTTAGTCATCTCTTACAAAATTTAAAATTTATATCATATTACTATATAAAGTATTTCTTTACTTTTTCTTTTCTAATATGTTAAAAACATAATTTATCTTCTCAATGTAGCTACTTAGCATAATCTTTTTGAAGATATGAAACAACATTTCTTAAAAACATAATAAACTTTCTAATCAACATGTATCACATTAAATGAAAACCATTTATTATCTCTTTCATCTCCATTTTTAAAATTCTCAACAAACTTCTTATGATCTTTTTCACCTTCTACATAATTATCGAATATATTTCTTAGTTTAATAACATACTGCTTGTCTTAATAATATTCTTTTATGATAACTTTTGAAGAATTTTTCAAAGATAAGCAAATGATCGAGATTAGCCTAGCCCAGTCAGCACCAACTCAGTGCAGGTCACGTGACTTACAGCTCGGCTTTCGCTTTTTGAGACTTCCTCTACTCACATCTCTATGTGCCCGCAGCACTTTCATATGGAGAAAGATAGGCTTACCATGTTCCATCAATAGCACCTAACCTATGCCGATTTTGACGATTTGTCTTAATAATATTCTTTTATGATAACTTTTGAAGAATTTTTCAAAGATAAGGAAATGATCGAGATGAGCCTAGGGATAACAATAGTCATCCGATCCATTAAATATTCACTCGATCCATCTATTAATGATTGATATGGACGAATTAAATAAGAATGACAATTAGGCAGATTTGGACTGAAGAGTATGGTCT
Organism: Logfia minima; assembly: GCA_963921325.1. Taxonomy (NCBI): domain Eukaryota; kingdom Viridiplantae; phylum Streptophyta; class Magnoliopsida; order Asterales; family Asteraceae; genus Logfia; species Logfia minima. The sequence goes on from OY992768.1 coordinate 27,931,013, forward strand.
CCATACTCGAACCCGTTAATCAAATCAATCCCCATACCCATCACATTCTCCGGTAAGAATTTTATCGGATATTCCCGATGTGACCGCAAGTTTCCCTCAACTCAATCCACTCCCTTTTATTTTTGAAAATCCCCAAAATTAGATATCAATTGTTTAATATCGTTAAACACTCATATATATATAGCTAATAACATATGGTAAGTAGAAAAAATTAACGTTATACTAGTTTGTTAGTAATAAAATAATTACAATTACTAATTGTCGCACAAACTTAAAAGACATTGACTACTGAAATTTCTGATTAATGATAATTGAAGTTATAAATAGATATGAAAAATGTTCGATCGAAATATGTCTTAATTATTTTCTATTATATAACACAAAAATATTAAAACAAATGTGTACAAAACCTTCCCTAAAAGTTACAGAACTAAATATCACATTCGAATGTATTATATGATTACAGTCACTAATTGTCGCATAACTTTAAAAGACATTGACTAGTAGTATTGTTGAATAATGATAATTGAAGTTATAAATAGATATGAAAAAAGTTCAATCGAAATATATTTGGGCTATTTTATACTGTATTATATAACATAAAACGATAAAACAAATGTATATAAAAAAAAATTAAAAGGTAAAGACCTAAAAATAATTGATTATATATGAAATATAACATATATATAATGATTAAATAAAAAAAAATTCGAATGTTATATGTATAATATTAGATTAAAACTCGTACGATGCACGACAATCTAAATAATACAATATTTAAAATGTGATATTTATTTATCATTAAAAAATAAATAAGTGATCGTAACTTGAAATTACAAAATTAATGAAAATAAATTTAATTGCTACTTTTAAGAATTTAAATAATAATATTAATATTTTTAAATCTGATATAATGAATTACTTTTAAATTTTTAGATGGCTACTCTTAAATAATTAAATAATAACATTAATATTATTAAATTTAATATAATTAATTATTTTTAAATTCTTAGATTATTAGTAATATTAATATTATTAAATTTAATATAATTTAACTAGTTTTAATAGTTTAATATTATTTTTCAGTTAGTATTTAAGTAAAATTCATAAAAATTTTTATTAATTAACATTATATTCAAATATTATTTAATTTTGATTATTTATTTAATTTAATTTAAAAAATTTAGAGGTCATATGACAAAATATGGAGCTATAACAATTTTTCAGTTTAGATGAATAATGGATCCAATTAAGTGTATTTAACTAATTTTTTGTAACTTAGAAACTTGAAAGGCTAGGCTTACCGCTAGATGTAAGAGGATGGACTGCCCGAGTCCAGAATCCCGAGGGCTGTGGTCCTGAAACTTGTGTCCAAATCGATCTCTTGAGGATCATCATCACAAGTGGGTAACTTTAGATCATCCTTCTGTTCAGGGGCTGTTTCAAATGAAGGAAGATATTTCTTCTCAATGCATTCAGATTTCTAAACCAAATTGCAAAAACATTATTCAGTACCTGTATTTTATGAAAGAGATCGTCTAACATGTACTTTAGGGGCACATGTTAAAAAGAATTAAATTAACCTAAATATCTCTTTCAAAGTAATGTTGAACAAATTTGTGTGGTCTGTCTGAGACTCCGCCTCCGTAGGCCTAATTCACACACAATAAAAATATAAAAAACTACAAAATTTCACAATTACAGAAAGAGTACTTATCTCAACACTCTTAAATATCCTCACAATGGGACTTTCACCTCATGAACTAAAAAAAATTCATAGCAAATAACTTAAAGAGGTGATCGCTATGTTGGTCCGAGAGGGTGTTACACGTTATCGTAGGTAGGTACTTGTCTCTGTCTAGATTATAAAACGGAATATGTAATTCAATGGTATGGTATAAGTAGTAAAAAGATGTGGCTACCAACCTGGTAATCACGTAAGTCATCTTCATATAGGGGATTCTTTACTGGACGCGATGGATCCATGTTGGCCAATGGAGCGCTGGGACTGGTCCATACGTCGTCTGATTCTTTAACATCAACACTAACACTAGTATTCTCAGCCTGCTGCTTTTGTGCCTGAAAAAAAATCTTAGAAACCACATATTATCCATCCTTCTCTTCTTCAGTGGTGCTCAATTGGTATTGATGCATAACCCAGTTTAGTATACAATGTTTCCTGGTACCCCTTTGAGCAGTCTTATAGAGAACCATTATCTTTTTAAACCCAATGGTAACTCCAGTTTTTAAGATGCCCTTTGTCTTACTTGTCTTCTTCCAACGAACATAAGTTTTCAAATTAGATCCATTACAGATCTTCCAACGCTTTTGCAGACCTTTAGTGTAAGCGTTTGTGGTCCAATAGATGAAATGGAAACTGTTTCCATCTTTTTCTGAACCTATAATATGACAAGACTATATACTCATCAATGAACAACGTAATAACAATACCTACTAAAAAGTTATTATCATTTAACGTGAAATGTTACTCATAACCATCACCAATGTGGCCTAGTAGTAAGACGTCATGTTGTCTTTACAAGAGGTCTCAGGTTTGAATCCCCCTAGGTAAACTTCTTGCGTCAAAAGGCTCGCCCTCCACGGGTAACCTTTTTCGAGAAAACTTCATCCATTTATCCGTTTTAAATGTTACTTTCACTGTCAGTTTAATGAGCCAAAAATCTCGAGTGTTATTCAGATCCATGTTATCATGTTGGTTTTTGATTAAAGAAATGAAAATTGAAGTGGTTGAAAAATCAACCACTCATCATAATAATCTGGACATGAAACTTCGCTATCCAGGAAGATCTTCAGGGTGTTTGCAGCATATTCCTTCCTCTTCATCAAGTGTGGGGATGTACTCATCGATAGATTGGTGTGGCTTTTCATTTCCCACTCCACTTTTGGCTGCTAGATGTTCCAACAGGTCAACATCCGATGGATCAAACTTCACACCCATTGGAAGCCCAGGTCACTCATTTGACACCTTCAAACAGAAACATCCATCTCATATAAGTTAGACTTTGATCATCTGTAAAAGATGGCTACATTAATTGCTAGTCAAAGGCATATGGTGTTAGATATTTTGGTATAATTGAGGATTAAGTTGACACACAGGTCAGGACTTCTAATTTTTCGTATGATTTTAATTTCTAATAACTTCAAGAATTTTGGGATTTTTATATACATATGAAACTAAAAACACGAATTACGGACTTACAAACATTCTGGATTTTTTTTACTGCCTAAAACAGAACACTAATCTTAATAATCATCCCAAAGTGAAGTTCATGAACCTTGACATTGTAGGGTCGAAATATTACTTTTGGAAAGCGAGTTATTTAATAAACTTGAAAATGAACATCTTACATTGCTGTTATCGATTCTGCAACTGCATTGTGGACATTCCCAATTTTCTTCACCATCTTTGGTTTGAAGTATCGAAGTAAGACCACATCTTTTTATATTCCTCGCAATAGTTCTTCCATCAACAATCCAACTCCTACAATACTCAACAATACTCAAATGACAGTATATTTAAATCATCACAGATAGCTAGCTGCAGAGTACTCTTTCAAGAACTAAATAAACTAACTGCATATGTGGTTCTATAAATGTACCATAACTAGAAACATTCTCTATTTTACATTATTCTATAATAAGTTAAGGGGCCCATACTCAATCCAAATGACCCACCTACTTTTGTATAAAATACTAGAATATATCAACATCATCAGACCCTTCCATTTAAAAGACAGGAACCAACTACAACTTCTTTCAACTACCTACAAAATCCATCATCAATTTCTCCTTTAATAGTCTGTTACAAGCTCCAAAAGGACACCAGCATTTTTCAGTGTTTCATTTTACCAGTGGGATCAAAACAAATGCTTATAGATACTACCTACTTTTCAAGGTAATCAATCTAAACTACTAAGCTAGTAAACCAAAATTCGAAATGGAAAATAAGAAAGTTTAGCCATTATTTATTTTATAAAAAGGAACGATCAGCTAGTGCTGCAAACGAGTCAAGTCGAATTCAAGCTTGACAGCTCGAGCTTTTGGGCTCAATGTAGATTCACTTATCATGTGATTATTTGCATTTGAATAATGGAATGTTTAGATTTATAGTATTAGAAAACAATAAAAAGAAAGAAAACTAAACCCTTTCAATATTTTCCTTTATAACTTGCATACATATATGTATTGCCGGGTTAGTATTTTTGTTTAAAGAAGTGAAAGAGAGTTGAATTGTGATCAAGAATCAAACGGAGCTATAATATGAAATTAATAGTAAAACATGTGTGATCAACCTTATCTTAATTCGTAAATAATATTGATTGTCAAAGTTAAGTAGTGAAAATGAAATGCCACTGATTTATATCTTAATTCGTAAATAGTATGTTAACCGAGCCTCAAGTTCAGCGGTAAAGACATCTTTTTTAAAAAGTTTGATTTATTTTTTATTAAAAAAAAAAAAGAAAAAAAAAAAAAGAAGAAGAAGAAGAGAGGAATAGCCTTTTTTCCTAATTTTTTAGTAATTATTTTTTTAATTTTAAATCAATATTTATAGAACGAGATAATTTTAAATAAGAACATACTTTTTAATATAGAAACAAGTTTTCTGTATTAAAAAAAGTTAAAGACATCTTGATATGATTTTTTCAAGAAAATGAAAAAGATAAAGGATTGAATTGATAATGATGATGGTTGTGTTTGAAAAAAGGGTTTAAATGCAATAGATACATAACATACCGCCATTCATTATTTTATGTATGTAAGTTACCCTTTTTATTGTTTAGGTATGCAACAAATCGGAAGAAACCGTGTTGATATCTTTACAAAGTTGATTTTTACCGGATACTATTTGAAATTGTTGACTAGGCTGCCACGTATAATGTCCCATGGACTTTTTTGACCACGTTGTCTGCCATGTCAGCTACATACATAGAACAAATTGTAGCAGTACGTTGCATTTCGCAAATAATGTGTAGAAGTCTAATATCACCTCAAAATCCCGGATCCAATCATGTTTCCACAGAATTTGTTGAGATCATATACATTTTAACATCACAAAGTCGTAAAACTTTGCCTGACACACAAAGTCTGGTAATTATTTAATCACCTATTGTTACAATCAAATTATCCAGCGGGATTATGCGGAGAAATAAAAGACGATGGAAGGGACTGCGTTTGAGAAAGATGATATGGATGTTTTGATATATATTATGTTTTAATTCAATTCAATAATTGAATAAATACATAGAAATAAAAGTTCTTTATCATTTTTTATTTTATGTATTTCAACAAAAACGTCATGTTTTTTATCCCTTGTAAAAATAGTTAAATAAAAATGGTAGGTTGCATACATGGAACAAATTTTTGCAGTACGTTGTTGATCCGGACAATTTATTCAATTAATATAAACCACGTCACATTTAAAAAGAAAAACAAAAATGCTTTACGAAATCCAGTTTACCGGGACAACCGGTAACTAGTTACCATATTGCGTATCTAAACAAGGTTTTCTTCAGGCTTTTACATACCTAAACAATAAAATAGGTAGCTTGTATAAATAGAACAATGAGTGACAGCATATTGCTTATCTATTATATTTACCTGTATGCTTTTTGAAAAAAGATAGATGAGATAAAATGGTTGGGTTGGTTATTCGGTCAAAACTGCTCATTTTTTAAGGTTCAAAAAAGGTCATGCATGTTCGTACATGTTGAAACAAGTCTCTTTGGGTTGGATTTACTCGAAGCACTTTTTGTCTAAATACTGGTTGATTTTTATAACCAATTAGTTTGTTAAGTATGATTGCAAATATTGTATTATTTGTATGCTTAATATAAAAAACTGATTGAAGAGGATTTCATGGATTAAAAGTACATCTTGGTAGGAATTTTATCCGTTTGACATGTTTCTTTTATTGCCAACTTATTGACTTATTGATTAAGCAATTAAAAATAACCAAGTCAATCCTTTCACAAATAAATAAATAGAAATTCCGCTATGTTGCATTTCCTTCTTTTATTAGCAAGAGGAAGACCGATATGTTTATATTCAGAGCCCTACTCGGTTCGTATCATTAATTGTGGTGGGTGGAGAGTTACCATTGGAGACAAATTGTATGAAGCAATTAAGATCAAGCTGGCGCTGCACATTTTGCTCCTTCGAATGATCATTGGGGAATTAGTAACACATAAAGACACTTTTGACGAGTATAAACAGAGTATAAACAGATGAGGTTATTTCATCTAAGATTCACACGTGAGTACAATGATCGACGATAATGAGTCGAACCTTCGAGTCCACATGCATGTGAGGAATACAAAAAACGTTTAGTCCTTATTCTTTAACCATCTAAATTGGTAAAACTTACGGGTGTGCAAATTTCGAGTAGAACCAAATATGTCAGAGGCCCGAGTGGAACGTACTCATAATAAATGTGTGTTCATAATAGTTTTAGTTTACTTGCGGGCTTTCATTTTAATTGGAAAGTGTTCATAATAAATTTGTTTTATTAACATCGTGCTAGTTTTACTTTACTTCTGAATGGATCCTAATAACATTTAACTCTCCAATTCACTCATCAGTAAAGAGAGCTTCTTATCCACTATCGGTTTGTATTTGTTTATTTCTAAAATAAAATTGTATTAAACAAGGCTTTGATGGTGTAGTTTTACATTCATGACGATTTGATACATGGCTTTGGGGTATCGACTTGAAGTATATAACATATCGATAACTTGCTACACTTCTAGTAAAGAAGAGACCAACTCTTCTTTCGGTATCAGTTTTTGACCGGAGCCAGTTGGATCCCGAGTAGAAGCGAGCCGGATCCGAACTGGGTGCAGCTGGTCCGGTCCTTGATTCGCACATTCCTATCTTTTCAACCTCAGGTCGCGTTGGTTCTAAACTATCTCGGTCCGGTTATGGCCCATTTGAACTGACATTACATTCTTCATTCGGAGTTGTAGGACCCATTTATCATCCGAACCAGCCGACCTCGTCTGAGTCTGAGTTCATCTGCATCTGACCTCGTGTGGGTCTGACTTCATGTGAGTGTGAGTTTGTATCTCTTTCTAATCAACTTGAATACTTGGATTTGACAATTTGCAACAACTTCGAAATTTTATATCTCCTTGTAGAAATATCTTATCACAATTAAATTTTGACACAACGTAGATCTGTGTGTAGTGAACGTTACATCCAAAAAATGAAGATGATCTGACGGTTAACAAAGACACAGTGATCGTTTTACAGCAGCTGCTCAAAACAAACCACAAACATTATGTAGAAACTTCAAAAATTAATCTCTTTATCAGAAGCTCGTATCGAAATTTCCTCTGGTCAAAATATGTGTGTATGCGTTAGGCGGTTAGGGACATAGAATTCAAATTTTATGACAATCCAACAGCTAATGAATGAGATCTGATTATTTTGACCAAATATGTGTGTATGTGTTAGGATCATACAGTTCAAGTAGGTTACAAGCCCCAACCTTTTTTTTTCCAAAACCCACACATTTAATCACATTACATATATTAAATTAAACGTATTATAAGAGATGCAATTCAATTATGTTTTGGTACACAGTTAAAAGTTAAAACAATATAAAAAACAGATGTCTACCTTATTAATAAGCGAATTTTCAGTTACGCGTGTGTTCTCCCCTCAAACATGGAATGTACATAAATCCGAGGAAAATAAAATTTGGAAACAAATATAAAGCTCGAAAACAACATTACAAACTAAAAACAATTCGAAAAATCAAAACATAAGAAACACACACACAAAAAAAGGTAACTCAAACAGTGACATAATTTCAGCTTTTGTTGGGCTTAACTTTGGAGAAATCAACCAAGTCTCCAAAAAGTTTGTCTTCTGTTTTTGTAGGCTTCCCAGATACATGCACATAAGACGCATTAGCCATGGAAGGACCTTTGTAAACACTCCCAGTGTTGAGGGATAACCCTGACATCCTTTGATCAACAAACTGAGCATTTTGCTGTTGGCCATATCCATAGCCATAACCGTAATTGTTGCCATAACCAGAGGGTTGTGGCATTTGGTTAGTGTACATCTGCTGAGCCATTTGTTGAGGATACATCTGAGGCTGAATTTGCTGTGGGGGAATCATACCCATCATTTGTTGCCCTTGAAACTGTTGTTGAGGGTACATCATTTGTTGCCCTTGAAACTGCTGATGCTGCCCTTGAAACTGTTGTTGTTGAGGGTAGACAGCCTGGTTGTTGGGTGGTTGAAATTGAGCAGTGGGGATTGGCTGCTGCATGTACATGTTCATTCCCTGATCATTTGGTTGTTGTAACTCCTGAGGTTGAGAGTATTGAGGACCTCCTGATTGATTATCATCCGTCGACTGAGCTTCCCAGGGTGGCGGTGGTAGTCCATCACTTGCTGGAGCACCTGTCATAGCACTCAAGCTAAGAACTTAATACTTGGGCAAAATTTCAGCCTGATGACCGTAAAAGTGGGTTAACTCCGGTCATAATTTATTGATAATGGGCCGAAGGGTAAAAACTAAAAAGCTTAGCTAGAAAGAAAATGGGTCAAACCAGTCCAATTGTCTTAAAAGTTGCTCATAGCATAATTCAAGTGTTTTACAATCTCATAAATTCAATAAGTCAAATATTAGGATCTTTAAATCTATAATAATTTTTATAAAATATATTACTCCGTCACTGTTTATAATATTTTCCCTGTAATAAATTAAGTGCTTATGACATGTTGTTCAAAATGTCCTAATTCCCTTTCTCTTCACATCTTCCAAAGATGATTCATAAACTTATTAGCTTCTCACCATTCTGGGTGTAACAGACCCTCTATTTGTCTCCATCGATAACGTACACCAAAAATAGGCAATATCTGAAATTTTTCAATAAAAATGGGAGGATGATTCCACAATAAAAAATATATACTTACCATAACCTGGTAAAGGTGGATCCTGCAACGGCTGCTGTTGAGTCACGTGCCCATTCCATGAAGTGGATCCTGGGTTGAATGGTGTTTGTTGCTCATATTGAGGTGGCATACTGTTGGGAGTATTTCCATTTGGGTAAAGTGAAGATTGATTAGACGGGAAATTTTCAGACTGTTGAAATTGAGGTGGTAAAGAATATGTTTGTCCAGCTGGGACACTTGACACATTATTTTGTGAGAGCATGTCCACGAGGGCTAAGGCGTTGTGCTGAGATACTGGAGGAGTAGTTGATTCGGGTTCACCCATTGGTACAATAGCTAGCGAATTTTCAGGAGCTGGTGAGCTAAAGTCATCTCCACTCAAAAGGTCAAACTTGGGGTTGACCTTTTCTGGAGTTGCTGCTGATGACCCATTGATAGTAACAGGAGTAATGGCCAGCAAATCTGCCACTGCACCATTGTCAGAGGTAGACCTGTGCACACCAGAGGTCATATATTCTTGATTAGCAATCTTATAGGCATATATCAAAATACTATTACAACATTCTCTTATGAAAAAGAATACACAAATTATCCGTTTGGTAACTATTCTATTTATAATTCGAGTGGTTCTGTCAGAATGATTTTCCCATGTTGTAGGCTCAAACATTACTTGAAAATGGAAGAATAAAAATAAAGTCGATTACCCTGTTGTAGCTTGTTTGGTGTCTCCAGTATCAATAAGAGGAGCATCAACTGGTACTAATGCATTATTAGTTTCAGGCTTCAATTTCTCTGATGGAACAGAAGTTCCCGAAACGAGTGATTCATGTTTGGCTAGGACCCGCTGCAAGTCATCATTCAGAGCTAAACCTTGACATAATAGCGATTCGTCCCTGTCACATATAATTGAAACAAAATATAGCTCAGCAGAGAAGGAATAATAAAACTTTTTCATTCAAAACCAAACTGCAGAGAATTTTCCATTTCATCTTGCTGACACTCTATGTTGTCACACAGAAATTAGGAAGTAAAGACACATGAAACTAAGTAGATTAACACTCCAACATCATATGTACTTCCATTTAACTATTTTTTCTCCATTACAAAGCGTAGATGCACAATGTGGGGAGACGTAATATGTAGCAATGGAAATTACTACGAGCAGATGGTAAAGAGAAATAAGCAGCACGGAAAGTTAGTACAAGCAGATATTGATGCAGAATGTGGTGAGAATGTGAGATAAGTTATACAAAAGGCCTTACGAAGTTGAGTTCACAAGATGTACCACTCTTTGCTTGTATGTACGGCACTGTTCCACCAAGTCTACAATGACCTCTTGCCTAAGCCCCTGATCCCAATATGCAAATGGAGACTCAAATCAAGTGATACAGAAATGGAGTAATAAAAAAAGTTAGTAATAAAAGGACCATAAGCATGTAGCACGTCATGATTTAGCTCATAAGATAAGCAACAAGAATATATATAACTACAGAAACAGCAGTGTCATTCCATCTAACAGTTAGAATACTTTACCTCTTTCTTTTCTGGATCTATTGCAGTCAGCATTTCTGCAAGGACATCCATGATACCACGTGCATTCTGGAGTTCAGTCAAGCTGTAAAGGAAACGAAATTAGACACAGAACAAGCATATTGATCAACAACAATGTGAACGTAGACAACTTGTATAAGACAGTGCATTCTGGATGCAGGCACTTTAATAATAGCAACAAAAGTTTTACAGCCTGAGATGCAGGGTTGTTAGTTTCTCATTTTAGACACATATATCGAGTTCAACACTAAAACTTGGGACAGATGAATATAGAGGCGATGTTCGATCACACAAGAAGTAGACCAGCAATAGTTTTCTTACGTATATAGTTACAACTCAAGGTTACCTCATAAACTTTAAAAGACTACGTAAATAATTTGAAAGTCTATGACACAAACTATCTAAACAAAAACGTATCAAATGTGTTTATGTAAATAAGAATACATGCACATCTTTTCTTACCAAAACTTCTAGCATTTTCTTGCAAGGTTCTTTTACTTTTACTTTATTGGTTAAAACAAACTAAAAACCAGTGCATCAGAGATGAAGATTCTGAAAAAACGCTTCTCGTGGTGACGCATAGCATATTTCATTACAGGATTCCCATCTGTAAACTTCCTTTAGTGATTGAGCATGTTTCATTATAGACATTCCTCAAGTTTCTTAGATACAAAAAAGTGTATATGTCAACACTATAAGATATTTCCATACATTATGCAAATTCGATGGTAACTAGGACTTTAATATAAAATGGTCAAATACTCAACTGAGTCTTACTAAAAACAAGCAAATAGCAGCTATTTAGGAGCTTCCATAAACTGAAATGGAACTTCATGATATACCTTAAGGATGGAAACTCAGCCTCCGCAGAAGACTCGGCTGCTTCATTTCCATTTTCTGGATTATTTCCATATGATGACCTGCCCTGAGTTTGTGGAGTTTTTACGACAGAAGCTGGTCTGTCAGACTTCGGAGGGAATACTGCCCCCAGGCGCTGAAAAGTGTCCACATGTCTAAGTCTTATAAGCCAAAAAAGAAGTCTTTCAAGTTCCAGATAATGGATATTATATGCCCATTCCTTGATATCTCAACCAAACAAATCAACAACCAAAACAATTCTCAGATAACTCACCAGTAACTCATGGTATGCTGCGTAGTACTGTGGATACCTTGCCCTAGCCCCTCCAAATGTTTCTTGCCAAGTATCTATGAGGATTAAGATCTTCTCTTTTACATGAATATCAGGTTGCTGTTAAACACATCATGTCATATAACAGATATAATAAAGGGTTTCAAAAAACTAGCTTAAGCAAGTTCTGACCTTTTTTTTAACTATTTTCACCATCTCATGAAGCAGATCTCTCTCAGCTACATGCATGTGGACAAAATCCCCACAGTTCTTCATAATTGTTTCCAAAAGCTTAAACACAGCAAACAAGTTATTGATTGTAATGTAAATCCGCGGAGAAACAGCAATTGAGAATTACATGCAGTAAACAACTTCAAGAAAAAGTTGTGCAGTTCAAATCTGACTCTAACAGATCCCATCCCTCAAAATTCAAAAAGATAAATGAAAGCAAATTAAAGTTAACTATCTTTCAAAAGTAGCGGGAAAAGAATAATACTTATTTCTATTGATTGATGATCAAAGCTTGTAGATAAATAGACATATGAAACCAATCTCAGTTGCTATCTAAAAGCTAATCAACGTTTATCCCAAACTAATATTCTTAAACAACATTAATAAAAGGAAGCAAGAATTATATTATTTCAATTAATTGATAATTATTCCACAAACAGAAGGAAAAAATTTCTGTACAATTTTCTAACTTTCAAAACTAGCGAAGCAAGAATTATATTAATTCAAAAAGATTAATAAAAACTAATAACTTCATCATAAAACCAAGGCTAACAGTAATTCTAAAATAAAATAATTATAATAGTCTTTGGAAAGTGAACACCAATACTTTTCATATTTCAATCATCTAAAGAACATTCAGCAGGAGCGAATGAAGTCTCCAGTTATACCTATTCTTGAATATAAAATTTAAATGCTATCAAATCAAGTGCATGGAACTAATTAATCAACTTAGAAAATTGAGAACCAATGGTAAAAATCAATTTGAAAGACAAAGATACCAGAAAAAACAGAAAGGGAGAAAATGAAGGGAATGCGAAACTCTTTTCATTTTTGCTTTGTTTTTGTTATTGATAGGTTTATACATTATTCTCTCCCCTTCGGCAGTTCAATAACAAATTTAAATTTATGCAAAACCTCTCAATTGTGAATACACATAATAAATGGTGGCATAAACAAGCCCCTTACGTCCACCAAGTGGGCCCTATACTTGTGTAGGATGGTAGGACTTCAGCAAGAACACTTCACACTTAAAATTTCACAGCTTTAATTCCATGTTTACTGGGAGAAAGAAATTGAAATAGCACCCTTATGTTTAACCACGCGTTGGAGTTAAACCAAGAATAGGAAGAATGCAATGAGATATTCATACAAACTCTAAATGCAACATAAGTATAACCCTCAAGAACAACTAGAGATTGGATCTGACTGTAATGTAGTAGGTAAAAGATATTCAAAGATAGATGTAGGTTTCTTTGTGCTTACTGTTAACGCAAGGAGCTGAACTTTCGGATTCTTACTTCCGAAACGCCTTTTTATGCCTTTGACAACATCCTTCGCTTGCCTGAATAAAAATCACATCAACCTTAATACCAAATGAATTGACAGTCATCTTTCAGGCAAGACGTAATATTAAGAGATTATATACCAGCAAACAACATAAAAGTGACATAATTATTTGATCTTTATATGCCAAACACTACGCACATAATAAGGAAACCTTATATTTTACTAAAAGCTAGCCGCCTAGCCCAACTTAGCTTATAGTCCTTGATTACATATGATTACATTCCTCCCTTAGACTTCATGTACCAATAGACAAATTAGAAAATTCAAGCATATTCCTGTATAACATTTCTCGAAGAGGTCATGTATACAATGTGTGTGTGTCTGTGGTTTATCGGCAGTGAACATGATTAAAAGCAGGCGACATGTTAGTATGACCATGGAAACAACTAGCCTGAAGCAAATCGCAAGTCTGATCCCCTTAGCATACAGGCAAGAGCACTGACAAGCATACGTGACAAAAGGTGCACACACATACGTATGTATACGACATGTGTGTCTTCTTTATTGTGATTTAGAGTAAAAAAATATATAGGTATATATGTGAACAAGATGTTACGTTCCCTATCTACGAAGATTCTTAGATGTACTAATATATAACGGAGTCTGGAGAAAAGAATCTTATGATATAAATCCAGGAAGATAATAATGACCTAGGCATTCCCTCTCTGCTCAACCCTATTGACTAATAACTCATTCCGACCCCACTAGGAACCCTCTTTGCAACGAACTCAAAGTCAACTGTGACTCTCCTCCCTTCTATCTCAAGTATATTCTTGTCTAACTGTCAGCCAAAAATCCAAAATCGGAGACTGTCCCAAAAACTTACCATTCCACATCATCCATTTTCACAGTTCATGACATGGACACACGGTGTCTGGTGAAGAGTTTCACATTATATGCTTCTAAAAGACAACCAAGCTCAGAGAGAAAGCACGTGGAAAAAATTGCTGTCTGAAACAGGAACACAAGACAAACCAATGAAAACCCTAGGTCACGCCACAGCTTGGCCTGAGAACTGGGGGATAGTGTGATAGTGGACACCATGTTCAGCAGTCACCCTGTTTGACCAGAAATCAAATGCTGAAAGCTGATAATGGGATAAGGGGATAGGAGGCAAAATGCAGAATCTTGTAAAAAAAACACTACAAGATTGTGGATTTGGACATCTGTAGGTCAAGTTGGATATAGTTTGGTTTTAATAAAATTAGGATACACAGTAGAATCTAGATTGATAACAAGAGATTCGTAGATTATGATACTTGTAATGGATTGATTAAGGGACTAGGACAACAAAAGACATGTGTGCAAATTGCAGCTGCTGATTTACATAGTATAAAAGTTGTTTACGAGGAAGAACATCATGTTTGGGCTGTTTTGACCATGGATAGGGTGCCAACAAGAGTAAATGTGAAGTTGCATATCAATAGGTTGGTCCGTGTCAGAATAAAAAGAAAAATCAATGATAATGCATTACATTTGAAGCTACCCAGTCATCTCAATACCTTAGATGTATTTGATGTCAAGCATCCAATACCGTTTAAAAGAGATCCTCCTGGGAGTTCCACCTCGAGGACAAGTTCTTCTTCAACTGGGGGCAACTGACAAAGCTAAAGATAGTATATTCTCGATGTAATACTGTTTGTTACAAAAGTCAACTTAATGCACCCATCTTTTGGATTTCCTATAGATTAGTAGTACATATGTCAGTCTGTCAGCTTTTTTTTGGGTCTATAAGTTCCCTGTTGTTTGTAACATGGGAAGGTGAATCTTTTCCGTTTCCATCCTTGTAATCAGCTTATAAAGCTACATTTGCCCTATTAGTCAGATGTAAAGAATTCTCCTTCAACTCCTTTATTTCTTCTCTAAAGTTGCAGCATCTTTCTGGACCAGTATTGCTACTAATTTAACCTTCAGATTTTGTGGTACATAATACCCCTTAGATATAGACTTACAAGAGTTAGAATAGCAGAAATGGTCTATGACTCAATGGGTTGCCTAATATTTCCCACTGTGTTTTCTGTTTGTACTTAAATCTTGCCCATTAGCTACTTCGATTCTAAGATAATTCAACCATAATAACTAACCTCCAAGTTATAACTACCACCATAACTTGATTATCCAAAGTAAAAACATCATATCCCCTTATTCTATGTATTGCACGATATCAATCACTATTAATACAAGTTCCCAATCTTCTGACTGCAGTCCATAACACAACCAGAGAGGGTAAAAATAAACAGAATAATATCTTATAATTAAATGTATACCCTATACTATTACATTATTAAAATTCCACTCCATTTCTAAAACAAAATCCAGATAAACCCTAAAATACTCCAGTCCTACAGAAACTCCAAGTACAAAGTTCCAGTTCAACAGAAAGAGTTATATTATTAGTTCAGAATTACTGGAGAAACAAGATCAGATGATATTACTACCGAAGCATAATACTACTCCTAATACTAATTTACTACTACTACTATTATTACAATGATGACGATAACAATAATTTGGGAAGAAAAATGAATTGTAAATAGAGAGACAAATAGAAGATTACGCCGGATCGTGATTGCAGATATCGCAGATCTCAGTATTCATGGACCAATCAGGTCCAATTAGCATACTGCTTGTTGCTCTTTCCACCATTGAGTTCACCATTTTTTTCTCTTTTTTTCACCGGAATAATAACTGTCGGCGAAATCAGAACGAACAACAAAACCTAATTTGAAATCAGAAAATAGATAGAGAGATCAAACAAAAAAGTAAAAAAAAAATACACAAATCTCTCTCCCTCTCTATCTAAATCTTTGGGATTTCGATCCGTCCGTGATGATAGATCGCTATTTCTTATTCCTTTTCCCCTTCTTAGCATTACCTAAAATTAATATTTCTTTTATTTTATGAGAAAATAAAAAGAAGCCAATCATATAATGACGCGTGGAGAGTTAATTACTGCTGGATTGATTGAATAGTCCAGAATTCCAGATCATACGGTTAGGATCTTTATTTGGAAGGAAGTTTGGGATTTACCGGAACACGTCATCAATGCGGTTCAAGTTAACACAAAGTCAACAGGTAGAGGTTAAAAAATTCAAAATAGTCAACAATAAGAAAAAATTATTTTTTATTTGTAAGATAGATGGTACTCTTCTGGTTGGAGCTTTGTCATAATTGCAATGTTGATAATTGAAAACATTGTTTTATCCCAACTTGCTATTAATGTTTTTTTCATAAAGAAATGTACATAAAAACTTAACAGAAATGTGAAAATCCTAAAAAGTTTAAAAAAAGAATTCTCATAAAATGACATGTACAACTCGTATTAAGAAAGAGAAAAAGGAAAATAATGTGATCTATACAATTCACTTGACACATCATTTTGTTAGATTTGTTTTATAAATCTTTGTAGTTCTAATATTTCTCAAATTTAAAAGGCGTGCAATAATCTTCTATATATTACTAAAACACTAGATTCGTATTTGCCTTAATACACTATGGTTGTAATCGAATTGACTCGATAGCCTATCAAACTCGAATTCGACTTGATTAAAAAATTTCAAAGCTCAAAACTCGACTCAAGCTCGAAGTTGACTCGGCTAGTTAAATGAAACTTTCGAGCTTGACTCGATTATGGAGTATTTTCCAGTCTTGTTTGATTTTCAAATAGGAAATAAACTCTAGGGAAATTGTCCGTTTTTGTCCATGTGGTAGTCGCGTTTTGACAGTTCTATCATTTTTCGAGTTTGGTCAACTTTTTTGTCCTACAGATTGTAATTTTCTCCGAATTAGTCCAATTTTAACAATTTCATTAAGTTTTTCCGTTAAGTCATGTAAAATGACTTAAATACCCTTCATCTTCCCACTAACCCTAAAAACCCTAACCCTTTTGTCTTGTTACTTTCATCTTCTTCCTGTCACCTAATTCACACATCACCTGCTACTCATCCTTTTTCATCAAAAATCAAAATCAAGAATACAACCCCAAGTTACAACATCAAAATCAAAATCAAACATAAAACCCCAGCTTACAACATCAAATCCCAATTTACAAGATCAAAAATCAAAAGACCCAACTTGCGAAAATCCGGATCTGAAAAAGGAA